>OX387221.1:6988855-9388855 GCA_947561695.1 Tyria jacobaeae
ATATGCACAGTATACATATTGGTCATGTAAAGCGTTCGGTGACGATGACGCGAGTTTCATGATTTTTGTTCACCCAAAAAGTGCTCAACGCGCCTTAAGACGTTTTTACTTGAAAAAATGTTAATACTGCTACTACGGGTGTATGAAAACTATAAAACCTGGTGATATAAGTACTGGTGGGAACTTGAACACATGTCACGCCCAATACAAAGATGCTTCATTGCCATGCATAACAAATTACATGTCAAAATCCATCAAGTCAAACCCATCAAGTAAAGATGGATATAGCTTATAACTTCTACTTGACTCCTTAAACCTTCTATTTTTAATACGTTTTTTTCTATTAGTCCTGACATTCCTCACAGATTCGTAATAATGGTTTGATGATAAATCCATTGAAAAGTTTTACTATCCACTAGTATAACTCTTTAATGGTTACTAGTGAACCTCTCGAGTTTGGCATTTGGTTTGTTTTTAAGAGTTGCACACATTAAAATGCTTTTTCTCTTGGTTTTATAAACTAATAATTTTTTATCATTTACTCTTCCTAAACACATAAATACCTCAACTACTAAATATTATGAGATAAAATTTTATGGCAATTAATGATTACAGCTCAAAACCAATCGTTTACTTGCAATGTTCAATCAGCCTTAAAAATAATAAATTTGACACTTTTACGACTCACTGTAACAATATCAATAGTTTATTCTTATAATACTTTATTATATAGAACTATACGCTATATATTATTTGAGGCCAAAAACAAACGCATAATTCCTGCTTACTTGAGTGAGCTGCCCATAGATTTTCTCAAACCAGGACATAGAGTCTAGCAAAGCTCCGTAGCCAGACAGGCGCCGTTTTGACATACTTGAGATCTTTGCCAACTCGACTTTATATCATAAGAATTGCGGCTAGGAACTTTTTTTTATTCGCCTGTGCAAAAACGGTGAAATCAATCTCTGTGACAAATGTTTTGGGTACCACAAAAATGTTTTACGTAAGAAGTTTCACATTCTTCGAGTCAATTATTTTGTATATATGAGCATGTCATAGGTCAGAGAAAGAGACAAATGTGAAGTATCATACCAGAAATCATAATTTAAAATTTTATGTACCTTGAAACTATTGAATGAAAAAACAAGATAAAATAAAATATTTTGCTACGGCAGACTGTACTTTCATGTAAGCTGTAGGCTAAAGGTCTATGATCGCTACTGTGCAACGGTTGTAGATTGACAGTAACTTTTAAAGGCTTAACGTGCATAACAACGATGAGACTTGGCTGGGTAATCGTAGTCAGATTATTGTTAAAAGCTATTGGAGAACATATCCGAAACATCGCTCATGGACCACACTAACGGGATACTTTTCCTTTTGAAGTTGCTGTTTTAGATCATCAAACCCTCTATGCATTGCCGAGTTATACATACATAGCTCACGCCTGCATCACCTAAAGGGTAGACAGAGGTGTATTAAACACCCACATTTTGCCAATTAGAATTTGGTGCCAGTAATGTAAAAGGGGGCAAGCCGTCAACCGGGCGCTGTATGACTGTATACATACTATATGATCCCTTAGTCACGTTTTACGATACCTCCGGTAAGAACACGACAATCATGTATAGCGTATGTCATAGCCTTGATATAAGGTAAAACCCAGAGTAATGCACTTTGCTGTAATACAAGTCCCATTACACTCTAATAACTTTCAAAACAACAAAGAATCTAGTTCGTGTCGAATTCTTCAAGTTTCGACTGTCAGGAAATTTTTGCTACGTAGTAATTTATCTGACCTTTATCTTATGTGCCCTTAAATTAAGATATATTACTACGGGTGGTTCTCGATTTTAACACATAGAGAAAGGCTACCATAATATACATATGTACATATGGAAAAACGTCGTTAATACCATAGTGATTTTATTATAAGTACTTGCTACGTATTAGGTACGTATATATGTATGATATATAGGTACAATACGTAATTAAATATTCCGTTTTACTTTATACCGAAACAATATGATTCAAAATACACTGTAACCTATTACAACGAACGGTACGCTATAATTGATTTACAAAGGCATAACAATCACCAAGTTTAATGTATTATTTCTTTACAATAAGTGATTTTAGGTTTTCAATGTAATAATTAAATTAGACATCCATTGTTTAAAAATAATTAAGAAAGGATCGTGGAAGAGGGATGGTGCGATCGTCATTTTCCCTCCTCAATCACTGTCTAGGCTTTACTTTTATTTTATAGGGGGTTAGAAGAACAGAGGGATCACCTGAGCGTAAGTGAAAATCACCGCAATGAACACCTGAAACTCAAAGACATAAGAACGCTGCCCGCCTTAAACGTTATCGGCTCTATGACAATACTATACTTAATCTCGCCTACCCTAATTATTGAGATGATCTTTTCAAAATCCTCAACTAAGCGTAACACAAATAATTCTACAAATCTTTCTGGTACTTCCAGACCTTTTGGCGGTTAACAATACTTTAGCATTATTTTATTATTAAAGATAATATTATGATACAAATTAACTTACCAAAAGGCTTCTCGAACCTGCAGTCAAGCAGCAGTACGTGGCCAGTGGGACCATTGGTGCCTACAACAGCACCACCGCGCATCATCAATTGAGCCTCAAGCTCCACCCAACGACCTCCACACTCCTGCTGTGAAATAACACCGGACGTAAGACTTTATATACGTACAATATGTATATGTAAATTTGGAGAAAAAAGCATCAAGTCTATGTATTCATTACAATACTGTTCTAAGGACACAAGTAGGTACAAGTTGTTTTTAGTATGAATCCAGAAAGTATTGTGTCTTGTGACTTTTAATACCTTCCTTTATAAATTTATGTTCTTATTTTCTTCTTATTAAAAAAACAGTAAGTTTATTTCACTAACTTTCTGTATAATTTTAATTTTACAGGCATATTAAAAATCAGTAATCGGCTAATGATGATTATGGGTGGTGAACTCTTAAAATCTAATTCCGTTTTTGAAAAATACTACGCTTCATAAACTAGACAGGGGCTGCAGGCCGCTTCCAACTGATATTTTTGGTAGCTATTGAGCGAGAACAAGGGCTGAAATGATAATAAACTAAATAGGAGAATACATTAAAACAAAAAGGCAGGGACGGAACGAAGTTCATATGCGGCTGTAAGAATAGCTAGAAATGTCGGAAAAGGGTCTTATTACACCTTTTTCGATCTCGCTCCCATCAGCTCAGATAAGGTAACGCGCGATAAGGGACTTCTTTCATACTCTATTATTATAAGTAACATTTTATACCGCTACTTATCTGATATAATTAGAGTCATCACACTGTTTGCATTAATATAATATCAAACCTTCAAGAAAAGAGCGTACAAGGTCGGCAACGTACTTGTAACTCTTAAGTTGCGGATGTACACAAGTGGCGTTAGTCACTTACCATCAGGTGACCCGTCTGCTCGTTTGCCCCCTATAGCATAAAAAGAATGTAAAGTAAAAAACCTAATAACCATATATATGAAATTATTACAAGCGATCTTATAACATTCAATATATTAAATTTAAAATAAAAACATGCTCATTTCCTCTAAGGCAGCGAGTAATTTGAAAAGATCCTCAATAAAATAAATGCCACTTCTAAATCTAAATACTTCCTCGAAACCCTTTCGCCATTTGTAAACATTAAAGCCGGTTACAGCAATACGGTTGGCATAACCGTATCGCTGGATTTAAGGTAATAACCTTTGTACCTGCTCCAATTAACTCAAACTCCGAAATACTTTCAAAGCGTAAATTAGGAAGCCAAAATGCAAAATGCAAATGCAAGTGCTCTCCAAGGATAAAATTTTGTTAATCTCTTCCGTGATAGTAAAAATAAATGTACGTATAATTGACAATTTGGAGGAAGTACTTTCAAAAGTAGGTATTCTAAAAAGTGAAATGAGATTCATATTCAATGATATAAAAACAAAAGCTTTGAAATTAAAAATATATAGTGTGTTATAGTTTTAAAACTTTTCATTTACTTTATATTTCTTGCATTTGTGATTATATATCTTGGTACTTAAATAGTTATTCATTAAAAGTTCTACGGTACAAAGTAGACAGGATTAATTATGTTTCAACAAGTGCAAATAGTGATACTACTAAACCCAAAACCCTAAACAAATATCATATCAAGTGTTTATAATCTCTAAACCTACTTCACTGTTAAAAAACTTTGAAAAAGTTAAAAAAATTGCAATGATGTTATAATTTATACAAGTTACTTGAAGTTTCAAATTCATATTAAATTTCCTTATTTTATAAAATTGAGCAACAGTTAAGCAAAATCTGCTTACGGATTAATATTATTGAATTCGATTAGATGAATATAATAATAAAATATTCTATGTATACAGTATATATTCATTACCTTTCTCTCAAGAGGTCTAAAAATATGGTATAAATTTTACTATGTAAGTATAATGTCATGTCAAGGTGTAAATTTGTTACTACAGAAACCAACATACCTTTTTAACAAAGTGCGTATATATCTAAATATACCAAATTTGGAAGATTAATTATACCTGTTACTTATTAAACATAATTATTAACTTACATCAAAAACCGATCACACTCTACACTCGGATAATACAGTGAATAAATACAAAATAGAGATACCTGTAAACCTTTCAAACAGTAACACTGAACAGAGACACACTATAAAGAACATGTGCAGTTAAAGTGAAGCACTGCAATCAATGAAACGTGGCCTGATTACTTTATGTTCATACTTCATTCATATATTATATTATCTGGTCAATATACGTGGGTCACAATGAAAGTTTTTAAAATAGGCCAGTGGTAAAAGCAGCTAATGAAAAATATATTTACATTTCGAATTAGGACCTGTTTGGGAAACTGTACATGTATAATGAATTCATACGTCATTCGTTTTTACAAATGCGCGGCGACTTAAAAAAGTGTGTGTCGTGCATCAAAAAATTTAATATTTGACTAGAGAAAATTAACTGCACAACAACAATGTTACGATAGACTTCGATTGGCATTTCTTTACGAAACCCCCTCTCCCCTGCCAATGTTTACAACTGCTTTAATGTGTTTAAACGTTATCTAAGCTAACTCACTGATGATTCACGAAAAGAACGTCCTTCTACGGCAACTACTAAAGATAACTTAAGTTCTGTGCTTCTTCTTTCTGTTCGGTCAGGTTAATCGATACTGATCGACCTGGTACCTTGTGACTTTTATTTATTTAGAAAAAGAAAAGATAAACTTAAAGGAATTCGTTGTATTAACCTTGAAAATGCCATTGCTGCGTTTGAAAAAGGCGTGGAAGAGATCCCTAAAGAAGAGTAACTTTCGTTACGTACGACTAAGAGTCACTGTGACTCTTGAGTTGCAAGTGTTCGTGGGCGTCTGAAGTCGCTTACTATGAGGTGACCCGTTTGCTCGTTTGTCTTCCTATGCCATAATCTTGATTTTATTATAGAAATATCTGAAATATGCATTAATATTTAAGTAGTTATTAGTCAATATTAAAATAGCTATTTATTAATTTCATTATAATACATGTATATATTATCATTATGATATTTATAAAGGTTTATGTAAAAGTAATTATATTATTAGAGAAAAAGAAATATTCAAAATTCATAACTAATTATTCGTAAACATTAAAGCAATGACTTTTAAAGCAGGTTGATTCGACTGTTGGGAGTGATATGATGTTGTTCAAACTTATTATTTAAAGACTGATTTTAAAAGCAAATCAACCACTTGTTCAAATATTCGCATTAATGTATAAAATTAAATTAATCTGTAATTGTAAATACTCTCTAAATCTGTACAATAAAGATTCTTCTATTCTATTCTAAATTGTATTGTTTATTATATAATCTATACAAGTCTTGATTGCACCGCCAACTCTTATCTCTCTGTACAGGAATAACAATTGATAATATTAAATAAATGTAATTTGTGTAAAGCTAATAGTCAAAAGTGGTGTAAAATTCATTACTATATTTGATATATTTAAATCAATATTTTAAAAATCATTTATATAGTTATTTCATTTGTGTGATATAAAAGACGTTATAGTTGCAATAACCGTTTAAAAATCCTTTGTTAGGTGGTTTATAAACCGACGAAACGAAATCAGGAATTATCACCGACACGAGTAAATTGTACAAAATTAGTATACATAAAGGGTTCGTTTCTGCCACATCAACGATTTCGTTTTTGTGGAGGGTGAGCGCTTGTTGGGGACTTTTTAATTAATACTTGCGTAAGTACTGTACTGGCCTCGCTTACGTACTTACGTGGTAATAGTGAATAAATTATAGCGTTATGATTTGCGATATTATGTAACTTCAGTTTAATTTTATTGTTGTAAAGTTTTTCCAGTAGTTACCATAGGCAATGTTGTTAAGTTTCTGAAACAAATTTTAATCAAACAAGTTTACGTAACGTGTTGATTAGGATCATACTGGAACCAGAAAATTTAAACTTACGACAGCAAGGTCACAGATGTTAAGGCGATCAAGGTGTGTAGATAGTTCGAGTCTTGGTCATTATTTTAAAGAACATAATATCTAGGCGTCCGGTTATAGATTTATGAAATTAAATTTTACATAGTTTTTCGCCCGAAACAACAGCTAGCTTGATAAGTCATAGATAATCTCTATGGTGTTCTACATACTACACACAGTAGAATATGAACTTTAAAATAACATGAAGTACGTTTTACATTAATTACTCCACCTCATTTGTATAATATAATAAATAAAGTTAGAGAAAAAACTCTCAAGATACACCTTTTTACCTGTCATTGAATACGATACCACTACAATACTTTAATATCACTAAAGTTATTATAATTATACAGGTAACGTAACACGTAACCAATAATGTATGTGTATTTTTCTTGTTCTTCTAAATTACATTTTGTTTGACGCACTTCCTTTTACACTACCCTACAGTGGGTAATTTATTTCTCTTATTATTGTACTATTCACAGCGTTGTGTTTCCTGACTAACAATCGTAGTACACAATCTTTGTTGTTTTTATTTCATGAACATAAAACGATACGAAGGTAATAAAAAAATAAGGTTATCGTCTTCACAACTTTTACTTTTGAAAATCGAATTAGAAATTGCTTTGAAGGCAATGAGTCAGCATCAGAAGCTAAATGAGAGTTCCTAGCACGTGTGCTTGCGCTAACTTTACTTATAATTTGTAGGGAATTAAAAGTTTGATTTAATAATATCAGCCAGTTATATAACTTCATACAAACTGTAAAGCGTATGAAAAGCTTGTACGATTAGCCAGCACCGACGATTCGTGCAAGTCGAGAGTCATATGGGCGATAAAAAGGACGGATGAGGGGAGGGAAAGGAGGAGGTGGGCCCACGGTCCCTCACACTCGGTGAAACAAAACGCAAACATTGTTTGACAGCCGGTTTTGGTACTACTTCGGTCAAGCCTAAGCTGCTCTGTTTGTCCATCCAAAGGTTGCCTGTAAGAAATCACTTAAGGACACTGTTACATACATATTCCTCTGTTGTAATTATTGAAACAATTCCTTTAAGTGTAGAATAAAGTATGTTCTAAGGCACACCCACATTAAACGTACTACCATCTTTTGTCACCAAGACCTAACTTGATGACATTTAAAGAAAAGGATCGTATCTAGGACTGGCTGTTTACTAAAAACTAATTTGCTAGCTTATATTTTACGGGTATTTTTGGTCCAACTTTCGTTCAACATTCGGATTTCCTAGTTTACCTTATTGTAGTAATATTAATGTAGTACTTTTTTAAATAGATTAGATTTTTGACGGCAAATAAACAGTAAAACCTTTATAATAATACTATTTCTTTTACGTGCTGCCTACAGAATGTAACCTGAAAATTCTTAATAAATTACAATTATTAATGAGTGGCGAATAAAAACAAAGAAAATATTTTTTTATTAGGAACCTGAGTGTGCAGCAATAGTGTCAGTCTGATTTACATATAATTATGATGACTTACTTCAACAACATAATAATATAATAATGACAATCAAAGAGCTACTTCTGCCATATTCTATTCTGAGTGATTCTAAATAATTTTAAGACATACACGCACTCCTGTATCCGCGAAGGGGTAGGAATAGGCCTAATCATGGCTCACATTTTACTGACTATAATTAAGTCCTATTCACGTAACAGGGGGCAAGCCTATTGCTGTCATCCGGGTACAAAGGGAATTAGATGGCACAATTTGAAGCATATTGAAAGGGAAACTGAGGATAAAAAGTAACGCAAAGTTAAATTGCTCTAACAGATTGATTAGGGAGTATAAACAATAGCTCAAGCAAATCCACATCATACATAATTCGAACTGGCTGGTGCCGGGAGGTCCGGGCTCTACTAGGGTTGAAACTCAGTATACCTGATATAATTATGATATTTTATTTTAATTTTAATTAGGTACATTTTTAGCCTTAGTTTCATGGAAATGTACCATTTGCTCTTATCACGACTATCTATCTGAATACATTAAGCAGTGCGTTGGGATTACTCAAATGGCTATAGGAAGGCTCTATCGAGTTTTGTATTAATGTCATCTATTAATAAAGGTTAGAGGCAAGAATTGTAAGTTTCCGTTCTTCGTTATATTACTGTTGAAGAAAAAAAAACTTTATACAACTTTGCTTAACTACTTAAATCATTTGTTTACGTTTAGTTGTATGGGGAATAACCAGATTTTCTATTTCAATATTATTTATATTATAAATGCAAAAATGTTGCAGATGGAGATTGAGTAACAAACATCCATCATGTTTGTTACTCAATCTCTCCATATATTCAAAATTTCTAATTATCAGTTCGAGAGTTAAGACTAATGAAATATTAGTTAAAATGAGCAACTAGGGAGTCCGTCCAACGCGGTCAAATAGTAAAGTACAAAACAAGATTTGTTTATAATGACAAAACGTACAAACGAAGATTTGTTTAAATTTTTTAGTAGTCTAATTTCGGGTCTAGGTAAGTTTTAGGTCTTAAAAACTAGAATAGAATAGAACAAACTTTATTGTACACCAATAAAATACAGCTTATAGTAATATATACAAAATGATACGTACAAAAGGCGGCCACATCGCTAAATGGTAATTTCTGCCACGCAACCTTAGAATGGGCAAAATTTGCAAGATATAAAGAAAGTAATTGGTATTTTTGTCTAAAAATAAAATATTAATAAAGAGACACACACATTTCCGTAATATAATTATTTAAAAAAATTGGGAGTTTACTATACAGTACTAGTAGTAGTACCTCAACTATAAACAATAATGAATTATTTGCATATAGTAAAACACATACCTATTCATTCATGCATACAAAACAATTAATATTTGAAGTGGCACGATTCGAACATAAAGATGCAAAGTTGTATAGTAAATATAACCCACCTTAACCGAATAATAACACACACACAGTGCTAAAAAAATTATTAAGCGCTTAAAAAAGTCAAAGAGATTATGTATGTACATATATCAGTGAATTTCTTGATTCCACCATAATTTCGTAATAGCTAAAGGAGAGCAGAATGACCAGGTTTCTCTTGCGTAGGCGTTTAGCGTCTTAATAATCATTATCGTCACTTCTCATCAGGTGAATTGCAAAATAAACGCTTAAGCCAATAAATAGTAAAAAAAGGAATGCCGTGTGGTTCTCGATGGAGTAGAGCAGGGCCATCCATCTCTTCCCCTAGGTGTCGTAAAAGACGACTAAGGGATTGGACTGTTATCTATCAGACAGTATATATACAGTCAAGCAGTACCCGGTTGACGGCAATACGCTTGCCCCTATTTCGTTAGAGGTACCAAATTCTAATTGGCAAGATGTGAGTGTATACAACACACCTCTATCTCCCCATTCGGAGATATATGTGTGTGAGTGTATGTATACAAACATACACACACGCCTGTATTCCCGAAGGAGTTGGAATAGGCCTAATCATCGCCCACATTTTGCCGACTTTGTCATTTAGTCCCATTCACGTAACAGGGGGCAAGCCTATTGCCTATTGCCGTCATCTGGGCACTTTTGGCAATTGGATGGAAAAATTTTGGGGTTTACTGACAGGAAAGGGAGGGAGAATAATTGTATGCTTATCTTTTTTATATTAGAATGTTGTACTACTTACATGACCCTAAAAACATTACAATATGGTAGATGACTATGCTTAAATTAATTATTTTAAGAAGACAGGCAATACGATTACTGATAATAGTTAGTTACTTATGTTTTACTGTAACGTTTTCAATTTATTTTTTAATCATCAAATTACAAACAAAAGGGCATGAATTGACAATACGCAGGCGTGACGTCACGTTTTCGTATTTCATACAAAAATGTAAATAACCTACTGTTTAACGTTTACTACAAAGATGCTAATTTAACTTGTCAGTCATCTAATCTATCCTTATGAACAATCATTTTAAAATGTGCATAGTACTACAATAAATACAAACCTTTGCTCGATAGCAGCACAAAAAAAAATATTTGTCTGATATTGTAAACATACCTCACTGAACGCGATGGATGTAAGAGGCAGGTAGTGGTAGCCAAGAGCCCGGTCAAAGATGACACCTTTGTTCCACACTTCAACCAAGAGACCCAAATTGATGTCGTTGGTTTCACTGTCAACAAAAAATCTTTATTATAGAAATTACATTGAATGTTTTATTTAAATGAAAAAAAAAACATCGAATTAAATAAATACATAAATACATTTACACCTATATCCTCTAAGGGGTAGGCAAAGGCGTTTCAAGCACCCACGCACTTGCCAATAATTATTTAGTCCCACTTAAGTGCAAAGCCGTCATCTGTGTATAAACAGTCTGATAGATAACGACCTTTTTAGACACCCACGGGACGAGATGAGGTGATCTTGACACGGTTATATAATATATTCATTCATAACTGCTGACGATATTGAATTTGAAAATATTAGGTTTAATAATTTAATTAAGATTGTAGTATTGGCCGCTAATATCATTTTAGAAACGTCTGGAAATTTCCAGAAATTCCTCAAATTAATTTTATGAGCTAATAAATTAACAATGTAAGTTTTTGGAATATTAGTAGTAATATTATTTCTAGTAAGCAGATACTACACTACACTATTTGATTACTTTATCTGTGTGAATATTTTAATGCAGATTCATTTTTAATACATACAGAAAGGATTGTTTGTTGAAAACTAAAAATAACAAATCACTGAGCTTTGTGGTAAAATATTTTGAAACTTCTCATGTCATGCTACATTTTCTGGTAAGTATAACTCAGTGTTATTGTCGCAAATATGTTATCATTGTTGTAATAACCGTTATTCATATAAAAAATATATATACATATAATTTTTTTTAAATGGTAATAACCCTTTTTTTGCTTTGGTGCTAAAAATATTTACTAAGTAGTAAATTTATATTTATAAAAACTCTCGTGAATAATAACTATTAATATCCTTTGCCACATAATAAAAACGTACGAAAAAGGTCAAGCCTAGAAGCCCCAATTAAAATCATTGACCTCATCTCAACAAAGAAAGAAAATTGAATCTAATTACACGACCTTAATTATTTATTATAAAAAATCGTATTTGGAATGTTATCCTCGGTAAATAAAAGAGTTTGGTTGATATTATTTCTACTATGGTTTCCTCTAGAGGTTCTAATGTGCTATTCCTTCATTTTTTTACCACTACCGAAGAACTTGCAAGCCTGACCCTAAACGGAGGGATATTTACAACTTTGAAAAAAAAAACACCAGGATACGGTCTTAGGAATATGTACAAAGATGAGCATCAACAGCCGTGTAGTTATCGGTGGAATAAAATGGGGCCGCCACCATTAGACAGTATAAATACATATACAGTTGATGACATTAGGCTTGCCCCCTATATATAAATTATATAAATGGTACTACATGATGGTTGGCAAAATTTGAGAGTTATACGCTTGAGAGATACGTCTCTGATTACCCCTTCGGGGATACATATGGATATCCATGAGGTTAAAAGATTTTCTATTCTGAAATGTAACTAATAATGCTTAAAATTATAAGACAAACAAAAAGAAAAATGATCTGCTACTGAGCCCTAAACGAACTGATTAGTAATTTCTGCACAGGTGTTCAATACAAACTTAAATAGAAATCTATGTCACAATATAAAACCGGTTCGTTGTTCAAACTATAGCTATATAAAAATAAAACCAGAATCCAGGTCATTTGTAAATTGCACCCCATTACAGACGCTGGCGGCGACAACACTATATTATTTATTATGTAGGTTGACTAAACAGAAACAGTCTACCTTTAGATTTTACTGAACCCAGCATGTAGCCAGTTATCGTTGCCTCCAAAAGATCGCTACACTTTTACAAACACTGTTTTACTCTTATGGAGCTCCAGTGACACGTTACTATGAATTGGTTTATTGTCCGGTTTCCGTTGATAAACTGCTATGCTAGACTTGCTTACTAGTTTTTTAGCTAACTAGTTTTTCCGGTTGCAAGTATAGAACAAAATATTGAAAATGACATTCAAAGAATAAAATGTTAATAGTAGAATAAAATAACATTCGATCCTTAACTTTTTGAAACCGTGTGCCAGTATTTTACTGACATCGATTTAAAAACTTCGAAATACTTGAGAATTTCCCAAACAGTTTTCCAAAATTGCGTTCTTTTGTTTGCTGTGCAAGGAATATTTTACTTTGAACGGTGCAGTATCGTACGGTGCACAATTACTGTGTAAATTATACAACAAATTATAGAAGTATAAATATTGATGTCCTTCCAGCTATTAACATAAAGAATGTTTAATGTTTCTGTTACCTATGCATAATAGCAACGAAGGTATGTAACTACTTAAAGCCTATCATGAAGTAAAAAACTTAATTCTTAAGTAGCCGTAACAGAGACGAGGATCTTCATAATGACGTAACAAGCCAATCAACTAATACTTATTACACAAGAGTACACAAAACAGGTAATGGTTTTTGGGTTCATGAACCCATGAAAAACATATCTTTATATCACTATAACTGCTGATTGTCTGAAAAAAATAGATGTTCTTGAAATCAGATTTTACACTTTTCTGTTTTATTATGTCAGAATATATAAAAACGTTCATTAAAAAAAAAGTAAAGACAGCACAAACTGTATTTGCTTTATAATTAAGTTAGCTCAGAATAAAATTCATTTCTTTGTGTAAAATGAAGCTGACAGGAAAAGTAGATGAAACTTGTTTCGTTTATCTAAATGATAAATTTGCTAAAATACATAGCAACGTTTGTAGTTAGTGTACAAGCTAATAAGCAAATGAATTAAAACAAGAAGAAAAAAATAATGTTTTCTTATACGGTTATTGATTGAAAAAGTTTTAATAAAAATAAAGACGGAAAAAAATGACTTTGAAATACAGTGACTTTTTAACACTAATTATTTATCTGATTGTCTGATGATCTAATGTGAATCAAAATGTTAGTGCGGAAAACCTTCCACTACCACAAATTTGTTGTTATTTTAGTGTTTTCAACGATCGTTCAACGAAACGTTCACGTCATTTTATTAACTTAAATAGTCTGTGCTTATTTTAGATTTTAGAAGCTAACGTATGCTTCTAAAATCTAAAATAAGCCCAGACTATTTAAGTTCAATCTAATTTTGATATGCACTGACGATTCGTAACCTTAGCAGGAATATAAGAATTCTTTGACTAAATATAATTTTAAGCTATATAAATACTGTTATTGTTTTTATTATGTATGCAGGTGGATTAATTATTAGTAAATAAGATTGTTTAAATTTTGTTATAAAAAACTCGCTTAGAATGATTGTTCAATATAAATCTATATCGATTATTTGGTAATCAATTTATGTTAAAATTAAACTGAGAGGGGCAGCCCCGGATAGGGTGGTAGTTGGCGTCGAACGCAGTAACGGTCTATCGTTTGACAACCAGCGTGCAAGAAGGACACCTGCTAACCTATAGGCTCTTAATCGGATTAATTGATATGATATGACGAATAATATTATCAATAATTTGTATATAGAAGCTAAAGTTGAAAAAGTTGTTCATTTAAGAGTTAGGAGAAAAATATACCCAACATTTTGCACTATTATTATTTACACTTTCTACAAGTTTTACTCATTAGTATCGTAAATGATTAAATAAATACGAGTATGTACTTTTCCAAACTACTGAATTACCACGAACAATTTGTATAAAATCTGAAATACATGATTTTATATACACTGTTCGGTTATACATCATTTAAAAACTAAACTTTGTTAAACGAAATAAGAATAAGCCAAAATCCATAAAAGAGATTCAAAATGAGTACTCAGTTACACAATCGTGGAATCACAGCTAATCCGAATAGGCAGAAATGGCACATTTTGGCCCGAATTCACCTCTCCTTACTGTTAATTGCAACCATTGAAACTGAACAAATAGGCTTTGTACCCCATTATAACATTAATGATCTGAGTATCTATATTCTTAAATGGACAATAAAGTGAGATTTAATTTTAAACTCTATTAAGGAATTCTTTGTCGCATGAATTATGTTATGATATGACTATGGAATTGTTTTGTTATTTCTCACAAAAAAAAATTACTGCTTCTAAAATACATATGTTTTCAGTTTTTGCTGTTTTATCAAGAAAGTTTGAGAGCAGAAACAGCAGTGCCGCCATGGTTAGGCACGAATGGGCCAGCTCGACAGGTGCGATAACACGGTCTCATAGGAAACTGGTTGTGATACAACGCTTGCTTTGCATTTCCCCGAATAAGTGAGGTTTTCAGAGGCCCAATCACCCCACTCCTCTTTTCCCTCATCTTTATCATATACCCCTCTCTCCTCTTTATCATCTATCACTCCCCCTTTTCTATCCCATCTCCTCACCCTACACTCCTCTTTCAAATCTCCTCATCCCCTTCTCCTAATTACCCTTTCCGCATACCATATCCCTTATCACCCTAAAAGACGCGCAGCACACTTGCGGCTCTTACATTGTGGGTGTTCATAGACAGAGGTTGTCACTTACCGAACCCATTAGCTCCTTTGTCTCACAATATTATAAAATAAAAAACGAATATAATTGTTTTCATTCCAGCTCCCTCATATACCCACTTACTATCCCTACATTTCTCCCAAGCAAGTAAAACCGAGTCTGCCACAGGTGCTATAGTACTTTGAATACACTCCAAATTTTCCTATCGTTATCTCCTAAAGGGCCCGGTTTATGGAAATTGGCATGAACCTATTATGTTACGACCAAAGTGCACAGATCAAAATGTTTAATACGCCTATCCCTTCAGGGATACAGACGGTATGTATGATGTATGAAAATCGTATGAATATATAATTACCTATTTCAAAAAAATATATTGCAGCAATATATTTCAAAAAAACTAAGTAATTCCTGGTCAGAAATAGCAAATTAAACGTGGGCCTCCTATTCTAATTTGATATCTAACCTCCTGCCATAAATAATATATTTTATCTCATACACGAGTTAAAATATATTATTTATGGTATTTACTCATTTATATCTCAAGCACGGCGTGTATACGGAAACAGTACCTCGAGTCCTAAGATAAATGTCTCGAATCACGACTCACAGAGAGACGTTTCCGTGGGGCTTAATGTGGAACGAGAGCTGAAAACCTAATATCGCAACAACATGGAACCTACTCAATCTTTCCTTTGTAACTATGTATTATCAAAGTACTTTGTAAAGCATTGAGATGGGAGTCAAATATTTCAACAGAAAATTAAATAATTTTGTTTTATATTTCAGAAAATGCCGTCAATAACGAGTTCAAAAGGTAATAGGATTCTCAATTAACTTAAGTGGTTCATTAGTGTCTTTTTTTTCTTATTTAAAAATAAAGTCCCACGATTCCAAGAATTGTTCCTTTATCGCGGGAATCTTTAGAAAGAACAGACACAAAGAACGCCCAGACTCGGGGCAAGTATTTGATGATCTCATAAACTTTTGTACCGTGTGGGAATCGACACCACGACCTTGACGAGTCACTAGCCACTTGCCGGTGGTACGGTAAACGATAATATATCAGATTATTTTGTATGTGTTTCTTTTTTCTATTTTTTTTTTATATAATTTAGAAAAGCCTTCACTAAAGTCCTGTTCAAATTCTCACATCCTGACCTCGGTCGTCTGCCGTGACAAGGCCACAAACGAGATGTCCACCAATGTCCCGATCAAATCTATATTGATGACGTAACTCCTTGTAATATTGCCTCTGCCTTTTTGCAATACCATTTAGCCTTATTTTGATACAAATCGTAAATAGTAACACATTGTGTATCCAAAAGGTTTGGACGAAATACGCATGGGTAAATCGATTCCTCGGTTATTCTAGTGTTATCTGTAACTATCATTTAGAAAAGACAACATATGTTTGTGCAAAATCATTTATTTACCATAATATATTATTATTATAATGTAACTGTCATACATCTAATCGACATTTAGATATACGTGCATTTATTAATGCACACTTGTTTTAACGAGGAATTTTAAGGGGGAAGAGAAATGCTTAGGCAGGAATGGGCCGGCTCGAGTGGTACCACGGAGTCGGATTATTACCACGGCCTCACAGAAAACCGGTAGACAAATAATGCTTGCAATATATTGCTGCGTTAGTGACGGTACCGGAGGCCCAACCTCCCCTCTCCTCTTTCCCTTCCTATCATCCTCCCTCTCCTCTTTCCTATCTTTCGAATTCTCTCCTTTTCCCTTCCTTTATCACAACCCCGCTCCCCCCATCACCATGGGCGGTTGTCTGGTCGGCTACCCATTGATATCATAAAAAAATAAAGAATAAAACATAACATGGCAACATGTATTTTTTTTATCTTTAGTAAGGACAAACAAAACTAGTACAAAAATACTTTTACTAATTTTAGTTTTAATATATTTCTACTGTAAGTTTTTTTAAATAATAGGTAACACTATAATTTCCTAATATCTGTGAGTTTCCCAAGGAAAGTGTATGCTTATCTCATATAAAAAAATGGAAGATCAAGTTGGTTCTTTGGATTACAAAGAGTGCAAAAACATCGGGAAAATGTTACAATAATTTTAATTTAGGTATGAACGAATTTCCACTTCTTTCGAGAAATTGAAATTCGTCGTGAAATGAGTTTGAGAGACAATATATAAAAATTAACAAGATACGTACCAACGTGGGTTAAAGACAAGTATTTAACCACCAAAATTCACATTAATTAAGAGTTTAACTTTTCAGAAGAAGGCGGTTACGGAAAAGCGACAATCGATATTTAATAACAATTCATTTTTAAATACTCGTTTATCGAAATTGGTACCCCACACTACGCTTACGGCAAACTTCATATTAATAACTTGCAAAAATGATAAAAATTTAGCGGCGCACTTTTATCGATCGCGGCCTTGCGTGATATGAACACATGGTTGCTTATAATTTATCGAATACGTTCCCGCAAATACATAAGGCTATAACCCAATAATGAGTAAAATATTTAACTGGTTATACTTTAGGATACAGAAATAGATCTTTCAGTTTTAGTGCAATCAAATCAAACGCAAAACAAAATCGTTTATTTCAACTGAACCAATCCTAGGTATTTTTGAATTGTCGAGAGAGGTAGTTGCTTGTTCCAATACGTATATCCTATGGAAAAGAACAAGCAAGAAACTCCAAGGACACTCTTTTTCAAATATTTTACATACGTTTCACACAAACAAAACCAAAGCGACAATTACGATTAATAAACTCATTAAATAA
Organism: Tyria jacobaeae; assembly: GCA_947561695.1. Classification (NCBI taxonomy): domain Eukaryota; kingdom Metazoa; phylum Arthropoda; class Insecta; order Lepidoptera; family Erebidae; genus Tyria; species Tyria jacobaeae. Next base: position 7,006,739 of record OX387221.1, read on the forward strand.
GTCAGTTTTCAGAGATGCAGATTTGTATACATGCCAGCGAATGGTATGCAAACGGAGATTGTCTTCGTGAGACGTAAGACGTGACGTGGTACACAGTCGACGTATCTCAGACGGATAAATGGCTGGTAGGCCTCCAGTCACACCGATGGGTCTAAAAAAGTCTCATATGTAGGTTGTGCCGTTTACGGAGAGAAAGATAAAAACCAGGTGGAGCACCAATCTGGGAACAGAGACCTCGGTCTTTCAGGCTGAGCTCGTTGCCATAAACAGATTCGTGGAGATCAATATTAAAAGAAAAGTAAAAATCAACACATCTACACCAACTCAGACAGCCAGTCGGTGATATTGGCAATTTTTGCAATGCATATTCTATGCCTTTGTGGCCCAATAATGTGGTACCGCAGTATCCACTGGGATACCACCGCACATTATGCAACTGTAGGAAATACAAATAATTATTGCTCATAAGATGTGGAGGTTTCCCGAAGCCATAAGTCTCAACAGTGAACTTTAATCTAAGAGTGTGCGGCACAATAGATCAGTAATAGTTGAGGTGGTATCAAGCACTACAATCAACAATTAAAATAAGACGTAAAATATTTTAAATTACTTGTTTAAAATTATTTTCTTGTATTGTCTGTTCACTTGTAATGAGAATGAACGACGGTTTTCACAGACTTAAATAGCCTATGACCGCGTTTTTGTCGAATACATACAAAATCAGATTTGACTGCTTTAAATTGAGGACTTTGGAAATTTAAATTAATGTTCGTAGTTCTGCATTCGTATAACCCGCCAAACGCAGACAAACTTATATTAAGTACCATCAATTAAAAACCACCGTGACTATACACCGTTTAGCGGCTTAGATTGAAGATTAGATTAGATTTTGGATCTACCTGTTCGCGACTGCAATCAGTGGACTGCCTTCAGAATTAAAATCAATAGCGAAAGGGAAATTGTTACTTAAACAGAGAATTGTTTTATGTGATTTACTAGTAACTAGGAAATACCAACATTCATTTTGAATTTATTTCACAATAAATATACTAATAATACTCAGTAGTGTGGTATAGCATCAAAGATTGCACAAGTGCGTCAAATTGTGTGCGATTTTAGGAGTATATTGAAAAGGAAAGAGAGGATAGAAGGGAAGGAAAGAGATATTGCTTACATATATTGGGGAGTGTAAGATCAAGTAGGTCAGAGTCGCTTACTATGTAACTCAAACTGACTGATGCCGGGATGTTGGAGCCATCTAGCCGATAGCCAAACCTACACTTTATTTATGATCCTATATATGAATTGAATTGGTATTTATTTCTTAGCTGTACCCGTCCATTATTTATAGAATTAATACTAACTTATTATTGAATACATATTTTTATTTTGAAAAACATTTGCAGTTAACGCTAAGCTTAACATTTGCAGTTAACACTTAGCAGTTAGTTAATGTAAATTCATTTGACGAATATAGTTATAACAACTTTGCTGCATAGTTTTATTTATGTTACATTAAGACAATAGAAAACTTCTTTACTACTTTAGAAATATTTTTACATATCTGTAAAGTTAATTTCATTTACAATATACATAGGTATGTATGACACCACGGTTATTGTCTTATGTCTATCAATACATTGCTTGCTTTAAAACCTTTTATAAATTTTCATCAGCTATGATTTATGTCATTCTTAACTATTTTATCGTTTGCTTTGTAAATAAGAATATTACTATAACAGCCCATCATTGTGTTCATAAGTACAATACAAGTCGTTAAAGGTTCTCTGACTATACTTATCAAATAAAGTACTCCCTGTTTGTTATAAGAAGTACAATAGATCTCTAGCCTGCCCTTGACGTATGTCATCTTTTTAACCAACGCTCTTCATTCATCTTTAGTGAACCACTAGCCTTATTTTTCGTTTTTTTCCATGAAAAGCTTTTTATCAGAAATGGTTCGGGGAAAGCAAAAATAATTTCGTTGACAATATACTTTTCAATCGTCTATCTTTAATATGATAAAAGTTTTTATTGATAAGATTTAATTGTTTTATCATGTGTCATTTTATGGCTTGAATATTAAAGTAACATCAGTCTATCGATTAAATTTGGAACTTCCCTGACGCTTGTTCTCATTAGAGTAGAAAAGGGGCCACCCTATCTTCTTCCGTGGGTGTTGTACTAAAGGATTGGACTGACCTATTGGTCTAGTGCTTAGTGACCCTGACTACTGAGCCTGATTCCATTCCTTCACGAGACGAAAATTTGTGTATTTATTGTCCCGGGTGTTATTTGTGTAGGTTGTATGTATGTTTGTAACGGGACCACCCACCACACAGGAATTATTGCAGGAGTTGTCATTATAAAAAAAAGCAAATCTTTATTTGAATAAACGGTTTTACTCACGTGTGTATTTTGGGGATGCCAGACTAGTTTCGTTCTCGACAGGAGGTGCATAAACAAACCGACATTTCGACACGTCGGTTTGTTTATGCACTACAGCGCCTGGTTATAACAGTACCGCAACACATAGCGAAACAGCAACGCAATCGTCTTCGTCCGCTGGGTCCGAAAGACATAAAAACAGAGAGACTGCACGGATGGCGTAGCGGTTTAAGTGGTCACCTCGCCACTACGCTGCCGCGCCGAGTGTTGTGGGTTCGATCCCCGCACGGGACAACACTTTGTGTATTCCTCAAATTGTTATTCTGAGTCTGGGTGTTCTTTGAGTCCGTTGTTTGAATGTTTGTAAAGTCCCCCGCTACACAGGAATTAATCCTAATGCAGGAGTAGTCTTTTTACAAGAAAAAAAGATGCCAACGTCGATTAATCAGTGCATCGTCCGGTACCGTCGCAGCTGGACGACTTAGTCCTTGAAAAAAGGCTCCTGTCGAGACCGAAATTAGTCAATCATCCCCGTAATACAGACGTGAGTAAAACCGTATATCTTATATGTTTAAACGAGATTTTTTTGTATATATACATATAATCTGAATCTCGAAAACGGCTCCAACGATATTCATGAAATTTTGTATTCAGGGGATTTCGCGGCCGATAAATCGTTCTAGCTAGGTTTCATTTTTAGAAAATGTTGTGTATGTTTCCTAAAAATCAAATCTGAAATCTGTGTTTTCAGGCAATTAAAAACTGCTACAATATCATTAGAATACAAAGGTAAATTTCGGCACTATCTTCAAGGCTTTTTTTATTTATTTTTTAATACTATAGGGGGACAGACGAACAGACGGGTCACCTGACGGTAAGTGACACCGCCGTCTATGGACACTTGCAACTCAAGAGTCGCAAGTGCGCTGCCCGCCTTTGAGGGTGATGAGGGATGGGGGATGCAGGGAGCGGAAAGAAGAGAGTAGGGATGAGGAGATGGAAAAAAGGAGAAGGGAGATGAGGGGAGAGAAAAGGGGGGAGGGGGAATTAAGCCTCCGGAAACCTCACTCAATTCGGGGAAATGCAACGCAAGCGTTACTTCATAACCGGTTTTCTGTGAGGCCGTGGTATCGAACCGGTCGAGCCGGCCCATTCGTGCCTAAGCATGGCTCTACCACTGAAATTGTTTTATATGGTTGTAATAGGTCAGGTGGGAAATAGGGCGGTCCTGTAACCAGATTACCCCGGTTCGAGTTCTGATGATTATTTTATTTTAATTTTTTTTCGTTCATTTACACGATTTAGGTACTTTAAATAAATATGACAGATTCATATTTATTTATATATACGGTTTTACTCACGAAAGTTTTTATTCTAATAAAAGAATATCTATCAAAGAATACCTATACACATGTACATAATATATACAGGCACACATATAATTGGCCATCTACTAGGCAGTAGCTAGTAGATAGCCAAAGGCTTGCCCCCCATTATGTAAGTGGGACCCAATTATAATCGCCCACACTTTGTAAACCGCAAAGTGTGGGCGATTAATACGCCTCTGCCTTCCGGAGATATTGGTGGGAGTATATGTATGTACGAGTACATATATACTTTCCTGAAGGCCATTGCAGCTTTACGAATAACAACATACTACGTCATACAAATTAATAGATATGTTTGTTAGTGCTCTACGCAATTTTTTTGCGACTGTGTACTTTTTTTATTTTGTTTTTAATGTGTACTTTTATGTGGAATTTCATGGTTTTGATGCTCTCTTTATATTTGTCTTAAAATGTAGAAAACACCGTAATTCGCTCTCCAGATTACATCATCACCTCCACCATCATCTTACCACCATAACCACATTGCCTTGTTTATTGTTATTGTTAGTTCACTTGCTTTTGAATAGAAAACTACTTTTATTGTGCTACAAATGAGCCGGATAGATAGTGATTTGTTTTGTTTTTTTCGTTCATTTACACGATTTACTAAAATTTACTATGTTTAATTACTAAAATTTAATATGTTTTTCTTTGTTTTTTTTTTATATTAGACGAACAGACGGATCACCTGATGGTAAGTGATAACCGCCGTCCATGGACACCTGCAGGGGAAAAAAGAGAGGAGGGAGGAGGAGATGGGAAAGAGGAGAGGGGAGAAGTAAGAGAAGAGGAGGAGTTGGGCCTCCGAAAACCTCACTCATTGAAATGAAATGCAAGCATTGCTTCACAACCGGTTTTCTGTGAGGTCGTGCCTAAGCATGGCTCTACCAATGTTTAGACTTCAAAGTAAATATTTTTAAAAACATGTAAGCGTGTCGTCCGTGCATATATAGTCCATTGGTGTAGATTGCATATTGTCAAGTCTAAAGCACTGTGCAATCAACAAACGGGAGGGGACGAAATGTTATAATACGAATTGTTGTTGAGGTGTAGGGTTGTGTCTAGAACACATTTATAATCAATTTATGATTGGAATAACTCTTTTTTTATTGAATTTTATTGTATTCAGAGTAAGTATTATTTAAATTTGAAGACAATTTTACACTTCTAGGAAATATAAATGTTAGGATGCAGATATGGGCACATTGAATGTGGGGATACTTTCTTTCTAAACTTTATTATTTTATTTAAGCTAAGAACATAGTTAAGGGGTTGGCTTGTCATAAATATTAGTAGTTATAAGCGGATTTTATTATTTTAGAACCACTGTTTATGAATTTCAGGCAACTAAAAATTTACAATGTTTAAAGACTATTTTAAAAAACAGTTGTTTTTGAAAAGCACAATTTATTAGAAATAATCATTTGATACGAGTTAATATTTCTTATGTTTAAAATAGAATAGGGTTAGTAACACCATCTGTTCAAAACAGGTTATTTAAAAGTCAGTCGATTAAAATCTTTCATTATTTGTTAGATTTGTCCATCCGAACAGCTGTATTACTAATAAAACTCATTGACATTTATGTATCACTATATAAATATCTATATTATTATTCTAACGAAATCAAAATATTTCATTTTAAACTTTTATAAAACAATTGTTTTTTTATCGTGCCAGCAACAGATTACGAAGTCCAACCTCATATTAACCTTTTAAAAAAAAAATGAAATATCACATATTAATGTATTTCTTTAGCAATTATGTATTAAAGTCAATGTTCTCTATTAATCTCTAGAATTTACACACAATCTCCCATCGGGGTAGGCAGAGACAACAGATCGCCACTTGCTGCGATACTTACGTACATCACGATATTCCTCTACCGTCATTGAACCGATTTATGCATAATATAAACGCATAAGGGTAGGCACTTTAATATGCCTACGAATTCCTTTCATTTCCAGGCAGATCATAAGACCCTTTGCAATCAACAACCCTATGGATAGTAATAATAAGTAGTCATTTTGGACTTGCGTCGGTGTGACAGAAGTTTGTAGACGACTTATTGTTCCTTAACAGATTGTGTCCCTTGACATTTGTTGACTGGATAGTGAATAGGTAAATTAATAATACCTGCACAAACGAGGTAACCCTAATGGGTTCTATCTGTAAGACAACGCGTACGGCTGTCGCGGTAACAAATGAGTTCTAAACTGTAGTGTGCCTTCACGAACAATGTAAATGCCAGTAGGTTTCCACAGTATGCTTATCAGCAGCCTGGTTACAATAATACAAGCTTTGCTTAGTTTGGAATCAGACGGTTGTGTGTGAGATATATGGAGTTACTATTATTATTATGTCTTAGGTCATTGTTTAATTTTACAATAAAATAGTTATTCAAATGATTGTTTTAATTTTACGGCTTGTTCAAGTTAGGAACCCCATGCTTTCCTGGTAAATTTGTGTGGTTCATGTCTGTTTATACATTCAGCAATAACTAGGATAATAGGACTAATATCTGATGTAAAACGTTTATCTAAATACTATAAGAACCGTAATACCTGTGCTATAATTTTGGTGAAGCTTTAACTGTAGACTTACTGCAGATAAAGCTCTTGCGACCCCACAGAATAATCCAAATTAAACACGACTACGTTAACGTAACATAGTACTGTATTATCGTGGCTCTGGATTCGACATTCTTTTGCAACGATTTCAATTAAATAAATATAATTAAAATGGTTGACTGTGTGTGAAATACATTTATTAACAGTTAACTTATTCATGACACTAAATGGATAACTCAATTATCGTAACAACTACTCTCAGATACGTATCCTTTTACTCTAGTGCTTCTGTTCGACTAAATAATTAAGGATTAAAATAAAGTTTTTAATTTCTGTAAATCCGCATCTTAGATATGTAAAGTAGTAATGTCCACTATGTTCGATCATAACTCGATAGTAGTAAATAGAGTTAATTTCATTTTAAAGTTATCTGAGAACTTTATAATTATGTGAAAGGATTTCTAATTAACGAATTCTTAAGATTAGTAATATTTTTTTTTATATAATAAAATTATGGTGTTATAATACTTTTTCTACTTGATTGCCAGGCATAACGAGAATTCATTTTATATTTTATATCATAACAATTAGTAATAATTCATTTTTTAATTTACTCATTTAATAAGTATATTGGCTTAATTTGCTAAGTACATTTTAAAGTGACATATTCAGCTTAGAACTAAAACACAATTACTTTACCGTTTCCTTACAGTGACTTTAAAATTTAAAATAATCTAACCATTCCTGAAATTGCCAGACTGAAAAAAATCCCAACTTACTATACTATTAGCAATCCGAGACTTCCACAAATTAATTTTAAAAGATGTCTACATACAAATATCTATATATATATATATACACATTTTTTCTACACACACTTTTCTACATTAAGCGTTTCATAAAACAATTCTCGACCTTGTATTGCTAAAATAGTGACCTTTATCGCATACGTTATGAACAAAAAGTTAAAAATACTCACAATAAGAAGTCTTGCTCCCAGCATGGAGTCGGACCTTTAACTGTCACCGTCGTCGACTTGACATTCTGTAGTTTTAGTGTCACGTAAGTGTTGAACTGTGTTCCTGCTGACAAAAAGAAACCTTGTGTAAACCTAATGAAAGTTCAAAGTTGCTAAACCCCAAATGGGTGGGTAGTCAGGCATGAAAGAAAAACCAACTACATAGCTTTGTTGTAGAAAATGTCGGTCAAAGGCCTGATGATGGCTGAAGTTGAATTAGTGGTGCTACCTATTTCATTTGAAGGCCTAAGAGTTTGTAAATCTTTACGTCACGGTACAGTAAATAGGGTCCTGTTTGTGTCCGTCTACTAATACAATATTTAGTAAGTACAGTCTACAGTTAAATGTTTAAAGTTTGTCCAAGTTTTGTAGAATGAATTATATTATTTTAAATATTACAAATAATACACTTAATACTTCTACAAAGTTTTATTAAAATAACCAAGTGAATTCCAACTTCTTCCTTACTTCTGTCTTATAAATTAAAAGAAAGGAAATATTAAAAAATCTTTCTATCTATTATATTATTTCTATAATCTTTTATAATATATGTTTGTGACCATGAATTACATTAATATATATTTTGTAAATATATAAATTGGTAATTTTCCATTAAACTATATAAATTAAAAGGATATAATCAACAAAGTATATTTAAATAACTACTACATATACACACGTAGTATACATACATATTACAACTAAGTCATGTCATGTAAATATCACATATTAAATAGAGACAAATCTATATTGCTCTCACTCTCAATATTATAAAACATAATAACATAATATACAGAAACTCACCTTGTATTCCAACATAGCGCGCCTTTTTTACTGTAACAAATAAAAATAATCATTAAATCACAAATATAACAACAATTTTTCGAAGGCAACAACCGAGGAAGGTCAACGACATTCACATAAAATGTTTGAATAACTTCTGGGGTCTAACTCGATAACAAAACACACATTTGGCCAACAGGTGACAATATTAGCCATAATATTATGATAGATGATGGAGCCATGTACTTGGGCGAACATACACCCAATACGATTTGTAAGTTTTAAAACTTTCTGAAACTGCATCTCAAGTTTCGGCATTTTAAATGTTCCTAGAAGCTGTCATGACGATTTTTCTAGATTTTTAGAGATTTTGCGATACACATTTGGACGATTGCTACACTATCAAAAAACTATAAATACAACCGTGTATTGTATAATAATGTAAATTTTATGTATATTTTTATAATCTCATTTTGATTCCCTACTCGAGTCCTTTGGTTCTTTATTTTTTATTAAAGACTTTTTTTATTTACCATATTAAATACAGGGTAAGTTATTAGTTGTTGGCGGTGTCTTTAGACATCGCCAACGCGTTCAACACTCTGCCCTGGAGTTGCATCAGGGAGGCACTAGTGTATCATCGAGTGCCTCCTTACCTCTGCCGCATAGTCGGGGCATATCTGTCGGAGAGAGCCGTCATCTACCCAAGTAGGGCCGGTCTCGGTCGGCGTGAAATGTCGTGCGGTGTCCCGCAGGGGTCGGTCCTAGGGCCACTCCTGTGGAACATTGGCTACGACTGGGTGCTTCGCGGTGCATTCTTAGATGGTATCGCCGTCACGTGCTATGCGGATGACACGCTTGTGACGGCATGTGGCGGGACGCACCGTGAGGCAACCCTGAGGGCCACGGCCGGGGTTGCCCAAGTCGTTGAGAGAATCCGGCGGTTGGGTCTTGAGGTGGCTCTGCACAAATCCGAGGCGTTGTTCTTTCACGGGCCTCGGAATAAGCCGCCTGAAGGACTCAGCCTCATAGTAGGAGGCACTCGCATCGGCATCGAGCCCTCTATGAGGTATTTGGGGCTCGTACTCGACGGCCGATGGGACTTCGGATATCACTTCCGAAGCCTGGTCCCCAAGTTGGTTGGCGCAGCGCGTGCATTAGCACGGTTGTTGCCAAACATGAGGGGTCCCGATGACTCCTGCAGGAGACTATATGAGGGGGTTGTGCGATCCATGGCCCTTTATGGGGCCCCAGTATGGGCAGAGATCCTGAAGGCCAGCAATATCGCGCTATTGCGAAGACCGCAACGAGTGCTGGCTATCAGGATCATAAGGGGGTACCGCACGATCTCCTTTGAGGCGGCGAGTCTCCTGGCCGGAACTCCACCATGGGACCTGGAGGCGAAAGCCCTTGCGGCTCTCTACCAGTGGCGCAAGGAGGCGCGGGAGTTGGGTAGAAGTCCTGAACCGCGTGAAATCGACGATCAGAAATCCCAACTCCGCCAGGTCCTCGTGGAGGAATGGAGGGAACGACTTAGGCAACCGAGCGCTGGGCACGCTGTTATTACGGTGGTAAGACCCGTTATGGAGGATTGGCTCGAGAGGCGTCATGGGACCCTCTCATACCGGCTGACGCAGGTGATAACTGGAAAGGAATGTTTCGGAGATCACCTGTGTCTGATCCGCAAGGAGCCAACGCCTGAGTGCCATCATTGCGATGGCCAGACCGTGGACACGGCGCTCCATATGCTGGCAGAATGTCCGGCGTGGGAGGAGCCGAGGCGTGATCTCGTGGCGGCCATCGGGGTGGTGGTTCTCTCGCTCGGTAACATGATTGCGGCCATGTTGCGGAGCGAGAACGCGTGGAACTCCGCCGTCTCTTTCTGCGAGCAAATTATGCTTGCCAAGGAGACGGCGGAGCGGGATCGGGAGAGGTTTAGAACTCTTCCGGCCCGCCAGGCCCGGGAACGGGCCAGGTACCACAGGCGACTCAGGCGCCGGAGATCGGAGAATGATCTCCGTCCTCCATAAGCGCAGGCCTGGGGGTGACATATGAGGCCATCTGTCACCCTAGCAGAAGCAGGCTTGGGTGGCGGCGCGGACGCTGCGGAGCGTGCGCGCCCTTGGGGGAAGTTACGGGAACATTGGGGTTCCCACACTGGAGGGGGCCGTCTACAAACCGTAGGTGGCCCGAGGTACGTCGGGGTTCCAGGGTTTTCCTTTCTAGGGTGTACCTGGTTCCCCGGCATCTAGTACCCAAGATGGCGTGCGGTTTTAGTCGGTTCGAGTCCGACATGCCACCAGTGGTATCCGAGGGGATTTCCGCACGAAGAAAAAAAAAAAAAAAAAAGGGTAAGTTATTAGTAATATAGCATTAAGAAACCAAAGGTTTATAGGTAATGCTACAATAGTCTACAAAGTTAATTGTTAAAATAATGCATAAATAATAAAAATGTAATAAAATACTCAATGATACATAAGTAATTAGGCCTTGACAGAATTCGTAGAGTATTGTTCTGTACTATTGTCAAATAGCCGCCATATTGTTTTTATTTTAAACACTTATCTAAAGCCACTTGGGTTTTTAAGGCAAATCTAACGAAATAAAATGACTATTATTATTTATTACTGTAAGAAAAATAAATACTAAATGTATATAAAAGATTGCACTAGTATTGAGGTTTTTTTATTTCAAATCATGTTTATGTGCTGGATTTTCGAAAATTTTCAATTAATGTCTAGTGGTGAAACATGCACAAAAATAATAAAAATAAGAAAAGAAAAACAACTCTTTCTCAACTCTCCACCCGCATGGTTTTTGTCGAATGTTTGGGTATCGGGCTATGGATGGAATATAATAAAACCTCCTACGTTTGTAGTAGAAAAAAATGTGACCGTCCATGTAGTATTCATACGAAAGAGGAGCAAGCGTACCTAAAACTATGTCGACAATTTAAAAAAAAGAATTAGGACTAGCAGCATTGTAATAAACGCAATGTTCATTATATAAGAAATAAAAATGATTAAGGTGGTGAAATTAAAACAACTTCTTAAGCTTTACGCAAAGGGAGGTCACAGAACAAATTATTTACTGACGAGAACATTTTTGCTACTGAGCAATATTTTAACAAGAAAAATGAGCGAGTTTATTGTTCAAAGCCCAATAGATATCTAAAAGCGTCCCAATTAGTTCGTAGATTACGTCGTGGGCACTACCTGACTTCAGTGATGGTTTTGTTAGCTATCAAGGAGTGACTGAGGTATATTACTGTAAAAATTTGTCAAAACATCGGCATAAGTGTATCAAGATACGATTCTTGAGAAAGTGGATAATGGTTCTATCAGCAAGACTCAGCACCGATTCATAAGCCCCATCCACCCAATCACGTTTAGAAACGAATGTTTCTGACTTTATCAGAGATATTATTATTTTTGTTCAATTTTAGAGAATATCTCAACGTCATTATAATTTGGAGTCCTTAAAATAATCCATAAGATTGGCAGTAACGAATTTTACCATGAAGAGAGTGCGTGTTTCTATTGTTGTTGTTGACCTCAACATTTAAAGGACTGTATTAAAGTCAATGGAGATAATTTTAAATAAGCTTTATATATATTTATATACATATATATATATTTTTTCAACGTTATAATACTAATGTATAAACTAAATATAAACTAAAATAATTGATATTTATGGCAAGACTAGGCTTACAAAAAAAAATGTTTTTTATCCCTCGGAAATAGTACTTTATTCTTGATAAAAGGTACCCTACGTCCTTTTTTGTACCCTTAGCAACGTGTAGAGAACATTTTATTATAGTCTCTAAGTCGTTAAAATGTAAAAGCCTAAGGAAACAATACTCAATTTGACTTTGAAATATTAGTTATTATTATATAATGACGTACCCTAACATCCTGCAGGAGCATTAATTTATAGGCATTAACATAAGTAGGTAAAATCGTAAGAAGTACTAAATTTAAGTCTTGTCTTGAAGAGAAATGTGTTATCATAATTCTCTTAATTCCATACAAATTGATATCATAAAAAGAGCCATTCATTTTAATATTACAAAGTTCACCATTGAATGTAATATAATGATATATACGCGCAATTCTATTGTATTGTATGTTTATAGTTACATATAAAAAATCTTTTGGCTTAATTAGAAACAGAATAGCCGGCTCTTTAAATAATTGGATCCCAGAGTTCTAGAAACTCATTATTGATTTGTAAAAAAACACCTACCAAGAATATAATGTATTGACCACTTCGTAGGTCTCTCTGTTTCTTGTTCATAAACGGAAAAACATGTTGGTTTATTGTTATATATTTAATCAACAAAGATTACAAGTACATATTTCAGTAACTACACTTCAGTTTTGCACACTGACCCTACTTAAACTTTGAATCTTGAATTACAACTTAATTCACATTCACATTGTGTGACAATCTAGAATTTTGCTTTTACACCTTTAGAACATATGAGTTTTCTTTATACATACAAGATCAGGGTGGGATAAGACTTTAATAGATTTGTTTCACCGCAAAGTTTATTAACAAGCTATAGCATCAGTATATTCAGTGAACAGGAAATTAAGCGTGTTAGTTTCAACTCGTTTTATTAATCCACACAGTTTTATCCGCATAAAATCTGATTAACTACTGCCACCACTTTCGAATTATAATTCGAATAATTGTTTTAGCTTTATGGGTGAATACAGAACTGAATTGCGAGCTTTCAACTTCACAATAGCTGTGCAACTAAATAACTAGTGGACTTATTTCCATTTAATGTGTAAACGGCTCTCCTTTCTTAGTACAAACATAGTTTGCGTGTATCACGGTACTACTTAGGCCGTGGTCTCAGTAAGCAAAATGTATGTGGCAGACTACTAACAGCAAACTAACTTTTCTTGCAATATGAACTTTTCAAGAAAAAAAAATCTGTATACATTTTATGTGTTAAGTGGTCGCAATATGCAAACATTTCTGACTCAACGAACAGTTCAAATACATTTTAATATAAGTTTACCAAAAATATACAATTTTCGAAGACACTTGCTTAAATATTACAAAATAGAGAGTAAAAGATACATGTAAGTTTCATTTATATTAAGTTCAAATCCATTCGTGTTAAGAGTAAACGATAACTTTAAGATATAGTCACAGTTTTCATTTTGCATGATGTGATGTCCTTGTGAATAATACCGTAAAATGTTAACAAGTAAGGTATTTAAATTAGACTCCATGTGGCCGCAGCCTAACACTACGAGAATAGTAACTGGCAATCGATAGAGGTGACCGGCATAACTTATGAAAGATTGAGAAATCACATGTTCGACTAATAGGCGGAAATAAGTCCAGCTCTATACTGAAAGCTAGAACGATGAGACCCTTATTTTTCTTTGGTTTGTATTTTACGCATGCAATTACCTAAATCCTTTTAATATTTTTTTCGTTATGTATGATATTCTTTATGTATTTCATTTCATAAAATTATTGGTTGTCTTTAACGTTACTAGGAACGCCGGTAGCGGTCTACCACGCAGAACATACGCTGATCATATTTGTGGTGCTTTAAATAAAGGGCAGGTCAGAAGTACCCGAATATGGCCATTGTTTGAAAGGTTTGATGACATTTTTAAGCTCTTGAAGAGCTCGATAGGATTCTAGAATAGAAGTAAGAAGATCTAGAAGCAAGTGGGGGGATGTTGTAGTTTCAAGGTATAAAGGCTAGAGCTTGTGTATGTACATGTTAGGCAAACATGCGCAGACCTGACCTGGTTGAAAGTTGATGTAGGTGCCTAGGCTAGCAATACCAGAAGTGGTGTTGGAGCGTCATCCCTTTGTGTTCACCAACCGTTTCTCCACAGTGTCATTTCATGGTTTTAAGTTTCTTCACTGGTATTTAAATTGTAGTCTAATATATAATATATAAATAATAGTCGACACTTCTTTAAAGAGTTTTAAAAGGGATCCTGAATCTTCTTCACCATAATTTTGATACGCGAAAGCAATAATTTTTAGTGTAGAATAAGAGCGTAAGAGATAAAAATGAATGACAAAATTTGTGTTTACGAATTGTGCAACGTCATGACCGAAGCGATTTCAACGTTTTAAGTTAAAAATAAAAAACAGAAATCTTAAAGGAATTCTCAACTTTTATTCAATTAACTTTTTATATTTCGGTTTTCTAGACCAAATACCGTAGGATTTAATAATTGTGTGCTTAATACTTCAAGTAGTCAAGTAGCCTATTCAATATTCTAGTTACCACAAGCTCTGCCTAGTTTGGTAACAGAAGGTCATGTGTCGTGTGCCGTCTCACAAGGTATTATAATAGTATATGATTATACCAAACTTAAACCATATGTATATTTTTTACATCAGAGCCCTCATAAATGCCGGCAGCGCAATGGCATACTTGAATTGCTACCATGATAGTCACCAACCATCAGGTGACCAGCAGAAAAAAGAAATTTTTCTTTGACTTTAAGATTTTCACCATTATTCATAAGTAAGGGTAATAAATAGGTAATAAATTAAGGGTGTTGCTCTTCTACATATAATCTTTTAGGTATATCAAACAATATCAGAAAATTTTCCATGAAAATATGGATTTACGATTTTATATAGATATAATACACATCTTTTCATAGTTCATAATAGAATGCGGGACGTCAAGTTATCATTCATGTATTGTGAGACTTAAATACTGGTAGCGCTCTTTGTTATCGCCCTCGCTCATCAATGTTATATTATGTATCTCATCAATGTCAACATTTCTTGTAGACAAGATGAAAGGATAATAATAGCTACTTTCAATGGCAAAACAATGTTACTGATATCATAACACAAAATCGACAGTTGGATTTAACTTTCATTTTTTTTATAAATGAAAGAGTACCACAGTGTAGTATGTTAACACAATATTATCGGAAATGTAATGTGGATGTGTGCCTTCTTCTAATATAGAAAATATTTTTTATATCCAAGACTCTACTTCATCATCTTTCAATCGCAATCCACTGCTGAACGGAGGCATCCCTCAAGAGCTTCTGCCCATCTGCTCATCCATCGGCTGCCTTTCTAGTCATCAGTCCATTCAGCCACAGGTTACCCTTAACTACGCTTGCCTAATCTCGATCTCCGCTCTAACATGTGATGGCACCTACAATAAGCATTACTTACTCTACTTAATACTCGTACTCTGCTTATTTAGTTATTTAACATTTTAGATAAACAATTTCAACTATCTTGTATTATTGGTTTAAAATAACTCTTTATAATATACTTCCATTTGTTAAATAAATTAAACAGTTAATTTTCCATTTATACTTTATGTTGAGAACATGCAGAGGGAAAATTACTATATTAATAAGTCAAAATGAAAAAAACGGTCATCTGCGGCACAAAGCACTCAGTAAGTGCTGACATGGTCATTGAACAAATAACAAATTGTCCAAGTTAGTTGCAAATACAGGTCATATTTTCTTTCATAATTAGTCTATAGTATTTTACTATACTGGTTCACAATTCAGTAATCATTACATAATGTGGTTCCCTCTTACTCAAGTGACTGTACTGCGATGCTCTTTGAGTGCAGGCAAAAATAGTAGTTATCGGAGCGCTCTATAATCTTTTCAAATTGTTACAGGCGGAGGAGAGCAGTTGGTTCGTGAATGTAGTAGATAGCCGGGTTTAAGAAAACATAATAAATTGCAGCCTGTAGAGTACCTCGTTAATTTACAATCATAGAGTTTAAGTAATTGATAATATAGAATTTAGAAACCACTAAGGTTTATAGTATGTGCTTAAAAGTCTACTAAGTCTAATGATTAAAACAAACAAATAACAAGTCATAGAACACAAATAAAATAAAATAAATTAAACTGAAATCAAAATACTCAATACTACTTAATCAATTTACCAAAATTATTTTTATTTTTGATGTGTTGTATTATATAACTTGCTTTGTATTTGTGTAGTCGTCAATAGGTTTTGACGGAATTGGTAGACGGTAGAAACTAAAAAAATTTCTACCGTCTTTTGCATTTCATTATCTTTAACGATTTTATACTACGGATTTCATAACTAAGAGGTAACGGATTTTTACTAGACTTTAGTATTCCTGATAATGTTAGTTACAGTAAGCAATTACCATTCTAAATGTATTTACAGACAGCATTAAATAGATTTAGAATAGAATATATAGTTAGTATATATATATATAGTTTTTGTAAAATATAAAAATATTGCTTTTTGTTAGCATAAACATATATTTTTTAAATAGATAATGAGTGTTACCTGAAAATTAATTTATAAATATTCCCGTAAAAACCGTAAGTCAAAGTTTTAAGCAATGTGCGGCATGTCACCAATTCGAATTTGGCATGCAAATAAAAATTTACCACAAAAAAGTCACACAAAAGTGAAACATCGTGTAGAGAAAAGGGATGTAAACCGGAATATGAAATATTATAATCTGTGTGTATATAAGCTTCAACTTTTTAAGCTTGTTATGTTGCTTCTCTGGTTAAAGATCATTGAGTGGGAGGAAATGAAAACAATAAAAGTATGAAATATGAATAGATAGATATACTCTTTATTGTACACAAAACTATTGGATAGGTTGCTTGTATTTAACACCTCCTAAATGTTATTTACTTACCAGTATATGTGACATCACAAAGACTGGTTGTCTTATTGGATGAAAAAGAGTGGCTGTAGTCAACAGTATTATATATGTATGGTGACTGGCCTGTTGGTCTAGTGGTTAGAGATCCCGACTGCTAAGCCAGAGATTGCAGGTTCAATCAAGCGCATGTCAAAGATTTTTGTGATCTACAAATAGCAGTCATAGGGACTAGGTTTGTGTCTAGATCTTCTTAATGTTTGTTAATTCTATGTTTGTCAGTTATCTGTTAACCTGATTGACCGAATATATTATAGGATTTGGAATAAAAATTCGACCAAGCTTAAATCAAGCACTTTATTTTATTTTAGAGCTGCGAAACTTATAAATAGTTCTGAACTAGTTTATTTTTAACTGGCTCTAGATCTGAGTTTCAGGTGACGGGCAGAGGGTGGTAGCATTACCACGAAGCTACTAGCAATTTGTGTAAAGCTAACTGACGAATTCTACTTCTTCATGTGTTTCCATATCGTTTACTTCTCTGCGCTGCTTTGTTTAATTAAATTTCAGAAACTTTTATAATCAAATGTATTGTAATAAAATTTAACCGATAAAGTTTTGTACAAATGTAATATTTCGAAGTTGATAACTATGTGAATGATAGTTAATGTTGGGTAATTTTGAGCTTTGGCTTTTCTCTGCCTGTAAAGAACTGAATGTTTGGGCTCAATTCGTTACTTTATAAAGAGCTATGTATTTGTATTTAAGGTAAAAATACACATAAGTAACCTTAACTCACTCACCTTTGGTGCTGGATCGAAAAAAATTGGTTAAGGAAAAAAGTTTGAAAAATGTGGCATTTAATACGCTTCCCTTCCATGAGTGTATATATAGTGTACATTATATGAATAATGTTAATAAACTTGCAACGCTTATATCTGTTTCCGTGTCTGTGTGTAACTCCGTAGTGTCTAAGAAGTTTAGACTATTTTAATAATGTTTTGTAATTAATATCAGATGGATTTGGATTGTTGAAAAACTATCCAACTATTCTAAGGTCTTAGTTATTTCGTAAGTCGGTGCGAGAGTTTTATGGACACGATATATTAATAATTATTTTGTTTTAATAACACAATTTATTTACATTTTAGTACATGAAGAGACCGTATTCTGTGTTTTTTTATCAAAATTAAAAGTGTTAAGTGAAATACATATAAATTATACCAGTTTTATAGTAAAGTCTAACCTAAACCTAAACCTTAACCTTTTTTATAGTAAAGTCTCCATAAATTATGTGGAATTAAGTTTTTGATAATTATATCATAGCCTAACATAAATACAAAATAATATACTACTGATACCTCGCCTGTCGTGTTTTGATAAAAAGCGAGGGTATAATGTTTAGAGGACCATACTAAAAAGTACCTCTCCCGTTATTACTCGCACGTCTACCCACATTAACATTAAACTTATTGATTACACATACTACGTAACACATCAATCAAACTAAGTACCTATATCTCATAATACCCGTCAATACCCATCATCTCATTTTACTCAACCACTTATAAATTAGTATATATAAATTTATAAATAACAGGTATAAATTTATGTTTAAAAATTGTTTGAAAACAGATTTAGAATTAAAACGAAGAGAAGACCAACGTTAGAAGCGCACTAATATCCGTATTTTAGCATTCAGTTAATAATGTTAATACCACCAATCAGAAGTACCTGAAGTTCCAATTACTGCATACTAAAGCGTTAAATAGTGCTTTAACGTCATTGAAATAAACATCTAAAGTACTGTAAATTGACACCTGTGACTAAGAAAATAAGAGGAATACAGTGAAGGTACTGACTGTAAAATGTAAACTGGATTTGTTCGTATTTCTTCTAATTTAAAATATTTTTTTACTGTCCTAACAACAACGAGAATATTTTATTATTTGCGTTGAAACTAAGTATATTACCGTTATTATCAACTACTATATTTTATTTAGACAAATTGCCCTAAGTGACAGTTCTTCAAGAGTTTGTGAAGATTTCCGGACCGATACGACCTTTAAACCTTCAAGAAAAGAGCGTACTCCTACCTAAAAGGCCGGCAACGCACTTGTGACTCTTGAGTTGCGGTGTCCATGGGCGGCGGTAGTCACTTACCATTAGGTGACCCGTCTGCTCGAGTGAGTATCGCTTAAAACAAAATAAAACTGCGCATTCGCAATTCCTTTGCCAATAGTTTAAATCGTAAAAACGTCTTATTTAAGAACTAATCAGTAATTTCCCTTATATGATCACCATGATCAATACCTGTTTTGACCTGATTGACCTGATTTGTTACAATAAGACCACCGCAGAAGTAATTACACTCTGTCGAATAAAAAAAAATGAAAATCGGTCGACAATAGAGGAGAAATCGCTAAATATACATAAAAAAAAATATACATTCGAACATAGAACCTCTTTCTTTGTAGTCAGTTAAAATATTTTATCCGAATTAACAATGTAAGCTAACTATGTTTACCTTAATACAGAGATTTAACGTTTTGTTGTTTCTACAACAGAGTGGACCCGTTTGTTTCGTGGGCGTTAGGTATTAAAACCCTTTGCCAATTCCGTTATTGTTGTTGCATATCTACGTAGGATTGTCTCCTGATCCGGCATTAGAATCGGTTTACTTGAAGAGAATATACACGTGTTTGTAATATAGGCTACTCTTTGCTTAAGAAGTTGAATATTTCCAGCATCTATCATTTTTAATAAGCATATCTGTGAGCGTGCTCACATTCTTGGTATCATATATTCTTGGTATCATATATACGCGTTTTTAAAAAAAATACTTTACTATCAATTTAAAAACCATATATATCAAATGCTTTTATAAAGTAATACTATTTCAAATAGTAGGTATTCATGAAATCAGCCATAGTATTTTAGAATTCCAACTCTGAAAACTCGAGCAAAATCATTATTACTTTAGTACATAATCTCTATACTTTTTTTTATTTTTTTTTTTTTTTTTTTTTTCTTTTTCGTGTGGAAACCCCCTCGGGCCGTCATCCCACCGGGGTTTTCGGTGGAACAGTGTGTCGGAATCGAACCGACTAAAACCACACGGTGTGCCATACTGCGCTGAAATAGGAGGAATCCGGGAACAGCTTTATTAAGACATCCGGACCCCTCCTAGCGCCTGCCCGCACTATGCGGGCACCACCTACGGGTAACCTATCAATAAGGCGGCGTCCAGACACACGCGGACGTCACCCCCTCGCGGCTGGCCACTAAAGCGGGTGGAGGGGAAAACCCGTCCCGACCACCCGCGGCCACACTCAGGGCGGCATGAGGCGCTGGTAGGTCGATCGATGCTTCGACGATCTCCATTCGGACCTAATCCGCCGCCGGCGAACCGGGCGGCGGATTAGGTCCGAATGGAGATCGTCCTCCCGGGCCCGCTCCGCCGCCTCCTTCCGCGAGATAACGTCCTCGCAGAAGGTTGCAACCGCGGTAAAATTACTGTCGCTACTGGCCATGGAGCGTATCACAGCCAGTAGCGACAGATCCTCTCCGATGACTGCAGTGAGGGCCCGACGCTGCGACGCCCAAGAGAGACAAACCGCAAGCGTGTGCTGAGCCGAGTCCTCACTACAGTCGCAGTGGTGACAGACGGGGCTCATTTCCCTCCTAGCGACCGAGTGCAGGTACTTCCCGAAGCAGCCGTGCCCGGAAAGAACCTGCGTCAGTCGGAATGAAAGAGTCCCATGCTGCCGCCCTGCCCATTCGACAATGACCGGCTGGAGCGCCTCCACGGCGGCAAAGCCAGCACGTGGAGCCCCCAGCCGGGACGACCAATGAACCATTGTGGCTCGGCGTGCGGCCTCACGCCACTCGCGTACCTCTTCGGGCGGGGGCCGACTGCCACCAACCGCCCGGAAATCAGCCGTTCGCCGATAGACCTCGGCGAGCACTTCCGCCTCCAAATCCCACGGGGGTGTTCCGGCCAACGCGCATGCCGCCTCCGTGGATACGGTGCGGTAACCGCGTATGGCTCTAACCGCCATAACTCTCTGAGGACGCCAGAGGCGTGCCCTATTCTGGGCGGTCAGAGCCTCCGCCCACACCGGTGCACCGTATAGTGCCATTGACC
This sequence comes from Tyria jacobaeae, assembly GCA_947561695.1. Classification (NCBI taxonomy): domain Eukaryota; kingdom Metazoa; phylum Arthropoda; class Insecta; order Lepidoptera; family Erebidae; genus Tyria; species Tyria jacobaeae. The sequence goes on from OX387221.1 coordinate 7,027,671, forward strand.
GGACAACCCCCGTGTACAGCCGTCTTGTTGCGACGCTGGGTCCTCCCAAGTTGGGTAAAAGTCGCCCAAGGGCGGACGCAGCGCCGACCAGCTTTGAAGCAAGCTGCCGAAAGTGCTCGTCGAAGAGCCACCTCCCGTCAAGGATCAGGCCCAGATATTTTATGTGGGCCCGAACCGGTACGAGAACCGAGTTGACCATGATTGAGGCGCCAGGGGGCGGACCACGACGGGGCCCATGGAATAGAAGGGCCTCCGTCTTGTCCAGGGCCACCCGCAGGCCCAGCGCCTCGATGCGCCTGACCACCAGTGAGGCTCCTCTGGTGGCCAAACGCACCGCTTCCTGAAAGTTCGCCCCCCGAGCCGTGACCAAAGTGTCATCAGCGTAACAGATTACGCCCAGCCCGGGGGGGAAGTCACCTCGAAGGGCCCAGTCGTACCCCATGTTCCACAGGAGCGGTCCAAGGACAGATCCCTGCGGAACACCGCACGACATGGGCCGACGACTCAGATGACCCTCTCGGTCCTCGTACATGACGGTACGCTCCTCTAAATAGTCTGCCACTAGTCGCCTCAGGTACTGTGGCACCCCGTGATAACGGAGTGCTTCCCTGATGCAACTGAATGGCAGGCTATTGAATGCGTTGGCGATGTCCAACGACACCGCCAACAACACGCCGCCACAGCTCACCGCCTCTTCAGTCACGGCCCGCAGACGCAACACAGCCCCGACCGTCGAACGACCCGCTCGGAAACCGAATTGGGCGTCCGACAAATTGTGGCCGACCCCGTCCAGGTGCCGGACGATGCGGGCAGAGAGTACCCTCTCAAACAGTTTACCCGCCTCGTCCAGCAGCACAATGGGTCTGTAGGCCGAGACCGAATCGGCAGGCCGTCCCGGCTTCCTTAAAAGCACCAGCTTCCCGCTTTTCCAGCAATCAGGAAAGCGTCCGGACACCAAGCTAGCGTCGAACACCTCCCTGAGGCGGTCTACCATGTGGTCAAGGACCAGGGCCAAGACTCGGGCAGGGATCCCGTCCGGCCCCGGGGCGGTATTTTTGGAACGGATCCGTAGAACAGCCGCCCCTATCTCCGCCTCCGTGACGGGTGGAACATCCTCCTCCTCGAACTCCGCGTCGTCTCCGGCCAAGGCGGCCATTGACGGGGGTGAGTACTCCACCCGTTGCGGGAAAAGGCCCTCAACCACTTCCTGCAGGAAGCTGGGCTGGAGAGTCTCGGTAAGGGGGGGGCCCAACGCGCGGAGCTTTTGTTGCACCGCACGATAAGGGCGACCCCAGGGGTCACGATCGAGACCCTCCAGCATCTCCTTTCTCTTCACTTCTTTGGCGCGGCTAATGGCCAGCTTAAGAGTTCTCCGTGCCTCTCGGTACTCTTCATGAAGCCGGTCTTCCTCCCGCTCTTCGCGGTGACGCTGACGACTGCGGGTGTAGGACCTCCGGGCACGAATGCAGGCCGTGCGGAGGTCCGCCAACTCCTGGGACCACCAGTAGACCTCCTTCCTTGGAGGCCGACGACCCAAAACGCGGGGCATGGCGGCATCACAAATTTGCGTAACCGCATCGCGAAAGTGGCCTGCCCCTACGTCAACCTGCTAGGTCGAAGGCTGCGGAGACAGCCAAGAGTAAACGATAGCTGCCTCCTCCAGTAGGTCCCGGTCTAGCTTAGAGATGGCCCACCGTGGAAAGCGGGAAAGACGCCGCGCCATGTGACCCCTTCTGGGGTCCTGAGTCCGGGAGAGCTCAAATCGGATATAGAGGTGGTCCGAGAGCGTCTCAACCTCTTCCAGGACACACCAGTTCCTTACTCGTGCGGCAAGAGCAGGGGTAGCGAACGAAAGGTCCACTATCGACCCCCCCTGCTGTCGCACGCACGTATTGGTGGTGCCTCTGTTTAGGAGACAGAGGCCCACCGATGTTGCCCACTCCTCTACAGCATCGCCCCGTGCGTCCGTCCTGGGGGAACCCCACGCAACGGACTTAGCGTTAAAGTCCCCCAGCACTAGAACGTGCCCAGACGCTAGTCGCCGTATCGAGGTCTCCAGATTATTGAGGAAAACCTCGAAATCACTCAGACTCCGGTTGGGGGAGAAGTAGATACCAAAAATGGTGATCCCCCCCCAATCAGCGGCAACATATCCAGCACCCTTGTCTCTTAACGACAAGGGTGGGGAATGAGCCGCCGTGGAGCCGACGACTGCCACGGAGCCGTCCCGTTCACCCAGCCAGTTTGGACGGGGAGGAACGTAATAGGGCTCCGCGGCTACGGCCACACCAATAGACCACTCTGCCATGGTTTGCAGGAAGAGGTCCTGCGCACCGGCACAGTGGTTCAGATTTGTCTGGACAAGGAGGCTGGAGACGTGGTCCATTATTGGATCGTCTCTACAGCCTCCTCCATAGGCGACGGCGATGACGCTCGATTGGCATCGGAGGCAGCCTGGGCCGAATGGCTAGCCACCGATGTTTGCGGAGAAGTGCGGGGAGGCCTGCAGCCCCCCTGTCCCATCTGGTGATTTACGGGTAAATTACCCGCCGCACACGCTGGGCAGTGAGAGGCGGCGGAACATTTCGCCGCTTTGTGCCCCGGTCGACCACAGCGGAAGCAGAGTCCGCTGCAGTCAAAGCAACTACTACACTTGACGCGGGTATGTCCCGATCCCAGGCATTTGAAACACCTCATCGGTCTCGCAGCCAGGACTGTGACTCTGGCGTTTACGAAACCGATGAGGACCTTGCCGGCGTCGCCCAAAATTTTCGCTGACTCTACGGGACAACTGGCCCACACCGCGCCAAGACCACCTTTACCGGGGCGGATGGTGCCAACCCTAACGGTGTCCGTGTGGCATCCTGTCTTTTCACGGATGGCAACACGGACATCCTCCTCTGTCGCAGAGTCGTCCAAGCCCGAAATACGCAACTCAGCGCACTTGGTGGGCCTGGCGACCTTGACGCCATCCGACGCTGCAAATACTCCCCGCAACTTCTGTGCAACGACGTCCGCCATCTTGGCACCTTCAGAACCGGGGAACTCGAGAACTCGAGCCCCCGTCTGGGCTAGGCGCAACCTCACACCGGAGGCCCCAAATTCGGTGCCTAGGCTATCCCGGGCCTTCTTAAAAACGGCAGCGTAGGATAGCCCACCTTTCTCCGCCTCCGGTGACACGGTTACTACTACTGCCGCTGTTTTAGGTGCATGCAGTTTCCGTACTTTCTTGGAAGCCGTTGCTGCCACCAACGATGCCTGTGGTGGAGAATCCGCACTCTTGACCGTCTTCTTGTTCCGCTTCCTTGACCTCTTTTTACTTCCCTCCACTTTCTGCCACCCATTGTTGGAAGAGACAGCAGTGGTGGGGGCTGATGCGGAGGGACCAGCACCAGAGGGAGCGTCAGATATGCTCGTACCTTTCGGTGCCGGAGAGTGAAGTGGAGGGAACTCCATCGTTGCCCCCGTTGCGGTCTTAGCTTTTCGCTTGGTTCTAGGCGCAACCGCAAGGGCTGTCATCGACGCCGCTTCAGCATAAGAGACCCGACCACCTGAAACGGGGAGCGATGTTAGGGTTGAAACTGAGGCCTTTGGCTTATCCGAGGCGAGTGGTGGCCGGACGATGGGCGCCGGAGGCAGCCTTGCCTCCAAGCCGGCAAGGCGTCCGTCCATCATTCTCCACACTGCGTCAATGACACGACGCAGGTGGGAATCCGTCTCCTCGGGCATTTCAGGGGCTGACGAGGGGGGAGCAATATGTTGCATAACCGGGCTGTGTTGCCCAGGACGGCCTGCCTGGGCCCTGAATTGGGCAAACTGGGCACTGAGCTCAGCCACCTGCTTCGTCAGGTGGCCATTTGCCGCCTGGAGGCGCGCCACGTCTCCAATAAGGGTGTCCACTACCCCCGAGATAGCGGAGGAAGAGTCCTTAAGGGCCTTCACAAAACAGCCCTTAAGGTTTGTGGACTTGGTGGCCACTTTGTGGATGATGGCCACCGCCGCATTCGCTCTCTCCTGCATGGTTGTCGATGTCCGAGGGACAGAACCCTCTTCGACCGGACCCTGGATCTTCAGCAGGAGGTCCGCAATCTCTTCCTCCGCTACAGTTTCACCCTCCGCTCTAGTGCTGGAGTAAACTCCGACTCTGGAGAAGGCGGAACCAGATTTTGCCGAGATTGGCGTGCGCGACCTCCCGCGTTTGCTAGCCACTTTCGGTGGCAACATGTCTTGAGACATGTCACCATCCCCGTCCCTGGAGCGTCCTCGCTTGCGCGTGTCGTGGTACTCGAGCTCCATTTCTTCGGCTGAGTCAGCTGTCGCACTAGCAGCTCTGGAACGCACTCTCTCTGACATTCTTCTGCTCCCAGGAGCCAGACTAACCTCTGGGAGCTCCTTCGATCGAGTCTGCAATCGGGCGACTTCTTCCACAGTCGACGAGGCTTCTGCCGCTAACCTCGTATTCCTTTCCGTTCTGACTTCTTTCTCCGTCTTTTTTTCCTCTACTTTGTTGTTTTTTTTGTTATATTTGACAAATTCATAATTGACCCACGAGTGGGGGAGAAATAAAGGTCAACCCGGGCAGAGATCCCCCAATACCCGGGCAAGCGAAAATTTATGCCCAACCGAGGGGTCCGCAGTTACCCCGGCTGGGAGTGCGCTTGCGACTGAACCACCCATCAGCCATGCATCCCATGGTCACCCACCAGAACACAGGATTCGGGGTAATTTTTTATAGAGGTATTCTTCCTCGCGGTCCGGGCGATTAAGCCAAGACCCTCGCCCCCGATCAGAGCCGCGAGACTTAACCACGACGCTCCTTTCGGGATTACGATATGCCGACGGTGGCATCGAGACAAATCTCCAAATGCCAGCTCGGTGGCAGTGCAAGTGCACGCCGAGCCCGTCCTCTTTCTCCACTGTAGACAGTGGAGAAACACCGACCCGTGAAAGGGTCCCACTTTGGTGATTTTTTATTGAGGTTTCCTTCCTCACAGCTCCGAGGAGCGAAGAGCCAACAGAGTGATCGGCATACAAGCCCGCTCTGTTGGGCCAGGCCTCGACCGAGTGGCCGAAGAAAGGTGGCACCTCTTCTAGCCAGAAGATTAGCCGTTGGCGACGACGCCCTCCTCAAAAACAGAGGTGGCGGCGTCGTCGCCGACGTTGCCCAGGATGCACCACGTGGAGGTTTTCTAGCCAGCACCCCACATAATCTCTATACTAGCCTAACTTATTTAGTTTATAAAATCAAACGAAGCGGCAATAGGTACCTAGATTTTGTGTAACAAAAGCAATGATGGAATCTTAGTTATAAAATAACCAAATACGTGTCTAGTTTTTCTTTCTAATGATAATATTTATATACATCGTTACAGAAAATCACAAGCAATAGTCTAAATCAAAAGCTTTGAATACTTATCATTAAAATAGGCATACATTATAGGCGACTCATATGAGTTGACTTACAAATATGTGATTTTGTAATTATGTTAGGAGCATAAAAATGCACCTCTGATAATTGCTCGACTGATCCGAATCCGCCTAGAGGTGAGAGAGAGCTTCCTAGACGTCGTATTGCTTACCTTCCCTTTCTATCTCACTTTGAATTTTGTCCGGATGACGATAATAAGCTTGACCATTGTTAAGTTAATGGGACTAAATTAAAATCAGAAAAACGAAGGCGTTAATTAAAAAAATAATAACTGTCTACCCCTTCCGGAATACAGGCGTGAGCATATGTATACACTAACAACTACTCTGAAATATATGTATTTATATATTGAAATCTCCATCTAAGTCCAAACAGACATATTAACATAAGATATCGGTATGCGGTTGAATACAGAATGCAGAATATTATCCTCAACCCATCGGTTGTGTATCATCATACAGGATCGTTACAGAATTACAGTACTTAAAGTCAGTCGGATTGCCACAATTTGAGCAAAAATCACCTGTAACCAGTTAATGTTAATGCTATTCCATTTTCATTTAGTTGTTGTTATTAAACTTAGAATAAAATAATGGAAGTAATAACATTTATTAAGGTGCCTCAAGTTTATGAAACACAAAAGTTATATAGAAAGTTTAATTAAATTCTCTATAAGCCTGCATAATTAATTTGATGCCTAATTATAAGATCAAGACAAAAAAGGCAACTTTAATTTATTTCTCAGCTACAGTTAAAAATATCTTACAAAATGAAATGAAAAATTACATTAGACAACGGGAGTGTTTACGACAATTACATTCCTAGCTATTTGTATAGTCTTTGATAAGTTAGTAAAGGAAGAATATTTTTGTTATCACACAACATAATAACACAACACAATAGTAGATGTAGAAAACTAAAAAAATATTTTAATATGAAGGTGCTGAATTTACGTAGAAAGGTTATATACTCTATGCTTCTCCCTCTATTGAGACGATTCAAATAATACATCAAATGTCGAAATTCATATAGCCATCTAAGCTCGAAGGTGCAAAAGAAACATCAGAATCAAAACCATTTATTTCAATTAAACTAATCACAGGTATTTTTGAATTGTCAAGGAAAAAAAGTCAGTCGTGAAGTGTAGGGTTCCAATACGTAGATCTTTTGTAGAAGAACAAACAATAAACTCCAAGGACACACTTTTTCAAATATTTTATACAAATTGCTTGTTACAGTTTATAAGTGTATAATAAAATGTAGGATGCGATCGATGATACATACATGTAGGTACACTAGAAAACCCTTCTTCTTCTGCAGACAGGTAATACAATTTGAAGAGTACCATACACCTACCAGTTTATCAACTGTCACTAAACTCTCAGAACAAACGTTAGCTGAACTAGTTACCGGATTGGCTTTTTGTAAACGTGGGGAACGTTTACAAAATGTTACTCCATTAACTATAGATTTATGCATATCTGGGTTTATAGCCACTATTTCTATATATGTAACATAATGTAATTTAATATAATGTACATATATATACATGTTTTATGTATGTTTAGCGGTGTCTCCCCAATTTAAGGACGATTTACGAAATTGTTTTATACGAAAGAATATACTCCTGAGAATATGAACATTTGATACCGGGGATATTAAGAATAAGTTTTTAAATAGGCCGTTTTTTAATAAACAAAAAATGATGGCGTGTTTTAATTATTCACAAATTATTTAAACAAAGCTTAAATATTAATACATATATGAATATCTCACAAAAAAACTTATTTTATTTTAAAAAAAAAATATTTTATTATCACCTACAACCTACTTACACAATTAAACAATTTCCGCTGACTGTGAGTGAGGAAAAGTCACTAATAGAGAACACACTAATAGAATATAAAAACTTTAAATATTAAATTTAAAAAAAGGAATACGTTCTGACTGGTCCAGACTTGTGGTTCAATAATAATCGCCCTTTCGAAAGTTTTTTTTTTAAGTCGGGAAAATAATACCTTGTTTCTTGAAATTTAGAATAACGTCTAGTAGGCGAGACTTATTTCTCAGCTTGAGATAAGTTTTCCACGAAAATCTATTTCATTTAGATAAGTGTTGATCGGTGCCTTCTTTTGTGAGAAATCTCGAAAGAGACTAGTAAGTACGCCCTAGATTAACTCTACTTATTACATCGCTAAATTTAATTACCAAGGGTTTTCTACGTTTTGCTTAAATTGATTTATTCGAGATGAATATGTATTCAATCTTGTAGCTTTTGTAAATTTATGTATGGGCTCTGAAAATACGATAACGTTGCTGAATACCGTTAAAAGATCAAATGGTTTCCAATTCACTTTTGCGGGACTACTCACATCCTCAGGTTAGCAATAAGATTTAACTTTAGATTTTATTTTATTTTTAACATCTGGGTACATATATTGTAAAAAAGTCCATACGCCTATTTAGCTCCAAAGGGTTAGGCAGATTCGCCTTAAACTAAGACTTTTGGGCTAAAATAATATAGTCCCACTTAAGTAATAGAGAGCGAGCCTATTGTCGGGCACTGCGATTGTATATACGTTTACTGTCTGATAGATATAAATCTGAACCCTTAATCGCCATTCACGACACCAACAGGAAGAAATGGGGTACTCGGTGGAGTAGAATATACGTTTCGTTTAATAATTGAATAGATAACAACGAAGGTAGAATATAAATAGTATTCATACACCTACACATCATACCCATGTGATTTAATGTGATTGCCTTAACTAATAATGTTGCTCTAAGTACTCAAATTGTATTATAGTAAACACTATTAAGAAAACAATTGAATGAAAAACAGTTCATCATTTCTATAATAATAATTCTAGTTTAAATTTGTTTTGCCGATGTGGTATAAGTCGAAATAAACGACATCCAGTTTTATTTCTAAGACTCTAATGGACTGGACTGGACTGTTGGTCTAGCGGTTAGCGATCCTGACTGCTAAGCCGAGGTCGTGAGTTCGATTCCCACCCAGGACAAATATTAGTGTGATGAGCACGATCAATTTTTCTGTGTCTGGGTGTTATTTACCAACAGTCTGGTTACCATTTTTTTTTTTTTTTAACGTGTGGAAATCCCCTCGGACCGTCACCCCGCCGGGGTTTGCGGCGGGGCGGTGTGTCGGAATCGAACCGACTAAAACCACACGGTGTGCCACTCTGCGCCTGAGACGGAAGGGATCCGGGAACTGCTGATATTAAGACATCCGGACCCCTCCCAGCGCTTGCCCGCACTGAAGCGGGCACCGTCTGCTGTTAAACTCTCTTTTTAGGCGACGCACGGCACACGCGTACGTCACCCCCTCGCGGGTGGCTACTAGAGCGAATGGAGGGGAAAACCCGTCCCGACCATCCGCGGCCACACTCAGGGCGGCATGAGGCGCTGATAGGCGCGCCTACGCCGCCCAGTTCGCCGGCGGCGGATTGGGTCCGAGTGGATATCGTCCTCCCGGGCCTTCTCCGCCGCCTCCTTCTGCGAGATGACATCTTCACAGAAGGTTGCGACCGCGGTAAAACTGCTATCGCTACCGGCCATGGAGCGTGGAGCGTATGACGGCCGGTAGCGAGAGATCTCCTCCGATGACTGCAGTGAGGGCCCGGCGCTGCGACTCCCAAGCGGGGCAGATCGCCAGCGTGTGCTGGGCCGAGTCTTCACTGCAGTCGCAGTGGTGGCAGGCGGGACTCAGTTCCCTCCCGGCGACCGAGTGCAGGTACTTCCCGAAGCAACCATGCCCGGAAAGCACCTGCGTCAGCCGGAAGGAAAGGGTCCCGTGCTGCCGCCCTGCCCACTCGAGGATGACCGGCTGGAGAGCCTCCACGGCGGCAAAGCCAGCGCGCGGAGTCTCCAGCCGGAACGACCAACTAGCCATCGTGGCTCGACGGGCGGCTTCACGCCACTCGCGTACCTCTTCGGGCGGAGGGCGAAAGCCATACTCCGCCCGATATTCAGCCACCCGTCGATAAACTTCGGCGAGCACTTCCGCCTCCAAATCCCACGGGGTGTTCCAGCCAAGGCGCACGCCGCCTCGGTGGACACCGTGCGGTATCCGCGTATGGCTCTGACCGCCAATACCCTTTGAGGCCGCCAGAGGCGCGCCTTATTCTGGGCGGTCAGAGCCGCCACCCACACCTTTGCCCCATACAGCGCCATCGACCGGACCACCCCCGTGTAGAGGTGTCGCGTTGCGACGCTGGCTCCACCCAAGTTGGGCAAAAGTCGCCCAAGGGCAGAGGCAGCGTCGACCAGCTTCGGACCAAGCTGTCGGAAGTGCTCGTCGAAGAGCCACCTACCGTCGAGTATCAGGCCCAGATACCTCATCTGGGCCCGAACCGGGACGAGGACCGAGTTCACCTCGATGGAGGCACCGGCGGGTGGACCACGACGGGGCCCATGGAACAAAAGGGCCTCCGTCTTGTCCAGGGCCACCCGTAAGCCCAGTGCCTCGATGCGCCCGACCACCAAAGAAACACCCCTGGTGGCCAGGCGCGCCGCCTCTTGAACAGTCTGGTTACAGACGGCCGTGTGTAAGATGTGTGAAGTATTTATTATTATTATTATTTATTCATTCTACATAATAAATCATTGCTTTTGCGATTCAAGAATATTATGAGGAAGAATCAGTTGCCCTTTTAAACCAATTCAAGCCATTTATCAAATATAAAAAATTACTTACATATTTTTTGCCCACTGTAATGTACAATTTTCCCAGATTCCAACAAAGAACTACTTACTTACTTACTTACTTGTAACATACTATCGGGAGTTTGAAATCACAATGCTTAAAATAAGTACTTTATACGACAACGTGTTATATGAAACAACTACTAACTGGAGCAAAATGATTAATCGTGTACCATTTACCATTACCATTTATGTGGATGAAAGGGTACCCTACATATGTATGTCCTTTTTAATACCCTTTACAAAGTGTCTGCGAAATTTCATGTTGTCTGGTTGAGTAGTTGACTAATCGTGAAAACGAAACAAAGAAAGTGACATTTGCTTATGTTTTTTTTAAGACAAACACAGACAACACATCGGGATAATTCCGGAGGAGGTTTTCACATATATACAAGATATTTCTTGTAAGCAATTAGCTTTTGGGTCATAATTCTTATATACAATGTTCAACTTAGAGTTATAACAACATCCACATAATCAAACTCGAATTTATAACAATCAAATAATATGAAAAGTAAAACAATTGAAAGATCATAATATTACAAATAAACATATCTCTCTTGTTATCTACAAAAAAATATATTAACAGCAACAACAATAACACTTCAACCCTTTGAATATTCACGAGATAACACGAAATTATTAAACCGGGCCGTTTATAAAAGACGTTTGATAATTTCAGCCACAGAGCCACCTTCCTTTCGCTTTAGGATTGCTCTAATAGAATAAGATACGTTACGGTAATTACCTGAAACATTATAAGTTCGGAATATTACGTTAAATATCTTCTATTTTTTACCTACTTAATGTGGAATAAGCCTTAGTGGTTTTACTGTAATATTTTGAATATAGTATACGCTACGGATATGCAAGTAGTAATAGTAAAAACTTTTTTTTTTAAATGACAACTCCCGCACTATGAATTACTAATTCCTGTGTTACGGGGATTTAACAAACATATAAACAACGCACACAAAAAATACCCAAACTCGAAACAACTATTTGTGTATCACACAATTTTAGGACTCGAACCCACGATGGCTGACTCAGCAGTCAGGGTCACTAACCACAAAACCAACAGGCCAGTCACTTACAGATATATGTGAGGTACAGTATAGCAGTAAAGAGTTGTAGCAGTATTAAGGAGACTGTTAGTTAAGCAGAGATATAGAACAGCCCAAATTATGAACTTCCTTCACGGCAGAACATTAACATTAATAAACGTGAGATAGCTATTCCTAAACATAATAGTAATATTAAAACATCGTAAGTCGTCGCTCAAATATGAAAAGAGAATCTTTTTGATTTATTATTGACGCCAGTATTTATATAGCCACCTTGGATTACTATATCTTTACCCACTTACTACGAGCCTGGCCGTGTCACAGAAATAAAAACAACTGTTGATATTTGTTCAATTTCAGAGTTGTACACTTTTGTTTCTTATTTTTGTTTTAAAATGGTGCCATATATCACCGGTGTGCTCCCTTATCGTGTTTCCTTTATACTTCCCAACTCTCTACTTCACCCTTGAGACTATAAACTATTTTCTCTTCAATATTTCCTTCGCGTAGATTCAGGGATAATAAATAATCTGACACCTACCCGTCTTATTGAAATTATTTTAGGACCTTTGTCTAAGATGACGAAGGTACTTAAAAACTTTTATAGATATCGTTGAACAAAAGGATAAGTTATATTAATAGAATTGGATGACGCATGTAAAGGTATAGGTAGTCTAAAAGTAAAGGAAACTATGAAACTTAATTTGTGGGTTGTAAGATTTTATAGAATAGTTATTACTCATCATATTCAATGTCCGCACAATTTGACTGGCTTCTTGGTCTAGTGTTTATTATTGCTGAGCCAAAGGTTGTGGGTTCGATTCCCACCTAGGACAAATATATTTGTGTGATCAGCACGACTCTTTGTTCTGTGTATGGGTATAATTTATCAATAATAGGTATGTATTTAAAAGTATATAAGTATGTTAATTAGCAGTCTGGTTACCATAGTACAAGATCTGCTTAATTTGGGGTTGGGAGAAAGCCGTGTGTGAGAAGTCTGAAGATATTATTATTAGTGCCTTTATTAACCTTAAAGACTATATACACTACATTTTTAAATATACCTATAATGATATATGTGGTTTTATGTACAGGTAATACCTGTGTATTTAAAAATATAATAATAGACAACCGACATCTGCCATCTGCATCAGTCCCTTGATCCAGTCATCAAACGAGAGCGCCTTGACTTAATCGAGCCTCTTTGGCTATCAATCCATGAGCAGTCTACATGTCGACAATCTCGTGAGACAAGTCCAAATATTTAATTTATTTATCTTTTCCAACTTCACGAGATTCTCGTCATTAAAAACAGCGATATCGACAATCACCACTATTTCAGGTTTATTGGCAGAAATAGTCCTGTCAGTAATGATTAACATTCAATTCTATATTGTGCCACCCTATACAGAGCGCATAGACTTTCTGGAGCAGAAAGTTTATGTTGGGAAAAACCGCATACGAAGACATAAAAATAAGTGGACCGATACACTGAGACTCGATTTTCAGTGTATCGGTGCACTTATGTTTTATTTTTTAAAGGGTGAGATTACAGAAGATTGGAACAGCCTGATTTAGTGAATGACACACATTTCCCAGATACTGAAATCACAAATTTTAGCGTAACCTCTGAGCGATGCCTGTCACTCACATAGAGGGTGATTGAATGGGAGATGTTAAACCATCATGTGAGTCAATTGGGCCCTACGTGTATTCTATTATTATTATTTTTAGTGGTTCCTGCTCTCCATTTATAACTGGAAAGATATGCTTAGTGTATGTAGGTAGAACTACTATTAATCACCGTAAAAAGTGTAGATGTGCTTGCATATATACTCTTATAGTGAGTTGCTGAGGCAGTGAAGTGTTCATATATATGCGTAAACAATATGAATGATATATGTTATTATCGTACAACATAGTGTTAAATATATGGTATATGCAATAGTTAAAACAGTGACTAACAACTACATGAACACGACTATGTAGTCGTGACGTCACTGGTATGTATTGTAAAATAATTAACTTGTAAAACAGTCGTCAATTGTAAACATTTTTTAGTAACCGTAGTAATCGACTTTGTGAAATATTTTTATTTAAGCTTAGTCATCTAACCAATTGAATGTTGATAGATATAGTTAACGATTAAAATATCAAACGAAACATTATAAATTAAAATTGAAATCTGATGTGCCCTATCTTTGTCCTAGTTTACAGTATAAGTTAGCAGTAGTTTGGGCATTCGCGCTCGAGGTTCGAGCAATAAATCATCGAATCCAAATATTAAGTTATAAAATTGTAGACGGAACTATGAATAAAAGGATATAAGAAGCTTATTAAAATAACCCAATACGATATTACCATAATAATATTTCGTAAGTGGTTTGGTAACTTAAATAAGGTGGCTGGCAGCGGTAGGGAGGCCTTCGTCCAGTGTGGATGACGATAGGACAAGAAATTATTGTACCTTAATTTGATGAATAATAATAGTTGATGTTCACATCTTCAGGTCAGGATAGTACATCAGCAACTTGCTCTTAGATCTAACCTTGTATCTGTCGAGTTAACGTGTAGGTATCTATGTGCCCGAACCTGTTCTTGAAAATAGTCTTAAAATATTATACTGGGATCGATCTTTTATTACTGACAGGACTATTGTTACCAATAAGCCTGATATAGTTGTGATAGACCGATTAGAGTGCCGAAAAATTTATTGTTGACATTACCGGCCCGCATGACTACAATCTCTTAAAAGCTGAAAAAGATAAACCAATACAATATTTGAATTTGGCTCATAAGGTTGTTGATATGCGGGATGTGAATTCGGAAATCATTGTACCAATAGTAATATCAGCCCATGGGTCGATTGCTAGAAGCCTCACCCTTCAGAGGCTCACGTTAGGTAGCTGGATAAAGGGCCTGATGCGGAAGGCAGTCCTCCTTGATACGGCACGTATTATGATGAGGTTCCTGTTTCTGGGACCAACGGCAGCTTAGTCCCTGTATCCGATACCGGTGGGACACAATTTTTTATATTTTATAAGCAAAAATATAAGCCATGCATGTATATCATAGCTGACTTACTATCAAATAGCAATAAACTGCGGTGTCAGTAGTAATAGTATATTACTACTGACACCGCTGACTACAAATAGTAAACTTGGAAATCACCTTTCACTTGTTGTGAAGCTGTTTACTCTGTACGGACTTTGTAATTTAGATGCTAATCTTCAGAAATTTTAAATGAAACCCGCAAGGTTTTATAAGATTATTGTTTGATTAAACCGTAGGAATAGTGTGTGTTGTGATGTTTCGTGGAGTTGCTGATCCCGATTCTTTCTTGATCAGTTTTTTGGATCCCACTTCCTGCACTTTAATTGCAGTCTTCTGTAGTGATCTATAAAAAACTGCAATAAATGATTTTGATAACCTCTACCTTTTTGATAATGTCCAATAGAAAGTCGAACTACACATAGTCATGTGTCAAGATCATGTCGACAAACTAAGGGTCTCTATTTCTATTTAATTACTAAAGTATCCCTAAATTTAGCACGCTTTTACAAATTTACTAAACAAGTATCGATTTCATCAAAACATAATGGGGGTTGTAAAAGTAATCTTTCGGCGGCAGCGCGACCGTATTGCTTGGGTCATTGGGTCACCGTCATGTTATTTTAAAAACTACCTTCTTGTTAGTATTATATGTTAACTTTTTTATTAAACTTTTTTATTTGTGGACGTAATTTCATTCTTAAGTCATTATTAAACTATAAGCTGAAATTTAAATATAAAAATACTCCTAATTGAATAAGAATAATAAAATAAAAATATCATACTATAATAGTAGGTTTACACAATATTTTCGTTGATTACTTTACTAATGTATGTTACGATTATAATCTACAATAATGTTTAGGTGAGTGCTGTTGTCCCAGAATAGACTAAACTTGCAAAAAGCAGTCCCTTCCCACAAAAAGATGAAACTGTATCGTAAATTAATGATGGCAGACAATGTCCGAAACTTGTCAATGAACAATTGCTGCATTAATTAATTGATATTCAACAAATTGCTATCTACATACCTTATTCCTATTGAAAGCAAATCGTATTTGGTTGTGGGTTGAACAGTTTGTTGGGTATCGATCTCTATATTGAGGTTAACACGTGCTATATAATATCGACTTTGATATCTTAACTATAAAGATATAAACAGTTATCAGTGTTGATAAGCATCAGCAACAGAACCATATGAGGAATAACTACTACGCTACAATGCTGACATGCCCAAGGCAATGGCTATCCTATTCGGCGACAAATAAAGGAACCATAAGACATTTAGCTAATTGAAAGAAGTTTTATGTGTATTTTGCCGTGGCAAGAATGGGCCGCTCGACCGGAGTAATACCAAGGATTCACAGAAAAGCAAATAAGGATACTGGAATCATAATTCCCCTGCGGTCCTCCCCAATCACCATCAAAGGCGGGCAGCGCACTTACAACTCTTGAATTGGAGGTTTCCATGGGCGGCGTCTGCGCGTTTGCCCCTTTAGGTCCAAAGAGTTCTACCGCTTAGGCATACATGACCTTCGCATGAGATAGCAGAAAGTTATTGACATACATACATTCATACAGTCACGCCTGTATAGATAGGCAGAGACGTAATTATTGCCTACAATTTTCCGATTATATTTTAATCCTATTAACGTAATAGTGAACAAGCTTTATGTTGTCATCCGGGCACTTTTTAGGAATTGAATGGGAAAATTTAGTGTATATTGACAAGAAAGGAGAAAAAAGGTATATTGATTATACAGGTGGATTAGGAAGCCTATAACTGGCCTATAACTCAAAATGGCTGGTGCCGGAAAGTCCGAGTTCTCTAGCTATTGTGTTGTAAAAGTTGTCTTTTTTAACCAATCAAATAACCACATTTTATGAATTCATCACTTTTCATTGTTCCATAAATTCAAACTTAATGTAATAGCAATAATTTGTAATGAAAAATTTGTCAGAATAATATCATATGTAATAAATTATAAGATATGCCATAACATTAGTGATAATTAATTTTTAGTAAACATAAGTCAGAGCAAATTTATTTTACTCTATTCTAAACGAATAAAGTTGAGGAACAGTATCCAAGATGATATGTTTGCCAACCTGTTACGAAAACTTTTTCTGTTTTCGACTTTTCTACGAACAGACGATACGGTTAATATCACAAAATATTGAAACGCAGAGTTCTCCTCCTCCTCATTTAAACGGCTACGAAGATTTACGAACCCTATTTATTAAGGGTGAACGTGAATTAAAGGGTAAAAAGAACAATTTAAAAGGTCTAATAACTTACAGGGAGAGACAGTGCTTTAAAACGATAGATTTCTACTTAAATAATTGTACTGAATTTTATGAAAATTATGTGCTGTATGTCAGTTTTAATTTTTTTTTTATTATATGTTAAATTTGAATAAACCAATACTCATTACTACTATAGCAAACTAATTTAATTGTTTTTAAATTTATTTTAATAATAATTGTGTTTTTACAACTAATTTAATTGTGTTTTTATTTGGATAAATAGGTTAAATTGTGAATATTTTTATAAAATGATGTTTTAGAAATAATTTTCTAACGCTGACAACACATAATTATTTGAGCCTACACTTACAATAAATTATACTCAAATTTGTAATGAGCCTAAAAAGTTGTATACTTCATGCAATGAATTATTTCGACTGGCGAAATTATTCAGCCTTTGTTATAAATCAAAACTTTAATAATCAGCAGACAATCCTTACATAAAGGGGAGTTTGTTAAAGCGAGAAGTTTCAGTTTAGAACAAATCGCTTACAGCGGTAGGTAATCATTAAACTAAAACGAGAATAACATTATAGCCATTGCTATACTACCACTCTATGGTACATGTGTTTGAGAAGATTCAGACTGTCTAGGCTGATTCATGAACAAATTTAAATTAATGGTATTACAGAGGACTTTGGAATATTAATGTTCTGCTGTTTGGTGACTTTTTCACTTTAATCACGGAAAACTATGCTTGTTATATTGTTATTAAAACTCGATCTTTAGAAAAATCTCTCTTAACACTAAATCTCGTACTTTCGATTTATTCATTATAAGTGTCACTGTCCTTTTTTCATTAATAGATTTCTTTTTAATTTCATTATTTTCTATTACATTGTAATTTCGATACGGTTTTTTTTTTTTTTCATTGCTGCCCTAAACGTTTCGCTTAGTTAGGAAAGAAAGTGTTTGCAGGCAGATACGTTACTGGTTCAGTTATAAAAGTACACTGCATCTAAGTAAACATATTTCTATTTTGTAAAGAATAATACAAATCTATGAAAGTTTAATAAATAATTAACTAAATTCTTTTTATTTACGTAACAGTATGTAAAGTAGACACACAAATAATGAGCTTTCAATTCTGTGAAAACGTAGTAACTTACACAACATTTGTCTTCATCACAAAGACAAGATAATGTTATACACAATAAAAGTTGAACAAAAACATATATAATATATACGTTCCTCAAAATGAACGCGATACGGTAAATCTCAGTTGAAAATTAAGTAAAGAGGTAAAATAACAAAGGATTTTTGCTTTGATCCTGATATTTTAAACTTCCTTAAAAAGAGGGGTGT
Organism: Tyria jacobaeae; assembly: GCA_947561695.1. NCBI lineage: Eukaryota > Metazoa > Arthropoda > Insecta > Lepidoptera > Erebidae > Tyria > Tyria jacobaeae. Next base: position 7,045,557 of record OX387221.1, read on the forward strand.
TATAAGTTTGACCGCTATGTCTGTGTGTCTGTCTATGTTTTTGTCTGTGGCAACGTAGCTCTCAAACCGATGAACCGAATTGGATATATTTTTTTGTTAGAAAGCAGCTTTTCCAGCAATGTCAGTCAGTGATATATCAAAATCGGTTCAGCCGTTTCAAGCTCCTCAGTTCTTTTTAATCATTGGTGGGGTTTTCAAGTCAGTGGTGTATTAAATTTATATGTTATAGTTATATACCATCATTACATAGAAAGAACTTTATAATTTGTTGATTTTTACCCACCTCCCTTGTTTACTATGTCATAAATGTGACAATTTTCCTGAAAGCGATGGAATAAAATCTAACAGAGTTTTTAACTAACTTTCCATACATGTTCTACAAGAGCACATATTATAAAAACCGTTTAATAAAACAAATCCAATCCAAAGCTAAAATCCAACAAATTAAGGTTCAAAAAATAAAAGATAATCGTCGTATCCTTAATTAATTTAAGTACTTACATGATGCCATATTATTGTTTATCAATAAAACCAATATTTGTACGTGTGTGTAATGATAACACCTCCCCCCCCCTCCCTCTCCAGTATACAAGAATGAGAAGAATATAAAAAATTATGGGTACTTAAGGTCTACTAATTAACAGGTGAGGTTGGTCGTATGTTTCCAAAAACATACCAAGTAACACTCGAACAAATTATTACCAACCAATATAGAAATTATTACTTTAACGTCTTCGCCTTATATTTAATCTGTAATAAAATACGAATTACCGATATACGGGCACACCTGGCTTAAATACTAACATAAACGTGATATGTCGCAGGATTTCAATAAGTTAATACAAAAACAAATAATGTGTGATATTCTTATCTCCGTAATTAAGACTCCTTTTTGATCGCCAAGGAAAAAGAGGAGTGTTTGTAGTGTGTAACTGTCTCGAATCATAGCTCCGGAACGAATAAACTGATCTTCATTAATATTTTTTCGTTTGAGAGGTGTCTCTTAATCAAAAGTGTTCTTAGTTACGTTTCAAAAAAATCTGGGCAGACGTTTAAAAATCGTGAGCTCTGGTATGGTATGGTATGGTTTATGGTTTACCTAATATCAGCAACTCGACGTCTTCTGTGCACCTGTTTTGCGTGACAGGGGGAATGGCTGCTATTGCCATCCCAACTCCTCAAGAGGTTCTTTGGCAATCCCAGCATGCTCTGCAGAGGGGACTGTCGGTTACATATATTGAACAAATGTTTGTTAAAAGGACCATGACCTGGGTTAGTATCCGTAGTTTTGGACGTGGGAATTTTAGCAGCTTGCGGTCTCCGGTCTATGCGAGGGTGAGCCTCCTTTGTCTGCCTGCATCCGCTCACCTCAGTCCAGTAATTGTCATGCATTATCTTAGTATGAAGCCGTATGACTGATGTAGGCCATCCAGAAGGAAGGAGAACGATGGGTTCAGGACCTATCGCAGCGAATTCTGATCCTTTTCTGGTTAGTTCGTCTGCGGCATCGTTGCCTTGTGAGTTACTGTGACCTTTGATCCATTGCAGAGTCACGTGGTTATTGTTATTACATACCTCCGTCAGGGACAGTCGTATGTAAGCTGTGAGGTGATAGTATTGCTTTGAAGGGCCTGTAATGTTTATTTGCTGTCCGACAGGATTTGAATGGAGTAAGTTCTTTATCTTTCTTACCAGCGTCGCTGTGGCCGCTGTGATGATGCCCATACATTCTGCTTGGAATACAGTGTTATGAGCACCCAACGGTGCGGCTATGTTTATATTTAGATCTGCTGAGAATACACCGTACCCTGTACCCGATCTTGTTTTTGAGCCGTCAGTAAATGTCCTTAGATCTTTTACATTAAGACCTTATCTAGGATCTTCGTGCAGCTGTATTTTGTACTTTTTGTCGAACACAAATTGCTTTGGAAGCTTATCATTTACCACCAACAACATTGGTTCCTTTTCAATCCCCTTGTCTAGGAACTTTAAGTGTGGGGATCGGCTACTTTTCCAAAGTTTTAATGTTTTTAACCTTACTGCTGCAGCAGCTGCTTCTTGTTTTACAAAGAGGTGAAGTGTCGGCAGATTCAGTATTGCTTCTAGTGCTGCTGTAAGTGTAGTGCGCATGCATCCTGTGATTGCCCTACAGGCTAGTCTTTGGAAGTGTTGTAGTTTGTTACTTGCAGTTGTTATTTCGGTTTGTGGCCACCCTTGCGCCGTAACCTATCATTGGTCGGATGACGGTAGGGTCAAGGCACCAAGTTTTTCCTATCATTCTGCAGCACTGCCAGAAGGATATTGTGGCCTATTTATTTTCGCCTCCAAGTGGGCCCTCCAATTTAGTTTGCTGTCAAGTATTACTCCTAGATACTTTACCTTACGTGCTAGCTGGAGTTCAGTATTAAATAATTTTGGCAAACTGTAGTTGTCCAAAACTCTTTTTTTTGTAAACATTACAGTTCCGTTTTTGCAGGGTTAACTGATAGGTCGTTGTTTTTACACCACTTCTCCACGATTCTCAATGCTGCATTTGTAACTTCACATACCGTATTCGCAAACGTTCCGCTTATTAGTATTGCAAGATCATCTGCGTAGCCTACCGTGTAGTAGTGGCTATCGTTAAGGGTAGTAATTAGGTAATTTACCACCAAATTCCACAGAAGCGGTGAGATAACTCCTCCTTGTGGGCCAGCCTTCCAGCCTTTTGCCACTAGAGCTTTCTGTGGTTTTTCTTCAACTAGTATGATTACTCTGTTGCTAAGCATATTCTCTATCCAAGTGTTCAGAGTTGTACATACCCCATGTCTTTCTAGAGCAGCTTTAATTTTGGTGAACTTCGTTTTATGGAAAGCACCCTCGATGTCCACAAAGGTCCCCAGATATATCGCTTTGTCTGTAAGTGCGTCTTCTATAACGCTTACCACGGCATGAAGCGCGGATGCAGTACATTTACCTTGGCAGTACGCATGTTGTTGTGAGTGCAAGGGTATATCGTGAGCTCTTTTCCAATTTTTTTTTTTGTATTTTCTAGTCTATTATATTAAATAGCTTATTTTTTATACTCATACACCTAAATATATATATTATAACAAACGTTTTATTACAAAAATATTTTTGCACCTAGTAAAGAAGGTTAGAGGGCTCGGACTTTCTGACATCAGCTAGTTTGAGCCGTAGGTATGCTACTCTGTCCTACTTAAGCTATTTCTAACTCTTCCACCATCATCTCTTTTCTTCCATTGAATTCTATTTATGAGTACTACTCTTGCAATATACTCCCAACTTTCAGTTATAATTTAAGTGCCCGGTTGACCGGGAGGATTGGCCCCTTATTATGTCCGTAATAGTCTACAAAAACTGGGTGGTTAATCTCTTCTCCTTAACCCTTCGCGGTTTCAGGCGTGAGTACGTGAATGTGTACATGTACATATATATTTAAAATAAACCTACAGCATTATTCTCTTGTTTTTTTTTCTCTTTCTCCTTAATAGACAACTCCCGCATTATAAATAATTGGTGGGTTTTTTGCAATTTTTTTGTCCAGAGTGGGAATCAATAGTCGGGGTCACTAACATTTTTTTTTTTTTTGTATGAAAACCGCGGTTCATCCGCGGTTTTTTGGTGGAACGGTGTGTCGGAATCGACCCGACTAAAACCACACACTGTGCCATGCTGCGCCTAAAATAGGACGAACCCGGATCCCTAATAGCGCAAGTGTCACTTACTACTCCAGGACATAGAGCTCGTGATAATCAAAATTATTATTAGGATTGGTCAAGAATAGTAGAAAAAATTCACTAGATATACACAGTTTTAACGCTCATTAGAAATACAATACTTTAATTTAATGAAACTGTCACCGGCTATCGTATTGATACTATATTTTAGTTTCATTTTAGTTTGAGTTAGTCGTTTGAAATTATTTAATGTCCTTAAAAACACATTTATACCTAGTTGCTAATTTTATTGTAGGCTGTTTTATCAACCCGTTTAATATATCTTACTGCAAAAGGCATGAAACAAATATTATATTGGTCATTGCTTAAGTTAAAGAATTGATATTTAATATAAAAACTATTTTAGATCATTAGCTAAATCAGTAGGACAGTCATTCTTAAAAATAAAATTTAAAATATTTTGAACAACTTCTTGAAACTGTTGAAATCTAGCCCATTATTTATCAGTTTTTCAGTCGCCACAATGAGGGATTTGTACACTCTCAAATCAATGAGATCATCATCATCATTTGAACCACAGAAACATGGTTTCGGCCATCGGATTTTGTCAATGGAGATGCGATGGAATGGGAGATTAAAATGCAGATAAATTAAAAAGTTTGTAATTATTGTTTGCGTAAATGTTCATCATTAATGGGAAGTTCCCGAGTGAGTTACTCCATAAAGTTTGCGGAAAATAATATTTTGTCCTATTGCCAATTTAGGCCTTATTGCCATTTTAATAGAAGGTAATTTTTTGAAATCAGTTTCCAGTTTCCGTCCCAATAGTATACATTAAGGTAGATTGTACTATTCCCTTCATCACATCAGACATAGATTATGCTATTGAATCCAAGTTTAAGATAAAAGAATTCGCTACAAAACTATGGAAGCATGCTCATGAATAGATATTAAACTACCGTGATCCAAAAATTTATTAAATATTGCTTTAAAACTTTTTGTTAAAATATTAAGTAAAAGTGGCGAATATATCTTTAAAAATCACAACCTTAACAACTTGGATAAGCTGTTGAAATATTAAAGACACACTCACTTACGTAAATAAAGGTAGTTTGTCTTATAAAAAATAAGAGAGGTCTACAAATTTTCCTCCATTTTTGTAATTTTGATGACGATCACTAAAATCTCTTTGCCTAACCCTATTTTTTTTTTAACTTGTGGAAACCTCCTCGGGCCGTCATCCCATCGGCGTTTTCGGTGTGTCGGAATCGGACCGACTAAAACCACACGGTGTGCCATCCTGCGCCTGACATAGGAGGAATCCGGGAACAGCTTTGGTAAGATATCCCCTCCTAGCGCCCACCACCTTCGGTTACTTTGCCTAACCCTTTTTTTTTTTTTTTTTTTTTTTAACGTGTGGAAATCCCCTCGGACCGTCACCCCGCCGGGGTTTGCGGCGGGGCGGTGTGTCGGAATCGAACCGACTAAAACCACACGGTGTGTCACTCTGCGCCTGAGACGGAAGGGATCCGGGAACTGCTGATATTAAGACATCCGGACCCCTCCCAGCGCTTGCCCGCACTGAAGCGGGCACCGTCTGCTGTTAAACTCTCTTTTTAGGCGAGACGCACGGCACACGCGTACGTCACCCCCTCGCGGGTGGCTACTAGAGCGAATGGAGGGGAAAACCCGTCCCGACCATCCGCGGCCACACTCAGGGCGGCATGAGGCGCTGATAGGCGCGCCTACGCCGCCCAGTTCGCCGGCGGCGGATTGGGTCCGAGTGGATATCGTCCTCCCGGGCCTTCTCCGCCGCCTCCTTCTGCGAGATGACATCTTCACAGAAGGTTGCAACCGCGGTAAAACTGCTATCGCTACCGGCCATGGAGCGTATGACGGCCGGTAGCGAGAGATCTCCTCCGATGACTGCAGTGAGGGCCCGGCGCTGCGACTCCCAAGCGGGGCAGATCGCCAGCGTATGCTGGGCCGAGTCTTCACCGCAGTCGTAGTGGTGGCAGGCGGGACTCAGTTCCCTCCTGGCGACCGAGTGCAGGTACTTCCCGAAGCAGCCATGCCCGGAAAGCACCTGCGTCAGCCGGAAGGAAAGGGTCCCGTGCTGCCGCCCTGCCCACTCGAGGATGACCGGCTGGAGAGCCTCCACGGCGGCAAAGCCAGCGCGCGGAGTCTCCAGCCAGAACGACCAACTAGCCATCGTGGCTCGACGGGCGGCTTCACGCCACTCGCGTACCTCTTCGGGCGGAGGGCGAAAGCCATACTCCGCCCGATATTCAGCCACCCGTCGATAAACTTCGGCGAGCACCTCCGCCTCCAAATCCCACGGGGGTGTTCCAGCCAAGGCGCACGCCGCCTCGGTGGACACCGTGCGGTATCCGCGTATGGCTCTCACCGCCAATACCCTTTGAGGCCGCCAGAGGCCCGCCTTATTCTGGGCGGTCAGAGCCGCCACCCACACCGGTGCCCCATACAGCGCCATCGACCGGACCACCCCCGTGTAGAGGTGTCGCGTTGCGACGCTGGCTCCACCCAAGTTGGGCAAAAGTCGCCCAAGGGCAGAGGCAGCGTCGACCAGCTTCGGACCAAGCTGTCGGAAGTGCTCGTCGAAGAGCCACCTACCGTCGAGTATCAGGCCCAGATACATCATCTGGGCCCGAACCGGGACGAGGACCGAGTTGAACTCGATGGAGGCACCGGCGGGTGGACCACGACGGGGCCCATGGAACAAAAGGGCCTCCGTCTTGTCCAGGGCCACCCGTAAGCCCAGTGCCTCGATGCGCCCGACCACCAAAGAAACACCCCTGGTGGCCAGGCGCGCCGCCTCTTGGAAGTTCGCCCCCCGGGCTGTGACCAATGTGTCATCAGCGTAGCAAATTACGCCCAGCCCGGGGGGGAGGCGACCTCGTAGAACCCAGTCGTACCCCACGTTCCACAGGAGTGGTCCAAGGACAGACCCCTGCGGAACGCCGCACGACATGGGTCGCCGTCTCAAGACGCCCTCTCGGTCCTCGTACACGACGGTACGCTCCTCTAAATAGTCTGCCACCAGCCGCCTCAGGTACTCTGGCACCCCGTGGTATTGGAGTGCTTCCCTGATGCAGCTGAATGGCAGACTATTAAATGCGTTGGCGATGTCCAGAGACACCGCCAACAGCACGCCGCCACAGCTCACTGCCTCTCCGGTCACGGCCCTAAGGCGCATCACGGCATCGACCGTCGAACGCCCCTCCCGGAACCCGAATTGGGCGTCCGACAGGTCGGGGCCCACCTCGCTGAGGTGCCGGACGATGCGGGCAGAGAGTATCCTCTCAAAAAGTTTACCCGCCTCGTCCAGCAACACGATGGGCCTATAGGCCGCGGCCGAATCGGCAGACCGTCCCGGCTTCCTCAACAGGACCAGCTTCCCGCATTTCCAGCACTCTGGGAAGCGTCCGTACGCCGGGCTAGCGTCTAATACTTCCCTGAGGCGGTCCGACATATGGTCGAGGGCTCGGGCCATCACTCGGGCTGGTACCCCGTCCGGCCCGGGGGCGGTGTTCTTGGAACGGATCCGTAGAACAGCCGCCCCAACCTCCGATTCCCTAACGGGCGGCACATCGTCCTCTCTACCCCCGTCGTCTCCGACCGCGTAGGCCATCGACGGGGGTGTGTGCTCCGCCCGCTGCGGGAAAAGGCCCTCGACCACTTCCTGCAGGAAGCTGGGCTGGAGAGTCTCGGTAAGGGGGGGGCCCGACGTGCGGAGCTTCTGACGCACCGCACGGTATGGGCGACCCCAGGGGTCACGGTCGAGACTCTCCAGCATCTCCTTTCTCTTTGCGTCCTTGGCGCGGCAAATGGCCAGCTTCAGAGTTTTCCGCGCTTCGCGGTACTCCTCGTGAAGCTGGTCCTCCTCACCGTCTCCGCGGTGACGCCGCCGGCTGTGAGTGTAGGACCTCCGGGCACGAGTACAAGCCGCACGGAGGTCCGCCAACTCCTGGGACCACCAGTAGACCTCCTTCCTTGGAGGCCGACGACCCTGCGAACTAGCACAACAGTTTTGAATAAAGGTCGGTAGATACTTTAAGCTTATCTATTAAAAAGAGTTGCATGACCTAAATTAATATTGTCACAGTTGTGATCCTAATTACAGATATATGTATTTACGGTACCACAAAACAGACATTTTAATTTAACAACAGTGGCATGTGCAAAGTTGGTTGATAAATATTTTCGTATGAGTGGATGCCAAACGGTGAATAATGTAGCTTGTATATCTTTATGTAGTAAAGTTTACATTAGGTATTGTAGCAAAAACTGATCAGTTTATTAAGCGATAAGGTTACTTTTCGACCTATTCGATGAATTATATTATGTCTAGAATTCTAGAATTCTAAAATCGCTATTTTTTCAGAATGATCTTTTCGCTGTTACTGCGATTTAAATGCGATTCTGATTTATATCAGCAAATAAATTTATACACTGATTTTTCAATGTACTTCTATAGAAAAATTGCTGAACATGTGTTTTCGAAAAAAAAAACCTAAAATAACTCGTTGCGTGTTCCGAGGTCATTAGGCACTGGGCACACGATATTAGCGGATAATAATACCAAATATCGAATAACGTAATACAAAGAGGTCTAAAGTATGTAAATGACGAACTAAATTTTCTAAAATTAGACGGTTTTTATAGTTAGTTACGTATACAGTCACACAGTATTTAATAAAAATTTAAATAAGGAACAATTGAAAATATTTTTTCTACTATTTTCCTCTGTAGTAGTAAGCAAATAAAAAACTGTATGTATAATAATTACATGTGTAAGAAGTAGTTATTGTACTGACTATTAGCAGAAATTATAACAAAAAAGAAGTAATAAGCATACATACATACATACGCTCACGCCCTTATCTTCTAATAGGCAGAGGTACGCAAGTCTATTGCCAATAACTGGGCACTGTGTAACTGTATACATACCGTCTGACAAATAACAGTCCGATACCTTCATCTCCTTTTACGACACCCCCAGAAAGAGATGAGCTGACCCTATTCTACTCGACCGTGAGCCACAAACTACTCACAAACTCAAACTCAGTATATGTAGGTACATATGTATGTCTCAAACTAAATCGTTTTTTTTTATAATATACACAAGGACAGACGAACAGATGTTCACTTGATGGTAAGCGACTACCTCCGTATATTGACACCTGCAACTCAAGAGTCGTAGTTGCACTGCCCACTTTTCAGGGTGATGAGAAATGAGAGGATGCGGATAGGAGAAAGAAACAAGTGTAGATGAGGAGACTAGAAAGAGGAGAGGGAGATGATGGGAGAGGAAAGAGTAGAGGAGGAGTTGGGCCTCTGAAAACCTCACTAATTCCGGATAAACATAATGCAAGCACTGCTTCACATCCGGTTTTCTGTGAGACCTTAGTGTCGCACCGGTCGAGCCGGCCCATTCGTGACTAAGCATGGCAAAAAAAAAGAAGGGGCAACTACCATTTTTAAGTTCCTACCGATTATTGCTCACTCAGTTTTACGATGCTATACGCTCAAGTTACATATGTCAGCAATAATTCGATACATTATGTTTTGTTAAAATTCGAGGTATTCTATTGAACTGTTAATATTTGAGGAGTTCCCATACGTAACGGGCAAGACCGAAGATTTACCCAGGAAGGAAAAAAAATGTCTATTTTTTCTGGGCCAGCATCGAATTCAGACGTGTGATTAAAGTGCATTGGAACCTAGAGGAATAAATGTACCTACTACATTGTTCTCATTTTGACGCTTATAGTCCTATTTAGCAGCCAGGTCTATTATGGTATTACAGGAAAAGGAAACTTCAGAATTTGTTGTTTTTTTTAGTCAAGAAATGATCAATGGTCAAGAGCTTTAGGACCTGGAAAATTTAGGTATATTGTATAAAATATAATTCTCAATATTATGAAATAATGCGGGTCATGCTCGTAAGAATAAAACATGAAAAGCGACAAAACATGAATCACAACGATTTATTTTTCGTGTGCCGCCAAGAATTTTTTGGCAATAACGAAAGTATTCCGCATGATCCCGTCGTTTTAATAAAAACGTATTACGCTCGTACCCCCAAGCGTATAAAAATAAACAGTTTATTTAATACGCTCAGCGTTACAAAGAATATTTGTAACACATCATTTAATGAGATGGGAATTAAAATGTTTAACTCTCCTGACAAACGGTATAAATACTTAAGGCTAATCACTCATCGTCAGACAATATTAAGAGGGCAAACGAGTATGCAGCCTGGTGGCATACTCGTTTGCCCTCTTAATATTGTAGAGTATTCGTCTTTTATTATGACCTACAAACAAATTGACACCTGGACTTTTGTACATGCTTAAAAATGCTTTATTAATAGGTAGAATGCATAATATAGTTCTGTGTTCTAAAATTGATGCTTGAACACGCCCACTCGCAGTATCGCAATATCCACTAAACCGATGAATTGACTTATTTGTGGAAGTATTCGCTCATTATACGATACAAACTATGCAATTGTGTACATTGTACACATTGACGTATATGTGCCGACATTCAGAATTCTGATTAGATAGCAACCGTTATTTTCATTCTGAACCAAGTGTCCGTGTCTCTATCAATACATTACTTTTTTTTTTTTCATTTATTTATCAAAAAGAAATATATTTTACACTATTCATAGCTGGTGCTTTACAAATTCATTCGAATTTAACCCGTACACCAGTGAGTCGATAGATGTTATACCAACTTGTTACTACATAATCTACATCACACACAATATAAACAGAAACAAATCAAGAACTCCACAGTTACAATGAAAGCATAAACACAATGTTCTTTTATGTATATAACTAAACTATTAAATATAATTTTATTTATTTTTTAATTTTAATAAGCATCATCTACTTTATCTACACAATTTAATATAATAACTGCTAGAAGCATTTGCACCGCGAAACCGGTTTTGTCTCTCCTCGCCCGTCCGACCATATAATATAATAAAACTTGTTTTAGTTAGACTTAGCAATGTTAAATACAGGTAGTCGTTTTTTAGATGCAGTTTTTTTAATTTAAATAGTGTTCTCTAATTTTACGTTTTATGTTAATGTCAGTAAGGGAGTTTGTGATATTTGAAGGTAACTGGTTGTTGAGATGTGGTACGATGTACGCCAGTTTTCTTTTACCATAGAGGTTGTTTTAATGAGGTAAAAGTAATTTAGGGTTCAGCATATTTCGTGTTGTGGTTATTGTCTGAGAGAATTCGGGTTTAGGTTTAAAGTTCTCGTTGAAGAAATTCTGGGTAAGTACTGCTTGTTTTACTTTTTCGTGCATTGGCAGAATATTAAAAAAAATTCAATAATTTAAAATAGTCATTCTCAAAATTTATTCTTATATTATGTGGTACAATTTTTTTAAGAAGTCTCAACTGCAGTATGTAAATTTGGTCTAGGTTAGTTTTAGATGTCCTTCCGTAGCTAGACAAACCATATTCTATAATGGATTCTGCCAATGATGTGTATAGTGTTAATAGCAATTTGTACGGCACCTTCCATTTTATTATGGAAAATTTAGCTAATATAGCTCTGAGCTTGTCCGATACGTGATCAATGTGTTCTTTCCAGTTTAATCTATTATCAATAACAAGACCTAGATACATTTGTTTTTCAACCACATGCACAGAACCACAGTTGTGAGCTATTAGTCTTGGCGTATAAGAGTAGTTTCTATTGCGGCTAGTGCTGACGTACATGAGGTTCGTTTTGTTGGCATTAAGCATAAGTTCTACATCGTGAGACCGTGACTTTACTACTTCATCAAGTCCCTTTGTAACAATTTTTCAGCTATTTCAGGGGTACTCGCTGCTGCTACAAGACAGGTGTCATCGGCAAATTGATATATTGTGCTGTGCTTTATTTACCTTGACATGTTGTTGACATAAATAAGAAAATGAAGCGGCCCCAGCACAGAACCCTGAGCTGTACCCTCTGTTACATCTACTTGATCACTGTCCGCACCGTTAATCCTGACCACAAACTTTCGATCTTTTAGGTAGTTTTCACACCATTTTAGGATGTTTCCTGTTATACCGCTTTCATGAATTTTTTTTAATAATACTTCATGTCTTAACCTGTCGATAGCTTTACTATAGTCATTTAAAACTACCACAACATGTTGTTTTTCATCTAGGTATTTATAAATTAAGTCGGTAAAGGCCGAGAGGAGCTGCGTAGTGTTTTTGTGTGGTTGAAAGCCAAATTGTTTGTCCGATAAGTAGTTATTTTTCTTATAGAAGTCATGCATTTCTTCACTTATATATTTTTCCACTACTTTATCAATCACGGGCAGTATTGTGATTGGCCTATAATTTTCGTATTCTTTTTTTGAGCCCTTTTTGTATGTTGGTCTTACTATACCCATCTTTAATGATTGCGGATAAGTTGTGGTCTTAATGCTGGTATTTATTAAATTTGCTATGACTCCGCTGATCTTATTTGTCAATAGCTTTAAGTCGATCGATCTAATGCCATCGATGCCGGGTGCCTTGTTATTGTTTAAAGATTTCAAAATTTTAGTTATATCTTTTGGGGTGGCAGGTCTAAAACGCATAGTAACATTTTGCGGGTAACTATAGGTATCACTTTTTAATAAAGGTACAAAGCATTTCGGTATTGTCGTTTTAACTCTGTTCTTAAAATACTGCCCAAAGCATTTAGCAATTCTTAGCAATACTTTTGTCCGTGGAGCCTTGTTTGCTCATAGCGGTTAAGATAACTTCGTCTACCGATTTTTTAATTTTTCCTGTTATTTTGTGAAGTATTTGCCATAATTGTCTAGGATTGTTTTTGTTTGCATTTATCTCAGTATTTAAGGATTGGTATTTATGTTTTCGAATTAATTTATTAGCTTCATTTCTGGCTTTATTATAATCTTTCTTTAGGTTTAAATTATAGGGATCCCTTATCCACTTATTGTATAGCTTAGAGATCAGCTATACTCACAGGATTTATATATTTTATTATGAAACCAGAGATTTTGATGCCGCGAGGATTTCTTTACGGTAATTGTATACTTAGAACGTGTATATATTTCATTAAATTTGTCCAGTATATAGTTGTTTATAAGCTGTGGACTCTGCATTTTATTTGTTTCTTCCCATTCAATATTATTTAATGACTCATTAATTTTATTACTATTCAGACAAGTTTTATATTTTGGCAAATTCTGTTTAAGCATGCTTCCGATGTAAGCGAGGCACACAACGCGGTGATCCGCCAGTGTCGTTCCGATTGCCGCAGTGTGAGTATAGGTCTTGTGTGCGGGATCGTGCATAAATGTGATCGATACATGTTTTACTTAAACGACCGCGTGATAATTCAATTCTAGTGTGATCGGTTATCCCGCACAGAATATTATACATATTATTGTTATATCTATGTTTTATAGCATTATCCAACTTTATGTCGATGTTTATGTCGCCTAATAGATAAAGATCAGTGTCCTTAGGTAGTTTGTTTAGTGTGGTTTGTAGTTCGTCTAAAAATAAGTGTTTATTATAACTAGGTGGACGGTATATAGCACATATGTTAGTCTTGTAACCTAATCGAGTTATTATGGTGTCTATGACGTTTTCGAACTGCAGGGTAGTTATATTATTGATATAAAAACTATGGCTATTGTGAACATATATTATAATACCACCTCCCTTGCGGGTTTTACTTAAAGCCGTGAACATATTATAGCCATCTAGGTGATACAGACAGCTTATTCCATCAGTTATGTTGGCCTCAGTTAACACTACTAAATCTATTCGTTTTTTAGAATTAATGACACAGTGTTCTAGTGCAGTAAAATTCTTAATGATAGACCTTATATTTACGTGTATACAAAGTAGATTAATATGTAAGTTAGGTACTATGCTGAGGAATTCATTTATGTTTGTACAGTTCGTTATTTCGTTTAAATCATCCAATCGCAAATCACTAAAGTCACACATGTTTGGTAAAAGAAATATAAGTATGTAAGATTAGCAATAGTGTTCGTTGTGCGAACTATACTCTAATTATATTTGGCAATCACAGACTGTAGTTCGGTATCGTTTCTAATATTGTATAGTTTTTCATTTTCCTCCTTACGAGCTTTAACGTAACACGCTTGTTGAACTCTGCAATGCAAACTTTGCTGTTAAGGTTCGTACGTCAAAGGATAAGAATAAACTTATAAACGGTCACTAAGTCGTCTGCCAATCTGTATGGCTATAAAAAAACTCCGTTTTAGGAAAGCGTAGAGCTGGCAATTTGAAATCTGTGTGAAATTTAGCCCTCTGGTCCGGTTCCTAGGTAGCCATAAATTATTAAGTTTCTTATATAATATAATGCGAGTACAGTACAGTAATGCCATCGATCATACAAATTTTGCAAGCAGAAAGTTTTTATAAAACAAAGAAAGGAAAAAGAAAACAATTTCTTTGAGAATGTGTCGTTATGTAACTACTAAGTACTTAGGCAGAATTGCCTTATAACAAAACAATCTTTAACAAAATAAGTGAGAATAGAAAACAATTTCGATTAAGAAAATACATATAAAAATGCAGTTGTGTACGATGTGGGATCAGCGGCTGAAGGAGCTTGATAGGAGTACGCTTGTATAGTGTATGTTGAAAAATACAATGTTCTATTAAAATAACATCGAACATCTTGTGCTATTACAACTTCTTTAAGTTAATAAGAAAAAAGCAAATTACTAAAGAAAAATTATTCTTATACAACAATTTTATTACTTAATTTATACTTATACTTTTTTGCAAAAATTCATTCATTATATTGAGTTTGTACCAAATAACTTGAATTTTTGTTTGATAAATTGTAGAGAGGCCTACCGTTTTATAAATAACATATTCATTGCATGTACATACTTTTTGTACAAAATGAATGAAATTGTGGTCCTTTCTAAAATTAACTATCTTATATTGTATGAATGTAGAAGAACTGTAATCAAGAGCAAACCTATCAGTACTATGTCAAGAACTCTGTTATTACGAGTATGGTCCTTTATTTGTAAAAAATATAATCAATAATAATCTATCAAATAATAACATGAAATATTGAAAACATTGAAATAACATTGGTGTGTCACATAAAGTTTTAAACTTTATGTGACACATTTTTGTATGTACGTATGTAATAATTCCTGGGTTACTACTAAAGATCTTGAAAAACTTGGCACTCATTCTCGTTACCATTTGCTTTACGCTTTACTATTATAATTGACAAACATTAAACTAATAGTAAACTACAGTTCTTACTTGAATAGTTTTAAGAGAAGAAAAGAGAAAAAAAAACAAACGTCTTGTATAGAAAAATAGCATTTGTAATAATATATATTAATGCTTTACCTATTACAATCTAAAATATAGACTTACACATAAGCAAGAAAGATGCCAATAGCTTCGAAACAATATCATTACACTTCAGTGCTTCTCACTACTCTGCTGCTCAAGTTCGCAGCGTGATCTTCCTTAGCCTATGGCCTTTTTTAACCTATAACAGAAGTTTTTAAATTGTTTCGGTTGCTCCTGCAATAAGTGCTTGCGAATAAATAAACAAACTTTGCTACCTTATAATATAAGTTCAGATTAATTATTACGCCTCACCTTTTCCAAACCTTACCTATCCTAGCAAGACCTATTAACCTTTATCCAGTTTACTGCGTTCAAATATTAAAATGGGAACCAATCTGATCAATTCTAAAGAACATTGCATTTTGTTTTAATTTAATCGACTCATCGATCGAATAAGCCGAGATAGCGCCTCAATAAAGATTAGTAGAAAATATCCATAATTGTAAAGTATTTTATTAAAAACTGTATGCTTGGAAAAGGTCCTGGAACGAGAGCATTTGTGTGAATTCGATTCCACCTCATTGTAAATGTTTTTAAGCATAAATAATTTCTACTTGCTCTGAATGATTATTTGTATGTATATAGATATTTATACTATAATTTGTTATGTAAACCCCACATTACTCTATCTTATATTGAGATAGCGATATAATAATCGTAATCATAATCCTTTCTCCCTCTGGGGTATGCAGATATATCAGCCCGACACCTTAGATTTATTCTTGTATCCTCACGAGCTTCTGATACTCGGTACTTCTGATATGCCTTCAGATATCATTGTTATTATTTTTATGATAAAATTCGACTACAGGTTCCAAATTACGATTTATTAAATACTTTACATAGTTACTTTAGTACCATGTACCGTCATATAATATATAACAACGACATAGAGGAGGATTGTTCCAAAAACGCGAGTATTCAAAGAAGTTTCCAGAAAGTTACAGAGTACATTAATTATATCCTTGTGGCTACCACGTTTCATTAATCTTTCTATCTTGCTGATCCGTTGTCCAACTTTGTAGGCAATGCTGTATGTACGATTTTTGTGCTTAAATTAGTTAGAGACACCATTACTTACAAAGCATCTATTATTAATTACACAGGAATTGTCTTTTTACATCAAATCAAACATTTAATGGGATCTAAAATTATAATGATACATCTTATGTCCGATTTATCTTCAGGATAAAAGGCGCCCTATGTATGCCCTTATTCGTACCCCTGGAAACATGCATACAAAGTTTCATGATGATGATGATTTAGTTCAGTAGGTGCGACGTGAAAGGGTACCGAACAATAAAACTAAGTCAGTTTCGCATTTATGACAATAAATAGTAAGTTAGATCTAAAGTGAAATCTAAAAACAGCCTTGCTAGCCTTAACTTAAGTGGCCTTAAAGATCATAATTTAGAACCTTTCAAGTAGTGAAACCGACGTACCTTAAATATTTAAAATTCCAACTTCACTATAATTAAAATACCAACTTCACTTGTGATGAGCTGCTGTCTGAAGTGCAAGTACCTACACTATAACCTACACAATATTATATTTTTATTCTTGAGGAATAAATTACAAGAAATAAACCCATTTCATAAAATAATTTTAATATATAATTTCATTTGAAATATAATTGCATTTGCAATTTAATTTCATCAAATACTTCTATTAAGCTCTTGGTGATCATGTAAGTGCAAGTTTAGTTCAATGTGTGTGCTTTTGAATCAGTGATAGTGTGTACTTGTATGTAGGTGTTTGTTATCTTAATTATCATATACATTCTCATATTCATAAGTAAGGTCGCGTTAGGGTGTCAAATTAATTATTTTAGTATGACGTATGAATAACATATATACAACACCGTAAACTCATAATTTTGAGCTAATGAATATTACCTATATAAGAACATATAATGTTATACTTTTTTTAATTAACTGGAATGTAGAGGTTTCATACGTTATTCTATTACACATATTTAAAGATTACAATAATCTAGTCCATTTAAAGAATAATATTTAATTAAGGCACTTATTTATTTAATCTAAATATAAAATCAATCAGGATTATATATTTTGTGAAAACAACAAATGCACACCGAATAATGTGAAAAAAATAAAACGCGGCATTTTGTCTTTTGCTGGGTAAACATACCTACTTTGTCTACGCAAGAGAAGAAAACATGTATCTTAACGTAGTCACTTTTTAGAGACAATTACAAATATTTTATTTGATTATCTTTTCAACTTTCACGAGAGTCTCGTCACGAAGAACAGCGATATCGATAATCATTGGGCGACGTTCTAATCGGTCTATCACAACTATATTGAGCTTATTGGCAACAATAGTTCTGTCAGTAATGTTAGGTTGATCCCAACACCATGTGGCACGACCATTTTCAAGAACTGGGTGGAGAACATTCCTGTAATATGGCACCTCTAAATTCCCAAGATTATATTTAAGGGCAAGTTGTTGATGTACTATCCTGGCTACTTGGTTATGTCTGTGCAAATACTCACCGTTGGCAAGACGAGAACAACCAGAAATAATATGTTTGATAGATTCACCAGGACGGTGACATGCCAGACATATGACGACCGTACCGTCTTTCAGGGTAAATTTCCGATAGTTATTCGTCATAACATTATTAGATAACAATAGAAAGAATCGTCTAATGCTATTATATTCCACATCCTTTCTGTTATTATTCTTTTTCGTGTGGAAACCCCCACGTATGTACATATGTCGGACTCAAACCGACTAAACTACGCCCACCACATCAGATAGACGCGGGTGGACACGTACGACACCGCAACCGTCACAAGCCTGATTCTGCTGAATTATTCCACATTATTGGTAATAAATAACATAGTATTATTAATACCAGCACCCTCTCTTACGGAACAATATTTTTATTGATCAATTTAAATGTTTGATTTTCCGTTTTTATTTAAAAACGGAAAACAGAAAGTATTATTACTAAAAAATATGAATTCAAAATGAAATAAAATTTAAGCATTTTACACTATTCACGGGGTGTTGACGATCCCCAAAGATGATCCCACCTTTTTGTAGCAACACACCAAACCTTTGAACTGTAAATAAATTCTAATATATGAACATATTTCATATGCATTCACACACTTGAAAACAAATCCTTAATAGAAAACGTAACATCTAGAATCGTCAAGCAAAAAAAGAGATTCGAATAAAAAAGACGCGCCTGTTGGTACAAAATGGTCACACGTGCAATAAAATTGGAACCTTTACTATATAACATTAAGGTTTAATATCAAACTTGTCGTTTTATAGGAAGTTTTCGTAATATGGATAGAGCTTAATGGCGGCTTGCCAACAATAACGGTAAGCGGGGTTGTCTGTACGGAATTATGCCTTTATTACACGGCAACAGATAGGTATTCTATAATGTTTCTTATAGTATTACTTAGAACTATTATTTTATGGTTTTGTTTTTTATGGCTTACCGCTGCTCGCCACTTCTTTTAGGTCGCTGATCTATACTTTTAAAATATTTTTTTGAAGATTTCGCTATTTTATTCCCACGATTTTAGGTATGAGTGACTACAACCGCCTATAACGTTTACGATAATATGTGTCAAGATAAACGTTTAATTTTTGATTAATAAAAATAAAATATTGCTTCTGCTTTTTTATTTTATCTGGGACTGCACCTTTTGAACATATAATTATAGTAGTAGTAGTTGTTTTATATATAAAGTGCGAGTTCTAAACAACAATTACATTCTAGGTCTGATAGTGCTGAATGCTCGTGGTAACTGAAGTGGCGTGGCGCCGCCGGGTCAACCGTGAATTTGCAATATACATATATATTATTCGTTTATAGTGAAGTAGTAAAGTTATATATACATATCTAAACACTAGATCTGACACGACGGGGAAAGTGACGAATACTAATAAGACGCAACACTTCGTACAATACGCAGCCCAGGCCAACGGTTGATGCTAACCACTTCGTTTTTAGTTTACACAACGCCAGAGTCGAGAAACGGTTTTCAATAACCCTTAGATAGAGTATATGAAAAGCTTGTTTAATCTAGTTTAGTATTAATTAAATAACATTGAAATTGTAAAAAGTATTTTGTAAAATATTGTTGAAACAAATATTTTACTTAAATTTAACCTATACTGTCAAGTTCAACATTTTATTTATACTTTGGATTAATTGTTGTACTTGAATTTTTACATGTTTTAATTCCTCAAAGAACCATCTTTGTACAAGTAATATTTACTTTGCTATAGCTGCAGTAATTAATTTGCTAGAAAATATTCCCACACTAACGCTTAAGTGGATAAGGACGTGGTGTATTTACGTATCACGGAAGTTTTCTTTCATGTAAAAAAATGTACCTTGTCCATTGGTAAACTAAACCCGTAATAGACCAATGAGTATTTCTCTTAAACAAAATTTTAACCCGAAATTCCAGGCGAGACTTTAAACTGTTAAACAATTTGGGGTGGTCAGGAATTTTAAGCACTTTCACCAAAATACTTGCCGCCGTAAAAACGACAACTACGGCCGTAACTGCCGAGAAAATAATACACAATATACGATCATTCAAACTGAATTTTATTTCTGTTCGCTCTCACATGTGGCGAAGATCTCTGGTAAAGTAAAATCTTTTTATCATAAAATAAAAAGTAGAACCCTTCATTTATATTGTAACAGTTATTCATGTTATGTGTCATTTATTCTATTTTTGTTTTAGGAGTTTAACTTTACGTAAGCATTTATTCCGTTCGTTCAAAACCTGCAGCTGTTAACGGCTGTTTCAAATTTAAATAATGAAAATTATCGTAACATTACTTAAGTGTATTAGTGTTGTAGAATGTTATTAAAGTCATCTTATTTTTTCTTTTCTTCTCTTTTCTTGGAGGTTTGAAGGTCGTGTCGGTTCGGAAATACGGCAGGCGACAATTTGTTCCATAGGCTGGTTGTGCGATGCAAAGGTTCTGGAGAAGCGCACAGTGGCGGAGTGCCAATCGTCCAGGTGGTGAGGATGGATATTTTGTCGCGTAGGGCGATGGCGGAAACCTGCAGCCGGTATAAGTCCGAACAATTCCGAACGATGCAGAGTGAAGCTACATCTATACGCAACGCCAAGGTGTCGAGCCGATCAGAAATATCTTGGCAGTCGATGATGCGAGTTGCTCTCCGTTGAATGCGGTCAAGAGGGAGAAGCTGGTACTGGGGTGCACCTGCATAGAGATGAGAACAGTATTCCATGTGCAGCCGAACCTGCGCCTTATAAAGTTGCAGGCGGTGGGCCGGAGTAAAATACTGTCTCGATCTGTTTAGCACACCAAGCTTCTTCGAGGCTAATATGGCCTTACTCTCTAAGTGACCGCGAAACTGGACTTCGCTTGATATATCGACGCAATAAGAATAGGGAGATGCTCTCAAATTGAGGTGATACGACCAATGGCATCCTTTTAGCGGTGAACGCGCAAACCTGTGTCTTCGTGGGGTTAAACTGGACTAGGTTAAGTCGACCCCAATCTGAAACTTTTGATAAAGAAGTTTCGATTTCAGACACAAGTGTGGATCGGCTCTTATTCTGAACACTACATACTTTACATTAGCCTCGCCTCGCCTCAGACTGTGCGACAAGAGCCAGTTGGAGCTCCCTAATCTATCCGTATAAGCAAAGCCTCTTTCCTTTCAGTGAGTTCCCTTCTTACAAACATCATTACACACCCAAATTTCATACATAGATTTTTCATTTTAACTTAATGAATTCAATAGTTATAATTAAATTAAAAAATATGGCAATCGACTACAATACAAAAGAATTGTTATACACTTTATTCTCTATCTCTTAATTTCACACTCGTAGATGTAAAATATTTTTTTGAAATTATCATTATCAGTTGAAAGCAATAGGTTTGCCCCTATTGCGTTAGTAGGACTAGACATTTTTAATATTTCAAATTTTAATTTTCTGTTATAAATAAATGTGTTTTAAGCGACTTTAAAAAAGAAGGAAGTTTTCAATTAGACTCAGATTCAGATTCACATTCAGATTTAGATAGTTTATTGTCATCACAGGTATTCATAGTATTATAAGAGGGATCTTAATTCTAAAGTCCAGAGCTCTGTGAGATACCATACTAGACGGTGTGCAATATTCCATGTCAAACTTAACGATACAGTGGTTCGTTTTTAAACACTTATCGTAATTTTTTTAAAAACTTTGTCATTAAAGTAATCAGTAATGGTGTAATAAATCTTGTCTGAAAATAATAATTATATATAGACAAATGTTAGTATATGTAACGCGTGTACCATTTGTAAACCAATTATTTTTTTCATTTATTTCCATTTGTTCATGGATACATACATACACTATCGCCTATATCGCAGATAAGGTTGGACAGATGGATGTTCTTCTAATCATAATTTAGTCCTCTTTACGTAGTAGGGGGCAAGCTTATTGCCGTCATCAGAGCACTGTATGACTGTATATATACTACTACCGATTCCTTAGTCGCCTTTAATGACCTCCGCAGGAAGAGATGGGGTATTCCTGATATACTCTACCGTGAACTACACGGCTTTAAACATTGTAACGTCACTTAATGATTTGTGTACACTCACAAACAATGTGTTTCTGCTAGTCATATTACAAAAATGTTGTGCATAGTACTGACATCGATTGGGCATGCGACATAATTGACAGTTCCGTCTAGGCCTGTTAAAGCTATTTCCTGCACGTGGTAGGTGTCATGTGTCAAGTCACGGGATCGTGTTATGGATGTCCATTCACTAATTATCCCAATTACCTTATGGCATACAAATCTATGTAATTGTTCACCAATATTGAACTTCAGGTTAATTGTTTGAGAGATGTGACGTTGTTTGAGAGAATCTACATTTACACTACGATTTCTCCTTGAGAAATCCAGAGATTTCTGTTGCAGTGCGATAGTACCTCCATTTCAGATTAGATCGCGACTGGACAGGACTTCTAGTTCAGTGCTGTTTTATTTTTATATGGTGAGTAGTGTTGTCAAAAGTAGTGTGATTCACTCAATGAGAATTCGTTGAATATTTAAGATAGAATATCGATAGAAATTCTTAGAAGCATTGTAAACTTTGAAAACGTTTTATGTGGACTGCAATAATCTCTCCCTATATGGGAATAATTTGGAATTAACTTTTAAAAAAAGTAGACAACTGCCTTCAATGAGCCTTTCCAATTTCTGAGACCCATTCCTTCGAACTTCAGACTCAATCTCTCGAATGTATAAAAAAGTCGGAAATTGATGACAGTTGGCAAAATCGATTAACATAGATATAAAAAAAAATACATACAGTCGAACACAGAACCTCCACCAGTTTTGAAATTGGTTAAAAATAGAAATACAGCTTACCATGATGTAGGTATCACCTTCACATTTCTAATAGACCCTCTAAATCTACTGAATTTATTCATAGCCTATTACATAGATGAAGCTTTTAGTAATACAACAGTACTTAACTAAATTATACAGAATTAACCCGTAACATTGAGACCAAGAAATCGCTATTTAACTAACCAAACAATGAAATCTAAACGTTTTTCGTAATATATGTGCTAATAATATTCAATATCCTGAACGATGTTCAATGTCCTCACACATTTGTGTATTTTAGGGATTTCATTGCCCAAAATTGAAAGCCTAATCTTTACACAATTTAGAATGTTGCATACATAGCGAGGAAACATCCCTAGGTATGACGTAAGCGTACGCAAGTGGCCGAGACCTTGAAGGGCTGGAGAGAAGGGCGTTTCGGCATCGACCTCTGCATAAACGCTCAGGGCCATACGGCCACGCGGCCAATACTGTCAGTTTAAAAATATTTTCATGTTTATAAAATCACACCTGCTTTTTATGTTATGCCGTACTTTGGTTAATTATTTACAAGTTTAATTTTCCATCATCAGACTTATAAATACAGTAGTTTGTTATAATTTTTTACATTTAATGTGTGACAGCATAAAATAGACATGTGTATGTATATTTGTTTTTAAGTTTTCTGTTATATCAAACAATTTCCGCTATGAATGATTTCTGTGTCGCGGGGCCTCTACAAACATTCAAAAACGGACGAAAATAACACCCAGACTTGGAACAAATATTTCGGAAATAAACAAGTTTTTGTCGAGTGTGGGAATCGAACCCAAGACTTATGGCTCAACAGTCAGGGTCACTAACCACTAGAACAACAATAATGACTTTAGCCTTGTTTAGGAACATTTTTTAGATGGATTTTATATTAATATTCTGACGTTAAATACTGATAACTATTTTTCAAGGTTTTTATAATTACTTTTTTTATTTCTGAAAAGAAAAAGAAAAGATCTCCAAACAAGTGTATGAACCGAAAGAGTTGTGAAAAGGGAGAAAAGAACACATTTAAAAAAGTATTATTTTTAATACATTTAATTATTTTTATATTAAAGAGATATTAGTAGCATAGTATTAATGACATGACCTTTAGAATCAATGGCTAATAAGTTAGTATATCTGTGCAAAAGCTATTTTTTTTAAACATTTAAGTCATTAATAACAGTCCTTAATAATAATAGACAAATAAAAAAATAAACAAATTATCTAAAAGAAATAGAACATTTGTCAATAGCTAATATTAAGCAAATTATAATCTTTTATTACATTAAGACTTATATAGATAGCAATAAAGTTGAACTTCCTTCAGTAAAATATTCAACATCGCGTATTCAATTTCATGAATTTATATTGACGATAAAATAGGAGTGGAAGGTGGCATAACATTGTAAATATGAGGTAGATTTGAAGCTTAGCTAAAACACTCTTTAGGAAAGTAATTGGTTTTGAAAAATGTATGTCAGATTAGGTTACAGAGCAGATTAGGTAGCTGAATAAAATTCTGATTTCTGTTTGAATTTTATCTTACAGGTGATGGTATAGATTTTTCATTTTCTTTTTATAATAGAACGGTGAGGGTGTTGAAGGGAAAGCCAGAGGCGCAGTCACTCAGTCGGCAATACAATGCAATCATTGCTTACACCTTCCAAGCCATCCGTATAAACCATATCCCTTTCACGAATACAAGTGTAGGTACGTATATACGTACACACATATGTTATACATAATAGGTATATTAAAATTTCCTACAAATCCTAGTACAACCTAAATTAAGTACTCCTGTATGGCAGACCCTTGCTAGATTTAATCATCTTTAGGTTAGACAAATTTTCCGTATTTCGTGTTTCGCATGTCTGTCTGTCGGTTTTCTTTTGGATTTTCACATACATTTACAAATAATAATTTATAGACAAATAATAATGAGGTTAGTTTACAAGTATTTACAATATTTATTTTAGTTAAAATTATCGAATTAAATCAATAAAATCTTACTTTCTTAAGTTATCGTTTTAGTTGAGGCCTTAAAATAATTTGTGAAATTTAAATGGCGATAAAATATGGGCAAAATTTCAGGATAGCGATTGCCTAAACTGGTCTTTCAAACCACACGTCCACTGTCATATTGTGCGTGTGCTAACTGTTTGACAAATGGAATATCAGAAAGGTTAGTGTGGTACCTTTTAGTAAATAAACAAAACCTTAAATTGTGTATTGGTAACCTTTTAGCTGAGATAAAATATTTTAAGTCAGACAGAGTAGTGTGACCACACAACGAAACAAAGTGTACTTAGTGTGATATGATGCATTTTACTAAACTTCATTTAATATAACATTATACGGAATGAAAAAATGTTTTAACATAAGTATATTTATTGAAAAGGTAAATTAAATCAATAATTGGGACAGGGGTTATATTATGATAATAACGTTTACTTGCTTAAAAATTGTATATATTAATATATAATAAGCTTAAATGGAGCCGCCAACCGAAACAGCAGGACAGTGACAGTAGTCCTGAATGCCTTGGAGAGTCTGCCAGAGCCTCGTCTCCAGCTTGCCTTTATTGACTGACTGAAGTGTA
Organism: Tyria jacobaeae; assembly: GCA_947561695.1. Classification (NCBI taxonomy): domain Eukaryota; kingdom Metazoa; phylum Arthropoda; class Insecta; order Lepidoptera; family Erebidae; genus Tyria; species Tyria jacobaeae. The sequence continues at coordinate 7,070,662 of OX387221.1, forward strand.
ATGCCAACTATGACCTCCACTAGAACTTTTAACTCTGGCTTACCTTAAGCAACCAGTTAGAGAGCTACAGATATTCCCGGTGGTAGAGTGGCATTTTTCAACGGTATGACTACGAGGAAACCCACTCTGGGTCTCCGACTGGGACCCGTTATTGTAAAACCGCTGCTTTTTGACGCCCCTAAATGCGCACTATGGTTTTCTCCTTTTGCTATATTTTTCCGGTTGTCTAATGGGGTGATAGGTGTTTCAACATACATTTGTTGTAAAATCAACAAAATATTACTGTATAATATTGACATACTTTACGATAGCGTTTGCTACGCCGTAGACACTACGTAGATCGCAGGAAAAGTAGCTACGAGGTAAATTAAGAATCTTATTTCAAACTTTAACTGTTTGATGAAAAACTTAAAATGTTTCCTAAAGTAATTAAAGTAGTTACAGAAGTGAATTACTTCAGTAATCTTAATATTACTTTTACACTGATGTGGCAAACAAATTACCATCTAAAGTTAGTCATGAACGATTGCTATACCAAGATAAGATTTTCTATTGTTTTAAAGTTTCTAGAGTTCATGTACATATATGTATATGTGTTTTATTATTAAACTGCAGCTTATAAATGCTTAAACAGATTTTGATGTATTAGATATATAATTATATATTTATAGATTATCTCTAGATTTTTTATCATAATCTCAAATGACATATACTCGTACTACACTGCACTGCCATTTTTTTATATCAATATGGTAGCTATTTAGCTAATGATAAGTTTGTTTTTTTAATAAATGTACAAGTTTTGTAAAGCAATTCTTACATTTTATTAAATTATTATTAGCTATTTTTAGTTTTATTTTATTAGATTCTACACATTCCTAGATTATTTTATTAATTATTATTAGCTATTTTTAGTTTTATTCTATTAGATTCTACATATGCCTAGATTATTTTATTAAATTATTATTAGCTATTTTTAGTTTTATTGTATTAGATTCTACAAATGTTAGTATACAATAAAGTAATAATATAAAATGAATAATATTTAAATTAGTAGTTGTTTAAAATAGAATTTAACTCATGGTTAGAAATGCGTATTAATACCACTAACAGAACTGATTTAGTGTAAATGACATAGTCATTTAAGCGCGTTCCAAGTGACTAACGATTATACACGAGACGTATTAATACGCTAACCAGTGGTAGAGCCATGCTTAGCCACGAATGAATTGGCTCGACAGGTGCCCCTTCTCTTTCCCACCTCCTCATTCCCACTATATTCTTTCCCCATCCCTCATCACCCTCAAAAGTTTGCATCGCACTTATGACTCTTATGCTGCAGGTGTCCAAGGACGGCGGTTGTCTCTTACCACCAGGTGACCCGCCTGATTGTCCGTCCCCTTATATTATGAAAAACGTAGATTTATAGACTTCTCTGTATAAACTATAAGTTTTTGTACTAAATTTCACATTCTTCTAATAACTGACTGTGCTTGTCCGTCTTGAAACTGCATATATTAATTTATTGATAACAAATTTCTTTTAGCAATCTTTGGTAAAAACACAATATTTTTTTAAGGTTATTTAATCAGATTTGGATTTCTCTGCTAGTTAGTTACTTAAAGAAAGAAGAACAGAACAGAATCATTTTACTATGCCCTAGATGACATATTATTGTTCAATCAGTTAGTTTAGTGTGCCGTGTGGTTCACGGTGGAGTAGAATAATTCCATCTCTTTCCGTGTGATGTCATAAAAGGCGACTAAGGGATCGGACTGATATCTATCAGACAGTATGTATACAGTCATACAGTGCCCGGTTGAAGGCAATAGGCTCGCTCCCTATTATAGTAGGACCAAATAATTAACTAATTTGCAAAAAGTAGGTGTTTAATATACCTCTGCCAAGCCCTTAGGTGATGTATATGTTAGTCTACTGCGGTCCACTGCTGGACGTAGATCGTCGGTGTGCGTCGTAATACAAACCATGTTAAATACTATTACCCAACGCATTCAATAGTCTGCCATTCAGTTGCATAAGGAAAGCGCTCCGCTATCACGGAGGGGTCTGTCCTTGGACCCCTCCTGTGGAATATGGGGTACGACTGGGCCCTTCGTGGTGACTTCCCCCCCCGGGCTGGGCGTAATCTGTTACGCCGATGACACTCTGGTCACAGCCCGGGGGTCGAACTTTCTAGAGGCGGCGTGCCTGGCCACCAGAGGAGCCTCCCTGGTGGTCCAGCGCATCGAGGCGCTAGGCTTGCGGGTGGCCCTGGACAAGACGGAGGCCCTTTATTTTAACGGGCCCCGTCGTGGTCCATCTGCTGGTGCCGCCATCATGGTCAACTCGGTCCTCGTACCGGTTCGGGCCCACATTAAATATTTGGGCCTGACCCTTGACGGGAGGTGGCTCTTCGACGAGCACTTTCAGCAGCTTGCTCCAAAGCTGGTCGGCGCTGCGTCTGCTCTTGGGCGCCTTTTGCCCAACTTGGGTGGACCCAGCGTCGCTACAAGGCGGCTATACACGGGGGTTGTCCGGTCAATGGCACTATACGGTGCACCGGTGTGGGCGGAGGCTCTGACCGCTCAGAATAGGACACGCCTCTGGCGCCCTCAGAGGGTCATGGCGGTTAGAGCCATACGGCCATACGCGTTGGCCGGAACTCCCCCGTGGGACTTGGAGGCGGAAGTGCTCGCCGAAGTTTATCGGCGGACGACTGATTTCCGGGCGGGTAGCGGCAATCGGCCCCCGCCCGAAGAGGTACGCGAGTGGCGTGAGGCCGCTCGCCGAGTCACGATGGCTCGTTGGTCGTCCCGGCTGGGGACTCCACGTGCTGGCTTTGCCGCCGTGGAGGCGCTCCAGCCGGTTATCGTCGAATGGGCAGAGCGGCAGCACGGGACTCTTTCTTTCCGACTGACGCAGGTCCTTTGCGGGCACGGCTGCTTCGGAAAGTACCTGCACTCGGTTGCTAGGAGGGAATTAAGTCCCGCCTGCCACCACTGCGACTGCAGTGAGGACTCGGCTCAGCATACGCTCGCGGATTGCCCCGCCTGGGCGACGCAGCGTCGGGTCCTCACTGCAGTCATCGGAGTGGATCTCTCGCTACCGGCCGTCATACGCTCCATGGCTGGTAGCGACGGGCCCGGGAGGACGATCTCCATTCGGACCCAATTCGCCGCCGTCGAACCGGGCAGCGTAAACGCGCTTACCAGCGCCTCATGCCGCCCTGAGTGTGGCTGCGGGTGGTCGGGACGGGGTTTTCCCCTCCACTCGCTTTAGCGGCCAGCCGCGAGGAGGTGACGTCCTGGTGTGCCTGGACGCCGCCTAATTGAGAGTTACAAGAAGGTGGTGCCCGCGATTGCAGGCAGGCGCTAGGAGGGATCCGGATGTCTTAATAAAGCTGTTCCCGGATTCCTCCTATTTTAGGCGCAGTATGGCACACCGTGTGGTTTTAGTCGGTCCGATTCCGACACACCGTCGCACCGAAAAACCCGGTGGGATGAAGGCCCTGAGGGGGTTTCCACACGTTAAAAAAAAAAAAAATGCGTGTTTACTTATTATATACAGGCACTTCTAGAACAAAGTTTTGTTTTGTTTTTCAGTGGTAGAGCCATGCTTACGCACGATTGGGCCGGCTCGACCGGTGCGATACCACGGCCTCACAGAAAACCGGTTGTGAAGTAACGCTTGTGTTGCATTTCCCCGAATTGAGTGAGGTTTCCGGAGGCCCACTTCCCCCTCCTCCTTTTCTCTCCCCTTTTATCTCCTTTCCCATCTCCTCATCCCTCCTCCCTTTATTCCACTCCTTGCGCACTTGCGACTCTTGAGTTGCAAGTGTCCATGGACGGCGGTGTCACTTACCATCAGGTGACCCGTCTATTCGTCTGTCCCCCTATAGTATAAAAAGAAGTATCCACAAACACAAAATGCGGGGCAATTATTTGTATACACACATTTTTGTCCTGTGTAGGAATCGAACCCATCAGACTTAGTAGTCATGATCGCTAACCACTAGACATATAGGCCTGTCAATTATTCGTAATACTACATAGTAACTGTAGTGATCATCAGCATAGCATCTGACAAAAAAATAACTATAGTTTCAAGGCATAATATATTATGTTGTCAGAAAAAAGTAATGATGATGAAGTAAATAAAAAAAGTACTTTTTGATAAAGTCCTCCGAAATATACAGGGGAGTGAAATCGTAAATTTCAATAATTATAAAAAAGTATAACACAACATATCTTTATATAATTATATTCATTCACAAAGTGACAGGTAACATACAGAAGTTATGCCTCAACTGAAAAAGGTAAGAAAGTAAAAGTCCGTATTTTTCACTTGAAAGGACTTTTTTTGTCTAGTATATCATAAAAAAATTAATTATTTTTGTAAGTATGTTTCTGGATACCTTACTGATACGGAATTCGAACAACAGTTAGACATAGCTATACTTGGAGTTTTTAGCGTCACATAATATTTTTTTTTAATTTAAGTCTCCAATTTAAACAACTTTCAGAACCAGTATTAGTTTAACTTTTGAACAACCAGTTTAAAAACAGTATCAGACTCCCAATAAGGTGGAACTGAACGTAGACGTATATTATTTATTATTCCTAATGTGAGAGCTGTCGTTTATAAAAATAAAAGAAAAACCTTTTTTTAAAACGTCTAAAGCAGATCCAAACGGTATATCTGGCAATTTATTGGTCATTTGCATGCACAAATTTAATTACTGTAGGTTTTTATTGCCATGTTTCCCATACATGTACAAATATATGTTTCCCATTGCCAGTTTCTATTTGTAAATATCAAAAGATGGTCAGATTACAGTGCTTGCAAATCGTGTACTACCGGTGTAACGAGTTCAATTCCGCGTCGCACACTGCTGACTTCGGAGTTAGTTTTGACATATTTTATTTAGCGAAACTAGAGGAAACCAACATATAGCGAAGTTCTTTGAAGACCGCCACTCCACACTAGGACAATTGGCTATGTTTAATTTAAACAGATTAATCTCTCCTACACGAAGATGAGGTTCATACTCAGTTTGCCAGTATATACAAGTATAGCTTTAAATAAGAAACATTAAATGCCCCTGATTTGGAAATGTCTCTAACGATTAGAAAATATTTTATCATTTTGAACGGTATAGCAGATTTTCTGACACATAGTTAAGAACACTGTCGCTTAAGACACGTTTTAAACAAAAAAAAATTCAAAATCGGTTAATCCACTCAAGAGCTATACACAGACAGATACACATATCAAAACTTACAACACCTCTCTTTTTCGTCGGGGTTTCAAGTCGTCGGGGTTAGAACTAAATTAGCATATAAAGAAGCTTTTTAAAGGAATTCTATGCATATAAAATAGATAACATAGATAATAATGATTTTATGTAGAAATCCACACAATTTATTAAGCTCAAGTTGAAGTACAATTTCGGAGAGCGAATAATACAAGTTTTTATTTCGAATATTCAAATCATTCCAGGGTTGGATTTGTCAGAGAAGCTCCAATATTTTCTTACATTATTATAGTGAATTGGAGAATTTTTTTGGCTAACATTTATTTTGAGAGCTATCCAATTAATTTGAACAAAAATAAAAACGTGAATTTACCTCATTAGATACTACTTTGGTCTCATTACTTTATGATAATCAGATTTGATAACGTCTTGTTGGACGATACAGCAACCAGACGAGGTCTAATGGATACAATTATGAAAGATCTGTTTTAATAAATAATACCTTCCAACTCAATATACGTAGCTATTACTGGAACAGATATACTCTTACTTCTGAAACTGCTGAGCAACCAAAAAATATAGATGTACATCGATTATAAAATATACCTATTTACCGATCTGCAGTTTATAGATTCGATGTTAAGAATTTTCAATGTGATTAGAATTGACCCTGATGCAATTGAGTCTTACGTAGAGATTTATATAGAAGGAAAATGGATTATTTATGTAACTTTGTATAAAAGCTAAACGTTTCATGGCCAGAATTATTTCTCTGCGTACTTTAAGCGGCAATTTTGCCCCGCACCAATACTGCATAGTGTTTTGTAATATAATGAGCGGAGCTTAGCGATCAGCCGCAGTTGCGAGCTTTCGTAAATCGCTTTTCTCTGGCCCTGAAGTATTGATGGTCTAAAATGCTATTGCTATTTAGCAATTAATATCTCTCATTTGATCAAAATATAATGAACACCAATACTAAAATACTTTATTAGATAATAATCAGTATATTACAATATTAGATAAGAAAGTGGAAACTCACAGTTCGGTTTAAAATTTTTAATTATTTTATAAGCTACAACAACAAGCAAACGGTTCACTGGTTGGTAAGCGACTACCGCCACTATATAAGATATCTAAGCAATTACAATATAACAAAAACTGTATATCACAATGAAGAATATCTCCAATCAAACTATGAAGCGTATGGTGTGATAAAAAAATCCCTTAGTAGTATGCCTATTGCTTGAAGTGGTTAGTTATTTTTCTATCCCTTGTAAACAGTGTATTATAATGAAAAGTTTTTGTCAGTACAACAAGAACGCAAAATTTCATAATGAGCGGTTGAGCAATTAATGATTGAAAACGCAACAAACAATCTAACTTTCGCTTTAACAATATTAGTTCTTAACAAAACAAAGATACTTATGTCTTTCAAATGTGCCTCAGAATAGGATATGAGTTTTCATCTAAAAAAAGAAATATGTAGATCGATTAATAAATCGGACTGTTTTTTAAAGAAAAAGCTAGTATTTAATAACTAGAGCAGAACTAAATTATCATACAAATAGAAACATTTTTCCTTGACTAACTAATCGACGGCGGCGTCAACTAAAGTTAAAAGGAATTTAATCTAGCCGTTCACTTTCACACAATAAATTGGATGTTATCGTGAACGAGCGAGAATAAGTATGAACGCGGCGGCATGCGTGATAATAATAACCCTACACAAGTTCTTAGTTGTTGTATAAATCAGATTATAGTGGCAGTCGCGAGACGAGATCATAAATTAATAGAGCTAATAGTACTTTCAGCCTACCTAATATTTTATATTTATTTGATTTTATCCTGGGAGAGCCGTGCTTAAGCACGAATGGGCTGCAATGATTGCATTTTGCCGAGTGAGCGAGAGTACCAGAAGGTGCGGCGGTGGCGTTTGGTATGCCTATACCTAATCCTTCGGAGATATAGTCGTTAAGGTATTATTTGAAATGAATAAATAATATAAATGATGTGTGAAATATTTTTTAAACAGGAATATGTTAATATATACAACACATGAATAAGAATAATAAATAAGAATTTAATTGCAGTTGTCGAATCGCGGTCGTAGTCAGTTGTGACCCGTCTGCTCGTTTGTCTCCTGTCTCATAAAAAAAAGAAATCGATGTTCATATTTTGTTGGGCCTATGCTCAAATACTCTAAACAAACAACAAGTTCAAACGGATAGTTTGTGTTGTAATCGGAAAAGTATAGTAGTGTGTTACATAGACGCAAAAAGCATATTTATTATTCTACAACTTCCTAAGTTGATTAAACTGCTTTGTGGGTGTTTAATACATCTCTGCTACCCCAGACGGAATACCAGCGTGAGCGTTTATGTTTGTATGTATGTGTGTAAAACACCAATTAATTGTTTGTTTATGTTACTATATATCGCTGTTTTGTTTGGATTATTTAACCGTCTTCAGTGACTGGCCTGTTATGATCCTGATTGCTGCAAACGAGAGGCCACGGGCTCATTAAAATACAGGACTTTTTTTTTGTGATCCACAAATAGTTGTGCCAAGTCACTGTATTCTTTGTGTCCGTTTTTTCTATGTTTCTAAATTCCTGAAGAATAATTCCTGGTACGGAAGTTAACTTATAAAAAATGTAATTTAAAAGAAACCTAAGATATATTTTATACACACATACACATATCTATAGTTACTAAGCATAGGATTTCACTTTAATAATCCCAGTATTTCTACAACTGTATCTTCTACTGCTGCATTAATAAATAGGATTAAATATATAAATATCTTTGAGATTGAGTGACATGAGCTCTCTCAAAGGGATTATCTGTGTTTCCGCAAGGGTACTTACAGTAAATGGTTACATTTCATTCACAACAAGGTGCGTTCAGAATTTACGACAATAGTATCACTATAATTCTATACTCGTTATTTTATGAACTCTAACATTGTAAACATATACATACATGTATGTATATTGTCTACTTATTAAGAATAACAAAGTTAAAACAAGTTATAATTATAATTAAGGTAAATTAAGTTGATTATGACTTTTAAAACAAGTTTAACAATTAGTCTGCGGTTTTAACTTATATGCATTGTTCAAGTATTTCAGTTTATACATCGATGTAAGAAGATTTCTACAAAGATTTGAACATTTTTTTTTATTTAAATATACGGTTTCGGTATCGACAGGAGGCCTTTGTCAAGGAGTAAGTCGTCCAGCCGTTTTTTTTTAATTAATCGACGTTTGCATCTGTTTTTCTGTCTTTCGAACCTAGCGGACGAAAACGGTTGTGTTGCTGTTTCGCATAGCGCTGGTAACAAAGTTTTGTCCCGTGCGTGGATCCAACCCACAGCACTCGGCGCGGTAGTGTAATGGCGAGCTGACCACTGTAACCCCTACGCCATCCTTATAAAAGGTTACTTATAGAAAAAACCTAATTTACTTGAATTTTAATTTTATCATCACTACTGTTGGAGTTACAGTTACAGAAAGACCCATGTCCAGCAGTGGGCTGGACATGGGTCTCTCATAATGTGTGCCATAGTACCCGATCCACCACTTTTGGCATTCAGTCTATCCCAGCCACTATTCTCAGGTCGTCATTCCATCTGGCTCCGGGCGCCCTACCTTCCTGTTACCTATTACAGTTTTACTCGACTAAGGGAAATCTAATAAAATTGATTCATAGAAGATGGTTGTGCACTTCCAGAAAGTATGAAAAGGGATGTCAACTTTTTGTATGGATATTTGTTACACTGATATAAACATCACACTCAAGAACACTAAAAAACTACTACCTTCCTTTTACCCATGCGCGGTCTGCACTCTAGGACCCGTTTGCTCCAACAGCCATCGATCCTTCGGCAGACGTGGCCAGCCCATTACCAAATCGATATGATTACTCTGAGAGCTTTGTTAACTTTAGTTATTTTTGGATGTTTTCATTCCGAATTTTAAATTTCAAAGAAGCTTCAAATATAAACTCGTTTCGTCCACGTCTCGGCCCCGTAGGTCATAACGAAACGCACTACCGTCGCACTGGTCGAAAACCTTTGATTTGAGGCATTGCGGCAAGGGTCATAATAAAACCCGACGTAGTTAGCCAAATTTACTTACAGTAGGCTCCTGTTTATCGGTGTACGTCATAAACCATTTCCTATTTGCAAAATATAAGTTTATATTCAGCAAAAGTATTTTATATGCAATGTAACAACAAATTAACGACAATCGGACGTTTTCATTTACTTGCTGCGTGCCATATTTCATGGTACTAGGTCAATAGGAAGAATATCTATTTAGTTTAAATTTATATTTTATTGGGTATCTTTTAATTGTTTTGACTTTTTTCAGTCACATTTTTTTACTTGAGAGATAAGTATTTCATATTAATGTTCACTGTATCCCATAGTCGTAACAGATAAACGGATAAAAAAGTATAAAAAAATCTTTTTTAAGTTTTACAAATAAAATATAAGGTAACAAGAAAATATGTGCATTAAAAATCTGAATATATAGAGTTTTAAGTAATGAAGTTTTAAGATTATGAACTTTTACCTTACTCACTCATGAGAACACAAACGACACAACGATAAAAATCAGTCTCAATCTTGCAGAATAATAATTCTCATGTATATACATAGATGGGAGAGAAATCGTGAAACGGGAGCGAACGGGACGAGGGGGGGTGCCTTATATTTATAACCCTTCATATCGCCACCCACGAGGCACTTAACAGTCAGGACGTGACTTGTCGAAGGTTGCTCGAACCTGAAACGAGCTAATCTGTTCACATAAATTAATGACATGCAGTCGGTGACTGTATACGATTTTCCTAAGAAACAGTTTTTTTTATTCGTACTTGAAATGGATTTAAAGACCTCCATTTTATTCTCTATTTACTAATACACGCATTGAATTTTATAGATATTAGAAAGGATTGAAACAGACTCATAAATTAAATACAGAAACACAATACCTACATACCTACTACACTTGTAGCCAATTATGTTATTAGAAGTAAGTCGTAACTAGCACTTATAATTCAATACCTTGGAGGATAAACTAAATATTTTTATATTTATGCTACACTCATTGCTTCTAAACTTTGAAAGTTATTTATCTGGCAATTTGCTTTTACATTTAACCGTACATAAAAGCAAATTCAACCGCCTTCGTTATTTTTAAATTTCAGTTCTATTATCGTGCATATATCACTAAAATTACAATAACAAAAACATAAATCTAAAAGTCATAAAATCGATAAAAACATATAAACATACATACATATATACGCGGAGTAGACATAGAGTTATGACTTGCCCGTTAGTCTAGTCACTAGTAGTTAGTGACCCTGACTTCTAAGCCAAAGATCTTGGTTTCTCGATTCCCACCAAGCACGAGAATTTATTCTGTGTCTGGGTGTAATTTATTTATAATATGTATCTCACTAGAAATATGTAAGTGTGTATGATAAGCGCACCTACACAATCCTACGTAATGAGTTACCGAAGGACAAATTTATCTCACATTTCATTAATAAACAACTAGCAGTTGACTACTGATCTACGTGTCTGCTATATGATGTAATTTAAACTATTGTTGTGTAGAAAAACTTATATCCTAGGTCGGGGAAAAACTTTGGTAGTATAAAATTAAAGAAAAATCTCTTTTGGTTGTACTGTTTGTATCTGACTAGTTTTAATATCAATAAACATAAGGTATTAAGGAAAAGAAAAATAAACAGTAAAACACTTTCCCGCCATCGTTCAACTGTTTTTCTGTCCGGCAAAATGAGTAATTCTAACCAGGAAATTCGATACTTTCTGAAGTTTTATTACATGAAAAAGTAAAATGCGATTGAAACCGCGAAAATAATATATATACAAAATAAAAACCTCGATATTTTGTCGTCACACGAGCTCACTGAAAGAAACCTAATGAATCGTGTACTCATTTGCGATTCTCTATTGAAACGTAATGAAACCGAACCATTTGTTAAAAGATAGATGACTGGTGATAAAAAGTGGATTAAGCCTCCCCTACCGGATTAAGATGCAATAAGGTGATGATAGGTATATAGGTGATGATGCTGTGTGCATGGTGGGGTTGGAAGGTCATCGTTCATTATGAGCTTTTACCGCCAAAGCAATCGATTCGGCTCTGCCACAACAGAAAAGGAGTGGTCTTTCACCATGATAACGAAACACCACACACATTTTTGGTCAATCAGCAAGAACTGAGAGCGCTTGGTTGGGAGGTGTAATACATCCACCACATGGTCCTGATTTTGCATCCCTAGATTTCCATCTGTTTCAGAATTATTTGAGTAGTGTTAGGTTAACTGGGAGTCTTTAGTGACAAGATGGCAACAAGTTATCGAACAAAATGGCACATATATGTATGTATATTATTAAACTTAAAATTATTTATATTAAACTTAAAAAAATGTATTGTATTTGTTTATAAAATACGAAAAAACTTTTTCCCTGGCCTTATATAAACACACTATACACATATTTACATTGTATGAAATAAGAATAGAATAAAATAGAAATAAACTTTATTTTTGGTATTTATTTAACTTTACCAAAAGCAATTGTTAGCAAAAGATAAAACAGATAAACATGTATGTATAATCAGTGGCCTTATCGCTAAAAGCGATTTCTTACAGGCAACCTTTACTGATAACTTGCCTAACCTTTAGTTGCCTTATACGACACGCACAAGAAGAGATGGCGTGGCCCTATTCTAATCCACCAAGAATCACACGATACGTTACACATTGGTAAAGTAACATTTTAGCGCCATTTTAACTCCACATGTTTAGCGATTAACTTTAAATATTTTCATATAAAAACATTAATAGACTTTATCGCTATCGACCTAGTTTTATTATATATACTTTTCATTTATTTTTGTTCCAACCACTCGCAACACGTTAACATAATCTATGTATATATAATATAATTATACTAATGTTTACATAATTCAAAACGATAATCGTTATCTATTAAAAAGTTTAGAGATAATGACTCTTTTTAATTAAACAAAACTGTTCCTAATCCTTTGTTACCGTATGTCACCTACACAGGAGTATAGGTAACGATACACGGACGCCTTATGTTATCAATATGTATTCTAAGCAGTCTTGGCACTAATACAAATTATGATATATATAATTTATTAAACAAAGTATAATATTGCTAACTAGTGGCTCTCCTTTTGTAAACTATATGTATATTTGTGAAACTTCAGTGATTCTCATTTTTTTTAAGATGTTGTCTTATTGTTGATATTATATTTAAAAAAGGGGGGTTAGAATGATGTGGCGACACATTTCTGCTGATTTCGCATTTTTATTGAGATGTGCCAGAACCGCACCGCGCCTCGCCAGTCTTCCCCGTAAGTCCACGCGCGATCGTACTGCAATACCTAGAAAATCGCGATTCATGTACGCAAGGATCCAGGGGGGGTTATGCCTTCCCTTTAGTATGCTTGACTGCTGATAACGTTGATTATTTAAATAGTACAAACTCTTTGTATCATGATAAATACACGTGAAAGACGTTAATTATACAATTATATCAGGCTACATAATCTACGTTTCAAAAACAAAAAGCAAACAACAGGCTTTAATAGCAAATTGAATATAATTCGAGTCTACATGATGCTCTTATTTTGTGTGATTCTATATTATTCTTGAAAAGAACTCCAACATTTTTTGTGTTGCATTTTTTTATCTTTTAGGCTTTTCTTGAAGGTTTGAAGGTCATATCGGTCCGACAGGCGTCAATTTGTTCCATAAGCTGGTTGTGTGAGGAAAAAAGCTTCTAGAGAAGCGCACAGTGGTGGAGTTCCAATCATCCAGGTGATAGGGATATATATTTTGTCGCGTAGGACAATGGTGGAAACCTGCGGCTGGTATAAGTCCAAACAATTCCTATGAACATTCCCCATGATACAAGCGATAGAGAATGTAGAGTGAAGCTACATCTTTACGCAACGCCAAGGTGTCAAACCAAGTAAAAATATCTTGGCAGTCGATATTGCGAGTTGCACTCTTTATTTTCTTGATCCCTCATATCTTGAACCGCAGCGCAAGCGTTTTAAGAAACTTTTACTTTCCCCCCTCTTTGTAAACGCTGTATTCCTATAACTAAATCGGTAGTACTATAAGTTACTGAACTCTTTGAACCCAAGTAATGAACATAAATTTGTTGTACCTGACTCCAGGCTTCAAGAAACTTACAAGTCGTTTCTAGGTCAATGTGTGCCACTTTATAATAAAATCCCTGATAATATACAAACTTTAATTCTAAGTAAATTTAAGTCCACCGTAAATCAAAAGTCGTGCTTTAAAGGTTATTACTCAGTGGTGGATTACATGGAAGATAGAAGCGCTTGCAATTAGCATGTTAGAGATTCACAGGCTATTTCAAATAATCAGCCCGATTTCTCCTCAGAAGCCTCAAACATTTGGAAATGGGTGATTATAGATCTACACATGCTAGTATGTAATTATTTTATCTTTTTAATGTTAATTTCACACAAGGCAACCTATGGTTGTGATGACGCTTTGTATTGATCTATAACGTTAAATATTTTTTAAATAAGACGATTTCAAATAATATCGGGGAAATTTTATGAAATAAAATATTTAATTTAATTCAATTTAACTATGTTTTACAACTAAACAACCTATTAGCGTTTTAAATGCTCCATATTATGAAGAAACACTTTTCTCATTAAAACTAAATTAAAAGCAATTTACAAAACGAAAAAAAAGAGTCTCCGTAACATGACATGTAGTAGTTATTGTTTTTATATAATTGATAAAATCGTACAACAAATGTTCTTGCTGGAATCGCCTTGTAAGCTTTACGTATAACTTTACTCAATGTGTAACAAAATTATTTGGAGTTTTAATTACTTTTTTAGTAAACAAACAAAATCAACACCATCTCACAAAAGGAGAGTGTCTTTAATATATAACTGCACTCTTATAATGAGCAAGATCACGTCAAGTGGACCCCCCATTAACCACTTGATCATAAAAATTTAATCTATATATATTTTTCATAAGTACTTATGATGGAAAAAATGATACCCCAAACGATTTTTAAAAATTTTGATTTTAACAACATTTTTTTTTACAGTGAAAATTTTAAGCACTTTTAATTAAAAAAATGGATTAAAAATCAACCGTAAGAGATAAATTCATGAAATTTTCAGCATCCATGGTCAAATGTCTATAATTTAAGAATATATTAAAGACTCAAGATTATTTGTTTATTTTCGTATTGTTAACTAACTTTTAAGTTAACAAATGAAAATTTAACTCATTTCTTGGTAAAAAAATGCATTTTTTTTCATCGGTCACATGCTTTATTCATTTAAGTTTAAGATTCCGGAAGAAAATTTCACTGCTCGCCATTAGTTTAAACAAAATGAATTTATTTATGACAGCGCGCCAGCCGCCGAGCGCTGTGGAAGCGCCGCGCTACCGAGCGTCTCGTACTGCATTGAAGCTTTTATCAGTGATAATTTAAAATAATAATACAAAATATTATTATAAAACTTTTTTATAATATTTCTGACACTCAGCAACACTTGACACTCGTCTTAATTTTATCGGTGGTTCACCAACTTCCGACAGCAATTTATTAACATTTTCAATTTTCAATTGATTGCCAATAGCATCACACTCAAAAGTCGGATCTTTCTTATCATCATCTGTAATTTCATCTACTTCTGGCTCAGTCGTATCAACAATAGAATCATTATTTACAGGTTTATTGCATGTATTCTTCCGTATCGCAGGTTCGCGTCCCAGATAAATTGCCCTCTCACAAGAATTGCACATATAATTTCCTATAAAGGCTTTGAATTGGCAAGCACGATTAGCTGTAATTAAAACTAATTTTTTAATCACATAATTGTGTTTTTTTTTTTTATTTAACGGATTGCAACACTTATTCACTCGGCCCATTTTAAATCACAGAAAATATTATTATTACAATTAAAAATTATAATACTCAAATATTAACTGAAAAAACACAACTTAACAACACTTCAGCTTTTATTTTTAATAATTATTTCATGCTTTGCGTATAAACTTATGTCACGAATAGAGAGGAATGACTTCTAAAATGATTTTGTTATTTACTCGGATACGCGAAAAACAAATGAAAATCGTAACGGAGCGGTTTTTCTTTTGTTAACTAAAGGTGGAGTGTTGACTAGAAAATTCAAAAATAATAATTTACTGAATGACCTAAAAAAGTGAATACAGACCATAACAGTTTTAAGAATTTTTAATTGATTATTTATTTTTAAATTTAGGCTGTTTGGTAAAAATAATAAAAAAAAATGATTATATTCTTTATGATATTGTTAACAGAAAATAACATTTTATTGATAATAATTATAATAATATAATGTAAATAATAATAAAATTTGTTTTATAATAATATTTTGTATTATTATTTTAAATTATCACTGATAATAGCTTCAATGCAGTACGAGACGCTCGGTAGCGCGGCGCTTCCACATCGCTCGGCGGCTGGCGCGCTGTCATAAATAAATTCATTTTGTTTAAACTAATAGCGAGCAGTGAAATTTTCTTCCGGAATCTTAAACTTAAATGAATAAAGCATGTGACCGATGAAAAAAAAATGCATTTTTTTACCATGAAATTAGTTAAATTTTCATTTGTTAACTTAAAAGTTAGTTAACAATACGAAAATAAACAAATAATCTTGAGTCGTTAATATATTCTTAAAGTATAGACATTTGACCATAGATGCTGAAAATTTCATGAATTTATCTCTTACGGTTGATTTTTAATCCATTTTTTAATTAAAAGTGCTTAAAATTTTCACTGTAAAAAAAAATGTTGTTAAAATCAAAATTCTTAAAAATCGTTTGGGGGATCATTTTTCCATCATAAGTACTTATGAAAAATATATATAGATTAAATTTTTATGATCAAGTGGTAAATGGGGGGTCCACTTGACGTGATCTTGCTCAATAAGCAGTACTTTTGCATTTATCGCTGCGAATGCTAAAAACTCGTATCAACTGTTTCGATTATACCTGCCCACATAACAATGAGCACAGAATCGAGTACTCGCCTTAACTGCAAACCTCTTCATGTAGACAATATGACATATTCCTAACAGTATTTCGAGAAACCTAAATAATATTATAAAAACTCTAATAACTCGTGTCTATAAATCGATTAAGCACGTCGCTAGGTTCTAGATAAACATACTTAGTTACTAAGGAGGGTTATTTTTTCGAGTGTATGTAAACGATATATCATACATGTATGTATGATATATCGTTTACATACCCTAAAGGCCTTTTTTTCTTCGTGTAGAACTCCCACGGGTCATCACCTCACCAGAGCTGACGGTGAGGTGGCATGTTGGACTCGAACCGACTAAAACCACACGGTGTTCCGTCATAAGAGCGTCTATTGGTAGGGACCCGGGATACTCTCAGAAGGAAACATCCGGGAACCCCAGCAGACCTTGGCCACCTGCAAGCTAGCGAGCACACGACCACACTTTCGAATATGGGAGCCTTGCGCCCCCCACATCAAATAAGCGCTCGTGGAACGCTGGGGGAAATGGGCAGCCCAGCCCGAAACCCCTAGGCCAGCGCTCATGGAAGTCGGAGCTCAGTGTTTGCTCACCGACGTCTGGTGCGTCTTCCGCGGGATGGGAGAGTACTTGTCCTCTCCTTTTCCCGTTCTACCGCCTCTTTGGCCAACATCACCTCCTCGCAAAACGAGGCGGCAGAATCCCATGCACTCTCACTTTGGACCATGGACAGAACCATGGTCTCTAGCGAGAGGCTTCCCACACCAATAGCCATCACGAGGTTGTGTCGCCCACGCTGAGCACTCCAATAGGGTGTGGAGTGCAGTATCCTAGTGACAGCCTCCGCATTGGTGACACGCAGACGTTGGCTCCCGGCCTATGCAACATAGGTAGTTACCGAAACAGCCGTCACCGGTGAGCACCTGTGTCAGCCGGTAGGAGAGGCTGCCAGGTTGCCTCTCCAGCTAATCCTCAAGAATGGATCTTATCGCCACAATTGTGGCGTGCCCTGCGCTTGGTCGCTCAACTCGTTCCTTCCATTCGCTCACTAGAACCTGGTAGAGCTGGGACCGTTGCGCTTCAATTTCCCGAGGCGTGGGTGTCAGGTTTCGCTCCAACGCGTCCTTGCGCAACCTCCTTGGATTACAACATGTTAGGTATCATTTGAATCGTCTTAATAGTGCAAGTGACTTAAAAATTTGCAATGCATTAATTATTGTTAATAAATATGAATACATAGAAACAACCTGACCCACTCGAAATAAGTAGGTATATAGATGCAATATTTGCACTTTACGGAAATCAATGCTTTATTGAAATTACTTCATGGCGAACATCGAAACATCTTCCCAACATAAACTTGTAATGACATTCACCTTAATACTTTTGTTATTAGAAAAAAAAAGGAGAAGATAATGAACTCAATTCGTAGGCGAAAAGAAGTTTCCATGCAAACTGCACCTGTGGCCAGCTTGTATGTGTGTCAAAAATTTATTTGAGATCGATTAAATGATGTACTAATTAACGATTAATTAAGGTTTCTAAACACCATGAAGATTGCCACCAAAATAGAGAGAGAGAACTACTAAAGAGTAGTCGCTCCTTAATTACAGATCCCATCAACTACCTAAATTTAAAATAAACCGCTAAGAGTCGTGATGGGGTGAAAACAGATTAAAATTTAATATGAAAGACTTACCCTTTTAATACAAAAGCAAAAATGTTAAAGCATGTACGGCTCAAAATTTGAAACCCTTTTGAATAATAAAATTAATAGGGAGGCAACATACATAACTTGAATTACCTTTACAGTCCAACTGTTATTATTATATTTTGAAGCCTGGTCGTTGTATTTCGATGACTAACTAGTAGGTATTTTACTGGTGTATTTTATAGTAGAGCTGAATATAATCCAGTCGTATTTATATGCTATATTTTATTTAAACCCGTTCAGTGGTTTGTTTGTGATTAATTTATGATAAAAGTATTCTGTGTTACATCATTATCTTTAGCAAAAATCATCGATGAGTTGATAATCACCTGCTTTGAAGGAACTACAGCATAAACAACACAGGCACCACATATATGCTTTATGGTATTAATTTGTGTTGCACACAAGTGGAGCCTTGAAAGCTCAATGTTCAAGCCCCGGAAAGTACGCTAAACCTACCCTGAGCAAGCAGTAGTGGCTTATTGATTCTCTAGCCAATATTTTAGATACAGGAACACTGCAACTTAAACCAACTATTTCATAACTATGAAAAACCTACTAAATGAATATCACCTTAGAATTATCGTATTTAAAAAATATATATAAACAGAGAAAGTTGTGTGGACTTCGCATGCACCCGTCCATTTGTAGTCAGTCAGTCCTAGTTTTTTTACAATTTTAAGTCGAATTTTGAAATTCTACAGAACTTTTATTTTTTCTTGTACATGGAGAGGTATGAATATAATGTGGGGTAGTTTATTGCGGGTTCGATTCAACTCTCTCTTGATCGCAAGTGGTATACTTAAACCGCTTATATCGCTATTAACTTTTTTTTAAATACGTGAGGACTTATGAATTTGGGATAGTATTAAAACTGTAAATGAAGTATAGATATTATAGTAATAATATATAAATAATATCTACTATGTTATAGTAATAATATCTACATTATTATATAATATCTACATTATTATATAATAATATCTACATTATTAATATGGTAATAATATCTACTATATTATAGTAATAATATCTACATTTAGTTTATAAAATATAATATTATAAATGTGAAAGTGGCGGGCTCTGCTTACCCCGATGGCATATGTGAAAGTAGTCAAAAATACAAGTCTATTATATCATCAGCATTTTGAAACAGCTTACTTCCAAACTATGCACAGGATATATGCATATTTAATGTGTATACATAATAGTGCTATAATTGTTATGGCGAAGCGGTGTCGGTATACCACCCGCGGCAAACCAGGCAAACTGTTACTAAACTACACAATTACATATGTATATCGACTGCAAATGTTTACAAGCGACAAAGTCGCAAACATCATTGTAATACAATAGTGAAGTGTAAACCCTTTACATTATAATGTATCATCTTTTTCTAGCACGAAATTAATTTTTCTATCGTTAATTATTATAAATATACAGTAACTTGTCTGTGTTTTTTTTTTCCCCGTTTTTCATTTTTTGGACGGATCTTCACCTTACCGGGGCCCGGTAAGTAGTGGCGGAACAAGTAAACAATCATCCTTTCTTGCTTTGAAAAAAAATTAGTTATGTAGATCTTCGGTTAGCCGACATCTTGTTTTTAGGCAAAAAAATACAACAAAATAGTCCGTTGTTTGTATAATATAAGAGATGTTTACTCATCGTTTTATTTCTAAAGCTTTCTTTCTTTGAAGTGCTTTGTATTTCCCGTACGTTTTATATCAAAGCCAAATAGGTCAGTGGATTTCGCGCATCAGCTATGAATGTCTAGGAGTAAATAGGTTACAACACTTTAATGTTCAAAATGTACATTAATAATGAGGTTTTGCTTGCCAAATACGTTTGGTAAATAGATCAAAGACCAGAACAGCCTTTATTTTTGGACAAGTTTTCTTATATAACGTATAATTATAATAACTTGTTATATTAACTTATTTATATATATGTAAAAATTATGTTTGCTGGTACTCAGTTGCAAGTGCCTACAAACACTAAACACTTGTGGCGACAACGCTATTTAGTTTACTTTAGTGTAGATAATTAATTTATTGCCCTCCACACAGCCAATGTTTTTTTGTAAAAAAAAAAACAGAAAGCTGGTTATTGATGTAGCCAAAACAAAGCTTGAATGACATTAAGCGTCTCTCCATAAATGAAAGGTTGGAGGTCAGAAGATGATCGCATATTCAAATGTATTGAAATCCCTCCCTAATCCATATTGAACTTCTAAATGTAATAGGTTAAAAATATAATATGTTAATATAATATATGCATTATTATTATGTAGTTGGTATAAATAAATAAGGCAGCAACTTCTTGTTGCTTTAAAAGTTATACCACTAAGTTTTTACTTAAATATACATATGTAATATAGGATCTCCTATATGAGGTATATAAAAACTATAAATCAATCATCTGATTTGATGATGATTGAATTATATTTTAAATTACAACAGGTGCTTCAATAATATCTGATCAGGGCACAGTCGTACATGTGTCATATGGATGATGGTTTGATGTTAGTTTAAATATATTTTGAAGTCCAACTGGTGTCTAATCGATGTCCAAAGTATATTTTCAAAAAAAAAAATAGAACTACTAATCAAATTCGTGAACACTCTTTACGTATGTAACAAACAATTAATCCTGTCACACAAAAGGAACAGAGTGAGGGCGACACAATTAACTTCACGTTCATGTTCTGAAACAACTTGTAGAGATAATTTTAGCATTTGGAATTACTTTTGCTGAATTGGTATAACCACCGTATAACTTTATGCATATAAAACAGACAACATAACTTGCTTATGATCTATTTTTATTCTGTAAAGGGTATACGTATTTAAAAGTGCTACAATGCTTGTTTAAATTCATACATTTTGCCAACCATTGTTAAGCTGAACTTACGTAATGAAAAGAGAAGAGGGAAAGCAGATTGCCGTCGTTCGTGCTCCGTATGACTGTAAATATACTGTTTTTATTACACCCACGGAAAGAGATGGGATGGCCAGATTTCTATTTCAGCAAGAACCATACGGCTTTTTAATGCCTGTTTAATAGCACCTAAACGATAGTAATCTGTACCTATAAGCACTTACAGCATTTCCGATATCACTTTTTACTCTCAATCACCCGTCCAAAAAGTTTAAGTAAAATTTTATAAGCTTTAAAAAAATATATAAAAATCGTGCTTATGGTACATTACAAATAATTCACTTTTAATCAATTGATTAATTTATACTAGTTGTAGAAAAAGAAAACACTTCCCTCCCCCACCCCTCACTTCCTTTAATTCGAATACTTTTATGTCAACTTTTCCAATTTTCATTGCTAAAAGAAATGATTAGTCAAATCGGGCAGCCTTTCACCTTAGACCTTGAGACTCTGACAGTGGACTGATTTCTAATTGAAACTTGCGTTATTTAACCTATTTGACTATAACGTCTTAAAGGATTTCATGATCCGTTGCTGTAATAACACTGGAAAGATTCTTGGAAAGGTATGTGGATAATATACAACTATATATGTATATATGTATATACATACATTCTTACTGCGCATTAGGTCTTTACAGATATTTTTTTTACTGACTTATCTGCTTAGGAAAATTTTAAATAGTGATTATCATAGAAAGTATTATATCCTGGACAACTGACGCCAAACAATAGGAACGGCTGAACACATTCCACGAGCGCTGTCTTCTAAGCACACTCGGTATTACTTAAAAAGACTGACAAACGAGTTTTTCCCAATTAACAATGGGAGAAGTTATCCGTATACAAAGACAGCATGCTGAGTCTCGTCTGCAAGGACCAGTTAAGCCATGACAAAGTCTGGTTCATTCTACATCTTAAAGAAACATCAAGAGGACATTTTACGTATCGCGCGAGCGGCTGACGGATCGGCGTATTCAATCTCAAACGCAAATCGTCGCGGCGCTACTTAAACCATCATGTTATGGAAAGGCCTTAACGACATGTTCTCTGGACATGTCGGTAAGGCCTTGTAGCGGATATAGGTAATAATCACACGGGTGGGTGTGTACCTCGTGTTTGTATCTCGACAAATACATTTTCACTCTCACATATCTCTCACTCACTCTCAATAGACTAACTATGCCAGTAGTTTGTATACGCATGCCATTGACGAATGCATGTTACTCGCGAAATCGAGAATCAAAGTATTTCAAAGATTACCCTCACAACAAAAGTAAGTACTTTGTTTATGAAGGTTATTTTCTTCTTAACTACAAATTCGGGAATTACTATTGTCAAAGAAAGTTTTTTTTTAATTAGTAAAGTTTATAAGTTATTCATTTTTAATTACTCCATATCCAATTTCTTTACAATTATTTCAATCAATTAAGCGTTTTAAAAGAAACAGATGGTTATGTACTAAAAAGAAGTAATAAATGCTACATATATTTCTATAGACTATTTTCCAAGCTACCAAATTCGTAAATCCTATTTGAAACACAGTGATAACAGTGACAGTTAACGAGAAATATTATTACTTATGTATATATGATGTGACCTTTGACTTTTTAGCGGTACACGAAGCGTTAGGGACGTTTGGGATTTTGTTGAGAACATAAAAAGGTTTTCTTTTTTTTTTTAATTCCAACTTCGGTAATATTATGGTCTCTTAACTGTGAAACGGTGTACACCAACCCTCCTTAACCGAGTTTTGAAATACTTCCGTACAAAATCGTTAAACACTGCACGTATTCGCTCTGTACTGAAATATATGCAAGTTGAAATATTCACATTTATTCGCAAACCGAATTACTGGCGTCCCGCACTCCACGAATGCCTCGGCCACCCTTTTTCCCAATTGCTATATATAACTCGAACGGAATTCGAAACAGCTAATGTATATACTTATATACCTATTTATATATGTATATATAAGGTCCCAGGTATCCCAGACAATTGTCGGCTTACTAACCTCTCAAGTCCGAGCTCTTTGGACAACACCGACTTGCACTATTATAGTATATTAGACTGTTCCTTCTTTATTACCACATGTCTACTTGAATATTTTCTATTACTGTAATCAAGATATCATCAGTCATACCTTAATGGAGGAGGACTTTGCTGAAATTCTCAATATTACAGGCCCACAATAGGCATTATTCCTAGGTCTTCACAGGGGGACTTAGGGGACTTCACAAATACACTAATAACGGACACAAAAAGGACATTACCTTCCCCCAACAGAAAACATTATTTAGTGGTAGAGCCATGCTTAGGCACGAATGGGCCGGCTCAATCGGTGCGATACCACGGCCTCACAGAAAACCGGTTGTGAAGTAACGCTTGCGTTGCATTTCCCCGAATTGAGTGAGGTTTCCGGAGGCCCAATTCCCCCTCCCCCCTTTTCTCTCCCCTCATCTCCTTCATCCTTTTTTCCATCTCCTCATCCCTCTCTTCTTTCCGCTCCCTGCATCCCCCATCCCTCATCACCCTCAAAGGCGGGCAGCGCACTTGCGACTCTTGAGTTGCAAGTCTCCATGGACGGCGATGTCACTTACCATCAGGTGACCCGTCTGTTCGTCTGTCCCTCTATAGCATTTAAAAATATATATATTGAGTAATACTATAAGCTATTATATTCTATAACATTAAAAAGCGAAGTACTGCCATAAACGATGGTTAAACTGCTTTACACTTACTCGTGTAACTACAGAACAGATCATGAAGTTTTGCGTACAAGTAGGGAGGGAAACAGAAAAGGGCATTAAAGGTTTTAAGGAGATTTTGCTATGGGAGTTTCCTTTCCCATACATGAAATCTTGCGGTATAGTAACTTGTTAAACCTTTATAGATCGTTATAGATCAGAAAATAAGAAATAATAAGAAAAACACAATTGAAAAACTTCAAGTATCCCCTAATTTGATTGATACGGAAAAAATCTGATTAGATGCAATTTGAAAATTACTTTAAAAATTTTAAAATTCATTCAGCATAATAAAGTCACAGTTTTATATTTCCCCAAAATGAGTGCTTTCCGGAGGCCCAACTCCTCCTCTTCTCTTTCCTCTCCCCTTATTCCCCTCTCCTCTTTCCCATCTCCTCATCCCTCCTCTCTTTTTCCTCTCCCCGCAACTGCTATCCCTCAGCACCTTCAAAGGCGGCCAGCGCACGTGCGACTCTTGAGTTGCAGGTGTCCATAGACGGCAGTTGTCATTTACCATCAGATGAACCGTCTGTCCGTCGGTCCCCCTAAACAGGACAAATTCGCCGCTCCAATTAATGTCTTAATTCAAACCAACATCGTTCTTCATTACTATGCGAAGGAATCCCATCAAGTGCCAAGTTTCACACTTGCCCCGGCACGATAAAAATGCCTCATCTTGACATAGTTCTCCGAGTACACCTGTTTTCTTCAGAGTGGTCTGAGGCATAAGAGGAGAGCAATATGTGGAGAAATAATTCAGTACATATTTTAGCAATGAGGACTCTCGATAATTACTCATGGGTTTTTAAAAACACCATCTTATTTATAGGAAGAGTTTATAGAAAAGTTTTTAATTTTTTTTTTTCTTTTCTGAAGCTTAATAATACGTTTTCATGTTAGACACGAATAGACATGAAGATCTATAAAGCAACAAAGGTAAAGCTTAATCGGAAGAAAGTACTGCAGCAGACTTTATCAACCAATGGACAATTGCAGAGGCAGAAATCCATCCGATGTTTTTTTTTACCAAAAGTTCTTCAGAGCTCCATAAAGGTTAATTTCCTGTTCTCTGCCAGACAGTGGAATTGTGTATCGAAATTAAACACACTAAGCAAAACACGATGTGCTCTCACACTGTACTTAAAATAAAATGAGGACACTCTTATACCAGAAACCTAAGTTGACTGAGAGAAACAGCAGAGGCAATATTATTTTTTATGTTTATGTAGGTAGAGAGCTCGAACCATCGTGCTACAGCTAGTTCGAGTTGCCAGTCTATCAATCCATACCTGTAACTCGAACTGGCTCCGGAATATTCCATCCGTAAAAGCAATATTACTTTCATTCTATTTTTCTTTTACTCTTATTTTACCATTTCCCATGTCCCTTCCCCCTTCTCTTCTTTCCTCTCCCCGTATCCCACCATCCTTCATAACCCTTGAAAGCGGCAGCGCTCAAACTGATGCGATAAGTTAATATCAGTAAGAACATAATTCTAATTATAACTCAAGAAAAAATTCTTCTAATTTGTAAAAAAAACTCAAGATCGTCTGAAAAGATTTCAGATTTCAAATCAGATTAGGTTTGCGACTTCTTAGGGTCATTTCAACGAACTTATTAAATAAACTTCCTGCAAACTTAGCTTAGCAAAAAGTGGCAAATTTGTGTAATAGCGGCATTTCAAGTGCATACAAGAAGCCTTTTTGGTACTTAAAGATACGTATATTTTAGTACCTAGTATAAATCGAAAAATAACACGGAGCTAGATATAAATACATTACAATATATTTTAATATATTCAGAAATACTCGTGCTATAAAATCAGTTCAGAAGTTTAGTACTTATGAACATAGTGTAAGACATATATACATATAAATTATACATAGGTCTTTCAAATCTTTCTCTTAGGCTTCCAGTTGGATAAAAAACTTTTTTTAACGGATGAAAGTATCTTTATAGTTTTTAATTAATGTATTGTATTAACGGAATATTATCAATGTTTGCACAACATCACTATGTCCGTCTAAGACCATTAGAACAAAAATCAGGATATTTCAACTTTTTAACAATCAATCAAGTGACTTTTAACCACTCAATGAATAGAAAAAATATTCCTCTTACTTTTCCTGACGGTGACCGAGAATTCCTAATAAAGCGACATATAAATATGTAAGACTACCTGAACCTGCCGCTCGTTTGTAGATATTTCTATTCTATAGTGGAAAAAGTAGCCCAAGTATTTATAATATCAGCCATATGCCAGTGAAAGCCCCTTAAATCGGTCCACTTGTTCTGAAGATTAGCCGAAACAAACAGACAGATAGGCAGACAAAAAAAAATTGATGTAAGTGCCTTACATGCATGAAATAAAAGCTGTTATTTTGACATTACAAACACATGCCCATTGAGTAGTGGAGAGAAGCTGTATAAGTTCTAATTAGCGTATTGAAATTGTAAACAATTCATACTTAATATTTTTTGATGTTTAATAAGATAACTTAGCTCTATAATGATAACGCTTCTGTTTATATCTCAGGCCATCACTAGCAGTTGTTGTAATATGTAAATATGAGAACGCTAGGTAGACGAGACGCGCAGAGACAGTCATACACTTTCCCTATCTTAGTCACTCCGCGAGCTAATGTCTTAGTAAGAATATTTCATAAAGGTAAAACAGTTGAATAAGCATTCATTTCTCTAGAGAATAAAGCCACTATGCGATGTTTCAATGCATAGTCACACGGCCTCACTATGTTCTACATAATAAAAAAGGAGCTAAGAAATAATTTGAATGTACAGTATTATGCATTACTATTACTGAATAATTTGTAACTAATATTAGCTGATTGATATCCTTATATTACGTTAGCCTCGCTCTACTCAATTTACATGGATTCTAAGACTACCGTAGTATAACAGATTAACCATCAACCAAATATTATTCTTTATCGTACTATTGTATATTACAATGAGTAAAATCTATTAATTTATCGGTATTGATGCGAGAATGTTGTACGAACACGCAAATGACTTAGGTCAACAAAAATAAATACTCATTTAGTAACTTGAATATTCAATTTGTTTTTTCGATGTAAGGGCGAGGACTGGAGCTCGTAAGCGGAGAACAATGTAAAGCTGACCTATAAGTTATAGATACAACCTCAACCTTTTATACATATTAAAAGCAATATTTAATGCCTTATAAAGTAATAGTCAACCTTTTTTTTTATTGTATGAACTTGACATATGCAGCGAGTGTAATGCTGCGTTAATTTGTTCTATGAGCGACAGATGTTCTGGGTTAAAATGAACTGTGTGTGAATTAATTATATACTTATGAATTACCTCCTTTAATAGGGATGTTACTTTAGAGACTGTGGGGGGATCAAGCATTTGAAACACGGTGATCGGAGGTCTATCAATCAGTTCTACTTTTCCCCTAACACTGGGTTACTAAACATTTAACAATTCTGACATTGTCAAATGTGAAGTAATCATATGTAATTTAAATTGTCGTAAACCAAAGTTTCTTTTTTTTTATTTAGAGTAGCTTTCGCTAGCATAAATTTCTATTCCTCGAGAATACTGTTTTTTTTTTTGTTGTAGATGAAAGATACTGTTCTATTTGCTCAGATGTATGCTACGGCATATCTAAAATGTAATTAATAGTCTGCTTGCATTGTCTGTAGTCTTCAATGTAACTTAGAAATGGAAACATTTAATGATATCATTAATCGTTTGCTTAATAGCTTAGGCTTCGGACTAACAGTATGATACTCACTAATACAAATGGTTAGCCTTAGTGAAAACTAATGTTCTTTGCTTGGAGTTTCTTCTTCTTTTTTTTTGACATGGTGGTAAGTGACAACCACCACCCATGTACACCTCGCACTCAAGAGTTGTAAGTGCTCTGCCGGCCTTTGAGGTCTACGAGTTGGGGTGAGGAGTGGAGCGAAAGGGGTGAAAGAGAGATTGGGGTTTTGGGCCACCGCCGACAACCCCAGTACTCACTTGGTAAATATAACACAAGCATTGTTTGAAAACCGGTTTTCTGCGAGGCCGTGGTATTACTTCGGTCGAGCTTCCCCGGCTCATTTATGCCTCTCCAACGGTAAAAATTATTGTTAAGATTTTAAAATATTTAATTCATATTGTTATAAACATCAACTAGTCATTACAATACCACAAAAATTATGTCAACTTTTAAAGAGAATACTTGTTAATAGACACATATAAACAAAAAACACTGACTTCAGTGTTGCACTTTTACTGTCTGTATGTTCATTTAACTTCAATCGCTTCGCTTAATTGATTGAAATTGATTTCCGTAAATATAAAGTAGTAAGTGGACCTAAAATCGAAATATAAATCCGCAGGGAATGTGTTCAATAGGTATATATCAAAGTAATAGTACCTAATATTCGCAAAAGTTATCGAAGTTTTGGTAGCAAACGATGCCATTAAGTCGAAACATAGTCCTCGAACATTCTAGAGAACAATTTAAATTTTATTTCAGTTAAAATAGATTAAGAGTCAGCTAATAGCTGTTGTTGTTGTATTCTTGTTAAGTCGCCTACTAACTGTATCCTTCATTCTATATGGAAAATAAGGAAGTCATTCCATAATACAAACGATTTTTTTATATACCTATGTACGTGTTAAAAAACTGTAAAAACAAATGTATAATTTAATATAAGAATGTATAAAATAAAGACATGTTTGTAATTAAAATTTATAAATATTTAATTACTTGTAATACACTTATTAAACTGAGATATTGTAAATAAATTATTTATTGCTAATAATGCTAAACCTATTAAATAAATAAATAATAAATAAATTATTCAATGAATAACTTGGTAGCCGTCGATCGCCATTCGAACTTGATATTAATAAATAACTTTACTTTGAATTAACAACTTTCCTGGTGCTTATTTGTAACAACTGCTAAACCCGATTACGAACGATTATTTTTAATTTTTGTACTAAACTACTGTATTAAATTATCGTACAAAAAAAAATAGTAAGATATTGATAAAAACGTTTCTTTCAATGTGAGTCTTCGAGCATATCAACTGATCTCCTTGTAGGGATTCGCGGCGTCGCGCGGGTATAAGTGCGATTAATCCTTAACTTTTGAGCGAAATATCATAGAGACCTGTTGCAGTCTGGTAAGTTGGGCTTAGAGCCGCAGGCTTATGATCCGGTACCAATTGCCGGTTATTTGAGTGTTTATATTTGTGGTTTACACCGCAGCCTCTAAGATCTCTATCTATTGCATCAGTACATGCAACAATAATAAGTGGTAGAGTTTGTTGTTGTACACATTGAGCTTAATCGATGTATTAGAAAACATACTAAGGCAAGAACACTTTTTTTCTCTAAACTTTTTTTCTCTAACTCTTCAGTTTAGAGAGGCACGCCCGGAACATATCGCGCCACTGTCTCAAGCCCGCTTCTGCTAAGGTAACGAAGAGCTCCCCCGTTACCCCCAGGCCAGCGCTCATGGTGGTCGGAGATCGTTCGGCGCTCTCCGGCGCCCGGTGAAGGCAAGAATACTAAGATTTTGCAAAGTTTTCTCACAAAGCAGTAAGACCCAAGTTTTTTTTGTGTATATAATCTCATGTACAACAGAATAAACTTTATTTCATCTGGAAATAAATTTTATTACAAGATTATATCAGGGAAATATGTACAATGTGTGACTTATCGATGAAACCAATCTCTAACAGGCTACTTTAAGTTGGACAAATCGACTTTAAATATATGAAAACATGGGTAGTTGATAGCTGTGGTTCATAGAATCATAATGTACTTTAAAAGTCGTAATGCATGAATACCTTTTTTTTAATAAACATTTTTAAATCGCAATGTAATTAATGACCTCACTGCTTAATTATTATTCTTAGTTTGTCGTACTTAATCACGTTATTTTTAAACAAAACACATACTTTGTTTTACTTTTGGTCTGCTAAACGTACTTTACGCTTCGCTTTAACGCTTCTTCAAACATGACGCATTGCGTTTCCCATGGACAGTGGTAGGGAAATTCAGTTCATACGATAAGGAATCTTTGGAAAGAATATACAATAAAATAACATGAAAAGTTATTTAGAAAGAAAACCACCAAAAATAACTATTACACTATTACAAAGAGCAGATTTATGTTTGAATAGGTGTGTCCGCAGTTATACAGCACTAAGACTTACTTAACACTACTATTGTTTTCAGCTGGTAATAAAGATCATCAGATACCTTGTACAGGACAAGGCATAAGTACGGTAACGCACGTGTGTGATACCAATTAAGTAACAGATAGTTGTTAAGAAAAAAGTATAACGGAAAATATAACACAGCTACGAACGATCTTTAAATAAATGTCAAATGGACCCAGAGTATAAGGGATTAAAAAAAATTTAAGGGACCTCGTGCACAAAATGCTTTCAGCAACTTGCTTTCTTGCAATTTAGCAGCTGTGTTGATAAAGCAAATTAAAAACTACTCGAAACTGGTATTTTGACATTATAGTTGTCACTGGCAATTAGATTATTTGATCACTACATGCAATCGACTGAATCAACTAATGAGTTTGAGAACTTACTATAAATATCATTTATAGTAATCCCTTAAGGGGTAGGCAGAGGTGTATTAAATACCCACATTTTGCAGATTAGAATTTCATCAGACCAAGGTTGAAGGGGGCAAGCCTATTGCCATAAACCGGGACTGTATGACTGTATAAATATGACTGATAGATAACAGTCCAATCCCTTAATCCCTTTTATCACACCACCGGGAAGAGATAGAGTGACCCCATTCTACTTCAGCGTGAATCACACGACATAAACAATATTATTTATTTCCGGGGATATAGGCGATTATATGTATGTCTATATGAATGAACTTAGTTTGGATTTTTTATTCACTGTCTACTCTTCTAATAAAGCTTTTAATTTGATGATAAATGTAGGTCACCATGAAGGTTGTTTATCTGACATATTCAGATGGTTCTAAATGAGAACCCTGTGGCATTCAGAATTAGGTTCTTAACTAGATTTATTAAAAACCTTTGGCAGCAAAAATAAAGAAGAACGCCATTATATGCCTAGTAGGTGTATTGTGTTACTGCTACCTTGTACAGGTTGTCAAAAATTTTTAGCTATTAAATGATTTGGAGATGTGTCAAAAGTTTCTTATGGTTCATAAAACATTAATGCAATAGGTCAATGTACTGATTAACTGAAAATAAGTACATATACATACGTACATCCCAAAATCACAAACAATAATATCCTAGTAACTTAGCAAATATATTGCTTGAAGGGAATTTCAGTCTTTATAGAATTGGAGGCATCTCTTCAGTTCAATTAAAAACTAATCAATAAGAACGAAGATTTATGTATGTTTCAAAAGTTCATCGAAATTCTGTTTGTAAATCATACAATTATTAAAGCTATAAAAAATATAAAACAATGTTATGAAGTCGCTTGTTGCGTAAAACAATAATAGGATACAGCAAGGAAAATGAC
Organism: Tyria jacobaeae; assembly: GCA_947561695.1. Classification (NCBI taxonomy): domain Eukaryota; kingdom Metazoa; phylum Arthropoda; class Insecta; order Lepidoptera; family Erebidae; genus Tyria; species Tyria jacobaeae. The sequence goes on from OX387221.1 coordinate 7,101,966, forward strand.
AATTTATTGGGATTTGCCCAAACGTTAAAGTAAATCATTTTAATCATCTATTTCTCTCGCTGTCTTTGTTTAAGGTCTCTTATTTTATATGAATAAACATGATTATATTCAGGAAATCCTAAAATATATCAGGCAGTAATGTTAAATGCATTTACATATTGAAATATTCTCCATTGAGTCACGTTACCAACAATCTTATATCAAAAACACGTGTTTTCTTCACTAATTTCCAAATATTTATATAAAGATAATGATGATGATTTTATTTATATCCGAAGTAAATTAATTGAAATTGCTCAGCGTTTAATATTTTTTTGTACTTTTAGCATGGGCCCTCAGCTTAAACGAACCATAATCAAAACTAGTCCTTAAAGCTTTTGTGAATATTTTTTTCCTCGACGAGTCGCTTCCATAAATAGAATTGCTGCAAACTGCCGTAGTGATGCGTCAGTCTACATTTTCATTTACAGAAAAGGCATTTTGTTATGATCACGACCTACATCCGCACTAAATAGGGCAGAACATTGCTTTGTACTATGTGTACTTATACTTAAAACTGCTCACAGTTCCGTGCGTGGATGGGCCGATGCGCTCCACTCGAAGACTATTGAATTAACTACCGCACTAACACGGCCTTACTTAGAACACGTTGACATCTTTATACTTACGTATGTATAGTGTAATCTAAGTGCATAGTATGATAATGTAATATAATAGGTCAAAAACTCGGTAAGTAATGCGGACTTATCTAGAAAAACGTATAAGTACTTATAGCTTTAGTTAGCTACAATTACGTAGTTACAGAATAAATATTCTAGTTATATCATAGCATATCGTAGAAATATTCTAATATACAAGCAATATACAAACTATGTATTGTATTGTGAAGGCGTTAACACGTGCACCGATAGTCTAACGACGTTCATATTCCATACGAGTGCCTTGAACTTTATCACAAAAAGCGCTCGCTTGATAAATAGCCTACGTATCAACTGCGTTAATCAAACTCACTTTATCTGATATCGTTTGAACAATAACTTATATATAAAGCCTTCATCCATAGTTACCAACAATGAGTTATATGTAGATATCGTGTATTAGATATAACCTCGTGGGTTCTAGCCTTCATCAATGTAAACTCTCATGAAATTGTCATAATTGCGGTGTTATAGTCGTGTCCCTTGAGGAGATCACCACAAGTACATGAATACATGATATACGCGTCCGTAACGACCACAAATTGCTGCGTAACTTTTGTATATGTTAACACAAAGCGGGTTAGCACCTCCATCGAGCCGGTTGGACACACAACACTATGTACCTGTGATGCTGAGCAAGGACATGATGGGACGTACGGCCCTCTGGCCTGGCTGGCCCGTCGACCCGAGGCGGTCGGCGGGGCCGGTGCCTCACCGGCCGCCGCGGGGCGCCATTACTAGCACACGCGCGCCCGGCTTAACGCGCGGCCGGCGACCGACTGACGCCCGGCTATCCACTGTACTCACTAGTACATACTAGTCCTAGTGACGCATGCGCTGTACACACGTACTGACATCACCGGCACCCGGATTATTTTCGCCCAGCGAGGTAAATACCCTCACATCGATCGAGCCCGGTTAAACTTGATGCAATTATTGCACTGGCCTAGTCCTTTAAGATGCAATTCTAGTGACCGCTAATAAACTTAGACATCATTTTGATTTTAGGTTTCACGACAGTCCAATAATTGACAACGGTAATGTTGTTTACTTTTAATATTATGTGTCTAGAGTTATAAGCTTTTGAAGTTCTTTACAAGTTTTAGTATACTCAGTTTAATTACAGTTGTTAATTAATGAAGCCTGAAGTTCATTATTTCAAAGCATGCGATGTATACTTTAAACCTTAATAACTAAGGCAGCTAAGAAATAAGGTTACGTGAAGTATATATTAAAATAGATGTGAATGTAGAATGTATAAAAATAATGTTACAATATTAACAGCTAGGGAATTGCAGGTACAGTCATATTTTATATTTAATAAGGAAAAAGTGAGTTATTCCCGTGGAAGAAGGTTTGTTGTAATTTCAACTCTCGATGTCCGAAATACTGTAGAGATCGTATTGTATTCCTCTCAACATGAAACAAAAATGTTAATGATGCACTAATAGATGAGGTCATCACAGAGAAGAATTGTATCCTTACAGGACAAACATAATTAATATATCAAAGGCAAACAATGTGCACACACAAAATTCCTTGAGTCAAGTGCAAAATAAAATTTTACAGTCACAAAAATTAGTAACTATTTCAGATTGAATAACTAGTAGAATTTTCAGTGAAAGGGATGGGCCAATGATCTTAATGACGATGATGATGACGACGATGATGATTATGAAATAGTAGCCAGTCCTGCAGTACGTAAGTAGAAGAAAACTAGTAATTGGAATAAGGCATGAATGATTAGAAAAAAAATACTATTAAGGCGACATGTTGCAGATATGTTTAATTTCATAATTCGAATTCAAATTATAATAAACCTTTTATATGCAAAGTACACGTACTTGGGACTACAAATCATTGTGTTTAATGTGCTACGTAGCACTTTTGCAGCAACATTTAAATCAATAGTTATTAATACCAAACCATTAACATACTACTAATAAAACTACACGTGGCTGGGCTGCACACAACAATACTCGATCAAGTCGTGTAATAAGAGTCACTAGACTCCAGTTTCTTCATCAGACTCCATAACATACAGTGTCGTAGACAATATTATTTTTTTTCTAAAATAACTCATAGAAGTTAGCGAATGAACATTTTCACATATTAGTGTGTGGGTTAAATAAACAACTACGTCCAAGGTAACGGTAATTTCAGTATTTCATTTACAGTGTTAATTGCTACGAACTGTTTGTTTGCTACACATTGCGTAGTACGGTACTACGGAGCTAAGAATAACTCGGAGTGGGTCTACGTACGTAGAACTATAAATACAACAAAATATGCAATCAATCATTCATTATATACTTTTTTTTTTTTAAGTAGCACATGATATTTCTTTTAAGAGTCTTGTTGGTCTAGTGGTTACCCGGATTCTGAGCTAAGGTGATCAGTCCTCAAACAGCTGTCTCACGTCCGGGTGTTCTTTGTGAAGTCCCTCGCTACACAGAAATAATTCCGAGTAGTAATATATTTATGTAAATATAACAAAAATATTCTGGGACATACTACACAGACCAAACTGACTACAGTTTTTAGAAAATGTTACATACTGTACTTAGTTTGATCTGTGTAATATGTTCAGTATGTATAGGAAATGGATACTGTTTTAGACATAATTGTAGATATTATAATAAAGAAATTCACAGATTGTCAATCATAAATGTAAGTCACAGCTAATACTAATGTTAGTTGTGCACGTTAGAGGGCTCTGACTTCTCGGCACCGGTCAGTTCAAGTTATAGGTCTCGAGCCTGACTCGCTTGAGCTATTTCTTATAATCCCCGATCTATCTGTATAAGCAATTTATATCCTCTTATCCTGTCAGTGTACTCCAAATTTTCCCATCCAATTCCCAAAAGTGCCCGACTGACGGCAATAGACTTGCCCCCTATTACGTAAATGGGACTAAATTACAGAAATTACGCCTCTGCCGCCCTTTCGGAGATATGGGCGTGAGTGTATGTATGTATACTATACTATACGCTTCCCTATATTCACTTGTCAACAACTTTTAAGTCGGGTAAAATTAGCTTATAGGACTGCTAGTGCAATACGTACTCTTATATGAGAACGATATTGAGTCATGACAAATAGAGTAGCTGTTTTCTATGTATGTTTTCATTGTTTTATATCTAATTTCAGCACACGTTACTAAAACTTCAATGATGCAGCTCGGACAAGATCGTATTTCGAGACAAGAATATAAGAGGATGGGGGAATAATTGAGATAAAAATTCTTAAAATGTGATTTTATGCACACCTTTAAAAAAGAACGTTAAAAAAGACCACATGAAGAAAAATTTGGATTATATTCAGAGCAAAAAGATTGACGTTAACATACCATGAAATATATAACGTACTTCTATACATGTTCACACAAAGATATTTTTTTATTTTAGGCAAGTTAAACTATCTAGCAACTACACTAATGACGTAGTAAGATCCTGAATCACGATAATAAAGTTCTCACGCCGATTGGTATATATACGACGTCCTAACTTCAACTATTGCGCCTGGGTCCGCCAGTCATGATCACCTCGCCTGGTTGTTTGATCCTCCTTTTGAGATGGAGGGATATAAAAACTCTATTTCAAGTTATGCTGAAATATTGGTTAATTTATGTCGAGGTATAATGTTGTTTTATGCAGAGGCTTTACCTAATCATCATATGGTAAGGGATAATAATATAAAAGGGAAATATTCAGATCTCAGATGATAAAAGTAGAGAGCCAGGGCATGCTTTACCCTAGAATAAGGTGCCAAACCACATGTAAGAAATACGTTTTACTCATGACGTATTCTAGGCCGATGACTTAAACGAATAAATTCAGCTAGAAGATATAGATTTGAACACCGACGCCAATCACCGAAAAAAACTTTTTTTTTAAACCAGTTTAATTATCGTTACAGTTAGATTAAGTTTTAATTAGTTTACGATTTTCATAAGATGGTATTTTAAAAAATGCTTAAAAAAAGTTGACTCTGGAACGAAGAGTCTTTAAATCTGATATGATGAACGTTTTTGAAAGGTATCTTTTCACTAAAAAAAATCACAAATATTAATTAGTTTTAAATTAAAAGGTTTTTTTATATGGAATAGGAACAAACACCAGTTGTAAATGCGCGGCCCGCCTTTGAAAGTTATAAGGGGAGGGGAAAAAACGCGAGGGGGGACTGGGAATCCGGTACCCTAACTCGCTCGGCAATACAATTTCTGCATTTGATTTTATTTTTCTTTATTATATTAAATAGATTGAGAACCTACACCTTTTTAATGTCCCTTATTAAGAAAGTAGTAACATTAAGGATTTTTTAAGTCATTGATAATGCTAATTCTTTTGGTTTCCTTTTCGGTTAATATAAATTACTAAAATTCTTAATTTAAAATATTTAACACTGACAACCCTCTATTATAAAATATTTTAAATTTAACTACGTGCATGAAATGGACGATGTCCCAACACCGCGTCCACTGTTTGTTTGAGTAATCTTTGTCAATGAGTTGTGCCATCATTACGTAACTCGCACGTGGCGTGTCGCGTCATTCGGCCCTTCCGACCTTCCGCGGGAACGACCGAAGGCAAATTCAAATATCGATCGGAACGAGCCCGCGAACGCGCGACACCGTTATGACGTCACACTATTATAGCTACACAACATCTTACCAACCACCCTCTGGTAGTAAAGATACGACTTTATTTTAATTGTTACAGAGTTTGGTTTGTATTAATTATGGGTTGTGGAGATTGTCGCGCAGTCCTAGTTGTATATTATCTTATCAACCGCACTCTGTTAGAGAAAAGTCAACTTTATTACTACAGATTAACGGTTGGATCCGGATTCACTGAAGATTCTTGTAAATGTTTTTGTGAGAAATGGTTATGGCGGTAGAAGATTCCCGAGTGCCTCCTGACCCATATCGAGGACGATGCGTAATGCGTATGCACCTGTTATTTGCTAGTATAATTGCATTACCCTGAACATGTGTGCCTATGGTGGTGTTAGGAATAAATTATTAATAGAGGAGCTACTACTGTATTATATCAAATGTCAATTTTTCGATGTTTGATTTATGTGCTTAGAATCTGTGATTTATAGTCAATATTATTCGTTTGAGAAAGCATTACGAACAAATGAGATATACGTATATATATATTTCATGAATCAGACACCGATTGAAATGGGCAATAACTAGTTATTAATTACTTGTGGCACCACTCATGGTAAGTGGTTAGCGTAGCCTATGAACATTTGCATATGGTGATTCACAAGTGCTTTACCACAAATATATGTATATACACGTACATTTCACATTCTTCTTTTTCTATTAAAAAGAAGAATGTGAAATGTACTTTTTAGTGTACACGTAACTCTTTTTTTTATAGATTTGTTAAGTCTTTAACTATTATATAGTTATATTAAGTCTTTAACTGATTAAATATATTTTTTTATTTATTTATTTTACACTTTATGCATAAGATGTACAGAGGCGAACTTAATGCCACAGGCATTCTCTGCCAGTCTACCTTTGGGTGATGCAGAAATGTATGACGAGTTGTGAAACGTTAATTTATTGTCAACAGTAAAAAATACATATATCCTGATATGAAAATAAATATTTAATGATACTTATACACATAAATATGTACATACATATAATACGAATATCCTTACATAAATATAGAATACATAAACACCCAATCGAAATACACATATTTTTAATGCTCCTATGACTCTGCCAGTTTAAAAAAGAGATGAGCTCGGACCGTTGTCTTGAAAGATAAGCGGCTGGGTGCCTTCCTAATTTCCTGAAGCGTTCCAGAAAAAGAAAGGACAACCTGAGTGGTTAAGGAAGAATACACACAGGCGGAAGAGGGACTGGGACATAGGAGAGTTGAGAATTGAACACAGAGTAGAGAGGGCGCGTAGTTGACGACACTGACAAATCGGAAGCCAATTTAGGTCGGATCGAAAAGAGGTAACGTGATCATACTTACGAAGATTAAATCGAATGCAGTTATTCAGAAGACGATCGTATTTATTGAGGTGTTCTGCATTCAGGTCGTAGTAGCATACATCACCATAATCGATGATTGGGATAATTAAAGTCTGAACTAACGGAGTTTTGGTATTAGGAGGGAGAAAGCTCTTTAGACGGTATAATGCTCGTAGTGTTCCTGTGAGTTTTTGCTGTTAGTAGTGGCTTGGGTTTGCCAGCTGAGTTTAGAAGTCATTTTAAGGCCTAGATCCTTGACAGATGAAATGAAAGATATAATAGATCCATTGAACGTTACCGATGGCAAATTATGTAAGTCTAACCTAATCATCAAGCGTGGGCTTCCCACGATAATAGCCTGGCATTTGGATGGGTTAACTGCCAAACCAAACGTGTCAGAAAAGCGACCAATGGCTAGGTCGCAGTTTATTTTACTAATAGACTCAGATATGCTTCTATAGGGTCGTGAGCTGCAAGTCATTAACGTAAAGATGATACGCACACTGAAGTTGTTGAGTGATGAAATTGCTGAATATGGAGAATAATAGAGGAGAGAGTATGCCGCCTTGAGGGACACCAGCAGAGGTAACATGCCAGTATGAGGAGGATCCATTGACGGAAGGACTGCTGGTGCCCTCGAAGACATGTCGAGAACCATTCCAGGGCATCAGGTGAAATCATAAGATCTTATCTTATGATTTCACCTGCTGCCCTGGAAAAAAAACACTGAAGTTGTTGAGTCATGAAATTGCTAAATATGGAGAATAATAGAGTAGAGAGTATGCCGCCTTGAGGGACACCAGCAGAGGTAACATGCCAGTCTGAGGAGGATCCATTGACGGAAGGACTGCTGGTGCCCTCGAAGATATGTCGAGAACCATAATCCAAACCAACCATATCTTATGATTTCACCTGATGCCCTAAAGGATGGATAAAAGGATTTCATGATTAACTGTGTTGAATGCGTTTTAGAAATCAACCAAAGCTAGTACTGTAACTTCAGACTCCTCCATGCCCGACCTGATGTCTCCAGTCACGTTTAAGAGAGCAGAAATTGTGCTATGACCAGGCCTGAACTCTGACTGAAAAGACCATAATAAGTGTGGGATTAGGTATCTTGGGAAGAGGAATGTCAAAGGCGCTGCTCCACAGAAAAGGGAAAACACCTGAGTAGAGTGAAAAATTCACAATATGTGTAAGCACGGGGAGAAGATATTCGAGGATAGGACTAACCATTCGGCGACTAATGTTGTCACTTCCAATAGCATTAGACTTGATAGAAAGGATTATCTTTTTGATTTCATACTGGAGAAAACTGAAAGGATTCTATGTTAGGACGAGGTAGATCAGCAAAGTACTCCAATGTGCAGCTCCTGATTTGCTGATAAAAATAGCTCCTGATAAAAATGAAGTGAAATAGCGGTTAATGTCATCTTGGTCAAAAGTCGCAGCAAGATCAAATTGACAGAATTTTCCGATCCCAAGGGTAGCAAGAAACCTCCAGATGTCGGAATTCCGTAGAGTTATTAATATTTTTGAGAATATGTTGTTTATTCAACTTTGTAGAAGACCAATTTATTTCGCACCTAGTTCTCCAAAAGCCTTATCTCTGGGCCTCGTAGCCATTCGGATGGCTGTAGACAGCCATGGGTCGCATGTAATCGTACAGAATAGTTATAATGTTGCCAAATAAATTTACTTTTTAGGCAAGGGCAGGAGCTTCCAGTAGAGGTGTCCAATTCAGTTCAGAGGCAGCACTAAGAAGTTTGTCTACATCCATCCGATTCGATCCAAAGCATCGAAGGTAACAAGTTTGAGGTCGGGATTTAGCAGATTTTAGGGCATAGGAGAGGTAAATGACGGACAAGGGAGAGAGAAGAGGTAAGGATCAATTTACCTAGAAGAGTCATGCTTATGCGCGTCTGGACCGGGCCCGTAATAACACGGCCTCACAGCAAACCGGCTGTGAAGCATTGCTTGGGCTGTGTTTCACTGTGTGAGTGAGTTTACCGGAGGCCTAACCCCCTTACCACTCAATGAATAGAGGCACCGCAGTTGATATGCAGCAGTTACCACTTACCAACAGGTGACACATTTTGTGATTAAACCAATTTTATAAATTAGAATGTGATTGTGGGATTCTTACCCCTAACTAACTGTAACTACTCAAATCTTCAAATATTTAAAAAACACGTTTTATAAGCCGATGTTTATGTCCTCAACACCTTGCACTGTAGAGGACATAGGTTGTTCATGAGAATAAAAGAATATATATTAAAAGTCGATGAAACATACATATACATTTGTTTCAAAAATTTAACAACATCTCCACATCGGCTACGAGAACGCCGAGTGCTACGAGATTAACTACGAACTGCGAACATGCGTATAAACTATAGATACGTACGTACGACTACGAAATGCTACAATCCGTAGCAACTAAAAATAACATTACTTGTTGCGATTCATATACAGATGTTACGATAAGGCTAGGTCTATTTTTAGAAATGTCATGTAGGAATTCTCCATCAATAATTGCGAAATTTCCTATAGTTATAGAATTTAACGTTATAGAGGGCGTCTTTTACACTACCCCAAAATATGACCGTCCCTTTCTATAACACATAACAAATACTATACAGATATAGTATTTGTTATTGACCTTATTTAAATAGTATACATAGAAATCGTTTACATAGCAATAAAATAAAGTGAGAAAGAAGTATTTTTAGAGCTTCAAAGTTAAATGTGTCTTTTGCAAAAAAAAACCCTAAGTAGAGCTTTTAATATTCGAGTCTATGGTCGAGAACTAACTATCACAAACAAGTCTGTTTGCTTACCCTCGAATCAAAAATCATTCATTAAATATTTGGTTCGTATGATTTAAATGACATAACATAAATATATCCTTACATCTAAATTATATTTTACTTTAATTAGGAGCATAATCAGAACATGCAGATGTATACATAATCAATGACGTAGAATTAATCTAAACCGGTATTTATTTGTGTAATAAGTCTCGGAAAAATTTTATATCGTGATTCAGAAATCCTGCACAGCGATTTACTAGCCGAGATTTACTTATTTATCTCAGCTTCACCGATAAAAGGATTAAGGTCTAAACGAATAAAAAGGTCTTTAGATAATACTGAAATGTATTTATAAGAACACACAACATTAGGTGTAAATTAAATGTAAGACACAATGTTTTTTTTTGTTTTTGCTACAGTAATGTTGCTATTTAAAAATATAACTTCTTTGTTACATATCAAAGGTCGAATTATGTGGTGGTTGGATTAGACATACAATACACAAAGCAGATGACTTTTCACCTAATTTTGTACCCATTTAGATTTCAATCATTTTATTGGCGAAATCGAAAACCACACATATTCTTTATATATATTGAATTTGGATATTTTTTTACTGATTTTATTACTTTTGTAAAGAAATTATTAGTATTCATCATTAGTGAACTGTATTTTATATCATTTTTCCGAGTTTACCCTAGGTATATATTATAAGTAACACTAACAACAACTACAATTATTACTGATTCAAAATAAAAAAATAAACACTAAAAACGCGTTACCTTTTTAAGTGGAATGTATTCGATTTGATCCCCAATTCAAATGAGCCCAAACTCGTTTTTATCGTAGCCGTTGAAAATTTTCACTATCCAAATCCTGGTTCCGTCATAAATCAGCTCCAAAATGCTAAATTATTTCATTTTCATCCTAACTATAAACACATGCAAAGTTTCATTTAAATACGACAATTTAAAGTGAGTAGGTTAAAATTGACATCCAAAAACTTATTTGCTTTCCAAGTTACGTTGATACATGAAGCTAATAAAAACGTATCTATAATATAAATAAATACCTAAAACCTGACTGCACTACCAATGTCTATTATTCGCTAAGTATTATAAATTATCTAGCATACAAAACGATTAAAGCATCATCATAGCACTTATTCTGCTGCGAAAAAAATGTTTTTCCTATTACAACTTCGGAGGTTGTATTTAGTAGCGTAGTTGTAGCGTGTATTTAATTTAATAAAAATCACGCGGATTCAATAAAAATCGATCACTTGAAAGATATTTCATCTTAATAATTCACTGATCTTTTTATCCTCTGTGTACACAGTTACCAGCCTGGACGACAGCCTAAAATTTTCTTACGGATCTCTAGGGCAGTAGGTTAGATTTTTGATCTATATGTCAGTGAATGTTTAAAGAAAATATTAAATATATTTTACAATACCTCAATAGCCGTTTGAGCTATATTTGTGAAATTAGAGGTAATACCCAATCTAAGGAGTTTTGATAAATAGTATACTACACAAAAGTGACTCCAAATGGTTCGTGTACATAAACACGCTACAGCCGTGTCGCCAGCTTCATGCTTGAACTTGATACACATAGGATTATACACAAATACTGTTGATACTGGTGTCACCTTGATGCTAAGTCATTGTCGCCATCTAGCGGCGAAATATACAGCTATGTCACTTCAAAACCTCGAACTGCAACACTAACAGAAACTAGATGGCATTAGCATTTGTTGTCTGGAAAACAGCCTTCGTTACTGAGATCGGCATCGGTATTAGTGGAATAGGGTGGCAATCTTCCGGAGTAGCCTCAGGCCTCTTATTCACCACAGAGACTACAAGTCCAAAACGTACATAACCTACGACATTATGTGTCAATATTTAAGTATGGATGCAATGGAAATTAAAAACAACAGTAATATGGGATAGGTTGTATTGAGATAAAAATGTCTTTCTTTTTCTTTTTTTCAAACATTGGGCAAGGTATCTAGCGATTTGTATGAAGGTTAAAATATTTGGTAAATACATTATATATCCAAACCTAATATGTAAATCCATTAAATAAAATAGTCTAGTATAAGATTATCCTCTTCATAAGAATGCTTTGACACAACATTACAATTGTTTCGTAATTTGCAATATCAAGGCAGTACCCAAGGTAAGCTATACAGATATATATATACATATATGTACACGTATAGGTATATATATATATATATATATATATACATATATATACATTGTTTATTTATCTGCATTTGTTGTCTACGAAATAATGGTTGTATGGCTTTGTCTTTAACATCAAATATGACTACTTTTGCTTTCAATGTATCAAAAAAGTACAAATGGATTTCTGATTATTCTACTTAATTTCTCACTATCAGAGTACAACTACAGAAGGTAAAAATGAAATAAATTGTGATGTGTTTGTGATAAAATTACTAAACTATCAACATAAAACAATAAATATTTACACATAAACTAAATATTTGTGATTACACTAGTTAATAATTTTATTACTTCTTAATCATATAATTCCATTATATTATGACATTCTTTGATAAAAACGTCATTATTATGACTTTTCTGTATAAAAACCTGTATAAACTGTACCTAATAGGTAATTATGCATAATATACATACAATGCATCTCTAGCGAATCAATAGCAAGTTACAAATGCACTACGGCGAGCTAGTAACATATTATATTTTAAATCCCTTATATCTTTGATAGTGATAAAAAACCTCAAAATGCAATAAATATATTTTTTTAATACATGTTACATATAAAAGGATAATTAAAATTCTTAACTTAAATTGATTCAGAAAAGTATGTCCATTATTTTTCAGAATCAATATATTCTACTAGTCTAGAGTCATACTTTTACTTCATCTATTGTCTTTGTTGCAGAATAAAATAAAAACAACATAATATATACAAATCTAACGAAGATTACAAAAAAATAACATCTGTACTCAAACTCTGTATTGAGTCTTTGTTTGAAACATAGTCATCAACAACAATGACATTACATTATACTATTGAGACCTTCCACAAATTTCAAAAACTTCTCATGTCTATCAGCATAGTTGTCTGAATCATTCCTCCTTTCTTCAATGATTTTTTTCTCATGACTAAGTAACACATTAAAGAGTAGACTGGAATATATTCTATTACTGTCATACCTTACAATTTTAGCTTGCTTCTGTCTCACTTCTTCCCTGGTACACTTCCTACATACATTCTTTACCAGAGCACCATTTTGCCTGATCAAGGCAAAGTGATCATAAATAATAGCTATAACCTCATGGACTATAAAACGTCTATGATACCATAAAGTCTCATGAAACTTATAAAACCTCAGTAGTTCATTGTTTAAAACTAATTCTTGGAACAAAATTACTAATTTTCTAAATACATAAGCATTATTTTGTGGGCAATTACAATTTTTAGCTGAATAACCAAGTAGAAAATTAATAATATTATCATCACTATATGTCAGCAGCTTTTCCTCTGAAGGCTGACCGATGGCATCATTAGAGACATTTTTAGCAAGTACTCTGATTAAATTCTTCCGGAGATTTACATCAGCAGTACTCTCTAATAATTTCCAACTGTCCTCATTTAGTGTAAAGATGTTTTTGATACAGAACTGGCGATAATGAAAGCAACTAAAATCTGATACATGCTTTGATGACCATCTCTCTGAAAAGTTATATTCTTTAATGTATATAAAATTTAAATCAATTTGTTTTCTCATGCTCTTGAGAGTTTTTAGAAGCCACATTCGATGGTTCCAACTGTGGTAGTTATTTGGACTTTTATCTGAAGCCAACTCACAGATGTGCAAGTCATCGTTAATTATATTTTCAATGTAATTGCTCTGAACAACCTCATCTGAAATTAAAATTTGAGAACATATTAGATACCCGAGTTGTGCGTTGAGTGAGCAATAGGTAAGCAGTAGTCTGTTATCATAAAACTGGCTGATAGAAGTAAGACATAATTATTGTAACCTCACTAACATTATAAATGTAGCTGTTTGTTATGCTTTCACATCTTAACTATTTTACTGATTATGAATGCATACACACTGCCAGGGATAAAAAATAGGATAAAGGGTATGTTGTTGTATGTTGTCCATCTCTCAGGAAATGTACTTTTTTCTGGATGAAGAAAAAAGTACTTTACATAAACAAAACCACTTTTACACAAGCATCAGCAAAACATAGTTGTTAATATTATTAGGTCCATATAATGAAATGGTGATATTGGAATAAGTTTATAGAAATACTGAAAATTGTATGCAAAAATACTAACTCAAGACATGTAGGAAATATAGAAAATAGCATTACCATTACTGTTCATTTCCTTATTTGTTGGGATTTATGAAAATGTGAATAACATTTAAAGAAAATTTATGATTAATTAGTTAAACAAATACTTCTGAAACTAGCAAAAAATATTAAACAAATTAAAACCAAGTAACACATTGGATAAGGTGTCAGACTTGCAAGCAAATGGTTGAGGGTTTGTAACCCACCAGGTGCACTACCACAGTGATTAGCTTAGCTGGTGAGGATTAAGAATACTAAGTTTTTCTAAGAGTAATAGACACATTCTAATGTTTACTTTATATCTATTGTGTCAGCAGTTCCGATACTGATCAAGCAAGTATTATTCAAATCACATTATACATATTAAATCTCAAGAACTTTAAGCCAGTAAAATGTAAAGTATTCAGTAAAATCATTGATAAAGAAAATATTTTAATGTGATAAATAATTGAATAATAAAAATAAAACTGTAGTCATTTAGTACAAGCAAATTTTAGTTTTAATTATCATTTTAAGGCTACTTACCTTTTAAAATTGTTTCTATTAGCCATCTTCTATATCCAAAAGCATCATTACATTTTGGCTTTCTTGACAACACTAACTTTGTGAACTGTAGCTCTCTTGACTTCTCTAATAACGACTTGAGGGCCATTTCTCGTCTTTTATTCCACAAAGACGTTATATCAGGATTTAATAAAATAGTAACATTTAATAATCTAGTTAACCTCTCAGAATTCATTGATGAGAGCTTGACGATTCTACGCTTTGGCTTGGTGAAATATTTATCCATAAGTTCAGAATAACAATACATATAAACATGTTTTACACACCAGGACTCCAAGCCTAAACAATTCTCTAAATGTAGGACAGGCGATTTATTTTGAAAATTACACTCTACTGGAACTATGTCGAACAAACATCTGAAAAAATCAACATTCTAAAACTCATACTCCCAATAAAACAAAATTAATTGAAAATTTGGCAATAGAAAGTAAATATTTACAACTCAGCGTTTTTCGACATAACATTATCGACGTCTTTCAATATTTTCTCAACCAAAGCAAACTTATCTTCATCCATAGTTGTCAAATAAAATTATATTTCAGTTTATTTTTAAACTTGTTAACAAATGGAAAATATCAGCAGATATATACCGTGTGCAAATAATAAATAAACCAAATTTCAAACCACGTCCAATATAATCAAACGTCAATAAATCTGCAAATGTCAAACTATATTCCTATGTCAACAGATAAAGTATCTCACTTTTGATGTTACTACTTTGCACTTTCAATATTTACTTTTATAGTCTGTTTAACATTGAAGTCGTCTCGTTAAAAATTGGAACTAACGTTGAACATGGCAACCTGAGATGGCAACTGTGGGGCAAATGTGAAACTTCTAATTTTTGTTTGTGGAAGGTAGAGGTGTTTTAGAAGCACATAGAGGATAGAGGTACCTGCATTTGTAAGGAGAAGGTCTTATATGTGGGCAAGTCGAAAAAGTGTCCAGCTGTAAACTACAAATTTAATAACCGTTCTAAAACCTTCCAGAATGGCGCTAGTATTTATACAGGGTATAGTACAGTCATGTCAAAGATACGGCCTGCTATCGCAATGTGTCACAGAAAGAAGAATCATGTTTTTAGAGCTTTTAGAATTCGCTAAATTTAGCGAAGTCTAAAAGCTTTAAAAACATTTCCGTAGAGGAATTCCTCTACGGAAATTTTAAAATGCGCACACTACATTTATAAGTAATTTTAAGGGCGTGCCTAGACAAGCGAGAAAGATAGACAGTAACGCCATCTCTTTAGCAACAACAATACCCTATTATTTTTGTTGAGAACAATAGAATTTTCCACGCGCTTCGAGTCTGGACTTCCTTATCGATATAAAAGGAGCGCGTCGGTGCGACGTGAGTCAGTTGAGTCGAGTAATTGGAGCGATACGGTCCGAGAAGGATTTTATTTGTACTGCGAAGTAGTGATCGTGAAGTCTAGTGCTTGTGAAGGTATTATGCATTTGTTTGTGTCGGGCGCGTGCGATATCCATAATTCGTGCGTCAAGTTCCACAATTGTTACGATTTTGGCATAATGTCACAATACGTAAAGTTTTTGCAAGGAGTTGAACTTGAAGAGACACTGTGATACGAATCATAAATCAAAATTCGATTGTTACACTAAAAAAATAAGACAAATTGACATCTTTAAAATTTAAACTTCAAGGTCAACAATTGATGTTAACTAAAGCTAATACTGAGAGCGAAGATGCCCTGAAATCAAGTTTTATTACTGCATTACAAATCGCGAAGAGATCAAAACCTTTCACTGGTGATGATTTTATTTGCCGATGTAAGTTTTCAAAAGTCAATATTTCAAAATATTCCGCTGCGAAGAAACACTGTTTCTTCAAGAATAAATGATTTATCTCAAAATTGGGTCCTTCAATTGGAGGAGAAAATTAAGGAAGTTACAAACTTTTCACTGGCTGTTGACGAGAGCACCGATACTGTTGATACAGCTCAACTTTCTGGTTTTATTTCGAGGTATTAATAGTAACTTTGAAATAACTGAAGAACTATTTAAGTGAGTTCCATTGACAGGTACTACAAAATCAAATGACATTTATTCTGCAATTGAGCATTTGATAGCAGAAAATGAACTCGACTGGAATATACTTAGCAGCACTACTACGGATGTCGCTCCTGCCATGGCTGGCAAACATTCGGACTTTGTAACTAAATTAAAACAGATAACATCAGGGAATTTTGTGGGATTTCACTGTATCAGGTATAATCAGGAATTATTGGCATCCAAACAGTTAAAAATAGACCATGTCATGCAACCTATAATTAAAATAGTAAATTTTATAAGGAGCAAAGTACTAAATCACCGACAGTTCAGGCAGTTTTTACAAGATTTGGACGAAAACTTTTCTGGTGTCCCTTATTTTACGGAAGTTTGTTGGCTCAGTCGAGGAGTAGTTTTAGAAAGATTTTTTGCATTACGTGACCCTTTTCTTTTTTTTTTTTTTTTAACGTGTGGTAATCCCCTCGGACCGTCACCCCGCCGGGGTTTGCGGCGGGGCGGTGTGTCGGAATCGAACCGACTAAAACCACACGGTGTGCCACTCTGCGCCTGAGACGGAAGGGATCCGGGAACTGCTGATATTAAGACATCCGGACCCCTCCCAGCGCTTGCCCGCACTGAAGCGGGCACCGTCTGCTGTTAAACTCTCTAATTAGGCGACGTACGGCACACGCGTACGTCACCCCCTCGCGGGTGGCCACTAGAGCGGATGGAGGGGAAAACCCGTCCCGACCATCCGCGGCCACACTCAGGGCGGCATGAGGCGCTGATAGGCGCTCCTGCGCCGCCCAGTTCGCCGGCGGCGGATTGGGTCCGAGTGGATATCGTCCTCCCGGGCCTTCTCCGCCGCCTCCTTCTGCGAGATGACATCTTCACAGAAGGTTGCGACCGCGGTAAAACTGCTATCGCTACCGGCCATGGAGCGTATGACGGCCGGTAGCGAGAGATCTCCTCCGATGACTGCAGTGAGGGCCCGGCGCTGCGACTCCCAAGCGGGGCAGATCGCCAGCGTGTGCTGGGCCGAGTCTTCACTGCAGTCGCAGTGGTGGCAGGCGGGACTCAGTTCCATCCTGGCGACCGAGTGCAGGTACTTCCCGAAGCAACCATGCCCGGAAAGCACCTGCGTCAGCCGGAAGGAAAGGGTCCCGTGCTGCCGCCCTGCCCACTCGAGGATGACCGGCTGGAGAGCCTCCACGGCGGCAAAGCCAGCGCGCGGAGTCTCTAGCCGGAACGACCAACTAGCCATCGTGGCTCGACGGGCGGCTTCACGCCACTCGCGTACCTCTTCGGGCGGAGGGCGAAAGCCATACTCCGCCCGATATTCAGCCACCCGTCGATAAACTTCGGCGAGCACTTCCGCCTCCAAATCCCACGGGGGTGTTCCAGCCAGGGCGCACGCCGCCTCGGTGGACACCGTGCGGTATCCGCGTATGGCTCTGACCGCCAATACCCTTTGAGGCTGCCAGAGGCGCGCCTTATTCTGGGCGGTCAGAGCCGCCACCCACACCGGTGCCCCATACAGCGCCATCGACCGGACCACCCCCGTGTAGAGGTGTCGCGTTGCGACGCTGGCTCCACCCAAGTTGGGCAAAAGTCGCCCAAGGGCAGAGGCAGCGTCGACCAGCTTCGGACCAAGCTGTCGGAAGTGCTCGTCGAAGAGCCACCTACCGTCGAGTATCAGGCCCAGATACCTCATCTGGGCCCGAACCGGAACGAGGACCGAGTTGACCTCGATGGAGGCACCGGCGGGTGGACCACGACGGGGCCCATGGAACAAAAGGGCCTCCGTCTTGTCCAGGGCCACCCGTAAGCCCAGTGCCTCGATGCGCCCGACAACCAAAGAAACACCCCTGGTGGCCAGGCGCGCCGCCTCTTGGAAGTTCGCCCCCCGGGCTGTGACCAATGTGTCATCAGCGTAGCAAATTACGCCCAGCCCGGGGGGGAGGCGACCTCGTAGAACCCAGTCGTACCCCACGTTCCATAAGAGTGGTCCGAGGACAGACCCCTGCGGAACGCCGCACGACATGGGTCGCCGTCTCAAGACGCCCTCTCGGTCCTCGTACACGACGGTACGCTCCTCTAAATAGTCTGCCACCAGCCGCCTCAGGTACTCTGGCACCTGCATTACGTGACCCAATTCAAGCTTTCATGTTAGGAAAAACCCAATTCATTATGACAGTGACTGGTGGGTTGATTGTGCGTTTTTGGTAGATATGAATAAACACTTGACTGAGCTGAATGTAATGTTACAGGGTAAAAATAGGATTGTCACTGGAAATGTATTCATGTGTTCAAACAAAGTTAAGGCTGTGTGAGCCTTTGAAACAAACTTTAGGCTGTTTGAAAATCAGGTAAAATCAGGTGTTGCCACAGTGAATCTCCAAAAATTGGATCAATATTCTCAACTTCTGCAAAACCTGATCATAGAATTCAACAATTGAAAGCTTCTACAAAAGGAATGAAATCGCATTCCCAATTTTCAACAATCCATTTGATTTGAAGATTTACCGGCACCAGTTCATTTGCAAATTGAGTTTTTAGATCTTCAATTTGAAAGTATTTTGAAAGGTTAACGCTCTTACATTTTATACACAATATTTCAAAAGTTTGGAAAACTACCCGCGATTAAAAAAACATGCAGCACGTATTCAGAAAGATGTTTTCCGTCATGATAATAAATAATAAGAAACATCGCACAAGACTTTCGAATGAACATCTCCAATCAATTCTTAATATAATTACAACGAGTATGATTCCTGACATCAATAAGCTTGTCAAAACCAATAGAAGTCAGGTACTTGGCTCCTCGAGCTCAAAATATTTCCCCTTTTTATAGCTTTGGTATGATTTTTAACAAATATAAAATTAAATAAAAAGATATTATATTAATTCAGTACATTTTTTTTATTTGAATCTGGCCCGCCTACATCGTAAACTATTTTTGGTTCCGTACAACAAATGTCTTTCATTTTTGTTGTAAAGGAATTAGTAATAACGTAGGGGTTTAAATTATAAATAATTGTGTGCAATTTCGTAACTAATAAAAATAGTTGATTTCATTTTTTACACACATAATATTTATTCTAGAGTTTGGCCGTGAATGTCGAAAAGAGAGAAGCAGAAATTATGTAATTAATATTCATAATTTAAATAAATAAAATAAAATCTTTATTTTTTCCGTAACAAATAACACAGGTTTTACAAAAAAAAAAAGGGTTCGATAATGACTGCAGTAGTTAACAACTGTGGCACAGACATTAAATAGCCTCTCCAGGAAGCAATCAGGTGTAAGTTCCACTAAATTTAAAGCTACTGTTTATTAAAAATATGAACAATAAAACTTGAAAAAAAAATAGGTTAAAATAAAAGAGTGTGTTTGTGTGTAGTGTGGGTGAGTATATATGTTTGTGTAAGTGTAAGGATATATTTGTTTGTGTAAATACCAATTGTTCTTTACCAGATCAAAGTAGAAAATTCTCGTTTCACTGTACGTAAGACTATGTAAACATTTAGAGACACGTAATTTAATTAATAAATTTGGACAATGGATCTGGATAAATATTTCAGTTTTTATTTACTTTGTTGTAAAATAAGGGAGCAAAGTAGAGAAAGTGTCGTTTTGCCAGCTCGGACTTACACAATTTGACTGTACAGACTTTATCGACTCTTCTTCTATTGAAAATGGGTTCATAAGGGAGCTCCCTGTGTTTATGGAAGATAACAGTTACTAAATATAATTTTAGAGAAGTAGGAAACCAAATCGGTTTAAACTACATAACTAGGGCAGAGAAAACTGCTTTCAGTGCGCTAAGGTCCAAAACTGATCTAAGGTTTCTGACTACGTAAATAAGTTTACGTATTCTTGCACTCGTAACCCTTATATGATCTTTCCAGAAAAGATGATTGTCAATCAAGACCCCTAGGTATTTAATTGCAAACACGCCAGAGATTCGCATACAGACGCAGTTGGTGATGCGATTACACGATTCCGTATGTGAGGTTAGTGTTAGTGGAATGTCGGGTAGAGTGGCGGGGCCCTATCACACTTCCCTGCTGTACTCCAAAAATTAAGGGTTCCTGCTGACTTATCACGCCACCTATCTTAACGCAATGAGATCTGTTCGTAAAATAACTTGTGAACATGTCGTGTACGATACCTCTAACGCCAATACACACCAGTTTCCGGAGAAGCATAGGGATAGGGACAGTGTCAAACGGTTTTGAAAGATCAAGAAGAAAAGCTATAGATTTGGACTTTTCACTAGATTTTTGATAATTGAGTTTGTTAAGGTTAGGACCGCTTCTTCAGTTGACTTAGCACTTCTGAATCCGAACAGATTTTCTGCGAGTACGTTATTGTTATTTAGATATTTCACAAGTCTACTAGTAAATTGTTTTTCCAGAATTTTCGATAAAGTGGTAAGGACTGAAATGGGTCTATAGTTATGGACACTGGCCCTGTCCCCGCTCTTGTGTACAGAATGGACAAGACCAATCTTAAATGTATCTGGAAATACACCCTGTGTGAAATACCCATGTTTCGCATTTTTAATAACTGAGACAGGTATTCCGTTCCAAACAGCAGCTGAGGTTTTTTAAGACCCAAAATAAGGCTTTCAATTTCATTGTGATCAATAGTAAGGATAGACATTGACCTTAGCGATGAGGCCTGTGAGAGATATGGAAAATCACTGGTTTCACCGAAGTTCACCGAAGGTGGAATAATTTTAAACGTAAGTGTTTACCTACATTAGCGAAATACCCGTTGACGGCGTTTAACTTTAGTAACTCTATAAAGATGGAATTTGGCGTAGATAAGTATGCAGTCATGCATGTAAAAAAAGGCTTAGTAATAGAATCTGCAGGAGTTGAACTTTCAGATTCAGCTAAACTTAAATATCTTTCTGTTACTGAAATCTACAAGTTTCTGGGTATATCACAGTCATTGGGAATACCTGAGTCTATTGTGAAATATTTGATGATTTTTTTTAAGAAACTGAAGGCTTGTCTTTGCAATTATGAACGAAATTGTTATGATGAATAACTGTCGGAAAATTATCCTGAAAGACGTCACGGTCGACTTATATCGGGCATGCCACCGTACTGGTGAATCTATCAGCTATATTATTTCTGATTAATCTCATCTTGCGAACGGCGACCATTGTGACATAATCAAGTGGCCAGGATAGTACATCAACAATTTGCCCTTAAATTTAATCTTGTAAATTGTCAGGTACATGCCCGACCCAGTTCTCAAAAATGGTCGAGCCACATTGTATTGGGATCGATCTATCATTACCGATAGGACTCTTGTTGCCAATAAGCCTGATATAGTGGTGATAGACCGATTAGAGAGCCAAGCAATGATTTTTGATATCGCTGTTAGTTATAACGAGAATCTCGTGGCAGTCTCATGATATTGTCGACATGTGGAATACCCATTCAGTGATCATTGTGCGATAATCATATCTAGTCACGGTTTAAGCCTTGATCACCACCTTAATAGGCTCTCGTTAGATAGTTTGAGCAAGGGACTGATTCAGAAGGCAGAGATGATTAAGAAATGGGCTAAAAATAACATATTAGAAGACAATTCATTTGCGTTTGCGTGGTAATTAACGCTCTTGGTGATATAATAATAACAATGATAATAATAATCATTTATTGCGTGAAAGGGGACATAATTGGTTAAATGAAAAAAAAACTAATGTATGTAAAAAAGCACATCTTAATCTAGGTTTCCTTTTGAGGCACACAAACCGATTTACAAATCTAGCAGTTTTGAAAGCATATGAGGCGGTAGTAAAACCCACCTGAATTACAATTCTAGCATCTGGTCTCTATATGAAATAAAATATAAATTAATGTTAGAAAGTATACAAAATTAATTTATTAGATTTTTATACTGTAAACTATTATGTGTGTACCGGGGCTATCCACTGTTGTATCCCACACTGTTTATTTTAGGCATGGTGGAATACTACAAGTTGGAAGTGAGGAGGGAAGTATGTCTACATACATAGCCCAGCCATCCTGCGCAAGGTCTAGCAGTACGCACCGAGCAAGCATATCGCGGCAGCGGACGCATGCTGGCTGCACCAACCTGCTGCGGTGGCTGCCGCTCACGCGCGCGCTGCGTGCACTCAATATGGTGGCAGACCGCATTGATCTGTTTTCTTGTTCGCTGATGAATTCATAAAGGTCTCCTTATTGCATAATAACGTTGGATATAAATTTTGCTTCTAATTGATCAGTGTAATGGATTAATTTATTTTTACTGTATAATCAGTTGTTATTGATAGATTGTCTTTTGTATCATTTTTAATTTTAGTCCTACACTATTGTATGAGATTTAATCTCTAATGATTGTGTGTGGTATAGAAGTAAATAAATATATTGTCAAGGGGCAACTGGCGTTCAACGTACACTTTTTTAGTAGTTTCTACAAATGAAGACATAATTTCCAATACCTTCCTATGAGCTTACTTTTCTTTTTGTGTAATGTAAGAGTTTGTCTTATTTTAGCTAAATTTTAAACAGTCGAAATACTACTAATTTACTACTGAATTAGTATCAAATATCGTACCCATAAATGTTTGTGTCTAATACAAATACCAAATAGATGTCACATTGGGCGTCTTTTCATTACTATCAGGAGGTAACTAACAAATTAATATCGAATTACTAAATAATCTTCAATTACTCAGGTTTGCACATTAATCCGTCGGTCAAGGATCTCGCTCTGCAGTGACGCAACCCTAAATATTCAAACTCAGGGGTCTCATGTCAGTCATAGGGTTAATTATATATTGCGATTCCTTTATCTCCTAAAAAATATGATACTGATACTGAATGATAATATCTGTTTATGTATATTTATCAGTCACACTCACATCACACCATTGATAAACAGGTAAGCAATCATTGATGAACTGATTAAATAACGTATCTACTTGTAATAATGTTAGGTGCGTGGTCATTATATGTACATATATCCATATCATTACTACTAAAATAAATAACCCGATCAGGGCTTTACTCAGCTCCGATACATTGTACGGATATTGGACAGTACCTAAGTATTATAAAATGTGTTAGAAAGCTTTGTCATAGAGAGAGGACTGACAAAAATTAAACAATGTGTATTTATTTAATTTTTATCAAAGAGGAAGGTGGTATATGATTTATCAAAAATGTATGCATAAAAAATATAATAATGCATGCATAATTAAATAAGAAATTATAATAATTTGTTTAAATGGTGTTTAGATGCCCTTAGCCCTTATATGACTTTAGCCCTTCGCTTATATCCCCGACGTGGTAAGTAGAGGCACCTATATAGATGTGAGTGTATGTATGTACATATGTATATATTTCTAAATACACACATATTATAGATAAATTACACCCCGACGCATAATAAATGACCATGCTCATCAAGCAATGTGTTTGTCCGAGGTGGGAATCGAATTAATGACGATCGGTGCAGTAGTGTAAACAAACTCATTTTCGCTCTTCAAGTTTTTGATGAAAAATAATATTCGTTATAATTATGTAAAACCATTTAATACATAGTTACACACAAATCAAATCAAATCAAATAAAATCGTTTATTTTAACTGAAATAATCACATAAGTTTTTGAATTGTCAAGAGAACTCAGTCAGACTAAGTCAGTCATGAAGCTAGTTGGCGGTTTAATACGTACTCGTAGATCCTAAGGAGAAGCATAACCAAGAAACTTCAAGGACACTATTAAAAAAAATCTCGTACATACACTCACGCCTGCAACCCTGAAGGGGTAGGTAGAAGCGTAATTAACGCCCACATTTTGTCGATTACAATTTGGTCCAATTTTTGAAATAGACAGCAAGCCCAATCATTCGGGCACTTTTGGGAATACAATGCGGCTGTTTAACGCATTACATGATCAATACGCGATAGAGTTGAACGTCGAATCAGAGAAAGCGTTCACTATATTATCAATTAAACTGGATCCAGTCCGATCGTTTATAGACTTCAAATCAATGATATAACCGACGCCTCAAAAAATCGGTCAGTGGTTGACATTCATGCACAATAAACAGTCTATTTAACAAGTGGAGAGACATGAGACAATTTGTCCTGAATTTTAGGTTAATACTGATTCATTAAGCTATAGACCTGATTATGTTAATTTACAAAGTTATGTAGTTATTTTTAAGCTGGTGCGTATAATTAAATGAATCCGGGAATTGAGTTTGAGGACAGTCATCGATATCAGAAATGTTATTTGGGATTTACTCCACCGAGAGTAACGGAGGCGAACGGAGTGAGCCAAAGGAACGGAAGGCTAGGGAGTAGGATGCCCAATAATATCCTACTCATCTCACAAAAGGAATAAGTCTTCCCAATTTCAAATCAGATATTCAGTAAGTCTGTCAGGTTTGTCCTGTCAGTCTGCTTGCCAATAAATAAATATAAGTATGTATGTATATGAAATAGATAAATTGATTGAAAGGTAATAACTTATTATTAAATACATACATACATACGCTAACGCCTGTATCTCTTAAGGGGTAGGCAGCGGTGTATAAAACACCTACAATTGGCAATAAGACTTTGGTCCCACTACCGTAATAGGGGGCTAGCCTATTGCCGTCAATCGTGCATTATATGACTGTATGCATACTGTCCGATAGCTAAAAAGGAAGAATGGGGTGGCTCTTCTCCACTCCACCGAGAACACCACCACGGCATATGAATCTTAGGAATATAACCGTTTAGTCTTGTATAAAACTTTTATTCATATGACAGATTATTTATTCTAATTCAAGTCAATGTACTATTATGCGAGAAATCGTATGGTGTTGCTTTTATCGTAATTATTGAAATAACTATTAAGTAAGTATACAAACTATGTAATAGATCAGTTCGATCGCTTAGTCTCTTTTTTAACACACCCACGGCCAGTAATGGGGTGGCTCTATTCTACTCCACCGTACATACTTAACACACACGGCTTTTCCTCTCGAGGTTGGCAGACACAGCAACCCGCCACTTGCATCTTAATAAGGCATAACATGACAATAATAAAGAGAAATCATGATTGTTAATAATTTATTTTTTAAATCACATGTCCGTAATAAACATAATGAGGCAGTATATACTGCAATTATTTACTTGTTGATTTCCATTTTATATAGAAGGCAAATCAATTTCATCCTCCAGTATCTTAAAAATGCGATTTATGGTTTGAGTAATGTCCTTTGCTGGTCTATTTCCAACAGTCAACCAAACTGTTCCAGGTGCAGCGTTTTCAAACATGTGAGCAACAGCTGCAACCGCAGATTCGACCCTAAAAATAATAAAAAACTTAATTATTTATTTCCTAATGCCTTTCTATCATAAGGGTTAGGTAGGTGATGTGATGTGTCATTACTGGACATGGAAGCGGAGGAAACGGCAGCCCATGTACTGATGGACTGTCAGGCGGTTGCAGTATACCAGGCTAGTAGTTCACCAGGGTCACTCTCTGAGGTCGTCGGTGACATCAAACATCCGTCCGGAGTTAGGATGGCTCGAATAGCCTTTTTTTTTTCACCAACGCAAAATATGCGCTTTGACTTTGGAATTGAGTCCCGCCTTTCACCACTGCGATTGTAGTGAGGACTCGGCCCAGTATACGATCGTGGATTGCCCCACTTGGTCGGCGGAGCGTCGGGCCCTCACTGCAGTAATTGGAGGATCTGTCGCTACCACCCGTCAATGCTCAAACGCCGGCAGTGACAGGAAATATACCGCGGTCGCAACCTTCAGTGAATAGGTCAGCTCACAGAAGGAGGGGGAGGAGCGGGCCCGTTAAGACGATCTCGACTCGGACCCAATTCGCAAAGTGGGTGGCGGAGACGCGCTTACCAGCGGGTTTTCATCTCCACCCGCTAATAGCCAACCGCAAGGAGGCGACGTCCTGGTGTGCCTGGACGTTGCCTATTTGAGGGTCACCCGGAGGTGGTCCTACACTTTTGTGGGCAACAGGCGCTAGGAGGAGTCTGGATTACTTACTAAAGCTGTTCCCGGATTCCTCCTATTTTAAGCGCAGTATGGCACACCGTGTGGTTTTAGTCGGTCCGATTCCGACACACCGTTCGAAAACCCCAGTGGGATCACGGTTTGCTGTCTACGTATATTTATAGATATATGGGACACTTATGATTAATTACTCACTTCTGATATTCTAATTCAGAAGAGGCCACTGAGTCTGCGAGTATCATTCCAAGAGCTGGATCATAGGTTCTATTTTCTAAATTATACAATAAAGGAGTATCTGTGGGTCCAGGACACATTGTCAACACTCTTATACCTGTGCGCTCATAGAAGGATTCCTGCGAAGATAATAATATCGTCAATGTAATCTGAAATGTATTTTACCTATTATCAAATTAAATAATTAGACTCAAGAATTACAGTTGCAAGGCGTTTGTAAAGAGCAAAAGAAATAGATTATATATCAGCTTTTACCCTCGGCTTTACTCCTATAAAACTTTTTTATTCCTTTCTATACCCCTGATAAAGTATGTAAGTAATTATCAGTTCAGTGTTTATGGCTTGAAAGCGTTACAAACACACACACTTGCCCATAAATAATATTAGTACGTGTTTAATACACTTTTTTCCTAGGGCTTTAGTAATAATAAAGTATGAAGAAAAACACTACATGAAAGAACTAGGAAAACGAACAAAATAAATATAAATATAATTTATAGCAAGAAGCCTAACTACATGCATGTAGCCTACTTACATGAGCAAGGCTCTGGCTAAAATGTAGAACAGCCAATTTAGAGCCACAATATATTGGAAGGAACGGAATTTGGCTTAGCCCAGCTGTAGAAGATATATTGATGATAGTGCCCCCAACTCCACCTTTATCTTTGCCCATATGCTGGATACCTTTCAAAGTAAAGGACACGACTCCTTGCTGCAAGTCAAGACATCAAGTGAAATAAAATACACATTTAAAAAACGAAACGTAAGGTAACTGAGAGTGTTTACGCATTTAAGTTTCGTCGGATCTCGAAAATTTAATATTTGACTAAAGAAAAGACTAAAGGTGTAGAAAAGCAACAAAAATAGCTATTTTTAATGAAAATGTAATTTATTACCCAATTGACGTCAGATGCAGTTCTCCACATCTGTAGAGTATCACTCATAATGCCAGCATTATTAATAATAACGTCGATTTGCTTGTATTGATCGACGACAAAATCAAATGCATTTCTTATATCTTCTTCTTTGCTCACATCACATTTTACAAATATCACTTTATTATTGTAGAGCTTGTTAAGGCGATCAGCTGTCTGTTTTCCAACATCCTCGGCTATATCCAGAATGGCTATCCCCTGCAAAAAATAAATGAGAGCGTTGTGTGAACTTGAAAATGATATTTTTAAACATTTAGAAACTGCTAACTTAAATTTGCAAGAAGTGGCGGTAGTATGCTATGGTTCATTCAATTTGAACTGTATTTGAATGGTTGAAGATTTGAACTCCGTGTAATCAATACTAATAATCTATAATAATAAGCACAAGCAGTTTCCTTAGCTGAAAGAGTTAAGAAGGCTATAATTTATTAAGCGCTTTATCACTTTTCAACCATAATTTTGTCATTATACTACTTTGATTTTTCTTTTCTAAGAAACTAAAGAACTTTTACTTATTGCACAATGAAGAACAGCTATTAGTTAAGATAATTTCTTTAAACAAATTTCTGAGGCGTTTATTGTATACCTACCCTTTTTAGACCTAATTTAGGTCGTTTTAGACAACAGTACTAAGACATGCAATATTTTTTTTATCATAAAGCTTTAATAGTAAATTAGATATAGCACCGAAAAACTTTGATTTAAGTATAGGTTATCTGAAAAAAAAATTATATAGGTTATATGAAAAAGTGAAATTGAAAACTCCTGAAAACGCTGCGAAATAAGAGTAAATTTCTCTGTACTACATTATTATTTTGACAAAAACGAATTGACATTTAAGTATACTGGATTATCTTTATACGAATAAACTTTACTTCACAAGTGATCAGAATTTCTAAATTATTTTATACAGTAAGTAACACAAAATACCGTAATTAAAACGCCGAAATGATATATAATACGATAGGTATACTTGTACATATTATTGATCACGTTAGTTTTTTGCTTTTAATATGGAACGATTAATGTGTATGGTACTGGTTATGGTAACTGTTGTACATATTATTATAATAACAGATGATGATTTCCTTAAAATTATTTTTATTGATTGAATGTTATTATTGTTTTTTTGACTTTTGTTTGTTTCTAGCAACGAAGAAACGTAATTCAAGATAGCAACCTAACATCATAATGATAATTTTATTTTTGTTTTATTTTAGCCGTCGCTTCATTACCTATCTCCGAGAATCTACGTCAGATCCAAATGTAAATATAAAAAGTAAACAAAAAATCTAATAAATGCTACAGTAGGTACGCATAACCTAAATATGCACTATAATTTGAACAGTGAAAGACCCATCCAATTCAACAGCTCATTTGGCAATACGTGGGTGTACTCAATACCTTGCTCGCTATGCTTACCCATTTAAACGGGCGATATGATATGTTATGGATTGCTAAAAACAATACATAGATTTTAATAGCGCGTCTAATATAATGCTGTTAGTCATAGAAGAGTTCCATTATCTATCGCCAAAGGTCTTCATGCATTCCCTATGTATACATAAAAAAGTCATATCATATGCACCCATTCAAATCTCGAAAACTGTTGCCAAAACGGTTTGGTACTTATAAGAAAATCGCAAATTCACAAACATACATCATATATATAAAACCTATTTTTTTAACCCCCGACGAAAAAGAGGGGTGTTATAAGTTTGACGTCGATGACTGTCTGTCTGTGTGTGTGTGTGTGTGTGTGTCTGTCTGTGGCATCGTAGCTCTAAACGGATGGACCGATTTCATCCGTTTTTTTTTTCATTTGAAAGTCAGTTTCCTTGCCGTGATTCTTAGCTGTGTTTGGTTAATATCGGTCTAGCAGTGTATGAATATCAGCTATTTTCCAAAATGATGTAAGGAATTTTTGGCGTATGATTACTCGATTAAGTTCTTCACGCGTGCAGTATAACTTCGACCTGATGCTGCAACCAGAATGGTCTCCAGAGAACCCAACTCTTCGAAAACTCACAGCAGACATATCGTATTTGGATTCAATAGATTATTTTTAATGAGTATGCTTATGTCATCGTTATTTATTATACTCGCTTAGGTTTCTATATTTATTGTATTGCCCTATAGGTTAGTTCAGTTTAAAAAGCTTAAAATTAAAATAAAATAAAAAAAATTAAGAAACTACGCAAAAAATAATTATACTCGTAGTTGAAGGAAAATCCCATATAATGTAAAACATAATTGTCAGTAAATAAACAAATGTTTATCGAAATGTGAATTGAAAAATATTTAACAAGCCGTCTCTAAACATTATCTTTTCTGATGAAACTGAACAATAAACTATATACTCAATTTAACGATATTTGTTTTTCATCATTCCGAAATATACCTATTTCGGGATCAGCTGTTGGGGTAGCTGACCCAAAAAGTTGTTAAGAGTACTTTCCCTACGTTCGTGCCAGCTGGCTGAACGAGGTGAGGATACCTACTTAGCCGGCCAGGCTGTATAAGCCGTCGAACCGTAGACAAGCAGATAATACTCAGAGCAGGGAAAGGTGCCCATGTTAGCCGGCCAGACTGGTTAGTCCTTGAACCGTAGCTATTGAAGTGAAACACGAGGGAATGATTGGAATCGACTTGTATTTTATTAAAAGTATGCTAGTTCCGGACCTAAATTTTTCCTAGGCCGTTCTCGCTCTTTACCCCCCCCCCTCGCCCCCCCTTTTTTTCTTTTTCCTTCTGATATTATTCTGAAAAAGGTTGTGATAGAATTAAAAAGTACCTTAGCTCCTTTCTTAAGAAACCGTTGCGTATATTCGGCTCCCAGTCCCGACGCACCTCCAGTTATAAGAAATGTTTTATCTTTTGGATCACAGAATTGCCCCATCTTTCTTAACCTATTTAAATACAAACTAAATGCTATATAGTGTAGAACAGTTTGGAAACAAGCGTATTTATAGATATGATGGGGCTTTATCTGTACTTTTAGCTATTATCATCTTTTTTATCGCAGTGTATCATATAGATAAGAATACCACTTACTCACCATGATGTATGATCCAGGGGGAGGTCAAAGGATTTTTTTTTTGCTTTAAGAAAAATGGATACGATCAACGTAGGTCATACATTACTAGTCTTCTTGTTAACCCCCACCAGCTAAGCTAAATGCTTGTGTTAGGGGTGGGTTTACGACCAAGACGGAGGCCCTTTTATTTCATGGTCCCCGTCGTGGTCCACCCGCTGGCGCTGCCATCATGTTCAACTCGGTCCTCGTACCGGTTCGGGCCCACACTGCAGTCATTGGAGAGGATCTGTCACTGCCGGCCATCATACGCTCCATGGTCGGCAGTGACAGGAATTTTACCGCGGTCGCAGCCTTCTGTGAGGAGGTCATCTCACAGAAGGAGGCGGCGGAGCGGGCCCGGGAGGATAATCTCCACTCGGACCCAATTCGCCGCCGGCGAACCGGGCGGCGGAGACGCGCTTACCAGCGCCTCATGCCGCCCTGAGTGTGGCTGCGGGTGGTCGGGACGGGTTTTCCCCTCCATCCGCCATATAGCTAGCCGCGAGGGGGTGACGTCCGCGTGTGTCTGGAAGCCGCCTTATTGATAGGTTACCCGCAGGTGGTGCCCGCATAGTGCGGGCAGGCGCTAGGAGGGGTCCGGATGTCTTAATAAAGCTGTTCCCGGATTCCTCCTATTTTAAGCGCAGTATGCCACACCGTGTGGTTTTAGTCGGTTCGATTCCGACACACCGTTCCACCGAAAACGAGGGTGGAATGACGGCCCGAGGGGGTTTCCACACGAAAAAAAAAGCCCGACATCTCAGCTAGCACGCTACCGCCACTTCGGTCATGCTTGAGATACTTCGGTTTTACCTTATTTGATTGTTATCGGGTAAGGATCTTATGATGGGATACTGGAGAAATTTAGTATTTAAATTAGTGTATATTTGATCCCGAAAAACACCCTTTGGTGAAGTGGACCTACGTTCACAACAAACTTTAACATTAACCAACTTCTAAAAACAACGTGCTTCTGAATCCGACCATTCTTTATGTTCCATTACATATTTGGCGCTTGTTAAACGATTTCAATGATTCTTTTTTTTATTTAATTGTCTTTACTTGTTCGAGACCAACAACAACATAGTGCGATCGAAGTCTAAAGTAAAAAAAAATAGTTACCTCTTCGTTTGAGTTAAAAAATTTAGGGATCATTTAAAAATCACTATATTTATATTAATTTTATGTACAAACTACTAACAATTATTTACATATTTTACATTACACTGTAATCCCCAAAAGGCTTTTGTTTATTTTAAGGGATAGGGGGCAAACGAATATACTGGTGACCTGATGGTACGTGACTACCGCCGCCTATGGACAACAGCAACTTAAGAGTCACAAGTGCGTCGCCGGCCTCTTACGTAGGAGTAAACTCTTTTCTTGTAAGTTTGAAAGCCGTAACAGTACAGAAATACAGCAGGCGACCGAGTTCTGTCTGGCTGAGAAAGTTCTGTACAGGTGTTGTTACTTGATTGTTGGGCAAGGTATATGAGTATATAATTTTAGTTTTTATTACATTGAGCCAAATAATTGGAAGAATTCACTTTTAACAAATGAGCCGTTAAATTTACAAATGTCGCCTCATACGATAAAATCTGTTTTGCTGTGTCAGTACTCAGCATGAAAATTGTCTTTTTTATTTCAAAGTGGGTCCACACTGCACCCCGTGGTAGCGCTGGTGGTTGAATTACGAAAATTATTTACCTTAAAATTATATGTAATGTTTTGAACACTTCCTAATCATTTTAAATATTTACAAAGATAATGCATAAAAGAATTACGTCGTTATTTACAATATTGTATATTTATATTAGTCACTTTGTAAGCGTTAT
This sequence comes from Tyria jacobaeae, assembly GCA_947561695.1. Lineage (NCBI taxonomy): Eukaryota > Metazoa > Arthropoda > Insecta > Lepidoptera > Erebidae > Tyria > Tyria jacobaeae. The sequence goes on from OX387221.1 coordinate 7,134,519, forward strand.
TAAATAATACGAATGCAATGAATGAATATACTAAAAAAAAATATATTCATAATAACAATATAAACATGAGATGAGATCAAGTGAATGACAAAATCTGATTAATACATAAAAGTTGAAACATTAGTGTCCTTACTTTTTTATAATAAATGCGATCTTATCTCATTCACATAATAGATATTTTAGAAAAAAAAAATTGAGGAATAAAATCGTTCAAAATTGTTAACTGGTAACCAAACCTTCGTTCTAAACTTACACGGACAGCACACAGCTGTATTGACTTTCGATGCACCAGATTGTCATTTTCCTTGCTCATCTCTATCCCTTCTCGGGCCGGACATGATATCTGTAAAAATACAATAATTAACAGGAAAAACCGTCTCCTAATGTTAGTACGAAGACTATTTGTTATTTTTTTTTTGTTAATATAACCTTTTATAATAATCTCTATGTACATCCAAAATGATCGCGAGTAAATTTAAACTTCGTGTTGAGAGGTTATGTACCTAATTTATTATGAAAAATATATATTGGCCAAAAATTATATTTAAGAGGTTGTTACACGACGATATACAAAACAGAATAAAATATTAGACATAAATAACACATTAATGTGCTACTGTATGCAACGATACGTAATGTTGAAAATATGCATTTAATATGCATGTTATTTTTAATTGCGTAGGTCACTTTTATGTGTAATTCTTAGATTTTAGACTCCTAAAGCGCTAGCCAATCACTAGCAGCTAGCTAACAATTTCAGTGTCAAATATTATTTTGGATACTTTCACAGAAAACATTATTATTTTGTGAACGATATACTCAAATCGTTACCCTTTATAAATAAAGCATCATAACGATATGATATTAACCATACCTATTGCAGTGAAGTTCGATCAAAACATTTTAAATATAATAGCTAATCTAGGTATAAGCACTCTTACTCTATCTATATCTATCTATATCATTTCTCACATGATAAATGGCATTAATTCGGTTAAAAATTTGTAAGTAAAATTGTATTATTTACCTTACGATTATCGATCGAGATATGTAAATAGGTAATCGAAATATGTAAATAGGTATTGCATTCGAGTATATATTTGTTTAGGACATTTTGACGTGGGAGAACCGGCCGATCAGATTAACCGGATCGGAGAACCGGTTGTTAAGTAATGATTGCGTTGTATTTCACCGCCACTCGTTCATATAAAAATTCAGCTTTTTTAAAATTTTTTGGTGGTGAAATGTCTTTAACTTCTCTGAGAAATCGTTTTTAAAAAGCATTTCATTTCATCACTTATTTTTTATGTATAAACATAGACCGAAGACATACAGAACTTCTACGTGTACAATAGTAAAGTATATGTGTCGATGTAAAATGTCATAAATGCTATAAACTATCAAATTGACTAAATAACAGTAACCGCGATGTTGCTCGTATCTCGATAGGAATTAGAATAAGAACTAGAATAGAGAAGAATAGAATTTTATCATGGACACGTGAATGCTTGTATAAATTAGTTAATAAAAAAGATCGTAGGTTCGTCCAATAAATTATGGAATTACTGGCATGTTATTATTTACCTGATTTAACTTGACTTGCTGTATTAAATAATTCACTGTCATAGGTTATTTTTTTTTGTTAGGAAGACACACTGAAACAAATACTTAGATATTTTTTTCTGTTCACCACAAAAAACATTTTTTTCAAACACAAAGGAAAAGTATATTTTCTTGCTGAAGCTTATCCTTTACTGCAACAAAACAACGAATCACTAGGTTTGACTTGACAAAAAATATTAAATTAAAATAACTTTAGTAAACTTTTCAACTATGGATTAAACTTATTTCTTGTATTCGATATGGCTTAAACTACTTTTAGTAAGGCAAATCGGGTCCACCGTACTTGTTCAGAATTTTATAGGTTTTATATAATTAAGCCTTCTGTGCATTGCTGGCAGCTTACAAGTAAATTTTATATATGTCTAATGTTTTTCAAATGGTGAAAGTGTAATGTCAGATAGATTGCATTGTCCAAAGAAGTATTGTATTGAAGATCAACAAGCTAAAATGTTGTAATTTGGAGTATTGTATTGAAACTCATCTAGTTAAGATGTTGTAATTTATAATGTAAAAGTTTTTCTTAGAGAAGTATTTTGATAATAATGTTTAGCAGACTGCTCAATAACAGCAATGTATTATATAATTGAATATAAATAAATTCAAGTCAAGTGACGGAGAAAGTTTAATTTAAATGAATCCCACAGATTTTATATACCTTTAACACAACCGTTTCCTAGAATCTTTTATTTCCGAACGCATAACAAGTGAGTTGTCATCTGTATTTTTCGAAAAATTGTCAAACGTCAAAGTCTATCAAACAACCACCAAACAAAATAAGTTTAGTCTGAAGTTAAGTTTTAATATTTGAAAAGTCATATTTAATAAATAGTAGAAATGGTACAGTTTTGTGGAAATTAAATTGAAATTGTTATTAAATATATGCTTTATATAATGTATACTATGATTTATTTTATAACCTTGTTTCAGAGTGCGATATTTAATTTTCAAAGTTTGCTGTCCGTAATATTACTTCTTATATGTACTTGTGCATATCTGAGGTCATTTTTCCCTGGTATTATGGACCGTAATAAAACGGGGTACGCATACTTTGTTTTATTTGTAATAGGTAGAAATATTGTATTCGGGTGAACAACATCTGGGTAGATGTATAACTGTTTCCATTACTATCACCTATGCCGTTTTTGTGTTCTTTTTTATGCTTTAACATACATACATACAAACGATACGACCTTCAATCCTTCAAGAAAAGGTACACCTACCTAAAGGGCTGGCAAGGCACTTGTAACTTGAGTTATTGGTGGTGGTGGTAGTCAACTCGTTTGCCCCCATCCCTTTAACTGATGGGCGTATTGTTTTGTCTTTCATTATTTCTCTATAGGTTATCCTGGTTTGATAATAATTTCTTCAAATATTTTAGTCTGTATGCCTGCCTATCATTCTAGTCCATTTCTTTGAAATATCTTGTGTTTGCTGTCTAGTTTCTCAGGATTTACTTTTAGTACTAATGAGTCTACTTGTTTGTAACTAGGTTAGTAATAGTTAATCTAATATATCTGTAACTATTGTCATTAAAACTTCTCCGCACTCTGCATTATCTTACCTATAAGGATCATGAGCATGAGTCATAGATAAAATGCACTTATAAAAAGGATTATACATAAATGGTGTTTTCATAAGTATCACATTCATTCCATAAAATCACAATCTTAACTAATATAAAAACCAGACTTTGTAATAAAAAAATACTTACTAATAATGCTTAAATTAGAATAAGTCATTCAAATTGCCTTAAAAAAGTAGACAATTATATGCAATTTTTTTTTGTTTGCAGTTTACTTGGGACATTTTGGAAATGTGCTCGGATTGGTGAAAGAAAATCTCCTTATGTCGCCATCAGTTGTGTGATAATGGCATTTAGTATATTGTTCCTTACATAAACATTGTTTTAATTGTGTTATTGATAAACTATCTTTTTTTAAATATTTGTAAATAAAATTATATTTTAAACCTAATTAATATTTTTACTCTGGTTCTAATATACATATACATAATGATACATTTTTATATGCCACTGACACACTTCTTCAAAAACAATACTCAAAGCTTCTGTCAGCTAAACTTAGTCCCATTGTAGACATCTTTTCAAATTCATCATTTCAGCTTACATAATTACTGGTATGTACCAGACACTAACTGCAAATGACTGCCCATTGTACCACTGTGTTTAAATGTGGTATTATGCTATATTGCTATTATGATAGTAACCTATTGATGGTGTTCCAAAAAGTGGACCTATCTATCTATATATATACCCAACTTACCATTATAGGTTTCTCACAATCTCATGGCAAGTTATTTTAAAACGTTTATGAGATATCTTATTTTGTAAAAACAGGATTATCATCCTTATGCTGTTTGCAATATTATTTATTTTGCTTTGAAGTTACTATTACAAGTGAACACAACTAAGCACAACTGATTATAGCCCAAGATACATAGGTTTAGGTTAGGCTAGAACTGCAACCTCTGGTCACAGCCCGGAGGTCGAACTTACAAAAGGCGGCACACTTGGCCACCAGAGGAGCCTCACTGGTGGTCGGGCGGATCAAGGCGCTTGGCTAAGACAGATAAGATGGCCCTGGATAAGACAGAGGCCCTCCTATTCTACGGGGGTTGTCCGGTCAATGGCGCTATACGGTGCATCGGTGTGGCCGGAGGCTCTAACCGCCCAGAATAGGGCACGCCTCTGGCGCCTTCAGAGGGTCATCATCAATCGGCCCCCGCCCGAAGAGGTACGCGAGTGGCGTGAGGCCGCTCGCCGAGCCACGATGGCTCGTTGGTCGTCCCGGCTGGATGCTCCACGTGTTTGCTTATCCACCGTGTTGGCAGGTTCTCTCCGGCCACGGCTGCTTCGGAAAGTACCTGCACTCGGTCGCTAGGAGGGAATTGAGTTCCGTCTGCCACCACTACGACTGCAGTGAGGACTCGGCCCAGCATACGCTCACGGATTGCCACGCTTGGCCGGCGCAGCGTCGGGCCCTCACTGCAGTAATTGGAGAGGATCTGTCACTACCGGCCGTCATACGCTCCATGGTCGGTAATGACAGGAAATTTACCGCGGTCGCAACCTTCTGTGAGGAGGTCATCTCGCAGGAGGCGGCGGAGCGGGCCCGGGAGGACGATCTCCACTCGGACCCAATTCGCTGGCGGCGTAGGCACGCTTATTAGCGCCTTATGTTGGTGGTTTTCCCCTCCACCCGCTATAGTGGCCAGCCGCGAGGAGGCGACGTCCTGGTGTGCCTGGACGTTTCCTAATTGAGAGTTAACCATAGGTGGTGCCCGCGCTTTTGCGGGCAAGAGGCGCTAGGAGGGGTCCGGATGTCTTACTAAAGCTGCTCCCGGATTCCTCCTATTTGAAGCGCAGTATGGCACACCGTGTGGTTTTAGTCGGTCGATTCCGACACACCGTTCCACCGAAAACCCCGGTGGGATGACGGCCCGAGGCCTGCAACCACAATCCACGAGCCGAGCTAGGGTAGCAAGTGTGCCGCAGCAGCGGCCGGCGAGTCCCAGAACCGAATTCTACGCGTAGCGAGTGGGAATTGTAATTAGTTGTATATCTAGGATATTAATTGTCGGTACCGTCGCGGCTGGACGACTTATTCCTTGAAAAAGGCCTGTCGAGACCGAAACTAGTCGGGCATCCCCGAAATACACACGTGATATTTAAATAAATTACTAGAAAATTGTTTAGTAAATATTTTAGTCCTTGAACGAAGTGCTATAGAAACAATGTTTTTTTCTTACAGTATTTTAGGAGGATTTGGGTTATCCATACTAATATTATAAATGGGAATGTAAGTTAGTTTGTTATTCTTATCAGGAAAATTTGGTTTAGGAAGGACGTAGAATACTTTTTAGTAAACTAGCAACTTCAACGCCATCTATATTTCAAGAATTCAATGAGAGCGTAGCCGCGGGTAAAAGCTAGTAGTAAATAAAACACAAAATATTTTCAATATTTTTATTTTTATACGTGTCTGGGTTTCTAAAAATAGAAAATGCTAAAGGATAGAATATAAAGAGATTACAAAACAGTCACAAAATCTAATACTAATCATTATAATATACCTTGTAATATTTTTTTATAACTCAATAGTTGTAATGCTTTATGTAACAAATTGATTATAATGCTATAATTATAGCAGTGTGCAAGCAACAGCCAAGTGATATGCAGATATTAACGAGTGCAATCACTTTACCAACTGTGCTGTATAATATTGTGCATAATAAACATTGCATCCAAATATGAAACAAACGAATATGATCATGACTCATTTATCAGATTATAAATAATCATAATAATTAAAAATATAAATTTATGAAAAATGCCTTCATACCTAGTCTACCTGTACTAAGACATGGCAATTCCAATAAGCTTGTCTTTTAATTCTTCATCAAAATGCATAAAAAATTTAATGATCCAATAAAACATAAAAATATTGTAAAATGTTTCAAAATATTAACAATCTCAACTCCTATGCTATGGGTAGATATAATCTCTGAATTTCAGTACATTTTTTATCAAATGGGCCAAATATTGCAAATTCTTATCACTTTTTGTTACAATTTTGTGGAAAATCTAGTGCGTAATACTAACATGTCTAATTGGGCTTAATTCAGTCTAAACATTGTCCTATCATAAGCTAAATACTTAAATACAGCGACGATACATCCACTAGTCCTACAAGCTATAACTAAATAAATAAACTTCGATGCATTGATGTGCGTTCAGATATCAATCATTCGTTATTTACTAATTGTAATACACTATAATTGAAAAACGGAGAGTTTAGTATTTGGAAGAGTTTTTCTTTGCTTATTTTTATACACTCGACGTGTTTATTTCTTTAAACGTGCTTAGAACTATCAAATAAATAAATAGTAAGAAGAGTTTCGTCGAATTTATTGTGTATTTAAAAAACGATTAAGAAAAGTGTGATATAAAAAGCGAGTGTTAGTAAGTAAATACAGATTATATGGCACTAGAAATACACATTGTCGATAACAACACATTCATTGAGCAAGAGAGGAAGGAGTACGAAATGAGTGTTCGTCCGCGGATTGCCAACTTTAACTTGCTTCAATTCTTAATAGAAAAAGATAACTTAAACAAACCACAAGGCACAAGCCTTATCAGAATAAAATTTCAATAAAATCATAAGGAACAAAATTCACCAGAAAGTATAATCAAATATTATCACAGAGACTCAATAGTCGAGGTGCACAGCAATGATTGAAGTGCAACATTGAAAAACTTTAAATTTTGCAAAGAACACCAGAGTGGCGCGACCACGACCCGTCTTATCACATTCATTTACTTTACTTTTGGTGTCTTATAAGTGATGGTCGAATATTACCGTACTAAAATTATCTACACGGGTACTACTAAAATGACTTTTACCATTCAAGTACTTAAACCTACAACACGCACTAATAAATAATGCGACCACAAATGGCGGATATTTATTTCTCTTATTAAACAGCTATTATTCTTTTATAATCTAAAAAACTTAGCAAATGTTATAATAAAAACACACAAACATTATGTAGAGTAACACTAACATGCGAACTGCGTTTTTAAGTATTATTAGTCAATAGTAAACATAATTAAAAAGGTTAAAAATAAATCTTAATACACCCCAACTATTTGTGACATCTTTATCAGTGCTGGTTAGAAATGTTGTTTATTTCCATAATGATTGCCTGCTATGCTATTATTTTCATAGAATAACCTCTTAATAAAAATAAATACTGAATGTTCAGATATATAAATAAATCATGCGTGAGCTTAGCCGTAATTACTTTTACAATTAAAATAAAAGCTCAACTTAACTTGATTCATACTCAATCCATAAATAAGTCTTACACTACTAGAGAGACATTCTTGTCTTATTTTCTCCTAAAATCAAACGTGGAAGTACTTTATAAGACAATATAAATACGCACTAAAAACAAAATGTTTTGGCACCACTATGCTTCAACACAACATGTTAAATAAGTATGTAGTCCTAAAAGAATTACAAGACTAAATCTAACAATGACTATGTATGAACGACTATGGGAAAGACTTAGAATGACGCCGGAGAACAACCTGTTCACCTGTTATTTCCAATTGTCGGATACATTACTGCTTGTTTACCCTGCAAACAATACTTAAATTCAAAATCAAGTCAAACGTGCACAGAAAATTACATTTTTAGTGATTAGAATAAGGAGAAAACATGATAAGAAAAACTATATTAGTTTTGAATGGTTTACATATAAGAATAATAATAATATACTAGTTGCCACTTTTCTAAAGATCTTATAAGGCTTATGACTGTTCTGCGAAATCAAAAACATACAGTTATATTTTGATTTTGCAGACTTGAACAACACATACCTTAATTAAAAAATGAAGTTTTTACGAACATACTACGAGCCCCGATGCAAAATATTTCGTCTATTATGGAAAGTAGTGCGTAAAGCGTAAAATATAGAAAATAAATATCGGTAAAATAATTAAAACCTTTTTATAAAAGTAAACCACAATTTGAGGAACATTTTAAAGTTTATTTTAACATAACTGAAATTCTTTCATGACTTTACATAACATAAAAAAATTAAAAAATATTCTAAAAAACATAACGCAAAAGTATTCGTCTACCTTTGTCACTCACGCAAAATAGTTACCACTTAGTTGTGTCGCCTTTGCTATCAATGACAATGCAACAGGCAAGAGTTTTTAGTTTTAGCCTTTAAGTCGCTCTTCGATCTTGATGGATTTTTACGGAGATTTTTTTTCATTTTCCACCATAGGGTTTTAGATGGCCATTCGATTGTAGGGATGCTTTTTGCCAGTAGCCACGTCTTTGTTGCCCTTGCAGTATGACAGGAATCACCATCCTGTTGAAAAATGAAGGAATCTTGATGCTTAAGTGACGGAATAGAGGGCAGTAAATTCTCTTCCCAAAGGTTTTTATACCTTGCAGCATTGATAGAACCATCCACAAACTGCATACCACCAACACCTTGTGCAGACATGCAGCCCCATATCATAAGAGACGCCGGACACTTCACTTTGCGTTTGAGACAATCAGTATGAAATGCCTCATTTTTGTTCCGAACAACTTTTTTCCTTTCATCGCCGACTGTCACTTCAAATTTGGACTCGTCACTCCAAATTATACTACGCCACTGATCGGAATTCCAATTTAAATAATCACGAGCAAACTTCAACCTCTTTTTCTTTTGTGTAAAATCCGTAATCGTATCAACTGAGACGCCTTTGTGAATCATGGCCTTCCATTGCAGCGTGAGTTCTCCAGCTCGAGCCCGGCAATTATTTTTGGTAATTTTCTTCAGGATTCTGTTTTCTACTGCACTTGTGATGCGTGGTCGACCAGTTTTCTTCAAACAAGAAGTCGTTCTATTATTTTTATAGTGCTGAATGATAGATTGGACTGTAGACCTGGGAAGTATCAAGTCTTTAGATATTTGGTAACTTGATTTGCCAGCATCGACCCCACAAACTATTCGCTTTCGAAGCTCTTCACACACGGGTTTGCCACAACCCCTTGTTATTTGAAAGCTAATGAAAAAAAACTGAAATTTTCAGAATTTATACTGTCTCACTTGAAAAATGACACAGAATTACTTTTACAAATTTAAATTATGCAACATAATTGTACAAAGAAATAATAATCTTATTTAATTCACCGATAGACGAACTCTTTTGCATCGATTAACAATTAGAAGAAGTGTTTAGCTTATAACTTCTTCGAATTAAAACAGGATATGTATAAATTTAAAAAGCTAAAATAGTTTATTGGTTCATAATTAAAAAATGGCATAAGTAACGCGACATGTGATAGTAGAACAACCTAATATTTTATATAGATATACAAAAATAATGAAGTTAGAGAAAATCTCACAGAGAAAATTTCACACTAGACGAACTATTTTGCATCGGGGCTCGTAAAACGCTGTCCGCCATGTTTATGTTAGATAGATTATCTGTCATTTGCTGTCAAGGGACATGTAAATAAGCCTTTGTATTTCTACTGACTTTAATGATGACTGAATGATGAATGACTAGACTTTAATAATTTCATAAAGTTTATATTCAAAATAAATATAATAACCATGACTTTTAAAAATCTTTATTTGCAATAAAAATATAGTATTATTATTTTATTAATTATTTATGGACTCTCTCTCGTATGTATATTCAACGCAGAGATTCTGCCAATGTCAAGTATTTCTAGAGAAAAAACAATCTATAAAAATATGATCGCCATGTTGGTCGAAAACCGAATCAAAATATAGTAATTATCGTTATTGCAACAATTGCGAATACAAAAACATACCGGATAAATTTCTTTGAAGAAAAGAAGAAGAAAGAAAGACGGTTTTGTTTTAGAGTGGGCAGAGAAATATGTAAGTAATAATTTCGAGCAGTAAATGTTGGTCATAAACTGGTTTAAAGAAAGTCCCTCTCTCTTCTTCTTCAAGATAATTTTTAATAAGAGTTTTAGAAATACAAAAGAATGACGTTTATTTGTTAACGACTTGTGCAACGTCACATCATGGCCGATAGCGTTTTAAAGATTTCAAGTTAAAAGTATAAAACAGAAATTTTAAATTGAATTTATAAAGAATTCATGAAATTGATATATTTCGGTTTCTTAGACCGAGTACTTTGTTGCATAATATTTAATATGAGTCAAGTAGCCTATGAACTCGATTAATCCAAAACAATATCTTCATCATCATATTCCAACTCTTCTTCCAAATTAATTTAGGGTCCGTGTAAGGAGAGATTTAGTTAATTTTATGGTCGACCTTGGAAATGTAGTCGTTTTAAGACAGGAAAAGGTAGAAATGGATAGTTGTAAAAGGAAAATAAGAGGGAAAAGGCACCTGGGATAAGGGATAATATAAGTCACGAATTAGCAATCGGACTGAGACTACAGTAGTTCGTAGAAGCCAGTGTTGCGTGTGTGTACTTCATGTGACTGGAGAGCCTACTATAAAAGGAACACCTGCTGTAACTTCTTGTAACTATGATATAATCTATATTATAATGTGGTAGTTAGTGCCTGAACTATTACCATTAGCATTGATCTATTAAAATATCCAATCATAGTCATAAATATATCATACCTGTGTTATTCTTAGTCGTATCCTATCTGATCATCTCTAGATACTTGTGCTTGTGTTTAGTGAGCATCTCGGTGACGGTGACCAGTTTGCGTATAGCTTGCTGAGTCTTGGCCAGCCCTTGTAACTCCGTCAAGTGTGACACGCATATGTGGTGAAGAGTTGCTAACTCCTTGGCTATAAAATAAAATCAAGTTCAATTTAACCTTCCGAATAATTCTTATGTAGTACTAATTATGGTCACCTAGAGGGTAAAGCTCGAAGAAGCTTGGTGTGTTAAACTGATCGTCAGCATTTCACTAGAGCCCACCGCCTGCAACTTTATAAGGCGCAGGTTCGGCCGCACATGGAATACTGTTCTAAACTCTATGCAGGGGCATCCCAGTACCAACTTTTCCCTCTTGACCTCATTCAACGGAGAGCGCTCGTACCAACGACTTCAAACCTTGAAGAGAAGAGCGCTCTCCTACATAAAAGGCCGGGACGCACTTGTGACTCTTGAGTAATTAAGGTTTTTAGTATTTCAGAACCAACCAGGGTTAACAAGAAAGTACATAATTGGAATCTGATGGTATAAATTAAGGCAGATTCAAAACGTTTTTATATGAAAGAAAAGTGCCAATCTACTTTTAGTTTGTTTCATACAAGCTGAGACATTTAGCTAACCAATATCAAAATTGTTATTCGTGTTAGGTGGTGGATTGCCAGGGTCCGGCACGTTACTCAGCTGATCAAGAAACACAACCATTCGCTCCTTGTTCTTCAGAATGAATGGGTTCACCACTTCCATATACGGCTCCTGGAATATCAAAAACATGACGTGTTTTTCAGAAGGCAATGAGATAAATATTGTTTCTGTAAAAGCCAATTTATAAATCTGGCATATTGTAATTTGAATCACTACCGTTTTCATTCAAGCTGATGTTTTTAGAATGTATTTGTTTCGATCTGAACATGTTCTCAGTGACTGGATTGGAGCTATTTTCTACTGGTTACGATTAGAATTATATCATAATTATTATTATAACAGTGTGTGTTGGGTGAGCATTTGATGTGTACCATGCACGCATTTTTTTCTTCTAAATATGATATGATTCAACGTGTGATAGAATATTGATTGTATGATATAGGGAGCTTTTTAAAAATCATGTTTGTGAAAAGTATGTACGATTTAGAGGACTTTCGTTGTAAAAAGTAATAAAAGTACGTACTTTAGCCCCAAACTCGATGAGGTTGGCGAGGTTCTGCAGGCACTTGGCGACCATAAGCAGCGAGCGCTGCGCGTGAGGAGGGGGCGGGGCGGCCACCAGCGCCCACGCGCGCGGCTCCACCAACGCCGGGCAGATTAGGCGCAGGAAAATGAAACCTAACGACCAACCAATACATTCATAACATCCTCACTCTTATCATAAATGTGACAGTACTGGACGATGTGTCTGCATAGTATTATTAACATAATACTATGCAGACACATCGTCCAGTGTACTGATGAGACCCTGGGGTAAATGCTTTTTATCATGAAAATATCTCTGTTCTCAAAAATATCGTACTGTACATACAAAGCGAACGAAGCTGCGGGCAAAAGCTAATTGAAATTAAGCCGAGTTTGTACTATGGTAACCAGACTGCTGATATACACTTACATAATTCTACATACATATCATAAATAAATTACATCCAGACAACCACAATACAAATACTCGTGCTCATCACATAATTATTTGTCCTGGGTGGGAATCGAACCCAAGACCGAGGTCTTCCTAAGCCAAGCTAAGCAGTTAGGATCAGTAACCACTAGACCAACAGATTACCAAATTCTTTCAGATAGCTGAGCTGAGCGGATGGTTTAGTCGGACATTATTGCTATTACTCTGTGAAAAAATCTTATTGGTTTGGCAGCTGTATAAGAATGGATACATAAACTTAACCACTAAACTACAATACATTCTCATTTCCTTCATATGAAATGAAAGAATTGAGAACGTCTTTCACTGAAGATCTAAGGCTCAGTGTTGACTTATTTAGATACATAAAATATAAACAAGGAAGGAAAAAAGTTTCAAAACATTTCTTTGTCATTAATAGTTCACATTTACCTCAATGATGATTCACAAACAATTTAAAACCAAAATGCCTTATTTAATTTTGAGCCTATAATCGATTCTTACTTCTATATAAATAATATTGTTAGTTCATTTTAGTCAGCACTACATTTGTGACCATGTGGTATTTGTACAACTTTAAGAGTAGGTTACCCACCTGACACAACTCTGGTCCGCACAAACCGTTCGTTCGGCCACTTAGCGACAGCTGCCCGTTGCAAGCAACCGCACAAGTAACGCACGGGCCGCGGACATGCCTCCGGTGATGTGAAAATTGATAACGTTATCTACAAAAAAAAGGAAAAAAGCCAAAAGACCTGTTTCATAATTGATAGTATATATATAAAGATGTTAGTGTCACTAAAACTCGATTAGGTCATCACCGTTTTGAATAAATGCCTGGTTTATGAGCAATATAAAGAACTACATTCACGACATAATATAAGCAACGATTTTTCAAATCGACTATCCATTCGAACTGATTTATAAACAAGAGTTTTAATAATGTAATATGAGTAGTACGTACGTTATTATGAATAGATAGGACAGGTAAATATTTATTTGTTCGTAATACATTATAATGTGTTTTAATTTTAATAGAATGTACAAAACTTTATGTTACAATGTTATTCATTCATTTTGATGTGCCAATGTAGGTTCCATGATGACTCTTTATTGTATTTGGAATTACAAATAAAGAATACTGAATAATGGGTCTTTTATAAGATACAAAAAATACTTATGCTCATGCATATGGTTGTAGCAAACAGCCACACGGTCCGCATAAACATTTGCCTTTTTTTTGGTTTTTTATCCTACCTGGTCCAATATCATAAGAAGAAATTCCGCATTATTACAGGCATCGTCAGGTGAATCCATCTTAGTCGGATTTAGTTCAGCCGACTGTTTGGCATCTATTAATTTCTGGACTGTTTCTGCTATAGCGGCCTGTTAACACAATGATACAAGCATTACTTCTGAACTTGCAAACATTACACTGCAATTAAATGGTCTTTGGATGACTTTTAGTGGCCAGGTGTATAAATGTTTTAACTAAACTTGAATCATATATATTATATAGGTTCATATCTATTATATAGGTTCATGTTGGTTATTGTTCATTTATATTGAAATTTACGTGAATACATTTTATGGGTAAAAGGCTTGGACAGTTCAGCCAGTTCCAGTAACGGGTATGCGACCGCGACGTCTTCAAGCTCACCTTTCCGACGTCCTCAAGTTCCGTCCGTATAAGCAAAATTCCTTTCCTCCCTTTGCCTTTCCTTTCCAATATACTCCCAAGTTTAACATGCTTATTTCCTAAAGTGCCAGCAAAAGCCTTGACCTCTAGTACGTTTTAAGGACTAAATTCTATTTGTAAAAATGCAGGTGTATAATATACTTCTGATTACCCCTCCAGGAATGCAGGCGTGAGGAATTTTGTATAATGTATTATATTTAAATTCGGCCTTGATACATACCGAAATATAATTTTATAACAAATTGGTTTTTGGGTACATAAAATCATATATTTCTTTTACTTACTTTTTTCTTAAAGTTAAGGCCATAGACAAAATATTGGGTGTTTGATTTTTGTTTTGTAAATAAATTGAATAAATTTAAGTAAAATACTTTCTAAAATATTTATAATTGGATGACGAATTTATTCAGAGTAATACTTCGATTGTTTCTAACAATATTTTATGTAACTTTATATTATATAGTATATTAGATATAACAGTAATGTGATATCTAATCGTTTTTTATGAATGTCGTAATTAAACTAGCATTGAACTACTGCATATTTCGAAATGCTTGATGTAACTTTGTAGATATAGTCTACATATGTAGGCCGTCGGTGATGTGGTAATATATTGTGTAACAATGTGCAGTATATTGTGTGTGCAATCTCTGTCGAACGTGTGGTGGGGTGGTGTCAGTGATGCCATCTTGGGGGTTTTTCTACCTTAATTTAGGGAAAAAAAATCTATACAGGGAGTGTTTTAGGGGGAAGAATTTTTTCATTATATCTTGAAAATGATATACTTATGTAGCAGTAGGGGATATTTAGTTTAAATGTAGTGGGTTTTTAAATTGCTTTAGGGTTCCCCCTAAAGCAATTTAGTTTTCAAACAGTTGGAGACACTGGCTGGTGTAACAATATGTGAGCAATCTGTGTGGAGTACCGCTTTAGTGTCAAGCGGTTGCAAAAGACCAGGTAAAGTACCTTGGTTAACCAGGGTCACTCAGTCGTGGAGGTCATCGGTAACAACAATGGGTTGTTTGGATTCTTCGGCGAGTTAGGGTGCTACCTAATAATTGCTTGTTTGCTTGAATAGCCTTATTCCCATCAACGTAAAATTCGAGCTTTGATGTGATGTTCCAGAAACAGCCCGAGGAAACCTAATCCATTCTATCCTATTACATTGCCCTTACATGTAATTTGCGCTTATAAACAAGTTACAAGAAAAGTATCTGAGGTGTTACAAGAAAACTGTGAAAATATTTTGAAAAAAAAGTGTTCTTGGAGCCTGCCTTTTCTTCTCTTAAGGATCTATGCATTGGAACAGGCGACCAAATTCCTATCTTAACATTCAAAAATACCTATGATTGGTATAATGAAAAAAATGTAATGACTGGATAGTTAGTCTAGTGGTTAGAAGCTGATAAGCTGGCGGGCATGGGTTCGATTCCCACACGGTTCAAAGTGTATGTATGTGTTCTATAAACAGTTGCTCGAGTCTCGGTGTTCTTTGTATTAGTAATAATCACTTATACAAACAATATTTGTAAAGTGATTATAATTCAGGAACAATTCCTAGTGCGGGTGTTGTCTTTTTTTATATTTGATGTAGATATTGCGTGAGGAGTGGGTGGTGGAGGATGTTAGGGTGTGCGACCTGCAGGAAGGGCTTGCAGTGTGCGCGCATGAACTCGTCGACAAGCGCGGTGGCGAGCGAGGCGGCGCGGAACATGGCGCGGTGGTCGAGCTCGCGCGCCACCTCGGCGCTCACCAGCTCACGCGCCAGCTCCGCGCCGCGTCCGCATTCCGTGAACGTGTGCAGCAACGCTGCGGAACACGTCACCCCACTACTTCAGCTATTCTACGTTTTACATTGATTCTACACGATCACTGTCTCTAATTAATTCAATAATAATAATATATGTGCCTTAATAACATTAAATAATGTGACATATGAATAAAAGTTTTATACAAGACTAAACGGTTATATTCCTAAAATTCATATGCCGTGGTGGTGCTCTCGGTGGAGTGGAGAAGAGCCACCCCATTTCATCCTTTTTAGCTATCGGACAGTATGTATACAGTCATAAAATGCACGATTGACAATAAAACAATAGGCTTGCCCCCTATTACATTAATGGGACCAAATTCTTATTAGCAAATTGTAGGTGTTTTATACACCCCTGGCTACACCTTGGGGGTGCAGGCGTAAGTGTATGTATGCAAAACATAATGATTTAATAGAGGCGAGTTCTAAAGTCCTAAACCTTTATTTAAACAAAATCTGCATAATATGACCGTATTCTTCATTTTAATACGTCTATATTAATCAGAGATATCTTACAATTCATTGAGTTGTAGGTATAACATACTAGCTCTGGCCGACTAAACAAGACTATACATATCCAAAACCAATCTTGCGGCTTACAATGAATGTGTATATATATCGTGTACCACAATCACCACCAGACTGGTCTCAGATATAAATATAGAATTAAAAAATGTCTGAGTCAGCAAAATATATTAATTATTCTTACAGGTTGCCAGGGGTTGTCTATCAGTGCGACACAACTCAGCTAAAGCTTTCACTGCAGGCACTCCTGGTTCCAATAGCAATTGCCGCAGAGGATTGTACTCTTCTCGAGGCATTACGAGCTCTTGCATATATCTTTAAAGAAATAATTCATTTAGAATCCACATGTATGATACTTTGGTATAAATATTAACAATTTTGATGTGAACATTATTGCCAAACCATAGCATCAGTAACATTGACCAAGCAAAACTGATAATAATATGGATTATCACAACTATAAGCTCTAGAATGATAGACCTTTTAGAATTATGATGTTTCCAATATAGAAGTATTACAAAGTAAGCTATTAGAGAGAAGTCTAGGAAGAAAAAAAAATGTTTGAATTATAATACATTACCGAATACGTAATCTCAAAGAGCCCCATTCTCCAATAGGGGTCATTCCCACAAGAGGATACCATTCTTCTATCTCCTCCCCGTTTGCGAGATTCGCTAGCTCTATTGTTAGTTCTGCAACCTGCAATACAGTTAACGCAATCAATAAAAAAAGAAAGAAAAAGAAAAAAGTTTACAATATTGGGCTTTCATTAGAATTCTATATAATAGTTTATAAATTATTTAACAAAATTCCCTAGTGATCAAAAATTTGAGTTATTTTTATAAATATGTCAAAAGTAAGTAATCTGACACATTTTTTAAAATTAAGTATGTTTCAGCCTAAGCTAGGTGCATCCTGTGTTTCAATTAAGTATGTGACAGCCTGAGCTAGGTGTATCATGTGTTTCAATTAAGTATGTGTCAGCCTGAGCTAGGTGTATCCTGTGTTTCAATTAAGTATGTGACAGCCTGAGCTAGGTGTATCCTGTGTTTCAATTAAGTATGTGACAGCCTGAGCTAGGTGTATCATGTGTTTCAATTAAGTATGTGTCAGCCTGAGCTAGGTGTATCCTGTGTTTCAATTAAGCATGTGACAGCCTGAGCTAGGTGTATCCTGTGTTTCAATTAAGTATGTGACAGCTTGAGCTAGGTGTATCATGTGTTTCAATTAAGTATGTGTCAGCCTGAGCTAGGTGTATCCTGTGTTTCAATTAAGTATGTGACAGCCTGAGCTAGGTGTATCCTGTGTTTCAATTAAGTATGTGACAGCCTAAGCTAGGTGTATCATGTGTTTCAATTAAGTATGTGACAGCCTGAGCTAGATGTATCCTGTGTTTCAATTAAGTATGTGACAGCCTGAGCTAGGTGTATCATGTGTTTCAATTAAGTATGTGACAGCCTGAGCTAGGTGTATTCTGTGTTTCAATTAAGTATGTGACAGCCTGAGCTAGGTGTATCCTGTGTTTCAATTAAGTATGTGTCAGCCTGAGCTAGGTGTATCCTGTGTTTCAATTAAGTATGTGTCAGCCTGAGCTAAGTGTATCCTGTGTTTCAATTAAGTATGTGCCTGAGCTAGGTGTATCCTGTGTTTCAATTAAGTATGTGACAACCTGAGCTAGGTGTATCCTGTGTTGCAATTAAGTATGTGTCAGCTTGAGCTAGTTGTATCCTGTGTTTCAATTAAGTATGTGTCAGCCTTAGCTAAGTATATCCTGTGTTTCAGTTCAGGCTATCACTAGACTTATTATTTGTTTAGTATGTTGGAAGTATAGAAGGAAATATTGGAAGTAAAGTAATAACCATAAATATATATATGTATATATATATATAGCCATAAATTAAATTAAAATAAGTAATGAAAATATCATTTCAACGTTTCTAACAGTTTTTCTGTGTCTGCATAATTGAGCTTACCTAAATATTCGGTCAACATACTCACACAATGTTTGTACCTTACGCAATATATATTTAATATCTTATTTAACTTATTATACAAAAAGGGTCCTAAAAAAAGTCTATTTACGAATGCGTGTATAGTCCACGGTTTGATACAAATCAGGTCATTCGTTCTCTTAATCGCAGGTAAGGATTTTAATGGTAGTTCCGAGTACTGTTTTAGTATGAAGTGCATGATGAATAATTGGCGAACTGTAAGGATCTTACATTCGGTATAACTCAGATGTGTGGAAAATATAAATGACGGTAAGCAGCTACCTTTGGTCATGTTGGTGCCGTTTTAGAGGTGTCGTGCCGACCATCATGCTCAAATGAGTATTGTTATTTAGAAAAAAGTTATAATATTATTCATGGGCTTACCTCAGATTCTTTACCCCTCTTCCCGGTGTTATGGACAGTGATTGTGAATGAAGTTACATCTGGAGGCACATCACTGTGAATAAAAAATATTTCAAGATTTTTGAAAATATGTTTTGATTTCGAATTTGCAAAATTCTTACAACTTACATGGATACACTCACGCCTATATTCCAGAAAGTGTAGGCAGAGGCGTATCAAATTCTCACATTTTGCCAAACAACACTAGAGTTATCAAGGGATTCATGACTCCTAGAAAGGGTTCATATGACTAACATTCCTAAATAGAATTATTAGAGAATGTTATGATAATTACAAACGCTTAATAAAAGTGAATTATCGGGATTAGACTTAGAAAGAAATTTGAAAATACAGAAAGAGAGGTAAGTTTGTGTAATGCCGTGGTAGCCGGGTCATAATAGACATATTTCCCAAAATTTGCTTTGCATAAATGCCCAAAAAGCTAAAAATTGGCATAAATGTGAGAGGCAACATTACATTACATGAAATTGTGAAAGTCTCATGTATGAACATATATGAGATTGACAGGGGATTTTGATTGAGTTCAAAGTTTGCTTTTTTGGATTTTTGCGATTGAAATGTTTTTTTGGATTGTAGATCAAGCGATTCTCTAAAGAATCTGGCCTAACTGGTTTTTTCCTCAATTCACCATCTCTAAGATACAACTACACATAATAAAGATTGCAAAATTTACGAAAGTATTCTCTAAAATATGCACGACACGATTTAAGCTTGTTGGGAACTAATGTAGGTACTCTTTTTTTTTTTGTCTAACTTGACTGGACTGTAGTTAGTTGCTATTAAAAAACAACAGGGGTATCTCTCAAAAAGTAAGTAACTTTAGTAAATCTATACATATGATAAAAATTTGTAACAGACCGATGTCGGTATAGATACTTTAGAAAAACTAAACAGTTTTTAAACACCAAAACGACCCAACCACGTAGTAATAATTATCGGTAAGGAAGAAGCACACTCACTCAAAAACGAACTCGTCGTCCCAATGTGGGTCAGGTGAGGGTTTGGGCTTCGTGCGTGCGACGGGCGCGGCACCCAGCGCTAAGCGCAGGTGCGGGCGCGGGGCGAGGCGCGCCGGCAGCCGGTGCGCCGTCAGGCAACGCACGCGCAGCGCACGAAGCCAAACCACGCGTGTGGACACCTGCCAACATAAACATTCTTTTATGGCATAGGGGGCAAACGAACACACTTTTCACCTGATGATAAGTGTCAACCACCACCGCGGGTTCTAAGTGCACTGCCAGCGTTTGAGGGTAATGGGCGGGTCAGAGAAAAGGCTGGTAATCCGGTCGAACCTGCTAATTCGTGCCTGGCTCTCCGGTAAGTAGACTGCAAATACACCCCATATTGTCAAATCTACCGACTTTACAAAATAACAAAGTTCACAGTGTGCTTTACTGTTAACAAATGTATTTATTTGGATTTGCTAAGTTCCTTCAATCCACTTTATCTACTTCTGATATATAGAAGAATCTGACTGAATCTTTATCAGATTATTATCATTAGGTTAGAAAAGTGGAACATATTTGAAGTGTCAAGAGCTGCTTGCAGTTGGTGTTCTCTTTCATTACCTTTTAGGTCAAATGTGTGTGTAGTAGTGTATGTAACTAAACACGAAGTACAAAATAATGCAAAAGGATACGACATATTCAACTAATCAGTATAGCACTGGACTATATATGATATCAGATAAATACGCAAAATACTTCATCTTTGTTAGCTAAAAATGTGGAGAGAAAATGTTATGCACATAAATAAAATAAAAAAAAAAGAAATTCAAGTATGCGTCAAGTTTATAAAATCGAAAATTTGTGAACACACAAAAAACACATGCTTGTGTAAAAATAAAGTGTTACCTTTGTCGGATATCTTGCCTGCTGCGGTACACAGAGCGGTCTGAGCGCGTCTAGCCAGGCACGCTCCTCGACCGCCGAGTTGGCAGACAGGAACGTGTGTGTCGACAAACATGGTAACGCGCGCTCCACTAGTTGGAAGCAAAATTCGCGCTCCCACAGAGACTCGTGAACCTAATAGAAGTATATTTCTTCATCAATGTGTCTCAAAAACATGATATTTTAAATCCTTTCACGTTTCTCTGACAAAATAGCAACAGTAATGAAATTTTAACATTTTGTTAGATGACAGAATATGTTAAAAACTTACTTTTTTGTGTAATAAGTAATGAATGTCGTACCTACTATATGCTGTACAATTATTTAAACTAAAATATATCTCTCAACCAGTATGTCGTATAGTGGCAATTTATAATAATTGTTAAGAAGTTACACTTTTACGTACTGTTACCGACATCATTTTTAATTACTTTGAAATTAAGTATATACGAATTGGATTAAAATTGGCTTCATTGTAAATTCAAATATCATTAGGTACAATATCTATCTTCGGAGATTAGATAATGTGATATTCTAAGGCAAATTTAAAGGGATTGGGACTATATAATTATTAATAATTAGCAGGGGTGTGTAATATATTATATACAATGTGTCCCAAAATTCAACGATAAGCGGGCGCCAAAAGGTAGACCTGCTCATGAGTACATAAGGAAAAAAAAATAATAAAAATATACCTAGTTTTTTTTTAGTTACAAGAAAAATTTAGAATTTCTTTGAAAATTTACACCTTTCTTGATATTTTGAACGACCACGATGACAATTTCTCAAATAAAAACGTTCAAAATCATTTTTTCCCTACAATTTTGAAATATTTTTACTCTTAGTGTACTTTGACTCATGGTCTTGTAAAAAAAAAGTATGGACACCACTACGGCAAGTTGTTTTTAAAATTGGCCCAACTAATCAAGATTCTAAAATGGTATAATACTCTAAAATAACTAGCCACAAAAAGAAAATATGTCTACCATTTGTAAACAAGACCAAATTTCTTAATTGTTCTTGTTCGTTTGTCGTTGTTTTTTGTGTAAAAACTGCGGGCAATTTGGTGTTTTTAAGAGTTGTGGTAAATAGTAGCACTATTTAGGTACAAGATAAAAAAAAAATCTTAAGCATATTTGAGAAATTGTCATCGTGGTCGTTCAAAATATCATGAAAGGTATAAATTTTCAAAGAAATTCTAAATTTTTCTTGTAACTAAAAAAAAACTAGTTATATTTTTTTTATTTTTCCTTATGTACTCATTAGCAGGTCTACCTTTAGGCGCCCGCTTATCGTTGAATTTTGGGACACCCTGTATATAGTAAGTAAAAATGATTTACCTGATATAGATAGGCACATGACAAATCAATCAAACCCTTCGGTTTTGTCCTCTTCGGTGAATCATAAAAATATAAATGAGTATCAGTGCCCTCTTGCAACAGCACGAAGTACAACGCTTTCCATTTCTTAGCTGCCTTATCCGATTTCTTATTCAGATAGCCTTGGTGCTTGATGCCTTTAGTCTTTTTAAGGCCAATTTGGTCTCGGCATTCGCGTAATGTAGCATAGATCTTTTCGGCAGCTGCTCCAGTAGTGTTCTGTTGCGGTTCTATAACATGCCCCTCAGCAATCAGCTGAAAATTAAGAACGAACTTTCAAATAAGCGTATAATCTAATAGCACGAGAACCTATATGGAGATTATTGGGGCCATCTATAGTTTAAATCACATTATGGCAACCCCAGGCCCCCGGGCCGCATCCGGCCACCGAGAGGTTTAAAATATTAAATTACGCTCATAAACATTAGGACTTACTTCGCTTATTAGTATTACTACACACTTACGTACCTTTTTCGCTTACATACTTACAATAAACTATTATTATTATTTGTAAATACTGTCAACCACTCTAAAAGTGTATTCTTTAAATTATGAAGATTAAAATGGATAATCGAGTGGAAAAAAGTCCTTAAAAAGAGATCAAATAAACATTTGAAAAGCCGCCCCATGACTTTGAAGCGCTCCGAGCGATGCGTTATGAATAACAGTCGGTTCTGAGCGCTTGCATCGTAACGCGCGTGTTAACTCATTACTTCTAAACAACTGTTAAGAAATGACGGCGGGAAAAATTCAAGCAATTTCAGCTTAAAATAACTATCACGATGTCTGGATTAAAAAAGCGGAAAGTGGACACAGAATTTCATCAATGCAAAAACAAAGACTTATGAGTACTTGTATGTAATAAATGAATGTAATGAATGTAGTGTAATGTAATAAAGTAATGAATTTCTGTTTTAAAATAATACAATATGAATCGACATTACTCCAAGCATTTCGAGCAATATAATTTACTTACGGGCCAATTAAGAAGGGATACAATTAAAAAACTAATTTCCAATTTAGGGTAACAACAACAAATGTTCCATTCACAAAGGGAAATCTAGTTTACAGTTGGTTCCAAATTAGCGAAAACATCGAAGTAATTTTCTGAGGGAGGGTTTGTTAAAGAGTGCCTAGTAGATGTTGCAAAACTTTTGTGCTCAGAAAAGATGAAAGAGTTTGAGAAAATGAGTTACTGTTATTCGACGTATAGATATGATGGCTAGTGATATCAAAAAAAACATTGACTGATAGATATGATGGTTTTCAAGAATTTTCGATTAATTTGGATGAGAGTAAAAATCTATCTGACACAACCCAGTTAGCTATTATTATACGAGGTGTTGATGAAAAATTTGTAGCGACAGAACAATTACTGGCTTTACGGCAGCTACAAGGGACCACTACTAGAAAAGATATTTCTGCAGAGGTGCCAAGTACTATTGAGCAATATGGTTTGCAGCTGTGTTAATAAGTTGGAGTACGCATACTCCAACTAATTTGGTGCGCGTTCAATGGTCGAGTCACGAAATTATTTAATTGGAATTGTGAAGGAAAGAGCAATTGCTATGATTGTGCAAGAATGTGATTTAATCATTCTGCATTGATTTATTCACCAACAAAACTTGTGCTCTAAGTCCATTCGACTGAAGAACGTTATGGATGTGGTAGTAAGTACCATCAAGTTTCTCATTCATTAGATCCCGCAGTCTTAACCATCGCCAGTTTAAAGCATTTTTGGATGAACTTTTCAGACTTCAGAATACGAAGATGTGACATACTATTGCGAAGCAAGGTCTCTAAACAAAGGTAAACGCTAAAAATATTTTATGACCTGAGAAAAGCAATAGCTGATTCATAGAAATGAAAGAGAAACACTGCCGTAAATTTGTGATAAAAAACATGGCTTTGTGACTTTGCGTTCTGGTAGACAATTCAGGATACTTAAACAGCCTGAACTTGAAGCTTCAAAAACATCTTATATTTTGGTTGAAGTAGTAAAATGTCTTTGACAGGTTTTCATATAATTATTTATTTCACAACATCACTATCATTGCAGGTTTCCCTATTGTAATAGCGTAGTCCATATCTAAAAACATTTTAATTTTTTCCTGATAGTATGTCAAGTCTATTGTTATAAAAATACATTTATTTACGAACATACATACACTCACGCCTCTGTCGCAGCACAGGTAGGCAGAAAAGTAATTAAAGCCTACATTTTGTAGATAATAATTTAGTCCCATTTAAGTAATAGCCAATTGCCGTCATCCGAGCACTTTTGGGGAAAAAATGGGGAAATTTGGAAAAGGAAAGGGATGTTGCTCGTCGTATAAGCAATAGCTCAACCAAGTCAGGGTCGCATACCTATAACACTTTTATTATGCATTTATTTATTATCCATATCTAAATATAAACAATGTTATTATTAAGAATCAACTCAATGTGCCAAAGAATACTATGAAACAATTTCTATCTGTCGCAATAAATTAACATCAGTTATCCTTATATAATAAACAAATCTGCGTGTTCTTTGTGTCCGTTGTTTCAATGTTTGTAATGACCCCGGCGACACAGGAATTGATCCTAGTGCGGGAGTTGTCATTTTTTAAAGAAAAAAAAAGTTTCAGTAACAAAAAATACATAACACAGTGATAATGAGAGAGTTTAATAATACCACAGGCATGCAATCTATAGTAAAATAATACTTTAAACTTTAAGTTTCTTAGTCAACATTATGAGAAAAAAAGTTATATGTATGTACACACCCAAAACATGGCGTTCAGTTCGAAGGACATTACTAAGACCTCTAATAAAGGAGCTGTTTTGAATCTTGTTATAAATTTATACAACGAAGAAATGTGCTACCAAAACGCAATGGTAAAATGTAAACTATATATTTTATCTTATCATGCAATACATTTGTCTTGTGATAGTTATTATCTGTATATAAGTAGAACAATAACTCATATAATTAATTTATATTATGAATCAAACTCACCGGCTGTCCTAAAGTATGTCCTTCTACTATCTGTTCCTTCCTGTATCTATTGATAACAGCATCCAGACACTCAAATGTTCGGCCACCCATCAAATACCTGACTCCTTTTTTCTCTATCCTAAACCTCTGGATTTGGTTGTTTATATGGAAGAACAAGGAATAATCTCCGGGCGAGTTATCCGAGGGTCTGACGAGGAAACTCCCGGGACCAGCCTTGACCAACATGTCCACTGCCTCACTTTTAGTGCAGTTAGGATGGAACCAGGAGAAAACTGTGTTCGGATCAATCGAAGGGTCGAGATCCTCGACTAACTCTCTGAAGATCATTCCTTGTTCCCCCGTTCTGTAAAATAAACGAAATTAAAGAATGTATTAGATACAGTGAAACTGTAGTAGGAACTACACAATCGTTTTTATAACATCATTTGATAGTATAAAAAAAAAGTTAAAAGACTGAGACAGGCACTAGAAACAAAACAATAGATAAATTCTTTATATAGGATTCCAGCAACTGAAAGTAGTTACTTTGCAGTGAACATGATATCTATACTAATTCTTTAAAGAGCTGAAGTTGAAACTGTTTACTGTTTTCTTTTATACCGTTTCAGGCTTTAATATGGTAGTTTATAAATGAAAACTAACCTATGCGCAGTAACCCAGAGCCAGCCATCACCCATGTCATTATGCAGAAAGAAAATGTCACCCTTTTGGAAGGTGAGCTCATCAGTATCAGGCATCTTAGTGTACGGTAAAATTGCTACTACCCTCTGTAATCAAATTAGAACATATTATGTGAGGTTAAGGCAACCATATTTATTTTATTAAAAGTAACATGTTTTATATAACATCTAAATTACATTAAATAATTATAAGAATAACTTTCTAAATTAATGGATATACATACATACACTCACGCCTATACTCCGGACGGGGTAACTAGAGGCTTATTAAATGGATATGTAAAGAAGCGAATACTAAATTTAAAAAATATAGATATGGTGTCTGAACAGGATTTCATATTCCTCATTCCTTCTTTATTTGTAATGGATATCTTACTAGTTACAACATTCACAAATTTACACAGAAAATAACAAAGATTACCTTTTTATCGTTGACGGGCTCTGGTGGTGGAACTGGCTCAACAAGACGTTCTCTTTTCAGCAGATCAGAACAGTGACTGTAGAAGCCTACTAGTTCAGTTAGAGAGTCGAATTGACGACCACCGATGTAATAGTCGCCGCACACAGCTGTTATTCTAAACATGAATTCATTAACTTTTTAGTTTTTATTAACTAACAATTAACACAATTTGTTGATCATAAAAAAATCAATAATTTAAATGGTTAACTTCTAAAAGCATGACGGTATGAATATAAATATTATTATAACGATATTGGAACTAACTACATGGTAACTTTAATTTACTTTTTGCTAAATCTTAACAAGCAGTAATAGCAGCAAAGAGTAGCTTACCTAAAATGATTGATCCCCGTTCGACCCAAGTAGCTCAAGACATAAGACCCAGGTTTTCTATCACTTTCGCGAACTGTAAAGATAAAAATTTTTAAAAATAAAACAATAACTGTAACTTGAAAGAAATAAAAAGTATGCTGTATGTAGTTCAAAGACATGCTTGTATAGAATAAGACTGCAGATCACAGACATTTCCATGTCCAAGGGCACATCTAGAAACTCAGCTTAAAATATGTGGTTATTATAAAAATTAAAAATACGTTTC
The DNA here is from genome assembly GCA_947561695.1 of Tyria jacobaeae. Lineage (NCBI taxonomy): Eukaryota > Metazoa > Arthropoda > Insecta > Lepidoptera > Erebidae > Tyria > Tyria jacobaeae. Next base: position 7,161,426 of record OX387221.1, read on the forward strand.
AAATGTAATTGAAAATTAAATTTTATAATTATAATTTTCCTTTAGCCACTGGGAAGTGAGATGCGTTGTAAACTGCAGATTGGCCACATTAACAACTACACCCAAATAGTTTCAAATACTGATGACCCAGCTCTTATTTACCCATTGTTATTCAGGATTAATACAACAAAACCGCCGTTAACAATACACTTCGATTGGCGTTTCATTACAAAGCGTCTTCTCGTGCAACTGTTTACAACTGGTTTAATGAGTTTAAAAGTGGTCAAAGCAAACTCACTGAAGACAACGTGAGTGCTGTGCGGCTAATGATAAAAACTGATAGAAGGGTGACATATCAGCAGCATTAGCCATTGGTATGAGTCAATCTTCATGAACAGTTCAGTCTTGCATGAACATTTGGCGACAGAAAGCTTTGTACTAGATGAATACCTTACAATTTGACGGATGATCAAACACGCCGTCGTTTGTATTGGTGCTGTTCAATGCTTGATAAGTATGACTGAGGTGCATCGAACGCTGTATATGACAACGTCACAGATGACGAAAGCTGGATATATTGTTACGAACCCGAAACCAAATGACGATCTGCGCAATCGCCGTTTCCATCTGAAGATTTGCCGACAAAAGTAAAGGAGGGCAGAAGTCAAAGGAAAAACTGATTGCCTCATTCTCTGGATGGACGGATAATTTCGCAACAATCATATCCCTACAAGATAAAAGGACTGTTACTGCAGATTGATATGTCAGTCATTGTTCACCAGTTGTCTTTGCAAATGTCCTCCTCCACCACGACAACTCAATCAAAAAAATGTTAATAGCAATGAGAGTTATTGTAAATTACGTTTCGTTTATATTTAATAAATGACCAGAAGTACTTTGGGTTGTTGGTATTATTTTTTCAAGATTTTACAATCATTTTTGTAACATTGCTACATGAGCCGCTCTGTTATGCTTTTTAATAAATCATAGGCGATTTGATCTATAAGATTTTTATATTTCTTAAAAAGAAGTTCTAACTCGTTTTCTTTTCATTTAGGCTTCTGATAAGGCCATAAGAATCAAATGTAGTTCTTAGGTTTACTCATTGGTACGTACTTATTTGTCGTAAATTGAAGAATCTCATAAAACTCCATCTCGTAAATTCACACTTTAAATACATCAACCTAATCAATTTCATTCACTATTCGCTTTCACTTTACTATATTCGCTTCATTAAAGATATATCTAGATAATTGGCATGACTTGAGATTACAATCTGAAGTAATTCTGAACTCAACATCTAAGGGAGGATGGTAGTTATCAATTGAAGTTAAAATATCATCAGCTTCGGTGATGGATAAATTGTAATCTGGGGAAAGAACAAAGTCTAGAATTTTATATTTATGATTGTTAATGAGATTATATTGATTTAGATCGTTAATAACCATAAACTCAGACAGATATTATAAAGAGGGCGAAATATTAGCGAAATTATCATCATGTTTAATAGTCCATGTTAAATTAGAAATATTAATGTCATCTATTATTGTAAAGTGGATGCAGATAGAACGATTTGTGGTCTACTCTTTACAAACTACAGGTCACCATCTAGCCTGTATACAACATATCTATCATCGTACAATTCAGGATTTGTGTAACTTTATCTACTCTCATGCACATGTGAATATTGCCAGCTGTTTTAGGACGCTGCATTGTCAAGTTAACAAATTTTCAGTTTTATGAGCCTCCGTCAATAGGTGAGCAAGATCCTTGTCAGCCGCTCTTAAAATTGTGAGATCCATTTTAAAGACTCTCTGTTAACTTAAATTTATTGTTCATCTCAGATGTCCTCAAATTCAGAATGAATATGGTACATGGACTCTTTAAATGTAGCAATTTCCTTTTTCAGGCCCGGAAATATCATGTTTGAATTCATATAACTCACGAATGATGTTGTTTTTTACTAAATTGGTGACTATATATATATATATGATTTGGTATGTCTAATTTCCCTTACAGAAACAGTGCATTCGATAAAATTGTAATCTTTTACATCCTTCATCCAGCCGTAGCAAACACGCACCACGGTATTAACATAAATAAATATTTGTCCCAAGTAATACAAAATAAAAAAAAATAGTAAGGTCGTCTAACGGAACTGCTAAGGCGTAAAGAGCTTGAAGCAAAACTGCAGTGACGGTATATCTGCAGTACTGCAACTTGCGGGCGCGGGGCAGAGTTGTCTGCGGGCGTTGTCGTAGGTCAAGAATTTATACGTCACATAAAAATTTTAAAAAATGTTTTTGCTCGAATCTATGTACTTACTGCATGGATTTATTTATGAAAGTCTAACTTTTCCCACTTTTTGGGCAATTAAACCCGGAGTTAAGTTACAAGGAGTTCTTGACGGAACAAACATGTCCCCTTTCCCGTTCCAAAGGATCTTCTACTAATAGTAAATAATATGTTCAAATACTTTATTTATTTCAAACTATCATCATGTGTAACGACTCAATGTTATATGGTTAGGTAGTTGTTTTGCAACTAAAAACAAAATAGATACATTGTTCGAAAAAGTTCTGTTGTTCATTATGAAACATATTCTCATAGGCATTCCATGAGAATAATTTAAGTAGTCATTGTTCATTATGCAGCAGAAATCCATTTCTATCTTATACATGCCAACAGAGCAAAATCTTTATATATATAATTCTTCTGTGAGTGTGTATGTCACTGAACTTCTCTCAAACGACTGGACGGATTTTGATGAAATTTTTTGTGTGTGTTCAAGGGGATCTGGGAATGGTTTAGATTCACAAATCAGCCCGGCAGATGGCGCTGCAGTCGGTATCTAGGTTATTTATCTATATTGATCCTAATCGCTAGAAATATCATGCAGGACAACGTCTGTCGGGTCCGCTAGTTTACATATAAATGTACATTGGTTTTACAATTGCCCAATTTCAATTCTTAACTTTGATTCCTATAACATTTGTCATAATAACAACAATAAAAAGAGAGAAAAGGAAGACTAGTAGTATATACATATGTATAAATACGAGTACATTGCGATTTTTACTTCGAACTGAGCTAATGAATGTTAATGGGAAGTTCGGAAATAGAGAAATGATATGTGCCTACTAACGTTTCGTGTCTTGTGCGTTTTTAAATGTGACCTTAGTAATTAAAGTCAACAAAACAGGTATTTTTATGCATATATGAAATAAAAATTAAAAGAAAGGTTATAACAAAAGTAGGTACCCATTTAAACTGTGCAATTATGAAATCATCAAAAAATGTACTCCTAATAACACATGCGTTCTCAACAAAAAAGACCCTAGTAGAGATAGTCATTACTTAGCACCCTAGTAGAACACGGCTGCATAAAAGTAGAATACTTAAAATATTGCATTTTCCTAATGTCATATTCATAGAAAATCTGTATAGGGTCACCCTTATCATTTAAGGGTATGAAAAATAGATCTTGGCCGATTCTCAGACCTACCCGATATGCACACGATATGCACACAAAATTTCATAAAAATCGGTTCAACCGTTTCGAAGGAGTATGGTAACTAATATTGTGACACGAGAATTTTATTTATAAGATAATAACATTTGCACCTTGATAAACATATATTTTAAAATATCATAAACACATTGCAGGCTCCTAGACCCTACATAAAGTTTGACATTAAGGGCAAAAAGATAGTGTTTGTTTCAACAACTACTTGCAATCGAAATGAGAAATGCTCACCAAGGTAGCTGCCAAGCTTTCCAGCAGCCCAGAGTCTTTCTTCAGATGTGTACCTATCCAGCCGGCCATGATACCACTCAGTCTCAGGTGGGGCTAGTACTGCTTGTCTTTCACCTGGTACAACAAACATGATCTGGCATTAAGTAAAAATGAAACAAGTTACAGAAAGTAAATATGATAAAAATTTAAAGTTATGATTACCATTAGTACTTGGGCCGTCAGCCTCATCTAGCTCTAAATCAGCAGCAAGTTCCGCAATGTCCCCACCACCGTCCTCAGATTCCGTTGATGGGGAACCCAGCTTATCCTTTACAGGGGGGCCAATCGGCGCCCCAATAGCACGAATCAAATCGGCCATCTTTCAAAACACAAACAATCAAATTGCTAAACACTTCACTTATACGTGTTAGAATAAAACCTCATAGTCAACCTCAAAGTGACTCATAGTTTATTCAAGAACAGAGTGGTTTAAGTTTTTTTAGGAAATATCTTAAATGTGTTTACTAATGAAATTAATATAAAATGTTCATCACACGCAAATTGCGTTCACTTAAACCACCGCATTAAATAAAAACGGTATATTGTGCAGAAAATTAGCACAAGTAATACTTTTCAACATATAATAGTTTCTGTTTTATTAAACAAGAGGAAATATTCTTTTATTATTTTTACAATACTCAATACGCCCGCGTCCACAGAATAAAAATAAATAGATTACAAACCAAACCGTTGACAAATAGTTTCAGAAATTGCCAAGCAAAAAATGTGAACACAAACGAATGACAAAAATTAGAGATAGTCTATAGCTAATTCTCATTAATTTATAAAATATAAAGAAATAAAATGAAATCATGAAATGGTGTCAAAATAATAAAGAACAAATAGACATAGACACAATAGTAAAATGTTGAGCTTCAAACTATTTTATTGATGTTTGGAAAATAACAAATAAGCTTAGTTATAAGTCTGACTCCCTCTCAGTGTGGCGGGTGAAAGTGATGGCAGAGATATAGCAGAACTATTTCTAAAGCAGGTTCGTAATATAATAAACAGCATGAGTAAGGACAAGTTGCCTAGTCATGATGGACTCAGTATCGAACATTTGAAGTATGCCGTCATGCCGGGAGTACTCGCAATATTTTATACATTACATATAAGTCACTCGTACTTGGGTGCTGGTCTAATGAAAACTATTGTCATGCCATTAGTAAAGAAGAGAACCGGAGATTTATATGCTGAGATAGCCACACTGGTGGTTAAAATTTTAGACGGTGAGCTTGACTCAGAACTTGAAAAACATCTTCATATACATGACGCTTAGTTCGGTTTTCAGACTGTGGCGACCTCCACATACAGAAAAATACATGTTAACTCCATCTAGCGAAGATAAGCCGAACTACGTAGCAACAACACTGATGTCATAGTAGGATCCTGAATCACAAAAATATAGTTCTCTCAGCGATAAGTATATACACGACTTCCCAATTTCAAACTCCCCAGGTGTGGCCTGGGGTCTGCCTAGGCGGTGTGAAGTCTGAAGCGGCCCCCTCAAAGCAAGACTACTATCTAGGGGAGGCGGAAGCCACCGCTGGCAGGGGGCCATTGCCCCGATCCAGCCTCCACAAGTCCTCTACAGGGCGTAGTGACGACTTAGCGAATCGTTGGGCCACGGTCCGCCAGGCATGATCACTTCACCTGGTTGGAGAACCCTCCCTTTCGTGTTGGAGGGACATAACACCCGTTCCTCTACAAGGCCAAACATTATTACATATTTATAGTAATACAGTTTTTAACATTTTACAGCTTTTAATAAGTTTTTTTATGAATGACATTCACCACACAGTGTCAGATCGGCTGACAGCTTCCCGGACGCGTACAGACTAAAATACAAAGTGAGACAAGCTATTCAACCTGTACGTGAATAAGCTAATATTTGAACTCAGCAGCACACAATTTGATTGCTCAATTGATCATAGTTGTATCAATAACTTTAGTTATGCAGACCATATGGTGCTGCTGCCTCCAAATGTAGGTGCAATGAGAAGATTGTTAGCTATATGTAAATCATATAATCACACGCATGGCCTCATATATAATATAATCCTTATATTAGTGTGGTGAAGCCCAGGGATCGATACAGAATATGTTTTCATACTATCAAATCACATTATATTTAATTTAAATTCACTTTGTTCATTGTTGAAATACGCTTCTGTGTGAATGAGCAAACAAACAAATGTCAGTATGTGTGTATGTGTTGATAAGTCCAATTATATGTATTTTTATATACAGGTAATTATTTAAAAAAAATAACTAAATACAAAAGACTAGTACCCCAGACACCAAATCGAGAAAGAACGTATGGAAAGACTACAATTCATTCACTCAAAGAGATCGATCAGTCATGAGTTTCGTATTTCGTTGTATAGAAAATTCGGAATTCATTCAGCAGCAGACATTCAGATTAAATCGCGTTGACCAAGTTGTTGTGTCGATTGTATATTGTTGTGTATTTAAAACTGATCTATTGTTTCTGCTAAATACATTTCCTTTGTAAGTTATTTAATACGTTGTAAAATGTTTTCTTTATCATAATTTAAAATGATTGCATTCTATTGTGTAAAATGACGCTGTCATTTTTTAATTTATAGACGCCATTTTGTGATCCCGAACTTTCTTTGTTCTTTGTCCAACAGGTTTAGAGCCCTTCCATATCTGTTACTAAATTGAAAGTATTATCAGTCCTCTTAAAATACTTCTCTGTATTGTTACAGATCATTATGCAGATTTTTGTGAAAACTCTAACTGGTAAAACGATCACCCTTGAAGTTGAGCCATCCGATACCATCGAAAATGTAAAAGCTAAAATTCAAGACAAAGAAGGCATTCCCCCAGATCAGCAGAGACTGATCTTCGCTGGAAAGCAATTAGAAGATGGTCGTACACTTTCTGATTACAACATTCAAAAGGAATCTACCCTCCATCTTGTATTACGTCTCCGTGGAGGTATGCAAATCTTTGTCAAAACCTTAACGGGCAAAACTATTACACTAGAGGTTGAACCTTCAGATACTATTGAGAATGTTAAGGCCAAAATCCAAGACAAGGAAGGAATCCCCCCTGATCAGCAGCGATTAATCTTTGCTGGAAAGCAGCTAGAAGATGGTCGTACTCTTTCCGATTATAACATCCAAAAAGAATCTACTCTGCATCTTGTACTCCGCCTTCGTGGTGGTATGCAGATCTTTGTGAAGACACTCACAGGAAAAACAATTACCCTTGAGGTTGAACCTTCGGACACCATTGAGAATGTAAAGGCCAAAATTCAAGATAAGGAGGGTATTCCCCCAGATCAGCAGCGACTCATCTTTGCTGGTAAACAGTTAGAGGATGGACGCACACTGTCAGATTACAATATCCAGAAAGAATCAACACTTCACTTGGTCTTACGTCTTCGCGGTGGCATGCAGATCTTTGTGAAGACACTGACAGGAAAAACAATCACCCTAGAGATTGAGGCTTCAGACACCATTGAGAATGTAAAGGCTAAAATTCAGGACAAAGAGGGTATTCCCCCAGACCAACAGCGACTTATCTTTGCTGGTAAACAGTTGGAAGATGGACGCACACTATCAGATTACAATATCCAGAAAGAATCTACACTTCACTTGGTCTTGCGTCTTCGTGGTGGCATGCAGATCTTTGTGAAGACGCTGACAGGAAAAACAATTACCCTAGAGGTTGAGGCATCCGACACCATTGAGAATGTAAAGGCCAAAATTCAGGACAAGGAGGGTATTCCCCCAGACCAACAGCGACTTATCTTTGCTGGTAAACAGTTGGAAGATGGACGCACACTATCGGATTACAATATCCAGAAAGAATCTACACTTCACTTGGTCTTGCGTCTTCGCGGTGGCATGCAGATTTTTGTGAAGACGCTGACAGGAAAAACAATTACCCTAGAGGTTGAGGCATCCGACACCATTGAGAATGTAAAGGCCAAAATTCAGGACAAGGAGGGTATTCCCCCAGACCAACAGCGACTTATCTTTGCTGGTAAACAGTTGGAAGATGGACGCACACTATCAGATTACAATATCCAGAAGGAATCTACACTTCACTTGGTTTTGCGTCTTCGCGGTGGCATGCAGATCTTTGTGAAGACACTGACAGGAAAAACAATTACCCTAGAGGTTGAGGCATCAGACACCATTGAGAATGTGAAGGCCAAAATTCAGGACAAGGAGGGTATTCCCCCAGACCAACAGCGACTTATCTTTGCTGGTAAACAGTTGGAAGATGGACGCACACTATCAGATTACAATATCCAGAAAGAATCAACACTTCACTTGGTCTTGCGTCTTCGTGGTGGCATGCAGATTTTTGTGAAGACGCTGACAGGAAAAACAATTACCCTAGAGGTTGAAGCTTCAGACACCATTGAGAATGTAAAGGCCAAAATTCAAGATAAGGAGGGTATTCCTCCAGATCAGCAGCGACTTATCTTTGCTGGCAAACAGTTGGAGGATGGACGCACACTCTCAGATTACAATATCCAGAAAGAGTCTACACTCCACCTGGTCTTGCGTCTTCGTGGTGGCATGCAGATCTTTGTGAAGACGCTGACAGGAAAAACAATTACACTAGAGGTTGAGGCTTCGGACACCATTGAGAATGTAAAGGCTAAAATTCAAGACAAGGAGGGGATTCCCCCAGACCAACAGAGACTTATTTTTGCTGGCAAGCAACTTGAAGATGGGCGCACTCTTTCAGACTACAATATTCAAAAAGAATCGACGTTGCATTTAGTCCTCCGTTTGAGAGGTGGTATGCAGATTTTTGTCAAGACACTTACTGGTAAAACTATTACACTAGAAGTTGAACCATCCGATACAATTGAGAATGTAAAGGCTAAAATTCAAGATAAAGAAGGCATTCCGCCTGACCAGCAACGTCTCATTTTTGCTGGTAAACAGCTTGAGGACGGTCGCACCCTATCAGACTACAACATACAGAAAGAATCCACTCTTCACTTGGTTCTACGTCTCCGCGGTGGCATTTAAGCTTCAAACTCTAAAGCAAGCCATCTTTAAGATGATATTCCATTTAACATATTTCAAACATATCTATTCATTCCACACAGCATCCAATTAAAACATGGACTTAGAAACGAACTTCACTTTAATTTTTTAAATTTCCTACCTCTGCTAATAGAAAAGGTCTATATATCAATTGTCTAAATAAACAACACAACAACAACAAATTTTATTTTGAATATTTATGTCCGTAATAATTTGCATAGCCTGAGGTGCAGTCTATCAACCAGAATTCAGGGAGTGACGTTTATAGCTAAGACTTGCATTTGTTCAACAATTATAATTAGGTAGATGACTGCTTAAATTAAATTATTTCAGTAAGTTGGGCAATAAGATTAATGAAGATAGTTGTGTGATTCTGATATATTGTAGTTTTTAATTTATTTTTTATTTATCAAATTAACATTAAAAGGGAATGATCTGACAAAGAATACAAAAATGTACCAAACCTACTGTTTTGACGCTTACAAAAAATGCTGATTAGATCTAGCCTAATGGACAATTTTATTGGTTAGTATGAATATAGATAGCATAGTGAGTGTTCCCGTATTGCCCTGGCCTCTTTTCATTAAGTATTTAGGTTGCCTAAGTACTAAATAAAAATAGTGTTACTGTTTTATCATCAACAATGTGACAATTAGACTTGTTAGCCGAGTCAGGTTTCGTCCATTTTCAATTGTGAAGATAATATTAGAATAGATGTAAAACTTTTTTTTTATAGGGGGCAAACGAGCAGACTGCTCACCTGATGGTAAGTAACTACCGCCGCCCAAGGACACCCGCAACTCTAGTCACGAGTGCGTTGCCGGCCTTTTAGGTAGGAGTACGCTCTTTTCTTGAAGGTCGTACTGGTCAAGAAATACGGCAGGCGACAATTGGTTTCACAGGCTCTTTTAGCAAAGCAAAACTCTTAAAATTAAGGGATGTTAAAAATATACCTATCATACTTATTTTTGCATAGACATTATATAGTAGTAACAGACCGGATACGGATCACACAAATCTCAATAAAAACTTATTAGCCTCTGGTAACAAGACCCTGACTTGTTTGGAACCTTTAGTTACACACTTAAAATGTTTAGGACATTTCGTTATACAAGAATGACATGGGAACGCGAACGATCATTATTACAGTTCGTTTGTAGGTGGGTAGGTACCTACTTATGTTGCATACAACAAATAAAATGTTTTTTAAACATTCTAGAGCATTTTGCAATAAGTGCCCTCTATTGTTTGGTATATACAGCAAAGCACAAAGATATAGTGGTAGGTAGTCGCTGTATCTGTGAGGTCTAGTGATCTAATATTTTTATTGAAGGTTCTGCTTTAAGGTTCTTAAAAATATTTATATATAAATTTAAAAAAGCAATGACTGCTTGATGATTGGCAAAAGATACTTGCTCGAGCTATGGCTTAAACTCCCTATCTGAAGCTAGGAACTAAGACTACACAAACATAATAATTTTAATAAAAAAAAATATACGTAAAAAAACCGTATTACAGGTTAACTTTTTTTTAATTTTACGACCCAGTTCTTGAAAATGGTCTCAGTTCAACATACATTTCTTATGATTGTGCTGGAGATGTATAAAATTAATACAACTCTGAACTTCTCCATTGCTCCATACGTTTTCACTATCGCACTTCCTGTGTCTGCACATATTGCGGCAAACGATATACAATTAAAGATCGAGTGAAGCATATTTCAAGGTTATAGGCTGAGTCCCTTGTGGTTCTGTCTAGCTTTGAATCTTCTCAGTACCCTGTTAGAGGGTTCAGGGCTAGGTTATAAGTTGCAGAAAGATGATTAAGTTAAATTTGACTTTCTATACATGAATGATTTGAAACTATATATTTGCCGTCAGTATCACTCTTCACTTCTTATCAGTACCTAGTCACTCTTATAGTAAAACCAAGTGATGGCTCTCTGTCCGTGATATTCACTCGATGTTAGTATAATACCGCCCTATTTCTTACGAAGTAGTACATAGCTGCTCTAACGGTCATTTTTGTCTCGTACAGAGGCACTTGTTCGCTCAAACATGTAATATTTGCCTTGCCTTTGCGCAAGTCCAAAATAAATATAATTTCTTTTTCTTTTTTTTTTTTCAGTAACGTTATTGAGATGGAATTAGGTGATGACAAGTGTGCAGTCATGCATGTGAAAAACAGCGTGATTTGATACTGAAAGCTTTTTTTTTTATGGGGCAGTGGGCAACAAGAAGACGTTTCACTTGATGGTAAGTGGGCTACCACCGCCCATGGGCACCCGTAACAAGAGTCACAAGTGTGTTGACGGCCTTAAATTATATTAAAGACACTAAGACAGCGTAATCCTCACATCTTTTCAGCAGTCGTCTCAAGGTGTCGTGATCAATGGGCTCAGCAGAACCAAGTCGTTACTTCCTACCCATCTCACAGTATTACTTATTTGGTTTTCATATTAGAATTTAACACAGAGAGGGTGCCAGTATATCTACACTAGTTTCATTTTGAAGCTTCTCCCAGAAAAAGTCATATGACACCAGGTCAAACGCTTTGGAAAGGTCTAAAAAGGAAGCGTTCACTGGTGTTTGACAAACGCGCGGGCGCAAAAGCTCCCACTCCTTATACCACCAACCACCGGCCGAGACACGACACTTATTTTACCGACTCGATCGGGTACACCGTCTTATATAGTTGTACCTACTTGCAACAATATATACGAGTACTAGAGTTAATTACAGTCTGCTTTTTATTTGGTCACCAACATCAAGACATTAACAGTAGGTATCTCACAATACCAGTTATACTGACTTTGACTTGCGGGTGTCTATGGATGGCGGTAGTCACTTACCATCAGGTGATCCGTCTGTTCAATTGCCCCCTATCCCACAAAAATAAAGTAAAAAAATATATCATTGATACACGAAAAAAATACAATCAACTATTTTTCTTAATATTAATTTGGCTTCATACTATCATCATATTAAGATCTACTGGATAAAGTAATACTTATTTTAATTGCCCTAAGCCTAAAACTTACAAAAAGCATAAGACTCAGTTTATTATTTTGTTTATTATTTAGTATTACGCATAACTTGTATTCGAGCAAAAGTATCGAACTGACATTACCTACCTACTTCACATTACCCGCAATATGTTATTTATTCCTTTGTGAAACATTCTCGGTGTTTTTGTGTTCGTTTATGTACTTATCTAATAAATATGTGCAAATCGTCAAATATGTAGTTATAATGTTCCTGTATAAAATATTGCTCATGTAAGTAAATTATTGTTCTAATGAGGAAATAAAGTTATCTCATACCTCAACTGAATTGTACTCTGATTTTTTAACATTCCTAATGCTATTCGTAGAGTGAACTAAGTACGTATTCAATGTCCAACGATATAGAATATTTAAAAATACGATTTTTTTTGCACTAATGCACTAATTTTGCAACTCTGCACTAATTTTGCGTGTAATTTGCTGTGACATTTATGCTATTCTCTAACCATAGAAAATACATTAAAATCTGCCAGAAAAATGTAGCACTACCTAATTTTTGGGTCACTTTATCGTAAGGTATTCCTGCATTTTATAGTAAAATGAATTTTTTCGTGATGCGCGTACAAAGAAACCGTGCCTACAGATTTATTAAAGACAGATTGTATTGTAATACTTTTTTATAACTTATAATATATATACTTTATTATAATATATTAACTTATAATATATATATATATATATATATTCATAAAATATAGCGTAGTAACTAATAGAGGTGTAGAATAGATTTGAAATGAAACCATAATAAGTATTTAATTGTTAACATTTTATTAGGAGGCGAAAACGAGCAATAAGTTGTGGGATAAATTTTAATACAAATCAATAATATTTGCATTAGGTTTATCTCGTAAATCGTCAAGTTAATATCTATGAAATTACAGTATTTTAAGATTACAGTAACATCAACAAGAATAATAGGTAGGTACACCATAATAGACGTACATATTCGCATCAATAGCAAAATATTTTAGGAGGCAATATACATACCTATGTATAACGATAGTGATACTTGACATATACTCAACTATACATAATATAAGTTTGTTCATAGATTACCCTTTGCAGGTAATGATACTTGTTTTTTAAATGTCGGATTCAGCTTATCAGTTTGAGGACAGGGAAGGGACAAGGTTTTATTACAAATATAAAGAACAAAAACATTGTTTCTCAACGGTCCAATTAAAATTTAGTAGTAGGTGTGCCAAGAGCAAGCAGATGAAGTTCAAGAGCTCACAGGCTTTTGACATCCTTGTTCTTTGCATTAGATACCTAAGGATTAAAAACTGATTTCATTTTTATTATCTTAATCCATTAAGAGTCGAATATCAATAAACCTAATCCATCCCTCCCTATCTGCAGTTACGTTTTAATATCACGAAATTAATGGAAATAATATAGAAATATTCGTTTCTACAAATTTCTTCAAAAGATGGCGAAACATGGTTTCTTACTCTAAACACTAGGTATACGGAGATTATAAACCTTTCCCGTCTTACAAGTTATCATTACCACTTTACTAGTACTCTTTCACTTTGGTGAAGCAACATTGAATTGACACGGTAAACGAGGGCAACAAACCGCGGAAATAACTGCTCAGTGAAAAACTTTTACAGAGGAGACGATACGTTCAAAGCCAAATTTAGTTTTTAAATATGTGCAAAATAGTGACGTAATCGATTATTTTTGTTAAGTATTTTGAACGTACCATATCCGTTACTGTAAGCAAAATTTAACAGCACACTGAACCGTTTTCAATGTCTCATGTCGATCACTCGTAAATTACAAAGCTAATAGAACTATTACACATTAAAACAACAACAGTCTAACTCCGCTCTGTAGGACAGTGATAAGAACTTGACTATATCGTGTGTGTATTAAGAATGTTGCTTTTAATACGATGACAGACGCTTTCTTTCACGTTGCGACACCTCACATTAAACATTATGATTCTCGTAACATTGATGAATACATATTTTTTACTCAAAATACTTATATTAAAGAGACACCTGAAGATAGAACAATTATTTATGAATTACATACAACTAATATTAGATCTAGGTATTGTCTTTTGTATGCCAGAATGCGATTCAATGGGGTCCACTTATGACCATAATGATACGATGAATTTAATTTAAATTACTTATGTTTAATATTACTGCAACATAAATTGAATATGGGCAAAGTGAATATGACGATTTAATATCTTAATACACAAGTGCATTAATAAAATACATTTAACATTACTATTGAATAGAGGCCATGTACAGTTACTAATTTAGATATTTTTGGTATCGATCATACACATTAAAACATAGTTAAAATAGGGTAGCTTCATTAATGTAATGACTAAAGGACTATTATGCGAATTATCTATAACATAAATGGGTGTCGACAAATATAACAATGTGAATATAAAACAAATGGTAGGACACCGCACTAACAGTATATGATATCTATAGTTATCACAATTACATTACAATATGTTTTATTATAGCTTGCAAAAAATACATTGAACATTAAAACGCTATAGATTTCTGGCAATATCTCAACAACTTTTATTGACTCCGTCCCATATTTCCCATATTAATTATATCATATACGTTAAATTGTATACTTTCCCATTTATTAAAAAATTATTTGCGACCATACAACTTTAAAATCTAATCGCCATGTGTTAACTAGTTTAGGTATGTAGTCCTAATAAATACTAAAATGTATCGCTCCTGTGCCGTTCATATACGGTACAAATAATGATAATATAGTTAACTAAATAAACTAATCATACGTCAAGGGAGAATACTATACAAGGGTTCCGCATCTACAAAAATAGATGCCTGATATTCAACTAATATACAAAAGTTTGTTTTAAAATATCACTTCACACATTTTTTTGTTGCATCACGCCAGAGCATTCAGCAATAATATATTGCGATTGACAATGACCTATCACTTTGCTTAAAATTACCAATGTCATGTCGCATTCACGTCGTACCAACATATAGTCGGGCATTTAATTGCCAAACAAATATCAAGTTAACATATTAACTTATAATGATAAGGAATGTAGAATATTTGAAACAACTATTCTCATCTATCATTTGATTCTGAGCAAAGATTCCCGACAAATGTTGGCATATTTGGTGTAAGTCACTTTAAAAATAAAATTCCTACACATAAAATAGCAGCTATTCACTCCCAACTCATTAAAATAAGTCGTCATTAAGTATAACGGCAATTTGATTATTGTGGTCTTCTATTACAATCACTTTAACGTTAAATTAATACTTATTTTGGCAATAAATGCAAACAGTAGCTAAGCAGGCAAATACATCATATTCCATGATTAATATTTGTGAATTCTTTACCTTTTAAGAAGATGAAAATGTATTATTGTAATTGAGTATTATAGCTCATTAAATAATAAAATGAAAACAGGTCATACACAGGTCATACACAGTTTTAAAATATATCGGAAGACAATTGAAACCGATAAAATTGCATAATTCATCAAATTATTAATACAATAAAAAAAGGTTTTAAAAAGTTACATTTGCCATTGAGCTTCTGACGCAGAGATTGAATCTACGTAATACTGTGGTATGTAATGTCGGAACATTCAGAACGAATGAGTCAGTGTAACACAACTTTTACAATGAAGTAGTAGTATTAGCCTTCCAGTTTTAGCAGCTCTTCAATTTGAGATCCAGTACAAGAATACCAAGCCAAACGTAGAATCAGGATAAGAATCTAATTCCATTTACCCTAATGTGGCATTCTCTTATTTTGCTTAGAACACCTACATAATGTCTTCAGTAATAATTAACAATCATTGCAGACACAAGTTCTCCAAGCAAAAGATAATTCGAAGCTCGCTTAGGAAATCGAACATTTTATGCCATTAGATTCGAAATTGGGATTTAATCGGCGAAATTTTGCTGAACTGACAATGAGAGGCGTATAGGTTATCACAGAAAGTTGTGTTACAGCTGTAAATTTCCGGTGGCGTAGGGAATATTGAATGAATACGTTCGTGGTGGGGGAGGGGTGGTGGTTGTGGATCTTTGTTTACATGTTAGGTAAGGGCACGGTGATCGAAACATAGCTGATTGGGAAATAGCCCGTCTTTCCGTTGACTGAACCTTCGAACCAGTTCTCGTCGACTTTGTTGATCAGTGTAATGACGTCGTTCTCCTGCAACCAAGTAAATTAAAGTAAATTGTAATTAAGATTAGATATTCTTTTTATAGTAGATTGCTGTAATAATTATTTATCGAAAGTTGTGTTACCTTGAATCCTAGTTCACCTTGATTCTCTGGCTCAAAGTCGTAAAGAGCAGTGCAGCATGGCCCCTTGGGGGGCGCCATCGGGGTTCGGGCGGGAGACTTTACTGGTGATGGCAACGGGGATGCTGTGGAACACTGAACTTCAGTAAAAGTTAACTAATATTACTTGTCTTTTGATACTTTTGACCTGTCAAGCGTGTATATACTAAAATAAATATATATTTAGAATTTATTAATTAACACAAAAATAAAACTAGATAATTCATATGCGTGATCTTAAAAGTACATATTTTCAATTACGAAATCCCCTCTATGACATGAAAAGAGTGAGTGTTAACACTCAATCACACACTAGAGTACAAGCAGACATAAGTCATTATATATTAAATTACAATAAGAAACACGTTTTAAATAAATTTGAACATACACATGTCAAAAACCCGCTTGATAGGAAAAAAGATCCTAAGTAGATACTACGTGATATTTCAGGTAGGATGTAATATTTAATATAACTGAAACCAAAAGCTATATTGTGCATAATAAATGTTTATTTTATAATAAACCAATAATATTCAACAGTAAAAACTTAAAAAAGGCTATTAAAATGCTAGTTGAAGCTAGAAACCACTCGCAGTATCTACTGAACTAAGAGAGTTTGCACACTAAACAGAAATAACTACATCAGGAAACGTTAATAACCGAAAAAAGCCGTGATTTCTTTTCGATTTTAGCAAATTCAAAGTAGTTGTGCGAATTTTTTGTTCAGCACTACATCAAACAGATAAAAAAAGACCAATATATTGCATTGTAATTTACATATTGTACGTTCATCGTATTTCATCACATTATTATAATCACTGTATTGATGCAGATATTCATTATTAGCACATTATTTTTGAAAACAAAGGCTAACATTTTGACAATACAAATAATTGAGACTAATATATTAGACCTTAAATACTATGAACTTCTTATGTGAATGCACCCTGAACTTGGCCATAAATTGTTTTTATACAAACGATACACTAGTAACTCGCGTTGTTACTGACACTGGCTGGTTTTTTGGCACATATGAGTTGGTAGCTACTGATCTTAACCAAGAATGAGTAGTGAGCAAACTCTCTAACGGTAATATTCAGTAATCCTATATTAAGTGTCGATATGAAAGAAGTCAAAAACATGATAGGAATTTCTATAAAGTCATATGAAGATCACGTCAGCAAAGAGATAGCAATGGTATAATGGATCAGTTTAAGCGGTAACGTCAGCAACCAAAGTCGTCAAACACATAAAAAAAAGATTACCTGAGTATAATTTAGCGATTTTATTTGCCGACTGTACATTTCTATAGTTTATAGCGATTGTGAAAAGTTATAAGCGCTACAACGTGCCCATCATAAACGAACATTCAATAGATACGTATGTCACATTTTTACTAGTTGGAGTTCTATTAATTTGACATGCACCGCAAATGTATTGTATTTCAGTCAAAGACTTAGTCGCAATAAGTAGTTGGGTAACTCGCCAATACTAGACGAAGTTTTAAGCATACTAAATGGATCACTATGACGAGTTGAAAATATGTAAACCTTACAAGCTCCAAAAATTATTTAATATCTCACAAGCTCAAAAAAACGTGAAGCAAAAGAAAAACGTCTACCTACGAATGTGTAATTGTGTCTAGTTTCAAGCATTTGCGTATCAAACTGTGTACTAGTTTATTAAATAACATGTTGTTATGCTGTGTTGTGATTCTACGAGAGATTGCATCGAATTTGACTAATAGAAAATAAAACTTCACGAATAATGTTTCGATTGCGTTATGTGTGTGTCTATGCATTACTTATGTATATACTAAGAATATACATATAATAGGGTATATACATATATATTAGGTTGGCAACTAATAAACCCGCCATTTTCGTACACAAACTTATTTAATTTTTTAAGTATACAAAATCTCAACTATATACGCCCGACGTTTTCTATCATCTGTCGCCAACGCGCTGGCAGAGACATAATAATTTCCTCGTAGAAGTTTTTAGGCTTTTGATTAAAAAAGGTGGTAAGGTCACTTTTAAGCTGGTCTTCATTTTTATTTTTTTATCTGCTAATATCCATAATTTACTGTAGTTTTACTATTCGAGATCCAGTTGTCAACTGATCTGACATACGACTCTTACTTTATTTATATACTACTCCTAGAAATTCGAAATAGTTCTATAACGTTTTAGAAACTTATCGAAAAGTGGCGGGTTTATTAGTTGCCAACCTATAGTCTGCGCGGAAGGGCTAGTCACCGCCTGAGGTATGCGAGCGGTGAGACGGGGGAGGGTGCGATTGACAAGACGCTCACGAGATATTTGAGGACAGATAAATCTCCTGATAACCATATTAGAAACTATCTTAATTAAATGTAAAGGGTAAATGATTACATTATATTTTTCTTTTTCCAATCTAAACAAAAATAAATATAATATTTAGTGTTCATTAAATTTTATATTATATGCTACAAAACAGTTTTACAAACAAATAACATTTCTTAATAAATAAAATTTAAATATTAATTTCACTGTCATGGTATAATACAAAATTTATCCAAATCTTCTTCATTACTAGACATGTCTTCTATTTCCATATCCTCTTCAGAATCTGAACCGTTTCCCAGGTTTAAGATCAATTCGTCTATCACATTGTCAAACCCCATGTCGTGGTCCCAATAACGATTCTCAATTTTTTGTACGTGGTCGTCACACTTTTGACACCTTTCCGGAGTGAATTCAGAAAACAATGTTTTGATGATCGGAATTTGTCATCCAGTGAAGAATTTATATAATTTGAAGATAAATTGTTCTTTATATCGGCCCAGACAAGTTCAATGGAGTTGAGATCGGGATGATATGGCGGAAGGCGAGGAACAATATGACCTGCAGCCTTTAACATTTCGTCAATGGTGTAATTTTTTTCGGACCGAGTTCTATTTATCTGATGAAAGAGTTTAGCTTTAGTATAGTCTGGTGTAAATTCTACATTATATATTCTCGTAACCAATCTTGCATGACCCGTTTTAAACTAGACATAGTAGGTTTTTCCCCAACCTGTACACAATGGTACGAGGCATTGTCCATTACGACCACTGAATTAGGAGCTAGTTTATTTTTCAATTTGTGACTAACCCAGTTATGAAATTTGTAGCATTCAAATCGCCATAATAATCCCCGCATTTCGAATCTGATTTGAAAATGATGAAGGCACCGTTAATTAATCCGTCTCGGCTACCACCATGAACAATCAGCAAACGACGCCCTTTGCCAATATCAGCATTAATTCCGGGCTCAGATTCGGATTGCCAACACATATAAGAGGCGTGCCTACCTATTAACGTAGGTTTCGTCCAGAAAATTTATGTTTCGGTTTTCGTTTTTATATTTTCGTATAGCTTTTAAATATCTTACTCGCCATTCACTAATACTGGGTCTTCCAATTAAAATGTGCCTCTCAGATTTATATTTTTTAAATAAATATCCTATCTTGTGTAGGTATAACCGCAGTTCAAGATGCCATCTTCTTTAAAACTGCAAGCAGCTTACGAATACTTGGGATTTTTTATCAACAGTATAAATCTGATGAATTTATCTTCGTATTACTCCCATGTCAAAATCATCAATGTGGATTCTCTTTTTTATTTCTTTTGGTTTCCGTGGAGGTGAAAATTTTGCAATTTCCAAAGTTTGCAGACTCGAATTTCCGTTTGCTACAATTCGCAGGACGGTGCGGGCTACCACTCCTGTAGCCTCTGCTACTAATTTATTAATGTTCATATCATATTTGTGTTCCATACTTTCTTTATCGCTCTTTCGTCTGAGAAAAAAACTATGTTCATTGTAAATAATATTTTTCACTTATATGGGGGACCCATCTTAGGATATTTATCTCATGTGTGTTTGGAACAAACTGGCGCAAACAACTCAATCGTGTAACTGACTGAGCCAGCTTGACGTTTGCCTACCTCTCCATCCTACCGCTCACATGCCGCAGGAGGTGACTAGCACTTGCGCGCACACTATAATAGTATATTTCTAGGCTAGAAATGTGTGCTATTTATATATACCCTCTTAATCGAGTAGATAATATAATATTATATATTTTTGTTTAGTTTGTTTTTGTTTTAAAAAGATTACTCCCACACTATAATCATTCTTGTGTCGCGGGGGACTTTACAGACACAAAGATCACCCAGACTCAGACAAACTCTTTGAGGATTACATAAAGTGTTGTCCCACGAACCATGAACCCTAGGCGCGGCAGCGTAGTGGCGTGGTGACTACTTAAGCCGCTACGCCATCTATGCAGTCAAAATAAATATTATATACTATTATACGTACATATCATATTTTATAAAAATGTACCTCCGGATCCAGCGAAAATCAATAGGGTTAGTCTACTAAGTACCCTAAAATAAACCTGTACTCAGTTACTAAATTACTCTACACACAGGCAAAACAGAATAAAATTTAGTTACTCTAATTAAAGCTATGTTATAAATATGAACATTACTAATACGTTTTAAAATACAATCTCTCAGTAGTTCGTGTGTGTGCATGTGTGTATGTACGCGTGTTACCGTTGGTTGAGCGCTGCGAGTTGCCAGAGCCGCTGCCGGGGAACAGTTCCAGGTTCGAGGGGGGCTTGTGCTCCGGCGTGCCAGCGTTTGAGCCAGCTTTATGACCACAACAGATATCAATACTATACTAAGCTATCAAAATAGGTCTATATATACGGTTCAAAATGTATAAAATATAAATTCTGTCTTATAATGTATACTTACGACATATACCTAAGACGATTCTTGTAAGTTTATTTTTTATGCAGTTGCTTTTAAGACATCATTTTGTTATCATGTCAAAGGGAAGCTGATTAATTTATATACTACGAAACAATAAAAACGTAGTGGCATTGTTTCTTGATTAATGCGATGTGCATGTCAAACGGTTCGTCTGTAGAGGACTCAACGTCGAACGTCTTAAGAAAGATAGAAGAGACATCAAATATTGACTACTTGAAGATAGAAAGATAACGACAATTGGGTAGATGACTATGTTTAAATTAAGTTATTACAGAGAGCTTACATTACTAAAAATAGTTTACAATTGTCGTTCTGTTTTACTGTAACGTTTTTAATTTGTATTTTATTCATATTAAAAGGTAATGATAATACATACCCGTGACGTCACGACTATGTATTTCATACAAAAATGTAACAAACCTACTGTTTTGACGTTTAATAAAAGGTGCAGATTTGTCTTAACAGTCATCTAGCCTATTGTTGGCCCACCAAAAAAATTTGTTTACACGTATAGCAGCTAGACATACATACAACAGGATAAAAAGTAAAATTTATAAATACGAAGAACACATAGGTGTTGCCAAATCTATAGTATCAATTTTTGATAGACAATTCGGCAAAACTTTGGGTACGCTTTGTTCGAAATTGAATTATCTGAATACATATGTACAAACAGTATAGACCATTAGGGGGAGGACATCAGGGACATCTATGGCAATCAGAAATGCATAAAACGAACCCAAAGAATTTTCAAAACAATTTCCTTATTTAAATTTATATAGTAGGTGAAATAGACTTGGCTACACGAATAAAAGTAACACATCGAATAATTGGAATAACTTGTACCAATGTAAGATATATTCATAATTATTGTGTAGGAGGGGGAAGTTGGAAGAGGATATTCGGCAACCTGTAAGCAATTGTACATTGTACCCCACCGTTGGGTGCACCCTGATTGTTATTAACATAATAAAAAAGCTCAAATAAAATCGATTAATGTGTTTTGGTATTTAGTATTCAAATATATGTACGACTTCTATTTTTTCAAAATTACTAGGTACAGTAACCGACAAACATCTCGAACTGTCTAGAACTTGGGGTGGCGTACAAGGTCGTGCTCGTGTACTTACTAATTAATATATATAATTACTATAAATATGACATAAATGAAACAGAGAGAATATTTTCATATAATTATTATTTTCAAAGTAAATATATAATTGATTCTAGATCCAAGAAGCTATTAAATTTGATTACGGTATTCTATTTTACCATCACATGTACTTTCGTGTCAAGATGTTTGTAGGTAACTGAACCAGATGTCACATTTACAATTAAATCCATTCCACTAAATAAATAATATCAGAATTGCGTAAATCTCGATTTAACCGTAAGAATTGTTATAGTGGCCAGTGTGCAGTTTTACAGAGTCATTCGCGATTTTTGGTTAAATAAGAAAGAAATTTCAATAGAAACTTAACTGTAGTTAGTTTTAGGACAGGCGGAAAAACGGACCACTGACACTCGGTATTGTGTGCACTGTTAGAACGACACCGGCTTATTATATTACATATTTAACTATATATATTTATTTCGCCGGCATAAATGTTTTTATTAAGATATTAGATGCCATGAACAACCAGTTACTATTTGGTATGCAGCCGACTATTGCGAACAATTCGGTCTAACACAGAATATCATGCCGATGTTTTTAATCAAGAAAAATAAATCACATTTTGATTTGGTAGAATTATAACCATCTATAACAGGTACTTTTATTGTTATTGTGCTTTGCTTTAAACGTTGGTAGAAAATATAAGATAAATTATGATGTAATAAAGTCAAGCCTGAAAACTACCAACCAGGTAGTAACGCGTGACTTAAAGGGCCGAATATTTTTCTATTCTACGGTTTATTGTAATAGAATTTATTGAAATAATGTAATTTTATTTCGCTTCGGCCAAGGGCGTACCTGAGAATTCTGAAAAAAATATTTGTGGCATCTCTAGGTTTATCCGTTTTTCCGTCTGTAATATATGAATGAGTTCCATGTATAATAATAATAATCATTATAAAATTGGTTACTAAGTATGACAGTTAAACCACGTAAATCGAGACTTCGATTCCACAATTTCATGTAAATATATTAGTTGACTTTATTTTAATGTATTGTAATGTACTTCATAAATAGGCATCTATTTCGACGAAACAGAAAATTAGTCACATTTGAAGATTTATTTACAACTTGTTGCTTGACTAAGACAGAATAATAACTTTCGCGAGTTACATTCATATTTATTTAAATATACGTTTCTACTCACGTGTGTATTTGGGGGATGCCCGACTAGTTTCGATCCCGACAGAAGACCTTTCTCAAGGAGTAAGTAGTCCGGCCGCGACGGTACCGGACGTCACACTGAGTAAGTGACGTTGGCATCTGTTTTTATGTCTATCGGACCTAGCGGACGAAGACGGTTGCGTTGCTGTTTCTTATGTGTTGCGGTTGCGGGCATCCCCGAAATACACAAGCGACTTAAACTAAATTTGACTAAGACAAACCACCGTAGAAGTGTTAATGTACCTTCTGCCAAAAAGATTTTAAAATAACATTTTTTAAACCGTCTATGGACTACTGATGGAAAAAGATTTACTATAGATTTAAATAATAGTACCGGGTTACTATATATTACTATAACTATAATATTTACAACCCTTCTATTATGTACAAACTGGCTGACTGACTAACGTCCCGCCTCGTAATTGTTAAGAAAGGATAATCAGCTTTTTCTTGAAGTATTTTTATATATACTATGACTATTAGTTGTTTGTGTGACATGTTTTGTTATTCCTTGACTTTTGATTTTGTGCTATGAAAAAGTGTGTGCCACGAAGCGTGAGAAATGTTTTTGAAATGGTGCTTGTAGGATTTCGACCATGGACTGCTTTCTCATACCCTTCACCTTAGCTCGACCCGCATTTAAATATACAACCTAACTGTAAGAGTTTAGTTTTGTTATACAGCTCGACTGAGCTTAACTATTATAGTAGGTAAGTAAAAATATATAGTGTTTAATGATTGACTAAGTATAGTGTAAATATTCTTTCTTACCGTCAATGTACATAATGATAAGACTCCACGTATGTACATATGCTCATATAAATTGCATATGAGATTGAATGTACTATTAAAAAATGCGAGCCTAGCTTTTAAATTCCACCACCAATTGTAGACAATCCACAACCGAAACCAAACAGAAAATATACAGCAAATAAAACCTAAATCACCTGTCCAAGGATCCCTTCCATCAAATTGATTTCTTGGCGCCGGGTGTGGCTTGAACCCCGGTGCAGGTTTAGCATGGGTACGTCTAGGAGGGGGTGCATCCCAAGCCTTGAAAGGGTCTGTAGTGCTAAGGTCACCGACAGAGGAGGAAGGGGGGATGTGTTGGCGAGGACGGGACAAACTTTGGGTGGAACCGTACCGCCTACCATTAATCAGATCGTGGATGCCCTCGATGTGAAGATCAGCAAGAGTTTTTGGTACAAACTCCATCTTAGGACGATTGACTGCTTCTTCTTTCCTGAAAAGCGAGAAATCCATTCAAAGTTACCCATATCGTGAGGCACATTTAAAATAAGGTTGGTTTATATAAAACATACAAATATGTAAGATATCAAAAAAAGTAAATATGAAGCACGCTACGTATTATTACGCACATATAGTTGGCAAAAAGTGGCCGTTTGAGACGGCTCAGTTTACCCCTTCTGGGATTAGGCGTTGAGTGTATATATAAATAAATAAAATATTTCGTTATACAGAAACATAAAAGAACAATAGTTTTGTAGTGTTGTATGAAGTTTCCAACACTTTATAAAAATAGTAAAATGAACCCGCAAACTACCCTCTTTCTATAATGAATCCATTTGTAGGGACATAATATTAATTAACATGTGTATTTGAAAAAGGCTAGTATGTACAAGACAGTCACTGTCACGTCCGTTCCGTGTGCGTGTGTTTGGAATAAACAATACGTTCAAGTACTACGATGCACGCCACTGTGATAAACTTTAAAGTAAACAACAGCTCAAATTCATTCTAATTTGCACGATTTCATGAAAATAAATAAAATCGCACTTACTTTTCCATGAGCGCAGACACCAGTCCTTTGAGGATCTCTGTGCATTGCTGGTGATATTCCAATAGTCCCTCTGCAAAGTATGTGAGCTGTGCTACTTGTTCAACCTACAATAATTTATGATCATATAATATTAGGCCATACACTCAACTCACAGTCATGAATACACTTCGCCAGAAACATCGATGGGTCATTTAATAGGTCTTTCACTGATTTAACAAGCGAATGAGCTTAATTGACGTTATAAATTTTTTTGATCCATAGGCGTTTACTTACATCATTGTCAAGTAGATTGAACATTCCAATTTGGGCCAGCTGAAGGGACTCAGCGAATTTATCCTCTGCCTGTCGGATCTCGTCGTCTGCAATATGAGCACCTGATGTATGCATGCTTCACAAATGTACGGTAGGCAAAGGAGCCCGCAGACACGTACTCAAATACGCAAATATAGTTACCAAAATGAATAACCAACAAAAACAAAAAAAAAACATATTATGCATACAAACCAAATGTAGAAAATAATACTCAGGTTATGGATGGTGATAATGGCGCGGACGCAGGACAGGAACAAACACATGAAAGAAACGAGCGTATATTATATGATTTGTATAAACAATCTAATGAGGCGTCAAAACGCGTGTTAGCTTAGCACTACAGGCCTATTGTGTTATTACTTAGAATTTATTATTCCCTACATACCCTGTCTTGTAGTGTTGTGACTTGGACTCATGTAAGGGCTGGCCCTACCGGGGCCTGGCCAATACATTTGGAAAAAAGAAAATAAGAACTTAAGAGATTCAAGTAGATAAGAAAACAACAAAATATTTTAATAAATCAATAAAAAACAGAAGTAGGTAAAGTTAATAACATAAGATAATCACCTTTAGCCTGCCTTCGTCGTTTGCAGTCGAAGTCCAGTCGTCGTCCTTGTAGTTTCTTTCGGTGATGCTGAAGAGAAAATGCAAAATTTAATTCAAATAGAAAACATTTTGTAGGAATTATCAGATATCTATATACATACACAAACATTTGCGTTCCAATTTATTCTGAGATTTAAAATTGTTACCAAGATAAATTTGTGTGCAAAATTAGAATTGAAATCAAAATGAATTTTAAATGAAAAATTAAATGGCCGTGTAAATCTCGGTGAAGTAGAATAGAGACACCTCCTTTTTTCAAGTAAGTTTCGTATAAGAGACTAAGGGATCGGACTGTTATCTATCAGACAGTATATATAAACTCACAAAGTGTCAAGTCAATCGACTTGACGGCAATAGCGTTTGTGGGACCAATTTTTACGGGCAAAAGTTGGGTACTTTATACATCTGTGTATACCGCTTAGGGAATACAGGCGTAAAGCCTATGTATGTATGTTAAAATTAGAAATGGGGCAGAAGTTGCTTAAACGAAAGTGCTAATCTTACTCTTATTTTGATGAATGAACTGAAACGTGTCGACATTACAATACTTACATAGCTATAACCATAGCATATATGTATGTATGTCGTAGCTCGCTTATCGGCCCTCTAGGCTTCTAGCGTACTAACTTCCTAATAGATATACTATAAACTAATTACTGGGTCAGAGTTAGTTGCCAAGTGGAGCGGGGTACAAAAAAGATTCATGTGAATTAAATTATATGATCATATAATACATATTATTCGGATAGGTACTGTCACGTCGATTGTTCGTGTCGTATGCTTAGAAGGTACGATATTCCATGTACGAATAAATTTTAATTTATTTTCCTACAATACGTTCTTCTTATGATAATATGAGGAACCTCTAAGACAACTTATAATGTACCAATAGGAATAATATTAAGCGACTTCTAAAGAATGTTTCACGTACAAGAAAGTAAAGATTAATTACCATAACTTCCTTAAGGTCTTTGGTCTGTAAATGATGTAAAGGTTCAAGAAAGTTCTGCTTGATGTTGTCGTCGAGTGAGTATTTAATATCTGCCATTTGCTTCAGTGCTTCGCCCATCTCAATTAGGCAGTTTGCTAAAATTAAATTAACAACTATAGTTGATTACTGTTCCCAAACCACTTATACTTACTTTCTTAGTGGTAAGCCCGATAAAAATAAACTTACAGAAAACGGTATCTTCTCCGAGTTTTTTGCCATAATGGAGCATACAGTCTCCAAGTACTCCCTCAGGTTGAGGGTATGTGTTACTCTTGGCTTGTCCACTAAGTTTACTAATGCCTTTCACAGCTGCCATCTTTGCTCGTGCCGTCGGGTTAGGCTGCAGGAACTCTTTTGTCTTTGTTTGTAATTCCTCCACAAGTTCGCAAGTGACATCTGTTTTCTAGAATAGCGGACACGATAAATTATAAAATATTACAAAATACTATTTGTAATTGAAGCCCTAACAAAGGATTTTAACAAAATGTTGCATGGGTCATCTTACAGATCTGGAACTAAAGTCAAATTCATTGTGGGTTGCAACTTTTCAATGATAGATAGATAGATAGGGAGACAATACAAGTTCATAATGAAATACATGCAATGTAATGTACGTATATATCGTGTAATTTATTGGTAACTGGTAAACTATTTACGACTACAAATTTAGCCCAACATAAACAATACCTAACGATCGATAGAATCATGGCAACCGGAAGGAACTATACAGTTTTATTATTTTTGATTGTAAAACCTAATTTCAATGTTTTACTTTAAAACTTTATATAAACTATAGCGTAGATATACTTACTCTTTCCATTTCCACAAAGTCCAAATCCAATTTCGTGCCTTCGGCACCACCCATCTTTTCTGTGACATACTGAAATAAAATAATAATATATATTAAAATTAATTGTGGGCCTGCAAAATTACGCTATTTGTAGACCTATTTAATATCATGCTTGTTGAGAAAGAAAGTGAAATAGATATTACGTGGCGGGAAAAGTTCATACAAAGGATAAGCCGCAGAAGTAGCGGCGGGGGAGGAACAAAAGCTCGGGTCGAGGTCTAGCCTTGGCCGAATTGTGCTGCGCTCTATACTAGAATCGAATTTGTAATAACTGGAGAAGCTTCCACCTACGATTAAATTAATTGACTCATCATTTCTATTAAGAATATAATTTATCATTACGTTTACCTTTCGCTTCAAGTAAAATTATGAAATAAATATAAATTATTTCATAATTGTACTTGTTCGCAATTTTTTTACGTCAATTGTTCTCGAAATAAAATGCCCTATGTTACTCCCACTACAAAGACGATAAAATTATACTTGAGAAACATAATCCTGATATAAATATATATCGGAATATGAAAAACGGAACCTTTTTTCTACTCATTTTTACAATAAGTTTTTTTTTTACAAATATGTAAATATTTTATTAATATGAAGTTTTTTTACTATTCAATAATATTCTTAATTAATTATTTATTTTATACTCTCATACTATGTATGAGAGGTCAGGAGGAGTCAGGTCAAGGTCAGAAGTAAATTGGTTGTTAACTAATATATAAGGGTAGTAGGTAACTATAATATCCTGTGGTTGAAGCCTTTACAAAGATAAAGGTTTCAGCCGCAGGATATTATGGTGTAAGCATTATAAACTAAGTTAACATAAAACTTTCAGTTGCCTGAGGTAACGTGTACATAGACGCTATACAAAGTTTTTTATTTAAGTACACAACATTTTAAAAACAAAGTTTATGGCCTTGAGAAATGTTAAATATATGTTGTGGAAATGGTGTCTGTAAGTAAGCTACTATAATTATTTTTAATCGAGAATAGGTTCATTATATTTTTACTAAACCTTAAAACGTCTAACTTCCTTTTTATAAGCACAACTATAATATAACCCCGTGTTGTCATATCGTTTACTATTAATATCGATTTGATGTACAGCACAGTACAGTGTATAAGATAAGTAAAAAAGGTAAAATTAAATCTTTTATTCCATCCTTTTATTAGTTTTTTTTTTCACAATGAATAGTTTCGTAAATGCATTATTTAATCTTATATTAGGATATTTCAGGATGCCAATATTTCCAAACAGTGAACAGCGATCTCTAGCAACCCTGCACATGCAGAAATATGTGCAGGGTTGCCCATGCAGAAAAAAAAATCTGTAGAGTTATAAAGTTGGATGCCTTAAGTAATATTAATAAATAAATAAAGCATACAGTAGAAAGCAACCACCTAGATAAGATCACTGCCGACCTGCGACTTAATTCAATAACATAATACCAATTTTCCTGTTAGCATTGTTACAAGCCGCGCCTTAAAATTACATTATATTGTATATTACGTTTTATATAAATTATAAAACATTATTAAAGCCGATAAATGTAGCGGAAAACATTATAAAACAAATTAATAAATGCAGAAAGCGGCGGTTAAAAGCCGGAACCTAAATAATGCCAATTATCAGAAACTACGTGGTAAATAGAAGGGCGTAAAACGACATCCTATTAGAACATCCTTCTAAATGAATTCAAGACTCAATGTCGCAGGACTCGGGAGTTGTACGAAGGCCGTAATAATTGGGGCGCATCGTAAATGTAGGGCAGGCTGTAGGTCACGGACATTCCGCTGTCCTATCCTGAAGGATACGGATATAGACACGTATTGCTTTAGATTTTCAATACATTAATTCGATTACACAGTGAAAGCAAATGGTATGTAAAAGTTTCCAAAATGTATATCATGATACAGATACCTATAAAGACGTACCACATACATTTACTTAAAACAAGAGTAAAGCATTAAAATTAAAATCAGTAATAACATATAAATAATCATCATATATATTGTCACTTTCCATTAGATGATATGAAAGACAAACAATTATTGTATTAATCATAAAAAAAAAATCGTCAGCCTAGAAGCCTCTTCAAAAACGTATTCAGAAAGAGTCTGTTTACTAAGTAGCCTTGAATACCAGGGGATGTACATATTTCAAAACACTATTGGTTTAGAAAACTTTCGGAAAGGTTGCCATAAAACGAAATAATGCATTATCAGAACATGGGACAAAATTTTCATGCCTAGAGCTCCTAGTTGTAGCAACCTTGTAATGGTTCCAATCCGACAGAAGCCAGAGTAAGTGAATATGTTTTAATAATGTGAATTTACATGCATTCTGCTTTATTTTCAAAAACTAATTTTTATAATATCTATTGTTTTAATTTATCTTCGAAAACCCTGTTTAGGAAAATACAATTAAACTTACACTCTTCCTAAATAGTTTCTTTTATCTATACTTACTAACATTATTAATGCAAAAAGCATTGCCATCTATCATTATGTATATTTTCACGGAAAAACGACTAAACCGATTTTGATGAAATTTAGTATGTGGATGCTATGCATAGACTTACATACTTTTTATAGATACACCAAGCGGACGAAGTATAAACATAAAGCAGAAGATAGGAAATATTAAGAATTTGGGTTATCGCCACATTATCTTTTCACTGACTAAGATACAGTAAACAGTACAGCTGGTGCAAAAATAAACATACGGCATTTATTTAATTTATATAAGTTTACAACAGTTTAATGTAATATTAGATGAAAATGGGACTATCGCAAAAATATTGATAATGTAACTTTACCTTATACCTTGTTGTTTACACAAAACAAAAAGGGTACTTATTGTACATTATAAAATGTTACCGTTGTTAGGTCCCGATTTACACATAGAGACACGGAAATGTATTGATATTTTTTTAAATCAGGTACTTTTTAGGATTTTGTTCCTTAACAGGAAAAAAGGAACCCTAATAGGATCACTCGGTTGTCGGTATGTCTGCTGTCTCTTGAGCAACAGCTCAAATATGTAAAACGTCAACACAATAAAGAGATACGGCCATTAAAGCCTTAAAATTTAAAAATGAATTTGGACATTTCGTTCGTAAATCATAACCTACCCATGTAGGGTATTTCCTATTGACCAAGAATCATGAAATTTGGCAAGAATTTTTTTTATCACGTCACATAAAAACACGTTTTGCGATGACAAAATTATATCGTCAATGTTAAAAGAGAACTGAAAAGTTACATTTGTATTTAAAAAAACGGTCAGAAATATTCGAGGATCGATTGCCGAGGTAAACGAACTTTTACCCGGCTGCGCAAAAGTATGTGTGTCCGTATCTATAATAATATTATAAAGCTGCAGAGTTTGTTTGTTTGAACGCGCTAATCTCAGGATAGTCCATTTATCGAGAAAGGTTATAGGCTATATTTTATAAAAAAAAAAATTAGGGATCCACAAGAAAATTGCGATTTTGTAACCCAAAGTGTCAAATCGAAAACCTATTTATGCGTGCGCTGCAAAAACTATTGACAATAGAACAGAACTATGTACTACGGGTTAAGATCTACAAAAAAGTCCGCGAGAGCACATATCTAACTATCATAGTTTAGTCACAATAACCGCTTTTATGTTCATAAAAAATACTAAATCGTCTGAAGAAAGAAACTACGTTAAATATGTAATCGTAAAATTAATCCTTATCCAAATTAAGGATTATGTTATCAATTTTTATTTATGTAGAAGTAAAATACTTTTTGTTTTATTCCAATCGGACATTTCGTTGAGAAATTATCACGAGTATAAAAACGCAAAGAATTGGTACCTAATAATGAGTTATTTTCCTCAGAGTTTTATCAACATAATAATATTAATCTTTATCGAAATAAATGTGTTGTTGATGAGGAGCATTTTATTATGAACAAAATTGTCATTGAAATCATCAAATCAGTTAATTTCAATTATGATCTTACGCGGGTGAAACCGCGGGTCACAGCTAGTGTATGATGTTTCTTTGTTACAACCTAGAAGCCTAATAAAGGGGTGTCTCTCGATTATTGAATTGAGTGAATATTTATGTTGTGTTCGATATCTTTGCCATTTATAACCCAAATAAAAAATGTTTAATTAAATTGGTTCTACTCAAGTTTGGTCCCATTTAAAGTTTAAAGACAATATTCCTCCGAATACATTGTACATTATATAGTTGACACTTGTACTGTATATGGACTGTATTTATCTGTAAGAATGGTGTACAAATAAAGAGTATTCTATCTATCTATTCTATCTAATACATATTACGCGGTAACTCCACATTAGTGAATCGATTTCAAACATACTCTTTTATTTCATTTATCGTATTCATTGTTCGATACTAATATGTACTTATAGAAGATGTATACGTCACCACTCATTTGAAAAACAATCTAATTTGTTTAAGGAATACAGTATGAACATTTTTTTATAAGAAAAATGTATTCTTTCAAAACACGGCTGATCGCTATGACCATACATGTTATAGACAACAGTTCTTCCTTGGATTTATACGTTGTGATTTGATTTAACAGATAGCCAGTATTAGATAGAATCCTAAAGTAACTAGGATAATACTTCAAAATATGTTTTTAAAGTATTGTTGCGCCATCGAGAAAAATAGTCTGGAACAATCTACAAGACGCGAGAACGAAGGGACAACGCCATCTAGTGTCGGATAGCGCGCAACTGTGGACATTTTGACGCTAGATGGCGCTACAAGTAGCTCTAGAATAATTTATTTAGTCTAGAACCATCGATCGAATATTATCGTACATTCTAGTTATCTCGACAGCAATATAAAAGCGGATCGGGGTAGCCGTACGGGCAGTATTGATTCGAGATACAGCGAATAAATATCGAAGCGATCTTCTAGTGCGACTAACGAGTGATATAGTGATTTGTAATTGTAAAGAGTGGTATTAATAAATATTGTGTTGTGTTTTTTTGGTAATCAATCGACTACTTTAATTTATTAAATACCTAGCTCGTAACAATTTGGTGTCAGAAGTGGGATTAAAGTATGCCGGTTTTACCAAAGGAAGACACGGAAGGTATCCGAACTAGGAGTCAACGCCAGCAAGAGACTGATCAGAGGCGATTTGGAGGTGCACAACTGCCTACATTGGAGGGTCAGCAGCCACCGATGGAAACCACGCCATCCACATCGGCACTGGCAGCAGCTCCCGATATCACGGCCCTAATGGCGATTCTCCAGGAGCAGGCCCGCCGTCAGGAGGAGCAGGCCCGCCGTCAGGAGGAGCAGGCCCGCCGTCAGGAGGAGCAGGCCCGCCGCTTGGAAGAGCAGCTGCAGCGGGACAAGGAGGACCAGGCTCGCCGCCAGGAGGAACAGATGCTCTTGTTGAAAGGCATTCATGAGACCTTCGGCAAAGAACTCAAGGTAGTGAAAGATCAGGTTCTTCAACACGAGAACCGTATCACTGAGGCCGAAACTCAGATTGCCGACGTGAAGAAGGCATTAGGAAACCTTAAAGTTGGAGACGGAGCGGCGACTACAGTAACTGCTACTCCTTCGGTGCGGGGGTTCAAAGTACCGCCATTTGATGGAACATCTTCGTGGTCAGCCTACAAGATCCAATTTGAGGCTGTTATGATGGCGAACGGCTGGACAAAGGAACAAGCTATGACCGCGCTCACCTTGGGTCTCCGAGACCAGGCTCTAAACGTCCTCGAAGCCCTTGGTAAGAAGGTAACCTATGAGCAACTGCTGGAGGCATTGGAGGCAAGATATGGTGACGCTCATCTGGAGCACGTGTTTCGTGCACAGCTGAAGGATCGTGCCCAGCGCATCGGTGAAAACTTGCAACAGTGGGCTCTGGAAGTTGAGAAACTGGTCCGTAAGGCGTACCAGTCTGCACCTGCGCTCGTTGACGGGAATCTGGTGCAAGCTTTCATCGATGGCATTCGTGACCTCGAAGTTAGGGCTGCTGTGAGACTTGGGCACCATGAAACTCTCAAGGACGCTCTGGCCCATGCTTTGGAGGTGGAAGCTGTGAGACAAGACCATCGGTCTCATCGGGTCCGGGAGGTTGTAGCGTCACCTGTGCGGGACCGATTTAAGGGGTACAGCCCTAGATGCTACGCCTGTGGTGAAAAAGGTCACCTTCGGTCCAGCTGCCCTAAGCGAAGCATAGGAAGTGAATACGACCGGTCTCAGGAGAATCGGGCGGTTGATAGTACTGCCCAACAACAGCAGGGAAACGAGTAAACGCCAGGACTGCGGGGCGGGTGCTGGCTGGTGTTCAAGGAGCCCCAAGGATTTCGATCTCGCAAACTCATGATGGGAACAGCCTGGTCATCAGAGGCGAAATCAACGGAACGTCATGTAAGCTGACGATTGATACGGGAGCTTCTCGCACAGTTGTCAGTTCCCAACTTGCAAATCGGTTTCTGAAGGACATTGCATGTAACCGTGAGCAAATAAACTTAGTAACGGCCACTGGTCAGCGCATACCCGTCCGAGGCGAACAGAAGGTGGAGTTGAAGTTGGGCAACCAAGTTTATCTACATAACGTCATCGTGGCCGATATAGTTGACGATTGCATCCTTGGCCTAGACTTCATGAAGAACAATTGTTGTGAGATCGACATCAACCAAGGTGTAATGAGATGTAGTCAAGAAGAACTGTTCATGGAAGGAGCATCATCAGGAAAAGTGTACAGCTTGAAGAACGTTGTTCTTCCTCCCAGATCAGAAACAATCATGCCAGTTAGTCTCCCTCATAACTCTGGACGAATGCATCGATGTGTCCTTATTGAAAGGGTAGATAATGATCTTCCATGGAAAATCGCACGAACTCTAGTAAGTACTACTAACATCTCTGCAGTACGTGTGCTAAATCTTAGTGACAAGCAACATGTGATTCATAAGGGCACACTGATTGGCACTTGCGAAGATGTGGATTGGATGCGTCGATGCCAAGACTTGACTACTTCGAATATTAGCACGAATGCACGAGTCAACGTGTCAACACTTTTGGAAGACTGTCGAGATGACTTGTCTAGGGAAGAAATTGACAAGGCTAAGAGAATGTTAGTTAAGTACGCTAATATTTTCTCTACTAATGATGCTGATATTGGAAAGACTGGTTTGGTTCAACACAAAATAAACACTGGGAGTGAGTTGCCTATTCGCCAGCGACCAAGAAGACTGCCAGTAGCACGAGAACAGGAAGTGCAAACCATGATTGATGGAATGGTCAGGGATGGCGTTATAGAGCCTTCATCCAGCCCATGGTGTTCACCTGTAGTGCTTGTAAAGAAAAAGGATGGCAGCATGCGTTTTTGTGTTGACTACCGCCGTCTAAACGACATTACGAAGAAGGACAGCTATCCACTACCTAGAATAGACGACACTCTGGACATGCTAACAGGGGTTAAGTGGTTTAGCACCTTAGATTTAAAAAGTGGATACTGGCAGGTAGAAATTGATCCCAAGGACAAAGAGAAGACTGCATTTTCGACAGGGAAAGGACTGTGGCAGTTCAAAGTAATGCCCTTTGGATTATGTAACGCGCCAGCAACTTTTGAAAGACTGATGGAATCAGTACTCACCGGATTAACTGGAGATGCCTGCCTGGTCTATTTGGATGACATTATCATCGTAGGCCGTACGTTTAAAGAACATATTCAAAACCTGGAGCGCGTATTATCGAAAATCCGAAGTGCCAACCTAAAGTTAAGTCCTAAGAAGTGTTCATTTTTCAAACGGCAGGTTAGCTTTTTAGGATATGTGGTTTCGGAAGAGGGTGTCCAAACAGATCCGCAAAAGATCGCTGCCGTCAAGGATTGGCCAATTCCAAGAGATAAGACCCAAGTAAGAGCATTTTTGGGCTTGTGCTCCTACTATCGGCGATTCGTGAAAAACTTCGCGGATATTGCCAAACCCCTTCATAAACTCACTGAAGAGAAAAGACATTTCTGCTGGGTTGAAAGTTGTGACATTGCATTTCAAGAGCTAAAAAGACGTCTATGCAACACACCCATCTTAGGGTATCCAGATACCGAAAATGAATTCATAGTTGACACAGATGCGAGTGATACTGGGCTTGGCGGTGTGTTATCCCAGCGGAAAGGTGATCAAGAGGTTGTTATTGCATATTTCAGTAAATCTTTGTCGAAGCCGGAAAGGAATTACTGCGTCACAAGAAGGGAGCTACTGGCCGTAGTGAGGACCCTGCAACATTTCAACAAATATTTGCTTGGGCGTAAATTCCACCTCCGAACTGACCACGCAGCATTAAAGTGGCTCTTACAATTTAAAAACCCTGAAGGACAAGTCGCGAGATGGATTGAGCTACTACAGGAATATGACTTCATGATTGAACATCGCAGTGGAAAGTCTCACGGTAACGCAGACGCATTATCAAGAAGACCTTGCCCTGAAGACTGCAAGCATTGCGCCAAGCAAGAGGTAAAGGAAGCTGTTCCTATAAGGACGATAAAGACGGATCTTAGCATCGAATGGAAGGAAAGCCTACAGCAAGCACAGCAAGAGGATGCAGATATCAAACCAATTCTCGAGTGGATTAAAGCTGAGACTCCTAAGCCACACTGGAGCGAAGTTGCATCGCTGAGTTCAACCACGAAGAGTTATTGGGCTCAATGGGATAGTCTAGTCGTCCAGGATGGAGTCTTGTGCCGTAAATGGGAAAACGCTCGAGGAGACAGCTGTCATCTGCAAATGGTTGTTCCTAAAGCTAAGATACCGGTGGTCCTGCAGCTCTACCATAACGGATGTTCAGGAGGTCATATGGGAGTTAAGAAGACATTGTTAAAGATAAGGGAGAGATTCTACTGGATTCATTGTCGTGATGATGTTGAGGACTGGTGTCGTAAGTGTACCAGTTGTGCGGCTGTGAAGGGACCTCATACACGTAGCAGAGGCGCATTGAAATTGTACAATGTTGGTGCACCCTGGGAAAGAATTGCAATAGACGTAGCGGGACCGTTTCCTGAAAGTGAAAGCGGAAACAAGTACTTCATGGTCGTAATGGATTACTTCACTAAGTGGCCAGAAGTCTTTGCCATTCCCAACCAAGAAGCATCAACAGTTGCAGATAAATTAGTGCACGAAGTCTTCTGTCGTTTTGGAGTGCCTTTAGAAATCCACAGTGACCAAGGAAGAAATTTTGAATCTCAAATATTTCAAGAAATGTGTCGAGTGATGGGTACTCACAAAACCAGAACTACCTCTTACCACCCACAATCGGACGGAATGGTGGAACGATTTAACCAAACACTAGAGAGGTATCTGGCAAAAGTAGTTGAAAGTAGGCAAAAAGATTGGGACAAACACATTCAACCGTTTCTTCTGTCATACCGAAGTGCAGTCCACGAATGTACTTCCGTAACACCAGCGTTTGCAAACTTCGGAAGAGAACTACGGTTGCCTGCAGACTTGATCACTGGAATACCCCCTGATACCCCACGAAGTATAACGGAGTACGCGAATGACTTGCGGAACAAGATGAATGACATTTATGAGCATGTCAGACAATCGGGCCAACAAATGTCTGAAAAGATGAAAACCCGTTATGACCGGAAAGTGAATAATAAGGGCTTCGAAGAGTGTTCGCTAGTATGGCTACATAATCCAGTTCGCAGTAAAGGGAAATCTCCAAAGCTACAAGCCAAATGGGATGGGCCATATCGGGTAGTCACTAAAATCAATGATGTTACCTACCGGATACAGAAGGGTCCAAGAGGCGCCCCAAAGATAGTTCATGTAGATCGATTGGCGCGATACTATGGGACTGATTATGCTCGGGACGAGCATGTCTTAGGAGGGGGCAGTGTTGCGCCATCGAGAAAAATAGTCTGGAACAATCTACAAGACGCGAGAACGAAGGGACAACGCCATCTAGTGTCGGATAGCGCGCAACTGTGGACATTTTGACGCTAGATGGCGCTACAAGTAGCTCTAGAATAATTTATTTAGTCTAGAACCATCGATCGAATATTATCGTACATTCTAGTTATCTCGACAGCAATATAAAAGCGGATCGGGGTAGCCGTACGGGCAGTATTGATTCGAGATACAGCGAATAAATATCGAAGCGATCTTCTAGTGCGACTAACGAGTGATATAGTGATTTGTAATTGTAAAGAGTGGTATTAATAAATATTGTGTTGTGTTTTTTTGGTAATCAATCGACTACTTTAATTTATTAAATACCCAGCTCGTAACAGTATGTTTAAATTTAACAATAAAATACTGATATTGGTATGGGACTGTTTCCGCATTTAGACTCCTAGTTGGTCTATTATGCGTACAGACCGGCTGACTAACTGAGCCAGCCTAGCTCCTTCCAGAAGCTCAGAAGCCTCCTGGGGCATTCGCAGGCTTCTAGGAGCGTCCTCGCACCCGCGAGGATATTAGCCCGTTGTGTAGCCACTCCCTCGCACTCCAGAATTACGTGGGCGGCCGTTTCCTCAGCATTGAGACACCCCCGACATATGGGGCTGTCTGTCACGTTGATGGTGAAAAGGTGTCGATTCAGGGCCATATGACCCGTAATTGTTCCTATTACTATTCGGATATCTTGTCGGTTAAGGCTGAGTAGTCTACAGGTGAGCCGTGGTGAGATACCCGTCAGCACCATTTTTGATTGCCTACAGCCCGGAGTATTGGTCCAACGACCATTGTGTGCTACTCTAGTCCGTTGTCTAACCCAGTAGCGGAATTGGTTAAAGGGTAACGGTAGCAGTGTAGTTGGACCTGCCACCAGAGATGTGGACCCCTTCCTCGCTAGTTAATCGGCAGCATCGTTTCCGAGTGATTCACTAAGCCCTTTGATCCACTGTAGGATAACCCCATTTGCTGAAGCTAAATGCTCCAGCATTTGGTGACACTAAGATATTATTATTATATGTATATTTATTAATAGAAATACTTATACATATATAGATAAGAGATAGTTCCTTTCTTTTATTTCTTTATAGCGTTTACGGTTTTAGTTATACTCATCAGTATTTTAACGGTCAAAAAACAACGACATAAAAATCACATACTTTATAGCTGCCACAGTCCGAAATGTTTTTCGAAATGTTGTTTGGTATAAGTCATAAAATACACTTGAATGATAGATACACTGTATTTGTAGACAAAGGTTTTAGAGAGGATATGAATCTGGAGATGTATCGGATCTTAGTGATGTACAAAGGCTGGCGTTGTCGCTTTAAGCAATTCCTTCCAGGCAACCTTAGGATAGACTGGAATTATTTTGATACATTAGTGGTAAAGTAAAGTCTATGGAGTACGATGTCTACTAAAAAGAACAGCTGAAAATTTATTAAATGAGGGAAAGTTAGGACGCCACTGGCCGAACCACGATCTACGATAAGCCCTCCGTTTCTGCGCACAATATATATAGAACCAGAAAGAA
Source organism: Tyria jacobaeae (assembly GCA_947561695.1). Lineage (NCBI taxonomy): Eukaryota > Metazoa > Arthropoda > Insecta > Lepidoptera > Erebidae > Tyria > Tyria jacobaeae. Next base: position 7,200,799 of record OX387221.1, read on the forward strand.
TTTATCTCAAAAGATAAAAGGACTTTTTAAGCGTTTTGTTTACTTAGTAAGAATATTCAAAGAAATAGAATCCGGATTATTTGTGGCCTCTCACAACTCTCTGTCACGGCCCAGGCACGTAATCGTGCTCTAGAAAATCGTGCTCTTAGTATGAAGTGTTTTAAGGAGCCTTAGTAGAGCATAAAATAAATAAACGAGGAGTTATTTCTATTTTGAGAAGAATGTTTTCAAAAGGAGGCCGTCTAAGAGGGATTATAATTAAGTATCTATTTTCAGATGTTGCTAATATAATGTTATTTAAAATGTATGTAAGGAGAATTGAAGGAGTCTTTGAAGTTCGTACTTTCTTCGTTTATTGTAATTAAAAAAATATTCAATTGAATTTAATACTTATAATTATAAACAGACAATACTATCTCTATAATCAACTTATAAGTATTAACAATCGGTAGTAAAGAACGTAGGTATTTGATGGAACGCACCCACCAATTTGGAAGATTTGCATTTAAACAAAATTATGTCAGAGACGTCAAACACTAAAACTCTGATAGGTTGTCTTAATAAGTTTTAGTGAAGATATAAAGTCAATGGATATAATGTTACACTTGAAAAGGCCAAAGAACCAGCCAACAATATTGAAAATCAATACAATTACATAATCAAATTACTCATTCGTAAATGTATACATGAATTTCTTAAGTTAGCAGAAGATATTCACAGAGGTCGAAGGGGCGGCCCTCAGTTTATGTTTCATAAGCTTCTAGAAGACTAAATAAATAACAAAATTGGTATGCACCAAGTACACTGTTAAACATTTTATTCATTAGCCGGAAACAAAGTGTTAAAGAGAGGAAACAGAGCTAACAAAACGTTGAGACTTGCTACATCTAAATATTATCGTTGGCTAAGTAAAAACCATGCGATGAATACTTTCATCAAACCAGGACAATGTCAGTCAGGTACTTATAAAATTCGGTATGTCGGTAAAAAGTAGCGTATTTACTATCTCAGGGTTCGAAGTGACCACATAACAAATTTAATCAAAATCGGTTCATCAGCTGTTTAACCGTGAATAGGTAACAGACGGATAAATATGTATAGGAATCACGTTACTTTCGCATCGTATATCATATTAGTATAGATTTTAGGCGTATCGATATAACGTGTACTATAAGCAAGTATGTTGCCGATGCTGCTCAAATTACAAAAAGCAGGGGTCAAGAGCAGCGTTATATATATTTTTCACTACTTATTTACAAAAGGATTAAAAACGCGGTAAACCTGCCATCACGAGTCACGAAAATTTAATAAAAACGTAATTTGAATTTAGATTATTTGTTATGCCAAAAGGGATTCATGCTTATATTTAATATTAAACTACAGATAACATACCATGCAATTTTCTGAAAGTGAAATATAAAAATATTTTTTTTTTTAAGATCCATGGCGTCAGGTTTACATGAAAATATATGTGAGCAAGAAATAGTTTACGTGTACTTTTAGTTGTAACTACTTAAATTTTGAAATAAAAAATATGAAAACCGAATAAAAAGGCCATTGAGGAAACTGCTTACGTTATTGTAATTAGTAGATATTTAAAAAATCCTGTTTATCTTAAAAAAAAATATATTTATTTGTCACACTTACATAATTAATATGCATTTAAATCAATAAGCATATAAATAAATTGAAGTAATTAAATACCTGACAACATACATATAAATTACTATGGCCATTAAACTTCTGTTGCATTATATTTATAACATATTATCAAATATGCCACCCTATTGAAGTCGTTCAACAGTGAAAGAAATCAACATGCTCTACCTCGTTGAGGGTGCGCAGCGCCCGTGACAATGGCGCTTAAGAGGTTGGTGCTTGCTGTTGGTACCACTAACAGCTGCGGTCGCAGACGCTGCCTCCTATACTCATCCGACACGCACCACCTAAGTTCTTCCAGCATTGCCACTCTACGACTTTTACAGCATAGAATATCCTATCCTATCCTATAGAATTCCTATTCTTATTTTGTCTACGCCCACTTTGAGAATAAATTATTTTTTTGCGCCCCCATTTTTTCACCTACTTTTAAATCACTATAACTTCAAATTAAATTATTTATTGTGAGTGTACAAGCAGGTTGTACGCAAGTTCTGTATTGTGTAGTATTCATTACCGCCACTGGATGGCGCTGTTCAATTTATATGCAGGCTATCGAAATGTTCGAAACATTTAATAACCCACTATTGTATTTACTTTGAATATACTCGGTTACACTGTAAATGGTATTTGGTTGTTTTACTGCTAGTAAACCCTTACACTGTTTACGCTCGAATCCCTGAACAAAGGAATTGTTCATGGTCCTGCGAGTCGGATTTGACTTTTAGTCAGTTCGAAGGGCGCCTTTGGTGGGGCGCAATTTTTGTTCGGGATTCCCCACGGGCAGTGGATTGCTGTCGCAAACGTGGGAGGTTGCAGATCTTCAAAGAGGTCTGAGGTGGACATAGGGTGGCATACCCCGGTCCAGGAAGCTTGCAGGCTGTCGGGTCTGAGGAGGAACCAGGATAAAAATCCAGTTCTAGAAGCAACCGTATCGTGGTGATGCACCAGCAGTTAGATTGAAGGCACGTGGTGTTATAGCGGAGTAAGCTGCGCAACCCGGTCGCGGAGTTACTGCGGACGAAGGAGCGTGACATGCAATGACGTTTCGGTAACCTATAATACTATGAAGTGTTCTTAAGAAAAATCTGTGAGTACTTATTGGATTCTATTTTAAACCTTGTTCCTAAGAAGATATTAACATAGTGCGGTGATATTGCCTTTGGCGTTTAAACAAGAAATTTGGACAATTTGAACTTTATTTATAAGAAAAATATTACTTTGATATTTGTGTGAACTTTAAAGTGTTATTTGTTTGGTTAACCATTTTGAACTTTATTTCTTTGTGACTTTTATCTTTAATTTGTGCATGCTTTAGTTAAGACTTAGAATAATTACACGAAAAACGAAGGTACGGGGAATCCATGCCGGATTTTACCCAGAATTTAATTGTGTAAAAAAGACTTAGAAAATTTCGTGTCCTTCGGTCAAACATAAAATCTCATTGATACAATTTCACTATGTCTACGGTATCTGATCCGGTTTATGAAATTGACTCCCTGCTACTGTTTCAAGAGGATATAGGTAAACATATTAAAAAGGCATTGGTAAATTATAAAAAATCGTCTAAAGAAAGACTCACCAAACACTATGGTGAAGGCCGTTTAGCTAATCTTGAACAGTTATGGTCTCAGTTTATAATCGGTCACGAACAATTATTACATAAAGTACCGCATAAACAATTAGTTGAAACTCCTTACATGAAGAATGATTTCTATGATGAGGTTGAAGAAAATTATTTAACTTGTCAGAGTATGATAAAAGAAATGTTGAATTCATTTGATACTGTTGAAATTAAAGAAAGTAGTTGTAGAATTAGAAAATCTAGCCAGGTTAAGTTGCCAAAGATTAATATACCTGTATTTTCGGGCAAGTATTCTGAATGGAATACGTTTAGACTTGTTCAGTTCTTTAATACATAATAGCAATGAGTTAGATGGAGTCCAGAAATTGCACTATTTAAAAGGCTATCTGACAGGTGAGGCTGAACAGTTATTAAGACATATTCCAGTAACAGAAGATAATTACACAAGGTGTTGGCAATTGTTGGAACAGAGATATAATAATAAAAAATATATTTGTAACTACATTTTAAAACGATTGTTTAGTCAAAGAAATTTACTGAATGAGTCCTCAACTGGCTTAAAGGATTTAATGGATACAACAAATGATTGTTTGTCGGCATTAAAAAATATTGGTGTTGATGTTGATAGTTGGGATGTCATTGTCATTCATGTTCTTACTTTAAAACTAGACCCGGAGACTAGAAGACAGTGGGAGTTCAGTGTTACCGACAACACTTCATCCGATGAACTGCCCACATATTCTCAATTCAAAGATTTTTTAACTAATCGTTATCGTGCCATGGAGTTTTTGCCACCGGATAATAGGGTTAAAACAAATAAACCTCACTTTCATTCGAACAATCAACATTCTAACCCGGCCAAAACATTTCACGCATTGACTGTACAATGTCCGTTTTGTACAGAAGAACATAAAATTGGTAACTGTAAAAAATTTGCTAAGGAATCAGTTGACACTCGCCGCAAGTTTGTTCAATCTAATAATATATGCTTTTGTTGTTTGGGAAGCAATCACTCTGCAAAGTTCTGTCATCATAACGTGCGGTGTCGTATTTGTAAGGGCAAACATAATACCCTATTGCATCCTACAGGCAATTTTGGTAGGAGTACTGGTGAGATTATTAGCACTGGCAGTGATAAAGATGGTGCGGGAGAGGCTAGTTCTTCCTCAAATTCTCAATCGGTAGTTGCGTGTGTTTCTACAGGAAGAGTATTCAGTCAGGTTTTACTAGCCACGGCGTTGGTTAAAGCCAGGATGAAAACCGGTGAAGGTTTTATGATTCGAGCTCTCTTAGATCAGGGTTCACAGTCATCGTTTATAACCGAATCTACGGTTCAGGCTCTCGGATTACGAAAGATACCTGTGAATAGTACGATTTCAGGAGTCGGTGGTGAAAGTAGAATTGTTTCCAAAGCTTTGGTACATTTGGATATTACGTCGCGTTTTGACCCTAACGTGGTCATACATGTGAAGGCATTTGTCTTGAAGTCCATCACTACTCTTATTCCTTCTAGTAAGATTGAGTTGATGGAGTGGAAAGAACTTACCGAAATGGTATTGGCAGACCCAGAATATCATACACCGAGTCGTATTAATATATTATTGGGAGCTGAGGTTTATGGACGGATTATTCAAGACGGTGTTAAGAAAGGGCCACTCGGTTCACCAGTTGCACAATCCACAAAACTAGGGTGGATTTTGTCTGGTGTGGTTAATGAGTCAACCGAACCGCCAAATGACATACGGATCATGCACTGTCGAGTGGATGAAGGCAATGAATTGCTCAAGAGATTTTGGGAACTTGAAGCTGATGCTGAAATATCAAATAAGGACATTATGCTAAGTGACGAAGACAAGTTTTGTGAAAGGTTCTTTGCTGAAACTACGGAAAGGGATGTTGAAGGACGCTACATTGTGCGTCTCCCTTTCAAGGATGACAATCCTGAGGTAACTAATTCTCTGAAAGTGGCGGAAAAAAGGTTTCATTGTTTGGAAAAAAGATTATCCAAGGACTTAAATTTAAAACAAAAGTACGAAGAGGCTATGAACGAGTATTTACTCTTTAACCATATGGAAGTGATAGCGGATAATGAGATCAAAAACTCAAACGCCATCTATTTGCCCCACCATGCCGTCATACGTGAAGATAAGGAGACAACAAAGGTCCGGCCAGTTTTTGATGCCTCTTGCAAAGGCGAAAATCAAAAGTCGTTGAACGATCATCTTTTTGTTGGACCAAACCTGCAACCTGAACTGAGACACACTATAATGCGATGGTGATGTCCGCGGATTTGTATGACGGCTGACGTTGTAAAAATGTATCGGCAGGTGAAGGTGGCTAGGAAGGACACTGATTACCAAAGGATCTTGTGGAGGAACGATCAGAAGTCAAAAATCGAACACTATCGTATGCTCAGGGTAACCTTTGGCGTTGCGTCAGCACCGTATCTTGCGGTTAAGGCGTTACAGCAGGTAGTCTCAGATGAAGGAAGCTCGTATAAAACGGCAGCAGATAAGGCAATGACGGACTTCTACATCGATGATTTGTTGACGGGCTGTGAAACGATAGAAGAAGGTATTAAATTATATAAAGAAATGAATTCATTATTAGAAAAGGCAGGGTTCGACTTACAAAAGTGGACAAGTAATGATGAAAATTTAGTAAAGGCTATGAAAGAAGAAGAATTAAAGGGTAAGGTTAAGGGTGAGGCATGGTCCGCAAAGGATGGGATAAAAATTAAGGTAGATGAAGTGATGAAGATTGTTGGCCTTACCTGGAAACGAAGTGAAGATTCATTCCGTTATGTAGTTGAATTACCTAAGCTGGAAGAATCAATTGTCACAAAAAGGAGAATCATTTCGGACATTTCTCGCTTTTATGATCCCCTTGGTTGGGTGGGTCCCAGTGTTATAGTGCCGAAGATTCTTATTCAGAAACTTTGGTTAGCTGGCCTGGATTGGGATCAAGAAGTACCAAAATCTCTGCTCGATGAGTGGCTTACTTACAGAGAGGACTTGAAACTACTGGAATCGATCTCCATACCTCGATGGATAGGTACGAGGGTAGGTGATATGGTCGTGGAGCTGCACGGCTTCAGTGACGCATCGAAAGTTGCGTATGCCGGAGTTGTTTATTCGCGTGTAATCGACTCAGAGGGGAAGGTTCATGTAGCTTTAATATCGTCTAAAACAAAGGTTGCTCCTGTAAAACAAGTCTCTATCCCCAGGTTAGAATTATGTGGTGCCGTCCTGCTGACGAGATTGCTGATGGAAGTTGCTGCGGTGCTGAAAGTGGACAAAAATAAAGTACATGCGTGGACAGATTCAACTGTAGTTCTTGCGTGGCTGAACAGTCATCCCAATAGATGGAAGGTGTTTGTTGCGAATAGGGTGTCAGAAATCTTGACGAATTTAGACTCGCACAACTGGTCGTACGTACCGTCGAAGGAAAATCCTGCAGATAGCGCATCCAGAGGATCACACCCATCTGCACTTGTTGGAAACCAGCTATGGTTTCAGGGGCCTGATTTTCTGCACGCCGAACACGTTGTTTATCAGAAACCAAAGGATTTAGTAACGGATTTAGAGGAAACAAAAACATTTCACATGACCGCAGACGTATCTATGTGGAACAGATTTTCATCACTGATGCGGATGGTGAGGGTTATTGCGTATTGCAGACGATTTGTTAGCAATTGCAAAAAAGATTACAAGAGATGCACGTTTCTTACTACGGAAGAACTTGATGAAGCTTTAACAATTGTCATAAAACAATGCCAAGAGGAACATTTAGGGGATGACATAGCAGTAATAAAGAAAAACTCTACATTGCCAAAGAGTAGCAGTCTGCGGTCATTGAACCCCTTCTTGGATGAAGATGGTATATTACGGGTGGGTGGAAGACTTACGCATTCCCAGCTTACCGAGGATCGAAAACATCCAATATTGATACCCAAGAAATCGCATTTGACTAATTTAATCTTAGCTAGTGCACATCGCCAAACTCTCCACGGAGGTCCACAACTGATGCTATGTCATATACAGTCTAGATATTGGATATTGGGCGCTAAACAGTTAGCAAAAACTTACTTTCGGAAGTGTGTGACTTGTGCAAGGACTGCAGGGATTACTCAAACCCAGTTAATGGGGCAGTTGCCTTCAGCACGAGTAACACCTATAAGGGCGTTTAAAAATAGTGGTGTGGATTATGCTGGGCCGATCCAAATACGAACATCCAAAGGTCGAGGTCATAAGTCGGAAAAAGGATACATTTGTTTATTTGTGTGCATGGCGACACGTGCAGTCCATTTAGAGGTGGTAACGGACCTCACTTCGGCAGGGTTTTTACAGGCATTCAAGCGATTTGTTGCAAGGAGGGGGCACTGCTCAGATGTTTGGAGCGATAACGCCACAAATTTCACTGGGGCAGCCAGTGAACTTAAAAAGCTGTTCGTCACCGAAAAAAAATCAATGCTACATGAAGTAGCAGAGGCTCTTGCAACAAATGGCTGCAATTGGCATTTCATTCCCTCTCGGTCCCCCAATTTTGGTGGACTGTGGGAAGCCGGAGTGAAGTCTGTCAAATATCACTTGAAACGAATTATCGGTCAGTCCACACTTACTTTCGAAGAAATGACCACAGTTTTGGCACAGATAGAGGCATGTCTGAATTCCAGACCTCTAACCGCACTACCCTCCAATGAAAATGAGGAGGTATCGGTACTTACCCCAGGACATTTTCTCGTTGGTGAATTTTTGGTGGCTCCACCTGAAAGAAACTACGAGTCGGCAAACGTAAGCTCTTTGAGGAGATGGCAATTTACGCAACGCATGTTGCAGGACTTTTGGCGCTGTTGGTCGCAGCAGTACCTTACCAAATTTTATCATTGGTACAAATGGTCATCTCAGGGTCCACAACCTAAAATAGGAGATGTGGTCATTGTTAAGGAAGATGGTTTACCTCCTTGTCGATGGATGTATGGCAGAGTGATTGATACCCATCCTGGGTTGGATAATTTTGTCAGAGTCGTCACTTTAAAGGTACGGAATGCAACGTTAAAAAGACCTGTTACCAAAATATGTCCTTTACCAATAGCTGAGTAAAAGAAGGACAAGTTGCACCTTGTCCTTGGTGGGCGGAATGTACAAGCAGGTTGTACGCAAGTTCTGTATTGTGTAGTATTCATTACCGCCACTGGATGGCGCTGTTCAATTTATATGCAGGCTATCGAAATGTTCGAAACATTTAATAACCCACTATTGTATTTACTTTGAATATACTCGGTTACACTGTAAATGGTATTTGGTTGTTTTACTGCTAGTAAACCCTTACACTGTTTACGCTCGAATCCCTGAACAAAGGAATTGTTCAGTGAGCTATATTAGCGGAGACTAAACATTAATTCTAAACGAAACTTTTGCTATAACCCGCAAGAGTTAACATGAGACCTGAGCGCAGTGAGATATAATTGCGGGATCGATTTTTGTAGCCAAAATTCTTGGTAGCCATTTTAGAACTTGATCCCTGTCCAGACGCCTGTCCATATTCTTTTTCGAAGGTATAAAAAACATAATTGTTAGATCTAATAAATGTATTACAATTAAGGGAGAATACATTAAGACAGATAAATAATAATGATTTTTTTTCTAACTCATTACCATATATTCCATGAACTTTTCGACCTACCCTCGAATGTTAGAAACATGGATATTCTCTTGTTTTCGACGTGGGTTAAACATTGCACGCAATAGGTCAAAGGATATTATTTCAACTCGTGACCTTTATATAACGTAATAAAGTTACCGCTAAGTTTGCATTCACATGAAGTGGCTGATTTCACTTTAAAATAAATAATAATATAATAATAACTAGGTAATAATGTTGAAAATGGTTTAAAATATGTTCTAGGTTGCAATTTAAAATTAAATTTGCCCTAGTACAAAAAAGTGAGTTAGCAATTTTATGTTATGTTATAGATAAAGTATTCCTTTAGCATCCGGCCTCATCTAGCATAAACTAACAGAAAAAAATATATTGACGTGTAAAAGTGTTGTTATAACCTATTTACAAAATAAAGATCATTTATCATTTATCACTTATATACAACATAACATAATATTGCTAACGCAGTTTGTCGTCCAGCATTCATTTCTGCAACTTCTTCCGTGTTAATAGTTATGACTGCGTCACTTGTTATAATTATAAAATAAGAATGGTTAGTAACTTCAGGGCGAGTTTGATTTGATATGAACTGAGATGGACCGAAATTATATACAATGAATGTAATGAATGTCACGCCATTTGATATCGTAGGGCCGATGATCAAAATTGTAAAAAAATATGTATATTCTGCATAACAAAGATATTATTCCCTCCATGCAAAATATTTGTTAAGCTTTTTTTTTTTTTTTTTTTGTGTGAAAACCGCCACGGGTTATCACCTCACCGGGGCCTTACGGTGAGATGGTATGTCGGACTCGAACCGACTAAAACCAACACAGTGTTCCGGCATGGGGTCTTCTGGCCGGGGCCTCAGGTGTACCCTAGAAAGGAAATCCCTGTGAACCTCGACAGACTTGGTCGCTTGTTGGTGGCGACCCCGCTATGGTATGATCCAAGCTCTGATTTAAAGAGGCGCGCGTGGAACACGTCGCGCCACCTTCTCGGGCCTGCTTCTGCTAGGACGACGGATAGCCCTGTCCGTCGCCCCCAGGCTAGCCGGAGGCCGGAGATCACTTTGCGCTTTTCGGCGCCTGGTGCGTCTACTGCGGGTCGGAAGAGTGCTAGTTCTCTCCGGTTCCCTTTCCGCTGCTTCTTTGGTATGCATCACTACCTCACAGAATGGCGGCGAAATCCCATGAAATCTCGCGCTGGACCATGTGCATAACCATGGTTCGTTGCCGTAATTTACGACGCGAAGTTATTAATCTCAGTCCCCTTTTTTTAGAACTCAGCAAGTGGGTTTTTATGAATAATTTTTAATAAGAAACTCTCTCACCTGATTGGCTTTGTTGATTTGTTTTTTCAGTCCAGCGAATGCCATGGTTGTGGCGTTGCTTTTTTCCTCGCACTAATTAATCTGGAAAGAGCAGAATACACTTTTAAAATATATGTAGTTTCTATTAAATAGCACTACCCCTATTACTTCATACTAAGGTCTATGTACGATTCGAACTTACTTTTAAACGTTGTTTAGGCATCGATTTGAAAAGTTGTATAATTAACAGATATTCTATGGTCAATTAATTTATTATTATTATTGCCTTTTGGAATTGTTTTAGTTGCCGTTAAGCCTTGAAATACGAAATCGAAGATTCCATTCATGAAATACAAATCAAAACATTCGCAGTAGTTGAATAATGCCACCAGTGGCACTCGATTAAAAGAGGCTTGTTTAATTCTCACATGTAAGCGTTCGATCTTTCTAACGAAACCACACCTTAAAATTATGCATTTGTTTTTGTTTATGGTAGATTACAACTCCAAACGTTCGATGCCACTCGTCATAATACTGATTATGACGAGGTGAGGTACCTAAGTGAGTAAGACATATACTGATTCTTTGTTTTATAGGTATTCCCGTAGGCAAGGATTTTTTTATATATAATAAAGCCTACCATAATAACTCAACTCTGGCTGATGGAAAGCAATAAGTGGAGTCCAAGAGTGGTGGTCACCATCCTCATTGAAGGTGAGTATTGTATTGAGCTCTTTTGTTTTTTTTAGTGAATGAAATCCCCACTATAACAATAAGTAGTTTGTAGTTAGTCTAATAAATCCGTATCGTGATGAAATCACTAAAGTAAGAAACTAAAAATTGTTAATACTAAAAAGTCCAAACACAAAACCAGTTCAAAATCTCTTGTGACCTGTTTGTGCAAACTCCATAAAAATTAACCATAGTATAGGTAAACCACAGGATATACAACTTTTAATAATACTTAATATTGTTTGTTTAGAAGCTACTTAGTAGAAGCCGAAGCCGATATTGAAATACTTCTATCGCGTATCCATGAGGTATGCTTATGAATACAATACGCGAAGTATGCCTCGGGGTTGCGTTTTTGGGTAAAAAATAGTATCCACAAATGGTTGCCGTGAAGTCGAAACGACCTTGAACATTGTGTGACGACATTTTAGATTATATTCCTAGAGGATTAGTATCCATGAGGTATGCTTATAAATACAATACGCGAAGTATGCCTCGGGGTTGCGTTTTTGGGTAAAAAATAGTATCCACAAATGGTTGTCGTGAAGTCCAAACGACCTTAAACATTGTTTGACGACATTTTTAGATTATATTCCCACCATGAAATAAGTCATATCAAATTACATAGTGACATGTTCATTCATAAAACGTTCAGTTTCTTATTACACGTATACAACTATTTAGGTATAACGTAACTTTGTCCTTTAGACCTTCAGATCGTACTGCATAAACATTTGGGCAATATCTAATAGTTCTTAGTCATTTGAATACAATTAAGTCTTAGTCATTACTTAGTACATACATATGTCGTTAAAGTAGAGCAATAAAAAGCACTTAAAACAGTTTTAACACCAAAACTTTTATCAGTGGGCGCAAGTCTCTCTTCTAGAACAGTGGAGTAGGGTAGCTGAGCTTGTTATTGGCACAGTGCCACGGTAATGGATCGATATGGTCGCGAGAACTTTAAGTAACATTATGTGATAGCAGGCTTGTGTAACAATAACTGTATTACGGTAGTTCTAATGTATATTTTGGTTGATTATATTACGTATTAGCTAACCTGCCGCGGATTTGCTCGCGTATGCGTATATTTTTGTGTGGGACGTTAATTATTTTTCTAAATTAAATGTAGGCATCGATACTCCTTATAACATCAGCTTAGCAGCTAATGAAAGTCCAGTAACAATCGACTCCACCGTTTCCAATTAGCCCGAAAGAACATGCTTTATTCTTTCATTCATACGCTCACGCCTCTATCCCTAAAGAGCAGTGGTGTATTAAACACCTACATTTTCCGATTACAATTTGGCATCCCTGTTTGTTCCGACTATTTTTTTTAAATATTATCGAGGTGTAAGTACCTTGTAAATTTTCACATACATTTATTTAAAAAGCTGAATTTCTAGCATTAAAAACGGACATTTTAATACTATATGTTTGTATAGATATGTATATATGTATATAGATTAACGTTTTTTAACCTTAGGAGTTGTCGCACACCATTTGATTCAGAGATCGTTAATAGGTGACCATCTTGCTCTGCTTAATTGTACTATATATATTAGGGTGTTTCAAAAAAATGAAAAATTTTTATTATTTTTTCCAAACAGGCTTAAAAGTTTCCTTTTGATGTCACGAACCGCCAGTGAAAACCGGAGCTCTTAATATTAATATTAAGTATGTCCTCATCGCATTTTTTTAATTCTTATAAGAATAACACGGGAAAAAATATTTTTGTCTCTTCTAATTTTTGTACTGTTCAAACGACTAATCAACTAATGAATCGCTGCTATAGTTATTGTAGGGAATTGAACGCTCTACAAAATGGGACTGATAAGATTTTCGATTAGTCCACGTGTTTAAGAGTTTTTTACGATCAAAATTCAATTTTTTTTTAATTTGATCGAAAACTCTAAATTTCACTAAAATTGTTAGCTTTATGGGAAAAATAGGGATCAAATTTTTTGTTAAAGATGAATTTACCTTGTAATAAACGTTTACCAATCATTTTTTTTCACAAATTGGAAAAACATGATGCTTAAAAATATTTTTTTTAGAATTTGTTTCAAATAATTTGAATCGTGGCCTGATAATGAAAGCTACAAAGTTTGTTTGGAATTTTTTAAAACCTTAAAAGTGACCAACGACGTTGCTGAACGAGGAATTGCGTTGATCGAAGAATATAACTGCTGCCTAACCAAAGATGAAGACCAGTTACAGTATCTATTACAGGTTGTTCGCAATCATCGACAACAATTTCCCGATTGTAGTAAAAAATCTCTCCAGTAACAGATATTTGATGTAATTAGATTAGAACATATTTTAAAAAACTTTAATAATAAAGAAATCAAAGATATCAACGTTTATGAGAGAATTAATTCATGTTTAACAAAAAATTTGATCCCTATTTTTTCCATAAAGCTCACAATTTTAGTCAAATTCAGAGATTTTGATCAAATTTAAGAGTTTTTTAGAATCAAAATTCAATTTTTTTTAAATACGTAATCGAAAATCTTATCAGTCCCATTTTGTAGAGCGTTCAATTCCCTACAACAATTATAGCAGCGATTCATTAGGTGATTCGTCGTTTGAACAGTACAAAAATCAGAAGAAACAAAAATATTTTTTCCCGTGTTAATCTTATGGGAATTAAAAAAGTGCGATGAGGACACACTTAATATTAATATTAAGAGCTCCGGTTTTCACTGGCGGTTCGTGACATCAAAAGGAAACTTTTAAGCCTGTTTGGAAAAAAAAATAAAAATTTTTCATTTTTTTGAAACACCCTAATATATATATATATTTAAATAGTGTTTATATTATAATATATATTAATATTATTATATATTAATTATATTATATATTAATATAACTTGAAAATAAAAGTCATTAACAATTTTCAATTCTCCTACATACTAGCCATTCCTGGCAGCTTCATGTGCCTTTACGCTCACTCCTCCGCTTCTATTGGTCACATCTTGATGTTTTATAGCGTTCTGTATTCCTTAATAAATTCTCTATCCATTGCAAATATAATCACTTAATTTCAATTGATAGTTCCAGAGATAAAAGAGCACTGGATTGTTCACAATCAAAATCCTAATCGCTTAATTAAAATAGGTTTCAATATTATTATATTAAAAAAGGAAGAGTGTCGTGAAATAAAAACAACCTAGCAATTCCGTAGGTGTAGGTTCTAGTAAAAGACATTTTCAAGCGAACACTTTTACTACTTTGCCGACTAGTATGGAGCAACATTAGCGTCAAATTGAAGATTAATGCTTTTTCTTAAGTCAGCCTATCTAAATTTTATAAAATGTCTTGCAATAACGAAAAACAACATATAAACAGGCAATAAACAGAGCGTCATAAGCCGCCTTTGGACATATGTGCGACATGGAGGACGATCTTGCATCACTACTCGCAGATAGGACCGGTATATACAAAATAGTGCTCGATGGAATCGCCGACGAAACCACGACCGCCATGATGTTGTGTTGTGTGTGTTTGTTTGTTTACGAGGCTCAACAGCTTTTCAGGCTTGCTGATAAGCGACCATATCATCAGAAATCATTTACGTGAAGTGGGTTAGCGTTCCTGAGGGCCTCTTAGAGTTCCACCTATAGCACCCCGCTAACGTAGGGCGAACACAGAAATTAGAAGGAAGACCGGCGTTGTCGTCATTAACTTCAAAAACTTGAATTTTTTCCTAATTTTTACATGTTATAAATTGTTAACTTAAACATAGCAATTAAAATAAGAAGCCAGTGCCAGTGAAAGACTAGATTTGGTAAATATTAGTTAGGTAATTTTGTATAGTCAAAAATGTACTTGATCCATAGACACTTTAGATGAGTGAACACACACGTGCAGAATAAAGTCATTTTAAATATCTATGTTGTATAGACATACGCTTAAATAAAGTAGGAATAAGAACATTTAATTCATGTAACAGTGGTAGAGCCATACTTAGGCACGAATGGGCCGGCTCCACCGGTGCGATACTCCGGCCTCACAGAAAACCGCTTGTGAAGCAACGCTTGTGTTGCATTTCCCCGAAATGAGTAATGCGCTTTCGATAGAGTTGTGCTGTTGTGTCAATTGCTGGGAGATTAAGGAAAGTCTCCAATTTTAGTGAAAGGAAAATTGGAAACTTTGGAAACGGAAAGTCGTCGGCATACCAATTTGTTTTGTGTCCTAACAAAATATGTTTGTCTTTTGACAAAAATACTTTAAGTTACATACTTCAACTATCTAGCAATTGTATATTTAAAAGTTATCTAAGCTTTTCCTTAATTAGGTCACGGTTTTATTCGAAATTCGAAGACATTACTAACTTTAAGCTAAGTTCTGAAATAATAAATTATTTATAAATGTAGCTAACATCTAACTACTTTATTCATAACGTTAGAAAGCACTGTCTTGAAATTTTAAGTAGTTTATTTTTAGATAGATTTTGTGAATGAAGGAAAAACCGACATCATGGGTTCAGTGATTATTTTTAATTAGTATCTAAGTTACTCTTGTACATCATTAATAAATCGCAAGCATACATTATCTACTTTAATTAAAGGTATACTACACATATAGTATATTGACGCGTATTTCCACACAACGCGCTGATGTTTATTTGGAGACTAGCCTTAATAATTTACACTTCGTTTCTAAGGCGGATTAAGGTACATGTAATGCACAGTCGGCTACTAGACTGATTTAATAAACATTATTGAACAACCTCAGTAGGAAAACCCTTAAAAAAGGAAAACCCTTAGGTTATAATATATTATATAACCTAAGGGTATATAGTAAATAAGAGGTATACTTTTTAAGACTCAATCAAAAATTAGCTTTTACTGCTTACGCATCCGTACACAGACGCGGACAAGCCTGAATGCCTAACGGATTATACAGAAGATATGAAAACGTCAACATTTTGCCTATTATAATTTAGTCTCTTGATTTGAAAGTGTTCATGGGCGGCGGAACTTACCATCAGATGACCGTCTCCTCGTTTTTCAACCTATAATCTAAAAAAAAAACCACTTATGTTATAAGGGGCTAGCCTATTTATTACCATCAACACGACTATTTAGGAACTAAAGATGGGAAATACGGAACTATATTGAAATGGAAAGGGAACTGATAGAAGGGAAGAAAAATGATATCGCTTGTACGGATTGATTGGGCAGTGCTCAAGGGGCTTAGGATCGCATACTAAGTAACTCTAACTGGCTGATACCGGAAAGTCTAAGCCCTTATACCGATCAGTATTCTCTTGTCGGTATTTGTATAGTTGGTATTTGTGTAGTAATATAAATCCAATGATAGAAACAGGTACTGAAAACTTTTAGTTGCAGTATCATTTAGGTTCAGTTGTGTGATGTCGCCGCAGAAACCGAAGGTTTTGTCTTTGCAATTATGTACGAAGTTATTGTGACAAATAACTATGTACTGAAAATATATTCTAAAAGATGGTACGGTTGACATCTTGCGCATATTACATTTGCATACAATAAATTTGTTCGAAAATATTAATACGATAACTTTCTTCTTAAAATCTGTAGCCCCTTAGCTTGCGTATATTGTGATCTATGGAATCTCCAGATTATACTACAGTGCTAGTAGGTGATACTTAACTGATTACTGACTAGAGGGACATGATATGGTGAGTGATACCTGTGGTGGGTATGTATACATTTGCGGCGGCATTTGGTACAACAAAAACGTATATAAGCAACATCTATCGAAGGCAGGCAGAAAGACGAAACAACTACTCTAATGACGTAGTACGATTTGAATCACGATAATAAAGTTCTCGCACCGATTAGTATATATAAGGTTTCCCAAAATCACCCGTTGGGCATGAGCACCTCGCTCGGTTGGAGGATGCTCCCTTTGAATTGTAGACACGTCACCCGTTTCTCCATACAGTTATACAGGCCACATTAATATAAATTAAATGATATATATTTTTTAGGAACTTACGATATACAATACATATATCCAAATTAGCCCACAATCCACTTCTGAAATCTTCAAGGTTATTTCAGAACGTGTACATTTTTAGAATAATAATTTGATATTTGATCCACAAATAGTTGTCCCAAGTCTGGGTGTTTTTTTGCGTCCGTTGTTTGAATGACGTGTGAATGACTGCCGATCTTATTAAAAGAAAATATTTCAGTGAATAGTTTCAGTGAATCTCTGAACTAATTATAATAGGAACAAAGATATCTTTAGGTACCCATAATGATAAAAAATAGCTTTCTGCACTTCTGCTACCTAAATATTACACTTTAATAATGCTTAACGATACGCTCCTCCGTGGGCGCAATTATTTTTAAAAGGTGGGTACAAAGAATATTTTTTACGTAATAATACGCGATTTTCATCTCGGATCTAGTACGCTCAAATGATATCCCATAATTTAAAAAATAATATAAATAATACTTTGATTTCTGAACTTTGATGTTTAATATATTTTTAGTTGAGATGAATACAGGCAATTATAAAAGGCAGAATTTTTACATGGATTGTGTTTAAACTTCTTTGTCTCTAAAACTTACATTTATTATTATTTCTGTAGAAATATTCTTTTTTTTTTTATTTACGATGATTTTTGGTAAGATATTTTCATTTTTAAATTAGATCATTGCAGCGGGTGGCTGAACCGGCGGCAAACGGCCGTCAGCCAGTATTTTGTGTCGTTACTTGGATTACAATCTTTCTCATTTATTTGCGCAAAAGTAGTAGGGTCTGCAGCCCTGCTGGAGAGGCACGAGTGCACGACTAATCTCTACTATATTGCCCCATCTTTACCTGTACCTACTTCTACCATGAACGCTCGTATCATTCAAACTGTTACTCTTCGAACATTGAATCAAACCATTAGGAACTCCCAAATTGAAAAATCTAGACGTAATAATGTTACCAATATGTAAGTTCCTAGGTACGTAATTATCACGGTAGTGTAAGTTAGAAAATATTAAAAAAATAAAAATATTCCTTTTTGAAATAAAATTAATCTTCTTTGACAGCATTCATTCGTTTCTAAACCTGTTAATCAGCTATTAATTGTTATGTTACACACTAATCATTTTCTTTACACCTTTTAGCGGCTTTCATCTTGCATTATTAAATGTAACTTAGCAAGTTGCACTAAAAAACCATATATTATTAAGTATAAACAAAGAAAAGATATAAATTTTCGGTAGAACACAGTGTGAAGTTCTCCTGTGTTGAGCCAGATAGGCATGTTGTAGTGTGCGTTTATAGGCCGCCAAATAATCAAAATGACTGTACCTTTTATACAACAATGGAGGACGTTACGTTGAAATTCTCTTTTGGTGATAAGTCGGTGATCATCTGTCGTGATTTTAATGTAAACATTGTGAAAGAGACTTCAAATTCTAATCAGTTGCTTAGCTTTTTCATTACCCACTCAACTGCTACGTGCATCGATATTTTTTTCTGTAACTGTGATTTTCTAGAAAAATGTATTGTACTGTAACTATTAGCCATCAGATCACAGTGAACTTACTGTCATCTATAGGTCCAGCATACCCTTGCAGAAGATGCAAATAAAGTATAGACCTTTATAGACAACTGAAAACCTTCAGAAGTTTGATTTTAAGTTGTATAGCAAGCTGACTTTACTAAATAATAACGTAAACAATGCAATTCTACACTGATTTCTTTGCGGTAGTGCAAAACTCATAATAATCTCTTTCCAAGCAAAAAATTGTATTAGGGATTGGGCAACCATCGGCATTAGGAAAAGTAGTCACTACTTTTAAATTAAAAGCTTTACGAACTTTATGGCCTGCGGCCTCAAGTAAAAAGGGAGTCTTTCAATCAGTTTGTCGCCATATATTCAAAGACTTTTCGAAAAGTGTGTACCACTGCTAAACCTAATTTCATTATTAATAAAATAAAATCATCTCAAGATAAAATAAAAACTACCTGAAAATTAATAATGTAATCGGTAGAAATAAAGTAAGGAACAAAATTACGTATTAGAGACACGCCGTGGTACTTTAAGCTCTGACAAGGACACAGCCCAGGAATTTGTTAATTTATTTATTAAGATACCAATTTAAACTACCGAAAGTTTTGACTCCTCTCCTGCTCATTCTGTCACTCTTCTTAGACAAAATATCTGCCCCGTAGCTACATATTAACCCCACAGTAGTATTAAAAGCTTTTAAAGATATTAAGTTGAAATTGTCTAAAGATCTGTGGGGAATGTCAATCAAAACTTGCCATTGACACTTCGGCTTCCTGGCTATCGCTTAAATTTAAGAGAATACGTGTCCGTGTAATATCCTCATTAAAGTGATAGGCCCGGCAATAAAGGAAATGTACTATTATATAGATACAAATTTGTACGATTTTGATGTACCTATCCTATTAGAATTGAATGAGTATCTAACTACTTAAGTACTTAGAAGTGAAAATGACGTCATTTTAGCAACACTACTAAATTTAAGTGTATATGAAAAGTTCTTACACCACAATTCATTTACATAGTCATTAAGCGGGTTCTCTTATAATATATAAATGTAAGAAAGATGACAATAGACAAAAGAAATCGCGATTATTCCCGCAGCAAAACCTAACTAAAAAAGACACGCAACGCATCCAAGAGGCCATATAAAAAGAAAAAACCTGAAAACCGTCTGTGATAAAATAAACATACGTAGTCAAATACATACATACCCTCACGACTGTATCCCTTAAGGGGTAGGCACAGGTGTATTAACCAAGCACATTTTGCCAATTAGAATTTGGATCCATTAACGTAATAGTTTAGCAAGTTTATTGCCATCAACCGGGCACTGTGTGACTGTATGTACTGTACGTACTGTCTAATAGATAACAGTCCGATCCCTTTGTCGCCTTTTACTACACCACCGGGAAGAGATGGGGAGATAGACAAACAATTTCATTCAATAATTTTGTTATGGTTCCCATATACCTATTATGTAACCTTTTTAATAAAAATGTGCGAATGAAGAGAATAATTCTTATTATTATCATATTATAAGCGAAAGAATCGTTTAAAATACGTAATTCAAAAAAAATAACAAGAATACTAAACCACTTATACTGTTGCTGTGTAGTGATAACAAAGCACTAACATCTCTTCCATTGACATTGAAACAAAAATACAATACCCTAATTATATGTTATTGGCAAGTAGAATAAATCTATAGACTTACTTCTACTCACATACAATAGCCTAGATGACTGTCAAGTCAAATCAGCATCAGCATTTAGTAACGCCAAAACGTTAGGTTCAGTAAACTTATGTATGAAAGAGCAATGCATAACATGGCATGACGTCATGTCTTACTATTGTCAAATCATTCCCTTTCGATGTTAATTTGACGATTATTAGATAAATTGAAAACGTAACAGTAAAATATGATAATTTTATAACTATTTAAAGTTATTCTATTGCCGTTTTGACAAAATAATTCGTGTTGAGCATAGTCATGTACAGAGTTCTCTAGTAGAGTATTACCTACTTCATTCAACAAAGTGAAAATCAATCTAATGGAAGGCTGCTTTGATCAAATAACATTACCTCCTATGCTTTGATTGGAAGAAGTTATCCCAGCTCCTTACAGATCACCTCACAGATTCACTTTGAAGGTAAAAGAATATAGTGACAGTTTGCAAACTTATTGCTATGGCGTAGCAGTCGATAGTGGTCGTAGCACAGACGCAACTGAAGCGCTCGTAGCGGTACAGAGTAGTACAACTGCGCGCGCAGTCTCGCCTCGCCCCTGACTTGTGAGTCTGATATCAATCCGCTTCCAAACAATTAGTTTTAAAACGATTTGCAAATATTCGATTTAAAAGTAAGTGTTAGAGTGCTACTGTACCTTAACAATTAAAAGGAAGAATGAAGCCACAATTAAGAAAATGGTAACAATCGCCGTATCGTTTATGTTGAAGGTTTTTCATATACTACTATTGCGATCAAATATTTTCATATACGGATGTATTAAAATACAATATTTAATGTTATATTTTCATTGAAATTAATGTTTAATATATTTTGTTATATTATTTTCTTGTTCCTAAAAATACTTAGAAATAGTTTAAAGACAACAAGGGCCTTTCGTGGTTATAATATCTTTAAGTTTTTTCAAAAAAATAATAATAATAAACATGGTAAGATTATAAAATAAATGTGTATGCCATAATCTAAATCTATTTATAATATATATATATATATATACATATATATATATATATATATATATATGTATATAATATATACATATAATATCTATCTTATGTTAAATAACCAATGCGTGAAGAGAATTATTTGTACTTCTACGAATCATTGCGAAAGGTTTAATGTCATTGGGTATGGTAGTTTATATGCAAAAGTGCATAAAGCAATTTTTTTACCAATATCTGAATAATATAATATAAAAAAAAGAAATATTGGGTATGGTGGAAATTAACCAGCAAGCGATCTCAAGCAGTAATTACTATACTTGTCGTTTTGAGACAGACATTAGACATTAACTTTCATTCAAATTATTAAACGCTCCAAGATTCCCTGTTCGTGTTCCCAAGGGAAACAAATGTTATTTTACGTCTTAAGTTTTGCTATTTCTCAATGTCAGCTGTCACCAAAATAAGATTAAAATAAGTAAAACGAACAAAAAAAGCATTATTGTATTTTTTTTAATTTGTTTAAAAAAAAAGAGGATATAGAGAAGTTACTTACGCATTTAACGCCAGATTTTTGTTTTATTACAAAAGCGTCATCTAGCGTATATAGTTGGAACTATTTGTTATCATGTGACTAGTTTAAACATAATAAGATAAATCGAAGCATGATCACTAAGCCTGGTCGCTGGATACTAACTTTAAGTTGAAACGATATCACGCACTGTTATTAAATACTACTGATTGTTGCTGACGAGAAGTGTCTACTAGAACATTGCTAATAAAAAAGAGTTGACGCTTAAGACTTTTCGATCCCAATACTCATACCCAGGAATATTAGGATCGAAAAGGTAGCTAACATTTCTTGTGTTATGAAAATTATACATTCTAAGTAGCAAGTATAAATCAAACTATTTTATTAAAACTTTTGTATATAAAATCGAATATTTATAAAATTTAAAACTAAGATAGCAAACTGTTGTTATATTTTATGACACTGCAACTGCATCTAATACCTTTTTACGTAGGAGAGCCATGATTTGGCACATATGGGCCGGCTCGACCGGGGTATTACTACGGCCTCACAGAAAACAGGCTGTTAAACAATGCTTGCCCTGTGTGACCGAGTGAGTTAGGTAACCAGAGGCCCAACCCCATTTCCTTTCACCCCTCTTGTGACACTCGAGTTACAAATGTTCATGGGTGGCGGAAGTCACTTACCATTAGGTGACCCGTCTGCTCGTTTGTCCCCCTATACTATAAAACAAAAATAAAACAACCAGACACCAATATTGATAATTTCCTAAATCGATTAATTTTTAAGCGAAACTTTAATTTTATCTTCTAACACTACTACTATAAACAGCAAAAGTGCAGTATATTGAAAATAGTAATGTTGCTGGGTCAGCTTTTTGTATCCATGTATGTATAAAAATAAGCTAAGGCCATATACAGCTAAGTAATTTGTCAATGTCGCAGAGATTCTGGAATGGATGATGGAAAACTTAAAAGAAAGTAAGAAAAAGCATCTACCTCGTAAGTGACGTTATACAAAAATAAAACCGTGTGGTGTCGTGGAACACCAGATAGGAAGACAGTTCGTTATTATAAGGAAAGGTTCAAGTTTCCGTTGTTTGTAATACTTTTACTAGATGGCAGTGTTACACCTATTTTGTTTTAAAACAAAAATTCCTAAACTTCTTTGCAGTTCATAATAGAAACACTAGATGGCAGTATTATCAATAAAAAATCTTACTTTTTTTCAACGTTACTGACGTTTTTTGCCGTCTAGGGTACCTCTCCGCAACGCTCCATAAGGAACTTCGTTCCAATAATAAATTTAAATAAAACACGTCTCTTACTGAACTAAAATAAACTTAATCTGTTTGATTCCGTAGCTGAACAGAAAAATACCAAGCGTCGTCAAATACATTAAGTATGTCTATACAAATGATTTTCATAAAAAAATAAGACTGGAAATACAGTGAAATGCTTATGAAGTGAAGGATTAAAGTAGAACACGTTTCGAGATAATTTAAGCCCGGAATATTATATCCTAAAATCGATATTAATGAATTATTGAAGATTTTTTTTTTTCATAAAATCCAATTTTTAAGTTACAATGTACTTGTACCATATAGCCAACTATCCAATAAATAATATGTTATCTAGTCTACAAACAGTAAAAAAAGAATATGTAGTGTTGAGTACAAACTACTAAAATAAGTTCCTAAGTCAATCGGTATAAGTTATTTAAAAGGTACAGTTTCTGACAAGAAATAAAAATCAACGGTTGATTTAAACCATTGTACTTTCTATTTGGTAAGCTATTATTATTGCTCTGCTAAAATAACTTATGTGAATTATAATATAATTCACATAAGTGATTTTTCGTTGATGCGTTGTTGCCTTACACTAAAACACTGAAAAGATGACTGGGATCACTGAAAAGCAGCAAAACTGTCTCGAATTGTCAAAGATTAATTAGTATCAACTATTTTTAACGAGTTACGCTGAATTACATTTTTCAATATTTACCTGCCGTCTGCATGAAAAGTGATAGGTTCATATGCTTATCAGCTCCAGCTGAACAAATGAATGTTCGGTTTTCAATAGAAACCTCAATATTTTAAGGAAACCCACATCTTGGTAGACCCTTAGGTATAATAAATTATTCAGGAAACCAAACTTACTGTTCACGTATACATCTAATATAATAGGGTTTGCTCCACGCTATTTTTAGATCGTAATATCGATTGTATATTTATAAATGTATTTATAGCACAAACAGCAGCTTCATGTATGTTAATTCTTGTACAGATACCGTAATGGCAAGGCGTGAGTTGCGAATAGCGTTGATTAACTTCCATTTTTGTTAAACCTTAGGAGTAAACCTTCGTATACTTTACGAGTATATAAAACTTTGGATTGAAATACCTAGAGTGTAAGTAATTTACATTTCTATAATCAGTCTTTAGTTCTAGTTTTATAGATTTTTTTCTTTGATTTGCATATAAAAAAAAAATGAGTCTAAAATATACAGAATCCATAAGTTCTTTCACATACAAGCGTTTCGCAGTTGTAAAGTCATAGGTAATTTATTTCAGAACAATTACTTGTGTCCAAACATGAGTACATACAATGTTAAAAAACAATAATAACTCTAATATAGTCAAGCATTATCTTATACAATCTATGTTATGAACCCAATTCATATAATTTAAATTAAAATGTCACAAAATGTCAAATTACATTACATTATTCAATATACATAACTAAGTCTAAGTCTACAAGCCTTAATCCGTTCTCATATGTATAGAATAGTTAGAAACGAGATGAGTTTCTGATATAAGCTAATAGATTTACCTGTACCTCGCCAAACATTGCACATTATTAGTGCTGAAAAGTCAATGTAAATATAGTAGTATAGGTTAAATCTGTGCAAAATATTGCATCAGCTGTTTTTGTCCATGTTAATTGTTTGAACAGAGTCTGGACAGAGTCAGAATAAAACTTATAAAATATGTCTTTTATTTACAAAGATTCACCATCCAATTGGCACCGCCGACATTCTTGCAACATATTGTTACGGTTACATTGTGTGTATTGGATCTATGTATTACTTTAATTATTTAATTAAACTTATGGGTTTAGGTAATGGTTGAGCAATTTTATGAAATAAAGAAATGAATTTGAAATTTGTATAAATACCACAAACTTTACACCAGTTTTCTGTCCAGTGTGGTGGAGGTCCAGGATAGCAGTCTCTCCAGTCTTAGGAATTACAGGACATAAGGGTACTCGAACTTGGCTTCTGTGAGCCATAGTCCCGGTCCGTATCCGGCTTACACCGGTTAACAACATTATTTACACAATACATAGTAATAAATACATATAGAAGTACTTATTATGTGTGTACCGACATCTCTTGTTAGCATTATTGAGTTTTCAGCGAATGACAATTCACCTTACGTTTTGTAGTGTTCTCGTATTTTTGAAGATGATACGTATGAAAGTGAATTAATGTGGAAAATTGGAAACGCGTTGTAATGAAAAGGGCGTACTGATTAATGGATATATAGGATGTAAAGGCTCCCCCTTTACATTACAGAACTAATATATTTATTTATTTACAAACTTTTTGCACATTAAGTACATAGGCGGACTTAAAGCTTAAGACATTCTCTGACAGACGACCTAAGGGTGATACAGAGAAAAGCAGTAGGTGCTCTATCATATCATAGGTATGCGACCCTGACTTGCACGACATGATACTCTCCCTCCATCCGTATGCAATATTAGTTACGCCTCTGCCAACCCTTTCGGGGACAAGAACATTTTTATTGTCGACTAGTTACACCCACGGGTTCGCACGGTTAGAAAAGCATATAATTACTTATGACTAAATTGTCATAATCGCAGTAGCTTATTGAAATGTTTGCGTTAGTAAATGTTAAATCATAGTAATAATTAAGATACTTCACAATTTTTGGGAGCATTGTTGTAATCATAACGGTAAGTAAAAAATCATTAGTGAATTCTGAACAACAGTACTTGGGAAAAGTCGCTAGAATATTTATTGTGTTATTCTACAGGGTAAGCTTTTATAAATGGAAAAATGAAAAGTTTTATTTGTTGGGGATCCTCAAATGCTTAACAAGGGTAAACGAACGGCTATTTTAGGAGAATTCCATTTTATAAGTTGTAAGTCAAATAAATATAACATATTTCTTTGAGTGTAGCTGCAAATAGAATAAGTTTACTATAGATATTTGGATCGATTCCTTCGTAATGTAGTATGTGTAGGTAGCAGCAAAACAACACCCCCGCAGATTCTACCCACCCAAAAAATAATACCTACAGCTGCTCTGTTTTACTTTGATAAAGTTGTATCGTGTATTGTGTCTACTTATTTAAAAGCAAGATATTGTTTGCAGATACGAAAATTCAAGTATATGAGTTTGGTATTTGTTATTTTGTAAATTTTAGGGAAATGTTTTAAGAACTTATAACATATTGTTACCGCAAAAGCCTTTTCATATCATAACTAACTTTAATAATACACATATTAGAACGATGTTGATGTATTTTTGAACACATTTGTCAGTAGGTATCTCAAGCCCAATGGTGTTTTACAATGAAAAGGTGTCTAAGCTCTTCACAGGGTTGCCACATATAAGTTACCTGGAGGGTAAAATAGTTTGTTTCTTAAAACTGATGATTCACTAATCACTAAAAAAGTCTATATTTTTTAATTAGCTGCATAGTATACATGTACTCATCGTTCCAATGCACATTACTGGCATAAATATGTCCAACGCAAGGTAATTTGAATACCACACTATTTAGAACAATGTAATATAGGGTATATACAGGGTTTAGGGTAATATAGGGTATATACATATATTATATACAGGGCCGGTAGTACGCAATAGCTAATTTGGGGTAGTCATGGTGCTAGGCTATAAGAAAATTATATTTTCATGTCGTGTTGTCAACGGTGTAAAAGTGGTAATCACTTTTATATATTTTTTTTATTTTAGTACTTGGCGCATTAATTCTGCTGCCATTTCAAGTGACGAAGGTGCTTTTCACTAGTTTTTTTTTTGTATTGTACTCTTAGAGACTTATACTATTTTATTTAGTTACTATTGTGGACGTTATTAACGTGACGTTACCATTTTTAGAATCTACACAAACTAGAAATGTTGTTAAGATAATGGGACAACAATATATTTTTAGTCTGCTAAAATCACAAAATATATATGTATAACTATTGTCTTATCTCGACATGTGCACCGTAATTAGTATGATAAAAATGTAAGCGTGTACATATAATGAAAACTCAGATGATAACATAACATTGACTACATAGATTCATCTCTTTCAAACAAAGCATTTATTTAACACGGTTATTATATTCCGGGCACACGCTGAGGCCGTTCACGGACGTATATAAACACTAAATACACTCATACTGACGTTATTTGATTTTTCGACAAACTATCATCGAGACAAGAATCACGTGTAAAGTGAAATTTTGTTAATAAAGTATCGATATAAGAAAAATGAGACCTATTGCCTATGTTAAATACGAACAGTTTTTTTCTATGCTTTAGATATTTATAAGCAGAAAGTAATACATGGTGGAAATTAAGACAGTCTGACACGTGTCACCATATGCTCATAGTGACCGATCTTTTCATTCAAATGTCTGCCAGGTTGGATCGAAGCGAGTGCGCGCGCATCCTCTGCGCCAATGGTGACGACACCACACATTGGTTTTAGCGTATTCTACTATAAAAAAATGGGCACTGCTGCCTTCTTGACCGTAATTATACCTCTATCCTCAAAAATACAATCACAATACAGACAAAAGTAAGCCGTACCGTAAAACGTATTTTACGTCAAATTTTTGTCTTAAATTTATTTATTTCAAACTTGAACATAGTTAATTATATTCAACAACTATTTAACTGATCATTATTTTTCATTATATTAGACATCATTATATGAATACTGATAGTTAGTGAATTATATGAATACTGTTCCACTCCATTGCAATTATAATAAAATACTCAACTGTCTGACAACAGAATATGATAATTCATCCACATAATCGATAGATAGATAATTATAATCCATCCGTAATCTTCGGTTTTAAGAGTCCAATATGCACAAATAATTTAGCATTTTAGCATTATTATAAACGTGAAAC
This sequence comes from Tyria jacobaeae, assembly GCA_947561695.1. Taxonomy (NCBI): domain Eukaryota; kingdom Metazoa; phylum Arthropoda; class Insecta; order Lepidoptera; family Erebidae; genus Tyria; species Tyria jacobaeae. The sequence continues at coordinate 7,228,660 of OX387221.1, forward strand.
AGCGGCTGTTAATTGGCGTAAGATAGGCAGTAGACTCGTAGTATGATACAAAATGATGGGGAATTTTTTTATTTGGATCAAACTGGATTCGACTCATTAATTAAAAATGACTTTATTCACCTCTTCATTTATATCACTTTAAAGTACATACACAATGTATAACATATGGTTCGTTAAACCAGGTCGCAAGATCTCAATGTGAGTCAATGTGTCAGGGGCGCCATCACGTAAAGAACCGCTCGGAAATGTGGGTCGCGAATCTTTGCCTCCGCTCCTCTCATCCTCTCACTCACTTCTAGTAAATCACCTCGTTTAATAGGATAAAGCAATTGTATTATTTTAATATACGATTAAAAGTACAATGTAGAGCTTCGATTGCGATATAAAACACATTAGTTTATTGATACGATAAATGTTGAATTTCTGAGCCTGAAAGCGAAAATAAAATACCTATTCATTTACCTTTAACTGAAAACTTCTTTAATACTTTTAGTAGGAGCAGTTGACTTACTTTCGAAACTACACCTTATAAACCTACGTAAACTTAAACTAAACTTTTAGATAACCTACTTGAATATCTGGAGACGAGTAATTAGACGTTTACTGAAGTGATAACGTTAACCCCCCCAGCTAGGCTAAATGCTTCTGTTAAGGGTGGGTTTACGATGTTAGTGTACAGGGCGGGGTTTGAACCCGCAACCACTTGATCGCAAGTCCGACGCCTCAGCCATCACGCTACCGCCGTTTACACGTTAATCGAATTGATGATAGTATATCGTCATAATGCGTGTCATGCGTTATTGGCACTGATAACCGTTTACCATTGGCCGCATCTTGAGCCCGTCATATCCATTAAAGCTAAAACAGCTAAACACATAGAATCAATAAGGTTTCAAGACTAAAAATCTCAATTAGGGGATTCAACTTCAAGTCAATATCCTGCAAATATATAAAACGAGCTAATTGCATATGTACAGCAGTAGAATGCGATAGGCTGATTTACTAGAATTGATATAAAGTCAAGAGTTCAATAACCGAGCTAATTTTAGAGTATTGGCCAGAATCTTCCTATATAATAGCGGTCCTGATCTAGTACGTGGGCGACATTCCATTATCTGGCAGTTCAACGTCTTGTGGCGCCCGTCTGTCTGTCGTCATGTCCCTGCAGAGAGAGAACAGTAGCCAACTAGGTCAACATCAACAACCAATAAAGAGTAGGCGCCCAAAAAATATGCCAACCGCGTTTAGGGAGGATACTTCAGTTTTTGAGATAAATTAGGCATAACTATATTTGCATATAACACAAACATTTTGTAGTATTATTAACTTTCCATGAAGGCCTGGCATATTAAGGTCGATTATACTTTTGTGCGAGTATAAAGTTGAAAATAAATGTTTCATAGATTTAATGAAATTAAGTCTTAAATAATTTTAAAAAATGTAACTTCTTGCTTCTTTCAAGTTTGTTGATATTTTTTTCATGTTATATTTATATGTATGTGGAATTGTTACGTTAAGTAGGTATCTCTAGGTAGAATAACTGACTTGACTTGACAGTCAACTACCGACTTCTCCGTCCGTGAAATGAGGGAGAGACTCTTCCATAGGCTCAAAAGTTGAGAAATAATAATAGGTTACGATACATGGAGAGAGTATCATGTACGGAAATTGACGGGGGGAACAAGACACTAGGGAACCAAAGGAAGATGTATGAATTGCGTGTAAGAGGATCCAAAGTTAGAAAGGGAGTACACAGTGAAATGACGAACGATACTGCGTAAACCTCAACTACAACTGCAGAAGGTTTCTATTTTTAGTTATTGTACTAGCTTCCGCACGCTGCAATGCCCGAGTGATATTTCGATAAAAACTAACCTATGACCTTGCAAAGGTTTCAAAGTACTAACATACTCATATCAATCAAAATCAGTTCAGCCGTTTAACGTGACAAGATAACAAACAAATAAATTGACTATTATACTATAAAATATATAACTTGAGACACCTTACACGACCCTCAGATTTCAAACTAGGCAGACACTGTATTATGATAACAAGACTACTGATAAACATATTTTTATATTCCTAAATACATACAAATGATCATGTTCATAACATAAAAATTTGTCCTGAGTGAGAATCGATCCCCCGATCTGCGGTTTAGCAATTAGGTTCACTAACCACTAGACCAACAGACCAGAATGTCTATAGACATGCTGGTCTGTTGGTCTTTTAGTAAATCAAATACCTATCAATTATATTTTTTTGAATAACATAAACATAACATAAGTAATATGCAAGATAAGATAAGATAATTTTATTTGCTTAAATATGAGTATGCAAGGTGGCAAGGTATAAGTATACAAGGTGAAATATTAAATTACAAAAGGTCAGTCATGTTTTGCCTGTAAGGCGTGCAAGTATTAAGAGCATGCACTAAACTGGAAGCAGATTAATTAATTAATGCAAGGACTTTAATAAACAAATATGTCTCCAATCTAAAACACAATTGTCTGTTAATAGGTGGATAACTTTGAAATTTTTCTTTTTTTGTATGCGTATGTATGCGGTATTTCAACAGTCTGGCGACATATTATATATTATTGACGGAGAAAGTGGCTATAATAATCTTCTGCCTACCCCTTAGGGAAATATCTGGTTATGCTTACGTATTATTACCTCATATTATAACTTTTTTTTTTTTTTATACTATAGGGGGACAGACGAACAGACGGGTCACCTGATGGGAAGTGACACCGCCGTCCATGGACACTTGCAACTCAAGAGTCGCAAGTGCGCTGCCCGCCTATGAGGGTGATGAGGGATGGGGGATGCAGGGAGCAGAAAGAAGAGAGGAGGGATGAGGAGATGGAAAAAAGGAGAAAGGAGATGAGGGGAGAGAAAAGGGGGGAAGGGGAATTGGGCCTCCGGAAACCTCACTCAATTCGGGGAAATGCAACGCAAGCGTTACTTCACAACCGGTTTTCTGTGTGGCCGTGGTATCGCACCGGTCGAGCCGGCCCATTCGTGCCTAAGCATGGCTCTACCACTGAATAAACACTGCGCATTACGGAGTAAACCACACGCTCTGCTAATGCACAGTGAAAGTTTAATGGACGGTTTACTTACACTACAATTTCTACATCATCTAACTTTCAAATGTTATTATCATCGCCGACGAAAGCGTGTATCAATGTTTATTGTTTCGATTGGATTTCGTTTAGAAACAGAAAAAAATACTACTACTTAATCGATATATCGAGACTCGCCAGTCTAGTGGGCACTTAATTCTAACTCCATATATGAATAATTGAATAATTATGTGTAGCTATATTTAATTTGAAAGTGGCGTTCCCTTTACGTTTACAACACTTGTTTGCTGCGTAGAACTTAGTGCGTGAACGATAACTTAGAGGGCGACGAAAATTGGCCATCACCTACAACTATGAAAACCGTTTTCTCACATGTCCACAATGTGCCCGAATATTTGCCCAAAATAATGGCTAGATAAGCCATATACGAGCACACGAATACAGGATCATGAGTTGAAGAGGTGGCCGTAGTCTAAACCGATCGAGGGTCATCATCACAATTAAATTTGTTACACTTTTGAAGGTACAGCTTATTACATACACCATTCACTGAACATCTGTGTCTGAACTACATAACTAAATATCTGTGCTTCAGACAGCAGCACTCTACCTAAAAAGAATTACATATTGATAACCTAAGACAAGCTTATCATTCATAACATAAAAACAGAAAGGTATAATATCTAATATGGAAAGGTAAAATAAAAAATAGATTAGTGGAATGTAGGCCTCCCTGTGTGTAATATGATATACAGTATATTAAGTATAGAGATATTCACTTAATTTCTTTTAACATTCTTTATTAAATATATAATGAAATAACTGTATATGTAAATTATTTTGTTTTATTTATATAAACAAGCAAACAATATTTACTTGCATATTGAAATTTAAATACAATCCTGTCGGAGGCAGTAATATCTTTACGTCGCTTGGAGTTTACGGCAGTTTTTTCAAAGATAAGTATTGAGTGTTACTCCATGACTGTAAGCAGGGAATTGTTCCGGAGGCCTGGAGAGAGGCGAACGTCCAACCCATTCCCAAAAAAGGCGACCGCTCCGATCCAGCTAATTACCGTCCTATAGCCGTCACCTCTATACTCTGTAAGGTGCTCGAGCGGATAATCAACACCCAATTAATCCGCCACCTAGAAGATCACTCCTTGTTAAATGATCGGCAATATGGTTTTAGGCCGAACCGATCCACGGGTGATCTTCTAGCGTACGTCACACACCTTTGGGGTGAGGCTATGGATAGGCATGGGGAGTCCTTGGCCATCAGCCTCGACATTAACAAGGCCTTCGATAGGGTCTGGCATCGCTCACTTCTCTCCAAACTTCCTGCATTTGGTCTGCCATCTAAGCTTTGCAACTGGGTTGCTGCCTTCCTCCACAAGCGCCGCATTAGGGTTCTCTGCGACGGCGCGGCCTCTGACTTCCAGGAGGTTAGCGCTGGTGTACCTCAGGGCTCCGTTGTTCCTTCTGTTCCTTCTGCATATCAATGATATGTTGGCTCTTGGCAACATACATTGTTATGCAGACGACAGCACAGTACACGGGCGATACTTTGGACATCCTGCTGCCAAGCTAGCAGACGTTGAGGGAAAACGACAGGAGCTTGTTGCTGAGCTCGACCGGGTCCTGAGCCGCATCTCTCAATGGGGTTGTGAGAATCTGGTCGAGTTCAGCGCCAAGAAAACACAGGCGTGCGCGTTTTCAAACAAAAAGTCTCCATTCCTTCCCCTTCCTACTCTTCAGTACACTCAACTGCCACTACAGGATAGGCTTAGTATACTGGGTATGGACATCTGTCGGGATCTCAATCCGCGTGATTACATCGAGAGCGTCACTAAGGCGGCCTCGCGGAAGCTCGGTGTATTGAACAAGGTGAGACGGTTCTTCTCGCCCGAACATCTGTGTCTTTTATATAAGAAACAGGTTCGCTCCTGCGTGGAGTACTGCTCTCATCTTTGGGATAGCTATGCGCAGTATCTGCTTGACGCTCTCGATCGGTTGCAGCGACGCGCAGTCCGTATTATAGACTGTCCTGAGGTCACCCAGTCTCTTGAGCCCCTGCAGTTGCGAAGAGATGTCGCCTCTATGGCAGTTCTCTATCGCCTACATCACGGGGAATGTTCTGACGAGCTCTTCCAATTGGTCCCACCTTCTCCGTTCCTCTACAGGACGTGCTGGCCTGAGGAGTCACCGTTTGGGAGTCGAAGATATGCGATCCCGAACGAAACGGTTTGGCTCTTCTTTCCTGTGCCGATCAGTGAAAGCCTGGAATTCCCTACCAGCGCACGTGTTTCCTTCCCAATTTGATCCCGGGTCTTTTAAGCGGGGCGTGAAAAAGCATCTCAACAGGCCGCCATAGTGTGGGTCACCATGCTGCATTGACTAGACATGCAATGAGGATGGTGACCACCACTCTTGGACTCCATTTATTGCTTACCATCAGGCAAAGTGGAGTCATTAAGGTAGGCTTATGAATAAATAAATAGTTGGCGAATTGACAGGACCTCACAATTGGTATAGTTGAAACGTGGAGAAGAGCTCTGTATGCTATTTCTAGAGGTTTGATAATAATTGTAGGTCCACCTCCCCCAACAGTGATGCAGTAGCTTACTATAAATTGATCAATGAGCTAGGTAAACCTTTTTAATTAAAGTGGGATCTGCCTTAGATTTTTAAAAGCGTATATCAGTTTTCCTAATCGATATGCAAATAAAAAATTTAAAAATTTCAGTAGTAGAGCCATGCTTAGGCACGAATGGGCCAGGCTCGACCGGTGCGATACCACGGCCTCACAGAAAACCGGTTGTGAAGTAACGCTTGCGATGCATTTCCCCGAATTGAGTGAGGTTTTCGGAGGCCCAATTCCCCCTCCCCCCTTTTCTCTCCCCTCATCTCCTTTCTTCTAATTTCCATCTCCTCATCCCTCCTCTCTTCTTTCCGCTCCCTGCATCCCCCATCCCTCATCACCCTCAAAGGCGGGCAGCGCCGGTGCCACTTACCATCAGGTGACCCATCTGTTCGTCTGTCACCCTATAGTATATAAAAAAAAAAAGTTAAGATGAGGTTGAAATGGGAGGTTCTTCTTCCAAGGTGTACAACGTTGCACAGGATATAAGTATTACGCATTGAGAAACGTACATATATATAGTGGGTCTTTTGTGCACTCAATGTCAAAAATTGCTCTTTAGCCTATGACACATAGTGTCAAAGCTAGCATGTTTATTTTTTTAGTTAATTAATTATAAAACTTCAAGAGCAATATTTACAAATGTGTACAGAAAACTTTCTGGTTTATACAAATAGTGAGACTAAAATCACTCTCACTCACACATAGATAATTACTATCACGCCTCTTTCCCATAGGGGTAGGCAGAAACCACTTCCTTCCATTTGCTACGCTTCTTCAACTTTCATACAGGCTCATCGATTAAAGGTACTTTTGACCTGACCTTTGCTTAGATTGTCTTGTACTTGGTTCAAGAACGTTCGCCTAGGTCTTCCACTTCCAGTAACTCCATTTACATATGGCATATAAATACCTTTTGTCAATCTTCTTAAATTCATCCTTTCTATATGACCGAACCAGTACAGCATACTTTTTTCTATTTTAGTCGCTACATCCTCTTTCACACCACATTGCTCCCTTATCACACAATTTCTCACTCTGTCCCTCAATTTCACATCTGCTATACTCCTCAATGTTGTCATTTCTACTACAATAATTCTACTTTCGTGCTTCTTTTGCTATACCTATCTTTCGCTTGCACAGCCACACGAGCCTTTATTGAGACTCTATGGCTGGTCATAAAAGTATGCAATGCGCCATTGATCGCATTACTCGCACTCACTCTTCGTTCTATATCACCTTCACACTTTCGGTTTCTAACAAAATTTGATCCCAGATATATGAATTCATCCACTTGTTCTACTTTTTTACCACCTATCTTAATTTCACAAAGTGTTCAATTTTCAGCTATTTCAAAAACCATCAGAGGTACCTACCCTAAACAAATGTTTTTCATGACTTTATTTCTGTACTTTACGTGATTATTATATTTAAATAAATAATAGTAATATATATATATATATAATCTTTATATATATAATTCTTCTGTGAGTGTGTATGTCACTGAACTTCTCTCAAACGACTGGACGGATTTTGATGAAATTTTTTGTGTGTGTTCAAGGGGATCTGGGAATGGTTTAGATTCACAAATCAGCCCGGCAGATGGCGCTGCAGTCGGTATCTAGGTTATTTATCTATATTGATCCTAATCCCTTAATAATCGAAATTTTTTTAATTTCGATTATTCAAGAAAAAGAATTCTAAGTAATCGAGCAAAAAACCTCGATTTCAAAATAAAACAACCCAATATTAGAATCGAGAGATATTGTATTTAATGTATTGTATCGCTTGTGTTCAGAGGATTTTTTCGGACTTATACCGGCTGCAGGTTTCCGCCATCGTCCTACGCGACAAAATATCCATCCCCATCACCTGGACGATTGGCACTCCACCACTGTGCGCTATTCCAGAAGCTTTTTGCCTCGCACAACCAGCCTGTGGAACAAATTGTCGCCTGCCGTATTTCCGGACCGATACGACCTTCAAGAAAAGAACGTACTCCTACCTAAAAGGCCGGCAACGCACTTGTGACCCTTGAGTTGCGGTAGTCACTTACCATCAGGTGACCCGTCTGCTCGTTTGCCCCCTATCGAATAAAAAAAAAACATATAATAGTTAAATTATATGGTTTTACATTGCAATAAATGCAGCGATACAGTCAGTCGGTCTGTAACTGTGACTTTTAAATGCATTTTAAAGCAAATATTTCTCGGATAAAGATAATTATTTGGCCGTCGCCCAATATCTACTAAAACCAATTTCAAATGCTGACCCGATTTAATTTGGAAAAGATAGAAAGAATATTTTTTATTGTCTTCCACTTACAAAATGTAGTTCAACAGACTGTTAAGTTAGAGAAATGCGAGAAGAAATTTTGAGAAAATCATAACAAAAGGGAGACAAATAACTAAGTAAATTAATAAGGGACTAACTGCCATCCAGCCCACCTTATTCGACCGGATCCGGAAGGACCTAGCAAGATCAGGTATATCTTAAGTTATATTTTTTGTTGGGCTCTGAAATCAACAATACAATAAGGGTTTAAGAGAGGTCATAAATAAAAAAAAGTGACCGTTTAGACAGACAACAACTTTAGATATCTCACACACGGGGCTTCTGATCCCAAACTAAGCAGAGAATGTAATATGGTGGCAAACTGACTGCTAAGAAATATACTTATATAATTATAGTTAAGTACCTGGTTGCTTTTCTTTTGGTAAATTGTGTTTTATGGAAATTATACTTAGATACGAATTACTTACTGATGAAATAATAAAAATTATAATCTACTCTCGAACGACTCGAACCGGGATCTTCTGGTTTCGGGACCGCCCGATTTACCACCTGAGCTTATTATTATAGGTGGCGAAATTTACCTTCGTATTCTAATGATATCGTAGCAGTTTTTCATTGCCTGAAAACATGGATAATGTGACGTTTTCTAAAAATGAAACCTAGTTAGATCGATTTATCGCCCCCGAAACCTCCTGCATACTAAATTTCATGAAATTGGCCGTTTCCGACATTCAGGTTATATACATATATACATGAATTGCTCGTTTAAAGGTATTGGATAGACAAATACACAACATAAATAAATTACAGTCGATGGAAATAAAAACTATTAGCGTTCCTACAAATAGATGTCGTGGAAGAGGACTGAGATTCTAATGCGATACGTTTAGTTTGCTTAAGATTTTTATAAAGTCAGTAACTTGGCTGAATACGGAAATATGTAATTTATCTGTTTAAATGTTTAAATATCTAGTTACATTCAACCAGTTGTATGTCTGTTGATAAATAAACCAATGTACGTGTTATTAGCATTTGCCTGGCTAGTAGTTATGATAACAACAGTTGTGGCAGTATGTTATGCATTACAGGAGATAATTTTCATACTCATCATTCACGCAAATTGCATTCCATAAGCACTTGTGCTTAAATTTAAATATTCAATACCTAAATTTCAGAAAGGATAAAGGATTCAGACCTATATACAAAGTATACAACCTTTTTCCATTAGCAAACAATCAATCTAACTTTCAATCCACGGTGTAACTAACCGGTGTCTTGTTCCAAGTTGTAATTGGCGATGTAAAACTCAATAAAAGATCAAATATAACAATAGTTATTTTGCTAAGAGCATTTTGGTTGGCACGAGGTAGAACTTACCTGGGTAAGATGAGGTGCGATTGAATTTAGCCGCATTGCGGTGCTAACGTGTATATTGTTAAGACGTATGTACTATTTTTAACACTAAAATAAAGGAAAAGTAAAACGCTTTTTTTGTTTCTGTGGAATCCTACAATATTATCGTTTTGCGAAATTCAGCAAACTAAACACTTATGCAGATTTTTGGCAAACAAAAGTACTTAGTGGCAATGCTGATAAAAAAGCAGAATTACACTGCAGAGGAACGTACCTATTAGTGATAATCATCTTTTCATAACTCTATCGTCTAATGTTTCTCATAAAGATAATTGTCATTACCATGTGATCTAATAAGACGCTATCTTATAAAAGACTTTAAACGTAATGAAAACCGCAATGTAAATATTGTCATTTTAAATTACACGTATATACACACACAAACACATGCACCAATGTATCTATTTGTTTTATATTTTTAAAAACATCAAGATTCAGAGATCCAAGTGTTTGAATCTGATGGCTGCAATTTCTGCCTATTATATAGGACTAGTGTTGGCAGATCAAAAGTCACTTCTTAAGTGCCCAGACGGAACCTGCAAGTCTCTGGAATTGTAGCAGTTTGTTTTTGGCGGTGCTCAAATCTATTTTCTGCCTCCAGGCTTTAGCACCGTAAGTAGTCGTAATCCGTACAATCGTTCTGTACGATCACAGCGTGATGTTTGGTGACATTCCCCAACTTTTGCAGAGGGGCCGTTTGTATTGGCAAAAAATAATGCAGGATTATATATATATATATATATTCCATCCGTATATATTCCATAGAAGTTGAAGAAGATGTCTATTATCACTCGTAGATACTTGACCTCAATGGTTAGGGCCAGACAGGTGCTAAATAGTTTAAGAAGCTTAAAGTCGGCTAATCTACGTTTTCTAGAATGTACCACCGCGTCTTAGTCGGGTTACTGTTAAATTGTGTTTTTCACACCACTGTTTAACGACCTTCAAAGTACTTCGCACTCTAAAAGGAATTGTTGATGAGAATGGTTTGGTCATCTGCATAGCCCACTATGAACTGTCAGCCGAATTAATTTGTCAAAATAAAAATTTGGAGCCATTTCCGGAGATACCTGTTTGACATGTGCAGTTTTACATAAACGGCACAGGCACAGCGTAACTAATTAGTCAGAAAGGGCCTTAGCCAGTTCGATAATTGTTTCCAGTATTTCTATATATGAAACTGGAAACCAAAAACTTGCCTCCATGTATTACATCCTACACCTCATTGTCGCCTAGCTCCCTATATGTACCCCACGCTACAAACACAATATGCACGATTGGAAAAAATTACTAAAATATGTATTAGCGCCGTAATTAGAGAGGTATATGCATTTAAATAGGCAAATGTGCAAATGCAAAAAATCCAATGTCTAGTAATGACTCTGTGGTTCAATTTATATATTCTGTTTCTTCTGCTCCCTATTCTTAACTTACCAGGTTAATACGGTTTTAGCCCAGCCGCTAATCTAAAGTTAAACCCCTTAACATATAGTAAATACAGCGTCTGTATGTTTTAACTGCCATGAAACATTGAAGCTATACCTTGTATACACGTTACTCAAAGACTGTTGATGTTGACGTAGTTAATATGTCAACATCAACTTGCGGCTTCGTGAAAACTAGATAAATGCCTACATATGTGCCTATGCTTCAAAAATTACTACGCTGAATATTAAGCAAATTAAATTATTTATTGCGATAAGAGCAAACCTTTGATCGGGTAAACGAAGCAATATGTCCCATCTGACCCTTTAACTTTCTCATACATTTAAGCGTAGAGCGTTAGAGCAATAAAGGCTCTTTTATTATTATATCCGCGGGCAAAGAAAATAGCAGGGTGCTCGTTACGATTTCGTACGTAATAGGAAATAAATGGAAACCTTTTATTGCGGTGTAGGTAAGTAAAGTTAACGCCTAAAAATAGTTACACAATTTAATTTTAGATGCTGTTACATGTGAGGTACTGTACTCCGTTTCAATAGCCAGTTGGAATTTACCAGTACATTTTAGTTTTACCGTCTAATTCTAAAATTTGTTTTAACAGAAACATTGACTAAAGTCTGCGTAATAGCTTAGCGCTACTACATAAATTTAATGAACACTAAAAACATATCTACTAACATTTAAACTTAATATCGCATAAACTTCACAAATCTGTTAAAGAAAACTAGGTACAAAAAATTATAACTGGATTTCGGTATTCTTCTGGATTCTTCATTGTAGGCACAGTTTGTATTGTCTGCCATTTAGTCGAAAACACACATCGGTGTAGTAAATTTACAATAAGATAAATGATATGCCTCCTTAAACAATATTGTTAAACAGTGTGGTTGACTTACTGTGTAAATTATTAATGCTTCTTATCAAACAAACCAAACTTAGAAAAAACTAGCTGACCCGGCAAACGTTGTTTCGAATAAAAAATCTGTATAGGGTCACCCTGATCACTTAGCAGTACGACATATACTTTACGACCTCAGATCTACCAAACATGCACAAAAATTTTCATTAGAATCAGTTAAGCCGTTTCGGAGGAGTTTGGCAACAAACACTGTGACACGAGAATCTTATATATTAGAAGTACTTATAAAAATTGTTGTAAAATATAATTATTTACACAACAATTTTTTGGAAGTACTTTATGATAACATGATAATTTATGTTTTATCGTTATCATAAATGCATGATACGTAGACTTCAAACAACTCGCTACAATTACAGACACGGACGTCAGCATACCTACATTAGTAAAAAAAACTACGCACGTTTTAGTACTCTCATTGCTCCCATCTTCCGTCATTAAATACAATGTAAACAATCATAAGGTCTACGACCTCTTTAACAGGATCATATGGGTGACAAAGATAAAAAACGGTTTTGTATATACATATACTGTATTATTACTTGACAAGAAACATAATTTTGAAGTTGTGTTAGCGCTAACTGAAAGAGACTTAAGTAGTGAGGCCACTACTAAAATAGAAGGACCCCCGCGGCGTCGACGGTTTAAGTGCACTCTATGCAAGTATTGGTTAAATTACAAACTTCAAGCTCCAATGCGAGGAGACGTGCTACTTCAGGACGTTAATCATTTATTAATTTTAGATACTAGGCACCTTCTCAACTGAACCTTAACGGAATATTTAGTCATAGAATAAGCTTTCATTACCTAAGGTAAATTTGTAAAGTTTTAACTTAAGTTAAAGTTAATGAGATCGAAAATAGGCTTTGCTACTTTACAATAAATTCTTTCTAAGCAATTAATTCTTAATAATTTCTAGATAGCCTTCATTTCCAAATTACAAAAACAAAATCATTTTTTTCAATTTCATTTCATTTTCAGTCAATGAGTAGTCAGTCATGATGATAGTTACCTTTTCTAATCAGTATATCCAAAATACATAGATCCTATGGAGAGGAGCAGGCAAAAAAAACTCCATGGACACTCTTTTCTTTCTAGTTAAATTGTTAATAAAAGGATCATGGTGATGGATGGAATATTGAACAACTAAAACAATCTTTGTTCTAGTTGTTAAATATTTTTGCACATACTTCGATCCCTGAAAGATTTTCGCAATCGTTTCTGATAGATGCCCTTATGCAGTGATCAAGCCAATTAATCTATAACCATCCACAATTTATACATCCACATTATTTTATACAATGCAGTCTGAGAATTAGGCCTGAGTATTCCTAAGTACTATGTACTGAGTATATATTTAGTTTAACTATACATATACTTACAAGATTATTAAAGATTCTAATGTTCAACACACACCACAACATGCAAAGGATACACAGAACTAATATTTAATCATCAATGTTCCTTGTGTGTGTCTATAGGATTTGTTAATCACTATAGCTATTTATCTGGAGAAGGACAATTAAATATTTGAGCATTAAAGATATTCCAGGGATACTATTTACTGATTTAAGTAAATTATGTTGTGGAAACTTTAATCTTTAAATTTACAAAGTGAAAGGTCAGTGATAATAATAATAGATACCTAATCTAATGGTGTACACAGGCTGATCAAGCAATTCTATTTCTCACTATCAGCAAAACTAGTGTTTAGTAACAATCAATCAGCTACCATACATTTTTTACTTTATACACAGATACAAACACACTCACTCTCATTTATAAGTGTTATACAAGCCCACTAAGAAATAGCTGACATACTGATACTGCACAAGTCCAGTGCCTTGGGAGGCTGGTTATCTGTCATACAGGTCTCCTTCTAGTACAGATACCAGTCTCTCACATAGTAGAAAATTCATGTCTAGAATAAGTTTTTTTTTGTGTAATTTAATTTTGTGGGTATGTGCGAGAGAATCAATAAAATATTATTAATATAATTTTTCATTAAAAGTACAATATAAAAAGTTAAAATGTCTACTTGTCTCAAGCAGCTGTTTTTAATAAAAATGTGTTAAAGTAACATCACTTAGAAGAGTATATATTGCTTAATAAAACTCAATCATGTAGGCAATTTAGTCCTTTTACAACACCCAAGGGAAGAGGTTGGATGGCCCTATTCTACAACAACGAGGCACACACATGGCAACAGAAGCAACTTTTATCAATTGAGGCTAAGCAGATGACCAATAAATTATAAATGACATCATCTGATCATGAGCATAGTACACCTTGAAAACATTAGGTTAAAGAAAAATTATCTATAATGTTCATCAATCACAAGCTTTAAGGTTCAAAATCTTCAAATTCTTTATGACCAGTACATCTGTACAGATTGCTATTAGCCTTAATTAGGAACAAGTGTCTGGTCAAGAATAAAACTTTGTTTATGATTAGAATGCACTGGCCGGAAATGGCAGAATGATTCAAGCTTATCATATCACAGAGAATTAATTTTATATACTGACATTTTTATTAAATATAGTATGCTTATTTGCTAATATTATTGACAAGAGTTAAGCTTGTTTATTTCAACACGCTAATATGAAATTCTAGCAGTGCAATTTAAATATTTTTTAACAGTAGATATTTGGACCTCAGTACCCAATATAAACTGAACCGGTGAATCTACACAGATTAGTTATTGTATTATTTAAGAATATTATGATAACTTTTTAATATAATCTGTGTACTTATAATAATATATCCTTTCTTACTTTGTTGTTTTTCTTCTAATATCTCTGTATCTCAATATCTCTGTATGTATAAAGATAAAAAAAATCGAATTGGCATTTTAAAAGTTTGTATTTAATCCAAAGATAATAAGTTCCTTTATGTTTATTTTATATATTACTGTAGTTCTTGTATAATCAATATTGAATAGTTGCCGAATAGTATAAAAAAACACTGTAATTTTACTTGGGAATGTCTACAAACTATTACTAATACACATTTTTCTTCTAGAACTAAGAACAACTTGCACAGGATATAGCTCTTAAAACAATTTAACATTTTTAAGTTGTGGACTTTTACTATTATTTTCCGACGGTATGTGAGGGAACGATATATAAATATGAACATTGTAGAGATATCTGTTACGGATAAATTAATTTCCTTTAAACTATTTTGTTGTTAAATTGGAAAAAAAATATTGTAATTGGTACTTTTATAAATCACCAACTTACCTTGGCTATTTCTCTCCGGTTAAGAGTTGAAAACTTCACAGTACCAATAGCTCAAATTAAGTTCCTTTAAATTAAAATTTAACACAATTCGTCCTTGATTCTTTTATAAATCAATACACAAAAACAACTCCTCCAACGACTAATGAGCGTTGGCATACATATTATGTCAAAATTGTCATTGATGAAACGGACTTCAAACGGTCATTAAATTTATAGATATCGTAATACAGTTTATTGATGCCGTTCGCTCGTTTAACATAAATTATTTTTTATTTTACTATCTCATATATTATATATGTAATGATTTATTTTATGACACCTGTAGTCGTAGAAAATAGGTAATATATGGCAACATTTCTGAAGTTCCGTACGTTCCTAAACTTTATAATTTTATCAAGAAGCTATGATGCAACTAATAAGAAACTAATTATTTTATTGGTGACAGTAAATATAATATTACTTTGTAATAAACTTATGAACTTTTTATTTTTCTTATTTATAGTTAAATAGATAATAATTTTCTGAATTTCAATGTATTCTGTTCGTCTTATCGATTGACCTCAAGTCCTAAATATTACGAACGCACTCTATACTTTATCTCTTTCTTTCACTACGTCATTCTCTCACGTTCGATGTGAGGTGTCAGAGAAATATTCGTGATAATTATTAAAAAAATAATTCGATCTTGAAATGTTTAGAAGGTTTATTTCTTTTGATAATGATGTATTGCTTTAATAAAGGTATACCAGTGACTTTGGGTTATTTGGAAGTAATCTAGCGAAGATATTTTTGTTTTATTAGTTCATTATGAACTGTCACCAAGTATTAAGTGGTGCCTGTAATTCAGGAGATCAATGTTTTGCAGTTGGTTCTGTGGAAGGAATACCTTTTACTGTAAGTATTGTGTTTACCAACCGTGTCATTGTTGACAGTCAGGTCTCGTGACTTAGAAGCCTTTTACACCGAAGTGGTAATTTAATGTAGGTGTCCTAACAGGAAAATCTAATTTAGCTCAGTTTGATAAGCAAAGCATTTTGGTTTGTACACTAAATACCATTATCTCCTTTTGTTTAACTTTAGATTCATGCTCCATACTTAACATTAGATACAGAAATCTATACAAATGGATTGTTTCCTTGAATACTAATTAGCTTCATTCTATTATATATAATTAAATAACAATATCAGTAAAGAGGCCTTGTCTGTGAAGTCTTGCCTCAAAAGATATGGTAAACATAAATTTCCACAAACCTCTAATCATAATATGTTATGTAAATGTTTATAAGAAATAGTAAAAATAAATTCATACATTTGATTTACTAACTGCTCATACACTTTGAATTGTTTTTTAATTAACAAGATGTGAATCTTTATAATTTTTTTGTTTTTACATTTCATTATATTTTTAGTTCTAAAATTAATAACATAAGCAATGACCACTATGAAGTGTATTTCATAAAATGTTATGATGATGTAAAAACTGAACACTTTTAGTCAAACTATTGCCTCATACAATGAAAGCAGACAGATTAATAGGTGTTGTACAAAACTATTCTAATAATTAAAAGAAGAAACTAAAAAAGCTATTTTATTTATAGTTCTCATCTTAGTCCTATTAATCCTTTTGTGTTTACTTTTATCACTATGCATTATTTATTACTTTGTTCCATAGGCATATGCAGCAGGCTGTAACATAGTGATCTTGGCCTCCAACTTTGAAAGAGTGCAAATAATTCCAGGAGCAATACACAGTTATGTCCGCATTGGTTCACTGGACTGTAGCACTGATACAGGGAAAATTGCAGCATCATATGGAGCAGAAGTGTGTATATTTGAACCAACACCATTAATACATACAGCTGCAACCACACATGTAAGTATTTTTAACCACTTATATACATATATAATAAAACAAATGGATTATCTATTAATATACTAAAAATTTAATTATTTAAATTTTAAATTTTTAGATGTTTAGTAGACAATTTTATATCTAAGCCTTCCAGACAGTTTCACCTGTTTTTTTGGTCACTGTTCAGCTCCTAAGGGAAATCACAATGTTTAATGGCCAGTAATCTCTTTAATAGCCACAATAAAGACTATATCCAACAAGAATTTTGGAAATAGAAGTAGTGTTCTAGTTCTAGAAAAGTAACTGTTCAGGTTATATATATTAGCGTGGATTCATATGAAAGTATTAAGAAACTGTGTGGTCATCACAGTCTGTTAATTATTTCACAGTAAATACTTAAACACTTGTGACTCTTGAGTTTCGGGTGTCCATGGGCGGCGGCAGTCACTTACCATCAGGTGAAATCAGAATGCATTGACTGCATTTTTGAAATCAGTTGTTATGGAATGAAAATTTTTTCTTACATATATACATACCCTATATTGCCTTAGGGTTAGGCATACGTGTATTAAACGCCCACATTTCGCCAATTAGAATTTTAAAACAGTTGATCCCTTTGTCGCCTTTTGTAACACCCATGAGAAGAGAGGGGTAGCTCTATTGTGCTCGACCAAGAACCACATGCTAAAAATATTTATTAGGGATAAATAGGGAATTGTGGTATAATAATAAAAAATTTATGAATAAAAAATATTTGTTCTAATTTTGTTCTAGTTTCTTTATTTTATCATAATGACCTTCTATCAAATCAACCTAAATTTAGGTGAGATTATGGCAGCCTAAAAAAAATATATGCTAAATACTGCTACAAGTTAACAAAAATGACTTAATTAAAACAGTAGTAGTAAAGTCAGTGGCGGTATACAAAATCTAATATATACATAATTTATATGTAATGATTATATTGGCAGGAGAGTATTTTTAAATCACATTTAGTTCTAATATTTTTATTCTTCTGGAGGCTCTGCTCTCGGAATAGATGTTTAGACTATTTCATATACCACACTATATCATATGTGTATGTAAATTTTTATGATGATTCACAGTTTACTAGTTCCTATGTGAAAGTTTAACAAACAAACACACTTTGGCATTTATAATATTAATTACGATAGATAGGGCTACAAAACATGTTCAGTTTGTGATTCAGTTTTAGTAGTGCGTTTTACTACTTGTATCATTATTTATTAATAATGAAATAACACAGTACTATAAATGGCACTATGAACTATGATAAAATATTAAGTAGGTATCATTGTTTGTGGTTCGCCCGTTACCAATGAATGTGACATTTTAATTGTCGCTCTAATTATCTCTGTGCAATGAATATTAATTTTCTAAACTATTTTCTTTTATTCAAATTATCTCTGTTACATTCATCGTATCTACTGTGCACTTATAAACTATATTTTTGATTAATGAGAATAAACATAAACAGTTTTATGGATGTTCTTGGACGCAAGTCAATTTGAAAGACCATTGTTATTCCTAGAATTGTTATATAGGACATTAAACATTTACCGTGTCTCGGCACTACAAACATAAACGAGATTCATTAATTATTGGTCTTTAGATTGAGTATGAATATTGTCCACTGTCAACAAAACAACGCAATGCGGCTTACAATTACGTCATGTTTATTTCTCTTTAGAATTTTAAGTAAAATTAAATCAATATTCCTATAACACAATACTTTTTTTTTCAAATGCAAAAGACAGTTTTATTATTCCATGTGTTGATTTGGATATGTAAGAAATATTAAATCAATTATTGCAAGATTTTGGTATACCTATCGCTATTTTACCCAACAGTGAAAAAAGTTCTTTGAATCCTCAAGGAATAAGCCGTTAATTCTTAACAATAATCTGAATGGTAAAGTGAGTTAGTTTTTAAGGCCTTAACTACTCAAGTACCACAAAATTTTCCAAAATTACTCGTTGTAACGGGTACAAAAAGCGACATAGCTTTTAATTAGATTTACTGTTTCCGAGAGATAGAAAAAAGAAACTTACGCGAACGAAGTCACTCGCAAATTTTTTTTTTTGCAATTTGCCCTTTTAAATTGTATGAAATGATATTTTAACTGTAAATAATTATCTAATTAACAACTGATTTGACTTATTCAGGGTTTAGAATATCGGTGGGTGCAAACTGGCAAGTTGGTGGCGGATGGGCCGATCACTGCACTGTCATGGAATCTCGAGGGCACGCGGTTACTCACGGGCGGCAAGATATTGCAATTATGGCATCAGGCGTCGCTTTATCAAGATGATAGCCAACGTAAGATATTTTCATGTTAAGTTTATGTCAGTTATAAATTATGTTTCTGGCTCATTTCAAGCAGAATTATTACTGTGGGCCATTCAATCTTATCTCTGAATGGTATGAGATAAGTAACAATGATTTCAGGAAAATCTACAATGGTTTATTTTAGTTAATAGATATCCTGTACTTTAAAAAATCTGAGTGACTGACTTTTACTTAGTTTTTAGGCCCCTTGCTAAGCATACATTTGCTTAGCAAGGGGCTCATTCATTGAGTAGAACGCACAGATTCACGTAACTACAATAACTAACCTATTGGCAAAATGCCAATGTTTTACATCAAGTTATTACAAAAGTTACTGACTCTGACTGACTTTCAGACGTGTTTCTAAACGACTGTTTGCGCCCTAAGGGAAGTGCGATGTTGGTGTATACTATTCTTGTTTTTCCTAATTTTACTTCAATCTTTATGCATGTTTGCACATTGGTTAGTGTAATAACAACTTAGTTATAAGATTGATGAGCTACGATTCGTACCTTTTCGTTCACGTCATTTTAATAAATATAGCTATATAAAAGAAACCTATAAAAAATATAAAAGTCAATCTATTTAAACACTACTTACTCGTAAAAAAAATATCCGTCCTTGGTTCGTTGGTAAATAGACTATCGATAAATTTTACGAGGCATCGCCTACTTGAGATCATACGTTACACATACATCGCCTTCAGAATCTCAAAATAACCATAAGATCGTGAACGTAATCGTGTGGATTACAATAATGTAACTCAGAGTTACATTTTTCGCAACTATACCTTAACTTGACCACTCGCAAAGTTCTGCCGTCACTCCTGAACAAAGTATCTGCTACTATCCGTGTATTTTAAATCTTCGGAAGGCTTTAAAAATGTATTGTGGTAGTAATCTAAATATGTTCTACACGATTAACCTATTGGTACTATTACTAGTCTATTTATTTTTAATTTACAAAAAAATAATTATAAATTTACTCTAAAAACCTGTTCTTTTTTATATGTTTATTTTGGAAAAGCCATATCCTAAAGCCATGGTGATATGCTAGTCACCCCTGCATCAACCTGATCCGCTCTCACTATTTCAGTCTGACAAAATTTAAAACGTTCGGAAGTTGAATTAACTCATTTAATTTAGTAGCTTCTAATCATTATTTTGCGATGTTTCTTTATATTGTATAAAAAATATTAGTTTATCTCTTTCAGCGAGTTCAGGTGTCACATTCCAAATCGGCGGTGACAAAGATGACAAGCCGAAGCAAGCGGAGGAGGACGAACCTGTGAGTAGAACGCACAGATTGCGATACTTTGATAAGATAAAGTGCTACAAACAATAGATTCCACTGCCACCGTCCGCTCTTATCGTTGTTTTGTCTATCCATTATGGCCTGCATAAATATAAAACTATATTTAGCATACTATAATGATCAATTACATACATGTGACTGTTATGGTTTTAGAGTACCACGAATTGTATATTATCAATGAACCATAGCTGCAAAATGAAGTTCAATTTGTCATCAATGATTGATTTATAAGATTGATGATTCATTTATCCGTAGATATTTTATTTGATAAGTAAGCTTACATCTTTTATTATAAATACTTTATCTGCTGTACATTATCTGGAATTGGGGAATATTCCTTGTAAGTTACATAGCATTAGAATTGTTTAAACATACTCATAGTAGTTCTTAAGACTAACTATCATCTAACAACTAACAAGTATTTGTTTTTTATCTATTAAAGGTAATACTAGAAATACTCTTCTAAAGTATGTACATTTTTTTATGCTAACAGTTATATTCTTTTACAAGCTAATCCACATAAAACTAACTGCTCATATTTATGCCTTAATACAAAAAACAAGTGACTACTTTTACAACGTATATAATCTTTAGGACTTTCACATATTATTAATATACATTTCACTAATTCTAGGGTTGGATATGCGTATGGCAATGTCATACGGCGACTCCGGCGCATCACCTGGCTTTCTCCCCTGACGGTGTTCTGTTCGCCACATCTGGCATCAATGATAGACTAGTCAAGATCTGGTACCAGAATAAAGGTAAATTGTTTATCTGTCACATGAACAGATGGCTGACATGTAGTTGGTACAGATATTAGAATCATTCACGTCATACTACAATTGTAAAGGCAAGTCACAATGATACATAGGGTTTAGTAGTAGGATTTTTATTGCACCTATTTATAAATTATAGCTTTAAAAATATCCAATACTCCTATTACTTGAACTGTCATCAACAAGACTAAGAGTAAATATTTGATGTATTAACTTTTCTTCTATTTTTAACCGTCTTCGAAAAAAGAAGTTTCTTGTTCGACTGTACGTATCTTTTTTTTTGTGTATGTTATTTTTTTTCTGCGCCAATTGTCGAATGATATATTTTATTTTATTCACAAAAGTACGGTAGTCCCATTGTAACAAAATCAGACTTTTATCATGGGATCCCAGAGAAATCGAGGAAAACGTTCAAATTTTACTAAGAAAATAAGATTTTTTTCTATACCTAAAGCTGTTGAGATTTTGGGGCTCATGTTGTGGAGCTGATAGTGGAAGGAGGTGGAGTTAGAGGATAATTCTTTAAATTACGTTACATTATGAATCGGTCTTTAAATTGCACTTTTTTATGATTTAAAAGAATTGCGCAAAGGAATTGGAAAGGCGCATTATCTACTTTTTTAAAAGTCAATTATACTAGAAGGAGGTGTAATTGTGTTTTCTACTTTTATTAAAACCTTATTACAAGTACAAGTATTTGTACAGCAGGAATCATCTATTTCTAGGTCATAACACCAATAACCCCATTTTTGTACTATGTGATGTAATGTCATGAGTGCCTATCTTATGTTCTGCGACATTATCTTATTTTATGTTTACGAGTCCTACGGTACCACCATATATTATGTCTAATCGTATGTAACAAGAACACGAGTTATTATGCTACATTTCTTGTACTCTTTTGTAATAACTGTTTGCTATTTATATACAAAACTAATGACAACTTAATATTTTCCTCAGTGTTTTGTACGACAAATATGAGTTTGTTCTCTTGTTTATTTACTTATCTGAGATAAATGTAAATATGTTAAGGCACTCCAATATAGCGATAAGTTAATGGCAAATGATTGATGACATTATTGGTCATTGTTACACACCCAAATTGATAACTGTTAGAAATGTATCCGGAACCATCCTACTACAAACTGCGATTACACTGCAATACTTATTGCTGTTGATGCTTAGAAGCTTCGGTCACTCATTACATGCGAGCCTTGAGATTCTTTGCCCCATTAACAGTATCCACATCGTATGTATTACCCGTACACCGTATATATTGCCCGGTAACAGTATCCACATCGTATGTATTTTTTTACAAATAATTTCCGAAAGTATATTCGAACTTGATTAGAAACTGCTCAAGCAGTAAACAGGCTAACATAACGGAGATTCAATTGCTATTCTACACAATACTCTATTATTTAGACTTACATATTAGTAAATGTTATTCCAGTATTAGTTCAAACGCACAACGAGCATTCTACGCAAGAATTGAACTACACTTTCATCTATGTGGCTCATCCGCGGGCCGTCACACACCTGTCATGGCGGAAAACTAGCAAATACATGCCGAAGTAAGTAGCTAAGATTACGTACTCTAACTAGATTTGACTCTAATAAGAATGGTTTTGCAATATAACTGTTTTTGGAGACCAATCAATCTATCAATATATTTAGCATATAAATCTGAACTTTTATTTAAAAAATCGTATCTTTTGTATTAAGCTTGAAACATTTGACGTATATAAATCAAAACTTGACTTCTGTCTAGAAATTAATATTTAAATCTAAATATTTTCCTTAAACATTACTGTTTTAAAAAATATAATAAAGGTTGATTTTGTTTTTCAATATGTACCTACCTACTAATAAATAATATTTAATCTTTGAAACTATTTCTAGTAATACTATTGTACAGTAACTGTAACATGTATTTACTTCACTATTGGCGTCTTAAGTCAATAGTTTCAAATAATACTTGCATATTTTAATTTAAATTACCTACATCTTGTTTTACAAACAACTGAATCTCATTATAAGCAAGGCTATCAATATCTCACCCTATTCACTCCACTGCTGGACACAGACTTCACCCAATGTACGTCAAATATCAAAACTGTAAATTGTAAATATTACGAGTGATGTTGCTCCCTCCTTAGGGGCAGTGTGGGTAACGTGCTGGTAACATCATGCGTGGACAACATCTGCCGCGTATGGGCGGAGACCCTGTTGCCGGAGGACGAGTGGGGCGGCGGGTGTGTGACGTCACACTCGCGCTCGCCGCCGCGCCGACAGCGCGCTACACACCGACACAAGCATCGGTTCATGCAGCGGCTCAAACACATGAAGTGAGATGTTTCTTCTTCTATTTCATCATCATCTTCATTTCGGCTATAGGACGTCACTTGCGTCTAGCATAGGCCGTCCTCAGTGACTTTCTAAAAGACCGATTGAAA
Source organism: Tyria jacobaeae (assembly GCA_947561695.1). NCBI lineage: Eukaryota > Metazoa > Arthropoda > Insecta > Lepidoptera > Erebidae > Tyria > Tyria jacobaeae. The sequence continues at coordinate 7,252,454 of OX387221.1, forward strand.
GATCATCTGTCGACTGTGTTGGCGGATGTTCAACAACAGCATATAAAATAATATTTATATAGCTATGTACTACAATTTAATTCTATGCTTAGAAATAGTTACAGTGTGACATAACAGGCAAGGGAAAACCAATCGGCCATAGAGGATTTTTTGAGCCATTTTATTGATAGGATTGCCCAGGACACTACGATTTCAAGATCAGTAATTTCATATAAAGTTCAAGTTCCTGTTCTATGAAATAATAATGATGATTCTTTCATGCTTATTATTTTAGACCTAATAGGTTATAAGTATGTTAAGAGAAATGAAATTAAAATTATGTTTTTAAATTAAACCAGTGAGATCCTCGAAAGTGAGGGTAGCTTATGTTTAACTTTGAAACGTGTCCAAAACTATTCCAAAACTAGTTGTACCAAGCGGTTGTATCTCCAGGAACATACGGTTCACTTTCCCTTTAATGAGTTCAGTTATATATCTATAACAGAGGTCGGGAAGATAAATTGCGCCTAAATCCATTTCATTATTTTGCCTTGAGTTACAACTTTCACTGATTATGTAATTGACCGCTCGGTCGGCTTAACGGTTTTTCGCTTCATCGCGGCCACGTGCAATTAACACGTTATTAATTAAAATATTCATGTTTATCAAGATCCATGCTGAAACCAATTAAATTTGTTGCTATTAATCAAATAAAGAATAGATAAAATGGTTATTTTATGACTTTCAGCAGCTAAATCCTTTTATTTTTGTTTAAACTCAGCTTGGCTCGAAATATTTAATATAGTTATATATAGTTATTGTGCCTTTATTGACCTATGAAATAATCTATAATTTTAATATAATCCTAACGGTCAATTTTTGCTATTACCACTTATTGTCCACAATCAAAACTTAGATTCGGTACCTTTTATTGCCCAACCATCTGAAAAAAACTTTTTTGAAAATTATAATCTCTATAGGAAACCAAGATATCCGAAGTAACTTCATATTAAAACTTTTTAAAAACACGTTTAGTAGGCTGCTGATATTAAAGAATGTTTTAACTGTTACAGAACATGTTTCCACATTCGGCGAACGGCACAGTCATCTAAACAGCCTGGCGCGCCCATTCCAACTCTACCTTCTACATACAGCGCTCACGATTTCCACAATCCTTATCATGCGAGTTCCTACACTGGAGGTAAACTATAACTAACTCTTTACAATTCATTTCAAAGTCTAGATTCCCTGACACACAAACATATCATCTTCAATATATTTATATATAACAATAAAACAATATTTATGTTAATAATATAACTGTTGGGCAGGTCTCCACTTCCACTTGGCAGCTTCAATAAACGCGGAGACGGATATTCCTCTGGTACCATCACTGGCCAGCGGCGGTCGCTTTATACTGCACTGGCTACACAACAAGGAGATGCACTTTACTAGCCAAGCCGAGGCTATACTGCATGATTTAACTAAAAAAGTAAGTCTATCAATAACAAGATTGACTGTTTGATTTGTTTAGAAATAAAGACGTATCATATATTTTTATTTGCTTGCTTAAGATACTGAATAATTTTGAAAACCTTTACGTTTATTAACATATTTATTAAATGCATTTTTTGCCTTGTTCACAAAGTCTTAGCACCTTTATAATAATAATATCTTTTACAAACAAAACAAAACTATACATTCATAAAGTGGGTAATTATTACTTTAACTTCAAGAAACACCCCATGGCCTTACCATACCTCGAAATGCAATAATATTTAGTTCCGTACCATGTACAGTAGAGTAGGTTTAGAAATGTATGCACTACTAATACAAACCTGTACTTGAGTAATACATTAAACATACTCATAAAATAGGTAAAAAAATAAGTTGTAGATAATGTACTAAAAGCCAAAAGTAATGAGGTAGGTCCTAGTCACCAGTCATCAAACTATTTTCCTCCTCAGTCTAGGTCATTGATTAGACGCAAAAGTAAAATCGGTGGGCGCATGAAAATTTTATCAACAGGCAACCGCTCATGTCAGTATAAATATATATTTATATATTTACTCAGATTACGCGAAACCCCACCATTTCATTTTTGCAACTGGTTAATGCCCTAAAGTCAGATTGATGAGAAAATAGGTGTGATAAGTGGTAACTAGAACCTACCTAACCATTCTTATGCTTTCAGTACATTATCTATATCACCATTATCTTTCTTTTCAATAAAACTGTTACTGTATTCTACTAGTCCAGCCTTTTTATTAAATACCATTATTGAAGGGGTTGTAAAAATTTAAATAACTGAACATGTAATAAATTGTATGGTCATCAGAACTAAAGGTGTTTGCGGGAACAGGAAGATGGTAAAATTTTAATTACTAAATTTGACCCAAACAGGGCAGGTGACATAAACCCTTTTAAAATATTTCGCAGCCAAAATCTAATGCACAGCATTTTTTTATAGACAACTTTTTCTATATGATATTTGGCGGTTATTGTTAATATGCTGCCATGCAGGTAATACCCATCGTACATATATTTGTTTTTGTTTAGATATTAGATAAAGAAGAATCGGATGAAGGTGGTTCCGGATCTGATCACAACACACATCAAGACGGAGAGAATGAAACGAGTGAGTAGAAAGATAAATATATGCTTTATATGCTGCCAGTATGGCAATACATAAAACGCAATAATTAACTAAAATGCTTTAATTAATATGCTAACCTGCCTTTACAAATAAATCATGAATCTTCTGATTTTATATAATTGACCTTGACAATTATACTATCGTAGTTCTCTGCGTCATCACCCAGTAAATTATTTACAGCAAGCAATCTTTGGCCTTTGGAGTAAGTCATAAACAATAGAAGATACGCTATAATATGATATATATATATATATATGAGAAAAAGAAGGTTAATTCTATATACAACTGTAAAACGCTTAAATAGGCCTAATCGAGATCTACAACGAGTATTATAACCACATTGTAGCTTTACATTTGCGTTACAGCTAACTGTAACATTGTACTGCTTATTTGTTAGCTTCACTGGCTTCCTTTATTTCATGCTGCAATAGGAAATAGACGGCCGAGTCAACATTTAACTAAAATGCAATCTGAGGATAACAGCAATAGTGATGAAAATCCAGGTAATTGTGTGTGAACTTGATTATTTATGTGTTTTAAATGTTTTAAACAAATTATTTATACACTTGGTCAGTTGTGTATTATAGGATATATATGAACTAGTGAACTAAACCAAGACCTGAGTAATGTGTAAGAATTGTCCAAATTAAAAAGCTCCAAGACAGATTTTGTCTCCTTATATTTATCCTATTGCCTGGGGCTTTACGGGATATTTATATACAACTACTTCTTGTTGTTGGCAGAGAGTGACTTGTATACTATATCGTTCTTCGTTAGTATGCTGTCGGAAATTTTCTAACAGTTTTAGACAAATTTCAGAATGACTGTTGGTATCATTAAATGAAATCGAATAAAAAAAAATAATCAAAATTAACAATATTTTCTTTCAATAGATCTTTAGTTCAATCTAATTTAATAGTCATCATGATATTTTTTTTTTAGGTAACGGTAACCACAGTCACCCAAGTTTATCAAACACAACATCAATAAATTCCATCGCAACGGACGTGACGTGTACACACCTGCCCGACTCCCTCGATGCAAAAATAGAGTCGCTATTGAGAGACTGGCACCAGAGTCCCGATCTACTGTTCTCTATACACCCTGTTGATGGCAGCTTTCTTATATGGTGAGCAAATATTCATCTTATATTGTTGATTTGTATGAAAGTGAGAGTACCCAAGATGACGGGTGTGGTAAAACGGGAGGGCGTGGTCTTCGCGCTCATCGGGTGCCATAGCTGTTGACAGTAACTTGTATCTACAAGTGTGGGCGCTTAAGACAAAACACACGATATTACTACCCGAAGATGAATCCGCCGATAGGGAAAGTTATTGGATGGTGACGCCAACGAAGCCAAAAACATAACAGTGGTAGAGCCATGCTTAGGCACGAATGGGCTTGCTCGGCCTCACAGAAAACCGGTTGTAAAGCAACGTTTGCGTTGCATTGTGTGTGCGGCCCAACTCCTCCTTTCCTCTTTCCTCTCCCCACTCCCCACTCCTCATCCTTCCTTTCTTCTTCCAACAGACAACGCACTCACGACTCTTGAGTTGCAGGTGTCCATGGACGGCGGCTGTCACTTACCATCAGGTGACCCGTCTGTTCGTCTGTCCCCCTATAGTATAAAAAATAAAACAAATGACGAAGGAAGATGAAGAACGCAAGGAAGGTCGAGGTTGATAGGTTCGATATATCTCTAAATGAGGATTCTGATAGGTACGATTATATGAATGAAGATAGTTCTGAAAAAGTTCCTTATGGTAATTTTTCTTTTATTGCTTGAATGTGTACTTTTAGTACTTTACTTTTTACTTTTAAAATATCTAACAAGACATTTATTATGACATCAGGGTGTGTGAATGGCTGGACGAGTTGCAAGCGGGTGCAATCCGCCAGGCGCAAGTGTCATTCTCAGCGCGTATACCATCGGCGTTCCCTCTGGGTGACGCGACCACAATGTGTACGCCGGCTGCGCTGTACCACGCCGCCGCGCAACCGCTCTACGTGCGACACAGGACCAAGCCTGTCATGCCTAGTATGTTATACTTCCTATATTTACCAAAATAGTTTTAAAAAAATATTATGTCTATTTCTTTTATAAATGTGGGTAATTTGGGTGGGAGAAGAGGGTTCGCTAGATTAGAAGTGTTTAAATAAAATAAACAGACACAATGGCTACAACACTCAAGTATCTTTCATGTAAATCTATAAAATGCCTTACTTAAGTCCCGTTTTGGTAAAAGGATTTGTTTTTTCATTAGTAAAAGTTTATTTTAGTCATGAAAAATTAAAAAATATTTTTTTTTTTTTTTTTTCTAGTGGGTGCCCAACAACAAACGGATCAAGTGACGACACCTTTGGCTAGTGTGCAAGAGGAAAAAGAAGAAACGGAGTGGCCCCAAGGCGAAGACCAACACGAAACACAAGAAAATGGTAAAATGTATACTGTATATTGTAAAGAATTATTCAAATCGGTTCATAAATGGCGAAAGTATCGCGTAATATAATAAAACCAAAAAGATCAGGTCATATTGAAGTAGTCGAAAGATAACATATAAGACAACATATAAGTGAGTGATATATTAATCTTCTTTCAATACCGTCTGTCTTAGGAAAAAATAAATAAAAAGAATGACTGACATGAATCGCATCATTTAAGACAATTCTGTTACTCACCTATCTTTTTTCTTTCGTGTATCCAGGACCCCGGGAAGAAAACAATAATGATATGCAGCGGAAAATGAGCATAGCTACAGAAGATCTCGGAGAGAACCAAGAAGGTCATGTACTGGACTCCGCGCCTGTTATATCCATGGTTACAAACCACACTAACGGCACGCTCAACCTCTGGCAGCTAACTTTTGACGACAAGTCCAAATTTTCTCAGGTATATTGTAGAGGAACGTAAGACATATAATTAAGTAGTATTCCTTTTTATGTCCCTATTTACAATTTTTGGGAGAGCTAAGTATGGCTCATATGGTCACGAATGGGCCGGCTCGACCGAAGTTATACCACGGTCTCACAGAAAACTGGTTGTGGCACAATATTTAACGAGCAAGTGAGGGTACTGGAGGTCCATATGCTCTCTCTCCTCGTTCTCCTCCCCTCATCCCCCCTTTAACCCTCAAATTATTAGAACTCTTGAGTGAGAGGTGTCCATGGACGACGGTTGTCACTGACCATCAGGTCAATTTATGCAAATATCACGTTTCTACAGTGCAGTTGTACAGTATTTTGCTCTCTCACACCTGCATAAATTGTATGATATCTCGCTAGCACACACTGTATTCCTTTGAAGGACAATAGGCGCCGCAGGGAACGAATCAGCAGTACCATTATGTTTTACTACCTGTTACCCTTTCATATAACTTTTTTCTGTGAATTCTAACAATATTCTACTAGACTGTTATACCTTGTTGGATAGCTAAAGAAACCTAGATAGTTTTAAGTACAACTGCAACATAGCTGCCATATATTCTTTTTAAATATTCCTCTTCCTTTTAAAAAAACTTTACACAGATGTATTTCTTTTTTTAAACATCACTTGTTTACTAAGGTAAGGTAATGATGTGATGGTAAATAAACACATAGGGTCTTAACTCTATGTGTTTATTTACCTGCAATTTGGGTATTGATAAAAATTAAGCAACTTCTAATCTTTCTTCTTTCTTAAGCTAATATACAAAACTTATTTTTTTTTTACAGATGCCTAAATTATAAAAATAGTAGTAAGATAGACCAACATTTTAAAATTTTTTGAATTCCCATATTTTCAAATGGTTAGATTTAAGGTTTATTTATTTTTATTTTAGGTAAGTTTATAGTGTTTCGTGGTCAAATCAAGTAGTTGTGATGGAAACTACAACTTCTTGATGGATCTAGGTCGACTTAACCTGTAACCCTGTATATATACATATATTACATAATATGTCACACTGATTGATGACGTCACAACATTCATTTACTGTTTTCAGGTGCTATCCATAGGTCACGCGTCGAGAGCATCTGGCCATAGGTTTAGAGTTAATGACATCACATGCCATCCAGTATTACCTCTTTTACTAACTACAAGCCATCATAACATATCTGGTGAGTCTTATTAGATCTATGTATAAAATATGTGTCTTGATTTAATTTTATACATTACTATATCTATAACAGAATGCCTGCATTTAGAATATAGAGTATTTTTCATAGGTTGACTCGTTGTCAATTCCTTAGGCATTGAGTCGCTCTGTGACTATGCATCTAACACTAATACGTAACAGAGTAATAGTACATAGTTTGGATTAAAATAAGATACTCGTGATAGGAAACAAACGTGCTGTATTGTGCAGATAGCGAGCGGGACCAACATAAGTATGAAGATGACGCAGCGGCAGGCGGCTTGTGCTCTGAGTTAATAATGTGGAGAGTGGAGTGTGTGGGTCCGCTCGGCAAGTCCGGCGGTGTTTCAGAGCTCGCCAGAGTTAACTCCCCGCATTTGTCTGCCTTCAGCAATGTTGCCTGGCTGCCTACTTTGTTGCCTAGGTACGTAGTCCACCAGTATCCTAATAAACCATACCTATAATGATTGAAAAGAACTCGTTTATATACAACAGATCTAATTTTGTACGACTTTTAAAATTTTACTGTCTACATTATAGTGTTTTAGTACCTACAGAAGTCATCATATTTAAAGTTTATGAATTACTTGTTATAACGGTACGCGCTTCTTTTATATATGTAATTACCAGCTCACAGCTCCGTTCTTAAGGGTGAGTGTGATGTTTGATAGCGTTTGTTGCTCCACACGAAGTATTCTAACTAATACAAAAAGTATCATTCAAATCAACTGATCAAAAAATATCGCGTTTAAACCAACAAACAAACCAAAAATCTCTTCTGCTTTTTAAATATATATAATTTCTTCTTTGCATTTCTTACTTGAATGATATACCTTAAACTAATAAAGCGTTCAAATTCCTAGTATCTACAGAAGTTTTAAATCCAGACATTTATTACTTCTTCTATATGTCTTACGTATGTTATATTTAGCACAACTCTGGGTAATTTATCCAACTCTCCGTCGGCGTGCTTCGTGGCGAGTGACGGTGAGAGTCTGAGAGTGTACCAAGCTGTCATAGACGCGCGTACACTGCTAGCTGAAATAGCTACGTCTGAGAGACGACACAAAGATGTTTTGGTAATTATTGACTAACTTAATTAATGAGTTTTAATAACTTTTTTTTTACTACTACCTACTACCTTACTGACATACAATGTTATATAACTCAGACTATTTATTTTGTTTTAATGGATTATTGCTAGGGCATAAAAACAGATTACAGAATAATAATAAAAGAAGTAAGTCAGAAAATGAAATACGAAAGATTCGTATGTCATTTTCTGACCATTTTCTTTTTTTTTATAATTTGAATCAATAAAACCATCTATCTTGAACAGCACGACACAATGTCCATGTCATCTGAATCAACACTGGAAGAAGGTGGTGGCGTTCCCCTCCACGATCGGATCAAAATAGTGTCCCAACAGTCGACGGCCCGGCCCGGCGCTATTATACAGTTGCACGCCATTGCAGACGCCACGCATGACTGGCACAACACGCAACTCCTGCACGTATTTCAGGAACAACTTATAACTGGTGAGTTGTTTTATTTTGCTGTTGGAGGTTTAAAACCATGTCATAATCCTGGCTGAGTGCACATCCTGTAATTTTGTTCTTATAATATATATAGTTAGATTAATGTAATTGATGGAATGTCTATGTTAAAAGTACCCTTTGTACTGAATAACCTCTGTTGTATATTTTGTTATACAATAGTGCAGAGTTTATGTGTGTGTGTGTATTTACTGAACATTTCAAACTATATATGGCACAGACTCGTGTCATTTTTGAATAAGTAGCTTTTTATGCAACTACATGCACAATTATTAAATTAATTAAAAGTCACAATTCATATAAAAAAAGAATTTTCGTTCATTTGCAAAGTTCTAAATCTCTACGGTATAGGTACAAGAGCATCTTGGTTGAAATGGTAACTTGCACTAAAAGCTTTTTTGTGGCTGTTCTGTTGTTCCCTGTCATTGGATGCATTGACATTATGATGTATGACAGACATTGTGCAGATGTACACACAACTCTGCATCGAGTTAATGTCACCATTTTTTTGTATCAGGAGAAAGAAGATCAGTGGAAGCCGAAAATGTGGACTCTGGCGTAGAAAACTCCGATGTAAACACGATCACAGAGGCTGGTCTTGAGGCTTTTGTTGACTTACGTAAAGCTGCAATATTCAACGAACCATTCTATATCGTGGTGCTAGAAAGAACTGACGGTGGTTCGACTGTTCATATGTGGAGATTAACAGTGTCGTCGCAAGGTGATCTTAATGGTGGGTTGGGTCTATTAGAAAAGAAAATAATATAAACAGGTGTCGTTTGTTATTTTGTTTTCTAACTGCTATCGTCACAGCTCATTTCGATTAGACATTTGGTCACTTATGAGATAAAGCTGACTCTCTTGCTACAAATTTCTTACTAAGGATATAGATTAAAGTCCTAAGTCATTTAGACCCATTTGAGTCCAGCAGTTAAGAGTGCCGTTACTGATATTTAAATTTCATTGAATCTCATGTTGTGACGTCAAGTAAATTGAATGACATTCCCACAATTAAACTATTGCGGAATACCTAAATGTCATTAAATTTATTTAAATAGTAATGATTACAAGTTTTTGTAATTGTGTATTTGTAGATGACCTAACCAACAGCATGATGTACGTGCCCGATAGTGCTCTGATACAGGAGGACGACGGCGAGTCGCGCCACAACTCCGTGTCAATGGACAATGAACGAGCGCCACAACAACAAAAAGATTCACACATCTCTATATCTACTAAGAAGGTTTCGTTTTGACTTTGATATAACCTCATCTGTAGAATCTAAGTTATCTGGTTATATAAGCCATGCAATTTATGCTTGTGTTTATCTCATATATTGTAAGTTGGCAACTCAGGTGAAACAAAGCTATAGGCGGAAGTTATGAATTTTATCTCGAAATGATTGAAAGTGTAATATTAACACTTAAACTTTTGACCTACGAAGTGTTGCGTCCAATACACTAATGATGTGTGTGTGAATGATAGTACTAATTATACCTTTGATGATGGGTTAGAAAAAAAAGTCGATTCCGACGAAAAAAAAAACTTCTTTTATAACGTATAATTAGCATTATTCACGCCCCATTATATTAGTGCAGCTAAATGAAACCATAATTTCATAAAAATCACTACTGAACTGCACTCAGGTCAAGGACATATCCTCTATCCTCCTATATATCATAACATTAAAGTCTAATAACCAAACCTTACACCTGGCACGTATGGAATATGTCTTATCTATATATAGTATTAAAATGTAAGTACCTGTCTACTATGTCTAAAAATCAAGTAATTGTCACTTCAATATTTTTATAGGTATGCGAGTGCCCGCTATCCTTACCGGATGGAGTTGATGTGATTCACGCTACGCCTGCAGCTGGACATTTAAGCTCCGCTTCGATATATCCTGCATGTCTAGCTCCCTACATAATGGCGACAGCTTGTTCCGACAGTACATTAAGGTAATATCTAAGTTTGATATTGTCTAATTTTAAATACTGTTATATAAAAAGGTTTTAAGTGAATTGAAACTGCTCTGTTTTGGTTGTTAGGTTTTGGAAATGTCATGTGACTAAAAAAGAGGATGATGACTTCGAATATAATTGGAAAGAATGGGAAATGATGAACAAAGATCAAGAATCGGCAATAGACATTCCAGGTAACACTTTTAATCAAACTGCTAACAATCAAATCACAGTTCATTAGGTTCAAGGCACATAATTGGTAACTTACGTTAGAGGAGCGAAATATAGCTGTTATTAGTTTTTCATTGTGAAATTTTGATGCAATTATGTTATTCAATACTATAAAAATGTCCGCGGTTTCCTGTTACCTGGAGGCGTGGGTTGGCTCCCATTTAAGAATCCTCCTAACGTCTTCTAACCTAACCTTATACCTACCTACGTTTAGTTTCCTACTTTAACGTTTTCCATTATTCTTATTAATTTGTGTTACTGTGTTACCCTCAGTTGATAGAGTAATAACTATAATTTATCTATCCAAACATTAATTAATTATTCAGGTCAACCCCTCCACATAAGTGCTGCGTACTCCGGACGTATAGCTTGTGCGTACAAGTGCGGGCGTTCGTTCACCCGCCCCAAGGGCGGCGCTACTACTAACAATTCTGACGCACGGTTCGTTAACTTATGCGTCTGTGTGTACGAGTGTGAAAGTACTGGCGGCGCGGAATGGTTGTTAGAAGATACAATACCCTTGAGAAATGTAAGCCTGCCGAGAGTGGGAGTTTGTACTGACACGCAGATCGATTTGTCGTACCTCCATGACACGTCGTTTATGCAAAAGAAACAAAGGTTGAACCAAGTGAGTACGTTTTGTAACTATTCATTTACTACTACAAAACATTGGCGACAACAACATCACGAAAGCCTTTGAAAAAAGTAATTTCGAATAGATTCAATAAACCGCTCCTTTGTTAGAAAATATTTCTGTTGGCGGTATACTGAAATGAATTAATGTATTTTATATTGCTTTATGGCGTGTAATTTTTATTGATTTATTTATTATTTAATTTATTGATTAATATGATGATAAGAATTATGAATTAATCAATTAGTCTGCTTAGACCACCGCTGAACATAGGTCTCTCCCAATGGAATAATGCCCACAATTTCAAATTTTCTTTTCTGTCCGTAACTTAATAAATTAATATTCTTATGAGCGATTAGTAAATATCATGTAACAATACCAAAGTAACTAGTTAGGTATAGTTAGGTGATAGTTATAATTTATTTTTATATTTGAAGTAAGTCCTCGACATTTATTTCATTCAGGTTCTGCAAACATTATCATCAGACGATAGTCGCAGCATACGAAACGGAGAAGGCGATACGGGTAAATCTGCTGGTCTGTTGGCCGTACCGTCATTTAGCACTCTGCAGTCGTTGCGGAAGAGCATCATGGAGAATGGCAACACTTGCCCTCTAACACAGAAACACTTAGTACAGTTAGACTGGGTTTCGAAAGAAGATGGCTCACACATTTTAACTGTAGCTGTTGGCTCAAGAGTTCTACTGTTTACACCGGTTTCCAGCGATCTGGCACAAGCGAACTTAAAGGTATTTTCAAGTATTTTGTTTTCCTTTTAGTAGCTGTAATTGTTACAATAATTGAACGACTGTACTTCCTAAATATAAGCTCAGGGAAAAAGTCTTTCGTATTTTGTATGGATGAAATTGATAAAAAATATCTTAAGTTGTATTGTTTATATCTGGTTAGTATTATTCATAAATGTAGGACATTAAGAAAAAGAAACACAAAAAGTAAAAATACTTGCCGCCATTTTTAAACTGTTTTTCTGTCCGTCAAAATGAGTGAATCCATCGAGGATATTCGATACATTCTGAAGTTTTATTACAAAAAAGAGAAAAATGACTCAAGCCCCTAAATTAATTAGTGTCGTTTATGAATCGTGTACTCATTTGCGATTCTCTGTTGAAACGTAATGAAACCGAACCATTTTTGAAAAGATTGATGACTGATGATGAAAAGATCATCACCTAGCGGGCTAACACGCAATAAGGTGACGCGGTGTGTGTGGTGGGATTGGAAGGGCATCCTTATGAGCTTTTACCGCTAGGCAAAAACATAGATTCGGATCTTTACTGCCAACCACTAAGACTCAAGCAAGAAATTGAGAAAAAACGGATGGACTTGATCAATTGTCTTTCATCATGATAATTTAGGCCACTAAGCAAAAATTGAGAGAGCTTGCTTGGAAAGTGTTAATGCATCCAAAATATAGTCCTGACCCTGCACCCTCAGATTTTCACCTGTTTCGGTCTCTTCCAAATTCTTTAGGTAGTGTTAGGTTAACATCAAGAGAGGACTGTAAAAATTATGTGTCGCATTTTTTTATCAAAAATTCTAAGATCTCTACAGCGATGGGGTTATGTCACTACCTATAAAAGGGCAACAAGTTTTCGAACGAATTGGCAAATATATATAATAATTAAATGTAATTAAACTTTGAAAAAAAAAATGTCTTGAATTTGTATATAAAATATAAAGAAACTTTTTCCCGACCTTTGTATTTAATTATTAATTTAATTTGGTAATCTGTCATTTAGGTTATCTATTATCGTAGACAAAGATTAGCAACCTTTCTAATAACAGAATTTGTAAACTATTCCATATTAATATATCTTTCCAATTTATTATAAACCAGATCAAAAATAAGATCATTCATAAAGTTGTATTTTCACGAGTGCTTAGTAACTTACTTTTACATAAATTATAAACTTTCTTGTTCAGGCTATGAAAGAATCAATAAGCAACAATCGTCCATTGCTACGTAAAGCCTCATCGCTCGCAGCTCCGTTGTTTGTAGAAGAGATCCGATGGATGCAGCTCCGACGCATCGAGCTAAAGACAGCCGATGGTTTGCCGCCCCTGCCTATGCAAATGTCTTGGGTGCGAGATGGCATTTTAGTTGTTGGTATGGACTCAGAAATGCATGTATACTCGCAGTGGAAGCCTGAGAATCAACAATCGTATGGACAAGTGGGTGTGCCGGTAAGAAGTTTTATTTATACAAATTTTATTTAATACGATCTGTTAGCCCATTGCAATCCACTGCTGGACACAGGCTTCGTTAATCTGTATACGTAAGGTACGAAGCCCTCTAGCCACACGGATCACCTAAAGAAGGTCGCTAGGATAGACGGCACTTCCTGGAAGGCGGAGGACCGGGTGCTATGGCGCTTCTTAGGAGAAAGCTACATCCATTTCATATATGTACATAGATAACGTAATTATTATCTTATTTATTTAATATATGTTTAATGTGTATATCTGGTTGGTCGGGTGATGTAACATGAACAAGGAAGTATGCTTCGCTTCTTAACAATAGTCCAAACACCACCTGCACAACATTTTTGTTCTAATATAAAATTTTTATAATATTTTATATAATAATGTAGTATTTCCCTGAGCTAACGTAGCAAATTTTTTTATTATTTTCTGGTGTGGTTAAAAGGAATTGGAAGAAGGAAGCGAATCTCGTGCACTCCGTGACTCAGACCTGCGCATATCCGCGCCGCACTTACAGCGTGTGTCCTCTATAAACTTGCAGCTGTTAGAACGAGATGCAAGAAGACGTAATAAAACGCAGCCTGATCAACCACAGGTAATTTTGAGCTGTTTAAATTTTTATGACATTTGACCCATTAAATATAATTATACTAATAAATAAACTTAAAATGCTATAGTTATTATCGTGTTAAATTGATTCTGCCAGTTAAAAGTAATAAGTGAATCTCAGAGTGAAGTACTACATATAGTTTAATTGTATATGTTATTATACTTTTCTTTTTACAGCCTCTATTAGATTATATGCCCGACTATGGCTTGTTCGAGGCTTCACAAATGGCTTGTCCGGTGCTACCGCAATACCACCCCAAGCAGTTGATGGAACTACTCAACAGCGGCAAAATACGATGGGTCAAAGCTATACTCGCTCATTTAGTCAGGTGAGTTGTTTATAAATTTTTATAAAAGTCTGAGATAAGATTGATAAATTAAAAAAAAAAAACAAGTGAAACTGACTTTCACAATGATTGAATTCTTTGCCCTGTAAACAACACATTTATGTACTTAACGTATACTTAACTATATTTCCAGATGTATCGGTGGTACATACGCTGGACGTAGTTCGCAAGGTGATGAGGACAGTATATCAAGACAGGTATGATATCTTTTTTTTTTATTATCTGTCTCTATATCACTTGCGCGGGTTGTATTTATAAATGTTGTCTCTTTTATCTTTCGATCTCATATTAAGACAAAAGCACGACATCCTTAGGACAGACGTCATCAAACCAGTTGCGTATGCAATCTCTAACATTGATATTATTATCTTTCGATTAACTTAGTAACAGAATGAAGTCTACTGAGAAATAACATGTTGAAATTGGTGGGTTTCATTGTATTTGCGAGTAAAATATACTATATGTTTGAGCAGCTTTTATTTCAAAACCTACACTCGCGCACGCGGCTAACATTTTTAAATCCAAAAAAATATTTCCATTTTTGACTTACGCCATTGTCTGAGCTTTATAAAAATGTGATTTGTGTCTAATGAATTAAAGTGCACAATAGCATGATTATTTCTACAGCTTATGTGGGAAACAAGTTTTATTCGTGTAAGTGTCGTAATCATTATACATGTTCGTACCCATTTTTGTAGCTTACCAAATTTAATAAACTAAACTAAACTGTATTGACATTACTGATTTGACATTACCTAATGAATAAAATATTTTTTTTAGTCACTTAGCTTTTATTTGACAAGTTTGTTTTGATGATTTCTACATTAATTTGACATAAATAGAGTGATATTAAATATGACTTTATTTTCATGATTATTATTTGTAAGTCATTCGAAAACATTATCTAATTATTATTGTACTTTTTCCAGAATAGTGTTTTGTAATTTACTTGTTATTAAAGTACCATACTTTCTACTACTTTTACAATAAAAACACTGCTATGTTAGTAATTAGTAGAATCTGCCTTACGCATGAGAGCCACATATATAGTGTTATATACCATTGTCACGTGTGCGATTATAAATCGCATCGCTATTGCATGTCGCACGTGTGTTGCAGCGCGGCTGGTCGCGCTCGCGCACGCTGTCCGTGTCGTTCGCCGCCGGTGCAGCCTCGCCGCTAGACGGCGTCGCACAGGTAACTCTCGCTTTAATACACGCATTATACACTTCAATGTTGTTAAGTATATAAGTTCACATTTTAGTTAACTAAGTCATTATTAACTAGCAGTAGTGATTCAAAAACGGACTCTACAAAAATTATTCTCTATAATCAGTAAGTACAATAGTTTTTTTTTTTCTTTTTGTGGAAACAGTGTCCAATCTCATTCATACCGCTAGCTTTTTTGTACAATTAAGCCTTAATTGTTATTATTTTTTGTTTATTTATAAATTGTTTTCTTTGTAGATTTAAGTTAAAAGAACATACCTTTGTTTAGTACATATAACGTCCACTGTGTTGGTATATATTTGATGAAATAATGTAAACTACAAATTTTATTGTGAACATACAAAGAGACACACCCTTCACCTAACACTTATTTGCGAGTCAACAAGCTAAAAGTGTTTTATAAATACAGATTACCGAAGATGTGCAACTGGATTACGCTGAGTTAACTTCTGTGCCACCTCTCCCGCTGTGGACGTTGCTAGTTGCTGATAAAGAGTCTCCACATCATCCGTCCACTATACAGGAGGCTAAGGTGTTCAGATTTTCCTAATTATTAAACATATAACTTACAACAAAAGTAGCGAAGTTTTGTAGCTACGTAAATGTATAGATCACTTATCTGTAGTGTAAATCGTTTTGATGATAAAACATATATTTTATTCAAGAAAATTAAAGGTTATTATCTATTAATTAACAGACAATATGTTTTAGTATACCCATATTTGTTTATTGATCATAGATCTTTGCATATTACTTACTTTACATGTTAGTTATCAAAAAATATATAATTTATAAGTATTTTAGTTACTAAAATATATATATTACTTAATATATACATTATTTATTAAAATATATACTGGCTGGTCTAGTGGTTAGTGAACCTGGCTGTTAAGCCTGAAATCGTGGGTTCCTTTCTTACCCAGGGCAATGATTTTGTGGCAAGCATTTGTTCTGTGTTTTTGTGTAATTTATATGTAATTTATGTGGATTTAGAAATATGTAAGTATTTTTATCAGCCTTCAGGATAAAATAGTACAAGCTCTGCCTAGTTGGGGATCAGACAGCCGTATGTCAGATGTATGAAGTTATTATTGTTATAAAATCATACAAATATAAAAAACACTCACCCTTGCATTCTTTAAGGGGTAGGCAGAGGTGTTCAAAATAATTTTGTCAATAAGAATTTGTTCCCACTAACGTAATAAGGGGCAAGCCTATTGCCGTCAATCGGGCACTTGATAAGTGTATACATACCTGCTGATAGATAACAGTCCAATCCCTTAGTCGCCTTTTACTACACCCACGGGAAGCAATGGGGTGTCTATTCTACTCCACCGAGAACGACTCGGCAACAACAATAAATTGGTAACAGTTAATATTAATTTAATATGTTTAATCTCAACCACAGGACTACAACGAACTTTTCGAAGGCACGATACAGGATACAGACGAGGATCTAGATGCTTTATTACTCGGCGACGATGAAATGGTTGATCGAAGACCTTCAATGCCGGAACGACAAGCTTTGTCTCATTTTGGACCTAGACAAGGTATATTTTAAATCAATTTAGTAAGGCCTTTTTTTTACGTGTAGGAATCGCCTCAGGCCGTCATAACACCGGGGTTTTCGGTGGGACGGTGTGTCGGAATCGAACCGACTAAAGCCACACGGTGTGCCATACTGTTGAAGTAAGAGGAAACCGGAAACGACTTAAGTACATCATCCGGACTCTTTCTGGCACCTGCCCGCAAAAGCGCGCACCCCTTTGTGTGGCTCAATAATTTAGTATAATAATAATTTAGTAAGGCCTATATCAACCGGTCTACTTCAATTCATTTTGATTGTTGTTAGGGCTACTTTAGGAAAATATAATGACTTTGATATTAAAGAAAGAAAACAAAAAGGCGCCTATCAAATTAGTTTTTTATTTTAAATCAATTAAGTATTCTCCACATCAATGACTCTACCTTTCATTACGATTGTTCGAAACACATTTAAGAATAGATGGGATATGATAAGCGAATAATTAATATTAACAATTAAAATGTCGCAATTATTTTGAGGAGGTGTATAAGTATTTTTGTAGGCGTGGCTCAACTGGAGTGTTAGCCTTTATAAGCAAAACATATAAAAAAAAATGCCTACGTTTTCGATTATTATTTCTCATTTATATTATTGTAATAATTACACGTGTAATGTGTAAATACATTAATGTGTGTCCGTAAAAACAGTTACGCAGAATTTCGTCATTCATAAAATAATGCGCCGCGTCCATCCATTTCCACTATCTAAAGTTCAGACTATGTAAGAGTCGTTTTCTCAGTATGCTATGATGTGACACGAACAGTGACTAAAATTTTAATTATTAATTATTAAGATTAAAATAGGATTATTATTAGTTTTTTAAAGACAATATAGCATACAACTAACTGCTAACACAAAACAAGTTCAGAACAAAACCTCATGATATTTTCAAGGTTGCATACTCTCACGTCTTCTCACTCACACTCATCTGCCGGGCCTGAGTTCACTGGATCAGATGCACCTTCTCGCTCTCGCCGACACAGTGTCCACATGTGATGCAGACTTTGCTGAACGACTGGCCAGCAGCGCACGAATTGATGTCGCTCAAGCAAATGGACAAGAAGTTTTGCCAGGTAATATTATTGGCTTCTTCTTAATGAAACTGATTGACTCTAAAATTTTACATATTACAATAAATAATTATTTGACTTAATATATTTTCGCAACGCAACATATTACTATTAAGATTTTTTTGCTGCTGAACAGTGCCTTAAGAGCATTGACATCGGGGAATGTAAGATCTCTTATAGACAGCTTGTTAGTTTTTTATTACAGTGGCGTGACCGTACAAATGCCACGAAAACAACTATGTATAACTCTCTATTTCTCGTCAATTTTTTTAACTTTTTTCAATACTATACAAAATTATTATTATTATTCTCTCAGCTTAAAATGCATATAAATTGAATTTTTAAATATAAATATATAAAAAAGCAAAGGAAATATATTTAAAAATATAAAAAATTGTGTCCCACTGGGGCTCCAAATAATTGGCTAGTCTGTTTATATTTCAGTTTGGTAAGTTATTTTCTAAAAAGATATACATACATAACAAATTATTGTTATCTGTCAGATTCACTGGATGATTGCGGGCTGCGCTTCCTCCTAGCTATGAAGCACTATGGCTACCTTCTTCGTTGCCTGCCCCTCGCCCAGCGTGCGAACTTACAACGAACAGGCGTTGGTACCTGCAATCTAGTGTGGGCCTTCCATTCGGAAACTCACGAACAACTGCTAGCTCTAGTTCCGGGATATACTAAGGGACAACCGAAGTGGGCTACTATGAGGGAACTTGGTAAGCTTACAGGGAAAGGAAACTAAGCATATACTTAATCATTTTTCAAAATTAGTTTTCTCATTACACTGTATGACTAATTTACAAATTTGGAATAAAAGAAGTGGCACCGTCCATGGTAAATCTAAATAACTAATATGTCTAAAAGCTGGTAAAGTTGTTTGATCCATAATGCATTACAAAATAATAATATACCAATAAACTATACATTGGGTTATTAATATTTTGTGTTTTAGTAAGATTTAAAAATGTAATGTTAATTTAATGTTTTTTTTTCAAATCCTTTGACGTTGTTTAAATTGCCATAATCGTCATCTCTTCCTACTCTTTTACAATTTTAATTGGGTTCTGCGCAATATGTTTCGTTATTTCATTGTACTCTTTCGTCATTTGACTGCTCAGCCTTTCTAGCCACTTCCTCTACACGCAGTCCATCCATGTTTTCGGTGGTTGTATTCGATTCTTGTGACAGTGACAGTCTGCTACTATTTATAAGACGCACCACAACCATAATCTTTACAACGATAATTGATTAATCTTAACTATTTCATCCACTTTCAGGTTTGTTAATTGAAATGTAATATGTCTATTGTAAATCCAAGTCTCCAAGTAAAATTGTTTGTCCCAGGTGTCGGTTGGTGGATACGAGGCGAATTACTCCGTACTTGTGTGGAGAAACTAGCTCGTGCTTCGTACATGCAGAAACAAGATCCAATGGATGCAGCACTTTACTACCTCGCTATGAAGAAGAGGATGCTCTTGTGGGGTCTATTCCGGTCTAATAGAGATGAGAAGATGACTTCGGTATTTATATACTTTTTTTATGCGTGTGTGTTTAACTTAGGTACACTTTCATTGACCAAATTATTATTAGAGTAAGAATTTGAACCAACGTTACAATTGAACCCATATAAATTATTACTTCAGGGTAAAATAACACACATACATACATAGATACGTTCACGCCGGTATCCCCGAAGTCATAGTCATAGGTGTATAATAAAGGTTGCCTGCACGAGATCACAGCCTGCGATGAGGCCGCTCATTGTAACACTGGAACAGATTATTCTATCCTACTGACTGCTTGTAATTTGGTGTACGATGAAAAGTATTTCATCATTGTAATGCCCACGTGTTATAATGATAATAATTCTCTTTTTTGTACACCTTTAACATAACAACAGGGTAGGAACAGCAATTTTGGATAAACTTACAAGCTTGATGGGATGGCGACAAAATTGGGAATAGATAGTACTTACTTACTTTCCGCTTTGACAAATAGAATTAAAATTATATAATTGTAGTGCCATGCAGTTCTTAAAAGTTAATACATACATATGTATAATGAAACTTTCAGTTTTATGTATTTTCGTACCTATGCAGTTCTTCTCAAACGACTTCACTGAAGATCGTTGGCGTAAGGCGGCTTTGAAGAATGCTTTCGTGTTGCTTGGCAGACAACGGTTCGAACACGCAGCCGCATTCTTTTTACTCGGGGGAGCACTAAAAGATGCCCTAGAAGTAAGTAAAGCTAAACAGCAATTACGTGACGGGCCTATAGGTCTAGTGGTTAGTGACCCTGACTGCTGAATGAGGTTGTGGGTTCGATTCCCATACGGGACAAAAATTTGTGTGATCCTCAAATTGTTGTAGCGAGTCAGGTTGGTCTTAGTGTCCGTTGATTGAATGTTTTGTATAGCCCCCGCGACCCAGGAATTATTCCTAATGCGGGAGTTTTCAATTTAAATAATGTTTTAAATTACATGACCTATCATGGTTCTATTATGTATGCCATATGGTCTTTTATTTAAATTTGAATTTGGAATCTGTCTGTCTTACCCTCGCTGTCTTAGAAGATATGAATTTGTATTCATAATTTGTAGGTGCTAATCACACGCTTAGGAGATTTGCAACTGGCCATGGTAGTGGCGCGTCTGTATGAAGCCGACAGTACTCTGCCTTCGAGTTTGAAGAAATTACTTATGGATGAAATATTAGGGTAGGTAAAATCCCCTCCTAGATAAGTAAAAGATACACCGTGTTCGTCTTATTAATTATATTTTACATAACTGTTCAGTACAGTTCCTAACCTGGTCAGACTATATAATGTATGCAATCAATCGACATCAATGTCTACATTTTATATATATAATATGCTTAATTGAGTGTTAGTTAAGTTACACGTTAGAGGTATAATATTTATATTATTCAACTAGCTGTTGCAAGCGACTTTTTTTTGCATTCTGACCTGTCCTTCCTTCAGGACATCACCAATTTAATCGGTGTTGGACCTCTACCTGCATTCTGTTAAATAAACATACGAATATGTACCTTCTTGCTATTGATTTAGAGTTCAGCTGTAGTAGGAGTAAAACTGCGTGCCATCTATTCTGTTTCTGTTGGTAATGATTTGTTTAATTATTGTTTATCAGCGGTGATACTGAAGGCGGCGAAGTAGATCTAGAACGTGCCCACCCTGATCCATTTGTCCGGTCCATGGCGCTGTGGGAGCTGAAGCGCTATAGCGAAGCGCTGGACACGCTGCTGAGTCCCGCCGGTAGGCTTCACGCCGCAAGGGACAATGAACCTATGCCCAGCGTGTTCAACTTCTACGTGTATCTCAGAACGCACCCCAGGCTCAAGCGACACAACCTACCCAGTCAGGTTCGTATACCACCTATTATTATAGACTCTTGTCTCTATGTCCTTAATTTATTCGCTCTCTTGTGATATCACAACAAACAGCCACTTTCTCGTGACTCTACTTTTCATCTCAGAACAATGGATCACACTCAATTTCGTGTTTTAATTGTACACTGCATCTTGATGGGAAAAATACCGTTCAAGGGAAGCAAATGCTTGAAAAGTGTTATGGGGACTCCGCTCCATCAGAAACAACAATGAAACGTTTGTTTGCTGACTTCAAACGTGGTCGTAGAGACCCCGATGATACAGAACGCAGTGAACGTCCAAACGAAGCGGTAACACCAAAAAAAAAAATATAAACATAAAAAAAAATATACAAAATCGTTTTGAATAATCAAAAAGTGAAGTTGCGTGAGTTCGCTGACATTGTATAGATCAAAAGAACGTGTTGGCTTTATATTACATGAGCATTTGACTATGAGAAAGCTTTGTTCAAAGTGGGTGCCGCGTTTGTTGACCAAGCACAAAAACGTGTTGATGATTCTGAGCAGTGTTTGGCCATGTTTAAATGTAACAAACCGGAATTTTCGCTGCTATATGTGACAATGAATGGAACATGGATCCATCACTTCACTCCGGAATCAAAACGATCGACATCTGAGTGGACAGCAACTGATGAACCTCGTCCAAAGCGCCCAAAAGCACAACAATCGGCTGGAAAGGCCTCGGTATTTTGCGATGTGCGTGGTGTAATATTCATCGGCTATATTGAGAAGGGAAATACCATCAACAGTGAATACTATATAACGTTATTGGAGCGTTTGAACGCCGAAATTGCAACGAAACGACCGTATATGGCAAAGAAAAAAAAAACATCAATTCCGTCTCACAATTCAATGAAAACAATGGCAAAACTACATGAATTCAACCTCGAATTGCTCCCACATCCACCGTATTTGCCAGATTTGGCTCTCAGCGACAACTGGCTGTTCGCAGACCTCAAAAAAATGCTCGTCGGTAAGAAATTTCGCACAATGAACGGGTTATCGCTAAAACTGATGCCTATTTTGAGGCAAAACATAAATCGTTCTACGAAAGTGGTATTGAAATGTTAGAGCGGCGCTATAATGATTGCGTTGCTCTTGATGGAGATTACGTTGATTAATAAAACTTTGAACTTCTTTGAACTAAAAATAACTCGTTTTCTTTGTTAAGCCCGGGACTTTTCAGCCCATATGTTATTTTAGAAAAAAACATTTTTTTTTTTTAGTTAAAGTGGATAATTTTCTAGTCTTTAGTTCATAATTTGAAAACATTCATTCTATTTAAAATGTGATAAATATTTGCATACAGTGCAAAATTCACATACAAAAGACTTCAGTCGTGTTTAATGTATACGTTGTTATTTTAAAGGGTGGAACTCTAGCCCTTCTCCAACAAGAACCAGAAGAAGGAATCACCCGTCTTGAACGCCGTCTGTACTTCCAAACAGCTCACGGTCACTTCAAGGCGGGATGTCCCGCACTCGCCTTGGAGGTACTGTCCAAACTGCCGGCAAGAGTACGAGATGAACGGCTGAAGCAGCCTGTACCCGCCGCGTCTGCTGAAGATTCAGTTATACACACGGGACAGTTTGGAGTGGATACTACTGATAGAAGTATGTAGTTCCAATTTGATAGATTTTTCCTTATTTTTTACAGTAGCCTTAGATACACATATAAATATAGTACTTACTCTTTTATAAGGATCAAATCAAAATCGTTTATTTCAACTGAACCAATCATAGGTATTTTTGAATTGTCAAGATGTAACTACTAGTTCTAACTTATAAAGCTGCATATTCTTAATATTTATAGCAACTATTGACGTCGTACACATGTTACAAATACCTTTATAGGTGATTTTCAACTGTGTTGGTGAATTGTTCTATTTTGAGACCGAGATACCGACCAGTATATTTAATCTAATATATGTATGTATAGAACGTTTTTTTTTTTGTTTACTTACAAATAGGCGTACCTGAAAATAAAGAAGAGGTTACCAATATGGATTGGGGCTCATCTCCAATGGACTGGGGCGCGCCCGTCAGCTCCACAAAATCTGATGATCTAGTACTTAGCTGGGACGATGATGATGATAAGGAGTAAGTGCATTTTTTTAAATACAATATTTTTAGAATTTCTTAAAATATTTATTTGTATTTAGTTCTTGACCATTGATGCGATACTCACTTTTAATACACATAACATTCATATACAACTGTGACTGGTGCACACCGTCTGGACCTGCAGGCCTAACAATAAATTGTAGGACTTAAAATCATTTTCATGTTAGAAAAATTCGTTGTCGCTACATGACAAGATAATGTGATCATGTGAGACAAATATTTGTTTGTAAGTTAATGATAATGCAGTAAATATACACTAAAATACTAAGTCATATTATGTATCATTATAAGAAAAGCGTTCATGAGAAAGTTACAGTGGTTCACTAACATTTTCTAAAACAAAAACAAAAAAAAAACGATAATAGAAAATACTTGCTTTGTTTATCAGATCAGAAGGCTCTGGAGCATCTACTCCGCCTTTGGAGATGAAAATGGATAAGAAAGAAGAGCCCGCAGCTAATGCTAGTCCTGAGAAAGAAGCAGACGAAGCTCCAAATGTCGACATCATGGCGCAGCAGTTGAAGTTCGTAGCTTGTCTCAAGATTTTGATGGAGGAACTTAGTACTTTAGCTACTGGTTTTGAAGTTGACGGTAAGTACTGACATTTAGAACATTTAGACATTTAGAAAATCTTATTATGCTTACATTTTTATTTTAAAGAGGTGAAATGGTTTGTTTGTATGTAGGGTATAATCTCTGGATCCACCAATTTAATGTTTTCACTGATAGGACGCTAGACTCCCATTGATTGACATATATTTTTTATTATGATTTATAAAATATAGCGATGTGTAAAATGAAGAGTTTCGTCAGCACGGAAATTTTATGAAGATAAAATTTGCCCTTATTACATTTAATTCTGGCGGATAGTTGAGAAGGTAACTTGTGATAACTCGAAACGCAAGACAAAGACGGCCCTCGCGACTGCAATATCCATTTCGTTGCAATATACAGTAAAGCCGAAGATTTAACGCCGGAGATGCCACTGCATTCCACAGAATTCTTAACTATCTTTACTGTTGAATCTGTATATTTATAAAATGTGTTACAACCTAAAATTTGCCGAGCACAATTATTAACCAGTTATAAAAAAAATATGATTTTGATTTCTCACTAAATTATTTGCGTATTAAAGTATGTTTTATATTTATTTGTACTTTTCATATAGAAATGCAGCTCATTTACCACTATCTTTCTAAATAATTTTGAGCCATCCCGAGGCTGCCTACTAGAGATTGCATAGCAATATTTCTTCCTTTTGTAAATTATCTTTTTGACTCATGTATAGTACTGTACGTCAAGTAGTGAGCATATCTATTGCAGGCGGTCACCTTCGCTACCAGCTGTACATCTGGCTAGAACGCGAGGTGGAAGCCCTCCGGCGCCTGTGCGGGTACCTGTCGACAGGCGGGGCCGCGGGCGCCGGGGCCCTCCTGTGCGCGGAGCCCGATCTGCCGGCCCTGCCCGAGCGCCCCACGCTTCATCAGTTGCTCGTCAGGGAGAAGGCGGACTTTGAGGCTAAGGTGCAAAGAGCATTGAATAGAAAGAAGTGGCTTAAGGGTGAGTTAACGAGTGCTTTTACGTTACCACACATCTTGAACGATGTAATTTTTAAGAGAGGATTATGTGTGTAACCTCGATATAATATAATAGTTTATTTAATTCTCAAGTTGTATGTTTAACAGTATTTACACAGCAATAATATACTTCTTTTATTAATTAATATGTAAGTATATTAATACTTATAATAATATTAGTCTCATTCAAAATTTTGACAATTAATTACTACAGCCAGAGTACAGCTGTGACGTACAGTCAGAACGTGTGAGTACAGCTGAGACTTGATACGAAAGCTAATAACTAGACATCACAATGCATATTTAGAGAGAAATGCTTTCACAAGTGAACCGCGATTTGTAATTTTGTTGATTGAAAAATTATGACCATGTATTTCTTCTTCTTCAACACACTTTACACGCTTCACAGCGAACGAGACTCTACTGCGTACTCTGCTATCTTATTGCTCCCTGCACGGTGCGGGTGGAGGTGGCCTGGCCTCAGTGCGAATGGAACTAGTCTTACTACTCCAAGAGTTAGGTCAAGATAAACAACACCAACAGTTGCTATCGCCACTGCCATTCCCGACAACATTGCCGTTGTTGGCTGCTGCTATAGCTACCAATAATACCGTTGTTGCTGATCCTGTCAGACATCTACAGGTAAGTTTTATTTTAATAATTTTTTTTTCACAAAGTTTTAATTACTCAATTAAAACGTTTCTGGTATACTCTAATATAAAAATAATGTAATTTGAGAAAGTGCAAAGGCATATCATGTCACAGTTATAACTTGCGGTTATAATGCTATGCGGTCTCATATTCTAAATTTTCTTTTGATTTATTTTTAATTAAAGTAGTTTATAGTAATTACTGTCTATCCTGTTATTAATTTAACCATGTTAAGTTCGCTAGGGTCTAATTCGTTTTTTTATCATTGTTTGTTCTTATTGGTAGTTTGTTTTTTTGGGTTTGAAAATTTAATGCTTATGATATCCATGAAATAGTAATATACTTTTCTTTTCGTCCATAGTCCGTGGCACACGATATGTTGGGCACTATTGGTGAGCTGGGCATCCCGGGTGGGTCGGCTACGAGAATACTCCACACGCTACGAGAGTTGGCCGTAGCACTATCGGCATGCATTTACCAGAGCTTGTGTGATTCCGACACTTTTGGAGTAAAACATAGTCATCACAGCGACAGGTGAGTTTGCTACGAATCTTTGTTGACAATCATTCTAATTATTCATATTAAATTGTTCTAGTCAACGAAAAAAATATATAATATATAAATATATATAAAATATATCTAATAAAGTTAGAAGCTAAAGAGAAGTAAAAGAAGAGAAGAGAGTATATAAGGTGCTAGTGTAAACATGCTATAATTAGTATCAACAGTCAACTTAGATCGGATATGCAATAGCAATTAAATAGAACAATAAAACTTAAGATTAAACTTAAAATAGTAACTGAAGATTAAACTTAAACATTTTTGTATACAAGTTGTTCTTTTTGTCAAAAATTCCATCATATTATAGAACACATTCTTGATTGGCATCTCTTTAAATGGGTTGTAAATAATTGTCATTTTGTTCTTTAAGAGCTACAGGTTGTACACACGAAAAGCATGAATGAATATTAGTGTTATATTTATATTTGCAGCATACATTTGTACGTGTGTAGTGTGTAGAATGTTTGTTTTGCCTGATAAAAATATTGCAATTAAATAATATTGTACAAATAAATGTCTTCTCGAGTTCCTACTCATATGCTTTAAACGCCTTTATAAGATATAAGTTTTTGTCTTAACAGCTTGTTATGTATTGCATGCAATCGTTTAAAAGAAAACAAGCGACTTTAACAAATTTAAATTGATTTTAAATATATTCTTATTAACTTTTAAACAGAATCAGTCTATTAACAGGGCGATCCAAAAAATAAAAATATACCGTACCGTTAATAAGTATAAATATTTGTTTTTTTTTTTGTAGTATCATAGCTGAAACCCCCGGAACTAGTCAAATATTAGTGAGACAGAGGCGTTATTCTACTGAGGAGCTCACTGTCACTACACCACCTAATAAATGGCCAGGTAACATATTTTTTTATTATTTAGAGCGTTGGTGTATTTCCATTGATGAGTTTATAGTTATAAAATGCACTCACAAAGTTTAAAGATTAAATACAAAAAGAAACGATTACAAAACGGAAAAAGTTCATAAATAGCAAGATTAACAGAAATATTCTATCTATAGAAAAGCGAATACATAGAGATAGATATAGCTTTTGGATATATTTTGGAAGCGGCGGAGCATTGTTCGAAGCCTAATTTTATTGTTGAAAATATTAATATTCGTCTTTCGTCTAATAGGGTACATAAAAAAAATATTGAGCTCTTGAACACAAGAAATATAAACACAAATAATAATGGGCGAAAGATCAGTTATATTATATATGTTTATGCTATTGAATACACTCAAGTTTTACTTCGCTAAAAGTATATAAATAAAGGGAACTATCTCACAGAATTATCAGTAGATCAATATACAATATGTTCTCAGGCGTATCAGCTCTTCGCGGTCTCGCTCTACGTGCCGCAGAAGAAGAAGACTCGCCACGCCTAGCAGTGTTGTTAGCAGAAGCTTTCTGTGCTGTGTTCTTGGCTCTACTGGGCTGGGCAACGGCGGCAAGAGATGCTCATTTATTATATAGGCTTTCAGCACACTCGCCACACAATGCTGACCACGCCAGGTTATTCGGAGGAGGAGTTAAGAGACTGTTGACTACAGCACCGGCGCCTCCGCAGGTCAGTCCACAAAAAATATTTTTAAATTATATGGTCAAGTCATTTTGAAAATTCACTTATTTCATAATGTTGCTTTATAAAGTTAACAACATTTTGTTTTTAAAAAGGATCTTAAGTTATTTTTACTGTTAAGGGTACTTTAAACTTTAAATTCCATGTTAATGTTACGGGCTGGGTATTTAATAAATTAAAGTAGTCGATTGATTACCAAAAAAACAACACAATATTTATTAATACCACTCTTTACAATTACAAATCACTATATCCCTCGTTAGTCGCACTAGAAGATCGCTTCGATGTTTATTCGCTGTATCTTGAATCAATACTGCCCGTACGGCTAACACGATCCGCTTTTATATTGCTGTCGAGATAACTGTACGATAATATTCGATCGATGGCTCTAGACTAAATAGATTATTCTAGAGCTACTTGTAGCGCCATCTAGCGTCATAATGTCCACAGTTGCGCGCTATCCGACACTAGATGGCGTTGTCCTTCGTTCTCGCGTCTTGTAGATTGTTCCAGACTATTTTTCTCAATGGCGCAACATTAATATCTACAGAGCTAGCTACTTTTATTTTTCATTAGCGTTTTATCCGTGGAAGAGCCATGCTTAGGCTTGAATGGCCTGGCTCGACCGGAGTAATATCACGGCCTCACATAAAACGGGTAGACAAACATTGCTTGAATTGTTTTGACAAGTGAGTGACGGTTCGGAGTTCCAACTCCCCCTCTCCTCTGTCTCTTCCCCTCATTAACCCCAAAGACAGGCAGCTCCCCTACGACTCTTGAGTTGCAGGTGAATACACCATCAGATGGCCAGTCTGTTCGTCTGTTTCCCCTATATATTAAAAAAATATATCACGTACGCCTGTTTGTTTTTAACATTGTTTGATTTTACTGTGTAAGTAATGACAGTAATGGTTAATCATCATATTTAGTATTACGTACATACTAGCTAAATGAACAGTAAATAAATAAAACAACAACATCATCAACAATAACAACGTTAGAATTTTGTTGACAGCCCAAATTAGTGGAACGTACTGAAGGTACATCAGTGTGGTCGTCCCTTCGTGAGAAGCGAGCTCTCTTGAACATGCGTCTGTTAAGGCTGGGCCCCACTGTGCCACACAAAAACATACAGGAGGGCCGTCCTACATATCGGGAACAGTTCGTACCGCCTTACTGCAGCATACTCACATATTTACTCACTAAGGTATGTTAAACTAACTACTACTAACTTCAGAAAGGACAATATACAATTAAGTATCTCATATACTTAAGACAAAAAAGAAAAGTAAATATGTGTAAGAAAAATTAGCTTATCAAAACAACAGAGATGTAACAAAACAATTTACCTGTCAGTAAATAATTATGTTATCGTAATTAGAATGTCATAAAGATTGTTAGGATGTATTTTGCGTCTCATGCATATCTTCTCATCATATTTTCTTTTTGAGTTCAACCTGCTTAATGAAAAAAAGAATTATTCTAATTGAGTAACGAATAAATGACGAAGATATCAAGTAACATACACCAAAAATCAGTTTAATTTAGAACCTACTCCATTTTTTGTAGTCGATTATTAAAGTAGTCTAGAACTATCTACAAAGCTAATAACTGACTTTTGTACCGCTAACTCGCTACCTTAAGACGATTCCAAGTTTTTATTCAATATATCAAGTCCTAATTATTTGGTACAACTATATAACCTGGCTAAGTAAAACATAAGTTAAACGTTAACGCGTTAATTATATCTAATAATATTTGTATATATTATTCTAAAATATCTTGTAATTTCGTTGGTTAGATTACCACCCAGGACAAATGATTGTCTGATGAGCATGATTATCTGAGTGTAATTGTGTTCTTTGTCTGAGTGTAATTTATCTATAATATTCGCATACGTATTTAGGAATATAAAAGTGTGTTTATCAGCGTGTGTGAAATGTCTGAATTTATTTTTATTATTTTAGCCAACTGCTGAACAAGACCCCGAGAACTACGACTACGATTCAGCAGAATCAGGCGCTGAGGATGTCGATGATAGCGGCAGTGAAGCCGATGATGACGACATTTTTGATACGAGCAATACCAAGTATGTTTTCATATTGATATGATTTATAAAGTTAGAATCACATTGATTTTAGTATCGAAACATAGATAGTACACGAATAGAACATCTAATATATTCTTTACTTATAGAATAAATACATTTTAAGATCACTGTTCTTGACCAAATTATATTATCAGAACTGAGAAGCGGCGCAAAGGCTCGAACAATGAACACTCGGACCCAGATTCGTACTCATGGCTTGTGATGCGCATCGCAGTTTTACGTCTTGCCCAACAAAAACTTCAAAACTTCTTACAACTGTGCGGTATTGAAATGTCTGGTGAGTAGAATGTAATATTATTTTTTTAAGTTATTTTGCTGAAGGCTACTGTCCATTTAGTATATATTTTATTTTAGTTTAGTATTGTGTTGTTGTTACTGCTATTGTTTTTTATGAGTTGCGTGTGTGTGAGAGTGCTAGTGGTTGTGTGCGTACTTAATTATCTGTGTGTACGAGCAGCAACCTATTAAAAATGTAGTAATCGCTAGACGGTAAGTATAGTTTTACTAAACAATTGAAAAATTGATTAGTTAAGATAAAATGTGATATTGTGTGTTACAGATTAGTGAATAATCCCAATGATTTTATTATTTAACTCTTAAAGAAACATAGATACACACGCTCACGCTAATATAATTAACTTATATAAATATAAGGGTAAAGCAGAGATGTATTAAACACTAACATTTTGCCAATTTGAGTTGATCCTAATAACGTAATAACTGTATACATACTGTCTGGTAGATAACAGTCCGGTCCCTTAGTCGCTTTATACCACACCCACGGGAAAAGATGGATTGTCTGGATTGTACACCACTGAAAAACACGGCTCTTAAATAAATCGGTGCAAAACCACAATACTATATATGTATATGTATATATTTCTATATTTCTGTATTTTTAAAGACAACTGCATTAGGAATATTTTTAGTGTCCCGAGGGAGTTAACACAAAGAGCCCCCGGGACTACAACCTCTGGTTAAGCAATCAGGGTCACTAACCTCTAGACCAATAGTTCTTATTAATATATTTGACTGTTATTTATGTTCAGAATTGGCTACAACAAGTCCAATGGTGCACGGTGCCTTAAGACGCGTAGACCAGTGGCAGCAGCAACTGACTGAGACCCTGGAGTCGAGAGCGCCGCCACCGGACTACATCCCGGGTTGTTTCCCTGACCAACAAACTTCTGGACCTCCTATTAATAAGTACAGGTGTGTCAATTCAGTTATAATATACATATTTAATCATACATAGTTCAGTTTCTTAGCCTTGTTCAAGAAATTTAAATTATTAGACGATATTCTTTCAGTAAGTTTGTAACTAAGATGGAGTTTCTGAACGTAACCCTAAAAGTTTGCGAAATATCTTAGTGAATATTATATATATCTTAAATTTTTTATTTGGTTGCCTTACAGATGTTTATTAGAAAAGCATAACACACCTTTCAATGCAGCCTTGTTTAGTACGGCTCCAGCAAGAAGACTATGGAACTTCCTCGTTCGACAAGAGCCCGTGCAGGTATTACTATGTTTTTTTTTATATCTAGACTAGCAAGTATATATATTTGAAAGTATAAAACCTGACTGCATAACATTTAAACCTTATACCTTCTGTCACTACCATGATTAAGAATCGTGAGAGTGGGTTATCGCTGGAGAGCCATGCTTAAGCACGAATGGGCCGGTTTGACCGGTGCGATACCACAGCTTCACAGAAAACCGGTTGTAAAGTTGCTTGCGTTGCATCTTGCCGAAATGAGGTTTCCGGAGGCCCAACTCCCCTCTCCTCTTTACCCTCCCCTTATCCCCCGTCTCCTCTTTCCTTTCCCCGCATCCCCTCTCTCTTATTTTCCCTCCCGTCGTCCCCCCACTCCTCTTTCAACTCTCCACATCCCGCAATCATGTCTTTCTATTCTGTTCACTCTCACTTTAAGGTCGTGTTATGGATATGATATGGTTAGGTAATTAGGGACTTAGGTATTGTTAAGCTTAGGTTACGTACAAGTATTATTTGGTACATTTCGGTGCCCACCCTACACATGTACATGGTTCTGTCTAGGGAGGTAACCTAACGTTAAACATGTACTTGTACTGACTGATGCATTAGCTATTAAGGTACATATGGTTTCTGTTCTGTTTCTGTTCTTTCATCTTACATGTCCAATTCCAATAAAGTTTATATTAAATCGAAACTTATGGATCGCTTGCAAACTGTCTTTACATAGGAAGAACGAGATCATCTGGTCAAAGAATAGGTTCTTTGCCAGTATTTTAATTTTTCTGCTACCTTGATTTAAAACTTAGATAGAAAACACTACTACTCGTTTGTTTGTTTTGATGTAGGAAAATTGATTAATATAAGTTTTACAACATTAAATTTTGATTTTTTCGAAAGAAGTGTTAGAATCTAGAATAACAAAAAATACTTACATAATATATAGTAATTTCAAAATAGGCCATTACTTTAGCCCTATCTTGATTATTTGCACAGGACCTATTCATTCGTGCGGTATTCTCTCGCCGCCGCACGCAGTCAGTGACCGCTGAGACAATGGCGGGGGAGAGCCGGCCCGGTTGTATACCGCAACAGCAAAGGGACCGCGACATGGAACTACACAACCCCGTGCGGATTATACACAAGGAGCAGGACTCCATAGCCGCATTCTGTCTTAACAAGGTAATGTTTCACATACATACATACATACATACATACCTATATCCTAGAAAGCGTAGGCAGAGGTGTTTCAAACTCCTATTTTTGCCAAACATAATGTACTTTTGTACATGAGATTGAGGTTGAGGGCGGACGAGAGAAGACACAGTTTGCAGGGTAAAACTGGCTATTCACTTTCTAAGTTTGTTGTTTATAACAGCTCATACCGCTCACTAAGTGTGTTAAAGTATTAGTCAATATATATTATGTATTCGTTTTGTAAGTTAGCCGTAGCATAATTATAATAATGAGTAAGTACAGTTTACATTAAGACTGTACAAATAATAAATTTTGAGGAGATTGTAGGGGCAAGGTCGGCCCTAAACAATAAAAATATACAAATATTATGTCAGTAAATGTACATCTTGCTTGTACAGAGATACTACATAAATTTGGTAACCAGAAATCGCCATCTAATATACAATGGGCCTTTGTAAATATTATATATAATAAATATTAAACCAATAATAGTAATGGTACTTACTATTATTGGTTTAATATTTCAGTTACATTGCTATAATGTGTATGTACATACATGGATCAAGAATTTAAGAGACTATTATTGGCTTACTACTTTTCGCTAAATTAAAAAGACTTCTCCAAAAAAATACAATGCTTGACAGCCCGCTACCGGCTGTCAAGTTAATTCGGCTTTTCGTACTTACTTCAATATAAACCACTCGAGACGTCTACTTTACTTAAATCAAATT
This sequence comes from Tyria jacobaeae, assembly GCA_947561695.1. Lineage (NCBI taxonomy): Eukaryota > Metazoa > Arthropoda > Insecta > Lepidoptera > Erebidae > Tyria > Tyria jacobaeae. Next base: position 7,286,097 of record OX387221.1, read on the forward strand.
TTGTCAAATTTTGGAGTTTCTTGTCTGTTCTTCTCCATAGGATTTTCTATTGGAACAGTCAACTAGCTTCATGACTGACATAGTCTGACTGACTTCTTCTCTTGACAATTAAAAAATACTTATGATTGGTTTAATACATGGGATTTATTTTGAAAGCATTTATGCTACAAATAAATATAGGAATAAATTTTAAAACAATAACAATTTTAATTTTTCAGTAACATTTCTGTGAAAATTTTCATTTTAAAAAATGAACGAAATTACGTAATTTTCGATTTTCGAAAAGATTCGATAAAATTTAATAAAATCTGGAGTCGTACAATAACTAGGCGTAATCTTCCCAGGTTGGTGGTTGTCTGCTGGCAGTAGCGACAGCGCGGGAAGTGCAAGAGATGGACGTGTCGCTGTTGCTGCGCGCAGGCGCGTGGTGGGCGGAGGACGAGTGCGAGCTGGACCTGCTGGCGCTCGCCGCCGACCCCGCCGCGCTACCCGACACCGGCTTCCTGCTTATACAGCACCACGACAAGTACTTACACATACTACCCATATTTTTATGTCTGTTGTTCCTATGTTCTCTTCATAAAATTGTTACTTTATGAAGTTACTTTACTTATTTTTTTTATACTATAGGGTAGAGACAAACAGACGGGTCATCTAATGGTAAGTGACAACCGCCGTCCATGGACACTTGCAACTCAAGATTCGTAAGTGCGCTGCCCGCCTTAGAGGGTGGTGAGGGATAGGGGGATGCGGGGAGGGGAAGAAGAGAGGTGGATTAGGAGCTAGGAAAGGGGAGGGGGTTGAGGGGACGGGTGTTGGGCCTCCGGAAACCTCACTCATTTCGGGGAAATGCAATGCATGCATTATTATATCATTAAAAACGTAATTTTTATTATATTATGCTATTACTATAACAATTACCTAAAGAGAAATTTAAAAAGCACAACAAGCCCTGGCACCTCTGCTTTCCAGAAATTTTCTCGACCTATAATTGTTTGATCAATTGTTAGTGACCTATACCACACAAAACTACTGAATTAAAACTTATCAGTCAGTCCTAACTTAATTAACTTGATAAAAAAGTGTTAAAGATACTATCCGCTTGTTGCTAAGAAATTAAAAGTGTCTACAAATATTCACAAAACTAGTCACACCATTTGGGTTTAATCAACCCCACCTAATGTTAAAAGTGTTTAAAAAATATTTTATAGATTTTAATTTAAAAGCATTTTCTCATTTAGACCAAACAGCAGTTCAGTGCCTGGAACTGGCAACAGCTCACCGTTAAATCAAAACGCACCTCAAGTTCCAGTTGGCATGGCCAGTCAAACTGGACGCGGCGCTAGTGTGGTAAGTATGACATAAATCCATTTAACTAAGTGATCGATCCTCGGCCGTAAGTCATAGATGCGTTCTTTGAATACATTATTTACATATATATATCCCTACTAATATTATAAATGTAAATGTAAGTATCTTTCACGCTAAAACTACTCAACCGAGTATTATGATACTCGGGTAAAAAAAAATGTTTTGGCAGATATGATTATTTGTCAAAAAAAATGAAAAACTGGCAACTTCAATGCCATCTGTATTATTTTTTTGCTGTAGTATTGTATATTCAATGCGAGCGAAGCCGCGGGTAATAGCTAGTATATCTATAAGTAATATGTAACTTAGCTACTTTTTTGTTGATAATGAACCGGTTTAGTAGTTTATTTTCCTATGTACTGTATTAGTTAGAATCTAAGTACATAGTGTTTTACACAGTACTACACAGTGCAGTGCAAAAATGATCTATTTTTAAGAAGACATTTAGTTCATCGATCTCTTTAATTAGGAGAATTGGCTAGATGACTGTGCTTACATTAAATTATTTCACTAAGTCAGGCAATAAGATTAATTAAAAAAGTTGAGAATTATGCTTCTGATATATTATAACGTTTTTAATTTATTTTTTATTCTTCAAATTAACATTAAAAGGGAATGATTTGACACTTTTAAAGGCCGGCAACGCACTTGTGACTCTTGAGTTGCGGATGTCCATGGGCGGCGGTGGTCACTTACCATCAGGTGACCCGTCTGCTCGTTTGCCCCCTATCGCATAAAAAAAAAAAGAAAAAAAAAAACGAAGCGTGTCAAAAATGTACCAAACCTACCGTTTTGACGTTTACTAAAAAGATGGTGATTAGACTCGACAGTCATCTAGCCTATTAAGCTGATGTGAATTTTCGTGTATTCGTAAATCAATATGTCACACAGTCAAAGATTTTATGTGACGAATTTTGCATGACTATACTGTAAGTTAAGTTAAAATATGATTAAAAGTATAAGCAATGAAATTTACTGAATTCATTTAAAACTTATAGAGTACTCTAAGATACTTCGTCGTAACTAATAAAGTAAAATAATAATATAGTATTATTATTATTTTTTTATAAATCTAAAAATAATATTTTTTTTTATAAATCTAAAAATATTTTTTTTTTGTTTATAAAAGTGTTAACTAACGGAAAACATAAACTTTATATGCGTTCAGTTACTTTCTTTCTAATTGTGTTTTAATACCGACATATGTACTAACAAACTAATTTAATTATAACTAAATCTTAATTTTAAAGTATAATATAACATATATGCTAAATAAACATGAGGGGCATAATATATCTATAATATTATATATTTAAGTTATGATAGCCTTATTTAAAAAAGTTCGTGTCGTAGGGTTGAGCTCTTTCATCTACTAGTTATCCGGGCTTCAAGCTGTAGCTGATATTGTTTTTAATAATATATAATCGGATCGGTAACTTATCTCTTATAAAGTGACAAACAAGCTTTGTGATTGTAAATGTCATTACCGTTTCTACATGGTGAGCTAACAAGGTAATAAAAACGTTCACAGCTGGAGCTTCGGGGCAGTACGGTCCCGACTGGATATGAAGCGTATATTGTTAATGTACGTTCACGTAATAAAGTGAACTTGCTGAATGAATAAATGTAATTTACAACTACTTTAATTTTATACTACTAGTCTCTAGAAATTATTTACCAATATTTTAAATAATTACGATTTTTGAAATCCATTGTATGTCTGGTAAACTATCAATAGATTGCATTTACTGTATTATCTCTAAAAATGTATATCCTGCACCTAGTTACATATATAATTCATTCCTTGATTCCACTCTGAACTTTTCAAAGATATGGGGCCAACCTCGAGTAAAACCCTTTCAGTAAAATGAAATTAAAATCGGATTAAAAATGGCATTTCGGTTCACGAACTTTTTCTTGTGTATATGTTACATACAGCTTATGTGCTTATTATACATAAGGGGGATTATTAAAAACACATCAGAAAAATGTGCTTTCATTTTATCAATTTTAATGTACCTACATACGCCCAATTAATTATTTTAGAACGAATTAATAATAATTATTTTACAAATAGTAGGTAAATGCTATGGATATATCTGTGTACTAATGATATATCTATTTTGTTTTTCAAAGTGACAAGAAAAATATCTACTATATATCAAAAATACTAACTGTACATCAAAAATGAGTAATACGCATCTAATAAATAATAAAAAAGTAGGAAAACAAGGCAAAGCATAAATACGTTTGACAAATGGCTAGGAGTTCTACCCGTTTTACTTGGTTAGGGCAGCGTGCGTGGTCCAGAGCGAGAGTGCATAGGATTCTGCCGCTTCGTACTGCGTGGCAGTGATGTTTGCAAAAGAAGCGCCGGAAAGGGAGCGGGAGTGAGTTAATACTCTTCCGTCCCGCAGAAGACGCAAAAGGCTCCGGAGAGTGCAAAATTACCTCCGGCCTCCATGAGCGCTGGCCTGAGGGCGACAGACTGGGCTATCTATCGTCCTAGCAGAAGCTGGCCTGAGACGACGGCACGAGTTCCCCGCGCGCCTGACTATATATGAGGGGGGGGGGGGGGGCATCCCACACACCATATTGGGGTCTCCTTAGTCAAAAGGCGGCCAGGTCGTCGTCGACACAGGGACTTCCTTTCTAGGGAATAAAAAGTTTCTCTTTTTTTTTTTCATTTACAGTAATAATAGTCCTATGTTTAATATGGTAATGGTAATATTCTATTAGGCTTAAGATCTGAAGCTAAATAACAATGTGTGAAACACGACTTGTACTGTAATTTTTTCCATCGGAAGCGTTTACTCAATAGACTATTCACGAAAATTGTACCAAATTTAAAAAATCAACATATTTAGCATTGCGCTCATATCATCCTTTCTGCAGTGTTATAGTTTAAAGAACGGCACTAATTTTAAATTGAAATTTACTAAGACTTATGATTGTGTGTAAAAGGGTGTTGTGCAACCTACACAGAATGAGCGTATAGCTTAATTTGCAACAATTTGCAACACAACACTTAGAACATATATCCTATTAAAGAATCCTCCTGATCATAATAAAAACAGAAAAGATGTCGATAAGACTCCTCTAGGTAAAATCTACTGGTTGATGTCTGATACATCAATACAATAATGCAGGCATAACCTAAAAAATAAAGACTCACAAAGAAAAACGACTTCATAGTAGATACTTAACACTGTAGTGGACACGTATGTGTATTTAACCACAATACATAAGGTTCCACTAAATGACCAACAAAAAGCCACTACCGCTAAATTTAACGTATGATCTGTTATAATAAATCAATAAAAGTCATATGAAGTTTGCCTGTTTATAATTTTTGCTATGATATACCATTCCGATTCCTGAATGTTTTTTACGCTTTTGTGTTTTGATATCATCAATGTTGAGAAATCCAAATGTGAGTGGCGATGGGCGTCCTTCTCCAATAATAAAGTACTTAACACATCAAACGGTTTTATATGGGGTAGAAATCATACAGATTCCTAAAGCTTTGTTGTCGATCTTTATACAACTACGAAAGTTTTTTTTATTGAAAACGCATTTATTCATTCAGCTTTGTTCGTATAACAATTAAAATTTAATTCGGTGTGGTTGTGTTCGTACAATGTTTCTCGTTCATGTTGCCTCAGGCTTAGCTGCCGCTTTCTATCAGAATATCTACTCTGTGACTGTGACGTTTCTCGAATATTTACAAAAGAGACGGAGCGATTTATAAAAGGTGTACAGAGCTCAGGTGTATTCCATGCTTCTAGGTTCTATATGCTTAATATCCTCGATATTAGAATATTACCGATTCTGGTAACTAAGGGTGAATTATGAATTATGTACACGTGCACAAAAATATTTTAATAAAATAGTGGGTATTATTTAATCATTGGACTATTATCGATCTGTTTGCAATATGTCAAAATATTTATGTTAGCGTATGATTCGGTATAACAGAGTGTTGGTCGCAGGTGAAGGGCATACAGTTCCCGGGTTGCCACGACCCGAAATACTGTCGGCTGGTGCTGCACCGTTCGAAGCTTCTCATGAAACCGGTCAGTGCATCCCCCTGGACCATCCCCTGTCAATGATGACATCGCGTCCTTTAACCGTCGTTCCGCACTCCCTTCGTTTTATTTAAAACTCGATGTTTCATTTATTTACTCGAATTATACATGCATAAGTATATACTATTCTTCTCTTGACTTCATTATTTTAATTTTCGTTTTGCGATAGTTCTTTTCGCTAGACCGTTCACATATTTTTTTTTATTTACCCATTGTATTCTCTTATCATTTTTAGTTTTTCAGTGGCTCTTTACGTCAGTGGATTTTATTTCGATTAGACCACGTTTTTTTCTTGATGTATATAGCTCCGTATTCCATATAAATTACCTGACAGGTGTTACTTGGTTTTTGTTTTCGTTCTGTAATTTTATTGCTTCTCTGTATGTTGCATTGTCTTTTTGCACTTTTTTTTTATAATTATTGCCAAGCACGAACTGTATGTTTTTTGTCTAACATGTCTAATAAAATTAACATTGGGTGTAGCATATTTCACAGCTGAAAATTATTACGTTATTAATATCCAGTTTATTTTAGGTGCTGAAACACAAAATCGACAACATTAAAAGAATGGCGGCCCATCCCTCACAACCATTATGTAAGTTGCTAGTATTTAGGACCTCCACAAAACATATTTCTTTATCCATTAATGCACTTACATAGTTTCTTTTTGAATTTAATCGTATTTTAGTTTTATGGTTATAATTATGCACCATCAAAATTAACACGGTGAATGCCAAGCCCTTGACTTACTATAGTCATGAACTGACACTGAAGTACATTTAAGTATATAAGTATAATTGCCGAATCATCATAGCGTTTGTTGTATATTACTTCGTTTAATTTTATTTTAATTTAAATGACTTCAAAAACATTTCACGTACAACAAAATTGCAAACAATAAACATATTTAGAAACGTTTCATTTTAAACTTTCTTTTCATAGATCTTACGGGTGGTGCGGACGGTTCCGTTCAACTATGGGAGTGGGGTCACCCGTCCTGCGTATGGTCACCTCGGGCACCGGGTGCCTTCGCCAAAGTGACGCGCGTGCGTTTCTCTGACTATGGAAATAAGTTCGCTGCATCAGATGCTGATGGAAACCTGGCGATGTGGCAGTTGCATCCAGCCCCGAACCAGCCTGGACAAACTCATGCTTCGCCAAGACCGTTCTTTGTTAGTTTGATAGTTATGTTACACCTTTTTAATTCAGCTACAATGAAAAAAAAATACAATTCAATTTTACTTTTTAATTATACATTAAACTTATTGTTACAGACTCATCAGTGTCATAGTAAAGGAATTAGCGATTTCGTATTTCTCGGTTCCTGCAGTTTAGTTGCCACAGGTATACAATAACTTATTTTCCAAAAGTTTGAAATGAAAAATGTGTTACATACCAATCTGATATTTATTTTTAGCTGGACACAGCTCCGAGAGTAAAAACGTTGCTATATGGGACACGCTGATGCCAATCAAGAAAGCTTTAGTGGTTTGTGAGTATTTTTTCGATTATTATTTACTGTAATTAATTTAAAGTGGTATGGAAATCCGGTGGCTCAGGAAATTCGCTTATAGCGGAGGATGTAGGGAGCACATAATTATGTATCTTGTATTAAAGTTAAGTGTAAATGACCAACAAAAAGCCACTACCGCTAACGTTCAGTAGAATCTACCAAATCGAGCCAAATTAGTACCAAAAATAAGCATGAAACTAAACCTAAATCCCATATTTTTCACGATTTTTCGCTTTCAAACTTATATTTCACATATTTTAATTCGGGTAACGCGCTCAATGGCGCATTCCATACTTTTATGACCAGCCGACATGGCTGTGCATAGAAGTGTGTTTTGGTGCCAACACTTATGTATGGCAGCGAAAGTTAGGTATGGCAGAAGAAGCACGAAAGTAGAATTAATGCGGTAGAAATGAGAGCATTGCGGAGTATAGATGATGTGAAATTGAGTGACAGAGTGAGGAATATTGTGATAAGGGATCAGTGTGGTGTGAAAGAGGATGTAGTGACTAAAATAGAAAAAAGTATGCTATACTGGTTCAGGCATATCGAAAGGATGAATGAAAGAAGGTTGACAAAAGGTATTTATATGGCAGAGGTAAATGGAGTTGTCGGAAGAGGAAGACCTAGGCGAATGTTCTTGGATCAAGTCCAAGAAAATCTAAGCAAAGTACCTTTAACCGACGAGCCTGTATGCGGAACGGAATGAAAGTTGAAGAAGCGAGAAAGGTATGTCAGAATCGTAGCAAATGGAAGGAAGTGGTCTCTGCCTACCTCTATGGGAAAGAGGCGTGATATTATGTATGTATGTATTAACTCAACTAAAGAATCTAAAAAAAATCAGGTAACATCTACACATCCGAAACAAATTTTTAGTCATTGCAACCTTTTAAAAACAATTGGAATGCTCAAAAAAATAAAATGTCAGAAGAACACATTTTTCGTGGTTATTCGCGGTATCATTTGGGTCTATGGGGTCCGAAAAAATCTCGATTTTTTTTTCGACCCTCTTCAAGATTTTTGATTCGGTTGTAGCAAATCCGGTGGGGGCCCTGGACCATTGTTGCTGCTACCCCCTTTATTTGTGACATCAGCCGTCGCAGGTGCAACGCAACAACACGCCTGTATTTATATAATTGTTAAAAGTTAATTATACTTGTAATTAGTTACATAGAATTTTGTTTTGCTTATTTGGAACTCTCGGTATGCGAGGTAGACTCTTGTCCGGTTTTTTTTAAGAATCTAGTATTGTTACTACTAATTACTAGCACTACTAGTATTCTTCTTAACCACTACAGCTAAGCAAAATACTTGTGTGATGAGTGGGTTCACAATAGTAGTACTATGAATAGAATTATACATGTTTATAGGATTAGTTATGTATAAGTATATATTCACCTTTCTACTATAGAACTTCTTTATAACAATAAGTATTAAGATATGTGGGGGTTGACAGATAATAATAAAAAATAAATTGTACGGTACTGTCGGGTGACAGTAATCTGGTAAGGAAGCTCCAATTTGAACAGTAACTCTTCTAAGTGTAATATGTCGTACTCTTAAATTTGCTGGAAGCATCTTTATTTCTTTTCTTCAATAACAAAGTACACTTTTATCATGAATACTTTTATTTCTTATTTTCACAATATCACATTTACATTTCTACCATATCGTCCATTTTTCATTTCCACAGACTAACAATAATGTTGCCATAGATACTTTGTTATTTTTGTTTATCGCATTTCTTAACACCCTCTCTTGCGATTAACAAAAATCTAATAAATATTTAACTTTTGACTCAATAACATTAAACTTTTTTGCAATAGTTTCTATATACTGAGCTTGACTTAAGGTCATTTTCTTTTCTTTTTTATTGTAATTAATTTCGATTCCCAAATAAGATTTTACTTCACCAATGTCAGTCATTTTAAAATTTTCCTTAAATTTTTCTTTTATTGCTTTTATTACCTTAAATTCCTTTCCACATATTAAAATGTCATCAACAAATATTATACAATACACCTTCCTACTATGATCAAAATATAGACAACTATCATGTTTGCTACGCTCAAAGTTCAAACTCTTTATAAAATTATCAAAACAATTATACCAATTACGCGGTGATTCTCTTAGGCCATATAATGATTTCTTTAAACGATAAACTTTATTAGGATCTTTTACACAACCTAGAGGTTGTTCAACATACACTTCTGATTTTACTTCACTATTAAGGAATGCAGTTTCTACATCCATTTGCTGTATATTGTAGCTACGACTACAACTAATAGCTAACATTGATCTTAATGTACTCATTTTTGCAACAGGAGCATAAATACCTTCAAGTTCCTCTTGTTGTTCGAAACCTCGCGCAACTAAACGTGCCTTGTGACGGTTTCCACTCTTCAAAGTATACAACCACTTTACACTAATAACTTCCTTATCCTCTGGTCTTTCAACTAGCTCCCATGTATCTGTATCATTCAATGCATCAAATTCCTTTTTCATGGCTTTCCTCCAATCTTCACATTCCTCACTCATAACTGCTTCTTCATATGTTTCTGGAGTACAAGCTTTCACATAATTCGCATACAATACATAATCATCAAACTTACTTGGAACTCTCCTCTCACGTCTAGGCTTTCTCTCTTTCGTCGTTTCATCATTTACACCTGTCATAGATTCATCATTACTCACTTCTTCATCCTTCTTACTATTTTCATTTATTCTTTCATCATTTTTTTCATTTATTCTTTCTTTATAATTCTCATTTTTCCTTTCATCATTCTCTTCACTTACTATCACATAACCTGTTCCTGGTTCAACAACTTTTACATTTCTGGCTAAAACAATCTTACCATCAATCAGCACACGATAACCTAACTCAAAATATCCAACTAACTTTCCTTTCACTGCTTTATCATCTTGAGTAGTTCTCTTAACATCTGGTACTCTTACAAAAACATTACTTCCATACATCTTCAAATTATTTACAGTTGGTTTCTTACCCATAAAAATCTCATATGGAGTCTTCCTCTCAAGTGTAGAACTATTCAATACTCGATTACCTATATAACAAGCTGCATACACAAGTTCAGGCCAATACTTCTTTTCTAAATTAGACTCTTTTCTCAAACACCTAACTCTGTCCATAATTGTACGATTATATCGCTCCACTACTCCATTCAACTCATGGTTGTAGGCTGTACATGGTAATATCTTAAATCCTTTCACCTTAGCAAACTCATAAAAGTGATTATTCAAATATTCAGTACCATTATCACATCTTAATTGTTGCATGGGTCGATCAGTTAAATTGTTAATAAAGTTATAATATTCCAAAAATTTATCGAATACTTCTGACTTATTTTTCAAACAATACACACGAGCAGCACGAGAATAATCATCTATGAAACTTACAAAATATTTTTCCCCATTATAACTTTCAACATCCAAAAATTTTACATCAGTGTGAACTATTTGACCACAGTATTTAGCTCGGGTTCGATTATTCTGATACTTTAAATTAGACAATTTTGACTCAATACAAATTTCACAATCCATATAAACTTTTTCAACTGAATTTGGCAAACCTTCTAAATAATTATCTTTGCACATAATATTTAAATCTTTAAAATTTACATGTCCCAAAATTCTATGCAAACGTTCTTTTTCTAACATATTATTTCTAACATAATTCGCTGAAATTACAAAACTTATTTCTCCTTTCAAAGGATACAACTTGTTTTTCTCTTTAATTAAAATCATTAAATCATTGCCACTGAATATTTCACAATAACCTTTTGAAAAAACAACACTCTTATTACTTTTTGTTATGGCAGATACACTTAAAAGATTTTTTCTTAATTCAGGCACATAGAATACATTTTCAATCCTAATTGTGCGCTCACCAGTTTCAGAATAAAATTTACACATAATATTACCAACTTTTGTTGCTATAATTACTGTATTATCACCTAGTTTTACATTAGCGGGTGTTGACAGATTAACATACTCATAAAAATATTCATCTGATGTTACTACATGGTCAGTACATCCACTATATAAGAGCCATTCAATACATTTCTTTTCACTTTTAGTTGTTTCACAAGAGTTACAATTATTAATGCAAATAGAAAATGAATCAAGATTTTGAGAATTATTACATATTTCAGTATTAGCAGTAAAACTTCTATTATTTCTATAAAAATTACCTCTATTATGATTTGATCCACGATAACCTCTGTTGCCATTACCACGGTATGTTCCTTGCCAGTTTCCTCTGAAGTTACCACCAGAATTTCGAGAATAATTTCCATATTGATTACCATTGAAATTAGAGTGACAATCTTTTTGCAAATGTCCTGGTTTATTACATTGATAACACAAAAATTCCCTCTCTGGTTTCCTTGGGTTTCTAACACCAACTTGTGCTTTTAATGCCTGATGATTACTGGTTCCTGCTGGAGATGTTTGAACCGATTCTGTGAACGTACCAAGCTGCTTTCTTTCTATCAATTTCTGTCGAATATAGTCAACAGTTCTCTCTTTTTCGGGTAATATATCAATAGTTTCAATAATATGACGACAACTATCAGGTAAACACATCATTAAATAACTTAATTTTCTTCTTCTACTGGTGTCACCACCAGCATGATGCAATTCAATAACTTTTCTTTCAAATTTTTCAAAGAATTGTTCAGGATCTTCACCATCTGCATATTTCAGTCCGCTTAACTGTTTTTCAATTAATAACTGCTTAGACTCAGATTTACACAAGTACAATTTATCTAATTTTTCAATTACTTGTATTGGTGTGTCGCAATTTACCATTTTATCCGGTTTAACGGCTAATGATAGAAAGTACATAGCCTTATTACTTTTCTGCTTCCAGTCTTCTTCCTTGACATTTTCTGGCCGGTCTGCATGCTCGATAACATCGGAGCAATTCTTATACTTCATCAAATACATAAACTGCAACCGCCATTCATCATAATTTACCGAGCCATCAAACTTTGGCACAGGTACAAAGCTTTCGTTGGACATCGTGTATTTAAACTTTATCAAATTTACAAATGACACAACCACTGTTCTGCTACCATCTTAAATTTGCTGGAAGCATCTTTATTTCTTTTCTTCAATAACAAAGTACACTTTTATCATGAATACTTTTATTTCTTATTTTCACACTATCACATTTACATTTCTACCATATCGTCCATTTTTCATTTCCACAGACTAACAATAATGTTGCCATAGATACTTTGTTATTTTTGTTTATCGCATTTCTTAACACGTACATTCAGTTGTACTTCTTTTACATAATTTTGATAGACCTGTTGGTCTAGTGGTTAGTGACCCTGACTGCTGGAGGTCGTGGGTTCGATTCTCACACGGGACCAAAATTTGTGAGATCCACAAATAGTTGACCCGAGTCTGGGTTTTCATTGACTCTCTTGATTGAATGTTTGTAAAGCCCCCAGCAACACTCGTATTACTCTTATGAGGGGAGTTGTCTCTTTTTGAAAACGCATTCCTTAACCTAACAAGTATTTAATTATTTAAAAATATATAAAACCAGACTGCTTTAGTTACTTGCTCTATTTTTTTTCCTCTGACGTTACTTCACAATGTGAGTAATAATTTGTTTACAATTTGAATGTACAATAATGTTGGGGTGAGTGCTGTTTTCCCAGCGATGCTTCAGAATAGTTTGTGCTAATATTGAACGGTATGTAGCGTGGACGTGCCACGAGGGCGGCGCGGCGTGCGTGGCGTGGGCGGGATCGAGTGGCGCGCTGGTGTCGTGCGGGCGCCGCGGAGACGTGCTGGTGTGGGACCTGCGCGCGCGCGCCGTGCGCCACCGCCTGCACGCGCACCACGCGCCGATCAAGTGTGTCGCGCTCTCGCCCCGCGAGGACTACTACGCCATTGGAGCCGCCGACGGTGACATCAAGGTACACACTGCCACACTCAACTCGCACTACACGTTGTAGGAGCTGCTGGTGTCCAACTATAACGTACGCTCTTATAAATATACATATGTTTATATCAATTTGTCATCATCATCATCATCAGTCTATCTTGCCGAGTTAATGGTCATCGATTCTGCGGCTAATATGGCCAGCCGACTGCCACTTCAGCCTGCTGATCCGGTGGGCTATGTCGATTACTCTGGTTTTCTGCCGGATTGACTCATTCCAGATGCGATCTCTTAAAGAAACACCGAAAATAGCCCTTTCCATAGCACGCTGAGCAATTTTGAGCTTTTGGACCAGCCGTACAGTAAATGTCCACGTTTCGGCTCCGTATGTCATGACGGGTAGGACACACTCATTGAGGACTTTCGTTTTAAGGCACTGTGGAATCGACAATGAGAACACTCGGCGTAGCTTTCCAAACGCTGCCCAACCCAGCTGAATTCTTCTGTTCACCTCGTCCTCGAAGTTGTTTCTACCTAATTACAATGTCTGCCCGAGGTATACATATTTTTTAACAACTTCCAGAACGGCCCCATGTACCGCAATCGGTTCCAGTAGTACAAGTTTATTGAACATGATCTTGGTTTTATCCAAGTTCATTCGTAGGCCGATGCGTACAGAAGAGTCATCTAGGTCATTAAGAATCTGCTGTAGGTCCTGCAGCGTCTCCGCCATGATGACGATGTCGTCTGCAAATCGCAAGTTAGAAATGTAATCGGCATTGATGTTGATGCCTCGCCCTTTCCAGTGTAGCGTCTTGAACATGTCCTCTAAAGTGTATTATATATCAAACTACACGGTGATCGGTTCGAGACTTGCTTTATTTTCCATACAACTATATGTAGGTAGAATAATGTAAATCTACCTACAGTTACAATATATTACATCCTTTATTGCATTTGTGAACAATTTCGGGGAGATAACATCCCCTTGTCTCACTCCTCAATGCAATGGTATAGGCATTGTTTGCTGGTTCTGTGATTGGACGGACATGGTGGCGGCTTCTTTGAGACATCTCATCACTTGGATATATCGCCAATCTGCTTGGTAACGCTGCAGGGACTCCATAACAGCCCAGATCTCGATCGAGTCAAAGGGCTACTCATATATGGTCCACGAATGCTAGACACAGGGGCTGATTATATTCTTCGGTCTTCTGAAGTGAGAGAATGTGGTCTATGGTGCCATATACTCTCCGAAACCCAGCTTGCTCTGGTGGTTGGAATTCGTCGAGTCTTAAGACGACCACACTCCTACTCCACGACTCCGGAGTTCTCCCTTCAAACAGGATAGCGTTGAAGAGCTTTTGGAGCTCCCTTAATACAGGTTTACCTTCAGCTTTAAGCAGCTCTGTTGTAACGCCATCCTCTCCAGGGGCTTTTCCATTTTTCAGCTGTCTAAGAGCCATCTCGATTTCGTCAGTGCTGACTTCTGGCAGGTCTTCGGTGTAGTGGTGTGTTAATACGGCTCTGGGGTCCTCTTTTCCGGGATGCATGCAAAGTGTATAACCGGCCGTAGAAGCTTTCTAATTCCGAAAGGACTGCCGTTTTTAATTTGTGTTTTTGAGAATTTCTTAAAACAAAAATATACATGCATAATAGTAAATTCTTCTATATAGTAACCAAAGACATTTGTTCCAATCCTACAATAATGGAATATAGAAACGAAACATCAGGATTAAAATGTTCAATGCATATTTAATTTAAATACACGTCATACCCTTATTTTTTCCTTTCCTTGCATATGTTGAAAACTACGATAAATAAATTCGTAAAAATACAACTTTTTTTACTTGGCAGGTGTTCTCATTAACAACACATCAGTTGCTGTATACTTTTGCGGGCGAGCATGCCAGGAGTTCATTCTTCAAGCACATCGGTCAGGGTGTAACGCAAATACATATTGGTATGTGATAAGAGTTTCTTTAAACATGAATCCGGTAATAACTTAGCCAACATTCAAGGGGCACAATGTGAGATGCAAAAGCACAAAAAAATCCAAATGATTGATGATGAGCATCAATCATAAAACTTGTATTCGTCGATTATATTCGACAATTACAATTGATTTGATACGTAATTGGGCATTGCTTAGACACGTATGGGCCGACTCATTATGCTTGCGTTTTGTTTCATTTAGTGGGTGGGTACCAGGGGCCCAATCTCTCCCCCTCCTCTCCTCAAAGGCGGCCAGCACATTAGTCAGTCACATTAGTTAGTCAGCTCATTTGCAAATAGCCAAAAAACTAATTCTTGCCATAACGCCATATTGTCTAAACAAATCACAAAAATCTACATTTCAACACGATATACTTTCTCAATGATATCTGTTTTGTGCAAGCTTCCCAAGCTCATTGAAATGTCTAATTGTATTAGTGGTTACTGGTTTTTCTGTTTTTCAAGGGCTATTGTTAGTAACCGTACCTTAGACACTACTTGTTATTTATACAGTAAATACCATTTATGTTCCTATAGACAACTCTGGTCGGCTATTCTCATGCGGAGCAGACGGTACCATGAAGGTACGCAAGTTGCCAGAACGGGACTCGCCGCTGCCTCATCAACCACAATATTAGTTCTCGCCAACTCTCACTATTTACGGTAAGATGGAAGGAACTGGTTTACTCTACTGTAGCATGTGCACATGACGCATTTTACAATAGTTTGGTTACAAGACATGACGGTTGTAATTTGTTTTCAGATTCAACATAAAAAATTGCTAAAAATATAAAACCCGACTGCATTTTTAACTAACTCTTTTTTGGCTTATATTATAACCCTTAGTCACTAAAATTTTAAGAAAATTCAAATATGTCACCTGTCAAAATCCATCAAGCCGTTTACGTTCTGCGTGGCAAATAAACATCATACATACGTATGCGATCAAAACGACACAGTCGTAAATAAGCATAATCCTCCTTTTTGCGCAGTCGGGTAAAAAAGAGACTTGCTGGATCCAATGTAATGACATTTCAATATTTAACCTATGAGTATTCATGAAGGGCTGATTCAGAAAATTAATCTAATTCCAAGTAACAAGTGGTCATCAATAAGCTTTTGATGTCGAGGTGAGGAATATGATTGATATGTACTTGATTATAGGTAGGCGAGACGCAGTCAACAGAGCATAATCGTGCGGCGCGCCGCGTCTAGCCTTACGCCCCCTTGTGATGTACCTATTTATCGTTGTTGCTATTCAAATGTTACGAGTATGATGATTATACGCCGTTAGACTAGTCACTGAGTAGGCGATGTTGTATCTTATAATGTATTTAAACTGTTAATGAATCTTTAGTTATTTCTAGTGTGAAATATTTGCTATTTATAGCTTAATAAAAATGTGTCCTAAATATATATATATAATTTATTTATTTGCACTCGCTGTCAGTCTCACCGGCTCGCGGCAGTGGCTGGCCTAAGTCGACGCTAGAAAATACGTTAGTGTAACATTATTGTATGATGTGGTGTATTTAGTATGTGTAAAGTGCAATAACTAACTCGATGCTAACTTATGAATCAGACTACTTATGACGTCGAAGCCTTCACTAGATAGCAGTTTGGCTCTTACAAAACAATTTAGCTTGTGATAAGAGTGCATATAACGTGTTGACGCATAATAAATATTATTTATTATATGCATAAGTATATATGGATATATCAATATGTGAATCGTTGTTGGCTTAATTTAATTTAATTTAATAACTATTTAATCCAATGGGTTGTACACAAAATTGTCATTATTGTTGTCATATAAAATTAGATACTATACTTAACCCCCAAATATAGCACTTCATATTTTTAGTAATATGTAAGTATTATATTATCTATGTATTGTATGTGATGTATTCGAGATTATAAATTAATCGTTTATGTTATTTTAAAGCAATATTTTTTTCCATGAAAGCATTTCTATAAAACGAAGCAATAAAGTTTAAAATTATTATATTTCGTGTACTTTCCTGTGCTTTTTAACAGTATTATACGCTTGTGGTGAGGGAAAATAACGAAATTATGTTAAATATTATTATCTTGTTTGTTATTTTGAACTGTGCTCTTGTGATACAAAGTGAAAAGAAAAATAACGACTTAAATAAATTAACGTTATTTATTTATGTATATTATTGAATGTTACACCCAGCATCATAACAAAATAATAGCAAACAATGTCACTCATATACTGATATATATGAATGTTGATGTTAGTCATAAAATTCAACTGATGACTAGTTGTAACAATTGGGAGCCAGCCATAAATTACGGCACTAATGCGGCGGGTATGTTTTTTTACCCCAAGCCCCCTCCCCTAATTCACATGTCACAGATCGGTGCCCTCCCCCAACCTTAACGTGTGACGTAATATATGGAAGGCTCCTTTCGTTTAAATGAAACCTTATCCTGATAGAGTTAAAAGACATTTGGTTTCATTTTTTCTTTCGTTAACTATTTATATTTTAGGTTAATTATGTGAACACCAAAGTTAACTACTATCGATCATAATTGTATAGCTGCTACATAAACTATAAATCCGATATAGTATGTTACCAAATTTAGCTTTTAATAAATGAAATTCGCACAAAGTAACATGCAATGCTTAAATAAACTGTATTCAAGTTGCTAACACCAGTAAAGTGAACACGCTGAAAGTCAATTACAGTCTAATAAAGAAAGCAAAATTTCCGTTTCAACTTTATTTATGAATAGAGAAAGTGAACATGTTCGTTTAATCTATTGAAATTCCGAAGCCGTGTAACTGTCGAGAAATTTATGTTTTCCTTTCATTAAAATCGGCAAGTAGTTTGGATATTATGATAATTTAATTTTTCTTACTTTTTCAAATCGACAGTTTACAACATTCGACGCTCTCATTGCAATGTTTCCCTCATTCATTGCTAACGAATATTCCTTGTTTAATCACAATAACATTTCATGTTTATGCGATCAATAAATTACCCGATTTTGAAAAAAAAAAAATCATACACGCAAGGTAGCAGCGGGTGTGCGCTGTTAGCAAAGGGCATCGTAAACCTCAGAAAATCTAGTATCTCCAAAAGTTTTACACTATTTTTTGGTTTCATAGTAGACTTTAAAGTAAAAATCTAAAATTGGCAATATTGTTCATTGTAATACCTGTATAAGTTGTTTAACTGTGTGTGTGTGTCATCTTTAATCAGAACCGCGCAATTGAACTTACTTTCCCGGTGTTGTGTAGAGTGAGAAGCGTTGTTTATGCTTTACGGAGAGGGATTTGTCGTTTTATTTTCCACTTCAGGAAAATAGGCAGCATATTTTTAGTATTACCATGGGTTAAATACAAAAGTATTAACTTTCTCGGAATTTTATTTAGTTATCTCGAAAACCTCACTTCAGTTAGACACATTTTAATGAATATAATCGTTGCAGCCATCCAACGCATACTTTTAGAAATAGTTCCCCTGCCTTTGCTGCGTTTATTGTTTACATACCATATAAAATCGTCATGCTGCTTGTAATATGGGCACGCTCAAACCCTGTAAGTATATTCAGAATGATTTTGTCATCATTTTGCCGTTAATTAATAATTTTGTTAGCTTACCTAGCTTAATTCGATCTCCTCTCCCTTACAGGTTTCTGACAAAAATTACCCATATACATGTCATATGATGGGTAATTTTTAATGTTTATGCTTGCACTCTTTTGCATATGATTTCAGAAGGTATTGACAGTTATTATGAACAGAAAGAATATTAGTATAATATCAAATTCACACTTGTGTTTGAAGTACTTCTCAAATCATAAAGGGTAATTGCGTTGCTTATTATATAAAATATTTACCTATTAATTTACAGGGTCGTACTTATGTATCTTAAGTAAGTATCGACGTTCTTTTTTGAAACAGACAATATATAGATAATGAGTTGAAACTCACTGTGCACCCGTTATGATTATAGTTAAGTGAACAATGTTCGATGCTTATTATGTTTCTCTTATGAAGGAACATTCAATTAAAATAAAGTTTAACTCTTACTACTTTGTTTTATTTCGGAATATGTTAAACCATGCACAGCTTAAAAAATTAAAAATAAATAAGTTACAAGTTAAATTACTACTACTACGAAGTCGCTTTAGTAACACCTTAACACTTTGTTTTATATTTCATGATAAAAGCCTGAAGGACGCAACAGGATGACCCCCGAACCTCAACCATTTATTAACAATTAAGTTTATTTTGGACAAGATGTACAGTTAAGAAGGGCATTCATTAAAATAAATTTAAAATGTTATTAAATTCGTACTTATTAAATACTTAATGCGTAAGTAAGGTAGACACAAACATCAAAAATTGTTCCAGTGACAACTTCTGGAAACTTTGTTAGCGTGACGTATATAATATATTATTATGATCTGTCTGGCGATATCAGGTGTGCCCGTGTGCGGTATACAGAAGTAGCAGTATAAAGCAATTTTTATATAATTTAAATTTAGGTTTGAGACAATAACCTTATTCATGAATATTATTTAAAAAGCTTCTTATCCAGATCGCCGGACTTGATTCCCAAGTAATTTGTAATAAATTTCAAAGCATCGTTTTGGTTTAAAGTTTTTCTTCCTACAGGATTTTCTAAGAACCATGTTACTGATTTCGTGCCATTTGCAACATTAATAAACTTGCAGTATGGCGTCGTGCTACTAGGGCAATCTTTTGGCTTTATTGCTGAAACTATTATTGTTTTAGCATTCAATTTGGTGGTATCTCTTACTTCACTGCCATCATGCCACAAAGTAAACTTAATACCGTACAAACCAAAAAGAACAGTCACTTCATTATAAAGTTGACTCAGGCTAATGAATTTATTCGTCTTGTCCCTAAGTATAACATTAGCTTGACTGCTCGTCACTCCAAACCGAGGCTTAATGTCTTGTAGAACTATATTAGCCCACGGATTTGCAGGCACCTCCACTTCCTTCCTCCACGTGATTACTAATTTTAATGAAGAACCTTTCAGTTCTTGAGTTTCTTCGATGATTAGTGGTAAGGATGGTTTAATTTCATCAATGGGTATTAGTGGCGCTTTTACTGTAGACTCTATAAATTCACGGTGGGAATTTATTATGCGCAATATATCACTTGATTTATTTACCGAAAAGTATACATTTACTTCGTCAGTAGGTACTAAATGAGCTTTCTTACGTAACTTTTGAACTCTGTTTATGATTTCTCTAGAGAAACCTTCGTCGAGCATATCTTGATCGGGTGTGACATTCAGTAAAATTAGTACATCGTTATCACTATGCGCTTCGTATTTATCATTGCCTTCAGCCTGAAATATGATCCTGACCTCAGACACGTCAATTCGTTGCCCAACTATTTCTACATATCCATTGGCAATTAATTTTTCACATTGTTCATTGCTTAAGCTTTTCAATCCTTGTGTGACTGCCTTAAAATTACCTTTAAGTCGCGCCCCAAGAATTTTATGATCTGGTTCCGCTCTAAGTTTAATACCATACTTCTCTTTATCACTTGTTATATGTAATTTCTTTATGTTCATCTCTTCTAAAACATATTTTTCTAAGGACTTAACATCTTCCAAATAAGTCAAATCTTGATGGATGACTGTCATTTCTGGTAAAGGATATTTTATTGGAATTGTTTTCCTGTCTCTCAGTACTCTTCCCAACTCAATTACTGTTTGCATCCTTTGAACAGCTCTTTCTATATCTGTATCTACTAATTCAGTTTTGGGTTCTGGTATCATGTTGAAATGTACACTCTCCAATGATGAGCCCGGCAACAAACGTCGCAAAGTCTTGTACATTAGCTCTGTGAGAAAAGGAGTAAATGGTGACATCACTCTAATCATATCAAATAAAACACCAAATAGCGTATCTAAAGCGACCTGACAGTCTTTGATCCCGTTTTCTCCTTTTAGCCTCTTTCTATTCATTCTCACATACCAATTGGTTAAATGATCTATAAATTTCGTCAACTTCGGAACGACTGTATACAACCTATATGCCGCCATTTCTTTTTTTACGAAATTGATCAGAGATTGCGTAAACGAAGTAACCCATTTATCCATGACATTTTCTCTTACCGCCTTAACGTTAAATTTGTAATCGATCTTATCTTCTTGGACAATTCTGTCTACATTTTGCATTAGGAATCTAAAGGCGTTGTACCACGGTAAAAATACATCTTTTATGATATCTCTAACGCCCTCTTCCTTAAAACGAAGGTTTTCCGCTTTTACTACTGGAGAATTAACAAGATATAGTCTTAAAGCGTCAGCGCCATATTTTTTTACTACTTCCAAAGGATCAGGGTAGTTCTTCTTTCTTTTAGACATTTTTTGACCATCACTGGCTAAAACTAATCCATTTGCTATCAAGTTTTTAAATGGTGGCTTTTGAAATAACGCAGTTGATAAAACGATAAGTGTGTAAAACCAGCCTCTAGTTTGATCAATTCCTTCAGCAATAAAGTTCGCGGGAAAAATATCCTCAAACTCTTTTTTATTTTCAAACGGGTAATGATTTTGGGCATATGGCATAGAGCCTGATTCAAACCAACAATCAAAGACTTCAGATACCCTTTTCAATGGTGGGTGTCCAGGTCGTGACGACGGTATTTCTAAATGATCAATGCTTTCCCTATGTAAATCTTTGATTTCTGCACCTGTTAAAGCTTCTAACTCTGCAATGCTTCCTACACACACGACTTCTTGTCGATCTTGAGAAATCCACAGAGGAATTGGTGTGCCCCAGTACCTATTGCGGCTTATAGCCCAATCACGGGCGTCCTTCAACCAATTCTTAAACCTTTTTTCTTTCACGTACTCTGGAACCCAGTAAGTCTCTTCGCACGATTTCAAAAGACCTTCATTAATTTGTTCAACTCGTACAAACCAAGATGGCACTGCTTTATAAATAAGGGGTGTCTCTGATCTCCAACAAAACGGGTAACTGTGTTTAACTTGTCCAATTTGAACAAGTCGGTTACGAGCCTTTAAATTGGCAATAATGTGTTTATCAGCGTCTTTGACGTATTGTCCTAAAAAGTCCTTAACAGGCAGTGTAAACCTACCACTTGGGTCAACAGGGCAAATAATGTCTTGATCCCTTTTTATAACTCCAGCAGCAAGACAAACCCTAAAATCATCTTCACCAAAGTATGGTGCTTGATGCACAATGCCTGTTCCAGAATCATCTGTGACGTAATTATCAACTAAAACCTGAAATGCATTAGAACATTGCTCAACAAAATAATCAAAAATGGGTGTATATTTGATCCCTTTTAGTTTGTCACCAGGGAATTTTTCGAGGACCTCAAAATCTTCAACATTTTTAAAAATAACTGGAAATCTTGATTCTTGGAGAACATAACAAGATCCAGTTGATTTTTCTTTTATTTTTAAATAAACCAATTTAGGATTCACACATAGTGCCATGTTACTAGGTAATGTCCACGGAGTAGTTGTCCATGCAAGTAGTGAGAAACCATTTGACGTAGGGAATGATACAACAACTGCAGGATCAACAACATCTTTGTAGTTCTGTCCAGATTCAAAATTGGAGAGTGGTGTAGCACAGGCAGTGGAGAAAGGCATCACCTTCACTCCTTGGTAAACCAAGCCTTTGTTATAAAGTTCTTTGAATACCCACCAAATGGATTCCATGTACCATGGATAGAGAGTTTTATAATCATTTTTGAAATCTGAAAAATTAAGATAATTACTGTTACTGTATTACACAATCTAATTTTTTTTTAATATCTGATATCTGGGTATCATCAAACATATGAACAATTATGCTTATATTAAGACTTGCATGCCTATGTGGGACAATACAAACTCATTAGAATAATATATGTAATATAATAAGCACCCATTTAACAATGCATAAAATTATTGAGGTTCTTGATATTCAGAGTTTATATATTAATACAAAGTATCTTACCAATCCAACGCCCCATTCTTGTGATAATCATTTCCCATTCACCAGCATACTTCATAACTATCTTACGGCATTCTGCATTGTAATTGGCAATACCCATTTTTTCAACATCTTCTGGCCCTTTGATACCCAATGTCTTGTCAATTTCAAATTCAACAGGTAGTCCATGACAATCCCAACCAAATCGCCTTTCTACATGATATCCCTAAAAATATAAGAAAATATTTATAATTATTTTAATATACAAAAACATTAATAATAATAATATATATATACATATATATCTCATACCTGTTGGTGTGCATATCGTGTGACAACATCCTTAATGGTACCTGCCAGAATGTGGCCATAATGTGGAAGACCAGTGGCAAAAGGGGGCCCATCATAAAATGAATACCTAGTTAATAGAAAAAGAAACAATGAAAATATATTGTAATTGAATTTTCACAAATTCAGCAATTCAGTAAAGTCTCCCTTGTATGCTTATACAATCTGCACTCCAATCATTGTAAGTATAACTTTAGAAAGCTTGTATAGCTATCTACATATTACTGGCCTGTTGGTCTAGCAGTCAGCACTCCTGACTGTAAGCTGACATTGTGGGGAACCCACAATGTCAGCTTACATTCCCACCCAGAACTTAATATGGGATCAGACGGCCGTGTGTGAGATGAGTGGAGTATTTATTATTACATTATTATCATTTACTTTTTTCAGCTCTAGTTCTCTCTATCTAGCTCTATCTATCTGCTCTAAAAGTTCATTATGAGTATTAAATAACCAGAGATATGTCAGCGCAGTCTGGGATCAAAAAAGGATGTGGCGTTATTTGTGTGCAAAATATGTAAAATATGTAAAAATATGTACAGTATAGCTTTAAAAATTGTCCATTATGATCTTAAGTGACTATTAACGCAGAACATAATCACATACTATATGCTATTAGTCAAGACAACACTGACCTGAAATCATTATACTAGAACTATTATAATATTAAATTATTTATTAAGGCCCTGCTTTTTAAAATTGTGGTCACCATCTGGTTACGATTTATAATGAGTAGCGACCCAATACACAAAAATAGATATTATAAAATTATTGCACAACCTTTTAACAGTAACAGTTACATGGAATGTTTTGCAATTTAGTGAAATAATACTAGTACTATTTTATAAAATAAAGAACCTCTATTTGCGTATATAGCATTTTTTTACTAACCTAGGTTTATTTTTTGACTGTTTAAGACAGCTGTGAAACACATCAATATCTTTCCAAAACCTAAGAATATTTTCTTCTTCCTTAGGAAAGTCAATATTTTCAGGTACTCTTTCCAATTTTAAAGCCATGCTTATTTTTTCGTTCAATATTGCTTCACCCGTCAATAGGTCCACGACATCATAACCCTATGTTAAAACTTCCTTGTTTCTAACCTAACCGAACTTTACCTTACCCACACTTAACTCTATAGCTATACAACCATATACAACCAACGGAATAGCTACAACGCGATATCCACATGTACAATATAGAATAGACTAACAGATGCGTCCAAAGGACATGTTATACGTACACGTCCAATTGTCTATGCTAAGTATTCAGCAAAGAGTGTAATTAAATATAAATGACTAATTTATTCAGTTCTGACAGAGGCGGTCCATAATGTATTTTCGACGATTACAAGTTTTGTTAACTACTATATAAATTATCGTCCAGACTATATTAAAGATCCACTTACTGTATGGTTTTTAGGCGAAAAACTATAATAATAATAAAAAATTATAAGTAAAAATGCAG
Organism: Tyria jacobaeae; assembly: GCA_947561695.1. Classification (NCBI taxonomy): domain Eukaryota; kingdom Metazoa; phylum Arthropoda; class Insecta; order Lepidoptera; family Erebidae; genus Tyria; species Tyria jacobaeae. The sequence continues at coordinate 7,310,773 of OX387221.1, forward strand.
TCTAGATCGAAAAAATGGACCACAAATTGAAAGGACGAGAGCTGTGTAGTCTGCACGAACATGATATGCGAACGTTGATGGGGACGTGCGATTATGAATAGAATGAACAAAGCGAGGAATGAATACATTAGAGGAAGCCTGCAAATACCAGTGCATGAAACTTAAGGAGTAATAGATTTTCGTGGTATGGACATGACAGTATGATGCGAAGGGATGAACAAAATGTGGTGAAGAAAGTTATATGTATTGAAGTTGAGGGACACAAGAATAGGGGACGAGCAAAGGAAAGATGGATTTACTGCCTGAAAGAGGATATTGCTAGAAAGGAAGTAAACAGTGAAAGAACGAATGATAGAGTGGAATGGAAAAAGATAACACATTGTACCGACCCCAATAAACTTAGGGTAAGGGTAAAAAGACAACAGATATCATATATTTCTTTATGCTAGCATATAGAAAGTATAGATTTCGAGTTATCAGCCGAGATACCACATAGATGTCACTTTGGTCGTCTTTCAACCACTACAATGATTAAAGTAATACCATAACGCATATTAATGTAATTACCTGTTTTGAAGACAATGATTCAACTGTAAATGATATATTTTCAGCGCAATGGTTAATAAACGAACGTCCACCTGTATGTTTTTCACCTGTATCTGCTAGCTATCCCCGCCAGATAGCTAGCAGATACAGGTGAGCAAGAGACAGTCGTATAAGGTAGAAGGAAACAGCAATATGCCTCAGGAATAGTAGTGCCTGTCTCAAAAAAAAGATAAGCTTCGAATAAAGTAAGTAAATTAATAACATTGGATCATGTTTCCAAGCATGTACACACCTAGAGTAAGTTTAAAATATGTCAGAGATATCTTCATTTAGTAATTTAATTTATATATTGATTGAAGTTGAAGTGGGTTGAAGGGTGGTATAAGTTTATTTTATAGTAGTAGTTTAAAAATTAACTCATTTTTAACCATAGATAGAGTAGTAAATAGAACGGCAACACTGTCTTTAACTGTAACAGGTCATAATATTGTGTATATATATTTTTTTATATTTCTATTTACTGCACTGCTTACTTACTACTGATACATCCAATTTATAATCGTAGGGACGGAAACTCCTGAATACGAACAAGTTATTACACTTTTATCCACATCTCGATTAATTCAATGCAATGGATTGTAATTGGTTAAAGTTAACTCCAAGGTAATGTCGACTTAATCCTAATGCATTTTTATTATAAATAACTTTTTGCAAATTATTCATGATATATATTTTTTACAGTGTGACTAAGGGCTTATCTTCTATAAATAAATTAGATGAAAGTAGATTTGAGAAGTTTTTACGTCGCATTGTAGCTAAACTGAAGGTACAAGACTCCGAAATATTTACAGAGGAAGAAAGACTGAAACTAGAGAAAATATTTATCATTGATCAAGAACAACTCACTTTGAGCATAAAAACTATTCAGTACATATTTATGAAAATACTTAAGTACATTTTTATGCCAAATGATCTGAAAATTTATCTCAAGGCTATAGGACTTAATGATGATAAAGCTGATTCAATAGTCAAAGTATGGTCATCTGAAATTAGGTCAACTTTAAATGACATTAGTGCTTTAACATGCAATCAGTCCGATTCTCTTAATTTTTCTTGGAAATTAAATGCAGAATTGAGTTCAGAATTTCACAAAAAGTGCAAGATGCCTAAGGCTTACCTATCACTAACTAAACATGATAATAAGGCTGAAATGGAACTAACACATCCTGAACTTTATTCCATATTTCTTCAATTTGAATCTATTCAAAATACATTGGATAATTTGACAATAAAAAGTTGATGTCAGAGTATGTTTTGTTTTAGATCAGAGATTCAATAAATTTGTGTTAAAACACATGTCTTTTATTATGGAGTGTATGTATTTCTTCCTGATCTATACATTAAAAAAATTGGAGTGTCTGTTTGTTATGTCGTAATAACAGCTTCTTAATAAATGTGTCTAAATTACTGCATGATACTTAATATGATATAAATAATTTTTAAGTATGTTGTTGCTCTGTTTATTCTGGCTGGTCTACAGAACAGTTGGATTGACTAAGATGGGACTTGAACTAGTATATAACTTTATTTATAGGTAGGCATCCTGTAAGTAATGTTCCAAACGTATGAAAATGATTCTTTGCCTAATTATCTACTATTTTGGATATTTTTTAAGCCATAGGGTTGGAAAACAATTTAAACATATATAGTAATTTTTTTATAATAAATGTATTTTGTTTTACTTTGTTCTTTTGTCCTATCCTATCATCAAAATAGTCTTAGTAAAACTGTAAATGAAGATTATAAACACATGATATGTTTGCATTTTAAATTTGAAGAAAATTTTATTAAATTAGAATCTTCGTCAGATTCATAGCAATAACTTTGTAATGAAAAGGATTCACAAGGATGCTCATGCAGAGTAGGCTGGTGGTGACCTAACTGATAACTACTTTGGTTTTCACCGGGGCCGCTCTTTCATAGATGCGGTCATTCAGAGGAACCAGTGGCCCGGGGCGAGGTGATATTGCCAGTGTTTCTCGACATCGCTAACGCTTTTATCACTTTGCCCTGGCAGTGTATTAGGCACCTCCACCGCCTTGTCGGGTTTTACCTATCGTAGAGAGCTGTGACCTACCCGATTCGGGTAGGATCGGTGAAGATGTCATATGGTGTTCCACAGGGATTGGTATTAGGTCCAATCTTTTGAAACATTTCGCAGTGGGATCGCCGCGATATGTTACGCTGGCGACACCTTCGTCATGGCAAGGGGCATCGCAAAAGCAACCATTAAGGCCTCGTGGTCGCCTGTGTCGATGTAAGAATCCGGGGACTCGGTCTTGAGGTGGCTCTCAACAAATCCGAGGCCAAATGCTTCCATGGGTATTGGAATAAAACATCTGTCAGATCTAGGTTAACGGTAGGTGACATTAGCATCAGCATCGCACCCACAATTAAGTACTTAAGATTCATACTCTATAGCCGATGGCGATGGGACTCCTAAAGTCTGGCTTCCCAAACTTATGGAGAGGGTGGGCGCACTTTTGTGGCTACTATCAAATATGCGAGAGCATGACGTGCCTCATGTAGGAGACTCTACTTTGGTATTGTGTGCCCTGTATGGGGGCTCCAGTCTGGATAGGAAATCTGTCGGACCGCAATGTTGCATTACTTCGACGCTCGTAGCGGGCGATGGCCATCAGGATCATAAGAGGATATCGCACATATGCCATACACATACCAACCAAAACTGTTAATCACAGCGATAAACTTTATAAGTTATAATCCTGACAGACAGAGTGGTTCTCAAAGTATTAGTAAATAGGTATAATACTTTGGTCGTTCCTCTGTACGGTATTTATTTACTTTTTACGTCCGTGACAGGATGATAAAGGCTTTTCGTAACATATCACCGTATGAACGGGCAATGAAACTATAAAAAAATTACCTATTATATAATATTTCTAGATAGTTTAATAATATATCTAGGAATAATTAGGAAAAAAAAGTTATTTCAATTTATAATTTGTAGCATAGAGTTACTACACTAGAGGACTGTCACCTTTGTTACATTTTTAAAAATAAATTACTAAAAGTCAATCCCTCACGTGCTAAGCCAACTGGTGTACCAAATACCAATATCGTGTTGTACTAACTTTCTAATCCATGACAGTAATTTTAAAACTTTTTAGGAACCTCAAATTCTTTTTTTTTATTGCAACTCTTTATTTACATTTTTCTCTCACTTCATGATCGAAAAAGGTATTATCTAGCCACAAACTAACCTGTCGTACTGGCGCAGTTGTTGTATAAGGGTAAAAACATTTGAATCAAATTTTGACATAATAGGAGCTCTATATATAGGAGTATATAGCTTCTTTTATGACAATATTCAATTAAAATGTTTTTTTTGAAGTTCATGTTTTGTAACAAACACAAACTTATTTTTCGGGAATTTTGTTTAAAATTTGTTCATAAAAGTGTTATATTTCAATCTAGATTACATAGTAAGGTAGTTAAAATTTTGACGCTGGCAACAATTGTCCACCTATACGTCAGAGGTTTTGGCAGCCCGCGGGTGAACTATTTTCTTCATTGTTGACCTTTCCTAAATCTTAGGTGTAATTATTTCATCATTAGACGTACTCTGGCTACACCCTTATTATCTAGTATACATATTTAGTCAAAGATTCGACAATGGACTCCGAAGATGACACAAAGGATGATGTGGATTCGGGGAATGAGTCTAGCGGAGACGATGTCGACTTTGCAATGGACGTTGAGACACATAGTACACGAGAACGACAAACAGAGCTTGAGGAATATCGATACGAAGTGTTATCTACTGAGGAAATCGTTCAGCATATGGTTGACTGCATCAAAGAAGTGAATACTGTTGTCGAGGTCAGTGTGTTAGTGGTAAACAATGGACTAATCTAATGAGGTTACTCGTACACTGTTATACTTCAGTACGTTCTTTTGTGTCGCATTCCAATTTATTTTGTGCTCTATTCTGTGACATTTTATAATTTTTTGAGTTTGGTGTGGGGTGAATGAATTGCTTTTACCTTACATTTGAACTGCCATATTCTTAGTCTGTACTAAATTAAGTTGAAAAACAAAGATTACAATATTTTCTTGTCTTGTCCATAATGATACTTGTATTACCCCAATTTTCTAATAATTTGTATTATCAGTATGTGAGAACATATTAATTATATGCCTATATCTCTATAATTAACCTTATTATAAGTATGCCTGACTCTTGTTTAGACATGAATGACTCATAGCTAAGGTGAATGTCTAGTTATAATGTAATGTAGTCAGGTTTTGAATACTTCCTTATGTATTACTAACTGACCTGGCAAACTTTGTTCTTCTACATAGGGACAACCTAATCACCTAGCTGTATGGAATATACTTTATGACCTATTCTCCTATCTACTAAATATACATAAAAACTTTCATAAAAATTGTTCAAGCTATTTCAGAGCATTGCACATTGCACAAACACTGATACAAGATTTTTGAAAATGAAAGAAAATGCTGTTCACTTGTCTCAATAAAACTTAAAAACACCACAACATATTTGAATATTTATTTTTTGACCTATCTGCCTTAATTCAAGGTTTGTTTATGAGTAAACAAAATATGTTATACTGCAGCAAAAGCCTGTTTCTTTATACTTATCTTAATTCTGTCAGCTATGGACACTAAAGTCCCACTTACAGATCAGATTATTAAAAAATATAGCATTAAAAACAAGGAAGTGCTGAGTCAGTCAATGAGTGTGTTGATATTTTTTTTGTTTTCTTACTGTTATTATAAAACTAAAAGTATGTATGGATGTGTGTTACTCAATCACTCCTACAGCTGATCTGTATAAATTTGACACAGAGACATTCTAATTTTGTACAAGGTGAATTTGTAGTTGGTTAGCTCTGTCATGAAAAAATAAAATCTATATGAACCAAGTGGCAGGCAGCAGCTAGTAATGCTATAACAATTTAGATTATCATTTAGTAGTTGTTGTAAGCACTCCTAATTTGTTTAGTAAACATTTTATACAGTGTTACTTTTATGTGCTATATTTATTTATTGGACAAATATACATTTTTTGTTTTAGATTCCTGCTACAACAACCCGCATACTGCTAAACCATTTTAAATGGGATAAGGAGAAGCTCATGGAGAGATTCTATGACGGTGACCAAGACCAGTTGTTCTCTGAGGCTAGAGTCATTAATCCATTCAGGAAACCAGTTATACAAAGGCCCAAGGTATTAAACAATAATATATTTTCTGTCTTGCTCAGTGTCATTCTTAGTTATTTCTTATTTTAATATTTATTGGTTGTCAGGTTCATGAGCTTTACGCAGTGATGATCTGATAAGCTCCACAGTAAATGTCAATACACTTGTGACTGTTCAAGAGAGTTTAGTTTGCTCTTTATATATTTACATTTATGTCATACTTATTTGTATACTAATTTAATTTTTCATGTTGAACTTTAAAAAACTTGTTTCCAAAAAATAACTGTTCTGAATAGTTTTATTTTAAGTCAAAATAATGTAAATTGACATTTACAGTGCAGGTTGTCTTGGTTCTGATTTCAGTATGTACACACTCAACTTAGAATTTTCTAAAAGGAGATTTTTTGTTATTTAATGCAATTAATGTTTATTATGATTTATTATTATGACAAATTAATCAGTAATAAAAGCTTGCATTGTATGATTAACATAACAAATATCTAAATAAAAAACTTAAAAAAAAGGCAATTATTGATGTCTGTCAAATAAGGCACTAGTTCCTAGTAATGTAATCAAACTGTATATTAACTTTAATTGAAAAGTTTTTTAGTCTGATAAAAGTTTTTAATTTTATAATGCAAATGTTGAAAACTTATTATTCCCTATGTTGATCAGTGTTGAAGACTAAGTAAGGTGCTACACAGCCTATACAACTGCTACATAAGAGCTTGTTGTAATCACAGTATGTTAAGAACCATGTGATTGAAATATAAAAATGTTGCATGTTTTAGTGTTAATAATATATTGTTAGTGTAACCTCTGAAATTCAGGACCCCCCAATGGTATAAGAATCCAAGAAAACCTAACTTATCTTGATGTTCACTATAAACTTGAATTGACAAACTACTTCCATAGCTTTGGCAAACTATTTAGTTCTTCTTCTCTTGGTCATTTATCATTCTGTTTCCACACCTTATTAGTTAGTGGAGTTTGTATCATAACCTAAATGTGTACCTGTTTTTTTTAAATTATTTTTTGGTATTGTTTGACTGATTTCTTCTCATAAGGCTCAATAATTTGGAAATGAGAGATTTAAATTTGACAAAGAAGTCTATAGTTCTGGTGACCATGACCATTATTTTTTTTAACTGACAATTTCAAGTAATCTATGAGCAGTTTTATGAAATGAAGAATTTGAATTTGTCAGATATGTCAGATATACAGGGTTATTTGTTATTGTTGTACACAATTGTATATTTATCTTATTAGTACAAAGGTACTGGTACCTTTTTATGATAGACTTTCCAGAATGCTAAGGCTTCTGGACTACAACACAATGGGTGAAAAGATTTTAGAAGGCTCTTGCTTGTTTTAGTTCAAGGATATGAGCATTGAATGATAATTTCATTATCATCAAGATGAAATTATCATTTTGATAATAGGCTCTAGGCTGTACCAGAGAAATATACATACATGCCTACACCCAAAAAATATAATACTGCAATTGCAGTTGGGTAAAAAGGCATACAGATAGAATTGTTACTGCTTACTGACTAACCTACTGGCTAAAGATACAATTATTAGAGTTGGATACAAGAAAAACATAGATTTTTATATTATGCAAATCACAATCACATTTTATTTTTGGTCCAGTTCTGACAACGGTATCCATGAAAAAACCATATAACTCTTAAATTTGCATAAGCATGTGCGCGACAAGTAGACGAATAACTCGATATAACGCCAACCGATTTCGATGATTCTTATTTTATTTGGAAGGATGTACTTCAGGGGTAGCCAGATGAGATTTTGGTCCAGTTGTGACAATGGCATCCATGAGAAAACCATATTAGTCTTAATTTTTATGATAGACGCCTTGAAGTCGGTTGTTTACTTTTTTAAAGTGAATTATTATTGTTTCAGTTGCCCAGACGAATATCAACATCGGGAACAGAAGAGTGTGAAATATGTTTTTCAATTTTACCAACTTCTGTAAGTAATCTTGCTTTATTATTATATTTTTCAACATATTTCATCATCTCATTTGTTTAGGAAATATTATTTATCGTTATCACAGGGAATAATTATGGATGAATTTTACCTCCGCAGTTACCTACGTTTATGCTGACTGCTCCGCTGCTAGCGACTGCATGCAGCATGATTTTTTTGCCTGTATTATTCCTGAATAATAATAACAAAAATTATCATTAACGGTGCCAGAGATTAAGACGTTAAAACAAACGATCTATCTCAAGGACGACGTTTTGTTCTATATTGATATCTCATAAGTTGCAGCCATATTGTTTTTACTTGCGGGATGGTATCTCAGAGTTGTCCAGTTTCAATACTCACGAAGTATACAAGCAACTTTAATAAAACAATGAAGTACAATGCTCTTTGCCTGTAAATGTACCAAACCTTTTTTTTTAACAAATCCTTTGTTAACTCTCCCTATTTGTACACCTAGCTCTCAAAGTAAATGATAAATATTTCTATTTATAAATGTACAAGTTTATCATCTTGGTATTAGATAAAGATAACGAATCTGTTTTATTAATTAACTAACTGTACCCGCCGGTACTTTTGTAGATGCATATTTATGTTTTTTGCGCGACATCATTATTATTTTTCTGAAATAAAAGCTGCATTAGTTACTCACTAGAACGTCAGCTATCTACCTGTGAAAGTCCCGTGAAAATTGGTACACTCCATTCGGAGATTAAACCAACAGAATTAAAATAAGATTAATTAAACATTCAGTAAAAAGCTGTTATTTTGTCAGTTTTATTTATTTGTATAGATTTAAAATTTATGAAGATATTGTAGGCACAATTGCGGACTTCATGCCACAATTAATTACTTACATACAGTAATAATTAGTAGTGGCAATTGAACATAAGGAATAAAAATAATAAGAGTATTTCGCACACGTGAAATTGCACTCGTTCATTATACTCCTAAACACAATAAATGTACCGATTTATCATATAAGTACCTAAAATTTGACTGCACGGATGGCCTACCGGTTTAAGTGGTGACCACTACGCTGCCGCGCCGAGTGTTGTGGGTTCGATCCCCGCACCTGACAACACTTTGTGTCATCCTCCGGAATTAATGCTAGTGCGGGAGTTGTCTTTTTAAGAAAATATATATATACATATATATATATATAATGGTACCCGTTTACAGATGATGACGGGTCTGGAGTGCGGCCACAGATTTTGCACACAATGCTGGTGTGAATATTTAACTACCAAAATTATGGAGGAGGGTCTAGTAAGTGTATTTTTAAATACTTTTTACCAAATTGCGCTAGAAGGAGGGTTATGCTTTTCAAGTGTATGTATGTACTTATGTAAGTATGTATTTTTATGGCTTTAGGGGCAAACGAGCAGACGGGTCACCTGATGGTAAGTGACAACCGCCGCCCATAGATACCTCCAACTCTAGACACGTAAGTGCCCTACCCGCCTTTAGAGGTGATGAGGTTGGTGTTTGAGGGGGGAATGTTATAAGTTTGTTTCGGGCCTCTGGTGGGAACTCACTCAGTAAATACAACCCAAGCATTGTTGTTTTCTGTGAGACCGTGTCATGACTCCGGTCGAGCCGGCCTATTCGTGCCAGGCATGGCTCTCCCATTCTCCCGATACACCACATCGTACATAGATGTTTCTTTGCCACGCCCTACAACCTTGATGGATTTCGAAATGTGAGGTATCATTAGAACCTCCTTTTTTTTCGTGTGGAAACCCCCACGGGCCATCACCGAAGCTAACGGTAAGTTTTGTTGTTGTAGAGCCATGCTTAGGCATGAATGGGCCGGCTCTATCGGCGTCACAGAAAACCGGTTGTGAAGTAACGCTAACGTTGCGTTTCCCCGAATTGAGTGAGGTTTCCGGAGGCCCAACTCCCCCTCTCCTCTTTTCTAGCTCCTCATCCACTTTTCTTATTTCCCTTCCTTGCATCCCCTTATCCCACAGCATCCTCGAAGACTGTCAGCGCACTTACGACTCGTGAGTTGCAAGTGCCCATGCACGGCGGTTGTCACTTACCGTCAGGTGACCTCGTCTATCCCCCTATGGTATAAAAAAACCATAAAGAAGGAAACCTCCGGGAACCCCTGCAGACCTAGGCCACCTCTACAGGATCAGTAGAATCTCAGTAGGGTGACACAGGGAAAGTTTAAATTTTTTAATGATTGTACTCGTTATTTATTTTTGTATGGGTGTATTGAAAATTCTTTTACAATTTCTATTCTTGTAGCTCATGTTAAGTAACAAATAAATAAAAGTATTCTTGTCGTTTGAGAATCTTCATTTTTATTAGTTACGTTAAATGCGTGATCGTAAAATACAACCAAGGTACAACATTATATGTCACATCTCATTACATTGTGAATGTTTACGATATTGTTTGAAGGTTGTTTGAAATGTAAAAATGTTGTACTTGTTTAAATCAAATCAAACTCAAGACATATTTACCTAATATATATTTTTTTTCTACAATTGGAAAGTAGTTGTATTAGTCAAGATGTAGTCAAGATGGTGTTCCAGACGTAATGTTACTAAAAACTTTTATTGTTTTCTGAAATATTAAAATAGTTTTTATTTAAATTTGTTTATAACTAGATTTGAAATTATATTCAATAACAACAAAACAAACAACAAAGTGGCAAAAAATGCATGCAAATTGCACTAAAAACTCTACAAACGCCATAAATATGCACAATATAAACAAAAATTTATATTTGTTAAACTGCGATAATAAAGAATATTCCTAAAATTATGCATAGGGTTTGTTACAATATAAGAGGAGCGATCTAAAACTTCCCGGTATTCGATATTTGAAATATTTGACGTTCTGTAAATTATTATGTTATTTGGACTGTCTTTAGTAGTTGTAACCGTTGAGTGCGGTAACCGTAAAGTAACATTGCAATTGCTTTCTGTGCGTCACAATATTTTTTTTAGTTTGTGAATCGTCGTGTGAAAAATGGATAAATGTGCGCTGTGATATATTACTTCGTACTGAAAAATGTCTACCAAAGACATTTTTATTGACAGTTCGAGTAATTTAGAAGAAAATGTGCCATTATATTCCATGGTTCAATTTTGGTGTTCTGAATTTAAAGGTGGAAGAAGAAGCAAAGGTGAGGATCGTCCTGGAAGACTATCCACATCTGTTACCCTAGAAAATGTTAAAAAAGTCGAGGAGTCAGTACTTAAAGATAGACGTGTAACCATTCGTTACATAGCTGAGAGTAAAGATTTCTTTTGGCAGTGTTCAGTTACAACTTTCTGACTATTTAAACTTCAGAAAGGTCTGGGCTCGGTTGATTCCACAAATGTTGACACGAGGTGAAAGGGAAAAGCGAGTAAAGATTTACAAAAAATCGAGCCATTTTTTACACCGCATTGATCCCGGGACCAAAAAACAAAGGCCAAGCCTTTGAAACGAATGTTCACCGGTTGTAAAAAAAAAATAAGTAGAAAGTATAGTAGTTCAAAGTTATGACCTCAGTTTTCTGGAACGCTACAGGAATTATTTTCATCGATTACTTAGAAAAAGGAGCCCGGTCCTTATTTTGCAACATTGATGCAAAAATTGCTTGGGCAAATTAAGATAAAATGACGAGGTGTCGCTCCTAGCTATTTCTACTTGTTCCCTAAGATAGATGATCCCAAATTGGAGAACAATGGAGAAGTCATCACTGTGGTATTGTGTAGTGGTAGGTCTTTTTTGAGACTCAGGAACAAGATATTTTTTTAGCCGGAATACTACAACTTGAAAGGTGATATTCCAAATGTATTTAAGTAGAAGGAGATTAGGTTGAAAAATAAAATATATTCTTCTTGTGGTTTTTATCTCATTACCGGATACTTTTTGATCGCTCCTCGTACAATTAAGTATATTTCCAAATTATAGAGGGTAAATTTGTGACGTTTGTCACTCAGTATTAATTTGTACCCCGAAAACGCTCACTCTACGTAAACTGAAGTCATTCTACAAAATTTATAATTTGGCACCATTACTGTAAATACCTGTTGCCTGATGATGTTCATGCCTTCAGCAAAAATAGTGTCAAACTTTCTACGAATTCTTTTCGATATTGAGTTAGGAAGGGCGTGAGCCACTTCGATCATTTTTTCCAGCTTTTCTAATGATTTACATAGATCATGGTTCTTGTTCCAATTTTTAAATGGTATCTACTTTTGAAAATGTTCTGAGATGTGGGCGATATTCTGTTTCATGAAGGTGTTTTCAAATGCCGAAAATTTACTTTCAAATTGACTTAATTCTTCCTTTAAGACCTCATAATTTTTACCATAGAATAAAACCGCCTTTAACCAAGTACCCCATCGAGTTATTATAGGTGTTGGTAGTGCTATATTTAACTATTGTTCTTTGTAAGACTGCACACGCGATAGTGCTTTTAAAACACTTTCTTTGTAGCGGAAATCAAATTGTTAACATTCTCATAATCTTGCCTTATCTCTTCTGCAAGGCGATGAAACCCGTGAGCTAAGCGGGTAATGTGCACCCTACAAGTAATGGTCACCTAGTTCCCTATATGTACCTCTCGCTACTAACCGAAATATGCACGATTGGGGAAAAGGCAAAAATATGCATTAACGCCGTAATTAGAAAGTCATATGAATTTGCATTGACAAATATACGAATGCATAAAATCCGATGTCTACTTATAACCTAACACAGTGTTAAGTTATCAACATTCTATATTTTATTATAATAATATAACAATAATATCTTCAGACATCAAAGGCCGGCAACGCACTTGTGACTCTTGAGTTACGGGTGTCCATGGGCGTCGGTAGTCACTTACCATCAGGTGACCAGTCTGCGCGTTTGCCTCCTATCGCATAAAAAAAAAACATCTCACACACGGCCGTTTGATCCTAAACTAAGCAGTACTTGTACTATATTAACCAGGCTATTGAGAGACCTACTGAAATTCTTCTAAATACAAACATATTATAGATAAATTACACCCAGACACAGAACAAATGATCGTGCTCATCACACAATTATTTGTCCTGGATGGGAATCGAACCCACAACCGCTGGCTTAGCAGTCCAAATCACTTATCATTAGAACAACAGGCCAGTCAAGTAGAGACTGATAATGGAACAAGAGGGGCCTAGTGCCATAATATCGATCACTCTAACAGAAACAAAATGGACCGCTTGCAACGAGCAACGAGAAGTGAGTAGGGTTCTCCCTGAGCGAGACTCTCACTATTCATATGCCACAATACATTTCCAACAACATCCCACGTACATTTCCTTACCATAGACAAATAAACAATGTTATTGTATTATTGTCTGATGTAAGGAAATAGAGACTGGAGTTTGAGTGGTTTGTGAGCCTTTTTTTGCTTAAATAGTAATTTTTTTTTTCAGGGCCAGACAATAGCGTGTGCAGCTCACGCCTGCGACATTCTGGTGGACGACGCGACCGTCATGCGGCTGGTACGCGACCCTAGGGTCAAGCTCAAGTATCAGCATATCATCACTAACAGTTTTGTGGAGGTATTAATCACGTTTATACTTATGATTCGATCTAGTGTTAATTTATTAAAGTCATCCAAATGTAGGTCACCATCGAAAACTACTCATTATGTTTCAAATGGCATGAATCATTAATACTTACATAATGTGGTTATACTATAAAATAGGATAGTTACGAATCGACAGCTGGTATATATATTTTGTGAAGAACTGTGGAGGTTTTAGGATATATGGCGTATCATGAGGCAGCAATTTAGATTAATATTATTTATTCAAAATAATGATCGTCTGATCATCCAAATTACTGATTGCAGTACCTAAACTACAACTAAGGCTACTGAACTGATAGCTCAATGGAAAATAATATCACAAACCTACCCAAGCGTTATTTTAATACTAACGACCATTTCTGGTAACCTTTTGGTTTGTTTTTGTTGTTTGTGTCTCTAAGTTAGAGGATTCGGACATCGCGGCAACAACCAGTTCGAGTTATAGGTATGCGATCCTGACTTGTTTGAGCTAATGATTATACTCCCCAATCAATATATCCCAAATTTTCGCATCTTCAAAAATCATCACAAAAGTGTCCGGATGACAGCATAGCAATGGGCTTGCTCCCTATCATGTAAATGGGACTAAATTATTAAAGGCAAAGTGTGGTCGTTAATAACGCCTCTCCCTACCTCTTCGGGGACACAGGCGTGAGTTTGTATGTATGTGTCTCTAATGAGATTATTCAACATACTATAAAACACAAGAACTAAGTTTTATGTATTAATAACATGTACATATACTCGTATCCATACGAACAAGCTATCGCCTGTATACTTGAAGACGTAGAATTGGGTCCAACTAACGTAATTGCAAGTCTATGCATTTTAACCTGGCACTTTAGGATCTAATGGTTGAATGAAAGGAAAACTGAATTTGGGGGTATAGGGAATAGTCGAAGCAGGTCAGGATCGCATACCGATATCCGACCCCTTTCACCTTATAACATTCTAAGATATCAAATACAGTTTTATGGGAGCTAAATAAATAGTACTTTTTTTTTCTTAGAAACTGACTGCCAAAAACAGAATATTTGAAATAACAAAATAATTGTGTGCTATCGCATACAAATTTGTTTAAAAAAAATTGTCTAGGTTTTAGTCCAGTTTGGATAAGATTTATGAAATCAAAGTCAAGCTAGGCTTTGCAGCATATTTTAGCATTTGATTAAGTAAATAATTTAAATATTTTGAGTTAGACACCTATTCGCTAACATCCAAGTACGTTTGACCTTGCCCCAGGTTATCATAAACGATATGGTTGAATTTTCGTTGACAATGGAGTTATACTGATATCCAACGGTAAATTATTAGGTACTGTCCTCCAACTACATAGATTGTTTGAAAAGTAATTTCAAAACTGGCCTGTTAGTAAGGTATTACATATCTTCACATGCACCGATTAGTTTTTTTACACTGTCAGATATTTGTGAAGCCCGCAATGCAAAGCACACGAAATTCGGGTCAAAAGCCAAATGTGGGATTGTCTGATATGAAATGTTAGCTAACTTCAGTTACTTTCATGCTAGTTTATGCAAAACTTAGTATTATGTTTTCGAGGATAGGTAACGATACCTATCGTTCCATACACTAGTTTGGTAGTTAATTATTTAGACTAGACATATATAATATTTCTTATGTACTAGCTTTTGCCGGCAGATTCGGTCGCGTGAATAGTTTTTTGTTCTTTTTCATTTTACTTAAAATTGGATTCAAATCGGTTATACTGTGCAACGAATAGCAATCAAGTGTTTATTTGGCTGGAATAAATGTTGTAATTATTTGCTATTCTGCTGGCCCTTCAAATGATATTTATGTGAAAACCAACAAACGGAAAATATATTCTTATTTTCAAATTCTGTTTCTAGTAATTGTCATACCAGAATGGTATTTACTTTTAATCCATTATACACATGTACGTAAATAAAAACGGACAATGTTTTTTTTTTTTTTAAATCAAATCATGAGTGATTACAGAACTACTCTTTCTTTGAGCTATCTAGATAAAATTAGAGCTTTATGATCACTAGATCATAAAGATCATAGTGATATTGATGACGACATATTAATTCAGCAATTTTTTTTCATTTTATTTTCTTCTATTCATTAGATATAAAAGCTAATATTTATTTTTAAAATTGATAACACAGTCTGGTTACATTAATAATGTTACAATATATTTTTTTTCCACCTTTAGGTATATCTATATTTTTTTTTGAGCTCAGGGCGAAGACAAGTTAGTAGTAAATACATTATGATTATAATTGTGGTACAGTGCAATCGGCTGCTTCGCTGGTGTCCGTCCCCGGACTGCAGCAACGCCATCAAAGTGGCGTACGTGGAGGCCGCGCCCGTCACCTGCCGCTGCGGACACACTTTCTGCTTCTCCTGCGGCGAGAACTGGCATGACCCCGTGCGCTGTTGTCTGCTCAGAAAGTGGATTAAGGTGACCTAGAAAATGAACACTTGTTTTAACAGTTGCAAAAATCCTATCTAATCCTATAATATATACGTCTGTTTCCCACAAATACAGGTGGAATGTGTAAAGTTAAAGATGTGTAATATTCTACTCTTACTTTTTTGGTTTGCAATGACTCCAAACTCATTAACTTCAAAAATAACCAAAGAGAAATATATTGTTGGTGTTGCCCGCGACTTCGTTCACGGTGAAATTGTTGAAATATATGTTTATCCAGTAGCCTGTTCCTAGAAGCATTCCTCGTAGGGTATACCCAGGTCCCCTGCAATATACCCACTTGTGACGAAACACTGTGTGGATAATCCGCAGTGGTTTCCATTCGAAAAAAAAAACTTTAAAAAGTAGCCTACTTGGTATTCCAGACTCTATTTCGCAATTGTAGTATGCATTTATATAGCTTCGTCAACAAAATACCTACTCTGCTCTGTCTGCAAGACTTTAGCGGAGTTAAGCGTTAAGGTTAGTAGTTTCGCTCGTCTAACTCATCTAGCAGTGTTTCCTAATTATATATTAATGCAATAAATGCCTGTTATTGTAACTAAACCGGTTTAGATTTATCATACAACTTTTAAGTTTATATGGCCACTGGCTTTGATGGCCAACAACTACCAGGCCGACCACATGACTGAATATTTTGCCACCGTCCTAACTAATATACATATTATGTATATGAACCGAAAATGCTCATTGAGCGAAAAAACAGCTTACAACTTGTTGTGGTCACTGTAAAACATTCAAATTGGTGTCATGGCTGTTATGAAAACTCTCAAGATGCGTTGTGGCATTTAGAGAAAGATCACCGAGAAATTCGTGTCCTGGCTATCATGTGTATTGGATCCATAAATAAATATGCCGCACAGTGATTTGCTATATCCTCTTAGTCTCTAAATTTGATAAATATCCTTAGAAAATATTCTTTTTCTGTAAAAAGTAAGCCCGCTCTTTTACAAAAAAAAAACTAGCAACCAAAAACAAAGGACATTGCTATTTATTTGGATTTATTTATATTAAAAAAATAATTTATCAATTCTTAGACTTAGACTTAACATAGATGCTCTGAACCAGCGCTCAGGATGCTTTATGGATTTTCTGTGATTACCGCAAGGCGTCTTTATCGTAAGAGCCATAACACGAATTTCGCGATGTGGTATGTTTACCGTGAGCTGTTATTTCGCTCTATGAGCGTTTTCGTTCTTTGACGCAACATATACATACAATACATGGGAAAGTGATTTTCCCTGTTTGTTCTCAAGTAATAGATAAATAACTAGAAGCCGCTGACATCTATAGCCTGTTTTATTACTTCTGTTCACGAGGACGTAAATAGAAAACGATAATCTGTCTTCTATTTATCTGTACATGTTAGATATAGAGATATAATAATAGTTCCATTAATATGTAGAAATGTGACGACGACTCTGAGACATCGAACTGGATAGCGGCGAATACCAAGGAGTGTCCGAAGTGCAACGTGACTATCGAGAAGGATGGCGGCTGCAATCACATGGTCTGTAAGAACCAGAACTGCAAGGCTGACTTCTGCTGGGTCTGTCTCGGACCTTGGGAACCACATGGCAGCAGCTGGTATAATTGTAACAGGTAATATATCTATAACTTTTATTCGCATGTTTTTTTAGTATTTGTTAAATAATTTTGTACATGGTCACTCTTGTTCCTTTAGAATGAGTTCGTTTTCAGAACATTCAAAAATAGGCTGGAGTTGATGAAATTATTTATTTTTAATTATAATTATTATTTTAATAATATTAATGATACCTACATATATAGAATGGGCGTTTGGGACACCTCTGTCTACCCCTTCGGTAATATAGGCGTGAGTGTATAAATAGATACTGAAGTACCTTCGCCAAATAAATGACATTTATACTTAAGAACTTTAAGCTAGTTTCAACAATAGTATACATATAAAATTAACTTTTGTGCCTTGAAATGTAGACATGAAAAGTAAGTATACAATCAATATCTTCTAAACGGCTAAGGATATATACTATTCTTAATGTATATAGTAAACTATAATTTACCAACAAACACAACCCTATAGATCTGGCATCTGGCAAGTCTACTTAGACATTACCTTGAAACAATTAAACCCATTGGGATTTTCTTATTTTGTTCTTATCTAATATAAACTCTCCAGTCGTTTATTTCAGCTCTTCACTACACATTGATGTTTAGTGTGACGTTACTCTGTATTTTCAGATATGACGAAGACGAGGCAAAGGCGGCTCGTGACGCCCAAGAACGATCGCGCGCCGCTCTCCAGCGCTACTTGTTCTATTGCAACCGTTATATGAACCACATGCAGTCACTGCGCTTCGAGTCCAAACTGTACGCCTCTGTCAAGGAGAAGATGGAAGAGATGCAACAGCACAACATGAGCTGGATCGAGGTTTGTAGAAACACAACGTTTAAGACTACTAAAATATTTTTTTTTTCTCCGCATTACACGATTATACTCTATTTAGTATTCTTTACACATTTTTGTCGCAAAGCTATTAAGCACAACTGCCGCAAGCGGGCGCAGTCACAGCAGCTAGCTTCGTGTTTTATGAACCAGTGAGCAACACTGTACAGAAAGCAGTTTTATAATCATCCACTTAACAATTATTAATGACTAGGCGTTCCCCGCAGTTTCACCTGGTACTTTCATAGATTAGTTAAAATAAACAAACAAACAAAGTATATAAAAGTGTTTTACAAATTTGTATAGCAGAGAGTAAAAGTTTGATGGATAGATGGCGTTGTGCCAGTATCCTAAATCGCATTTCTAAGATTTTGTTATTGATAGTATATAAGATCAAGTGAAACATGTATTTATGTTCTGCTCCTACACACACCAACCCTCTAGTGGCTGCGGCTGTAAATTACACACCCAGTTTTATCTTACGTATACGTAGGCCTAAACATGCTCTCGGAGAGCTAGACGATGATATCACACTAGCTCAACGTAGAGCGCACACAGCTCGCGAAGCTACTACAAATCGTCCGCGATTCCGCCCCCGCCGCCGTGGCCTGAATACGCGCCGCGGTAATCATTTAAATGTGGGTCTTGGTTGCCTTGTTTGCCAGCGATGCCCCAGGCCGAGGTGCGTATCCCACAGGGGTGCCCTTGGAAACGTCGCTTGAAAAGACCGATTGAGAGCCCTCGGCGCTCACCGAAAGTCCGTGCAAGGTTGTCGATGCCATCTGCGGCCAACAGCAATACATCACACAAAAAAAATGTATTTATGTTTTCGAAATAAAACCGCTGTAGAAAAGTACGTTCAGTTTATTGTTAAACAACGACCTATTATACTGAAGTAGACCAATCCTGCGCATTCCCTCCGTTCGCCAACAAGTAGGCTGAACACAAACTTTTCAGCTTTATTCTATTAGTATATAAAATAATCGGTCTGTAAGAGATATAAAAATGTAAACGATGATAATATTTGAAATACATAAGTAAAACTTTTTTTTTCCTTTCTTCTAGGTGCAATTTCTTAAAAAGGCAGTGGACATACTGTGCCAGTGCCGACAGACATTGATGTACACGTACGTGTTCGCGTACTACCTGCGCAAGAACAACCAGTCGGTGATCTTCGAAGACAACCAGCGCGACCTTGAGTCCGCCACCGAGACGCTCTCCGAGTACCTCGAACGGGACATCACAAGTGAGAACCTGGCTGACATTAAACAGAAAGTCCAGGATAAGTATAGGTGACTGCTTTTCTTTTATCTTCAAATAACCATAGTCCATTAAGGGGGGAGGGGGTTAATCATCAGCCTATGCCTATAAGGTTTAGAGTGACCCTCTGGTGACCATGTGTAAGTCTGCCAACCTCTTCGTATTACAAAAAAAGAAAAAAAATATGCGATTATATATAATATATTTTATTAATGGTTTATTTTGAGAATTTAGCTAATATTTCCATATTAGCTAAATTCTCAAAATAAACCATTATACAGAATTTAGTATCATATTTGCTATGAAACATTTTCAGTAGTAGAAATTTTCAGATGTTGAGATTACACATAATGGGCGAGTATGTAAATTAAAGCTACATATAGTAAAGTTATTTGTTGTAAAGTTAGTCATAAATCAGACGGTCTTCAACAGCTCTTTTTCAACAGTTTCATCAGCTCAGCTCCACACTGATTCATCTCAAGCACTAACATGAAAAACCAATTGTTATCTTACATCTATGATTAATACAATATGTGTGTATTGCCAAATACATATTTCTACCTTTTCTTTTTCAAATCGATACTTCCGCATTAGGAATGATTCCTGTTTCGCGGGGATCTGACAAACGTACAAACAAAGAACACACAGATTCGGAACAATGATCGAATCGAACCCAAGACCTCTGGCTTAGTCAAGATCACTAACCACTTGAATATAATCATGCTGAGGTATTAATAGTTGCACTATTTCTCCCCCAGATACTGTGATAGCCGTCGCAAGGTGCTGCTGGAGCACGTACACGAGGGCTATGAAAAGGACTGCTGGGACTATACAGAGTAATCTTGCCTCTATATTAGTCACACACTACACACCCACTACGCACTACCTACACACTTACACGAACTTAGAAAACTGTTAAACTATCCAGTTTGATTATGAACACACGAGATTATATACTTTAAAGGTTGCTTACTGTTGAACAGTAAATAGGGTGCAATCATGCCATCAGCAAGGGGTTATCATTGTTATATCCATGATATATTCAAAATTTATATTACCAAAGTTGTTGTACCATATATATGTTTTAATATAAGTATTTGTGTGGTATATAAGTAATCGCCAAAAATAATTTGAGACTAAGAAATCGAGGGCTTTTGAGCCTTTCGGATGTAAACGGGACAAGTATGACTTTCATATTTGTCCCGTTTACACATATTCTACAAGTTTCTTCATTCTTCTCTTATTTTATTGTTCTATTTTCTTGGTTTTTCTCTTTTAGGGACAAGAGAAAGAGTTAATGAATCTGAAATTCTTCATTTAGCACTTCTAAAATTGTAAACTCAAATACTTTGTTGATCCAGTAAAGTAAGATAGGGTCCAATAAAGGGCCCCCATCTTCACTCTGATTGTAATTTACTATCAGCTAACTTCAAATTATATTTATTATCTAGTGCATGTCTATCCATTCTCAAGTTTATATTTTCCGTCTTTTTGGAAATTTATATATATTGTAGTTCATTATTTTTTTTTTACTGGACTACGTTGTTACACAATTTAAATACATTCAAAATATAAATTAAAATACGAAACTCAAAAAAAAAATTTAAGCAGTTCAAAACTTTCATAAAACACTAGACTAATATTTTGATATCTGATCTGACAGCTTATAAACTACTTTATATTACATATTAAAGTTTATGTAAGAATGTTATGATTATGAATGACTTTTAACCTACTCAACACAATTGAACATACCTGTAAAACTTTTATCTTTTTAATAACTTAGATTTAGTTGCATCGTAGTGTTTGCAATCAAAGTCGATAGTTTGTATAAACGCATCCAGTAATTAACAGTTTTCGTGTTACGCTTTTGTTTCTACATTATGTATGAACTAAAAGCTGCAAACTAAATCACATTATATTAAATATAAATATCCTTTTCACTCGAGGACTGCTATTGAAACTAGAAAGGAGAGAGATTTCTCACAAATATTTCGTTTGTTTTGCAATAAGTAATGAATAATTAAAACCTGTTTATAATGCTTAATGTTATATTTGAAATAATAAAATAAATGCAGAATTACGCCGCACGTATTAAAATTTCAGTTTTGCTGCTATTATTTCTTTTATAATAGCTATGACTATTTCTTTAATTTCAATGTTTTAATCAAAGCAAAGTAACTTATCATATGTCACGAATAAATAATCAGTTTTTAACCAAACTGTAATCTAATAGAGTGAGTTGTATTGAATATTTTCTCTATTTGAATTAGAACAGAGTAAGGATTACATAAGGAAATAATATTATATGATTCTTCTGATAGAATAATTGATGTAAAATATAACTCAATGATACATCATCATTTTAAATCTTTATATATATAATTCTTCTGAGAGTGTGTATGTCACTGAACTACTCTCAAACGACTGGACGGATTTTGATGAAATTTTTTGTGTGTGTTCAAGGGGATCTCTGAATGGTTTAGATTCACAAATCAGCCCGGCAGATGGCGCTGCAGTCGGTATCTAGGTTATTTATCTATATTGATCCTAATCGCTTGAAATATCATGCAGGACAACGTCTGTCGGGTCCGCTAGTTTATTGTATAAAACTTTAAAGTATTTAAAATGTATATACATGTATTGAATAGAAAATAAAATCAATGGAAATCGCAAAATTATTTGTTTATCTTTAGTCACAATAAGGTTTTGTTAATCAATATTTCGTTTTTTAAATGGTTTTGAGTAATTAATAAATAAAAATAAGTTAGTGCGGAGTGTTCTAGTGTGTGACCATGACAATTTATTACTCCTTTCTAATGGACTTACTTGTTTCTAAACAGTTTAATGTACTACAAAAATAGAGTAAAATTTGTGTAAATAAATGAGATGACTCTTTGTGATGCGCTTATAAATTCTACAATTCCCTTGTATAGAATGCTATATATATATATATATTCATTAATTCAAAATCTTGAATTTAAATAGTATTCGAAGCTGTGATTGTCCGATAGTCAAGTCAATAAATGCGCTTTTATCACTGCACTTTGTGTAAATCGACCATCTTGACCGGAAATTACACTATGGTATGAAATATTATATAGGTATAATAAAATTATATATATAGTAGCGTGTTACCTGTTTTGCCCATGCCATAGTTTCTACGCTTCGATGTACTCATTTCAGCCGGTATTCAAAAAAAGTTTCAAGTTTATGAAAACATGTTTAATGGGATTTTATAAATAATCATTTACAGTGATTATGAAAATTTTGTATTTTATTTATGGTGATCTTTCGTTTACTACATATAATCGTGCCACAAGTATTAATATTTACAATTTGACGATGAAGGTCTTTGATTTCAAAATAAATTTGAAAATATGTATCGTAAACGTATTGTAAAAACATATACAGGTTAATTACGAATCATAAGAATCATAATAATATTTATATATTTGACGATAATCTGACATTAATATATGTATTGCTAGTTAAGAGTCAGTTTGTAGGTTTGTACTCATACGATGAGAAGAGTGGTGTAGGTTATATTATGATGTGATTTCGTCATGGCAGCATTTAGTTGTGTCGTGATCTTTGTATTGTCAACGTTATCTTATCATAAGTCTCACATTATAAAACTTTCAGATCTCCAGTTATAATTTTAATAAAGTTCATTTTATTTTTTCGATTGTAAACATAGAATTTATAATTTTTAATAAATATTAATAATTTTTGATGTTTTAAAATCTCTTTAGCGTCGTGTAAATCACTTAGTGTACTAAATGTTTGAATTTTTGTATTAGTACGACCTCATTTTCATGGTAATGTAAAGTAATATGAGATTATTATTAGTTGACATTAGGGTTTGGTTTGTGTCATTTTCGAACGTTATTCTCCAATTTTTAATAAATAGCACAATATGATAAAACAGTTATCTGTTAAAAATATACATATTTTTACCAAAAAAAAAACTATTTTTGTTTAGTTTAGTTAGATAGAAACTGAATATCAATCTGAAAAATTGTTAGTACAGCACTTAGCATATTTTGATTCTGTGATCCCAATATAATTTAACGTCTGCAAGACGTTTTGCGTTTGATCTTACGATCTTGCCATTGCTCACTGGATGCACTGCATGCACTTATTTCGATGATGATATCATTAAAGTGTAATTTATGAAGTTAATACAAATTGATGACTAAACTAGAAACTAGATTACTATTATTTAATATTAGCTAAACATAGATTCGAAAGATATGCCCCTTAAATCCGTAGTCACGTAATCAATTAATTAAGCATTTTAAAGTAGATACAGAAGCCGTACAGAAGAAATAATGTCTTTTTTTAATGCGTTTCAAGTCGCGACAATCACTTCTTTGTAAATTAATTCTCATGCATGTAGCATCTGTCATTATTCACTAATTAAAATATATATTACGAAGTGTGGTACGCTACGTGCATAAATCAGTTGCACTGCCAGTAAATGTCGTGAATTATATTAATATAAAGCTTGCTGTACGGGGGCCCACATAGTGGTCTCTCGATTAGAATACAAGGCCCTTCACACGTTGAGTAAAGATTCTACTTACAGCGGAGGGCGCGGTGCACCCTTACTATTGTACATATAGATGCTGTATAAATGTTTATATGGTTAATATACCTATGTATTGACCAGCATCTTGTATGTGTGCCTATGTTAAGAAGGCACAGTTGTCTTAAGACTATGGTGGAAATAAAGATAAATAAAAATAGTAACATCGACGTTTAGTTTGTTATTTATCTCATTACCTTTTTTCCTATCCTAAACTACTTTTGACTTATTTTTATAGTTTAAGGAATTATACTTAGAAATGTAAAGGTAAGGTTGAGCAACTGCTAGTAAGTAAGGTAGCATGTGCATTTCACCAGGCACATACCCCGATTCTTATGGTGGTATTATGCCAGTGCTTGGACACGATTCTGTGTCCTTACATGTGTTCGAGCCGTCCACAACTTAGTCCACATAACGTCCATAGTGTTGGACGACATGGGCAGAAGGAACCATTTCTAACAGCTTATTTTGGCTTATCCGGTATCACAAATAGCATGTGGGTGGGTGCGACTGAATAGGTCACCAGTCTAGCCATCAGCATTGGCAGCTATTATTTCTTCCCGCAATCAGGAACCGCACGTAGTCGACATCGACGTGCTTCATGCCTGATGCGAGTGTTGAACATATCATTAAAGGAGGTTTGCTAGTTCTTAGGACCATCAGCAGACCTCATCGGAGACCGACGTATGGCCTCTATAGATCGTAAAGGAAATAACGCCCCCCTTACGTAATAGGGGCAATCCTATAGCCGTCATCCGGGCAATTTTTGGAATTACATGGGAACATTTCGAGTATAATGATAGGAAAGGGAAGGAAAGTGATATTGCTTATACAGTATTATTTATTTTTTTAATTTCCACATGTCACAGGGTGTCTGTTAACTATAGGTATGGTAAAAATATATAAATTACAATTTAAAAAATAGGTGTTAATAGTAAAATTGATTCATATTACTAAAGAAACCTAGCAGTAGTATCAGGATATGTGAAGATAGTATCTAGACTTTGAAAAAGGAGATAACCCCCTTCAATGCGCCTGTCATCGTCAAACGTGCAATTTAAAGACTCATTCGTAAAGTAATTTTAAGAATTGTGCCCCAACTCCTAACATTCAGAAATTTAAATCTTTGACCTTCAGCTCAGCCACATGAGACGAGAATATCCTAATAGCTTTAGAAGGTACATGAAAAATAAAATATTGTTAGTGCCTATAAAATTTGAGGGTTTCCCTCTATTACCTTGGGATTCCATCATTAAATCTTGACCACATAAAAATAAAAAAAAAAACTCCTTTTTGAAGTAGGTTAATAAATGACCATGTAATATAGAAGTGTAGGTAGTTCAATTAATATTATTAGGAAACCCAGAGCTCAATTATTCATAGGAATAGCAAATGGTATATTTATTTATTTGGTACATAGCAATATAGCTAATATGTATCCATTTATTAGTTATTATAGCTATAGTTAACCAAAATCACTTAGCCTGGCCATAAATACTACACTACTGTTAAAAAAAAAAACAATTATTACATTTGAATTTAGAACATGTCATTCTTATATGAATAAATGCCGAAGCCAAAGAAATGAATATAGGGCCATGTCGCGTATTCTAAAAGATGACTTAGGACTTGTAGCCTTAACTTATAAATGAATATTGTGGTAAAATCAAAACATCTTCTTAAGCGGTATGCAAAGGAAGGTCACAGAAAAGTTTTATTTACAGACGAGATAATTTTTAGTATGGAGCATTATTTTAAGAAGAAGAATGAAGGTTATATTTGCTGGTTGGAAGGGGTGTTAGCTATCAAGGAGTGACGCTATATTTTTGTGAAAAAGGTTTCATAATATCGGCAGATGTGTATCAAGATAAGATTTTTGAGAACTTAGTTAATAAGCCTTTTAACAACACCATGTTCCATAACAAGAATGGTTCTTTCAGCAAGATTCAGCACCGGGCCATAAGCTCGATCCACCTAGGTGTGGTTGGAACCGAACGTTACTCACTTCATCAGAGCTGAAGACTGGCCGTCGTCTAGCCCCGATTTTAATCCGCTGGAATATAATTTATGGTCACTTTTAAAGAGTATGGCATGCTCTAAATGCCACGATAATTGAAAGTACTTAAAACAACCCTTAAGATTGGCAGTAAAGAATTTTCCAATGGAGAGAGTGCGTGTTTCTATTGATAACTGGCCTCAACAGGACTGTATTAAAGCCAATGGAGATTATATTGTTAATGTTATTATATTAATGTGTAAAAAAAACTTCCGCTTAATTAATATACAAAGATAGATATATGATGTGGTAAAATATGTTTTCTATTGTTGTAGGGATGCCCTGGCCCCGTCTCCAACGAGACCTAGTAAGGCTTAGCCGTAATATGGTAAGTCTGCACTAATAATGCATTTGTTTTAAAGTAATAACAATTACGCACATTTAACTAAAGTCAGCTGAAGTTAGTCGCGATACTCCCGATTGTTATTTGCAGCACTTTAAGGTGATGGTCAGGCTAAATAGTTTATTTTAAACAAAGCCATCTACACACACACAATCGATGGAGCCTTGAGATCTAAAATGTTTATGAATTTAAACTACCTATATAAATATTACAACTTGGCTAAACTATCACAATATTTTGTCCTACCTGGACGGTTGTTCAAACAAAAGTTTAAACCAACTGTTTGTACATGTATGTTTATTCGAGGTAATCTATATCATTACGACATTTTTGTTTCAGGATTGAATTCATCTTATTCGGAATGGTTTTCTATATCAGTAAGTGTAAATTTTACATGTGTTTAAAGACTAGAAGAATATTATATTATCCACGCTAGTTAGGTTCTTAGGTTCATAATAGTTTACTTATCAAAAAAACTTATGACAATTTGTAATTTATAAAAATGTATAGGAAAGTTTCGTATATTATTAATAAAAACCATAAATAAAAATAGATAATGACGTTTTATTTCGTAATATGTGCTTATTATAGTCAATTTAAGCCTCTCAGAAAACCGGTTGTAAGGAACGTTTGCATTGCATTTGCCCGAAATTAGTGAGACTTCCGCCGCCCAAGTCCCCCTCTCCTTTCTCCTCACCATTCTCCCTCCTCTCCCCTTTGCCCATATCATCATCCCCCTCTCTTCTTTCCCCTCCCCTCATCCTTTGTTACCCTCAAGGGTGGGCAGCGCACTTACGACTATGATCCTATGATATATAAAAAAAATACATGCCTTGCTTTGATTAAAATAAAAAGTAATTTAAAGTAGTATATTTGGAAAATAAAAATACAAAATACAGCACCTTTTTCAAACCAAACCTTTTTCAAATAAAATACATAATAAAAATACAAAATGCAGCTTTGTCTCCTACTCTACCTCTATACAAACATTGCATTGTATAGAGGTAGAGTAGGTAGTATATTCAGGTACATCTAGCAACTGAATTTTAAAGTGGTGTTCCTCAACCAATTGAGATTAAATTCTGCATACAGCTTGGATGACAATGTATGGCTATACTAACATAACAGACTACTTACTTTTGTGCACTTTAATTATATACATATTATTTCTTTAAAAAAAGGCAACTCCTGCATTTGGAATAATTCCCATGACGCCGGGTAGTTTTACAAACATTCAATCAACGGACACAAAGAATACCCAGACTCGGACCAACTATTTGTGGATCACATATACATATGTGTTTGTCACGTGTGGGAAACGAACCCACGTTCAGCAGTCAGGGTCACTAACGACTAGAAACACAGGCCCGTCGTATATGGATATCAAAGGGAAGATTAATTAATAAAGAATTAGCAAACAGCTAACAAGAATACCAAAATAAAATGACGTCACTCTAAATCCAACCATACCAAAATCTTTTTTTAATTTATTCAGAAGCAAAGTTAAGGAAATGCTATTACAATATTAAAGACTACATACACGATATCTTTTATTAACTAATTTTTAATATCATTATTATTGACTTATAATTTCTAATGTTTATTTTTACATGGAATTCTAACACTTAATTAATTTATATTTCTACGCCTTCAATGGCAAAACATGTTTTGACATTGTCGGCCTACTATTGTATTGGCCTACCTATTGAACTGTTATAGGATACATTTTCTGTAAACTACACATGGTTGAAACAAATAATTTATCTTTATAATTAGATAAGTAACCAATAACAACATTTTGCATCTTATTCTTTAAATAAATACATAAACTGCCAAGTCACTATTATGCTGCTATATGTTATCATGGCCTTCGACATGAAGTCATAGTTTGATTACGATAAAAAATTGACGAGCAGTGATGACTTGAGAGTTTTTGTTTATTTAGGCGTAGGTATCTTTTACTTTTTCTACTCAGGGACGGCTCCAGAAAGCAAGGATTTTATGTCAGCTCCACTTTTTAATATCACATAAATATTTTTACCTAATTTTTAAAACTCAACATTTACAACACATGTCCGTGCGGAGCTTCGGTCACTCGATGTTCGGAAAGCCAGTGGACCCGACGGTATTCCGGCAGTGGTTCTTAAAAACTGTGCACCAGAGTTGTCTCCTGTACTGACGAGCCTGTATCGCCTGTCCTATTCCTCGGGAATTGTTCCGGAGGCCTGGAGAGAGGCGAACGTCCAACCCATTCCCAAAAAAGGCGACCGCTCCGATCCAGCTAATTACCGTCCTATAGCCGTCACCTCCATACTCTGTAAGGTGCTCGAGCGGATAATCAACACCCAATTAATCCGCCACCTAGAGGATCACTCCTTGTTAAATGATCGGCAATATGGTTTTAGGCCGAACCGATCCACGGGTGATCTTCTAGCGTACGTCACACACCTTTGGGGTGAGGCTATGGATAGGCATGGGGAGTCCTTGGCCATCAGCCTCGACATTGCCAAGGCCTTCGATAGGGTCTGGCATCGCTCGCTTCTCTCCAAACTTCCTGCATTTGGTCTGCCATCTCAGCTATGCAACTGGGTTGCTGCCTTCCTCCACAAGCGCCGCATTAGGGTTCTCTGTGACGGCGCGGCCTCTGACTTCCAGGAGGTTAGCGCTGGTGTACCTCAGGGCTCCGTCCTATCGCCCACGCTGTTCCTTCTGCATATCAATGATATGTTGGCTCTTGGCAACATACATTGTTATGCAGACGACAGCACAGTACACGGGCGATACTTCGGACATCCTGCTGCCAAGCTAGCAGACGTTGAGGGAAAACGACAGGAGCTTGTTGCTGAGCTCGACCGGGTCCTGAGCCGCATCTCTCAATGGGGTTGTGAGAATCTGGTCGAGTTCAGCGCCAAGAAAACACAGGCGTGCGCGTTTTCATACAAAAAGTCTCCATGCCTTCCCCTTCCTACTCTTCAGAACACTCAACTGCCACTACAGGATAGGCTTAGTATACTGGGTATGGACTGTCGGGATCTCAATCCGCGTGATTACATCGAGAGCGTCACTAAGGCGGCCTCGCGGAAGCTCGGTGTATTGAACAAGGTGAGACGGTTCTTCTCGCCGGAGCATCTGTGTCTCTTATATAAGACCCAGGTTCGCTCCTGCGTGGAGTACTGCTCTCATCTTTGGGATAGCTATGCGCAGTATCTGCTTGACGCTCTCGATCGGTTGCAGCGACGCGCAGTCCGTATTATAGACTGTCCTGAGGTCACCCAGTCTCTTGAGCCCCTGCAGTTGCGAAGAGATGTCGCCTCTATGGCAGTTCTCTATCGCCTACATCACGGGGAGTGTTCTGACGAGCTCTTCCAATTGGTCCCACCTTCTCCCTTCCTCTACAGGACTACACGTGCTGGCCTGAGGAGTCACCGTTTGCGAGTCGAAGATATGCGATCCCGAACGAAACGGTTTGGCTCTTCTTTCCTGTGCCGATCAGTGAAAGCCTGGAATTCCCTACCAGCGCACGTGTTTCCTTCCCAATTTGATCCCGGGTCTTTTAAGCGGGGCGTGAAAAAGCATCTCACCAGGCCGCCATAGTGTGGGTCACCATGCTGCATTGACTAGACATGCAATGAGGATGGTGACCACCACTCTTGGACTCCATTTATTGCTTACCATCAGGCAAAGTGGAGTCATTATGGTAGGCTTACGAATAAAAAAAAAAAAAAATGTATTCTATTATATCAAGAAGACCGCTTTTTATTGAACTATTAAGTTTTGGGTTGAGTTTTAAGGCTTGATCAAAGCGTAACAAATATACTCATTTTCGAATTTATAGTATTAACATGCTGTATATTTATGTAGAGACTGGGAAGTGTTTGCCTTTAGGATAGTAAAGTTGCATACAAAATGTCGTGGCTAGAACTTAAAATTGATCACTTCATGATGTTGCCAAAAGTTTCTTGAAATGGTCTGTCATCTCATGATATGCTCATGCTAGATGAATAATTTATCAGCGTTTAACGATATGAACAGCTAAACAGACGACCACTGCATGATATTAAACTTTACTGATCATGACTACCATAAAATAATGAGAATATATATATATATATATATATATATATATATATACATATATATGTAATAAATGTATAATATTGTATATTAGATGGTAGCACTATTGTTGACACCTGATACTAAACCTTGATTTTGTTAATTGTATGTATTTGAAAGTTTTTTTTACGTACCACAATATCTACATGTACCTATGTTTCACCAAGGTTTTAATTCATTATATTTTTCTATGATAAGAGCGATTATTTAACAAGTAACAGTTATTGTAGTTGAAGTATTTGTAAATCCCCCAGCACTACGATATATAAATAATCGTAGATAATTATTCTTCGGCATGTATATAAGTACAAATAAAGAAATATCAAAGTTAATTTTTAGTACTGTTTCATATCGGTACTCCTCATTTATTATTGTTACAAAATGTTGTTGTATTATATACCAGTGGTGTTAGCTGTGGTGTATTACGCTTTGTATTTCTACTTCAGAAGGACTTTTAATTACTGGAAAAAACGAAATGTCGCCGGACCGAAACCCATCACATTTTTTGGCAATGTTAAGGAATTTACTCTCCGACGTAGTCATTATGGTATAGTTTTCAAAGGTTTATATGATTCGTTTCCCAAAGAGAAAGTTGTTGGTATTTACAGGATGACGACCCCTAGTTTACTCATACGAGACTTGGACATAATTAAACATATCATGATTAAAGATTTTGATTTATTCAGAGATCGTGGATTAGAATTTAGCAAAAAGGGATTAGGACAAAACCTCTTTCATTCTGACGGTAGCACGTGGAGCGCGTTAAGGGCACGATTCTCACCTATTTTTACATCGGGAAAATTAAAAGGTATGTATCACCTCGTGAATGACTGTGCTAACAATATGATGAACTATTTGAAAAATATCGCTCCAGAAGGTAAAGAATTGGATATAAATACATTAGCTCAAAAATATACAATGTCATCAATTTCGGTTTGTGCATTTGGTGTTCCTCTTAACAGATTTGAATGTGAAGTTGATGAAACATTACAAAATTTGGATAAGATTTTATTAAAACCTAATTACGGCTTCGAAATCGACATGCTGTATCCAGGTATTTTGAAGAAACTCGGCATTTCGCTTTTCCCAGCAAGAGGAACAAAATTCTTTCAGGACCTTGTCCGCGATATAACTTTACAGAGGAATAGTAAACCATCAGGTAGAGGTGACCTCATGGACCTTATGTTGCAGCTAAGACAGACGGGGTCAGTGTCAACCCTAAGACCCAAAGAAGGAGAAGATATCGATATAACTAAAATAACTGATGATATTATAGCTAGTCAAGCTTTCGTTTTTTATTTGGGTGGATATGAGACTAGCTCCACTACAATTAGTTTCCTACTGTACCAACTGGCACGTAATCCCGAGATACAAGACAAATTAAGAGAAGAAATTGATTCTGTAACACAAGCTCATGGATTGGCTCAGTCTGAAGTAACATTCGATTCTCTTAAGGATATGAAGTATTTGGATATGGTAGTTTCAGAAACACTCCGGATGTATCCGATAGTGGATCCACTGCAGAGAAAAGCAGAACGCGATTACAAAATACCTGGCACAGATGTGATTATTGAAAAGGGCATGTTGGCGATAATATCACTATTGGGCATACACTACGACGAGAAGTATTATCCAAATCCAGATGTATTTGACCCTGAAAGATTTGATCCCAAGGTAGCGGGATCCCGGCATCCGTGTGCATACCTGCCCTTTGGAGTTGGCCCAAGAAACTGTATTGGTAAGTAAAACCACATTCAAGTATAGATTACGAACACGTATTGAAAATTTTACTCTCACTTTAAATCATAAGAAACCGAGGCTCTCTAAAAACACTATTGTACTACGTTTTTTTTTTTAAGTTTTTGTGTAGGAATAGTAAAATATAATTTCTGAGTTCATTTGGGACTTAACAGTGTATCTGTTTTATTGTTAACACATTGATTTTGAGTTGTAAAAGACGTAAGACATTGGTTACAAACGCGTAGTTCGTTTCTGGCCGTCTCACAAAAGCTTAAAGCAAAAATTTAAATCTCATAATTGACTTGTTCTTTCAACATGCCGGCAATTCTTTATGATTATATTGTATTATACTATGTGATTTTCTCATTCTAACGCGATTCTGTAATAGAAGTCTTAATTACTACCATGATTGTTATCAACTAATAATAGTTTTTACATACATTAGTAGTAACGTTGGTTACGAATTGATTATTAATGAGTCTTAAATTCAAGTTAATGATTATTTTAATAGTGGAATATGAATTGTGTCTATTGAGTGGGGTTCGAACTAGTATATATATACAAAGTAATAGTAGTTGCGAATAAGGGTATATTCTGAAGGCTGAGAAAATCGATATTTTGAAAAAAAGCCAATTTATTACGTTTGTTCTATAATAATAATCAACTATAGTTTAAGAAGGCCGTCAGGGGCTTTGACAAATGACATTTGCAAGCAACAGTTTATTACAGCTTATCTTAAACTATAATTTTACTAATGAGAATCTAGCTGCGTATCGTAATTTTTCTCGTATAATTAAATCAATGGGTAAATACGATTCTTGCGCTTTATGGTAGTTTGAGATCAACAAGTTCACGCGCCCCAATCTTAGTTAAAAAATATTGGTCTAAGGCCCTAATTCAATTTGAAATTATATATTATACAGATTAGTACCTTTTTTTCCTCATTTATTCATAGTTACTGAACTGTTTTTTTTTGTTACAGGTATGCGGTTTGGCTCACTTCAAACCCGACTGTGTATAGCCAAGTTAATATCAAAATTCCAAGTGGAGCCTAGCGAGAACACAAAGGCGTTCACTTTTAGCCCAGAAAAAATAAGCCTCACTCCGTTAGAAAACATATATTTAAATATCAAACCAAGGGCATCTTAACTAAAGAAAAATGACTTATCGTACGTTAGTTTGAAAAACTTGGCTACAGAACCCCACGAACTACTAGCCTTAGCAACATCAGATAATACCAGGGCCTTTACTATTATTTTTTATTTGTATAAATATGTAAACGAAAAAAAAGTAAATTTGATACCTACTTACTTTTGCTTTTGTACTATTGTTCTACTATGTAAAATATAAAATAAAGTATTAATAAATACCTCTATGTAAAAAAATTAAAACTTACATTTATTTTTTGATTCGGCTTACAGTATATACTAAGTCCACCAAAAAGTTTAGCACACTTTCTTTGTATATCTAAACATGGTAATGAGTGAGATAAACCTTTTGCCAACTTGTATTTTGGATGAAATTTGACCATAAGGGCCCAGGATACGGTCGATGGCAGTGGTGCCTGAGGTTATATATTTTTTCCTTAGTGCTGGACAAAAATTTGGGGTGATTTTTGATAAATATAGCTGGTTTCAATAACATTGTCGTCCACGCCCCATATACTCATGTGGGTATACATATAAATTATATGAATATGACCAAGGCAACGGTCGTCAGGGCTCCAATGATAGCAACCTCCTGACTAGGCGGGTCACGTAGAAAAGAACTGCCACCTGCATCAGTCCCTTGATCCAACCATCTAACGAGAGTTCCTTAAGGTTTTGATCGAAGCTATAGATATATAGTCACAGAATCGATATTCCACATATCAACAAACTCGTTACACAAATCCAAATACATTATGTTTATTTTTTTCAACTTTCAAGAGATTCTCTCCATGAGGAAATAGCGATATCGACAATCATTGCACGGCCCTCTTATCGGTCTATCACCACTACATTAGGCTTATTGGCTATAATAGTCCTGTCAGTGATGATAGATCGATCCCAATACCATGAGGCAAGAGCATTTTTGAGAACTGGGTCGAGCACATCCAGGTAATATGTCACCCCTAATTCACAAGATTGTATTTAGGGGAAGTTGTAGATGTACTATCCTAATCACTAGGTTATGCCTTTGCAAATGTTCATTGTCGGGTCGGTATTGTCGGTGAGAACAACCAGAAATAAAATGCCTGATAGATTCACCGGGATGGTAGCATGCCCGACTTATGTCGACCGTACCGTCTTTCAGGATAAATTTCCGATAGTTTAGTCATAACGACTGTAACCAATATCGTAGCATAATAAATATTGTAGCCAGGATGTAGAAGCTCTACAACAGGCCCATTTAAGGCCCGATAGAACCGTCCGTAGAGTCTGTACACTGCTAACCGCGTATCAAATGCACCATCCACGTTCATCAGTCAAGAGAACTGGCGAAACCTGCAGTACTTAATATTACAGATCGAAGGGAGATATGGAAGAGCAAAGAGCTGCATGGACCTTTTCATTGTGCTTTAAACGATCCCGATGTAGATCAATTATCATATGTGTCCTGACTAAGTTTCATTCGTAGGGAATGTCATCGTCCCGGAGAAATCCTCAGGCATATTATTTCCTGTTGTTCTCGACTTGCCAACGCCGAATACTTGCATAGACTTAATCAAGTCTCCAGGTTAGTCGATCAGCAAATTGTTCTTAGATATAAACCTTGTGGCTGTCGTGTTACCGAACTTCAGGTATGTGGCCGGTCACTGGGCATTTTCAAGAACTTATTGAAAATGCTTAGTTGGCCGGCCATGGTAGTGCAAAATTATACTGGGATCGACCTATAATCACTGACAGGACTATTGTTGTCAATTAAACTGACATAGTGGCAGAGATTGACCGATTAGAGCGAGCAAAGATTTTTGTGGTGATACACAATTAAAATATTTGGTTTTGGCCCATGAAGTCGAGGCTCTCAGAAATGACTATATTATTAGGTTTTCATCTTTTTCCTTATGTAAAATAGTTACAGAGTTTATTTGATACATGACAAAAGCTCGTGAAATGTGGGTGTTTTACCAAAAATACTCGTATATGCAAATAATAAATGACGTCGGAAAAGACGCGTAATTCGAGTAATTAGAGTCCTAATGATTACATACATAGAAAGATATATCGTTGTGGATCGGAGACTTTATTATGAAATGTTATTACGGTCATCACACATAACATTTTTTTTTTTAATCTCGTAACTAAATTCATTACAATGTACGACTATTGTATTTTCCTGATGTGACCACTCCCCATTAAGAATAACACAACTATTTGTGTATCAATAACCATTAGATCAACAGACCAGAGGTTATATTTTTAGATAAATAAATATATGACTATTAATAAAGATTTATTTCAAACATTAACAGTAGGTACCTAATGTTGGATATGTATACACTATAATATTTATCCAATTTTTATACGGAGTGTTTCAGAATTTATCGAAAGATGAATGAAATAAGATAAAAAAAGGTATTTATGTGGCAGAGGTAAATGGAGTTGACGGAAGAGGAAGACCTCGGCGAATATTCTTAGACTAAGTTCAAGACAATCTAAGCAAACCCCAGGTCAAAAGTACCTTTAACAGACGAGCCTGTATGCGGAACAGAATGAAAGTTGAAGAAGCGAGAAAGCAAAGCAAATGGCAGGAAGTGGTCTCTGCCTACCCCTATGGGAAAGAGGCGTGATATTATGTATGTATGTATGTTTCAGAAAGGTGGAATCAAACCTTAGGAGTGTTATGAGTAAACGATAAATATTTGATTTTGATTTTGATTGATTTAGCATTAACAAAATGGATTTTAATTTTTTTTTTTGGTAAACAGCTTCTGTGGGTTCACATTTCTAAACAACATACCTAATAATAATTATTAATTTTTTATATATTTTTTTTGGTAATAGGTAATCTGGATGTCACATGCTACTAATATCCTTGATATTAAATAACCATAGTTCCATTAATGTTAGCCCTTTCTCCGTCTTGATATATTAGCGTTATAGATCAAGTTTGAGGATCAATTGTCAGTTTTGAACTATACGAACCTGAAATAGAGTACGCATTTTTGAAACATCTGTACAGTCCTTAAATTTAATTAAACGATAAGAGTGTACGGTATGAATTGATTGGCATTTACTAGGACAATGAATTGAGTTGGAGTTACTACCGCGTGAATCCAGTATAACATCACTTCAGATATTAAAAATCATGATACCGCGTCAATTAAACTAAAACATTGGCATTATAACATTACAACAACGGTTATAGTATTTATTATTATTATTAGTTATGGACTCTCTCTCTCAAGCGTGTATATTCAAAGCAGAGATTCTGCCAATGTCAAGTATTTCTAGAGAAAAAACAGTCTATAAAAATATGATCGCCTGGTTGGCCGAAACTTTTACCGTTGTATTATTATAACGTTCAATGTATTTTTGACATTCAAAATCCAAAACGGATTTGACAGCGGACATGTACATAGGTAGAATAAATATATTAAGGACTTTTTACTATGGACTAAGGTACTTTTTTCTACGGTTTTTTTTATATTATAGTGGAGCAGACTAACAAGTGGGTCACCTGATGGTAAGTGACAACCGCCGTCCATGGACACCTGCAATTGGAGAGTCGTAAGTACGCTGCCCGCCTTTGAGGGTAAAGAGGGATGAGGGTCTGCGGGGAGGGGAAAGAGACGGGGATGAGGAGATGAGAAAAGGGGCAGAATAGTAATCTCTTCGGGGAAATGTTTCACAAACAGTTTTCTGTGAGGCGGTGGTATCGCACTAGTCGAGCCGGCCCATTCGTGCTTAATAGCATGGCTCTACCACGTAATAACTTACGCCTCTCCCACCTCCTTACCTTACCTCCTTGGTTTTAAATCTTATTTTTTGTAGCTCTGGTAACGTGTAGGTATACAAAATTGTTGGATGATTCCGACAAACAAGGGAACTCAGTTTTTTATTTCTAATATTAAAAGTTATAATAGGATTTTGTTTACATATATGATTAAATCAAACATAATATCTCTTCCTATTGTCTTATACAACGAGATATATTTTTAAAACCCCCGTATTGGACGCCTGACTTCAAACCTTTATATATATATATAACATATATATATATACATATGTATATATATATATATAGGTACCTATCACGATGTGGAAATCTACAGCGTTAAAAGCATTGCTGAAATCTAGTATCTATTAAGGAGAGAACGGTAACTTCATACAAATATTGCAAGATAAATTAAAGCTTGTAATAAAAAATATTAAACTGTATTTTGTGTTTCATTTGTAAATAGTTTAAATACTGTATTTTGTATTTCAAATACGCTATTTAAAAACATTCACAACAGACTATAGCTATAACTATACACTAACAAATTCACTAAATAACAGTGTCCGCGTATCTCGATCCGAACTTAAGTGACCAATAAAAATCTTATCAAGCCCGCCACGTTTTACACCCAACCATTCGCCGTCACTTGCTGTTAACTACTTTCATTATATACATAAAAAAGTGTATAGACACTTTTTTATGTATCTTATATTGTTTCCTTATTTTTAACAGAAGAAATACTAGGTTTTGATATGGCGATAAGCCAACTTTCGGCTTTTTGAGCTTCGAGGTACTAGGTAAATATATAAAAAAACAGGGTCAGGTGTACGTCATATGTACATTCTTAAATACGCTGATATACACATTATCTAAATAAACACAAAAACAGCTAGGTCATTTACATGCTGCGGTTTTGTTATCACGTATTTTATAAGAAATCAACATCAACAATCAACTCAAGAGACACAAGTGCGTTGCCGGCCTTTTAGGTAGGAGTACGCTCTTTTCTTGAAGGTTTGAAGGTCGTATCGGTTCGGAAATATGGCAGGAGACAATTTGTTCCATAAGCTGGTTGTGCGAGGCAAAAAGCTTCTGGAGAAGCGCACAGTGGTGGAGTGCCAATCGTCCAGGTGATGGGGATGGATATTTTGTCGCGTAGGACGATGGCGGAAACCAGCAGCCGGTATAAGTCCGAACAATTCCTCTGAACACTCCCCATAATACAAGCGATAGAGAATGCAGAGTGAAGCTACATCTCTACGCAACGCCAAGGTGTCAAGTCGATCAGAAATATCTTGGCAGTCGATGATGCGAGTCGCTCTCCGTTGAATGCGGTCAAGACTGAGAAGTTGGTACTGGGGTGCACCTGCATAGAGATGAGAACAGTATTCCATGTGCGGCCGAACCTGCGCCTTATAAAGTTGCAGGCGGTGGGCCGGAGTAAAATACTGTCTCGATCTGTTTAGCACACCAAGCTTCTTCGAGGCTAATATGGCCTTACTCTCTAAGTGAACACGAAACTGGACTTCGCTTGATATATCGACGCCAAGGATTCTGATAGTGCTCTCAAATTGAGGTGATACGACCAATGGCATCTTTTTAGCGGTGAACGATGTTAAGTGATAACTACTATTATTGAGAAAGTGGTTAAGCCTCTTAACAACATCATGTTCCAAGAACAAGAAGGGTGTTTTCAGCAAGACTCAGCACCGGGTCATAAAGCTCAAGCCACCCAACTGTGGTTGGATAATAATCTGGTATCATCTCACCCCTGTTGAGGGGGGTGGGGAGACTATTTGAAGCTCTGGGCTCCTTATAGTGGTTTTCCTCGCAGCTCACCACTGTGAGCCGGTCATTGGAGTTAGCTCACCGGCCTTGAGGTTTGCTCGCCGATCGCTTCTCCGAAGAGGGTCCAGCGAGCCGCCTGCGAGAGGTCAGTGGTTGGCTATCTGCATCCGACGGCGAAGCTAATGCCCCGCTCGAGGGAACTGATATGAGCTCCCGAGCGGGACATTTGAGTCGCCTCCGGATGAGTGTTGTATCGTCTGGATGTGGGAGCGGAGCAATACCTACCCGATGGGGAAGTTTCAAGCGGTCAGCTCAAACATCCCCGTGGCGAGTCTGCTCACAAACTCCTTTATAGGTTCCCACTTGAGGTCTCGGTGGATTGTTGCATTCCTGAGGTACCTGGGGGCGTCGACCACCATGACCGAAGGCAGCTGTTCTCTACAGCCTGCAAACGTTGGCGCGATGCCCCTGCTATCAAGTTGTACCAGGCCGGCCCACCGTAGGTGTGGCGCGACCTGATATATGTTTTGTAAATGCCTAGTTTGGCACTTACAGACGCAGGTTTGGCGGGCGGTGTGCCATACCGGTTATCATCGCCTGGGTCTTCGACACGTTGCACTTGAGCCTCCATCGCTTCAGCCAGCCTGGAAGGGCTTCGAGTGTGGGGCGCAATTTCCGTGCAGCGTGTGCGGCGTTGCGTGAACTTGACAAGTACGCGGCATCGTCTGCAAACAGTGCCAGCTTGACGTCTCCGACTACAGGGATGTCATCCGTGTAGTGGGCGTACAAGGCCGGTGACAGACAGCTCCCTTGCGGGACTCCGGCACTGATGGTTTTGATTTCCGATGTGGTATCCTCTATAGCCACACGGAAGGTTCTCTGGGTCAGGAACAATGCAATGATCGCGACTACTTTTCGTGGTAGACACGATGTCGACTGCTTGTGGATGAGACCTTCATTCCACACTCTGTCGAACGCCTTCTCCATGTCGAGCATCACGGTCACCGTGCTCCCGCCCTTGTTCAACCACGTAGCCATCTCGTCTAGGACACGAGTCAGCTGGAGCGTGGTGGAGTGCTCCTGGCGAAATCCAAATTGTTTGGGCCTCAGCCGGATGTGGGGTTGAGCCCTTACTAGCAGTAAGCGCTCGAACACCTTGGACGTCGTCGAGAGGAGTGTGATGGGCCGGTAGTTCTCCGGTTTTCTGAGGTCCTTGCCAGGCTTCGGAAGTACGATAACCCGACCCCGCTTCCAGATGTTAGGGAAGTGGCCGGTCCTCAGGATACCGTTGAACAGTTGTGTCAACGCTATGAGTGATTTCAGTGGAAGTCGATGCAGTGCAGTGTTCGGTATTCCGTCTTCACCAGGTGCTTTCCGTGGGTTGTTTTTCCTGATCATCGCAGCAACCTCGCTTGGTGTTACGAGCAGTTCACCCTCAGACTGGGCGAGGGGCTTCGAGAGGTAGAGATGGGTTGCCACCTCTATCTCCCGAGTGTGGTCCTCGTCTTGATTGTCGTGAGGTGTGAACTGTTTTTCGAGGCTGTTCGCGATGATCTCGGCACGGTCTTGCGCTTTGTAGCGTATTTGCCCGTTCTCAGCGAACAGAGGGCGCGTGGGGTTTGGTTCTGCAGTCAGTTGCCTGCAGAGTCGGTGTACCGAGGGCTGTTCATCCTCGATATCTATGAGAAAGTTCTCCCATGCGTCACCTCTGTGCTCCCAAAGAGCAGCCTTGAACGAGTTGGTAAGGCGGTTGTATCGGGTCTTGTCTCGGGGGTGCCGAGTTCTCTGCCAGAGCTTCTTAGCCTCTCGCTTCTCCTCGAGCATTTTACGGAGCCGAGCGGGCAGAGGGTTCTGTCGCTCGCTGCTCGGTCTAGTGCTCGAGGAGCCTTGAAGTGCGGCTTGGATAGCTCCGGTGATTACTTCGGCGGCTTCATCGACTTCCACTGGCGTTTTTACAACCGTAGGGCGGCTGTAACCCGCTAAGGATTCTTAGTAAGCCCTCCAGTCTGTGTGGACTGTGGGCTTCGGTGGGCCGACCGTAGCCGCGGGCTCCCTGAACACAAGTAGCACCGGCCTGTGGTCCGATGGTAGGTCCTCAAGCACTTCCTGTGCCGGAGGTGCTCTTAGTCTTTTGAACACTATGATGTCCAGTACGCTATCACTAGCCCGCTGGGTCCAATCTAGTGGGTTCTCTGGGGCCAGCGATTTCATAGTTATGCATATCGGAGTCTTGCATAATTAGATTTCCCATTGCGTTGTTGGTGGTGTTGTGCCATGCTTGGTGCTTTGCGTTCAGGTCTCCCTCGATTATGGTCGGCGTTGTATGTTGGAGAAGGCTCCGAACTTCATCGACGCGGGCTCTCTGATTCGGAGCTCGATAGGCCGCGTAGAGGCGCATCTCCCGCCTGCCGATTTGGACATCGATACCAAGCGCATACATGGTATCGAGTCTCTTCGGTTCGACGGGTTGATGCACTACTGTCCTCTTCACTAGGACAGCGAGTCCATGATATACTTCGCCTCTTGGCGAGACCTCATCTTGGCGGTACACAATGTACCCTGGGATCTTGAGTGGCCTGTTGGCCTTCAGTTGGGTCTCCCTTATCAGCATGATATCAACCCGCTGTTCCTTGAGATATAGGCGTAGTATCTTGGATTTCAGTGTCTCCGCGTTGCAATGAACCACCCTGAGCGGCTTATCCATTGGTAGTGAGGTTTTGCAGCAGTCCTGACGTATTAATCTCGCCTGCCTTAACACGCTGTGCGAACAACATGAGTAAGGCAGCGAGTTGGTCCCTCTCCGGGTCTCTGGCTCTAACTCTGGCGCTAACGAAACCGATGAGGATCCTGCCGGCGTCGCCCAAAATTTTGGCCGACGCTACGGGACAGCTGATCCACACCGCACCAAGGCCTCCCGGACCGGGGCGGATGGTGCCGACTTTGATGTTTTCCGCGTTGCACTGCGTCCTTTCCTGGACTGCAACGCGGATATCATCGAGAGTCGTCCAGGCCCGAAATGCGCAGCTACGCGCACTTCGTGGGCCTGGAGATCTTCACACCATCCGTGGCTGCGAAGACTCCCCTCAGCTTCTCGGCGAAGGTGTCCGCCGTCTTTGCGCCATCGGCCCCAGGGAACTCGAGGACCCGAGCTCCCGTCTGGGCTAGGCGCAAGCGGACCCCTGCCGTCCCGAAATTGCCGGCGAGACAGTCCCGTGCCGTCTTAAAGACGGCCGCGTAGGACAGCCCGCCGGTAGACGCCTCTGGCGACACGGTGACTACAACAGCCGCGGTTTTAGGCGGCTGTAGCTTCCGCGGCTTTTTTCTGGCCACCGCCACCGACGACGACTGCGGGCCAGAGGCCGCCTTTTCGGCAGCCTTCTTGGCCCGCTGTCGGGACTTTTTCGACTTTGGCCCCCCTACTACCTGCCAACCCTCATTGGAGGGGGCAGATGTGGAGGGGCCAGGCAGAGGTGTTGGAGTGGGGGGCGGAACAGCTCCGCTCCAGCCGTAGCCACCGTCTTGGATCCCGTCTTCGGCGCAGCAGTCCCGGCTGGAGCTTTCGCCCCCCGCCGCGTCTTGCGAGCGGCGGCAGAACCCGGGACCGACGTCGCCGCCGCGTAGGACACTCGACCCTCCACCACCACGGGAAATGTGGTCGGTGCCGACGCGGCCTGCGGCCTCGGCGCCGCTAGCGGCGGCCGAACAACAGGGGCCGGGGGCAGCCTTGCCTCCAGACCCGCAATCCGCCCGTCCACCAGATTTCCCATCGCCTGCAGCATGTACTGCAGCATCTGCTGCAGGACGTCTTCGGAAACTCCGGTGACAGTAGGGGCCGGCTGAGACGTAAACGGGGCCGGCTGGGACGCAGACGGGGCAGGCCGGGACGCAGACGGGGCCGGCCGGGACGCAGACGGGGGGGCCGGCCGCGACGTAGGGGGGGCCGGCCGCGACGTATACGGGGCCGCCTGGGATGCAGACGGGGCCGGCCGGGACGCAGACGGGGCCGGCCGCGACGTAGACGGGGCCGGCTGGGATGCAGACGGGGCCGGCTGGGATGCTGACGGGGCCGGCTGGGACGCCGCAGACGGAGCCGGCTCGGAAGCAGACGGGGCCGGTCGGGACGCAGACGGGGCCGGCCGCGACGTAGACGGGGCCGGCTGGGATGCAGACGGGGCCGGCTGGGATGCTGACGGGGCCGGCTGGGACGCCGCAGACGGAGCCGGCTCGGAAGCAGACGGGGCCGGTCGGGACGCAGACGGGGCCGGCCGGGACGCAGACGGGGCCGGCTGGGACGTAGACGGAGCCGGGTTCTCTCGCTCAGGGCGCTCCGCCCGGAATTGGGCGAACTGGGCGCTCAGCTCCGCCACCTGCCCCGTCAGGTGATCGGTGGCCGACTGGAGGCGAGACACGTCCCCGATT
Organism: Tyria jacobaeae; assembly: GCA_947561695.1. Classification (NCBI taxonomy): domain Eukaryota; kingdom Metazoa; phylum Arthropoda; class Insecta; order Lepidoptera; family Erebidae; genus Tyria; species Tyria jacobaeae. The sequence continues at coordinate 7,354,286 of OX387221.1, forward strand.
AGGGTCTCTATGACCAGCGCCACTGCGGAAGAGGAGTCCTTAAGGGCCCTGACAAAGGGACCCTTAAGGTTTACGGACTTGGTGGCCACCTTGTTTATGATGGCCACTGCCGCGTGCGCCCTCTCCTGCAAAGAGGCCGGTGATTGGGGCACTGAATCCCCCTCCACCGGCTCCCCGATTGTTAGCAGGAGACCAGCGATCTCCTCTTCCGCCTGCAGTTCGCCGTCGGCTCTGGCCCGCCTATAGGATTCCGCCTTGCTAAAGACGGAACCTGACGGGCCTGACACCGGGGTACGCGAGCGCCCCCTATGGCTGCTTGCCACCTTAGGAGGCAACATCTCCTGAGCGATGTCACTCTCGCAACCTTGGGGGCGTCCGCGCTTACGGTCGTCTGCCTCGGTGTCCATCGGTTCCGGTGCGTCCGGCGTCGCACCGGAACTACCACCCGCTACATTAGCGACGGACTTGGAACGCGTGCGTTCCGATTGTCTTCGGCTCCCAGCAGTCAGATTGACTTCTGGGAGCCCCACTGGTATAGTTGTTCCAGCCGCAGCGACATCCTCGGTGGATGAGTGGACGTCCGCCGCCTTTTGGAACTGCCTTTTGCTGTTCCGCGGCAGGCGCGACATCGACCCACTTCTTGTTTGCGCGTCCTTCGCGATATTTCGGTTGCCGGATTTACCGCTCGGCAACGGGCGTGCTAGACATTGATTGCCCCCCCCCAGAATACGATTGGGGGCTGCCGAAGCCGACTGGCTCCGGGAGGGATTCCCCAGACGCGTCGCGTCTAGGACCCTCCTGGGTAGGTTTATCCGTAATTTTACCCATGTCATATTTTGTGAGTTTAATGTCCTCCGACAAAAGGACGCCCTTGGCACTGGACTCCCTCCAGCGATTCAGCTCATTGCCAGGCGTCAGAACGTGAGCTTGGGGTTTTTTTTTTATAGAGGTTTACGTCCTCATAGCTTCGAAGAGCCACCGGTCCTGTCCGTTCAGGATTACGGCTGGGCCGGACGGGGTCTGCACCAGACCAGATCCGTCCGCCCCCTGTCCCTCTCGGAACTACGGGCACTCAAATACGCCCTCCGCTAGAGCAGAGGGACGTTTAGAGTGCCCCGCGCGGCAGTACGTAGCCAGACTCCGTCTGGTATCCCATTTAGTCTGGGGTCTCCTTCTGGGCCTATCCGGCATGAGTGGCTCTACCGGCATAGCCCCAGAAATCATCGACCCACGCAAGCCCCACCACGACGACAACGTAGGGATACATTGGGGGGAGCGCGGTAGACCCTGCGACAATCCATATGATTGGCAGTGAAGAATTTTCCCATGGAGACAGCGCGTGTTTGTATTGATAACTGGCCTCATTGATGGGATTATTTTGAAAGAGCTACATATATTTATAATGCTATTATATTAATGTATAAACACACATTACAGTAATAAATCTTTTATGCAGTAGAAAAAAGGTAAAATTTATCTTTGTAACAATATGTATTTCGGCAGCACGGGACACTTTCCTTCCGACTGACACAGGTTCTTTCCTTACACGGCTGCTTCGAACAGTACCTACACTCGGTCGCTAGGAGGGAATTGCGTCCCACCTGTCACCACTACGACTGTAGTGAGGACTCGGCCCAACATAGGGAGGACGATCTCCACTCGGACCGCGCTTACTAGTGCCCCATGCCGCCTTGAGTGTGGCCACAGCTAGTCGGGACGGGTTTTTATGATATCGATGGACAGACAAATAGACGGGTCTCGACTTTGAGGGTGATGAGGGATGGGGGATGCGGGGAGGGGAAATAAGACGGGGGTAAAAGGAGAGTGGAGTTAGGCCTCCGGAAACCTCAGTAATTTCGGGGAAATACAACGCAAGCGTCGCTTCACAACCGATTTTCTGTGAGGCCGTGGTATCGCACCGGTTGAGTCGTCAATTCGTCCCTAAGCATGGCTCTACAACTGTTAAATGTAATTGTACCTACACCTAAATTGCAAAAAATCCATAAGTCATAATTCCCAGTCCATTTTTGTATCATAATGTTGTGTGATACAACATAAATACGTGATACGTACAATACATAAATACGTGATAACAAAACCGCAGCAGATACATAAGTGATTTGGCGGTTTATGTATTAATCTACACCAAAAATATTTAATACTACGACATGCATACTAATATAACATACTTATACTAATACCATAAATGTGAAAGGACCTGTCTGTTTGTCTGTGTGTCATGTACTACAATATAAATGTATTTCACCAAAGACACGTCTCAACCATTATTATATTGTCTATTAAAACGAGTATATCTGATAAATAGTTACTGTACTCAGAGTATTTGTAAATCCCAGCACTAGATTTCGTACAAAATTATTCTTCGGTGTGTGTATAAATACAGATAAAAAAATATCAGAGGATGACCTCTTCTTACTCTCTTGTTATACGTATTATTGTACGTTTACAAATAGGCATATAAAATCTGGTAGCACTGCAAATAATAAAGAAATTTATAATAAACTAGCTTTTCTAATCTAGTCACCGTACTGTTCTGTTCTCAAAAGCTGTATCATCGAACTTGACTTAATTTTTTTTGTTGCATTCGGACATCAAGGTATCATATTGTTTTATTATAGTGGGTAGATATGGAATAAAAATGTACTTTACTTCTTGTTTAGTATTCATATTTTTGTTAAATATTACCATATTCATAAATGATGAATGACTGAAATATTAATAACACAAATTTAATACGATACAATTTAAAAATGACTATAAATAAGTTATTTGATGTAAGTTGACATAATTTTCAATAATAACTCTAAAATTGCCAAAAGACAATGACCAGAAATGCTATTGCTGTACAAGTTATAGTGTAATAATTAACATTTGAGTAATTTATTGAAGAGGCCGAGGTATGTTATTATCTCTGTCAACTCCGCGCTCTCTTAGGACAATATGTTAATAATAATTCACGAGTGCGGAGGTGGCATAGAAAATAACATACTGAGTTCTTCGATAAATGACTCAAATATAATTGAGGCTGGGTCTAGTGGCATAAAATTCGAAATTTTTGAATTATTAACGAAAACAATGCGTTCACCATGGGATCCATTTGTTACTAATCTCATAATAGATTATCAGTATTAGTAGTAGTAACTAATTATATTATAACAATCATTCATAATCGCCACTACTATATACATATTATACCAGTTTATATCCTTAAGGAAATCACGGTTTCAACCATCAATAAAGTTAAGAAAATTAATAAATTACCGTAGATGTAGAGTAATAAACATTCATAAAAGTTTATCATTTCGTATTTATTATCTTCTAACCTTTTTGGTGGGTATTACTTCTAACTTATGTATATAAAATTATTACAATTTATACATATGTATCTGTCAAAACCTATAAAAATCGCTATTAATTTGCAAAATGCATCACTTTAGATGGCTTTACGAACATTTGGTTAAAAAAAAAAGAAAGCATAATATTATGAACTGGCTTATATACTTTCCATGAAAAAGAATCGGTCTTATTTAAAGAAATATTAACAGCTGGCCCTGGGTGTCGCTGGCCGCCACCAAAACCATTTGTCTGTTAAGCCGCTTATAATGCTAGAATTTACCTGGTAATTGGCAGTTGGCCGCCCCCTTGGTTCGCTATGTTCGTAGTTTTCCCTCGCTTTTGCAACTTTCAGGATTCAAGGCAGTTTTGTTGCATTGTAAGTTTTGTTGCGAAGAATATTGTTTTATAGTATGTATGTCGGACGACTCGGACTATGATCCCGATTACATACTTTCGTCGGAATCTATTTGAAGTACCGATATTGATGTATACAAAAGCTATTTTTTTACATTGTAAGTTTCTTACTACTTCTCTCGTTGTTTTGTGCTAAAACAATAATTTCCCCCCCCCCCCCCCCCCGCCATACAGAAATGTCATTTTTGCTCCGATTGACTTTTGTTTTTCAACATGTAGCTCACTGTATGCGCACGCCAATACCAGACATATTTTTTTCATTATTAGCAGGCTTGTAGTACAAAAATCTGTTTCAATTTAAGGAGTCACAGCGCTTCCCACGGCGTGCTCAAAGCATTCCATGGCCTGCTGTAATATTTTTCATTTTGAGTGACGGTTTAACGCAATGGAGTCGTTGGGACCTGGCGGACTCCATGGGTTGCTGAACTAGAACCACTATATATTGCTGGCAGTGACAATGCTAATTTATGAAGGGTTCAGTCAGTTTTAAAATGCCTGCTACTGACAGGAATTAAAATCTTTTTTAGTATTTTATAGAATGTAAAGTAGATAGTTAGGCATAAAAAGGGAATTCCATTTAAAAATGAGATGTGTCCATTGTGAACGCAAAAAGAGACACACCAGTAAAACAACTAAAATAAAGCAGTCAAGTTCTATATTTTATCGTTTACTTAATTTATTTTGTACAAACTTCAACAATATATATAATAAATACTCAATTAAACCTCTATCATTCGCAAACTGAACTCACTTTTTTTGTCATAAGTATAGTTAAAATAAACAATGCAATGATATTATAACTTATTGTCTAAACTTAATTAAACACAACTTTTTTGTGCAAATATGCCTAATAGTAGATATAAATTTGGTTTTACCAACAAATTAACGACAGTCGGATCTGCGCGTTTGGTGCAAGCCGCGCGGACCTAACTGAATCCCGTACCTAAAGCTAGAAGGAGCTAACGCAAGTAACTTTATCACACGACTTTAAGTTATGCAAAAATGCACTTTTGATAATACACTAACTATGAAAAGAAACCAGAACTTGTAACGAACATGTAGACTAGTGAGTGTCTCCGTAGGGGGAATTTATCTTCATATAGCATCTATTAGCAGCCATCAATCCATAAAATTCTGATTTCTTTACATTATAATTTATTTCTAATATAATGACAGCAAATAATCATCTAGCTTGTTTATAAAATTATTTAGCTAGCATGCTTATTGGCTTACCATAATATTTTAATTGTAATTTACGTTTAATATCTAAACGTAGACAAGTAGATCTGTTACAGTACAGCTACTGGTCAACGATCGGTACCTAGTGTAAGCTTTAACCAAGTATATCGATATTGTCTAGTTAACTGACACTTAAACTTAAAATTCATGGGTGTTTGATTTCAAATTTCACAAACACGTCAATAAGGACATGAAAACAAATATTCAAGATCATCTTATCCGATCAGTCTTCCAAAGCGCAATATAATATTACATATAAATGGAAAGTGTTTGAATGGGTCCGCACGGCTTGTTGAACTCTACGTAACGTAGTTACGTTAAGTGTTCGGTACAACTCAGGACAATGTACGAGTAACACAAGACGAGCGAGCCGCTAGCCACTTGCGGCGCGGCCGCACAAGGCGGGGGCGCGGAGTGCGCAAGCGACGGGGAACCTCACTCGCACACTCCTCGCACTTTTAAGTATAAAATTATCTACATAATTATTATTTGTAACCATAATTATTGCAAAATATGTGCAAAACGGTAAGCGTCTCTTTAGTTTTCGACACACTGACTCATAAAATTTTGAATTGTCTTCCACTTCTGATTTCACATTATATGTAAACGAATGAAAACAACCGGCACACAACTATTCGGTGACATGTTCCGTACAAGTAATGAAAAGCGAAACCTCTGGTCGAACACACGTTAACGTTATTGCTTCAAGCTTATTACGTATCGCTGATATCAATAGACAGTAGACATATGTATTATGATAAATTACGTGTTGCGACGTGCGGTTTGGGATCTACCCGGCAATAAGCTCTCAATATTTACAGAATAGTAAAGAATTGACCACTTCCAAATTTAAATTACAAAAATTTAATGGTTCATTATTCTGATGTCCTAAAAATGATAATTCTGTTACAAGAACCGGTCATGGCGAGGCTACGCCATCTGGGTGTCCGGCTTCTCCGCACTACTTCCGTGCCTCTGTCTAGCTAGAGAGATGTCAATCGAAAAATAAACAATACTTCAATAATATCTACCTTACTCGGTAAGGGACGTTCGATCTCTTAGGTATATCAATTTTATCTTATTGCTAATTACAGCGATCTCTTTCAAGTAGCCGAGTCGGTTGTACATTGTGAATAAACATTATACATCTTTAACATTGTCAAAATGTTATCTGCAAGAGCAACATTCGTCGAAGCAGTATCGCAATATCAGATATAATATGTAGGTCCTACCGAGGGCGGCGAAAAACCGTGCGAGCGCGAGCGCGGTTTGGGGAAGAGCCGCGTAGCGGCGTCCCGCACGTTTGCGCCGCCCTCTTCTAATGTAATCTGGGGAAGGCATTACATTAACTAGGTAATGTGGAAAGTGCGCGTTACATAAAATGGCTCGATTCCTATGATGCATACTGAATTAGGACGGAAGTGAATTCTGGTACCGATTTCACAGCTGGTTTGTTAAGCTTACATATATAACTTTGCAAATTTTTTTCTAAACTCTTTATTCCGAGGTGATCGACCGCGAGCCGACCTCGAAACAGCAGACGCGATTTGCATCCTTCGGTACAGTGAGAAGCTTACAAATTGGATCTATTAAAACTATACGGACAAAATTGATATGAATCGGCGTAGCCATTTGCTTCTCTTAAGCGTCTATTAAAAACGATTACACTATCGCCCTGTAGGGGCGAGTCGTTGACGTCAATGTATGTATTTATAAATAAAGTTGAGTTAGAAACGATCAGTGCTACATCAAGCGGCGTGCGTGACGCGACAAGCGAAACCAAACGAAGCGACGGTCACTTCGCCTTGCGTTCCTAGCACTACCCAGCCACAAGAAACTACTTGTTTTGCTTATTGATCGACACCATTTCGGGGAAGTAAAATGGTATCTCACAATCGGTAACAAATCATCCAACTTCATAATATTATTAAGTAGAGCTCTGTTTTAGATTTTTACAGATAGACAGTGATATTCATCGAATACAAAAATAAGCTTTTAGAGTTTCCTCAATTTTATTTAATACCTTACATTACATCACTAGTGACGATAAAAAAGGGCACGCTCGCGAGAACGATTCTCTCCGATCGACAAGCTCCTTTGTCCCGTAACCATCCGCGCGACAACCGCAAGTAATGCGGATATGGCTACGACTCGGAACGAGAGCGCGGGGAACGCGCGCGAACATCGGTCGCAAAACAAACACTAAAGCTTCGGCCACGCGAATACAAAACACTCCAGTGAACACGTTGAATGTCTCTAGAACGCGAAAGAACGGTCCAAAGAAACGGCGCGAACGCGCGGCCGCACGGGCGTCACGTCGCGCCGCGGCCAGCCGACACACACCTGGACGTGCCGCGAACGTCTAGCGTAAAAATAATTAAGTGCGCTTAGGTGGGCTCAACAGCTCGGGCAGCGGTGCGGGCAGCGGCAGCGGCGCGTCGTCGACCAGTGCGGGCAGCAGCGCGAGCGCCAACGTGGGTCAGACGGGCGCCGCGCCGCCCCCGCCCGAGCCCGGCGATAGCACACCCGGTGACAAAACCACACGGTGCCCGTTCGGCGTCACGGCGTCCATCAACACCGCCGTTGCCGCTCCCTCGCCACCCGCGTCGTCACCGGCCAACTCGTCGCCGGGTTCGTGCGCCCGGCGGTGGCGGCGCCAGGCGTGCTGGATAAGGCGCGCACAGTACTCCTCGCGTTGGCGCCACAACGTCGAAGACACGGGTTCATAGCCCACCTCATCCGGCCGCCCTACCTCCAGGTCGCCGGGATCCTCTATTGGATTCCCTTTTCTCGCGAAGAAATCCTTCGTTAATGCATCCAAGATGTCCACGCAGAACATCATATCGCCGCGACATATCGGTATGTCCATTGATATGATTTTGTACTTGTTCGGCTTGTGGATCTGCAACGGCGGTTCGAGCACGTCCAGGAAGTCGGACAGCTGTTCGTACCGGATGTACTGTGTTCCGTCCGGGTCAAACCGCTGCCAAATCTCATAATACATGTCATAGTCATCGTCCGTGAGACCTTCTTGCACGTCCTCTGTCGCCTGAAAATAATTATAATAACATTAATTCATCATCATCATCATCAGCCTATCGCAGTCCACTGCTGGACATCGGCCTCTCCCATTGCACGCCACTTCGATCTATTTTCGGCTTCTCGCATCCAGCTCCTGCCAGCCATCTTGCGCAAATCGTCACTCCACGTATATTATTAATATTAATGAGTTCCTAATATTTATTTACAAATGCTTTTATTGACAAGCACGTATTAACAAACTCATTTCATTTCATTTTTTATTAAGTTTGTAATTGTTTTGATTACCTGAGAATAGTTTTCCAGAATGACAGCGATGTACATGTTGATGACGATCAGGAAAGAGATTACAAGGTACGACAACAAGTATGTGATGCCAATTGTGGCGGAACCGCAGTTGCCAGGGTAGCCACGCTCGTTGTCCGGTAAGTCGCACTCTTCCTCATTTATAATACCGTCTAGTACACCGTCCCACCCAGCGGATGTCGACATCTGCTCCACATACAGAAAAATACAGTGTATACGTATATGTAATTTTCTTTCGGCAATAACAGGTGCACTAATGCATATTTTTGGCACACCTAATAAAATTGTTAAAACCCAAACATGTACAGTTATTCGGGTTCTTGTATTTATCAGTATATATAGTTTTTTATTTGTAGTGACTACATATATATTTATTTGATGGATAAATAAATTAAATTCAGCGGGGAGATGACAAGAATTTGACAAATATTGCTTAATGCTTAATGCTAAATATTGCTATCCAAATAATATGTCAAAACACTTATTTCAAATTACGGAGATTATTTTTTTACGGTATGAAGTTAATGCGACAGTTATATTTGATACAAGTTCAAAATAATTTATGAATCGAGTTGATCGTAATGTATTATTTACAGCTGAGAACACGATATGATTAGACTAACTAGCCACTATCGTATTTTACTGGCTCAGCTGCTATCTCGTTATTGATTAACTCTCAAATATTTTTCTATGTTTTAATTTACCTGAAACAGCAGGATCATGCTCTGTACGAAGGTCTTGAAGTTGTATACGTCGTCTAGTCCTCCTTTGTCCTTAACGTGCATGAAGAATGACATCCCAAAAATGGCGAAGATAAACATAACCAGGAAGAGTAAGAGGCAGATGTTGAATAAAGCTGGCAGTGACATGGCCAACGCGAACAATAATGTACGGATACCCTTCGCACCTTTCACAAGACGCAATACTCGACCAACTTTAGCTACTCTTACTACCCTTAGTAAAGTGGGCGACACGAAATATTTTTCTATAATATCACTCAACACCAAACCTGTTGACAAAGAAGTTATTTATAGTATTCTTGGCTACATAGAAGATTAACGAAGCTAATAAATATCAAACGTAATACTTACTTAGTATGGAGAACATAACTACTACGAAATCGAACAGATTCCAAGGCTCTACAAAATAATGGTAACGTAAGGCAAATATTTTTAGTAGGCACTCAGAACTAAATATCACAATGAATATCATGTTGAGATAGTCAAGAACAGTGCTGAATGTGTCAGACTGCTGATAGTGGTCGAGAGTCATGGTCAACATATTGAACCCAATGAACAACATAATAATCATGTCGAATTTCTTGTCCGTTACTATCTCAAACACAATTGCTTGCGGTCGCCACTGTAAAAAAAAAGATAAATATTATACTTTAGTTTGAAATTGTTCTACTCAATAAAACAACTATAAAAATGAAACAAATTTCCAAAGTCACCTTCGGTCTTGGGATAGCTTTCAAAGGCTTCTTCGAGCCCATTTTCTTCATAGCATTGTAGTATTTCTTTTGATCCTCTGTCATGAACATTTCGAGGCTACCGCCAGCTTTCTTCTTTTGTTCGTTAAAGTTGTCGATGATCACACCGATAAATAGGTTGAGAGTAAAAAATGAACCGAAGATAATAAAGAATACGAAATATAAATACATATATATGTTAGTCTCTCGAATTGGTTGACGGCCCACCTGATAATGAAACCAAAAACAATTATTATAAACACCGACAGTTAGTAATGATAAATTAATAATAACGGTTAAGTCGTTTATTGTAACATACCTCTCTAGAATCGATAGCGTCGTTCATGATCTGTATCCAGCCTTTGAAGGTGGCTACTTGGAAAAGGCAGAGATAAGCTTTCCCTACGTGATCAAAATTCATCGGGGAGTTTTCCCAAGTATAGTTTTCCAAGATACAGGCGTTTCTGTCCGGAATTATCTCATGGCTCAGCGTCGTGTGATTTAGGTCAACGCACTGCAAGATTGTTAATTAAATATTAAATAAGTAAGTTGATCATATTATAATTAAACAAAGAAAATAAAGATAGGTATATTTTAATTTCATCATCAGCATCATCATCATTCGCCTATCGCAGTCCACTGCTGGTATGTCCAGGCCTCTCCCATTGCACATTTATTTTAATTTATTATATTGAAAAATTATGATGAAGAGTTTAGGGATTACCTTGAAGTACTTCCCAGCAAAGAGTTGTACTCCCATGATGGCGAAAATGAGCCAGAAGATCAGGCACACAAGCAACACGTTGAAGATCGAAGGTATGGCCTGTACCAGTGCGTTCACGACAACCTGTTGTAAAATATTAACGTACTAAAAATCATATTATATGTTATTTTATTTATATTTTTAATTCATTTTGTTAGGCTGCGTGCGATTATTAAATCAAAAATATCTTTTTAACTCGTGTCTTTAAATATTGATACTAAACTTATATTTCTGCTTACGGTAGTTTCCTACTTAACATGAACTATTAGATGTATATGATATTATTATGATGACGATTAAATTTGTGAATATAATATTAATTAAAATAACATGAAAATTATTTACATAACATCAAATACACGAAGCACATAATAAAAGCAACATAAACACTACACTACTCTTACCTGATTATCTAAAATAGCCAGAGTTTAGCAGGTAGTAATTATACATGCGTCTTGCCGACTCGTACTATGAAGATACAAGAAGAACAAAATCTATGGTGCAGAATATAAATTAACATTCCACATAGCTAAGATTTAAAAGACTACACGACAGTCAAACTAATACTAAAGATAATATAAATAGACCAAAATCTAGAATAACTATCAGCCCTAACGTACATATGTATATCCAATTGATCCATTTCTAAAGAGATAAATAACGAATAGTGATGATACTAAGCCATTCAGAGGTGCCATTGACCACTTCAACATGATTTGCTAATAAAATTTAAATCCATAACCGACAACTACCAATGAATTTTGTGTCAACTGCTGTAATTAACACTTTAAAACAAATGAGATCAGGTGATTGATGCAGAGATTTTGAGAAAGGAGCTGTACGGGAATGTTAGAAATATAATTTAAATAATGATCGTAGAAGTTGAAATAGATGTGTTAGTGAAGTGTGGAGCGAAGTGTGTGGTGGATGGATGAGCTGGGTGGAGGTTGCCGCCGGGCGGTACGTACCCTCATGCCCTGCATACGGCTCATGGCTCTGAGTGGGCGCAGTGCGCGCAGCGTTCGCATCGTTTTGAACGCCTGAATGCCGCCGGCGCCACAAAGCGCCGCTACGAAGTTTATAAGCGAGACCTGATGAAATCAAGGGTTGCATATTGAGACACTAAATATTTCACAAAAATCAGTGTTACAATATTAAAATCTGCTTGAAGTGCGCCACCTAAAAACCGAAAGTTATTCTCAAACTATCACAATTATATATTATATTATATGGAGTTGATCCATGACTTGGCAGAAGAACGACCTGTATCGGACAAACCAACAGGATAATATTTAAAGTTTACAACTTTAGAAGACGAGAAACTATAAAACCAAGAGCGTAAAGTGTCACTCAAGTTACAAACATTTATACATTAACATAAGTTAGGACATCAAAGAAGTATTTATATCTTCACTGTGTAAAAAGAAATTCTAAGATGTCCCTGAAATGAAGCTATATTATATATGAAGAACAGAGATATCAAGATGTATATATATATATATATATATGTATATGACATCGACAGCATTTAAGATCTGTACCGTTTTCAATACAAATAAGGTAGTTAATCTTCTTTGTTCCTTTGAGTGGTTGCTTTGAATGAAAATGGCACTGTCTCGTAAAGGAGCACAAAGAAATAAGTCATATTGGATCATGCACTTGAAAATACGAGGATTTCAAGTCGCTTAGTGATTTGCCTCACTATATTTGGCAACAAATAAATATGCTGTCACGTAGCAGGGTTGTGGGTAGAGAGTCACAAAGAAGCGTTATTTATAAACAAACATTACGACATCGAGAGCTCGAGGCAGCGAGGTAATGCTGGTTGGATATCACTGCCATAGACATCGAACAATCAAAGCTGCACGCTTTGAATTGCGTTGCACATCAACATTGTTAATATTTTTTTATTGTAATAACGTTATGAAGATAGCCATTTTGTCAAGTATGTTGTCGATGTGCAACGCAACAGTACCGACACAGATAGCACCATAGTCGACACGCGTGATGGCGCGTACTCACGCGCATGCCTTCCCAGCGCGACACGGCACGAAGAGGTCGGAGAGCCCGTAACGTGCGCATCGATCGAAACGCCGGGATGTCGTCTGCGCCCGCCATCACAGCGCCGTGGTTTACGAGCGACAACTAACGTGATACCATTTGTCATTTGCTTGATCATATCATGAATATTAAAGACATTTCATACACCTATTTTGCATTATATATCCTAGGCTTATAAGGTTTGAGATAGCGCTTTTTGTAATTGGATAAAATAAATAACCTGCAGGGAAAAGTTTATACACACAATTATAAAGTAATCTAATGAAACAGTATTTTACCATAACGATGATGAAGTCGAGCCAACACCAAGCATTCGTGAAGTACTTCTGAAAGCCAAGGGCAAGCCATTTGATCAACATTTCGAGGAAGAAAATGACAGTGAAGATTCGATCCATATAATACAAAATGTCTTGAAGAATCGGTCGATGAGGTAAATTTACATCTTCTAATGCCTGTAAACAGACAATGATTAATTAATGTTTTTTTTGTTATTATATATTGTTAATAAACATTCAACAAACGTTCTTATACTTGAAAAAAATAAATATTTAATATCTCACCAACGCCAAACTACTGAGCAAAATCATTGTTATCACAGCTGTTTCAAAATATGTGTTCTCAATAAGTCTGAAGGTCTTCAATCTGAGCATGCCCCAGCCCTGCCAAAATGGTGATTCATCGTCTCCAGCAAGGAATGGAAACCGTACGTAACACGGGTCAGGGCAGCAGTCAGCAGGACTGTCGTCAACAACTTCTTCATCAGCCGCCACTATAATATCTGTTTTGCCGAGTACTCCTTCTAATTTGCCATCTTCTTCATCTTCTACCATTTCTATTAAAATATTGTATTAAATATTAAATTTACAAGTTAGTAATCTGAAATTGTACTGTTACTTCACCTTCTACATATTTACCTTCCTCTAAGCCTAAATCTTCTTTACTGGCATCTTTTTTCTCTTCACCATCTATAGTGTCTGCTGAACCTTTGTGACTTTCATCTTTAAATGACCTGATTTTGTGACTACCGTACGACTTTTGACTTATTGTATCATCGTCCTGATGATTGAAGAAAAATAATAATAAAATTGTGTTTTAGTTTCGGAAATTCGGGACTTTCGTAGTTAGATAAATAAATAACAATTTTGCTGACATATTTACCTGTATAGGATATCCATGATGATTTAATTCACAATCTAACCGATTATCCCTGTGATTGTCAGTTATCGCATTAATATTATTTAAGAGTATTTTGCCTTTCTTGTATTTATTGTCACCTAAAAAATTAATACACGTTTAGACAGTATTTTAATTTTAATACATACATAAGTAAATAAATAAACGATAATATAATAAATACCTGGTATAGTGAATTCCATACCGTCGCCTATAGCTACTTCTACTTGGTCTTTGATTTTCTTGTCTTTATAGAGTACGGCATCCTCCAGGTCCGTTCCAAGTTCCAGTTCATTGTCAACTCGCTCTGAAGAGACACAACGGCCACATAGAGCCGCTTTTAAGCCTATACGTCGTTGTGTCAACCGTGCGACCAATCCACCCGAACACCAAGCATAGAAATCAGACCGCAATACTTAGATATTGTAATCAAATACATTTTTTTTTAAATGTTTAATGTACATATTTCAATTCTCGATATAGTTGAAATCCCAAAAATTTGATACTGTTTCTTATGGCGTTTTGTCGAAATTTATGCATTTTTTTTCTTTAATTGACTTGAGATGCAAACATATTTAATGTTATGTTCATTTTACGTAACTGATAACTAGTGATGACGGAAAACGTGTTAATGATAAAATGGTTTATGAAAAAATCAAATATAAGTACACATAAATAGCTATACATAAATAGTGATAACACTCAATATTCATGCAAAAACACATAAAGCTATAAATATACATATACATACACTGCCAAATAAATTTACATATTGGCACAGGCGTAAACACAGGACCTTAGGAAAGAAAAGGAGAACCAGACCATTACCGGGAAAAAATATAAAATGAATTAATTTTGTGCGTATTTACATATATGTAGGTTGTAGGATCATATTTTAAAGTCGTATACAGTCAGCAAAATAATTTTATTAAATGGATTATAAAAAGAGATCATAGCCTTTTGGTCGATGTACATTATACTTATTTAGGATATTTTTCTAATCATACAAGTTTTATGTTATTAGTGCTATTCCTTTTTAAGAGAAGAGTTTTTTAAAGACATCAAATCTATTTTAGGTTCTAGCCCGTATCATGGATATGTAGGTAAAAATGACACCTATAAAGTCAAAGTCCATCACTTTTATAGTTATCTTAATAATAACTGATTGGCAAAGTAATTTTCAAGGCGTGGAAGAAAAAACAGCAATTTTTTTTTTCGTTTTTATTTGGGGGTGTTTAAAGCTGACATATTGAGACTACATGAATTCCGCCAGTTAATTCATTTTTGGGCCCATGATAAGCACTACGTTGGCTATAAGCGGCGTGAAGGTAACGAAAGTACACTACTAAGCACTGAGCACACGGTGCCAGAGTACTATGAAGTACACACATCAAAAGTAGTTGGGATCAAGTACATTTTTATCTATAAATATTATCCAATTAATATTTATCTAATCATGTCTTCCAGACTCGCTCCTTTTGCAAATTGTGGGAAAATAACCTAAGTTATAAACCAGAAATGATGAAAGATACAAAAAAACTGTGTTTTTACTATTGACACGAATCACACAATCACAGAAATTTGGCATGTTCAAAATTAGTTCATCAAATTCATTTTGACGAATGGCTGAACAAGTTCTTTCTAACTGGTCAAAACATGCGGCATCCATACTCTTCTTTGTACCATATCCCATGCGTGCTCAATATGGTTGAGGTCTGGCGACTGAGCAGGCCACGGCACAACTTTCATGCAAGCATCGGCAAGTTGTGTGCGTGTTACGACTCTAGCCGTTTGTGGAAGTGCATTGTCGAGGTGAACACGTCTGAAACAATTCTCTCCGTATAATTGTTCTCCCTCTATACGAATGAGCTTCCTGACAAAATTTCAAAACTTTCTTAAAATCCAGAAGTCCTCGAGTACTTCTTCTATCCGGCCTCATTTCTTTGAAGCTTAAAGCTAGCTCGATTATATAATCAATCAAAATCTAAGGTGTGCAAATAAATATTGTAGTAGTTGCCCAAATATGATAAAAAATACTTATACAATTTTTGTGTAGTTTTGAGTTTTGTCCATATAAGATCGTAGGATAATGTCGGATGTATGTATAAAACGTCAGCCTAACAAATGGTATCGCATCTTATAAATACTATCGCAAAGAAACCTTTATAAACAAAAATGAAAACAATGAAAATAAATGAAAATCTAGCTAATAGTAAAACGAGGACTTAAACACGACATCCAAATAAGGGTCTGCTTTCTACACTGAGATCGCTAGGGCGCAGGCAACGCACAGTGTCCACAACACGAAATTCACTTCATAATTACACAACATCATGCCATAGTCATATTTGTTTAGGTATATACAAATCATGCACTTCAGTATAAGTATTATTACAGTTATTTGCACAGGAAAGTCAGGTTAGGAAATTTAACTTAACTTGTAGTTCAGGTCAAAATTTTAACAAGACCTCGATTGCCAGAAAGCGCTTTTCTGTTAAATGTTTACTTTAATTTTACCAGAACTTTAGGACATGGTACTGGTGGAGTTTGAGAATAGGACTACAAAGAATCGTTTGTTTTGTTACATACTCTACATGTTATTGGGATATCATTTAATAATAAGATTGGGATATTATTTTAAGTGATAAGGGACAGACGAGCAGACAGGGAAAGGCTAACGAAAGGCTTCGAAAATACATATGTTAAGAACGTGGGAAAATGTAAACAGGAAATAGGAGAGCTACCTAGCGATTTTGTTTTACAAGTTAGGCGCCTTTTCCTTGGGTTTTACATAAAGGAAATAACATACTTTTAGGGTCTGAGGCTCACTTGTAAGCGATACATCGACTTACACATTCACTAATGAGCACAACAGTGTGACTCACATAAACACAATATTCATTACATAGCTTTGTTTAAAGCGTTTATTATCTACATAGAATATAGACACGGTAACATCGACATGCCACATCTAGGCAACCGGACACACATCTTACCGGGAGCGTGAATCGCTATCTGATTAGTCAGCTTGTTCTTCAAGATCTTTAGAAAGTCAGCAACATTTCGTTTGACCCAGTCCGTAAACCTAGATATCCTGTTGAAGGCCTCCGCTATTTTGTTAGTATCCTGGTCGGCAGTTGGCGTTGATAAACTTGATGAGCCGAAGTTCGACAGTAACAGGGCCAAGAAGAGATTAAGAACCTGAAATGTGAATCTTTTAGTATTTTTACCGATATATATTTAGAATGTTAAAATTTAAACTGTTAAAAATCCAATACTAACCACAAGATTGCCAATAACGACCGTTGCTAAGAAGAAGGGTATACATGAGACATCGCCGACCAACATACAATCCCACATACTTTCTATCCATTCTCCGCAGAGCACCCGGAACACAATCATGAAGCTGTGCATAAAGTCAGTGAAGTTCCATCTAGGAAGGTCGCCATCAGGGAATCGGTCTACGTAATCTGTACATACATAAACAGCAACTATAATAGATGAAATTATTTTAAGGTTTGTACGAGATTCTAAGTCTGTCTATAAATATCTCCTGTATATTTGGATATAGGTATTCATGAAACATCAAAGTGTCAGACAACAACGATACACCACAGACAGAACAGGAGAAATTGTGACTGAAAGCGGCTTCTTTTTGATATATATGTACATATGATACGGAGATATGTTACTGAGTTACAGTAATATAGTCATAGATAAGCAATTTAGTATTGTAACGTATGCACTATTAGCTTACGCAGTAGGTCACACTGAAGTTAACAAGAGCTCATTTATATACATTTTTTTCAATATTATACTGTCTTTAAGTGGCTTCCACAAAAAAAAATCTACACAGTGATTATTTTTATTTTTAACCTTTACTGTTGTTGGGGCCATTGCACTGGGGGGATAGAAGTAACGATATTTTTTTAAACTTCACAATGATACTGCGATCAGCTAAAAATAAAGCACCTCAATATTTTGTGTAGGTATACTAGGATTAGTGCTACATATTAAGTATGTGATAAACTTATATCATCTATTTAGTGTTTTCTAATATCAAAATCATGCATCGCTAGTTTACGGGCCTAGATAAAGTATTAAGCTTACTCGTAACATTATACTTACTGTATCAACATGCCATAGTACTATATCAGATAATATATCAGAGTCACAAATATAGCGCTAATGAGAGGCTTCGAAAATACGTATATTGAGAACGTGGAAAAATGTAAACAGGAAACATGAGAGGTAGCTACTTAGCGGTTTTGTTTCACAAGTGAGGCGCCTTTTCCTTGGGCTTTTACATAAAGGAATTAACATAGTTTTAGGGTCTGAGGCTCACTTGTAAGGGACACATCGACTTACAAATTCACTAATGAGCACAACAGTGTGACGCACATAAACACAATATTCACTATTCAAAATGTGGCAGCGAGCCCGACTTAAAGTGTGGAAATATTATGTTCTAAGGTTACACAAATGAATTTTAACAATGATTCAAAAAACAAATTGCTTCGATATGTCATCTTTGTTTGCTTTTTATAAATCATGAAAATGGTCATCTACTGAAACCCCTGTATTTTGCATTTTGCGGAGCGGAAAAGGCGTTTATGAATTCGAAAGAAGATAATCAACGGATTGATGAGACATGACATGATTTATAACTGTTATTAAATCCTTCGTTTTTTAATAATCGGGTAATTGTAAGAAATAAGTTAGTAAATACATCATTATATTCCACACTTTAAAATGCTATGTAACACTCAATATACTTCAACAGTAACACATTTTTTTGTAATAAAGATGTTATGATGTTTCTGGTTAAGCGCTGTGATTATCTACATTAAATCACATAACTGCATAAAAAATATGGTTTTGAATGCCATGTTTTGTATGAAGTGTTTGTTAACCTACGGTTAAAGACTTTTATGTTGAATGTAATGAGAACCTTTATAAACAATTATTTTTGGTTTAGTTAGACAGACGAAGAGACGGGTCACCTAATGGTAAGTGGCAACCGCCGCCCATGGACACCTGCAACTCAAGAGTCGTAAGTGCGCTGCCCGCCTGTGATCAGGGGGATGGGATGTTAATACATTCCTTGTTCACAGCTAGTATGAAACTACCAAATTCGATAGCATCTTAGAATATCGTATGCCTGTTGAAATACATTAGTCGTGGTACACCGGACAACGCCGCCGTTCACCAACAGTCAACATCTCCAATTAAACACCAATTTACATGCAACACTCCCACCAATTACACTTACCCACATAATTTTTCCCGAATAGTTGCATACCCATCACCGCAAATATGAAAATAATGATGCACAATACGAAGGTCAAGTTGCCCAACGCACCCATTGTCCTACCCATTATGGAGATGAGTAAATTAAGAGTCGGCCATGACTTTGCCAATTTGAATACTCGAAGCTGCAATTACAAATTGTGATACAAGGCGTCACACAAGCTCGCTAACCGGCGCTTCACCTATGCTACTGCGTTACCCTTTCACAACCCTCAACCACTCACAGTAGCCCTGTGCGAACATGTCGGGTGTGTCAACGTGCCGCATGCCGTGCCGTGAGTGATTGTGGGCCCTCATTCGTTTAGCAAATGTGTGCTTGACATACCTATCGATGTGCACAGAAATACTTCTGTATGAGTGGGATATATGTTAGTTCTTGTCATGAGAGCTTTTGGTTCAATAATATACAATAATATTTTTTCGATATTTTTCATCATATATTTTATAATAATAGGTTCTAATTTTGACGTTTTATCTCTTATAACGACATAGATCCCATCAGTAGACAACCTAATGCATCAAAGTACCCTTCGCAAGCGAAGCTGCAAGTCAAATCTATGTTACTTGATGCAAAGCTTAAATTATGATTTGAAGCTGCGTGGCATAGCTTTATAACGTTTGAGCCAGACTTTGTGGCGGCTCTGAGCCACACCTCATGTTATAAAGCCACAACAAGGACTCATCAGTCCGTCATGAAAATAATGTTGAATCAAGCCCAGTGTAAAAAATTTGGTTGTGTAAAGCTGAATAATTAATAATTAAGCTTAATTCTTTAATTAGAGATGCTAAATTTTCGTTTAAATTAGAACCTGTGTAGTTCTTGCCAAACAACTGCATTCCCATCACCGCAAATATGAATATAATGATGCAAAGTACAAAGGTCAAGTTCCCTAAAGCTCCCACCGTCCTACCCATTATGGATATAATTAGGTTTAGCGCCGGCCAAGACTTGGCCAGTTTAAATACACGTAGCTGAAAATATTTCACCACATTTATATATTAATAACATTCACATTAGATTAGTATTAATGTTAGTGTGACTCATGAAGTAAGATTAGAGTGAGACAGGTTAAGAGAATCGGAAATAAAGATACATATTGTGGCGACACCAAGCAGGGGGTAACATCAGTAGAGGTAGGTGTAGCAAACAAATTTATCAGATACGAGTATGTAGACTTAGATTTTACAAGACATTTGAAATAATTATGTTATTAAATGATTAGTTATGCCTATTTTATCTAAAATATAGTCAAAATGATACATACCAAACGAAATGAACGCAACACAGACAAACCCTGAACACCTTCCAATCCCAACTCCAACAGTGATAAGGCCACAATGATAAAGTCAAATATATTCCATCCTTCTTGGAAGTAAAACTTCGGACTCATCGCTATTAACTTGAGAGTAGCTTCAATGCCAAAGGTAGCAGTGAAAAACTGGAACACATTTTACGAATAAGCGTTAATATTTTTATTATCTTATTATTATTTTACATGACGTCAGATATACATTTGTTTACACGATACTCACATAATTGCCACTCTTCAGCGCTCTCTCCATGTCTTTGTCCATGTCGTGGTGATCGAGAGCCATGAATAGCGTATTGACTACGATACACAGCGTGATGAACAATTCCACAAATGGATCGAACACCAGTAGCGCCACGTACTTTTGAAACTCCAGCCACAGCCAGCAACAGTCCCAAACACACAAGAAGTCTATTCCTTTCATGAGAAACTCCAGAAGCTTTTCTTTGAACGTAGGTCCATCCTCATCGTCTTCCGCTGTTGGGAAGTAGTATACTGACACTGTTGTGTCCCGTTTACCGGCAGAGTGCGTGTGTGTGTGTGAGAGGGAGAGAAATATTTTGTTAGTATTCGCTCATTATTTTCATCAAAAGTGACAACTTTCCAATAAAAGACAGAGATCTAATTTAAAATAACTTCTGAGAAAATAATTTTCATTGACCATTTAATTCTTTTATTAGAACTGTTTTCATCCTACATGCTATATAGACACCAATATCCATATTTTTTGCATGTTTGCTGGCTGTCATTTATCTTACAACAATATGGAGGCTGCATAATATGTGGCACTCATGAGTGCTAGCCAATTTAGGAACTCCATGGGAGTGACACATTAGTGTGCTCTGTAAGTCTCGTGCAAATTCAAACGTTACTACGGTGCCTACATCTCAAGTATTCTTAAAGGCTTTATAGCGTACCTGATTTACTACTTTGAATGCTCTTATGGATGATATTGAGATTGCTTGATAGTTTTAATCCATAGTTGATCAAAAAATATGTATATCGTGGCTGCTCTGTACCAGAGAGCGATTAAAGCAGATCTTAGAGGATTGATTTATAGTATCCCAATTTATTTTATGAAGTCTAAAGGTACATTAATTGATTATTAATGTACCCTTACATAACTAATTTACATAATAAACCTACTTACATACAGCTATTGCAAACACTGACTTAAGCGACTAAAGTGCAAATAACGTTATAAAGAAAGAGTGCTTTGATTTGTGCATTGAAGTAATTAACCATGATTTGGAGGACCCGTGTTTAAGCGAAAACAATATATGATAAATCTATACTTATAGACCATAAGCTAAGCGTTTAATGAAGAATACTATCATAATAACTTCTTAGCTATTGAATATCTATGTGTAAAACTGTCAGTGTAATCAACATAGTAAGACAACTATAGTCGTTTAGGTAGTAAAAGTACCATGTAGATTATTACTATTAACTAAACTGGATGTCGAAGAAAAATTTTAGACAGATAAGTCACAAGTTGAAGGAAAGTTTCTAATGGGTTGACTTTGGTATTTTAAAAATCATCTATTTTATTTGTTCTAAAAAAGATGATATCAGATACTTGTTCCGTGTAAATCTTTCTTCAACAGTGCATGCGAGTGCGTTAATCTATTTCAGTTACTGTGGGTAACGCCAATAAATGACATCCACAAATTTAATGTTCTGGTGATAGACTTTTGCCAATTATGCTGCTTTGTTGCATAATGAGCAAATACCGGTCAAGTGTGATCTGTAAGTGTTCATGTTTGAGGTTAAGTTGTAATCACTTGTTAATTGGAGCGTAGGGTAGTTTTGAAAAGCAAAGTATATTATATAAAACATCTAACGTTAGTCAAATAAAGTTCAAGAATGCAAAGGTATTAGCATTCCTAATTGGCAACATCATTGAAAGTGTTCGGTGTTTGAGCGTACCGTTCTGGTCGCTGGCTCTACTCTGTCGTCCCGCTTGCTCTATGATTTCGTTTAATACCATTACATCTGAAACAGAAATGTATATTCGTTATAGATTAATTCACTTAAATGTTTATTTTTTTAAATTCTCTTTTCTTTGTTTAATATTAATAACCTTTGAGATTTTTTCTAAAATTTCAATGAATTCATACCTCTCATATCAACTACATTAGGCTGTTGCGTAGATTCTATGAATGGGTTGTCATTTGACGGTTTTAACACTTTTCCAGCTTCATCTGTACATTCAGTCGTGCTCATTTCCTGTAATTGAAAACATTTTATTTTAAGATATTTTATATTATAACATAGACGAGGCTTAGTCTATAAAACTAGATTCCTTACATATTAGAAAGGTGAAACAAAGACAATGGTATCATTTCGCAGATAGTTCTCTTAGTAGAAGATATTTATCGTCTGTTATTCCTTTGTCAAATGATCTTGCATACTTATTTCATAGTTAACAGTTTTATTTTAATTTTTGAGGATGTTTATAATACATACTTCTGGATCTTGATAGACTCTGATTCTATAAATGAATAATTACATATATGTTTTCGATGCAGTCGTAGCGACGTAGGTTGATTTTCCGCAACTTTTGCGGCAGTTACTGAAGGGGGTTGTAAGTGGTAATTAATTTCATTCTTACAATAATTTTCTCTTTCTTCTTACAATAATTTATTTATTATATCGCTTATGTGTTTATTTTATATTAGTTTACTACTATAATTACACACTATTGTGTCTTCTTGTTGGGTTACATAATCTATTGAAATTTTCATGCAAGACAATTATTATTAAATTCGTATGACATGAGTATATGTATCTTGAGATCAGAGGCAATTATTGAAGTGAGTTGTTAGTTGTAATTTATTTCTAAATAATAGTGTTTTTTTATGGAATTCGAGTGTCACCTGACTTGTCTTAGTCTGACTTCATTATCTATTAACCTTTATAATTCTTAGCAACATACATATTCTCTAAGAGGCCTGGACGCCAGTGAGGAGTCCTGACGTGGTAACTGGTAAGCGAGTGGCTGCGATGTGACGCTATGGTTTCGTGAGGCTGAGCGTCCGCGCAGCCGTGCCTCTTTCGTCTGTGCCTTGCCACCGCCGAGAAGATCGCCGTGCGACGTGTACGATAACCGCGACTGATGCGATGTGTATGACGAATGACGGGATCCTGGTCAATACAGTTATGCTAATCACATCAAATATCTATCATCAAGTATATATGCACGTCTGACAGACTGGTCCGTTGGTCCAGTGGTTAGGGAACCTGACTGCTGAACCGGAGGTCGTGGGTCGATTCCCACAAGGGGTGAAAAATTGTGTGATCCACAATTAGTTGTCCCGAGTCTAGATGTTCTTTGTGTACATTGATTGAATCTTTGTAAAGCCGTAATTATTAATAGTGTGGGAGTTGTCTTTAAAAGAAGGTTGTGGGTTGAAGGTATATTTACAATATCTTCAAACCTATGGCCAACAACGAGCATGAATTTAAGGATTTCAATAAATCCGATTTTATATTGGATTTATTGAAATCCTAAAATAAATCCAATCTAAAATCGGATTTATTGAAATCTTTACTTACATTGTTAATTAATTACCATCGAACCAATTCTTGCAACTATAGCATGAAAGTAGAATTAAATATACTTTTTGTGTAGAAGTTTTATAATATTAAAAAAAATATATTAATTCAAATTCAAAAGTGAATTAAATTTGAAAATTGCAGCTATGAACTAGTACTGACCTAAATTAGCGTAGTAAACAGGAATAATGATAGCACCGTTCTCTTCAGACATTGGGGTGACGGCGTTTGAGTCGTCCGCGTAAGGCAGGTGCTCTTGTGCATCAAGGTAAGTCGAGAGCACCAGGGGTTTCCGATCTGCGCCAGGTGGGTAGCGAGCGCGACCGTTAGGCCGCAGCGCCATTTGATGGGATCCGCGCGAACCTCTCCGTAAATTGAACGGCGAACCAGGCAGAGATAACGAAGCCTGCACCCATACTCATTATTTAAAACGTTAATCAATATTAAAGTAATGGTCAACAATTTCATATACCTCATTGTATTTTCCAAACATTTTCTTTTAGTATGAAATATCTTGTTGTTTACATATTTTTCCTCAATTCAGATCAAGTAGCTACAATTCGTCGACACTATAGGTGTCTCACCAAGAAAAATCTTATTTGAACTCTAATTAAACCGGCTGCAGAGGCTTTAGCTAAGCTTTTAGGAGTATTCCTAAATGTTACTGATATTTTAATGACTTGTTTACTTTCATGTGCTGATAAACAATAGCGAGAAACAAAAGAAAGAACTTGAGGAATGTAGAAAATATAACAAGTGAATGAAAAGTTGCTTAAAATCGACTACAAGAAGAAATAAGAATAGAGAAAGTAATACATTTGTTACTTAAGGGTAACTACTTGGTATACAGATTTTAGATCATATTACTGCAAAAGAATGTTCAAGATACTGGTTACCACTAATAGAAGTGTAGTAGATCAAGGGCTACATAGTGACAGAAATAAAAAAGGAGAAAGTCCTATTATAAAGGAAAAGGTAGGGGAGCACAAACACCAATGAGGATTGAAGGACAAACCTGTGAGCCTTCCCGCAGTGGCCCATATGACAACTGGCCGATTTTATTAATGCGTTCAGGGTGGGGAACCTTCAATACACAAACAAAAATTTTGAATTTATAACACTTCAAGAACGTATAGCAATTAAACATATAGCATCCACCAAATAGGATTATAGGACGGAGAATAGGCATTGCCAAATAACATAGATCAAATAAAAAATAAAATCGAAACTTTGCATACAGTAAAAATAAAACTTTACAGTTTAGAAGCGACCTGACGATGATAACAAAATACTTTTGTGATAGTATAGATTTAGTTAACATCTACGAATGTGTTACTAGGTTTAGATAAAAATATATTGAAAAGTCCTAAGCATTACAAATATTTACAATAAGAATTTTCAATTCTGTCTGGCATCCAAGAGAGGAAAACTAATTCAGGGATGAGATGAAAGAAGGATGCTTGATAAAACTCTTATTGTAGAACAAAAATACTTAACAAATTGCAATGAAAGTAATGAATGAAAGCAATAGTTAGTCCAGTAACTTTGTTTATAAACACATGAAGTACTGTGGGGTTCTCATGCATATTTGCATACGACTAACTGTACGTACATAACTCCTATTGTAGCTATTTATTTCTTGAATTCTACATCTATAGTCATGACGACTGTTCCTTTGTTCGTAGAAATATGGAAGCCTCCGCATGTTGCTAATCGAAATTGAGGAACTAAATGTTACTTCAATATTAATATGAACAATTTAATTGATACTATTATTATAATATTGACTGAACCTACCTCTTTTTCGTTGATACGTTCAGATTCGGCCCGACCCGGTCTTAAACACTCACATTGCAAAAGAAACAATCTACCATGACAATAGATTCATTTTCTCCAATATTATTCCTTAGAAGTTTTTAATTTGGAACAGAGAAGAACCCAAGACCGAGCTATATTATTATCAATATTTTCAAACACTTCACGTATGCATACAGTAGAATCCCGATTATCCGAACATCCGATTATCCGAACATCCGACTTAAAAATGTTTCGAAGGTGCAATGAGACATGTTACGACAAGTTTATTCCAAGTTTATAAGATTGTTGTTATATGCTGGTATAAGCGGGGAACTCTGTGGAATTGCAAACATTAAAAATTGTATAGAATAAATTATTAAAATTAAATCTATCTAATTCTTCAATGAAATCGATCAACGATTTTAAACAAATAACAGAAGCAATGAAAATTCTTAGCATTGGTGAAGGGTGCGATGAAGAGAATATTAAGGAGAGGTTGAACTGCCATAGCGGATTCCAAACCCTGGATTCTGAATATTAACTGATGAAGAAATAATTGAGGATTTGAACAGTAACAAGAGAGAAGATGAAGAAGAGACTGAAACTGGGGATGTATGTCAAGTACCATCTCACGCAGAAGCTTTTCAAGCTCAAGATGTTGCTTTTAAGTGGTTTGGAAGATAGGACGAATCGGATCCCTTACAGTTGTTACAACTGAAGCGCAACAGGCACTTAGCCGCAATGAAAAGATGTGATTAATTACGTCAAGGATCAATAACAAGTTATTTCCAACCAAAATTTTAAATTACATAGGTATAATGTAATTCATTATCTATTGTTATAGCTCGTTTTTTATATATCGTATTATCTAAAGACGCATGTAAAACCCGTTACATTATGAAAATTTATTAAAATTTAAATATTGTTTGATATGCTTTGAAATCGATTATCCGGATTATCGATTATACGGAATACCCCTGATTTTATTTGATCCGGATAGTCGGGGTTCTACTGTACTTGGCATATCTATTGAAGAAATATTATTGGAGAGCAAGATGTAGAACTAAAATTGAACTACAGTGCATCATTCCATGAGCAAATATGCAGTATTTAGGAACCATGCGATAATAATCTTTCTGTAATGCTACTCAATACAAATTTTATATTGATTTTCTCTGAATAAATGAAACGAAATAAGATTTAAATTATTTCTAATCGTGCTTGCTATTGTTTCACAGAAGTTTTAGAGAGATCTAATTGAGGAAATATATAACGTGCGATTTGTTATATAGCACCTATCTGTACCGTATGTTAAAAGTGCATAAAGTAAAACACCTCTCCTAAGGTGAGATGTGAGATATGTCGAAACTAAATGATGATGTTATTAGATAAATGGTAAGAGCACAGATAAATGTTGATAATAGCAGATCGTACCATAGCACACATTAGGAGCAGCCCTCAACAGAAAATAGTTTATACGCATGCTTCAAGACAGCAGTTGTTTTGATATAGCCGAAGTTCACATTGATAAAGTAATTAAAGATATTACAAATACTCAGATAATTTAAGAATTATCCATTTAAAAATAAAACACATATTGCAAGACGCTATTTATCTGTGTATTTGAAGTAGCGATATAAAATTGTACATTACAGGGCAAGCTGAAAGTAATTGGAAGCTTAGCTAAACACATAGTAATAAAATAGTTCTTTTCAACTTGAGTAAGATACTGGATGTGCTAGAATGAAGATGATAGTGAGACAAGAGTGTATGGAAAGCTTTCATTATTGTTTATTGTTTGTTGTAATCTATTAGATTGCATAAAGCATCGCGTGTTTTTGGGTCAAGTTGAAAAGACACTGCTCGATTGACAATAATTCAGTGCATTATTTAGTTTTTTTAAGCTGTATTTAAATCTAATTTATTAAGATTATATATCTAGATATATTAATAACGATGTTGAATGATTTCGAAAGTATCGCGACACGCGAACAATACTGGCCTAAGGCTGAAACAGACATATATTATATTTTTTAAAGGACGTTGATATCTTTGAAATTTTATTCAAGTAACACAGTTTAGAAGTGTTCTGTATTAATATCACTTTATTATGACACCAAATTGTTAGTGACATCTCACGTGATGTTTATCCTATGATACTTAACAATTTATCTTAAAAATAGCAAAACCAACTCAAAATTTATAAAGGTTTTCATTAAAGGGGTCATTAAGTTATAATACCGGAAGCAAGTTATCTTGTTTTAAAATGTCAATGTCAGATATATAAATATAAGTTCGGGTCGCGAAAGTTCAAAACCACAGACAGAATCATTGTCAGCGAGGTGTTCTGGTGTGCTTGAGCGCATACTCACCATGCTGACTTTCCTGGCTCGGCGTGCGTTGTCGTGAGGTTCAGTTGGCTTGTGCGTGGGCTGTGTGCTCACCGAGTCCTGGAAGGGGTCGCTACGGAGGGACATGCGCTCGCGCGTATTGTCGTCCTGGTTGCCTCGCTCCTGGTTCACGAAGAGCTCGTAGCTTTGACACGAGAAGTCCGAAGGAGATTTGGCAGGGTGCGCTTCAGCATACGCAGCTGCCTCAGCCGCCGCCGCCTGCTCACGCGCGTGTGCCTCCCGCGCCTCCTGCTTGTCGGCTCGAGCAGCTGCTTTCTGTTCAGCTTCCTGGTTTGTGACAACAGTAACTTATGTTACAAATAAATAATTCTTTAATATTTACATAGACTGAATTTTGATTGATTGAATAAATATTAGGCTATTGCCAAGTATTATGATATAATTATATAGTTACACACACACAGTTATAGAGTACACACATATGTATGTATTCTGCTAAACTATGATTCCTATACTTTGGAGACACTTTCACAGAAATTGTCGTAGAACATTACTTTTGTACAGACAATATTCGCTTAGTGTGGCAAAATTCCATACATACTCACGCCTGTATGCCCGAAGCGGTAGGCAGAGCAAATGGTAATTTAGTCCTACTCACGTAATAGGAGGCAAACCTATTGCCGTCATCCGAACACTTTTGTGAATTTTATGGGAACATGTAGAGTATATCGATAGAAAGGGACAGTACTCATACAGATGGATTGGGTAGTATAAGCAATTACTCAAGCAAGTCAGAGTCGCATATCTATAACTCGAACTGGCTGGTGACAGCAGCTTCGACTTAACGTCATAAATCCAACATAAGAACATCAACACTCTACAAAAAGTTCTACAATCTCACCCGCAGAGCCTCCTCTTCTGCCTGTTCTTCTTCTTCAGCTTTCTTTTGCAACTCATCGTAAGACATAGCGACGATAGCCAAGATCAAATTCACTAGATAGAACGAACCCAAGAAGATGATTACCACGAAGAATAGCACGTGCCATGACCCCGCTGATCGAAGCACCTTTAATAAAATTTTGTTAGAGAGATTAGATGTAAAACATTAAAACAAATTCAATATCGAATATTCAGATATAAAAGTAGATATTAGTGAAATTAATATTTTAGTAAAAAAAATTACAGATACGAATCAGCGTGTTGAGCAAAATTCTCAAAAGTCATCCTAAAATTAAAATTACTGAAGATGTTAAACCACAATATCCATCCAGCTAGTCTAGAAATTAAGTGAGTGATGCACACTGAGTTCAAGTTCTTTCTAAAACGGTAGCAAATATATGTACGAGTATAACCTTGTTTGTAGGTAAAAAGAATTAAAGGGGTGGCAAACCTCTTTATATCGTAGTTAAATATTATTTTTTATTGTAAAACTTAAACCCTTACTTTAATGTATATTACGGTAGTTTATTAAGAACTTGACTCATTGATGAGTCACTACTATAGAAACAACTAAGATAGATTTGGTTTGAGCATTTATCTAGTACTACGAGATAGATTGATCGCGCGTATGCTAGAGAAGAGCAGTTGTCGATTTACCCCCGCTTGTAGCTCGTTCACTAAGCCAGTGCGCTGTTCAGATAATATATGAGACAAATATATTTGATATTTCTAGAAAAAAAAATTACCAATTGATAAAGGTTTTCCCAATAGTCCTGAGTCATAAGTCGAAAAGCTGACAAGAACGCCCAACCGAAGGTGTCAAAACTCGTATAGCCATAGTTTGGATTCGGGCCGTAACCTTGTAAGCAAATGTAACCCGGTTCGCATTGTCTGCAAAAACACAAAATGTTTTACACATCCTCATAGGGCTATAATGTCTAATAATTAATAATATATAAATATATATACACACCCAGCTCCTGATGAATTCCCACATAGTGGGTATTCCCCTCCACCCCCATACCAGTTGGCTGAAAATAATTAAAAACAATAAAATTCTTTGCTAAGCAATAAACTACCAAACCATAATAACTTAATACTTTTGTTGCTGTAATAAACTGTCTAAAGAGGGTACAAATTTTAACTTCGATCAAATTTTATCGGGATCCATAATATATGGTTGAATAAAAAAGGATTATCTAGATTAGTTAAAACAATAATTATCGATTAATAATAAATTGTGCAAATTGATTGTTTAGCAGTAATTGTCTTTTTTTTTTTTTTCGTGTTTTTTTCACCAGAGCTGACGGTGAGGTGGTATGTCGGACTCGAACCGACTAAAACCACACGGTGCTCCGTCATGAGAGCGTCTATTGCTAGGGACCCGGGATACCCTCGAAGGAAACATCCGGGAACCCCAGCAGACCTTGGCCACCTGCAAGCTAGCAGACGACCACACTTTGGAATATGCCCCCATATTCGCCCCCCACATCAAATAGGCGCGCGTGGAACACGTACGTCACGCCACCGTCTCAGGCCTGCTTCTGCTGGGGTAACGGTCAGCCCAGCCCGATACCCCCAGGCCAGCGCTTATGGAGGTCGGAGATCAGTGTTTGAGCAGTAATTGTCTTGGTCTTATAGGAATAATATGTTTTCAGTTAAAGGCTATAATATTTGTAACAAATATACATATATATATTTTATTTATCAATAAAGATATTTTTCAATATTCATAGGTGCTGTAACAAACTCATTCGAATTTAACCCGTACACCAGTGAGTCAAAAGTTGTTATGCCAACTTATTAGTACATAATCTACATAACGCACAATATCAACCAAACCAAAAATCAAATCAAAACTCCACAAAGGCTATCCTATCAAGGGATAAATACAATGTATACATAACTATACATAACTAAACTACTAAGTATCATTTTATTTTAATTTCAATAAGCATGATGAACGGTTTCATAATTTCAACATAATGTAATCATAATTGTTCATTTCAACGTTGAACTCTTGAAGTGCAGCACTTACATTTTTTGAGTTTCACATTGTTATTCAGATTTATTAAAAATTGGTTCGTGCTTAATCTTTTTTATGATTTGAAGGCCGAAATAAGTATGCAAAGTGAAGTGTAATCCAAACCTTCTAAATAAGCAAGACGATGGAAAAATTTGTTTGGAAGCAAATTGTTTATAAAATAAATTCTAAAGTTTATAAAAAAATCGTACGAATT
The DNA here is from genome assembly GCA_947561695.1 of Tyria jacobaeae. Taxonomy (NCBI): domain Eukaryota; kingdom Metazoa; phylum Arthropoda; class Insecta; order Lepidoptera; family Erebidae; genus Tyria; species Tyria jacobaeae. The sequence continues at coordinate 7,385,614 of OX387221.1, forward strand.
CTTTTGTAAACAATTTGTCGTATCGTAATGTCGTAAATACAAAATATGACATAGCACTTTAACATAATATACATATGTCTACACATATATGATCTTACTCTCATTCTGGCAGAACCTCTCCCAGTTCTCATCGGTGAGGTTACCCCAGGAGCCGTCTTCCGGAAAGACTTTTATGCACTTTTGCGTCAATACTCCCATGTAGATCTGCAGGCCCATCAGTGCAAACACAGACAGTGAAAACATTGTCAAGATTATCACATCCCGTAGATTTTTCACTGATTCTATGACGGCACCGACGATAGTCTTCAAACCTATAGAGTAAACAGTATTACATATTGAAATAAAACTTACCGATTCTTAACTTTAAAAAAATAACGGAATTGAGCAGGATTAAGAAACCAATCATAATTATAGGGTAGGGTAATTTATTATTATGTATCAATACTCATTTTGTCTGTGATTGTAATTAACAATTGTGTTATCATTCAGTCAGTTCATTCGGTCAAAAAAACGTGCCTTGTTATGTCGATTTATCTTATTAAGGTCAATATCCTCTATCAATATTTTGTAATAGATAGGTCTAAACTTGCAATTTCATCACTTCAGTGTATAAGTAAAACTTAGTAGTTTTACTTATAAAACGTTGTGTATAGTTACACAACGTTTTAGAAAGGTGTCCTCGCCTTTGATCGTATTTTTTTATGAGTTTTATCAATGATCAGTTTCAAATATTATTTTTAAACTAACAATTGATCCTTATATTTTTCAATGACTAATATTGCGTAAGAGAGAGCCCTCTCTCTTCCCTGCCACTTTGTAAATAGTTTTAAATGTAAGTAACTTTAAAATGTTCCTGAGAATTACTAAACTGTTTGTAGCCTCTAGAGTATCTTGTATGAGTTTTGAGAGCACCAAAAAAAAGTAAGATCTTAGGTCATTTCAATCTTATAAGAGAGACAATGATTCGATATTCTGGATGACAATGAGAGATTGTTCCATACATCTTGATATCTGGCAAAGCAAAGCACCACTAACATATACTACAGTTCAATATAACTCTAACCAAATATAATTTAACCAAACCTTATTTATAATAAATAATGTTTACCCGGTACGATAGCGACAGTCTTCAACGCTCGAAGTACCCTGAATGTTCTGAGAGCAGCCAAGTTGCCAAGATCTATTCCCATTGTCACATAACTGCAAACAGATACCCATAACAACAAAGTCTACGTTATTATACATCACTACACCACTACGCACAATATACTAAAATTATTATACCTATTTTAGATTAGTAAAATATCTGAAAAGGACTTTAGACTAAAGTCTTCGCTACAATCAATTAATAACAAGTACTCTCTTTAATACAGCATCGACTAATGTTAATAATAAATATTCTTCTATAAATAACTAATCATATGATATTAAATATAACGATATAATTAATCTACAATTCAACAATTTGAACATACTACATATATCAATAAATTGTCTACTACTCACGCTAAAGCTATAACTACGAAGTCAAGCCAATTCCATGCATCTCTAAGATATGTGAATGGCTGTAGTATGAAACCCCTGGCCATTACTTTCACCGCTGATTCAAACGTGTAGATCCCGGTAAAGATAACTCTGGAAAAATTCACCTCCACTGAGGAATGCCACTCGTAAAGAAATAAAAATATATCTCTATTATGAGGTAGATACAATAAAAGTTGTGCATCTGAACTCATCAGAGATGTAAGAAAATGTAAAAATAAAACATCTTCTAAATAAGTATTCAGTAATCGTGTGGACAGTATTCATAGGTACGTATATAATTAAGTCTAAATTAAATTAATAGTAAAATGAATGCTGGTATGTACAATAATGATTGATTGTATTATATGTATGTTGTTGAAGGCTTTTGAATGAATGATAATAGTACTGTATGACAAACCAAGTTAACAGAAACAGATACCGTATAGTATCTAACGATAACATTTCAGTATTTAAATATGTTTTAAATGATATCTATTTTATATTTAAATAAAATTTTGAATAATCATGACAATGCATTGTAATCGTTGCAGCCAAGGAATATTTTATAAAGGTATTTCTCTATATGCCTGTCTAAAGCGATTCAGGATTCTATGTATAAAATATACATGTTTATATTATGAAAAATGTTTTCCAATAATTTACTATGTATATATAAATTCTAAAATTATTTACTTCCGATTCTAAATATTCTTTATATCAATTGGAACACTAGCTGAAATACTAACAATTTAGAAACTAGCGTGCATTCTACAACGTTCTAGAACCTAAAAAGGATATGTTTTGTCGTCCAGTGGTATTTCAATATATATATGAAATTCGTATTCGAATTAAGAAACTAACTGAGATGTTGAAAAAAAAAACATGATATTGAATAATATACTCACTCAGTACTTTCGACGGTTGGTGTCGTAGGCATTATCATAAGAATACAGTTGACTAAAATTGTGGTAATGATAAACAACGAGAACAAAGGGTGTACTAGAATGTATATCGCCACTCTTCTTATTGGATTGAACGGGTTTAGTAACCATAGGGCGTTGCTAGCCGAAAATCTGAAGATATCTCTACCCTTGCTTATAACTACGAAGGTCTGGAACAAACAAATATAAAATAATTTATTACATTTTTACATTTATTCATATAGCGTATTTTATTCAAATATTGCTACTAACTGTAACGTGGCGTTTCTTGTTTCATACTGTTCCTCTACAAACTACAGTAGCCGATTTTATTTGGGCAAGTAATTTCTTATCTTTTTTGATACTTGCAACATCATCTTATGGTAGAAGCGGTCGAACACAGTACATACAACTTGAGGTATAATATAATATTTAGACAATAAATAAATTAATATTTTAACAAAAACGCTTTAAAAGCAATTGTCACTTTAACATTAAATATCAATTATTAATATAAAATATGATCCTGATCATATACCAAAGTTTCTGCATGGAAACAACATTTTATAGAGTTATGAGTTACATTTTACTAAAAAATCTGCTAAAAATATTAAACATGCCGACTGTTAGTGCCTAATTATAAAAACACTTCAAAAAGGCACGCGACTTAAATTTTTTGAATTAAATGAAAAAGTTAGCCACAGAAGGCACATCAATTTTAACAAAACTTTAGTTTTTTTATTTTAATATATAACTTACTCTTTGGTTATGATAAAAGGGATCGATGTCCTCGAGGGGTATGGAAGACACCTCTGCGGGGAAGGAGCCCTGCATTCGCACCGGCAGCGGCAAGCCCTGCTCCAGGGTCGCGTCCGGCTGAGGACCTTCGTCCTCGTCCTCGTCATCGTAACGCACCTATACAATACTCCATTCATGAATAATCCAAACATAAATACTGAATACGCCAATAGCAAACCTTGAATAATTTAGACGATCGAATATTTTATTAAAAATTAACTTTAATTTAGTCCGTATACCTTCAAAATCACCTTCCTGATCTGCTTTGACGAATGAATAATTACTTCCTTTGATCTAAGTTGCCCTTGTATTGTGGCTCATTAGCTGACTTACTTACGCTCATAAATTGTATCCAGTTTCTTGAAAATCTGGCCTAAAGAAGCCTATTTCAACAGTCCATCATGAGTATAATGACGCGCTACAACTAGTAACAATACTATTGGCTCTTCAATTAGTATTATTACAGAGTTACAGAGTTAGCATGTGTTATGGAGGCGTTATAATTAAGCTAATTTATTTAGTGTAGTGCTGCTGTCAGTGTGACTATGATGCGTATCTGGCATAACTAAAAGCATTATTTTAAACATTCACCGCTATTATGTTACCATTCCGAATGTAAGAGCGAAATTTCTGTATGGTTCGCTCGGTGTTTAACACCACACAATATTGTGTCAAAGCACTGGAGTGCGTCAATTCGAAAACGGTTTCAGAATAGGAGGCGTGACTAGCGCAAGCCGCAAAATACGAATCATAACCAAGAAATTTTCATTTCTTTGTAGGTTTTATTAAATGTAAACTATTATGCACTAAACGCTAGCTAGGTGATGCCACCCTTCTAGACCTAAATGACGGCAATCAATGATGATGTGACGATTATGAGCCAGTCCTGTGCAATGCTTGAAATGGTGAATGTTATGTGCTGGTTTACTCGGATGCTACCACTCGAAACTGGAGTTTGCACACAATTTCATACAAGTCATCCGTCTATTGAATGTAGAGGACTAACAATTTGATAATTGCCTATTGAAAGTTATTTTTATTTTAAGGGGCACTTTCTACGATATAAGATTTTCATACTTTCTATGATCGGTTTCAAGAAAAGGTATGCTAAAGGCTTCTAATGGATGTTATATTTCTGATATTCACTATAGGATTTGATTTTTTAAACAACATGTATGTACTAGTTTGTCAATGCATTTCATAGTTACCATATGGACTAAAGAGTTGTGGAGACTTCAACATTTACTTTGTCGATATGCAAATAAATCTGATAAGCCAACGTGGTTCTACAGTAAGGTTAGCTGTTATGTGTGGTGTTGATATATGATCTTCAAGTAACAGCTAAACTTAAAACACCGTCCATCATACATTACTTTCCTGACAAAGCGATGTGTTTAAGGAATAATAGAATACATTAAATGCAATTAATATGTATAATTTGAAATGCAGTACAAGTTATCGCACTTGAGCTAATGTGGCGGAAATGTAGTGGGAGCTTGCAATATCTTATGTTGAAACAAATTTCGTTTGTGAAAGCGATAACTTGCTAAAATTTTCTCTAATAAAAACGAGCTGTAAAAAGGTAAAAAGGGGCAAGCAAGCATTCTTACTTCTTTTTTCTTTTTCGTCCGCCCCAAATCGTTCTGGAATAATTTAAAAATTATCCGTCAGAGAGCTTTGTTGTTTTGCTTTCTTGTATGTGCCACACACAAATATTATCAGTGAAAACTTTGTGTACTAGCTAATATGTTTGATTACATGTGTCAAAGTATATTCTTTTTTTTTTGCCGTAATGATAGCTTTTGTTTAATCACTTTTACATACTGTGTGATTTATATGCGTTTTGAAACTCACCTCGCCTTCCGCTCGTTTTTTCTCGAGTTCCTTTTGCTTGGCATGCTCCTCAGCTATACGGGCTTCGATAGCGGCCAGTGACTCTCTTGTGAAGGGTCGGAACAAGCTTCGTTCTTCCTCGCTGATCGAGTCCAAGTCCTCGGACATTGTCTATCGAACTCCCCCCGAGTAAACTGCCTACTGTTTTATGAAAAAAATATTTGTGAAATTTACGAAGTAGTCTTAAATACATATTTAGTGGTTAAAAGATATGTTTCTCCTTTTATCTTCATATTATGTAGATTTTTGATTACATAAATAAAATAGGAAGTGGATGCTTTATCAGATTCCTGCCAATAATGAATCACTTGTTGGCATAAACCCAAAATCATGAGCAAGCTATTTAATGTGATCGTTATTGTGAAGCTTTTCATACTTGTATATAGTTATAGATTGGTTATAAGATGGCATCCGACTGGCGGTGGTCTATTTACGTAGGAAATTTATTTAATAAAATGTATTTCTTAATCGTAACGGGAGGACTACATATGTAATCGGACTGGCAATTAAGAACTTCAGCAGAGAACTTAGGCTGTCTTGATGGGTTTACTTTAAATAGGGTTTATTAAATGCGAAATATTACAATTAAATATAAGTAATAGTACCTTATATATTAAGCTCCTCTTGTGATTACGGAGTGTACGAAATTAAGATTGAGGTACATTACATAATACCACTTCTAATCGAAAAACATTACTTTCGTTCAATAACTTACATTTTTGTAAGATTTTTTTTGTTAAATCACGTTATATATAAAAAAAACATTTGTAACAAACCGTGTTTAAAGAAATAAGATAAAGGATCATTAATAAAAAAAATGTACTCAATAGTATTCTTTTCGTGTATTAATCTTTCTTGAATCTATAAACACTTGCCAAATGTTCCATATACATATGTATATACATATATTATAATAATAACTTCACATAAATAGCTTGTGGCAAGAATGTTGTTCATAACATTATATGTACTTTTATACGCACACTGTGCTCCCAAAAACTGGGGCAAGGACACCTTTATACTGTGTGTTCCGGACATAACATATTTTTATTTCGTTTCTTTATCACTTTCCGGACAATTCTAGGATAAATATGGGAGTAAATAATTATTATTTATTGGCCATTTTGAGCTTCGAGTTGATAGCCCAATGGTCAAATGAAATAAATTATTACTTGCTTTAGACGTATATTTAACTATGACCGATTTCATTATTTTAATACGTTGACCACTATATTAGAAAGTTAAGCTTTTCTTCAAAAGTTATCCAGTTTTTTCCAAGGCAAATACGCAATGCGGACGAGACAATTTATTGCCCGCACTGCGCATTCGTAGTGCCACCTTTAAGTATAGAAAAAGAATTTTCTTTGTTCTATTCGTACTGTATATTACTAAAAAGTGACGTTGACGACCTTTGTGTGATATTGCCGCCACTTAGAGCTGCAGTCAAGTGCAACGTCATAAGATTCGATTACGTTAAGTGTAAATCCGAATACGTGTGTATACATAAATAATAATAATACATATTTTAATAGGTCAGAAGGTTTCTACGAAATTAGCAAGAATATTGTTACTTTTATATGCATACTGTATCGGGTTGTACATATAAAACAGTGTTTGTGCTCCCAAAAACTGGGGCATGGACACCTACGTTTACTGCTGCCTAACGGTAACGTACTTTTGATTCTTGAGTTGCCAGTGTCCATGCTCGTTTGCCCCTTATAACAAAAAAAAAAGGTAGGAAAAAATACATAGAACAAGCTATAGTTATTTTTGGCGTTAGTATATAATAATAATAATAGCTTTAGATATCTCACAAACTACTCAGAGCTTGCGCTATGGGAACCAGACTGCTGATAAATATTATAGACGCGAAGACGAACACATGATACTCATTGTAAAATTATCTCTGGCTTAGCACCCAGGATCACTGACCACTAAATCAACAGGCCAATCATATGTATGTATATATCCTACAATACCATTAGAAAGTTTAGAAGGTTTAGGAACGCAGTTTGTATAATGACGTTCCTGAGCAAGAAGAAAATGAAACAAAATCAGTTGTTTCGCAATTTACGGAATTTTGATTAATTGTAAAAAAATATATTGAATGTTGAATGAATGTTATTTACCTGCTAACAGTGAATGGGCGGGTGTGTGTGGTGCGGGAAAAGAGCGCGGCCGCACGCTCCACGCCCGCGTTCTCCCGCCAACCACCTACGGGCGGACCGCCCTTCTGAAGACCAAAACAAACTGTTCAATACTCTTCTCTCTCTGACATTTTTGTTTTTTGACTATTTTCGACAGTTTTTCATACATACACGTTTATCCCCAAAGGGATTGGCAGATGTATCTCAAACACCCACATTTTATCAACAATAATTTAATCCACATACGTAATCGGGGGCAATGCTTATTAGTTTACAACCGACTTCAAAAAGGAGGAGGTTCTCAATTCGACTGTATTATTTTTTATGTTTGTTACCTCAGAACTTTCGACTAGGTGAATCGATTTTGAAGTTTTTTTTAGATACGACTTTTTAAGTTCCGTACGAAGTCGTATCTAAAATACTATTATAGCATTTGATGGCTTACTTCTTAAGGGCGAGTATACCGAAGTCTCCACTAAACCACCATTCACTTATCATTCAATTCACTGCAGTTTTAATGATGAACTTTAATTCATCAATCTGATTAATCTAGAACCATTCTATAGTTTTCTTATTATTTTGGAAATTGTTGTTTAACTTACCTGTCGTCCGCGAGAGCAGTGTGACCGCGGCTACTAGAGAGATGAAAGTTACCACGTGTTCGCTGATAGGGACAGCCAGCAAATGGCCAAGATTTTTCATGACCTGCAACAAAACATCATATATATTGACTGTTGCTGGCTCGTTGGCGTGGAAATATATAACCGTATATTTTCCGAAATAAAAAGTAAGGCGTAGCCTAAATATCATACTTAATTATATGTATACTGTTCAAGACTATATTCTATGTACATATGTATATACATATGTAAGTCTGTGCCACATTTTATCAACTTAAGTTGTTCTTGTGCGTCAAACATCCATGCATCCAAACTTTAGAATTTATGTGATATATCTGTTAATGTATTTCTCTAAGTTTGACATATTTTTGAATATTTTTTTACATACATAATATACTATACTTACATATAAACTAATGCCCACACTATTTTTATAAAAAAAAAATACGGATTACTCTACATTTACTCTACACTAAAATCATTATGTCAGTTTGGATTCAGGGAGTTATCTCCAAAAATACTGAGCCAGTGATAAAAGTTGTTTTCACTAATTTATCCCACTTCACTATCCCTATCGCAGTTGCGAGAAAATATATAATCCTTGTAAACAGAAAAATGCTTTTGCTGGGCATTGTTAAGACTATAAATTATTGCTCTTTATATATGCTCTTTTTAAGTTTTCCATTATATAAAATCAAGTCGTGCCCAAACTTAAATTAGATCATCAACAAATCAGAGATCATAGGATGATCTAATTTAAGTTGTATGTTTGTACATTTACATCAGCCTCTTATTACTATCCTCCTTTGTTTTGAAGCAATCGAACTTCTTACTCAATTTAAAACATTTAAATGTTATATTAAGAGTAATAATAATGATAGAAAACGTATTATAATTAATTTGTAAACAGCAAAATTATAATATACTTGTGAGCATTATGCAATGCAGCAATGATGTATGATGTACTAAAACTTATTTAAGATACAACTTTTCAAGCAATCAACTATATATATATATGTGTATATATATATATGTGTGTACATAAACTGACGCCTGGGTATATCTACGTTAGGATAGGCGAAGGCATCCCAAACGCCCACAAATAAATTTAGCAGGGTGCGTCACCTGATGGTTAGTGACAATCGCTGAATGGACACCCCAACCCAAGACTTGTACGTGCGCTAAAGGCCTGTTAGGGACCTACCGTATGTAGTGCAATGCCTAAGTGTGTAGGTCTAGTGGGCGCGCGGGTTGGCAGCCGCGTCGCTCGCAGGCCGCGCGCGCTCCTCTCTCCGACTTCGGCGCGCGCGCAACATCTGCATTCACTCCAACTGCAAGTCTGTAGAACCAAAATAAATTACGTTTATACCAGTTGAAGGATTATCAGATACACGTCTCAATATTTATGCGCTATAAAATCGGTAATATCTAATTTTTAAAACGCATAATTTAGCGAACTTTCATATGATTCGATTGTACTACAGCTTGGCACCTTGACGTAACTTAGAGAGAGAGATACGAGTACCTACATATTATTATAAAGGTTAATTAATTTTAATTAATTATAATTGTATTATTCGTTCGGATTTTCTTAGGAAGAAAAACCATTCGATTTAAAAGTAAATAACGGAATATATGTACATAGGTACGATGAAACGAGAAATAACTTCTATAAATACGGTGGTTGTTACGCCTAATTATATGATAGCAATATGACGTATCCAGGTCTGATCAAACTTAAGATTGAAATGGAAAGCTTAAAATAAGAATCAGCTAGCAATAAGGCGGAATCAACTTCGTCAATTTTATATTACAAGTAGACTTGTTACAAATAAACAAGTAAAAAATGACTTAAAACTAGAAGTTTAGAATTTCACGTTAAATAAGAAGAGATCTACCACTATGACAATACAATAAACATTGTTATAAATATCCCTGATGCAAGAAATCTATGAGAAGCCTAATAAAGAAACAGACACTGAACCCAGTATCATATATTATAGCAAATCATATTAAATTAAAATGAAAATCTCATAAGCATATAACGTATTCGTACATTTACAAAATAATAAGAACAGGTGACGTTATTAACTAGCGCGAGCATGTATTAGTCCAAATATAAGGTATGCAGTACGACAGCTCTGAGAGATTTGATCCGGATTAAGTGGGTGCTCGGAGCCCGAGCGTATATCCTACCCAGTGGAGCAGTTCCAGAAATTGTATGGGTAAGTGAACTGTTCTGTTAATTATTTTTTTTTATACAGCATTCATTACACGACCGCCCAAAAACGTGTAGCTCCACTCCTAAGGGTCGCAAGGTGATGTTTTATAGCCTATATGAATCCTTAATAAATAGGTTATCCGACTGACAGTTGTAGGCAACTATAAAAAATATTTGTATGCATCAAGTATAGTTAGAATCCCAAGTGACAACGTGTAGCGTGGCGGCTATATTATATGAGTCATCTTGGTAGGGTATCTGTATTTTATGGTTGCGAGGTAGGGGTATTACTTTATGAGATCTCTCCTGTATAATAAAGTAAACAAAGTGGTACACATATACCCCTTAACTTTGCCTGCATGTGAATACATACGTGTATAAGTTGAGTGGTTGAGCTTTGACTTACGTAGAGCTAGAAAAGAGAGCTTTGGTTGCTAAATATGTTTAAAATGGTGACTGGACTGTTGGTCTAGTGGCAAGTGACCCTGAGCCAGAGGTCGTGTATTCGATTTCCACTGTCCCGATGTCCGTTAAAAAAAATCTGTTTCCAAATCTAAGAAATATTTAGAAATAATTTGCGGGAGTTGCCTTTATAAAAATGGAATATATTATCTCTTAATAACTGAAACGGAACACTATAAACTACTACAGTTATTCTCTTGGGCAAAATTATTATACACATACATACATACATACATACATACACTCACACCTGCATCCCCGAAGGGGTAGGCAGAGGCGTAATTAACGACCTCATTTTGTGTATTAAAATTTAGTCCCATTTACTTTTGGGAATTACATGAGAAAATTTGGAGTTTTTTGGCAAAAAAGGGAGGATAGAAAAGGAGGAAAGGGATATTATTAATTTAATTTTAGAAAGACTTAGAGACTAATAACAGTGGTAACTCATTAGAGATAGGTATCTATATACAGATGGATTAGGGACAATATGCAATAGCTCGTGTATGTATCTATTTATGTTCTCTTCTTTAATTACCTTTATATAATTTAATATACCACGACTTTTTGTAATAATAATTAGGAGAGTGTATTAAAAGCCGACAGCGAACATTTTCAATTTAAAACCAATGGTTTTCTGTTTTCCATTCATGAAGCCTTTTCATTTTTCTCGATTCATTCAACGCAAGCTGGCGGCGACAAGTCTGCTATTTTTCGCGTCTTGTCTCGTGCAATATCACTCTGACAAGTGACAATACCTAAGACTAGATAACTTACAAAGGATTTTCACAGTTATTGTTAAAAATCGTGGCAGGATTGACATTATTTATTTGCTTTTGCGAATGGTACAGTAAGTTCTACCAACAAATTTACTTTATGTATCAAAATTTCTGTTCCTGGAGTTGAAATATTTGTGGTGTTTTTGTAAAGCATCCAGGTCAAATTCACTTATATCACTGTAGGAAATGTTCTATCCCGGCACCATTAGACAGTTATTTTATTGCGAAGCGTAAAGACCAAGAATTAAAACATTTTTGAGAATTTGCAACCGTTTTAGATGACGTGCTTTACAACTACATATTCTTTTTGAGCTCAAATACCGCAAATGAGTTTATTAGATACTAAAGCGCCTAATGCCAGGACACTGAGTCGAATAGAGTACGATAATGAACATTTTCATTGTAGTTGTTTTTGAATAATTTAAGTTATAACATCTTTCTAACAATTAAAATGAGGCTAACCTAACTGATTTGTATTTAAAATGTTCAACAGAATCGGCCTCTTTTTTACGAGATATTTCATGTAGTTTTTGTATGCGGTAGTCGCTTACCATCGGGTGACACGCCTGCTCGTCTGACCCCTATTTGTCCTGTTTGCTTAAAACTAAAAAAAAACGACAACTATAATAAAGTAGGGTTAGCAAAATCGTCAGTAGCATTTATTACAGGCTAGAATTATCTGTTGTTTGAGAAGCTGTGGCCTTGCCAAATGCGGCCCTCGATTCACGCACAATCAGGTCAAGGTGATTGGTTTACATTCAAAGTATCTTTGTTGCTTTCTTAAACGCTGTTATCTTGCTCTTGAGAGATATAATCGAACTGTATAATTTTATAGATAAGTATATAGTAAGTAATTTTATAGATTTATTTATTAGTTAAGTAAGCGGGTTCGGATCTCCCGGCACCAGCCAGTTCGAGCTATAGGTATGCGACCCAGACGTGCTTGGCTATTGCTTATGGAGTATAAGTATAAGTATGGAGTCAATCCATCCGTATAAGAAATATCTCTTCCCTTCTCTTTCTATTCTACCGCTAGCCTTTAATTTACTTACAAGTGTTCTATTTAATTCCCAAAGTGCCCGCAGGGAAATATTCTTTTTAACATAATAGGTGATGATGATGTTAATGTGACTAAATTATCGGCAAAATATGAGCGTTAATTACGCCTCTGCCGACTTCTTCGGGGATGTATGTAAATGTACATATGTATGTATTTTTTTTTTATTTAAATGTAGATATTATATTTAAAACAAGATCTGCTAAAATAACAATGTAACAATTAATACACGTAACTTCGGTCGGTATAACTTTTTATTGAAATAATTACCCTCACTTGTTTAGAACGTAATCAGAAAAAAATTGGTTACGGTGTTCATAAGTAGTTACAAAAAGAGACCACTTACTATCAGGCATGCTGTGTTCCTATTTGCCACTTGAGAGGCCAAGAAAATCGGCTTAAATACGGGTAGTATTTACGACGCTCCTAAGTTTTGTTAACGATTAAAACAAAAGAATACAAGGTGTTGGATAATGATGAGCGCGGTGGCTAAAGTATCTAAAGATACAGGGTTTGTGAAAAACTAATAAACATTGAGTTCTCGGTGTCTGTAATTCAATGAGCGGTACAATGTCTGGGCAGGGCGGGTGAACAAACCCAGTGCCGCATAGATCAATACCGCGCGACCGTCTCGCGCTTACTGCTCACTATGTTGCAGCACTCTATGAAAGAAACACTATCTATTCTTGTGGCTTTTATAACAGTTATGTATATTCTAAAGATTTTCAAAAAAAAAAAGAGATGGAAGACATTTAATCATTCGCAAGCTTTTTTAAAGTACAGCTAACTGACTTCTAAAAATGACTTCTCAGTTTAACTTTTTTTGTGTGCATGTGTGTGTGTATTGAATAAATTAAATTTTGCAGATTACATCAATAGACGTACTCTAAATCGTTATATGTCAGTAATCAAATAAAAATATAACTTAAAACGGAGGAGAGGCATATTAACTAAAATAAGTTTTCAAACATGGTTCAAATGCATGCAGAAGCTATAGCTAAGCAAATAATGCAGAGAAAAAAGTGTTACCTACGCACAAAGTAACTTACTGTTGTTCTTACACTTGGAATACCAATTTATTAGCTACTTAATTAAGTTAGTTTTTATCAAATAAACATACATCATACTTTTACTCTTAGCTGTGCGTACATATTTTTTAATTATCTGTCACCGTTTCTGTAACTACTCGTAAAATGTTTTATTGGTCATGGTGCGGTCATGTCCAATTTATAGATTGTTTAGCAAGTCTTTCCTTTCGAAAGGTTTACAATTCTCATATCACATAAACTCGACATATGAAAACTATAACGTTATTATCGTGTTATTTCATGATCTCTGTATTCCTAAAATAAAAGTAAAAGTAGATAATACAAATAGCAATACAGGTAGGATAACTAAAGGGCTACGAAAATGTTGTAAAATCAAACAAATTTTACGTTTTACATATTGTGGAAACAGTTCTATAGCTAATAAATAAATATGTACAGTACTTAAATCAGCTTTTTAGGTAGGTAGCTGTTGTATATATCAATCTATGCAAATGCTTGCCCATAAAATAATTAAAAACAGTAAGAATATATATAAAGCACATTATCTAATAAATTCAGAATGTAATGATATTAATAAAATTGAAACAATTAAATATATTACCTGTAGCAATAAAATTATGTGTAAACCAAATGTGTAACCAGTGATAATCATTTTAATCAATATTTTTAACCAGTAATTCTAACAAAAATATTTGTGGTACTAAAGTTAAAAACAGTTGAAAAACCATATTTTTAAAACCATTTGATTGTAATCGTAGCAAATTTTATAGAAATCGATTTAGAAAATAATATTATCATTGAAAAATACAAAATCGACTGGTCATTATGACATTGCTACTAAAATTACTTTTAAAAATGTAATAGAACCCATACTAACTCATTTGTTAAATTTGTCTCTTTCTATAGGGTGTTTCCTAGACTTATTGAAACTATCCATTGTGAAACCTTTTCACAAAAAAGAAGAAAAAGTGACATTATTAAAATATTACTCTTGTTTCTGTGATCTCAAAACTCTTTGAGAATGATACGTATAAACTGAATTCCTCGCTAAAAATAATATTCTTAGGAAAGAAAAATTTTGTTTTTAAAAAGGCAAGTCCACAACATTAGTGTATATAACCTCATGGGTTGATGTTGGGAATGCTAACACTGTCATATTCTTCGATATGACAAAAGCTTTGGATCATGTATCGCATATTATTAAAGAAATTAGAGAGTTATGGAATTTATGGTTACACATTGTTATTGCTAAAAAAAAATTTTATCTACAAAACACGAAACAATGTGTTCAAATTATTACCGTAAATAAAAAAAAAGAGATGTATTTAACATCCCTTTCCATTCATTTTATAAAGTCAACAATTGTAGTGGAGCGTACTGGGCCCTCTCCTGTTTCTATTATATATAAATGACCTTCCTGATATAACTGAGCATCCATTGATATTGTTTGCAGATGACATTTCCCTATTAATAAAATCTAAAACAGAAGACATTTGCAATCATGAAAATTACACAACTAAATATAACAAAGACATTATTAATTCATCAATTAAGTCTATTATAAAATGGATGAATGCAAATAATCTCGATGTAAGTCGATTAAAAACTAAATTTATTCAATTTAATATATATGGAAGTAAGTTTATTGATCTTGATGTTGTTTGTAGATTAAAATTAAATAAGTGGACACTCACAGTTTTTAGGCAGAATTTTTGCGAATACGTAAACTGGAATGCTCACGTTAAAAACATATGTTATAAAAACAATAGATTTGTTTATATCCTAGCTAAGTTACGAAGGATAGCGACTGCAAAGGCAGTTGTTAGTGTGTACCATTTAAATTCGACTTTGGGGGATACGACTAATATAAATAAAACATTTATTACTCCAAAAAAAATTACTAGAGCAATTTGTGGGGTGACAACTAATTAATGTGACAAATAAAATAGAAATAAATAATATGCCATAATTTTAACGTATCTACCTAATATGAGTCAGCTATTAAATCAAGCTGACTATTAACCAGCCCTAAGTACTGGTTAATACAATAACTATAATTTCCAGATACATTTGCATAAAAATAAGTTCACAAATATCTGTATATGGTATTGCGTCTTGCTCTATTTACGCGTTATTAATCTATCTACTCAATTGTTTATTCCAAACATGTAGAAAATGAGTGTAGATAATAATATATCAGGAAAGGCGTCAATGAAAAACTACCTGGAAAAATGTTACAGAAATAAGTAACCTCTCAACGCGACGGTGATATCGTATAGTTCCAACGTATTGATTGTAGGTAGTGGTATAACTATAGAGCAGTAAGGATTTTGATAACCTTCAAACGTCCTTGCGTCTCAAAGGTCGTTAATATAACATTTCTACATTTTGGTGGCGGAATTCGTGCTCAGACTGCTCATTTTTGAAAGTTTAACAATTTCGTATCGTAAGAGAAAGGCATAGTATTGATTCTTCGTAACATCGTACAAAAAATAACGGCATCAATTAATTGTTCGATTATGAAACTGGTAAAGGAAGACATTTTACAAAAACAACCAATTTGAATTTTAAAGGTACTTTATACAATGTTTATATGTATTAATCAAACTTTTAGTTTTTATTGTAAACTGGAGAAGTGTAATTAAGTACACAATTTTAAATTGTAATATATTATTGTAGCGTGTAGAAATGTTATTTCATCGATAATTCTGATAGTAACATAATAAGATACTATATAAAAAACACTTACAAGGGGTTTTATTTTTAGAACACATTAAATACTTCAACTGACTTAAAATCCTCCTTCTTTCAAACTTGTGCTAGACGAAGAGAGTTTGCGCGTTTGACTTTTCCTTTCATCTAGTATGTTTGTTGACTTCTGTTCCTGTCATTGATTGACATGAGTTACTTTAAGCTATTTTTGTAACTTATACATACTGTAAAAGATCATCGTCTAATATGCCTTTCCGCGGATTACTCTTGGTAACTTAATTAATTAAAGAAAGAAATCTGTTTCATTCACAAATAATCTCTCAGAGAGAGAATGTACTTTGCATAATTGATGTCTTAAAGCCGACGCTAGGGACCATTCACAAGAACTGTAGTTGTCTTAAAAAATATAGACAATTAAAGTTAATCTCAACAGTTGCTCGTCAAGGCTTAGGCTAATCAAATCAGCTTTCAGGTTACCCAAAGGTGTCACTAGGAGGGATCCAGACGACTTAATAAAGCTTTTCCCAGATTCTTCCTATTTATGGCAGAGTGTGATACACCATGTGGTTTAAATTGTTGGACGACGGCCCGAGGGGGTAACACGCAAAAAAGTCATATCAGCCTGAACGCTTTACGACAAGAGTTCATGTTAACTGACTGTATTGAAGTCGCCATGTCTGTCGTGTGTGTCTGTCGTGTTACATATAACATCTACTTAATCTGCTTACGACTTGCAACATTAAACCGATTCCACTATTCCTGGCACTGAGTAATATTTTTATATTTCGTATAATTTTGTATTAAGGTATCCAGCTTTTATAAAGAATAGTCCTCAATTATATCCCAATTATGTCCTCAATGTTTTGTTTGAATATAATAAAAAACATACTTAATAAGGAATCAAATATTGCAAAAAATATTATTAAATTAATTTATTTTAGAAATGAGTTATATAAATCCGTGCATTACCTTATGGTTTGCATTCCTCTTTCCATATTAAAATTAAAAGCTGCCATTTGCCTTCACATTAAATAAATTTACCTGGTAAGATCATCGAAATCGTATTAAGTTGTTATACAGAAAGACAGAAAGGTCAGAAACACACGATTCAATCCTAAACCCCATAGCGTTATAGAACCTTGCCTGGTAAGTGACTGTCATGAATGAGGAAGATCAAGGTACCTATATACGCCTGTATAATAAGATACCTTTAATATATTTATACTCGTAAATATCATGTTATTACAATTTAAAAACCTTTTCATGCGTATTATTTAAAAAGAGAAGAAAGAGAACTGTGATTCTGGGTGAAAAAGTTGATTGCTCGATCTGACTGGGAAAGGAGAAATAATCTGGTTTCTAATAACAATGCATTTGTTTATTACTAGGTATATAGCTATACATATATAACAAAAAGGGGTCTTTGAAACTTTACTAAGACTTACACTTACGCAAATAGAGAAAGATAGTAGCCTATTTTCAACCGTGATCTTAATTTATTGATTACCCAAAGTGCAATGACCGCTTACCGAGATCGAAATTTTTCTTAATTTTTTTATTATTGGACATATAAAATAATAACTATCATAAAATACCAATACTAATAGTGTGTAAAATACGAAGTCATCTTCTGACAATTTAAACAATTAGAAAAGAGAAAAAATAACATTGGTACGCAATTTGTAACAAAAGCGATTGCGAACCTATTATTTCAATTTGAAAATACCTAAAAAGGCTGTTATTTTTATTTCAATAAATAGAAGGTAATAATAGAATTAAAAATAACAGCTTTTTTAAAGTTGAGAACGAATTATGTTTAAGCTGGTATGCAGTGTCTACCTATACGTTAGATAACTTATTTTGTTTTGCATAATGATATTGATTAATACAGTATTAAAATATGACATATTATTGATAAAACTCATAAAGTTGCTGTTTTCATATATAAAACACATAACTCATAAGCTTATTTTTTTAAATACTAGTAGTATGGTCAGGTGTATGTACTTATTCAAAATACAATATTCAAAATATTACATATTTTTTACTTTTATATAGATATTTAATTATTCGAAGCAACAAAACTTATGATTACTACCGCAATTTATAGTGGTAGAGCCATGCTTAAGCACGAATGGGCCGGCTCGACCGGTGCGATACCACGGCCTCACAGAAAACCGGTTGTGAAGTAACGCTTGCGTTGCATTTCCCCGAAATGAGTGAGGTCTCCGGAGGCCCAAAATCCCCCACCCCCCTAATGATAGCGCTGTTAACGAAAAGGATACCCCAGGGGGGTACCAGCGCTAGCGTTGGAGAATCCCCCCCTGGACATCCACCCTCAGTACGGATTATGCCTGAGCGTGGACGCCCAGGCTGCCCCTCGTACCCTGGGGGGGGCTCAACTGCGCTCTCAAAATCTGCTCGGGGCAAGAGAAGGCATACCATGGCACCCCCTGTCACGTTTACCGTGGATTTTTGTAACATCAGGGGCTTACATTCGAACCTCGACACTGTCACAGCAAAGCCGGCCTTGCTCTTTTTAACCGAGACGCAGATATCATCTCCAGCGGACACATCCTACCTCTGCTACCCTGGGTACGGACTGGAACACTCCTTTGTTCCTAAGGCTGGTGTATGCGTGTACGTTAGAGATGATATCACTTCTCGCCGCCTCGGCAATCTTGAAGGTAGGGACCTCTCCATCTTATGGCTACGTGTAGACTGCGACGACCATCCCCGCATCTACCTATGCGTCTACAGGTCCCATAGCGGTGATGCCGAAACGGACCGACTCATCGACCACGTCCAAATGGCTACAGGCTCAGTGCTCCAGCAGGTCCCATCCGCAGAGATCGTGATTCTTGGCGACTTTAACGCCCATCACGCCGAATGGCTTGGTTCGCGCAAAACCGATCATGCGGGAAGATCTGTTCACGATTTCGCCTTGGCATATGGCTTGACGCAGCGGGTAGCAACGCCTACGCGAATCCCAGATGCAGAAAGCCACGTGCCTTCACTGTTGGATCTCCTGCTGACCTCACATCCTGACGGCTACAAAGTATCCGTTGAGGCCCCTCTTGGCTCTTCGGACCATTGCCTGATTAGGAGTATGGTGCCACTCGTTCACTCGCTGCGGCCGCGAGTTACAGGCAGTCGCCGCGTACGGCACTATTGGTCAGCAGACTGGGATGGAATGAGAACATTCTTTGCATCCTACCCATGGAGGCAGGTTTGCTTCTCGCCGGATGATCCCAATGTCGTTGCTGACTCTGTCGCGGATGTTGTGCTTCAGGGTATGGAACTTTTCATTCCATTCTCCCTGATTCCCACAGGTGGCAAGTCCCAGCCTTGGTTTGGTCGAACCTGCAAAGCGGCGTCCCGCCGAAAGCAGGAATGTTACCAAGCATGGGCTAATGCAGCGACAGCACGGGATGTAAAGACCAGCACATTAAAGGAGCAATTTAACTTTGCCTCCAGGTCCCTCAAAAGAGTAATTGCTGGAGCGAAGTCGGCTCACATCGGCAGAATTGGCGAGAGACTAGTTAGTCTCCCCTCCGGAACTCGTGCATTCTGGTCTCTTGCCAAAGCTGTCCAGGGGAACTTTTGTAAGCCATCCCTTCCACCTCTGCGCATAGGAGATAATTCGTTGGCCCACGACGCTAAAGAAAAAGCCGATCTTCTGGGCAAACTCTTTGCGTCCAACTCGACCCTGGACGACGGGGGAAACGCACCGCCGACCATACCGCAGTGCGAGACCCGCATGCCGGAAGTCCGGTTTACACAAAGGGCAGTGCGTAAAGCGCTTCTTTCCCTCGACGTTCATAAGTCGAGTGGGCCCGATAGAATCTCTCCTATCGTGCTGAAGACGTGTGCTCCAGAGTTAGCACCGGTTTTAACGCGCCTTTATCGGCTTTCCTACTCTCTTGGCGTAGTTCCGAACTCATGGAAGACAGCTCTAGTGCACCCAATCCCTAAAAAAGGAGATCGCTCGGATCCGTCCAACTACAGACCCATAGCCATCACCTCCTTGTTCTCCAAGATAATGGAATCCATTGTTAACTGCCAGCTCCTTCGGTACTTAGAAGACCACCAGCTCCTCAATGATCGACAATACGGCTTCCGTCAGGGTCGTTCAGCTGGTGATCTTCTCGTATACTTGACTCACCGGTGGGCACAGGCGATCGAGACCAAGGGGGAAGCGTTGGCCGTTAGTTTGGACGTGGCGAAGGCCTTCGATCGGGTCTGGCACAAAGCGCTCCTTGCGAAGCTTCCTTCCTATGGGCTTCCCGAGAAACTGTGCAATTGGCTCACCAGTTTTCTTACAGACAGAAGCATCAAGGTCGTTGTTGACGGTGCATGCTCCGACTCCAAGTCTGTTAATTCTGGTGTCCCACAAGGCTGTGTGCTCTCACCCACGCTGTTTCTTCTGCATATCAACGACATGCTGCAGATTAGCAGCATCCATTGCTATGCAGACGATAGCACGAGTGATGTCCTTTACACCGGCCGCGCTAACATTTCTCGGGTAAACGTCATTGAAAGCCGATCCAAACTTGTGTCTGAAATCGAAACTTCTTTATCAAAAGTTTCAGATTGGGGTCGACTTAACCTAGTCCAATTTAACCCCACGAAGACACAGGTTTGCGCGTTCACCGCTAAAAAGATGCCATTGGTCGTATCACCTCAATTTGAGAGCACTTCCCTAACTGCATCAGCCAGTATCGGAATCCTTGGCGTCGATATATCAAGCGAAGTCCAGTTTCGCGGTCACTTAGAGAGTAAGGCCATATTAGCCTCGAAGAAGCTTGGTGTGCTAAACAGATCGAGACAGTATTTTACTCCGGCCCACCGCCTGCAACTTTATAAGGCGCAGGTTCGGCCGCACATGGAATACTGTTCTCATCTCTATGCAGGTGCACCCCAGTACCAACTTCTGCCTCTTGACCGCATTCAACGGAGAGCGACTCGCATCATCGACTGCCAAGATATTTCTGATCGACTTGACACCTTGGCGTTGCGTAGAGATGTAGCTTCACTCTGCATCCTCTATCGCTTGTATCATGGGGAGTGTTCAGAGGAATTGTTCGGACTTATACCGGCTGCTGGTTTTCGCCATCGTCCTACGCGACAAAATATCCATCCCCATCACCTGGACGATTGGCACTCCACCACTGTGCGCTTCTCCAGAAGCTTTTTGCCTCGCACAACCAGCTTATGGAACAAATTGTCGCCTGCCGTATTTCCAAACCGATACGACCTTCAAACCTTCAAGAAGAGAGCGTACCTCTACCTAAAAGGCCGGCAACGCACTTGTGACTCTTGAGTTGCGGGTGTCCATGGGCGGCGGTAGTCACTTACCATCAGGTGACCCGTCTGCTCGTTTGCCCCCTATCGCATAAAAAAAAAACAAAATTACTATTTAATTCATTTTATAATAATATTCACTTATCACATATATGAGATAAGCAATCTCAGAAAGAATCAAATGTGCAACTTGGTGTACGCAAAGTAGCTAAGTGGTATGATAATTGTCCATAACTCACTTATTAATGAAAACAGCTAGAACCACAATATGATGACCTATTCAATTATTCAATGGTTACCTTTCTAATCTACAATGGTTTGAATGGTTACCGACATCATATATTAGTCCCCTTAGGTAATAATAAGCAATAGGTAATCTGGCTCTATTCTACTCCACTGAGAACCTGCGTCTATTTGCTTACTTTACTGATTAACCACTGACATTTATAGTGAAATAAAAATTCATAAATATAGTTGGAATAAAGCCAAACTTGTTTGGACAGGAACATCTTAAGAAAGCTTTTACTTGTTCCGATTCATTATCCAATGAGACTCCTGATCATGCGTTACTATATTTATAGTATTAACCTAAACTGCTGCTTTTGACAGCTAGATCTAAATCATTAGAAAGCGTTAGGATTTTAAAAGTTTAAATCAATTACAACGTATTCTCTTAATTCAATCCGCAAGTTAAGTGAAGAAGATTATAGTATAATATTATATTTTTGTAGCATATTATTGTTATAATTTATGTAATCTGACCGTTACTTGCCTTAAATTAATTGAATTGATTTAAATTTAATTATCTTTATTCAAATACATGGTGTGACGTGACCATAAATATATATTATTATTATATAATGTTTAGTGCATAAGTCGTTGCTGTGCACTAATTGACCTAAATAAGAAAACGAGAGACTTTAGACAACAAAAACTTTCAAGAAACATCTGAAATGTCTGATAAATGCAGATTTAGAGTGACCTGATAAACCGTAACTTTTATTCTAATACATGCTGAATGGTTTTGTGAATTTGATCACCGATATGAAACGATTAGTCGCAACACTATCCAGAGTACTAGAAATATTGAAATTTGTAGCAGTTGTTCATAAAATTCATAAAAGGCAATAATAATAATTACTTTAATCAAAATATCTAAGTATTGTATTGCATAAATAAAGCTAATAAACTTTATGATACGACAAGACACTGTTGCCATATTCTGCAGCTTGTTGCGAATACTTGTGTAGCCATCTACATTAAATTCTTGTTAGGATTATAGAAATCGAACATTAACATTCGTTACAGCTCCGCTCAGCGCGGAATTAGACTATGCCGACCCTGTTTAGAGACATCTCACGCCCGGAACACGCCGGAACTAGGTCAGGCAGGCCTTTGAACGAACAGATTACAACTCCAACGCGACACAGACATCCCCATATACTTGCTCTATACTTGGATTGATTAATTATGTAAAAGTGAAAGCTTATCAATGTCACCGAGCATTTTCGATACAAGCTCACCTCTTTTACGAGAACGTACATGAGTCATATTTTTCCTTTGCTTCCTTGTTTTCTGAATGAAAATCAATTACTATTATTATTATAGGTTGATTATTTGCTCTCTCGCGAGTAGAGATTCCGCCAATGTCAAGTATTTCCAGAGATAAAAACTGTTTATAAAAATATAATCACCATTTTGGTCAATACGCGAATTTTCATGGTATTAAAATGAATACCAATTAAAACATTTGAATAATCTTCTTCGTTTCTTATTATTCCCATGTCTGTTGATGTGCATGAATGTTAGTTTTTTCCACGAAGCGACTGGCATTTGACCTCCGAATAATGAAAAGATCACAAGCTAAAGAGAACTGATAAACATGTAAAATTATTTAAAAACATAAAATCCGATTAAATTACATTAAAATCTTACAGCCTATGCCACAATATTAAGACTGTTCAAACGATATCTCACATGTCGAAATCCATCAAACCGTTTAGGCTCTAGGCCTTGACAAAGAAACATCATTCATACATACATACATACATACATGCGTTCACTTGAAAAACTGCGCACTCGGATAAAACATACAAGACTGACATCCAACTTATCTGAAGATTTTTTTCTAGCATTATATTACGGTTTTTCGTGACAATAGTGCACGCTTTTCAAAAAGGTATATTTACCCTTCACACAAGAATATTGATCAAATATTTAAACAACACATGCACCATAAAAACAATAAAAAACAATAGACGATAAACACTCTTTTAACTTCAGAGTGTTTATCGTTTGTCAAGTATTATTATAATTTATAACGTTTACTACTACTTACTACTATTATAAATGCAAAACTTTCGATGGCTGTTAGTTAGTTACTTGTACCGTGGAAGAGCCATGCTTAGGCTCGAACGGGCCGGCCGGTGTGAAAACATGGCCTCACAGAAAACCGGTTGTTAAACAGTGTGTTTTATCTCCTTCCCTTCCCTCCTTATTTACTTTCCTTCGCTCCCTTCCTTCATCTTGCGTTGCTCCTGTTGACCCTCTCCATCTTTCCCCTCCGGTTAAGAGCGGGCAATGTCTAGGGGCGGTGGTAGTTACTTACCATCAGGTGACCCGTCTGCTCGTTTGCCCTCTTATGCTATAAAAAAAGAACTCATTTACGCCATAACAGCTTATTCAGCTCAGATGAACATTATAGTATGGAATACCCCACAGGCTACTCTTTATTAGTTAATCGCAGAAGGAGTTTACTAAAGTACAGCCAACATTGTGATCGAGATGTAGGATCACCGGAGCCTCGTTGGCCTTCCGATCTTGGATAGACTAGCTACACTTTGTATTTGTTTTTAAAAGTATGCTTCCATTTTCATGGCTTAAATGCGTCACTAATATTGAATTTTATCAGCATTTAATGATCAAGGTGTCGAGTGGTTGTGGATTCGAACCCGTCCAGTGCATTACCATCGTGACCCCGCTTCTAGCACAAGCATCTAGCTTAGGTGTGGGTAGGGGTTAACAAGAATAGTAGCTACTATTATTTACAAAGAGAAATAGAAAAAAAAAGTACCAAAGCTTATAACATAAACATACAGAATTGATCACTAAGAGTGCCGTGGGTTTGATTGTTACGGCACGTCTGAAAAACGTGTTTATATATTATATTTTTTTATAACGATAGTGTCAATGAGGCAGTTACTTAACTAGCTTTTTTTTTGGTTTGCGTTCAGCGGTTGCAAATAGCCCTCCCGCAACGAAAACTGTCACTCTAAGAGACCTTCTCGTTTTTAGTTCATTGTTGGCGATAACTACACAGTATCTCGGGGATAGAATTAAAAGACATCAAACAAACATACCCTCAACCCCCTCCCCCCCCCCAAAAACCCCGAAGAGCTAGACAAAAGCATCTCAAACACCAAATTTTGACAAATAATTTATTAGACAAAAAGCATTAAAGTGCAATTACCATTTAACCTTTACTCTCGGACGTTAACGTTTGGCAATGTCCTGTCGCATCAGCTCATTTTCTACATGCATAAATACATACACTCATGTCTGTATGTCCAAGGGGCCTAATTTACGCTCACATTTTGCCGATTACAATTTAGTCCCGTGAGGGCGGGGCAAGTAATTTCCGTCATCCAGGCACTGTAATTATATAATAATATTAGACCGAAAGAGATAACATACTGGTACTTCATTATTTTTAACTATATGTTTCAATAACAAATGAAAACAGTTGGGAATTAATGTCCCTCAACATATTCTCGTTATGCATTCGATTTTTTTGGGAATCAATCCCAAGAGATCTAAATCGCTTTAAAGGTTACATATAAAGGAATTCTCCGAGTGAACACTTCAAACTGCCTTTAAATACCTTTTAAAGGGGGGCAATAATAATAGTTATGTTATACATCTATTGTGGAATATAGTTAAATGTGGTTGGTTTTAATATGAAGTTTTTTTTATTCTCTTTTATGAAAATAATTTGATTCCTATGTTGCCCTGCTTTTTAAAAACAATGAAACAACGGCCACAAACACCACCCAGACTCGGGATAACTATTAATGGATTACACAAATTTTCGAATCAAACCCACAACCTCTGGTTCAACAGTCATGATTGCTAACCACTGAACGAATGTAACGATGAACAAATGTAAATTAATATTTACGAGAGAAAATCATTTCATCTATTAAGTATTGCACTGTTGCCGAAATCCAAATCAGTTCAATCACTTTCGAGTTTCTGAAATACATTAAAGAAAAATCTAGAAAAGACTATTTTCTCTTTTGAATGCGATTTAAATTTTGTATTTAAATGGAAAGTTTAATTACTGTGTAACAATAAGCTATAAAGTCCTACTCATTACTAAATACTTGCGAGCAAATGTAAAAATATACAGAGGCAAATGAAGCGTAATAATATGTATTATCCTTTTAAACTAATGCCTCTGCTAAACAATATACGTGAGTCACGCGCAAAGATGAAAAATTTATTTAAATTTAAAAATTAGGTACTCTTTGGGAATATGTTAATGTGTAATTAATTTATAATTATGTAATTTGTTTTTACAATTTGGAAATTGCACAAATTGCAATTAAAATAAATATTATTGTTATTGAGTCGTCCTTCTTACAGTCCCGACCTGGCACGTTGTGACTTATATGTATGTATTTCCTAAAATAAATGATAAACTTAGAGGAATCACCTGGACGATTGGCACTTCACCACTGTGCGCTTCTCCAGAAGCTTTTTGCCTCGCACAACCAGCTTATGGAACAAATTGTCGCCTGCCGTATTTCCGAACCGATACGACCTTCAAACCTTCAAGAAAAGAGCGTACTCATACCTAAAAGGCCGGCAACGCACTTGTAACTCTTGAGTTGCGGGTGTCCATGGGCGGCGGTAGTCACTTACCATCAGGTGACCCGCCTGCTCGTTTGCCCCTTATCGCATAAAAAAACCGTTTTATGAACCCTGAACATGCCGAGGCTGTGTTTGAAAAGGCGTAGAAGAGATTTCTAAAGAAGAGTGGACTCACTGCTTCAGTCATTGCGATGGAATTGCCATCGCATGCGACGGTAAGCACCGTGCTTGTATAAGTTTAGCTATTCTTTTAAGAAAATGCGTATTAACCATTTGCATTCTTGTATATGAGTTTTAATCTTTGTTTTTATTCTTTACTTTATATATGCTTATGCTATTATTTCTCAAATATACGTTGACTAATAACACTTATTACATTTTGTTGAACAAATAATTCAACTTTTTGAATACATAAATATAATGTATTAGTAATGTTCTTGTATAGAGAAAGAACGTAATAACAAATAACCTTGAAGTAGCTTATCAATAAGGCACTTACTTAACTTCTTTTACTTATTTTTCAAAAGCTATCAGATGACACAGATCCCTATAAAACATGGTGTTTATGAAGTAGCTAGACTGCTTACTGAGATTAAGTTAGAATATGGATCAGTGTCCAAACAATGAAGAACAATGTAATAGAAAAAATATTCCCAAGTGTCTGCTTAAGGAAAGCAGCAGCGGTAAAGATTTTTATTAACATATTTATGCTAAGCAAAAGTAGTTAAGCTTCCATAATCCGTTGGTTTTTATACCAAGCCATTCCTGCTTAAAGAATTACTTGCACAGCTATTTAATCTAATTAGAATTGTTTACTACGGCGGCGCGCTGAGCTTACAACTCCATTCATTTGCATTAATCGTAATTTCAGCTTTTTTAGTGTTCGACAGAGCTATGGAAACTTCCATCAAGCAATCAAGCTTAGTTAACTTTTCACTTGTGACTGTAAAGAATAGGAAGTTTTTTATATATTATCCTACCATAGTGACTACACTTTGCCTGATGGAAAGCAATAAGTGGAGTCCAAAGGTGCTGGTCAAAATCCTCATTGTATGTCTAGTCAATGCAGCATGGTGACCCACACTATGGCGGCCTGGTGAGATACTTTTTCACGCCCCGCTTAAAAGACCCGGGATTAAAATGGTAAGGAATCACGTGCTCTGGTAGTGAATTCCAGGCTTTCACCGATCGGCACAGGACAGAAGAGCCAACCTGTTTAGTTCGGGATCATATATTTTAGACTCTAGGTTGGACCAATTGGAAGAGCTCGTCAGAAAACTCTTTGTAATGTAGGCGATAGAGGACTGCCATAGAAGCGACATCTCTTCGCAACTGCAGACGCTCAAGAGACTTGGTGACCTCAGGACAGTCGATAATGTGGACTGCGCGCCGCTGTAACCGATCGAGAGCGTCAAGCAAATACTGCGCATAGCCGTCCCAAAGATGAGAGCAGTACTCCACGAAGGAGCGAACCTGGGTCTTGTATAAAATACACAGTTGCTCGGGCGAGAAGAACCGTCTCACCTTCTTCAATACACCGAGCTTCCGGGAGGCCGCCTTTGTGACGCTCTCGATGTAATAGCGAGGATTGAGATCCCGGCAAATGTCCATACCCAGGATACTAAGCCTATCCTGTAGTGGCAGTTGAGTGTTCTGAAGAGTAGGAAGGGGAAGGAATGGAGACTTTTGTTACGAGAAAAACCCTGTAAAAAGCGTTTTACTAATAAACCCAGCTATTTTTTAACATAACTTTGACTGGCCGGTTTGTGACCCCAGAGTGTTTGTGTGGAGTAAGAAGTCGTGGATTCGATTCCTACATAGCACATTTTTTTTATGGTCCACGATTCTTTGTCCTAAGTGTGGATATTATTTTTTTTGCGTTGTTTTATGTTTGTAAAGTCTCCCGCGACACAGGCATTAATCCTAATGCGGGAGTTGTATTAAAAAAAAAAGAATTACTTTGAAATTATAAATATCAGGATTATTTCATGTATTATTTCCACGTACGGTTGTTACGTATATATTTCTACTAAAACAAACAACAAAATTATTTCATCTTAAAATATTCAAACAATTCAGATGCATCTTCGAATCTTAAATTTCAACTGTTTATCATATACGTGTGTTTTTTACTTATTCTAACACAATATTACAATCCATTGGTTTTTTGAGACAAAAGCAGAATTATTGTCATTCAACCGATATGTAAGTAATTATATTATAAAAGTAATCATAAAAGTAATTGAAATATATATCAAAAATGTAACCGCGGGCCGTTAAGCAAATCGGAGGTGTTCTTTTCGTGCAGATAAAACACCTGAGTTTCCATCCGTATCCCTTCATTTATGAATACGTAAAATGTGTTAGGAATACAATAATTGAGGTAGACTTCTTTTAAAATTGTTTTCTTTCCTATAAGTTAATCAAAAAGTTACGTAAACAACGGATTCTGTAATCAGGCGGTGTACCATTTTTCTTACATTAAGGAAAAGCTTAATGTAAGAAAAATGGGAAACATACCAAAAAAATAATGCTTGTTTTTTTGGTATGTTTCCCATTTTTCTTACATATACTTTAATTCAAACTCATTTATTTCTATTATAGGTTTAATTGTCAGGAGAAGAAGTCAGTCAGACTAAGTCAGTTGAGACAGTAGACAGTACGACAGTACGTATATATACAGTCATACAGAGCCCAGTCGTCAGACAATAAGCTTGCCAACTATTACGTTAGTGGCACTAAATTCTAATTGGCACAATGTGGGTGTTTAATACACCTCTGGGTAGGAAATCGATCTCGAGTACGACGCCTTGTTAATAATTCACTTTATACACAAGTTTTTAAATAAAGAGAAGAAATAAATTAAATTTTATCTTTTAGAGAGCATGAGTATAAACGACATCATGAAAAATTACAAAATTATAAGTAGAAGTAAAATTAAAGCAGGTTTGCAAGCTGGTACATAGGTAGCAAAAATTTATGCTCTGAGTGGTACATACATACACTCACTCCTGTTTGCACCAAGCGTTTCAAACGCCAACTTTTTCCAACCATAATTTAATCCCACTAACGTAATACAGGGCAAGCCTATTGACGGAGTGGAAGGATACCAATGACGTCTTAACTGAAAAATACTTTTATTTCATTTATTTCGAAATGCCATAGTCATCAGAGTCGGTCACTTTAACTGATTAAGACAGACAAGGTTGTACTAAAGTAAGTTCTCGAAACGGTTGAATTCGCTGGAAATAGTACGTGGAAGTTAGCTCATTGATAGCACATCAACTTTCCCCGCAATAGTTAAACAAGATTTAGTTTAATTAATTCGATTTCAATATAATTGATTACACGTCAGTTGAATGACAATAATTCTGCTTTTGTCTCAAAAAAAAAACAATTCTAATCAGAATAAGAACAGTTATCTTTACGAATATAATCAGTACTTTTACCAAAGGGTATTATATAATGTTTGTAACAAACCTTTGGAACTAAATACAGGTATAAATCTTTTATTCAATGTTCAAATTACCAACAAACTGTATAATTGCATATTTTGCACAATTTACTTCCTTTTATTTTTACTGACGTTATCTCGAAATGTTGTGCCCTATGTCATTAACACTTAAGACTATTCAAATGTTACCACACATGTCAATCAGTCATACACACATTCATACATACATATACAGGTACATAGATAGGTACAAAGGTATTCTTGCGCAGCCAGGTTTAAAACAATAGATGTCTACGTAATTAACGTTGCCTCACGATTGCAATCACAACGAGTGGATCCATCTGATATGGATTGGCTGGTGCAAATAGACACAAGTCAAATCAGTGGAGTCGTTGTCACGGGAATAATCTGAATACCTAATAGTGATTTGCCACTTTTATCACCTTATTAATTCTGATCTGCGGTCATGAGACTTAGACGCCGAACATTTGAAAAAATGAAACAAGTTAAATCTTGTTTTACCACATCAAATCTGTTCTAATAAATTAACCCGCGCAATCCTAAAATCAAATAACCAGGAGGACCGACGACGACCTGAAGAAGACGGCTAGAATCGACTGGATGCGGAAGGCGGAGGACCAGGTGATATGGCGTGCATTGGGAGAGGCCTACGTCCAGCAGTGGACTGCAGTGAGCTAATTGATTGCTAATTAATTTATAATCGTAAAACCCACCTGCTTTCCACTAATTAGTCGATTCTGTAATCTATACTATTTCAGCTAAAATTTATAAGTGGTAAAATTGAAATTGTCATAGCGGTTAGGCCGCGGGGCCCCTCGCGTTCCAGGTCAAACGATCGATTTGCAGGCGCCGACCCGGTCAACGGTCGGTAGACTAACAGCTTGCCGTGTTTGGCCGAAATAATCGATATCTTTTGATTCCTAACACTCTCGTTAATGTACTGCGAATTGCTAGTCAAATGTCAGTGTGTAGTGTAGGTATTGCGTGTATTATGTATTGTATGGGCTTGTATGAAAATTTTTATGACAGTTGAGGAATCTTGCGAGGTATGTAAGGATAGAAGCAATTGCGCAGGCTGTTGTCTGTGCCTACTGCGAAGGGTATAAGGCGTGAATTAAAATTATGTATATATGTAAATATCAAACAACATGCAAAGCAAAACTCGAAAGCAATCCTTCTAATAAAGAGATTTTGGGTCTTAATCATAATTAGTAATGGAATAAATAAAAACTTTGATGTAACGACGTGACTTTACAATGAAGTTACCTAAATTGTTTTATTAGAAGGCCTTGGAAACAGTTTATCACGATTGTACAGTTGTTATCTAATATTGCACACTCATATTACATACACGTCTTTATACAAATACAGATTATCTTATCCTATCTTATAAATCAGGGGTGCTCAAACTTGAACTGCTGGCGATCTACCTCAATATTTTTAGACTACTTACGATCGACTTGAGAGGCTGCAAGTATGTGTGATGCAAGGTTGTCGTACATACACGATACACCCTACCTACCTAGGTAGGGTGTACCGTAGCATATATAGATATTAGCTCTCCGCACAATTTACATTATCTTAGTCAAGGTTTGGGTTAGGTTTACTTAAGTTCTTCTCTACAATATCAATGAAAAAACTCCTAGTTATTCAAAATTGCGAGTTTATTCGTTGTTACAAAACAAAAGAGTTACATATGGTGTTAAACTCAACTAAGGAGTGACTTTGGATCTTGAAGCGTGGCACTGCATGTCCTCAGCATACTTTTCATAAGATGGTGCGTAACCACTGAGTGCCAATCGCAAGCATGATGACATATGATCGTCAGTTAGTCGATTGCGATATTTTGACTTAATTATCTTCATTTCAGAAAATGCAGACTCGCACAAGTAAGTTGACCCAAACATTGCCGTCAGTTGAAGGGCGATTTGCCTTAGATTCGGATATTTATCTTCAGATATAAAACACCAGAAATTTGTATCAGATGCTGTAGCTTTGAGATGTATATCTGATAAAATCTGCACCAACTCATTTTCAACAGAACATGAGTTCATATTAAACTGACTTGCTACTTCAGTGGTTAATTCCTCAATGTTTTTACATGAAAAAGGATAACTCATAAATGATGCTATATTTGCCAATTTACTGCAATCATAAAAACGCATTTCGAATTGTCCCAAAATATTTGATAATTCAGCCTCATACGTATCATAATTCAACTGAGGAATCCTTGCTTTCAAAGACGGAAAATGTTTCGGATCCTTTCTTTTCAGTTGATCTATCATAAGTTGCAATTTACTTTTGAATGCGTTTACTGCGCTAATCATCTCACTAATAGTTTTTCCTTTACCTTGAAGCTCCAAGTTAATGGTGTTTAAGTGCATTGTGATGTCAGTCAAAAATGCCAAATAAGTCAGCCATTTTTCGTTTTTCAACATCTCAGTGTCATCACCTCTTTCGTCTAGAAAAGCTGTTATTTCGGGCAATAATTCTTGAAACCTTTCTAGGAATTTTTCGCGATTCAACCACCTGACGTCCGTGTGAAGAACTAAATCAGTGTGTTCAGCTGACTCCCTATCTTCCAACTGCAACTTAAAGAGCCGCCGTTGCAAGCTACGTGCACGGATGGAATTCACAATTTTTGTTGCAATGCCCATGATTTCCTCCGTGTTTAAAACTTTTGAACACAAAACTTGTTGATGTATAATGCAATGGAATGAAAAAAATGAAGGGAATTCTTCATTAGCTCGACACAATGCCACAAAACTGTTCTTGTTTCCAGTCATTGCTAGTGCTCCATCGGTTGTAATGCACACTAATTTATATATTGGTAGCTTGTAGTTTTTTACAAAATGATGAAAACGTCATATATATCTTCGCCACGAATCTTCCCCTTCAGAGGAATGATTGTCAAAAATTGTTCCTTAGCCAACATGTCATTGAATACCATCCGAATAAAAATACACAGCTGGGCAGTGTCTGTCATATCGGTGGATTCGTCGAACTGTAAAGAAAAGTATGTACATTCCATGATATCATGTTTTAGTTTATCTGCGATGTCCTGACTCATGACTTCAATACGCCTTGTGACAGTCGGACGAGATAACTGAAGTTCTCTAATAGCAGACATGATTTCTGTTTTATTTTTAAAATCTCCAAATAAAGTCTCACCCGCTTCAATAAATGCTTCCTTCACAACCGATCCATCTTCGAATGGTTTCTTGTGTTTCGCCAATATATGAGATATATATTTTAAATGACGCGATCGTAGCAGCTTTTGATTATTTGGCTGGTCTTGTGAACATGGTTTGTTCTTTTTTCAAACAAGATATCAAATTACTTACTTTTCGTTTTCTTAATTCACTCTGTGGCGGAAAATCCTTTTCATAGTTTTTATGAACCGTTTTATGATGCCTCTCTAAGTTACCACGCTTAGGTATTGCAACTGACGCACGACAAATAACACAAATGCACTTATCCTTCACCATACAAAAGAAAAATTCTTCCTCCCAATCGTTATTAGAATAATACGTTTTAGATTTCTTCACTGCACTCATTTCGCACTATTTAATAATAAACTTTGTATCGACGTAGTATCGCCTTCAAGTTACAATTCAGAATGACTCCAATTCCTGCAGGCGCAACATTTATATCGGCGTGAACGAAAGTCTCGAATGTTCCCGTCAAACGCGCCGCCCGAAATGGTCTAGTACAGTCTAGTCTAGAAACAACGCGGCTTTTCTTTGACAAGTACCGCGCGTTCCTTTGATAAAGCCGCCTTTTGCCGCAAGCAGTGTTATTACGTAATAAATTTTTGTAGTTTAGTTACCTACTTATTAAAAATTTTTTTCTTCTCAAGATCTACTCAAAAAGCACTCGCGATCGACTGGTTGATCGCGATCGACCGTTTGAGCACCCCTGTTATAAATTATGCAAATTGTGGCATCGTTTGTACTACATACTCCAACCGGCTTCTCTTTTAGACATGATGATAAGTTTAACTACATATGTATATTCTATACGTTTTTTTATTTATTTTTGAAAGTGCATATTGTTTCGTAAATAATAATATAGACTCATATATTGGCTACCTTTTTGGATATCTTTAACCGTTTTGAAAACTTAAAATAAATCACTAAGGTCATAATAATCGTTTGTATTCGATATAAATCCGTAAACCCTATAATGGCATATATCGATCTTATTCTAAGAATGCCGCAATTGACGTGAACCCACACACATTGTTGCTACTGTGTTTCGAAATAGCTTACAAGTCAATATCTAAATATAGATTTAAAAACGGACTAATATTTTTTATAAATTATTGATACAATCAGTCATCGAGTGAGGGAGCCGTCTTTTGAATTATTTAATCAAGAGGAAAAGAACTGGAAGTCTAGGCATTTCACCAACTTTCAATAGCTTCAGTTATATAAGAGCCACAAGTAATTTTTTTCCGAGTCTTTCCAGAAAACCGTATACTCGTAAATATACTAAATAATAAAATTCATTGTTTTCAAAACTGATATATGTATTATATGTGTAAGTTTATAGTGTAATGGGTTATTCTTGCTCACATAATTTATTTTTAAACACATCTTTAACCTAGACCTCACTAGTCTATAAACTAGTATTTTCATATACCAGATGTTAACCTTGGATATAATATATCTGAAATAAAAATAAAAAACAAAACGTGATTATAGTACCAATATACTGATATACAAATATCTATAAGGCTGACTATCCAGAAGTAGGTGCTAGTGAATTTGATAAAATCCTTGAAATATCTATGCATAAAAACTAAAGAACCTTTTGTATTAAACGCTCCCAGCGCTCCATGGAACCCTGGATAACGCCAGGATTAATGAGATGCCAGAGTATACGAGACAAACTCCATCTTGAAAGCAAGAGCAAACCAGGTGACATTATTTGTCAAATCACATACAAAAGATATCGTAATTTCCTCACTAATCTACAAAAACCAATTACGAGACCCAACTATTTAAGAGTAACATTGAGTCCAGCAATCCAAGGAAACTGTGGAAATCAATTAAGCAAATCTGTATCATGTCAAATAGACATTCAACAGCTATAAAATTAACAAAAAAATATTCCGATCCACGTACATCGCTTAATTTTTCAATCAATATTTTTCAAATATTGGCAGAAAATCAGCTGATAACATTTCCTTAAATGCACCTAACGGCAATTTATTTTCCATGTATCCAACAGACCCCCAAGAAGTTATTAAACTTATCGACAGTCTTAAAAATAGTAGCTCTCCAGGTTTGGGCGCTTAGTCTCCTAGTTTAATAAAAGCAATTAAATCCATTGGTCCACTAACACATATTTTCAATCTCAGCCTGAGCAAAGGTGTATTTTCTCAATGCTGGAAAATTGCGGTTGTCACTCCTATACATAACGATTGCGACAAGTCAGCCCCTAATAACTATAGGCCGATTTCCCTCTTAAACGTTTTCTCTAAACTCCTGGAAAAAATGTACATAAATGACTAGTTGACTTTCTCGAACACAATAACCTACTTTCCGAAAAACAATTCGGTTTTAGACGTAAAAAGTCAACAGAAGATGTTGTAGTATCCCTAGCGGATACGGTGTCGAAATCTCTTGATAATAAAGAAGCCTGTCTAGGAGTTTTCCTTGATTTATCAAAAGCATTCGACACCGTGTCCGTTCTTATCTTGCTCCGCAAATTAGAAGCTATGGGTGTACGTGGTATCACACTTGACTGGTTCCGCAGTTATTTGACAAATCGTTATCAGTGCCTTAGGGTACCGCAACAAGGTTGGCGTTCCCCAGGGAAGCACCCTGGCTCCCACGCTATTCTGCATCTATATGAATGATATTCTAAATATACAAATGACTAATGCAGAAGTTTTGTGTTATGCAGATCTTTCGCAATAAATCGTGGTCAAGTGCAATAGCTGAACAAGGCATGACTCTCATTGCCGAATGGCTAGACATAAATCTGCTTACTCTCAATTTAAAAAAGTCTAACTTCACCGCGTTCCACAAGACACTTGCATCGAAACCCCCGGTAAGACATTCTAAATTCATTCTTGTTTTCTGATGGTCAACCCAATTGTAACTGCGTTACCATAGAACGTACAGACTCTATTCGTTACCTGGGAGTCATACTGGATGAACGTATAACATACGGTAATCATATAATCTACTTGTCAGGTAGAATTAGAAAATCTATTTACATCTTTAAATCCCTACGCAACAGCCTAGATAAAAGTAATCTCATAATGGTTTACAAAACACTAACACAGTCCCTACTTTTTCATTGCATCTTGGCATGGGGTAGTGCTGCTAAGACCAAAATCATACAACTCGAAAGAGCCCAACGAGGTGTTTTAAAAGTCATGCTACGTAAACCATTCAGGTTCTTAACAAACGATATATACAATGAATGTAAAG
The DNA here is from genome assembly GCA_947561695.1 of Tyria jacobaeae. Classification (NCBI taxonomy): domain Eukaryota; kingdom Metazoa; phylum Arthropoda; class Insecta; order Lepidoptera; family Erebidae; genus Tyria; species Tyria jacobaeae. The sequence goes on from OX387221.1 coordinate 7,421,890, forward strand.
TACAGAGAGTGCGTCAGATATTTATTTTAAAATAAATAACTTCGATGCATGAGGAAATTAAAAATTCTACTACAATTATCATCAGCGTCGTTTACTCCGAATCCCAATTCCCACTATAAATACCACTTTCATAAAAAGACAGGCCATTTATCTCCGCCCTAAAGTATACAACAAAATTTCACAGATACATACAGATGTTACTAAATTAACAACTAGAAAAGCAAAGCAACTGATAACAAAATGGCTTTTGAACCTATCAAATGACGAAACTGAACTCATTCTTCCTAATCATGGTCAATAAAGGCAGAGGAAAACACACACTCTCACACAAACACACACACACATTCTAACACACACGCTTAGCCACACAACTTGAACACAGTTACCACTACACACACTCATATACACTACGGCTACATACATTTATATTAGTTTTAATTTAATTTAAAGTGTTTGTATTATGATGCTGTTAAAAACCTGTTTTAATCTTTATTTTATTTTAAATTCTACATAACTCAACTAAATTGTAGCTACTCAATTAACCAGGATCGATGTCCGTTACAAGTGATAATTAACAATAGTGATAGTGATAGTACAATAATTTGGTTGCTGCGATACAAGCCACGAGCTTAGTGCTTGAACCGCTGTTAATTTTTTTTTATGCGATAGGGGGCAAACGAGCAGACGGGTCACCTGATGGTAAATGACTACCGCCGCCCATGGACACCCGCAACTCAAGAGTCACAAGTGCGTTGCCGGCCTTTAAAATTAGTAAACTGTTCTTGTAAATGTAAGTGTATAAGTATAAATGTAAATTCCTGTGCAAATAAAATAAATAAATAAAAACATATAAATTTCCATAAAAAGCAATAGCAATATTTATTAAAATAAAACCCAGAAATAAATTGAATTGCTTTCTTAGTATACAATAAGTACGTTGAACAAAATACGAGACAAGAATGTAAGGCATAATATAATGTACATATATTATAGAAATTTATATAGTTAATACGGTTAGAGATCGGATCCCTGTCACAGACAGACGGATGGTGTAGATGTATTAATAGCTTACATCCTGTAATGTGGATAAGTAATATTAAAATTAAAAATATTTTGTAAAATAAAATTGATGAAGGAAATAAGTTATTAAGGTTGTAGGTTATTTATAAAATTAAGAGTGTATTAAGAGGGAAACAATTTGGGGGAATATATTGCTTATACTGATGAAAAATAGGAGTGTAGTAAAGTCCAAGCTCTCTAACCGAATATCTCTAACAGAGAATTAGTAGGTATAGAAACAATCAATATACTTCATCTTGTGGTTATTCCACTTGAATGAGATTCCATATTTATGTGTCCCAAAATCGACTATCAATAAATCACCTGATTGAACAACATCCACATGATTTAAATTTATTTTTTTTGTTTCTTCAAATCACCTGGGTAATGAAATTCCAAATTTTGGTTTTTCCTTCAATTTCACCTAGGTGATAGGATAGGCTTAGGTTAGGATAGAACAGTTACCATTAACGCGCAAAGATGAGCGAGCGAAGCGAGCGTGCCTTGGCAGCAGCCGCCGAGCGCCAGATCCAGTTGCCAAGGGTACAGCAAAGTACGATGCGAAATCTAGTATTTTATATTTTAAATGTGTATACTGACGCGAAGCACGACCCGTCCTATGTTAGACTGCACTAGCGCTCCTACAAACTAACTACAATTAATATATAACTGGATTCTTGAAAACACCATTCCTACGGGCTATCAGAAATAGAACACTAGATCATTTACTTGTACAGAAAATAGAACCAGTCTCAACACGTAATTTTTTTAGAACTCTTTTTTTATGAATGCTTACTGAATATTGTAAAGTGGTTTATGGTGCACAATAAAGGATACTAGAAGAAGAGAAGTATTGTATATTCTCTTGCTTATATAAAATGTAAGCGTTCATTTAAATCATAAAGCACATGAAGATAGGAATTTTGAGACAAATTTACTTATAATTTTAACACAGAATGTTAATTATAAGAAAGGAAACACAATAAATATGAAAAGAAAATTATATGCTTGAATTGTTACGACAATTTGAATGAGCGCCTGACAAAACAAAGACAATGTTCCGCTGTTTATATAAAGTCTTTTGGAATTAACTTATAATAATAATTCTCTTTGATAGTGAAACGCATTGTAAAGGGAACACAAAGGGAGGATCAAGCCAGACTCATTTCGATCATAGGTTTCTTTTCACCCTGGAATAATTACGATGATACAAGGAAATAATTACAATTCCTATAAAACAGCAGGTAAATCTTCAGTTTAATCATTTCGTCAGTTATTAGTCGTCTCTAGTTCTATAATATTGTTTTATATTTTTTATTTACGTATATTTTGAAAAAATAATAGTAACATGGAAATAATAAATATTTGTAATAAAAATGTTCATGAACCAATTTATTCATTCGTTCTGATTTAAAATCAGATTTTCACTTCAGGGAAACCTTGAGGCACGTTTAGGTATATAATAGACCGATATTAATTTCAAGTGTTCATTAAACCAATAAACATTTCTTTATCGTCTTTCAAAGGTTATAGAGGAATATGCGATAAGAACAAAGGAGGATCAAAGGAAGGTGTGAATGAAACGCGGCCCCCTCCCATGAAGTCCTCTTTCAATATTATTCGCACGCGTATAAAGCAATTATCAAATAGTATATAAGATCAAGCCGTGAGAACATTTTATAGGTAATATAAAAATAAACTAACTATTAAATTTGTTTATTACATGAACCGACATACTCCTGTCAAAATCCGATCCCGTCTTATCAAGAAGTTTACTTTAAATTGCTATTGCAGTAGGCGAAGTCTAAGCAAGAATCGATAGATTTAAACATGCTCACTTTTCGAAACAATAATAATTTTGTCTCGCTTAGTCAGACAGTCAGTCTAATGCCGTCATCCGGGCACTAGGAGTGAAGATATACTGTCTGATAGATAACAGTCCGGTCCTTTAGTCTCCTAATACGACAACAACGAGAAGAGATGAAGTGGCACTACTCTACTCCATCGAGAGTCATACTGCAATTAATTTAAAATTTAAGATGTCACGTATTTTGTTAGGTCATTAACTATGCTGGATACAACTATGGCCCGATAACCTAACTGCCAATTTAAAATCCTGGTTTACACTATAACAAAATAGAGAGCTAAAAAATATTGCACAGAGCAAACGAAATGGATGCTGTAAATAAAATGAATGACGTGACTTCCAAATTGTTTATAATTAAATATGAAATAAATAATTAAATTTATACTTATATGATTTATTTATTCTTCAATCCAGCTCTATATATTGGGTCCTGTCTTTATCAAATGAAAAAGTTGAGAATAGAAAGATTACCAACAATAAAAAAAAAAAAAACTTGAGAAGCTTTGCACCGTCTATAGGTTCCTTTCCTTTGTAGAGCAAATGTAATATACATACGATATTAGCTAATATTTTAAATGTTTTTATTTTATATAAATGGATTCTCCTTTGAAAGTTAAATATCATTTTACGTTATAAAATCTACACAATCTTTTACACAAACAATGTCAACCATTCCCAGTAATTTAGCTTAATTATTAAGCGACCTAGTTCAGTGCATAACTGTCAAACAAGCGAGACATGCTATGCTAGTTATACATATGAAGTTTCACTTCAACAAGGCGACGTTGTACGCACCATTTTCACACGACTTCTTTTCACAATTTTAAGAGCTCTTGGAGTGTGGCGCTATTGTGGTTATTTGGGGTAAAAGTCGCTAGTGTTTCTCTCCACAACGAGGTAATTTCGACAGAAACTCATTCGTGACGTTATAAGCTTAAACTACTGGAGTTTTGTTTGAGCATACAAGCATAATGATACCAATGTTCATGTTTGTACAAAATGTGCCACTTTACTTTGAGAATTCGCAAAAATATTTTACAAACATGGCAAGAAAAATATACTTCGCATTGTTCTGTTTATCCTGAATCACAAAGGGTCTCAGGAATGCTATAGTAGACTACTAATCTACATATTATGTGTATATTGCATACAATCTTTTGAGGTTATTTTCGGTCTATAATCTAAATTACTTTTTACTTCACTTTATTTACATTCTGAACCTAACTAGTAATAATAATAACGTGAATTTCTTAATTTACCTACTCAACCGATTACCTTGAAAACTTTCATACACTGTGACACTATAAAGGACTGATCTTGAGACAACTTGAACATTGTGAAATACTCATCTTAAGAATCTTTGGATACATGCTTAGATTGCGCTAGTACTGCGACATCTTTTCTGCGCGTTATGATATGTCTATATTATTATAGTGTAACTTATTTATATAAAAAAATAAAATAAATAGACTATCAACAGCAGGTACTTCTTAGAAAATAAAAAACAAGATAAATGTAATTTGAACAATGAGCTAATTACTGTAACTAATTAAACACTTTATGCCATGTACGAGTAAGTATGCAATATCACACAAACGCAATCTTTACAGGTAACAAAATGGAGTACATATCTATGATAATAGAGATTTTAGTATAATTTGACTCATCATAATTCGAAAAGCAATCCACAACTAGATAGTTTTGCACAAAACTTTATCAGTATTAACTTTGTGGAATATTACAGTAATATATAAAGAAATACGTAACTGTCTTAGCATTATACTCGTTATTACAATCGTTTTATATTCGCAAGGTGAATAGCTAAGTTACCTGCACCTGATTACATAGAAGTGACCTAGTTTATGCTTGCCGCATCGATGCATAGTGCCGACCGGCTTGTTGAAAGTGGCGACACCACGCGATACTAATTACATACTATTAATTACGTGCATCAAAATATTCAATAAATTAAGTTTTAATTGAGGAGTCACAACAAACCTATCACCTACCCGATATAGCGAATGGCATTTTGTCTATAGTACGTAGTTATTACCAATTTTCAAGGTACTACAGTACTACTACTACCCGAAGGGGTAGGCAGAGGCAAAATTAACACCCACACTACACTACAATGGGTGGGGTTTGAACACGCAACGACTTTGTCGCAAGTCTGACGCCTTAACCATTATGCTGCCACCTTTTAAGATATTTTTGAAACGAATTTTAATTAAATGACTTCTAATCTGAAGGATTTATGTTTACCATATTTTTCAAGACTTCAGCTTAATTTTTGTAATCTCTCTGAGTCTTTATCGAAAGATAGAATCTTGGAAACCCTTATAATTTTGATAGTATTACAGAAAGAAAGTAATGTTCAAGTTAATTCTGTTCGAATAAAGTATCACAAATTAAGCAATTAACTTGTTACTTAAATATAACCGAATTATTATTCGGAAACGCAAAGATGCTCGAACAGATATATATTGAAGTTTTTTAAGGAACAATGAGTCGAGGTTTCATATCTATTTCATAATAAATATTTAGTATGTTTGAGAGTTGAATAAGCGTCATATCCATGCCATAAATAAATCTTACAGAGCAAGTCGATAAGAAATAACTAATGAACATTAGTTATTAATGAAATGTAATTTAAATGTTTAATTTGTTGAACATAAGCAAATTTGCATATGGAACTGTAAAGATCTTGTAGGTCACCTGCAAACTGACCTGTATTTTGAAAATCACAATCTCTTTACTTAACAAATATCTGTTTTATAAAGCAATCTTTCCTTTTTCTGCTGAAGGTGAAGTATTCTGTATTGAAACTTGAATTTACATGAAAATTTTTAAATAAGTAAATAATTATTCATCTCCACAAATTACATCACTTACAGTAAGAAGATACACTGTGAAATTATACGGTTGACAATATTGTATTTTATAGGAAATCAGGAAATTAAGCCTAGGCCTGTAAAACTCCATTAACTCGTTAAATATCTATCCAGTGACTATCAATTAATTACAAGTGCATAATGTGTGAGTGAAAACACTTTGTATAGGTGTTTAAGGAAAAATGATATGGGTGATATGGGTGGGTTTGTGTGTAACACTGTTTGCGCATTCACTCACACATTGTGTGTGTTTGTGTGTGAACGACCAGTTCATGATTTAACGGTTTAACATTTAACAAACATATATTTTAAGTAATGTTTTGCTAAACTAAATATATTATGAAACATTAAATATATGTACACAGATCTTACTACACTATCACATCAATTATATTTTGGGTTTATAAAGTAAGCAAGATTTAAATAGTGTATCAACTTGTGCTTACATTTTATTATATTGCAATTCGCAATAGCAGTTCTTTTATTTACTTTATTATATAACATTCCTCTTTAAAACATGAAGAATCTCTGTGCAAAAGTAGTACTTATCGTAATGGGCTCACATATGGCGTAGTTCCTTCTAATGAGGGCAATTCCTTTCTTCTGGGAAAATGAAATGCTTAAGAAGGACAGTTTGCATTATGTATAGCTGGTGTACAGTCAGCACTTGGATAAACATTTAGTATCAGTCTTTGGGCTCTTTCCAGGATTATCATTTACTTTTGCAATTACCACCCCATGTTGCTATGCAGTAACTTATTTTGGATTGTACGAAGGCTTTTTAAACCACCTACAACGTCTGTTTCTCGGCTACGTCATAAAGTTCTTTGAAGGCTTTAGTAAGTTTACGCATTCTTTTAGACAGTGACTGAGAGTGGTTTTCGAAAGTTGGATTTGCATATATTTCAACGCCGAGATATTTTAAAACTGAGAGTAAGTAATTTGAGTACAATTACAATTAAGGTTTGGAGGAAAAAATATATTGAATACCTTTATGCGATTTGGGATAGAAAACACAATGTATTTAATTTTATGGTCATTAAGGGTTAGACCAATAGACGATAACCAGTGACATATTATAATGAATCCACTCTGAACGAAATTGAAAAGTTCATAAGCTCTGCATAAGCTTAGTTAGCAGCAGTTTTTTTTTTTTTAAATAATGCTTCCGGTTTAACTCGAATCCAAAGCTCTTCGAATAAACAAAGAATATTCCATTCAATTATATAAATTATATTATTTGATCGCATTACATGCTAAATAAAACCTTAAAAAATTAGCATTCCAGACTCGGAACAACTATTTATGGATCACATAAATGTTTGTACAGTATAGGAATCGAACCCACGCACCTCCAGCTCAGCAATCAGTCAGTCAGTTTATTTTATTTCTCATATAATTGTGAAATAAAGCACTAAAAGTAAACAATTTGATAATAGCAAAGTATGACGTCTTATATTCCATGCAAGTTGGGGGAAGGGCTATGTATCTCGGACTCTTATAGACTAAAAACCACCCCGGTGTTCTTCTGCTTGCCTATGATCGGGGAGCGAGAATCACCGTTGCATTCTTCCGCTGCCATCGACTGGCACTGGGACGGGTGTCTCACCCAAGACGGGTCCCGTCAGCCACTGTGAACATCACCCTTTGGTCACAGTACTCTGAGAGGCGCACGGAACACTGCGCGCTGCCTCTCGGGCCTGTATCTGTTCGGGCGACGAACTCCCCAAAGTTTCGTCTTTCGCAGGCCGCTTCCTAGGGTGGCCGGAGATCAGTGAATACCCTCCGGCACCCGGTGCGTCTTCTGCGGGCAGACAGAGTTGTATAGCGCTCCCTCTCCCGTTCCGCCGCTTCCTTTGAGGTCATCACTTCCTCGCTGAAGGAAGCGATAGCGTTCCATGCGCTCTCGCTCCGGACCATGGACAGAACAACGGTCGGAGACTACCCGCAGAACCGACTGCCGCCACGAGATCATGGCGCTAAAAAACTAAAACTTTGAGTCCGTTGATTGTATGTTCGTAAGTTCTCCTGCGGCACAGGAATAACTCCTAGTGCGGGAGTTGTCTGAAAAAGAAACTGTTTTAAACAGGGTTATCTATGAAAGTACCCGCGAAATTAGAAAAAATATTTCTGTGTTGGATATAGTATTTATTTAGAAATAATAAAGGCTACAAAACATCACGCTACGGCTCTCAGAAGCATAGTGTACCCATAAACGCAGATGAAGCTGCGAGATCGACTAGTAATATATTATATACATATCAGAAACTTAATTTTAAATATGAATATAATGTATGGGTTTCGAAAAAAGAAGAAGAGAAGCCTAAAAAAATATTTATGAATAATATTAAAAGTGGAATATATGTACATATGTATGTATGTATACAGTATTACCTCCATCCAACCTTACTACACAGTAGTATTTTGGCCTAGAATTATGTTTTCTTTCTATCTAATTACATGTTTCAAATGACTTAAAAAAAGTATATACCAAAACACTGCCGTTCCTATCATGATATTTTTTTTAACCTCAAAGAAGAAAAAAATTCTTCAAATTTAAATGGGATCAAACGGGAGCCTAAACTACGAAAAAATAATAATCTTCAAAATCGTTTAATATATGGCGGAGTCAACTAACATGAAAAAAAAAACATCCGACCAAGAAACTTCTCCTTTTGAAGACTGAGTTAGAATAATAATTGAAATAATAATAATTGAATTAAATATTAGTGTTTCAAAAAATGATATATCACAGTGTGAGAGTTTATATATATACCGAACTTCAAGACTTTGAAGGTGATATAAAGTCAACGGTGTTCCTTTACATTAATTTAACTTGTACGTGATAGAAATATCAGAAAGTTACAGGAGAAACGATCCCATTTTCAATCACTCGACTGTGATGGACTTTGCCAAACTATTTATGTAATAAAATGTATTTCCTCTGTAAGATAGCTATTGTTATATATGTGTGTGTGTATGTATGTTTGCTTATGTATTTATTTAAGCTGAGTAACGAAACTAGCCTTAATATTTTGGTATTACCGGCCTCTTCTTTATCTAAAATATTTTTCATAGGTTTTGTCTTTTTTTTTAACGGCAATATGACAGCCTCATGGAAAACCGATAAACTTAATAGATTGCTGTTCAACCTTGTTCTCTATTAATTAAAAACTTTAAATTAGGTATGTATACAAATAATATGAATTTTCATATGCTAAATGTACATGCTACAGTTTTTTGTGACTAGACTCTTACTACTTACGTTAAATATTAACAAACGAGTTTTGTGTATATTTTAATGTCCTACGTATTACATGGCGCAAATATGGCAACATGCATGTTTTATCCATAAAAAATATTAATAAAAATGTTAGTATATTCTTGGCATAAAGATTTATCTTCAAGGATGCAAAGCAGACAGTGTTACAGGAACATTAGCAGTTGTTACGAGTAGTGATGCCTAGAAATTCTACGAAGCTTGTGAAGCCAACATATTCATCAATATAATATGTACTCAAACGAGTTTTCAAACACGTTACGTTTGTATAAAGAATCAACAAGGTACTTCTAAACCTTTTAAAGTTTTAATGTTAAAATATACAGGTAAATCTCATCAAAGCGAATTAACGGACCAAAGCTAATCATTGAAGTGAAAGAAGAACCTCTATTCAGTTTAGTATTGATCCCGTTGTCGGTTTTACTGGAATACGCCCTTAAATATTTTTCATCGACAAACATAACTTTGAGAATCTGTTAAACTTGCTCACTCACATGTATACGCCTACACGTTGTCAGAGGTACAAAAATGAAATTGCTAAAATAAATAACTTCTAAGCTGTCGAAGCGTATAGTTTACACCGTCAACTACTCGACGAAAAATCGTAGTATATTTTACAAAGGCCATCTGCAGCATTCTGATAACCAATCAGAACAATTCCAATATTGGTGCCACGTTATATAGGAGATACAATTTTTGTTATTTATCATCGACATGAACTCTTTAATTAGGTGACCGTATGGGACTACCATATTTCAATACGCTCCTCTTTAGGGAAACTGATGGACGCACGCACTGTGAGGCATATTTTTTTGGTGGATCGCAACACATGTTCTGCGAGGTACTCAGAAGTAACGAATATCAGATGAATGGAAGACGAAAGCAACAAACGATGAGACCGTGGCATGTGCCTCGGGCATTGAAACGCGACCTGATATTGGAGGTCATTATATATAGTGTTCATTAATTTTCTTCTGTGCACATACTATTTACGTTACTATCCAAATTTTACCGTTGTAGTTGATATTCGATTTTTATGACTGTAAGTGTAAGAAGTTATCTACAGGCCCTTCTGGTCATTATTTTTTTACATTTTTAGAACACTATCGTGAAGTTATAGCAACCACATCGCAGGTGATCAAGCCTATATTCACAGTTTATATAACATATGTAGTTATATATCTATCTACAAACTTCAGTACATACTTTCATTACTAAAGGAGCATATTAAGTAAGTAAATACGACTAAGTAACATAAACAACTTTGATAAATATAGTCTTACTATATACGATTACCTAATCCGTCATCATGTGAGTACCTCTGCTTAATTCCTATTGAAGTTCTTGTGTAGAACCCTTTGCAAAGTAGAATAAAGTGTACGGCTTTACTCACAGGCCCAGTGATGTAGTAACGAGTTAAATACATATAAATGAGTGCGTGTGTGAGCGGTGTTCATCGGCGACTGTCATGGAAACAGCACGCGACGAATGTCGAACTATCAAGAGTACTTTGTGGGTTGGGTAAATACAAACAGTGAGATAGGTCTAGTATCATGTAATTGTTAGGATCGATCTCAATTTCCCTTAATATTTTTTTTTATTCATAAACTAATTTAAATTTTTTACCCCAACATTAAGTAGAGATAAAAAGTGATATTAAAAAGATTTCCTTCGACTTTATATAGGTATTTTGAAGTAGGGAACAAACACTAAATTCTTCACAATAAGTGTCAAGGTAGCGCTGACCAACCAATATACTCGTATTTGTCATACAAACTTAATGAGGTAATTACTTTACTCTTCATTCTTTTATACATTTAACATTCTATGTAGTTAAGTTTGATATAAATTTATCTGTTTTTTTTCAATAATATGTTTTTATATGTAATTTCATATGTACATAATACATGAAGACTGCCTATAATTGTTGGTATTTTAATGTTTATGAATATGGTATTTTAAAACACACTATTCTTTAAATTCCATCTCCTCCAGTTCCAGGCACTACCCTAACTATGCAGGTTTCGGTTTGGTATCGATCGAGTGTGCCACACATCAGCGAAGAGTGGTGAAGAGAGCTCTCATTCGCTTACAGTCGAATTTCCACATCGCGTCAGACAAACTGTTATAGTAACAGGCTGACAGTTACGCTCCAAAGACAACAGATTCGATAAAATATGGCATCGGCAAATTACGTAAGAGATGGACTAAAATGTTATTTTTTTTGGCAAATTAGCTTATTTGTGGCCTTTATTGTTTTTATTACTTGAATTAATTACTAACTGCCCTAACCAATCATTATAGCTTTTCTCAATGAATGTTATTAAAACTAACCTACGGACTTTATACGACAATCTATTTAACGGATAGGTATCTGCTTAAAACACCGGATATTGATACAGAGGCATCACATTCTATTCTCTTTGCAACATTAACGACAAGTGGTCGTCCAGTACGTTGTACCATATTCATATAAATTCATCACGAAGTGAAAGCATTCAATACCTCAAGCACACTGTAATTTAAGCCAAGTTAATGAGATAAATCGGTAGCTTTTGTATTCATAAAAAAGTACTGGATGACAAACGATACCTTACCAATTTGACATAAAACATTTTCGTCCTTACCCTGTCGAGTCCTCGGAGCTCAAGGACTTTCACTTCTGAAAGTAGGATACCTGAATGTTAAGTACCTATCTATTACTGCTGTTAAAGTATGAGATCCCTTTTTACTTTAATCTTCCTAGGTAATTTAAATTGCTTTTGCTATAAAAACAACAAAAGCCAAACTTATTTAGTTAACATCCAAACTTCCTAGGCAAAAACTCTAACTATGTGTGTAACAAATGAATGCCTACTTTAAAATATAATGATTGATTACTTAGCTTTAAAATATGATGATGTGATTACTTAGCTTTATTTAACGTGTTTAAATATTTTTGAGGGCTATTACTTGTTTGTTAAATTGAGTTCTGTATAATATAGGATGTATGAAATCAAATAAAAAACCACCCGAACCTAGCTGATGTAGGTGTATGGAAGATGTGAGGAGACCAAGCTATATATTAAGATCTCAGTAAAAAACACTAACGTCTCTAACTACACCGGATAGAATATTTCTTGACTGACCCGTTTTTCAAGTCCCTCGCGAAAAGGATTAGATTCATGATGTAATGCAAAAGTTAAGATAACTTGGTCCTTATTTAATTTGTTAATAAATCAAATATTTACTAATTAGTTTATTATTATACAAAACTCTAAATGCATACATTTTTATTACAAATACAATATAAGTATGCCTTATTTAGCATCTACAAAACAATATTTACCGGACCGAAAGTTCAAGCTAAATTGGAGTCGACATATGTATATAGATTTCGCCATTCAGGCGCCTGACCTGACCTTGTTTTATTTATTTCCTCATGTCAAAATAACGACAAACTTAGCAGTAAGAATTGATAATACTAATTTTTATTTTTACTTCTTACTCATTTAAAAGAAGATACATCTGAGGAGACGCTTTAATCCGGCTACTACATACAATGTTTCATATAAGTGTTATGAGTTGTCTGTATATGTGTATGTGTGTAACGAGTATAAATATTACACCTTTTTTGCAGCCGTTCCAATAATCCTTAAAAGTCTAATATATGCCTTACTTTCCAACCAGTTCATTTATTTAATAATTCGAAAAGTATGATGAAGAGCAGGAAACTCGGTATATGACTTGGTATGATGTCGGTAAGTTTAATTATATCACTACCACTTGCGTTAAACAGAGTTAAGGACGTGCCAAGTTAAATTAATTATATCTTAATAGATTTCTTAATTGTAATTGCAGGCATATGTACTAAGAAGAGGTTGTGAGAACACTCTATTCCCATTCAAGCTTTTCTTTGGACACTAATAATGCAATACCAATTTTAATGTAACCCTATCTTACCTAAACGAAATAATTCGTACAAAGACAAACAAGCATTCATTTATGACCTATTTCCTAACGCAGTTTTACAGTAAAGGCTCACAAGGTTTACTTCAACTTGATCCATCCATAAGTTGAAATAATTGCAGGAATTCAACTTCAGTAGCGTTTTTATTAAACATTTGGAATTAATGTTATGTTTTCTGATTACTGGTCTGATGATGTTCCTTAGATTAAATTATTTTTGTTAAATTTGTGATTTTTTGTGTTTAATACTATATACACCTAGTGGCAGGAAATTGCACTATTTAAAACTAACCTTGTGTGTTTCCACGCAAGTAAAAATTACAAACTACCTAATACAATTATTCGTTGTACTTGGAATACAAGAAGTAAACGTTGGTCGGGGGTTGGGTGGTACCACAAAAGGGTAAGAGGGGCGGAGAGTGACGGAGAGGGGCGGACTCAAGGTTTAAGTTCGGTTCGTTCGGGCGGGCGCCACTGCGGACTGCGTATTTCTACGTGTCGACGGAATAGATCGTGTTACAGTGGTTTTACATATCACCATGTGTTGTAGGCCCCAGATTAGCGGGCGAAATGATCTCTGCATTAAGAGGATTGTATCAAGCATTAAATATTAGATTAATTATTTTTTAATTATTTAACACTGAATGCACGAAATCTACATAGGTAGACTTAATGTTGTAGGTATTTTCTGCATGTTTGCGTTAGGGTTATGTAGAAATGAATGATTTAGGAACTAAAATGTATGACAATGACAAAAATAATATAACTTAAGTGGCGGAGATTAGTTTCGATTTTGTGAGGTTGCTTATTCAATAATATCTGACTATTTAATGCGACGAACAGCACTTATGATATTTTGTATATAATCAATTAAAATAAGATTTAGAACTTACTCGTAAAAGATTTACGTTAAGCACATGGTCATTGATTTCAGTTCGATTCTACTGCACTTGAATTTGTGTGATTCTGCTTCTGATATTGAATTTCTTTAGTATGATCGAGAGCTGTTTTTGGAAAATAAATTCACATGAATTTCTTCTTTTAGCACAAGGGTGCTTTAATAATAATAATATTGTAAGTCGGTGATGACATTTCAAGTAGGTTTCAATATTTAGTAGTTAATATTTAGGATTATTCTTATATTTAATATAAGCAATATTAATCACTGCATAATTTTGGGTTCATTGTCTTACATAAGTCATAAAGCCACCGCTATTTTCGGCTCTTTGTTATTTCTCTTTTAATAAAAAAAAATATTTTCTGAGTTTTGTTTGTGACTGTTCTTTAGGTATAGTGGAGCATACATACGGTCACGCTTGTATCCCCGAAGAGGAAATCAAATGTTTATTCGATACCCACATTTTGCAAGTTAGAATTTGCACTGTATGGGTGAATATATACTGTCGAGAGATTTTTCGGTTTAATGCCTTTGTCACCTTTTACCACATCTGCGGGAAGATATGGTATGGGTCTATAGGAACCACTCAGCAAACAAGGTATAGTGGATGGCATCAACGTTTCAGGTAACCGTGATATTTTTTTATTTACACCAACTAATTAGAACTGTACTAGCAAGTCCACATTAAATGAAAATTAAATGGAATTAAATTGTTAAAAAAAAAACAAAAAAATAGAACCAAGGGCCATGGCTATTTCCTTTGTATATTTCAGTTCCTATGATATCAATATATATATGTAGATACATGCATACCTAGACCCACAGTTATATCCCCGAACGGGAAGGCCAAGGCATACAAATGAGATGCCAAAATTGAGAATACATATATTCAAAGGGAAGAGAAGGTAAGTAAGAAAGAGTGGCGATGGTAGAAAATTGATATTGCTTAAACGGATGGAATGGGAAGTGTAAGCATCCTTAGTCCCTAGTCCCTCAAACTGGCTGTCGCCGGGAAGTTCTAACACTCCAACCGGATATACATATATGCATGTTGTTACATTTTAACAACAATTATTTTATCGAACCTTAAAACAAAACTTGAAATGACTTGGTTTTTGTTTAATATAATAACCCTCCTGTGCATGTATAAAATTTATATTTGTGTGTATGCGTGTGTATGTACATATTGTGTCTGTGTGTGTATGTTTATGGTATAATTAATTACTTAGTTGTAATAATGTAATATATTTTGACAGTGTTAAGCATTCTTTTTCTTTTTTTTTTCTTTTTTATGCCTCTGTATCACCCAATGGTTGACTGGTAGAAAATGTCTACGGTATTAAGTCCGCCTCATGCAATATAGCTGCAGCAAGTGTTTGTAAATAAATATATAAATATATTATACATACACAATAGACTAAACCATGCGGTAAAACATGTGTAAAAGTTTTAATGTTGTTTTTTGTTAATGGAAGTTGTGTTGTTAGTTGATGTTTGTTGTTGTTGTAAGTTGGTTAAGAAGGAAAATATTAAATGCACAGGTTTTTGTCATGGGTATAAAACGTCCAAATATATAAAACAGACAATGCCACTATTGACACAAACGCTTTAAGCAATTTGGGAACAGATTGTGCCCGTATTTTGATGAGAGCATAATTACATATATGTATGTTGTTTGTAGCAAAATCGGTTGGTCAACCCTCAGGGTCTGACCGCTAGATGTAGGTATTTAGTCAGTAAATACACCCAACGGTCAGAAACCCGCTTTTAAGTGTAACTTCCCCCTAGGTCGGCGTCGACCCGTATTTATTCAACTATATTGTATGCGGTCGTTATGTTTTTTCGTCGGTTGCCAGGGAATAATAAAGGTGTGTTTTACATTTGAAGTCAGAATAAAAAAAGAGTTTTTATGGTATGTTGTAGTACTGGACTGTCGATGTCTAGGTGTGTGAAAAAAAGACAAAGATGAACCTACTTACAGGTTTTTTACCCGATTGTGCAAGAAAGAGGGTTTTACAGTGTAATTTTGTATGTTTAATGCTTTTTTTGTAACATGTGAGGTGTCATTTTCTTCGTCATAATTCAATATAGGGTATACATACATAAGAATCTCAAACGTCGTCCTAAAAAAATAAATGGGAGACAGCTAATGCAGTCGGGTTTACTGTTGGTGTACTTATTTGGTGTACTTTTTAATTGTGTACTTTTCAAATTCTCGATGTTACTTTGTTTTAAACTCAAAGTATCTGGGTGATGTTCTGCACAGAAAATAGCACATTGACTACTTTTTATCCTCCTACTTTAAATTAAAGATTTCCACGCAAAAAAATCGCAGCTACACAACTAGTTCAACATAAACAGTCGATTACTTGTATTCGAACTCCAGAAATGTTATTGAACCAGTACGTAACGTAAACACAGCTGCAATTCGGTATCAAAGTTTACTTAAATTTGGATAAAAAAAAATCTGAATAAATTGAAGCAAAAGCTTTTTTTTTATTGCCATCGAGTTTTTCTTCGATTTACTTCATTTTCAATATACTCGTAGTGCTTAATTCGTACGACTGATATTTTAACAGCTGTTTGAATGTTGTATGTACAAGAAATAGCAAAGTAATATATATTAATTTAGTAAAATGTAAAGGTATCTTTTATTTTCAATCCTAAAATACATTTTTATTAAAATGTATTTTTAGGATAAGAACAAATAATACATTTTTATTTAAATGTATTTTTTAATGTATTGTTAGATGATTAAGTAATAAAATAAACATATCACCGAATAACAAAAGGCGTTACAAACTAATCGTAAACGATTATGTTTGTTTATAAACTCTCACAATCTTACATTATACAATAATAACGAGATCCAAAGTGCATTTGTAAACCACACCCCCAACCACACCTTTGTGTCGAAAACTTGAACTCTTTTGAAAAGAAACATCTGTATATCTGTATTTATATAAAAAAAATAATAGACCCTAATTGTATGTACGGGCATCACGTAACAAATTGGATTTTTTTATAGCTACTCTTCATGCTGCACTACTATTGTGTGTAATTTGAAGTAACATTGAGGCTATTATTCATCTTAATCGGTTTACTCCACCTACAAAATAAAACAAGATGTATGTATCTCTGCGTAACATTTGTGTCATTTATCTTGTTAGGTATTCCTGCATTTTATAATTGCACAATTTATACATGTACTGTTTCAGCTGTAGACGTAGAATACGAACTTAGGATCAATAAAAATGTGAATGTTAAAATTATTTTTTGCTTTAAGTCATTGAGATATTATTCTGAACCAAAGTTTAGTGCACTTTCATATCCAAATGTTAAAAACTACAGTACAATTCATTTGAGGTATGAGAGAACTTTCCTGCTAAAAACACAATTATTTATACTACCATATATATAGTATGATAAGCCATATTTTTACACCTCACAACATCATAACTATTTACGTTTAGATAATATTAAAACTAAAAGTACATAAATAACACAATAACACCAAGGACATTTCACGGACGAATAAATAATACGTTGTGGTAATGTGAAATAATCTTAGTTTGATACTTTTGCTAAAATACGTGTCTTACGTTCTAAGTAAACTTTGAGTCATTCATGCGTAGGTTTTTAGGCAATTCGATTAGTGTTACTTTAGTCCAGTAGATCTCAATATGATGATGTTTTAAGGTTCAAATAATTTTAACAAATATACTTAATTGTGTCTATTCTTTTCGTGTAACAACAATATTTAATTTTCCTATATTTTGTTAAAATACATATTTCTATCATATATATATTTGATCGAAGTCGGTTCAAACGCTTACAAGATTTTAGGGGTGGAGTGAACAAATGAATGTTTTCAAATATACCGCTAAGTGGGCAAGTATTTCTTTAAATTTAGTTGTCTATGGTATTTTATTATATGTGTTGTTTATTGGGTTGCAAATTATTTGTACCTATAGAGTTGCAAAGTTTAAATTATTTAGGAATACAAAAGCGTTTATATTTGCTAACTGCAAGAGTCATTGTCGGTAACGTGAGATCGACTTACTGAAATTAAGTCCTAAGTATTATACTTAGGACCACATTTCAATATTATACTTAGCCAAACTTAAGGTTTACTGACTGAGAGGTCTCCTGCGAAACTCACGAGTCTGAAACCCTGTGCACACAGATATTATATATGACCGACTGATGTTAGAAATTACGGCGCTTTTGAGAGCAGATGGTGCAAACATCGGTAGTATTTTTACGCTGTTGCGAATATCTGAACGTCGCTCAATTATTACGTAGCCCGCTTACGTGTAAAGCCTGCGGCCTTGCGTGCTAAATGGCTGGCGCTGGCTAAACGGCTGGCGCTGGCAAGCCGTTCGGTTTCTTGAGGTCTCAAATGAGAGTTTCAATTAGAAATAATAGTGATTTTTCACAGGCATCTTCAAGCATGACGTTATTTTACGTGTAAGGAATTATAAGTTTGTAACATTTTAATTGCTTACAAATGATATTTTTGTGAATACGCTCGAAGTGTTTAATAAGTACAGTAAAAATAAGCTAATAACTACTAACTACTTGTTCTTTATACGAATATATAAATATTCTATACATTTAATCTACTTATACTATACCAATACTAAACGTACTAACACATAACATTGTATACATATATTATGTGTATTTAAGACATGTCCGTACCTTCAGATAACCTTAGACATTTTTCATATATGTCATGAAGGAACTTGAACTGTTATTTGAGATAAAAGGGGCTCTGGGGTTAAATAAGATGTTGACGTATTTATTTATTTCACTATATCACTATCAGAACAGGTTTCCCTTATACAATAATGTGGTCAATTTAATTAGTAATCACGAAATGCATACTAAAATAACTATAATATGACTGGTTTTAATTTAAAATTAAATTAAATGTGTGCATCGGAAATGTATAGCAATAATATGTATAAAAAAAATACACAACTATATAATTTTTATTATTAAAAGAACATATCAGACTAAATACTTACACGGACTAAAATACAACCACCGTTGACCGCTTACCATCTGTCCCGTCAAAACTTGTTTGCTATCACATGGTAAGAAAATGTTGTTCTTTGTATTGAAATGTTAAAAAAAGTCGTTATGTTCAGTACGTTAAACCTAATGTCACGTACCTGTTTGTTAAAAACTCATTTAGATAAAAGCTTTAGTAGCTGAACATGTTTATACGGAATTGTTGTTGTTCTAGGGTGTGTGGTACACCGATGACGCACCGGCGGACGTTTGTATACGAGTATATACGAGGATAGCACTTTAATTGAAGGACCTTTGCTATAATAAGTGCTTTAAACAAATACGTTTTTAAGAATATAGTAGTACTAGTGCTAAAGTAGTGATTGAAAGTGAGTTAAAAAACTAAAGTACGACTACTAAAATATCACGCACTAAAAAGAAAGAAGAAAATATTATATCTATTTTTTTATGTACAAACATTCAATAGTAAACCCTACACGTAGTATATTTAACGTTTTTAATACAATACTTGTTGTTGCCTGCGACTTCAGGTGTCACTATTTGTTACATAATTGTTTTTGAATTAACGTGTTGGGTATATGGAGGTACCTCAGCTACCTACTTGGTCCGTAAAATAGTTTCATGTAGTACTTGTCTTTTATTTAAAGTTAAGAAATGTCTTGAAATCGCCTTCGATTAAATATTGCTCAAACTATGAAACAGGTACATTTAATTGGCCTAACATAAAAAAAAAACATATTAAACAGTAGCTAGACTAGTTTTACACTATCGACTATCGACTTTCGACACTAGTTATAGGTATGACTTGCTTTAGCTATTACTTATAACGGGAGTTCATTCCATAATTTTATAATAACCGTATTGGGAAAAGTAAATGCATTTTAAGATAAGTAATCAACCCAGTTCAGTATTACGAGATTGCTTGACTCCCGTTAACATCATTATGAAACTCGAAAGATTAAAATGTTTTTCATTGAGTAATGAATTTATGCAGATTGTGGGTGTTGAATACATCTCGAACTACCGCTTAGGGAATACAGTCGTAGGTATGTACATATGTTTGTATATACATTTTAATTTTTGCATGCTTGTATCGTTATAATATATTTTGCAGTAAATTTGTAGCAACTAAATATTTAATCTTGTCTTTATTTTGACAGAGATAACCAGAAACGAACCATTGGACTTTATTTTTCTTCCTGAATGCAACAAAAATGGAAAAAAGTTGGTAAGTGGTTTTCGGTAACTATTTACATTCGTAACACCAAGTGTACTAATCATTTGAAATCTAATATCTATCTATGTGTGTGTGTGTGTGTGTGGTTGAGATTTCACAAATGGGCAAGTCCACTCTCTCTTTCCAAATAAATCTGAAACTATTATTCAATTCCAACTTTTTCAAATATAAAAGCTACATTTAAAAAATATTTCCAAAAGGAAATGAAACAGAATTAGACGTACATAGTAAGATGAGAGCACAAGACATCTGAAAGAAAAAGCACAAGACGTCTCTCATTTCTTAATGCCCAATTACCCCCCAGCCCTACTTGAGGTAACGCTACCGCACACATCATACATAGTAATAAATAAAATAACACAGAAATAAAGAATACAGGTATTTTTATCACCATGGACGATAACATTTCATAGGAAAAACATGTTTGTTGCACTTTTTTATGAGTACTTTGGAAATGTTTGACAGAAAAGTCATAAAGGTAGGCTTTCGGGTATATGGCTCAAAGGGTGTCGGGCCAAGCTTACTTCCATAAGCCGTGCAGCCATTTACATACGTTAGCTCAACGTGTTGGCTGCTCTCACTGAAATTGCTTTTAGCTTTTACTGAACGTAAAAAGGATTCACAAAAATTCCCATTTCGAATCATTAGAACTTAATCGAAAACACGAGACGAGTTCACAAACAAACCTATAGTATGTAATTTTTCAAATCTATTAAGATACATATAATTTTCAAGGAAATATATATATTACATATGTATATAAGATTATAATAATTGAAGTCTAGAACAATGACTACTACCTATGTGCATATTAAAATTCGTAACGAAACGTGACTGAGACATATTTATTTTTCTGCATTAAAAACTACTAGGATTAGTTTTATTTTTAAGCTAATTATTATGACTTGAGAAATGAACTAATTCTGGTAGTTGGGTACCAGATTTTAAATAACATGACAATGTACATTAATTATGTACTTACATGTTTTTGACTAATTTCAATTCTAGATTAATCAGTATGTTACTGAATCAGCTTTTTCTCATCTTCAAATATTTATGTGAATTTGTAGATGATTACATACAATGAAGTCCAAAACAATAAATTTGTAATATTTATTAGGTCCCGATTGATTCAGAAGCAATGATCTGGGCCCTGGAACGTGACGGAATGTTCTTCTCTCCTCTAAATGACAGTCACACAGACAGTAACCGAGTCCTGACCTGCTTTTTCAAATACCTGAATCATTGTGCCACGTGTACCTATTTATAAAATTCTATCGATTCTTGTCTACATCGGGTGGAAGGTCGTCGATTTTTATCTTTCGACTGAGTGGGCTCGTGACGTATGCGACAACGATTTCACAACTCCAGTTTATCGAACAGCTGCTTTATGTCGTAACTAAGTAACTGCATAATATCTTCTGTGATCCTTACTCTGTATTTTAAGCATTACTATAATTATAATCTGACACCTATAGATTTCAAATTCGATGTTTGAAATGTACTATTCATTGTTTATGTCAAATGTTTCAATAATGTTTTTCGTTCGTGTTACTAAGCAATTGTTTTCAAGAAGTTGTCTGCCTGCATACCTCTTCGGAGATATTGGCGTGAAAGTATATTAGATATATTATTAGATTATATATTTTTAACAGAAAAAAAAAAATCAAGTAGTAGCCTACATATATGCTTTTCCAGACTATATATATATATATATATATATGTATATATATCTATACAGCAGATCGAAATCGATCGATTCATTGAGCGAAATTTCATGCAGATCGGTTCAGACCTTGTGGTGTGATTGCTTAACACACATTCATCCAATTTTTCGTATTGATTATAATAATAGTAAAGTAAGATGAGACCTTAAGAAATCTCCACATACATATGTACATACGCTCACGCCTGTGTCCCTGAAGAGGTAGGCAGAGGTGCATTGGGCTTCCACATTTTGTCAATTAGAATTTCCTCTAACGTAATAGGGAGAATATTTAATATATACACTCACAGGTATTATTTAAAATAAAGCATTGCTTAAGGTCTCATTCTACTTATAATTAGGCTATTGAAGGATATAATTCATTTGGTATGAATGTTTCAGATATTTAATAGTTAAAAGTACAAACCACAATAAAGTTTGTAATTATTACTTGGATGGTTATTTTATCATTAATTTAACTTAATTAGACCTAACTAAGACATCAACTAAATAACAGATATTCATAAGCCTTCCGTCAGTAATTGACATACCATTTTTTTTTAAATAAATAAAGTGATAACGGTGAACAATTTCATATCCTAAAACATGAGTAATATAATACAAGTTTTACATTACATAAATATGTTACATAAGTGATCTGTTCTACATGTTTTACCTACATCAAAGTATAGAAGTAAAAATGTATTTGAAGTCTTATTTATTGCTTACGATTAAAATATTGAAAAAATCAATATAAAAACAAATGCTTTAAAATTATTACTAACTACATCTACGTCAAAATTATAAATAAATCAATTTCCCAATTACAATATTACATTAATTCATAAAATCATAATCATACATTATTAAAGCAATTAAGAAATATTAAAACCATCACTACAATTCATAATGTCAAGATATTAATATATTTGAACATATATCACAATAATAAGAGGAACACGAAATATAACGTGGTTAGGTGTAGTCAGTTATGTATTTTGTTATGCTGTAGTAACATTTACTGACTGAATACTTTTTTAGTATTCGTTTTAAGTTAGTTATATTTAAAGGTTTAAAGTGTTTGGACAATTTATTATATAAGATGGGTGCCATACAAATAATGGTTTTGTGTACATCATTCTGTGCTTGACTTCACCATAAAGAATTAGTTATTTTCTTGTCTGTTTCGGTTGTCTAGCATTGATAGTTTATTAAACAGTTGTAGATTTGTTTTAACAAAGATAACTGCTTCAGCTATATTATACATATATAATTAAGGAAGAATTCATATGTTTTGTTTTAAAAGTATGGCTTATCCTAACTTAAGAGCATTAATGCGAATGTGTGTTACTTTGTGTCTTTTAGACATCGGGACTTGAATAACAACCTAAGAAAAATACCTACCCCTCTTCATGGACGAGTTACGTTCACTTACTGTACCTCATAGTCAACACACATGCATAGACCTACTCATGCCTATATCCCAGGATAATCATTCTCACACTAAACACTGTCCTACTCGCACTCATTCTTGATGCTTCTAATATATAATATTTCTACACTTATGTAATAGTATTTTTTTTTTTATACTATAGGGGGACAGACGAACAGACGGGTCACCTGATGGTAAGTGACACCGCCGTCCATGGACACTTGCAACTCAAGAGTCGCAAGTGCGCTGCCCGCCTTTGAGGGTGATGAGGCGTGGGGGATGCAGGGAGCGGAAAGAAGAGCGGAGGGATGAGGAGATGGGAAAGAGGAGAAAGGAGATGAGGGGAGAGAAAAGGGGGAGGGGGAATTGGGCCTTCGGAAACCTCACTCAATTCGGGGAAATGCAACGCAAGCGTTACTTCACAACCGGTTCTCTGTGAGGCCGTGGTATCGCACCGGTCGAGCCGGCCTATTTGTGCCTAAGCATGGCTCTACCACTCTAGTATTGTGTCGTTTTTCAAGTTAGAAAATCTGGTGGAAAGGTCCATGTTGACCTGTAAAACAGCAACAACCCTGGAACAGGCACCAGTCCGTCACAAATCAATTTGTATTGTTACAAATATAACATAAGGATTTTTTTGTTGTGAGAGTGTCTTTTTTTTTAATAATTAATAAAAGCTTGTGAAGTAATAAACAGTCGACAACATTACTATTCTAATTAATGAACACTGAATGACTTTTGTAAGAAGTTTTTATTTTAGTTTGGTTGGATTTACATGATAACGTCCAACTTTAACGAGGAGTACTTTGTTGGGAAAGTTGTCTTACTGTCACTTTCGTGAAGTCAAACACAAAGTTACCAAACCTTAAATGTATTTGTTATAGACAATCACTGTATTGATACGCTGTTCCTATATAATTAGTTCTTACTAAATCCGAAAGATTTCAAAACTAATTTATCCACAAACTTGCTAAGTTGCAAAGAAGATTTTATAGTTGTTTGTTGTTTTGTTGATGAACCTGACAGCATTGAATTCATATAGGAAGGAGTTCCTTTTATTAGAACCTACATATACATAACTTTGAATGAACTTTGCTGTTATAATCTACACTTAAGACAGATATGTAGAACGATAAGATAATTTAGTCTCTATCGGCTATCCAAGCGAGGCCGCACATATACGGTGGATTTCCATAAGCGCAACTGTAGTTTTTGGCCTGAACCTAATCCTGTCCATCAGCGGACAGCTAAGTCTAATAGTGGTAGAGCCAAGCTTAGACACGAATGGGCCGGTTCGACCGGTGCGATACCACAGCCTCACGGAAAACTGGTTGTGAAGCAACTCTTGCGTTGCATTTCCAAGAAATTAGTGAGGTGTCCGGAGGCTCAACTCCCCCTCTCCTTTTTCGTCACATTTGTCCCACTTTTCCGATCTCCTCATCCCTCTCAAAGGCAGGCAGCGCACTTAAGACTCTCAGGTTGCAGGTGTCCATGAATGGCGGCTGTCACTTACCATCAGGTGACCAGCCTGTTCGTTTGTCCCCCTATAATAAATAAAATGAAAAAAAAAATAAAAAAAGTTACTAAGACAGGATTTTTTTTGGAGCTACCTCGACAATCAAAAGCATTACACCACTATCAGTCACAAATGTTAATTATATATTTTTTTGTTAATTTTATTTTTTTTTTCTTAAAAAAAAACTACTCCCGTTCTAGAATTAATTCCTGTAACACGGGACACTTTACAAATATTCAATTAATGAAAACAAAGAACATCCAGACAAAGGACAAAAATTTGGGGATTATAGAAAGCGTTGTCTCGAGTGGGGATTGAACCCACAACACTGGACGCGGCAGCACAGTGGCGAGGTGACCACTTAAACTAAGGCACCATCTTTGCAGTCAGTCATATTCCACTCTACTTTAAAACCTAGTTACCTTATTCACTATTCAGTAGGGCCATTTTTTATGGAGGTTTTACATTGCTTTACAATAGACGGCAGTTAGTTACATACTGCTAGCATTTTAGTAAGGTAAGTCATGTCAGAAAACCTGTATTATATATATTATTAACCTGTATTATGGTTACCTCAATCAATGGTATGTACGACATGTTGCACTGCATTGACATATGAAAATGGGTTCAAAGCGCTTTGTGCGCAACACTGCACTCAGAATCATAGAAGGACTCTCAGGATTACGTATTCAATTCCTTTATGAATGCATATCTCTTTACTGCAATTAAATTTATTTTAAACAAATCTGTTCATAAATCTCATGTTCTTCTTAGTTTTAATGTTTTTAACTTACTACGTATCTTTCAAGCAACAGCAGTGCGAGTGTGTGTGTGTATTACTGTTTTCTTACTTTATCATTGAAGGTCAAGCGAAGCAGGAAGCAGGACAAACAATCTTGTCATTTGATTCACCGTTTTTAGATAGAATACAGCTTCATGATGTATAATTTTTATAACTTAACATATACATATATATATATATATATAGATTCATTTAACAATCAATATTTTACTTACTTTTGACAGTAATTTAAAAGAAAAGTAATACGCATTAGGACAACTTAATTAAAGAGAATACAACTTTGCAACACAGGACAGTAGACTAATGGACATACTATGAGTTTCAAATGACAAGTTGAACCGTCAACTACATTTTAGATTTGTCAAAAAAGGACTATTAAGTGAACAAAAAAATTACCGACATTTAAAATTAATAACAGAAATTATCGTACTTTAGCATATCATTTAATGTTTTCTAAGCGAAGTGCAGGTGAAGCAATATGGCGGTTTGACAGTTATTTTAATAGGTACACCATATCAACAAGTATTACACTATCAAATGTCCTATTTTAGGATCCTCCTCATAATATTAGTTTGAGTCTTTGAAGCCCAGGAATAAGGGACTCAGATAGTTGGTGATGCTGTTACGTTAATTAGAGTACCACACGTCACAGTTTATAGCTATGCGGCAAAGAAGATGTGACATATAAGTACTCGGGTCACCTATCTGTTACAAGCTCACAGGAAGCCCACCTTCCTGATAATTAATCATGTAACTTACATGATGCTCTAGTGGTAAGTAATTCTAACTACTAAGCCAGAGGTTCGATTCCCACCCAGGTCAAATAATTGCGTCATAAGCATGATAAGTGTTCTGTGCCTGGGTGTTATATATCTTTACATATGTATCTATAATATGTATGTACAGCAACCACACCGTAATCCGGCCCTGGCTAATTCAGAACCTCTTGCAACCCGACATTCCTTGGAGAGAGTCAAATCTACGTCAATGCATATTTCAAAATATTTTAAAATATGTTTGAGATTGCGTGAATAAATTCGAAACACGAGTTTGTTAAACACAGCACAAGCTCTGATTCGTTCGGTATTAGACGGCAGTGTGTGGAAAGTCTGAAGTGAATAGTAATAAATATAATTTATTCATTAATAGTAATTATTATAAGTTATAGTTCTCGTTCCACTAGTTTAGTTACCAGCAATTGCTTTAAACGTTTAGGAATAAAACTACCTTCTATAAGATTGATAAATAAACTCCAAACGATTGAAAGAATAAAAACTTTTTCGAAGCCGTAATTGTCGCGATGCGATATGTTCCTATGGCCACAATAATAGGGCCAGGCTACAGGTCGCGTGTAGCAATGTTAATGTTGCGGCCCGCTACGACACAATCACGCATGCAGAACAACCACGTATAACATTAAATATATGAGACGAACAATGGGTTTTAGAGAAATTAGGTCATGATATTGTAACATTGTGTCACTTAGTTCACCATTTTTAGATTGAATACAGCTTCTTGATGTATGAATTTACTAACTAAACATATGTATATACTCGTAGATTCATTTAACATGCCTTATGTAACATGAATCAAAGGGAAAAACGTTACGTATTCGTAACTTACAAATTGGTCAATACATACTTTACACAGTATGTTGACATTTTAATTTAAAAGTAAAGTATGTAATCCGCATTAGGACAACTTAATGTACTCTGTACTATGGAGCATCTTTTCTGGAGCAGCTTTTCCGGGTACCTGGTTAAAGTGGTACCTACTGTCATTTTAATTAAATTCTAAACACATTTCTTTAGTGAACATTTTAGATACCGATTTTGGAGAGTAACTAAGTACACCCGTCTTTCTCATTATTCATCAAATTCCTATTTCCTATTCCTATATTGGTTAATAGCATTTCCTGATCTAAATGCTATTAACCAATGTAATGAAAAGGATTAAGTTTAAGGGAGTAACACAAACACACATTCCCTTCTGTGTGAAATAAACTTTGTAATATAATCTATAAATTGTTCACTGAATATATCGGTGTTTTGTTCAATAGTTAATTGAAAAGGTTGTCATATGAAACTGTTGACATTTAAGCGCTGAAAGATCCTTGAGTTAGCATATTATGTTTTCAAACGAACGAAAGTCTATTGGATCACATAATAGGGTGTAACATTAGCTATAACATAACGCCCAATTTTCGTGTAAAAAGTCACAATGTAGGATCACACTATAGATACTACAAATTAATTTGAAATGGAATTGAAATTAGAATGTGAATAAATATACTACTGCTACTACTTTATCGAAATGTAATTATTAAATTATATATATAATATATTATATATATATAATATATTATATATAAAATAATATATAATATATTACAACAAACAAAGAAACTGCTTCTGCACGAAAGCTTTAACAATCACGACAAGCGATGATCGATATCTGTACTGGGTTTCGTCAAAAAGCGTTTTCGCGACGCCGTTAAATGTTCTTCAAGGTCGACAACACGGAGGTGATATCGCGCTTACTACCCGCTTTTACCATCGTAATCCTGTAGATGTTGG
This sequence comes from Tyria jacobaeae, assembly GCA_947561695.1. Classification (NCBI taxonomy): domain Eukaryota; kingdom Metazoa; phylum Arthropoda; class Insecta; order Lepidoptera; family Erebidae; genus Tyria; species Tyria jacobaeae. Next base: position 7,450,141 of record OX387221.1, read on the forward strand.
ATATCGCTAATATTTTAAACTAATTTTAATCTATTTAAATCTAAATTTCAGGTTAGATTGAATTTCTCTCGTTCCTAACAAGAAAAGAACTGATTTCTTTCTCTTTCTTGAAATTAATTACTTAAATAAATTATAAAAATGATAATAAAAATATAATTGTTAGAAAAATTTAGGATCAGAGTCAGGTCATAACGTTAATGTTCGCTTTTAATATCAATAGTGTTAAGGGGCACCGTGTCTTTAATTAAGATTACGAAAATATTTCTAGTGCTAATGGCTAAGGGTTCTTCTTACACAGACTCGAAAGACAAATAATATCTACTACTTCTTGTCCGCGTCGTTCGTGTGAAAATTTTTCACTGAAGCCTATGTACAATACTCAGATATCTTGGTACATTTGTCTTTCTTAGTAAGTGGTGTTTGAGAATCTTAAAGACGGTAATATTTTTACAAGTAACTGACGTGGATAGGCTTCTTAGACAGTAATTATAACTCCAGTTTAACTTTTAACAAAAGATTCTTGATGATTAACCACCAATGGAATGGTCTAAACTAAACTTCATCTCCGTTGAAGTGGGTACGGTATTGCATTGCTTATTATATAATGTATTATAAAAAATAATTATGACACTTTCACATGTTTATGAAGTACTCGATAATCGATTGATAATGGATATAATCCATCCATCCAGCCTTTCATATAGGCAAAACGTTTTTCTTATCAGTATTGCGAATCAGGCATTAAAGTAAATCCTGACTTTTATCAATCTCTTTGTAAATAATAAGATATGAGCCTAAATAAATTATTTTATCTTGACTGGAACACCCGAGATTATGATGAAATTTCGAAAGATTTTTTTATTTGTTGAGAATGAAAAGATGATTCCATACTCTGAAAATACATAAAATGCCATTAAACATAAAAGGGGTGTTAATGACCAAAGAGGCAGAGGTATTTCAATTAATTTAAGAAACGATTAACTTCGGAATTCGTGGTTAACGTTAAAATAAATTTAAAATTGTTGAATTCTTAACGACCCTTTGAGTAAATCTGCAATATTAATGTAATTTAGTTGGTTACTTTAGTCAACAATTTGTATTAAAACAAGTTTTTCGTGGGAAAATGTAAATACTTAGTTAAAATAAATAAAAATTACATTAACATTAATAAATGTAAAAAAATAACATCTTACTTTACGGTAAGTAGAGCATTGTTAGTCGGTTGATTCAAATTTATGTCCTGGGCCCTACTTCTTCAAATTGTTTTTATAAGTCAAAGGAAGCAAGTTTTCTTAAAGAACTTTCTTTGTGACTCTTTAATGAGTGAAAATTATTCAAACCAATTGTAGGAGGACCCTCATTTCTTAACGGGTTTCACAAAGTGTTTTCAATTTACAGCCTTTTGTAAGTAAACACAAATATTTATTTTAGTTATAAATGTAAATTATTTTATTGATATTGAAAAAAAATACAATATTAATGGGTAGTGTGTCTAATGCGAACTTATAGTTATAAATATAATATGGAATATATACTAGAGAGGGCATTAAATACGCTTTTTCTAGTACGGGTTTCCGATCTTCAATAAATTCTATTTTATAAAACTGTCATCGTGTTTTGCTCGAATTAAAGTTACTTTTAAAATCTCTAGAGAACAATATAAATAATACCTTACATTGACAACGTGTATAAAACAATTCAGGTGTGAAAGCTACCGAACATGCTATAAAACACCCCATTATGTACTCAAATATCAATTATAATAGAAACATAAAGGCTGACTCGGGATTTTTATTTGAAACAAACAGCGATTGCCGTGTTGAGCCCCATAATGAAGCTCTTCCATGCGACATCAGAAAACCGACAAGTAGAATTATTATAAACGGACTGTTCTTCTGAGCCATGCTTATCATAGTTTTATCGTATATATGTATAACATGATATATTCATTATGAGCCAGTCAAAAAGACCAATTTACATTGACGTATGTACCTACACATATTAAAGTGGTATTTTTATAGGAAGAACCATATCTGTCTCATAATAAATTCATGGCACACGACAAATAATGTTTACATAAGTCTAACAGCCTTTACTTTGTAAATAAGATCGATTATCATAACAATAAAACGACGTCATATTGATCGCACAGTAAGGGAATAAGACGGGCCTGTTAATCTGTTGGTTAGCGACGCTGACTGCTGAGGTCCTGGGTTCGATTTTGTGTAACGATTTGTGTAATATACGAATAGTTGTCACGAGTCTGTGAATGGTCTTTGTGTCCCATCTTTATATATTTGCTTTACAAATATATTCTAGACCTGGAATTATCTTTTTAAATAATGAAATAAATTTACATCACTTCTACTGAGTCAAAATAGGGTTTTATGTGGGTGTGTGTGTATATTAATGTGAGTTTATTTATTCCGTTATATATTATAAAAACCGTAACCGATGTTCATCCTTATCATCGTCATCTGTAATTGTACCTCGGGATGATACATATAACATTATCCCGAGTAACAATTATATTTGAAGATGGCAAAGATAATGCCATAAAATAGCATTCGAGCAAAAGTATCGAGCGAACATTATTTCACAGTATTAACAACATATTATTTAATCGTCTGTAAAATTTTCTTGGTTTTTTGTGTTCATTTGTGTATTGTAACGTTACCCTTGACCGTTGTACCCTTTCCCTCCATTTTTACCCTCCCTTATCATTAAAATAATCTCAATAGGCAATAGGTTTCCCCTATTACGTAAATGGGACTAAATTGTAGATAGATAGATAACAACTTTATTTGTACAACATTGGTAGAATTAGAATTATACATAGAAGTTTAACACACATATTGTACAAAGGGCGGCCTTATTGCTATATGCAATCTCTTCCAGGCAACCTTAGGATTTAACAAAATGATTAGGAGACGTTGGTAATTTGAAGTCAATTTCAAAGGACATCTAGGGTTACCTAATAAATATAAAAATATACAGATATTCTGTACATTCAGTCCTTTAGTATTTACGTATGTATGTAAGTCGCACAAACTGTGACCACAAGAAACAATTCATCATTAGGCATTGCATAGGTGACTTTTTGTAACTAGTATTCTCTGATTGCCCACTGATCTTCTTGTTTCTTGTTTATACTAGTTTGGTAGTTAAGCTAAAGTGATAGGCGTCGGCTGGTGATGAAGCATAGTGAGAGTAATAGAGCTGTATTTTAATAATAATTTTAAGAATTAGGGTCGAATTTGACCTCTAAGTGATCATGAAAACACCGGTAAGGATTCACCAAAAAAAATAACTTCCAATAAAGCTCCCGTAAGGGTAAGTAGCTTACGTATTAACTCTCATACAATCTCTTTTCTTTATAATTTCTTTGTGATCCTGTATATATTACATGTAAGTATCCTGTAAGTATTAGCTATTCGTACTTAAAGTGATACAGTAAAGCACTTACAGTTAAAAAAGTACATTTAAGTTACGGTAAGCAACATATTTTAAGATCAATCGATTGCACCTTTTAAGAATTATTCACAATCGATTCACTTTTATTTATTCAATTTATTTTAATCAAAAAAGTAATTAACGTATTGTGTGTGTACATTATAAAACCGAGAAGCATTATTATTAGGGCTTAGAAGAATAACCAAAGAAGATTAATTTCCACTAGCACTGTTATCGCCGATTTTAATGAAGTACATCCCACTTATGTGGGTTGGGTAATTCTTTTTTTTTACTTTTTTTTATTTACAGAAATTTATTACATGGGAAGTGCAGGTACTTTTCAACAAATTAATATTAAAGGAGAGTCGAAGCTCCTTCAATATACAATTTTGATAAGAATGCATATTTCTTATTGATTAGCAAAATGCGAAAATGAGGAATTGTTTTTATAAAACAATATACAAATCTTTAAATGTACATCCGAGGTTTTTACCTTTTTATGTTTGAATATAATTTTACAGATGTATATAGATAGGGTACCAAAGACTGATTTCAACACTGTATGCTAAAAACTTAAAAGGCCGGCAAGGCACTTGTGACTCTTGAGTAGCTCTTGAGCGGCGGTAGTCACTTACCATCAGGTGATCCGAATAATCGTTTGCCCCCTATCGCATAAAAAAAATGTCTGCATATACCTGGCATGAAGACATTATGTCAAAGCTGGAAATTCTAAAGATAACGAAACGATTAAAGACTGTAAATGAAACTGTGATTGTATACTTGTGTTTTCCTATTAATTGATTGATTTTCTTTTTGTGGCTTAGTAAACAAGAGATTTAAAGGCATTGTGTCTACAGAAGTTCTGCTTAGTCAGGGTCTAGTCTAGATATCATTGCCTAAAGTATATTATATAATAATTGTTAACATTATAATTATAATCATTATTATTATTCTAAAGTACTTTCGACAACAAAAACAAACGAATAACCATACCACGATGAAGGCAAAACAAAATGTTAGTACAGTTGTATGTTTCTAACTAGATGGCGTTTTATCACTGTGGTGAATAGCGATATGGTTTTGTTCCCGGTCCCGGTGTAAAAGGTACCCTAAATGTATTAATAAATTGATACCTGAAAATAATATTGATTGTCGTATCATCAGATCATAGTGGTTTTATTTATATGTCGATTATTATAACCGCTAGGGTTAACATCGCGTTAAGTGCTAGTGCGGTGCTTAACAAGTACATTGGGGTCGATTTAAGAAAATATCAGTTATCTAAACCAAAGAAACAACGATTTCTATCAAGACAGCTTTTTTTTTTTAAACCACACACAACAAACACAACGCACCTTGGTGGCTATACTAGACATACTAGTATTCTTTTCCGACGCCTTAGCCATTACGCTACGACTTTCAAATTGTGGTGTATCATAAACATAGTCATTTAAATATTATTTACTGCCTTAATGTTTTCCTTGATAAGAATTAATATATGGGATATTCTGACCTTTTGAAACTGTATCTAAGGTCAAAGCTATCATCGTCAAAGCCAACGATGCCGATAAATACGGTGCCACGTTAGAAGTGTTAGTTATAAAAGTTGCTGTATATTTCCATTAATCCCAAGTTATTAACTGACGTGTGTGTTCTATAGGATACAAACCGCTTCAATTTTCATAGCTCATACCTACGTGTGCTGAGAGATTAAATTAATTGCTTACTGCAATTACAATTTACAAACATATGTACATGCATGAAACGACATAAGGTGACATTAATGTTTAAAAAGTTAATGTTCCATATGAGGATTTTTGGAATTGAGTATTTAAGAAAGCTTAATAGACCCACCAATAGAAAAGTCAATGATAATGGAAACTAAAATTAAAATACTTACATCAAGAAACGTATTTAACAAAAAGCCCATGCATCGTTAGAAAATTAAATGTTAAAAAGATTTTCCTGAATTGAGAATCAAACATATCAACTGTAAATCTCTACTATTTATATGTAATATGTTTTAAATACGCACATATTAGCTAAACCTAAAACTTAGTAAGTAAAACGTACTTAGTGAAATTTACTAACCTATGTCTGAGTAAGCTCGGCTGTTCGGAGGTTCAATCTGATTAAAACCAACTTACATTATTTGATTCTATTTATCATAACTCTTTTTTTTAAAGACAACTCCCGCTCTAGGATTAATTCCTGTGTCGCGGAGGATTTTTTTACAAACATTCAAACAACGGAAACAAAGAACAGCCGGACTCAGAACAACAACTTGAGAATTACACAAAGTTTTGTGGAATCCTCAAGTTGTTTAGATAATAATAATAAAATTATACTCACATTAATATACACACACACACACACACCCACATAAAACCCTATTTTGACTCAGTAGAAGTGATGTAAATTTATTTCATTATTTAAAAAGCTAATTCCAGGTCTAGAAAATATTTCTGTGACGGTGGGGGACTTTACAAATATACAAAGATGAGACACAAAGACCACTCACAGACTAGTGACAACTATTCGTATATTACACAAATCGTTACACAATCAACAACAACATCGAACCCAGGACCTCACTCTCAGCAGTCAGGGTCGCTAACCAATAGACTAACAGGCCCGTCTTATTCCCTTACTGTGCGATCAATATGACGTAGTTTTATTATGTTATGATAATCGATCTTATTTACAAAGTAAAGGCTGTTAGACTTATCTAAACATTATTTGTCGTGTGCCATGAATTTATTATGAGGCAGATATGTCTCTTCGTATAAAAATACCACTTTAATATGTGTAGATACATACGTCAATGTAAATTGGTCTTTTTAACTGGCTCATAATGAATATATCATGTTATACATATATACGATAAAACTATGATAAGCAGGGCTCAGAAGAACAGTCCGTTTATAATAATTCTACTTGTCGGTTTTCTGATGTCGCATGGAAGAGCTTCATTATGGGGCTCAACACGGCAATCGCTGTTTGTTTAAAATAAAAATCCCGAGTCAGGATTTATGTTTCTATTATAATTGATATTTGAGTACATAATTTGGTGATTATAGTTATTATGATTATTAGTTTGTTTTTTCGACACATTGCCCTATAAAATTAATTAAATATAGCATATAAAATGTTTTAGCAATTTAGTTTGCAAATTGTCAGTTTGCTTACAGAATGAGGACACTATTAGTTTGTAACGGTTTGTGGCGAAACAAAAGTATCAAAAATGTGCAGGTGGTAGAAGAACCTTCTTTCTACCTCGCGATGTCGGCGACGTAAGGCGTGCATCGCTTATCCAGTCAGTCTGACCACGGGCGGACGGTGTAACCTAGTCAAACCGTCAAGAAAACTAAAGAGGTATGTAATAATTATACATCGATTTAGTTAAGTAAATTTATTACACGTCATGGAATGCGAAATTTAAAAGTTAGTAAGCTCGGCTCAGCTTCTTAGATGAGTAGTTTCATACACGTGGGATCCGTCATAGGGAGGACATATCACCTAGATAAGGCCCTAATACTGAGAATAGGTTATTTGACAACAAAACCTCAAACTTCAAACATATTTATAATATAAATCTCTGCAAAAACGTAAAATAAGAAATGACAGCAGTCTAAGCTCTAATCGAAATGGGATGAAATCCTCTGAAAATTGAGTAAATTTTTATACCTTTGCAAAAATGCTTTTCGCACAAATTTCATGTTTATTCCTAATTTAAATATAAAACAAAAAATAAACGCTTTGAAATTTGACATTATAAATTATGACGTCAGAGTTCATTATTCCATAGAAGTTTCAACAAAATTTTTAAACATATATGAAAAGATTACACTGATTTCCAGTTTTTCATTGGTATTGTTTTTTATATAAAGTTTATATAGGTATATAAATTTCATGTCCCAAATTAGCTATGGTAAAACACAGCATTACATGAACGATTGAAATGTAGATGCCAAAACTTTAGTAAAGCCGAAAGAACTACGACAAATACAACAAGTATTAAACTATCTGAAATTCAAAGTTTCATGCTGTTGACTTTAATTAAGAAAACCTTAAATCTTAGGACAGTGATTCTGAAAAATAATGTAAAGATAAATGTTCACTACAAATCTTATTTAAAATACTTTCAGAAATACCAGTGAAGTACCATGTCTTCACGTATGTCTATACGTATATTCGTTTAGCATGTATGATGTTTCGTTGTCATACCCTATTCCTATTCATTTGAATTGTCATAATACTCGTACTAGGAATGACATGGGGTATAACATTTTAAGGTAGCGTCAGCAAAAACAAAAGAGGATCGTAGTCGGATTTTATATTTCTTTTATAATTTACTTGTTCTAAAAAATCAAAAATCAAAAATTAAACATGATCTTAAATGTATTTTTTTATGTATAAAGCCTACCATAGTGACTCCACTTTGCCTGAGTCAGTGGAGTCCTAGAGTGGTGGTCACTATCCTCATTGCATGTCTAGTCAATGTAGCATGTTGACCCACACTATGGCGGCCTGGTGAGATGCCTTTTCACATCTCTTTAGTATCTAAATAAGTCATCCTTTTTAACATCTTAGTAATAATTAAATAAATTAATATTCCAATTTTATTTTAGGCCATGAGGGTATTAATTATTAAAAATACGGGGAACATGCTTTCAGCATCTGGCAACACAGTATCTAAATGTCCTTAGTATGTACTACGATGGCATTTTATGAGTTCCAAAGTCGTAAACGCGAAGCCGTGTAACCATGACTGTTCGTACCCGTTGATTTATGGGACCTAGTAGGCTATATGTATAATCGTAATATACTAGATCTCTCTTAGTTTTACGTTCTAATGAAAATGTGGATGTGGGTGAACGAGATATTGAGTGTTGTATATATAAGGGTTGTCATTCAATATGGCAATGGCATCTTATGTACCTTTTTATAAGCAATAGGGTGAACTTAACATTATAGTGATTGATTTACATATTTCTGAAGCGGTATTTCTTTTTTACCGTAATCTGTTATTTGATTACAGCATAGTAAAAATTCCAGAGGGCTTTCGTGGTCACTGCTCGCTGTAAGGCAATCTGTATCCTGAAGCCACTTCAGTTATTATGGAGTATATCAAATACGTTTTGACTGTTTCAAGACCTATTGTGAACCATGTGGCTATAGGACGAGTAGAACAGGGCATCTCTAACTCTTTGCGTGGATGTCACAAAAGACGACTAAGGGATCTAACAGACAGTATGTATACAGTGTCTGGTTGTAGGCAATAGGCTTGTCCCCTAATCCGTGAGTGGGACTAGTTACGGTTGGCAAGTTGTGGATGTTTGAAAATGCCCACCCTTTGACCCCAGATGTTATATTGTAGAATAGAGAGACAGTATTCAAGCTTCAAACTTTTTATTTGTTTGATTTTGTGCACAATAGGTCTCATAATAGGTTGTTACAATATTATTTGAATCTCCAAAATCTGCCTGACGGCTTATCACTACTACTATTTAATATTTATTTTTAGTTGAGTTCAATTGGTTTGAAATTTATTGACGATAGAAATTAACATGAAAATTGTTTATTCGAACTGAACCAATCATAGGTATTTTTTAATTGTCAAGAGAAGAAGTCGGTCAGACTATGTCAATCGTGGAGCTAGTTGCCTGTTACAATACTTAGATCCTATGGAGAAGAACAGGCAAGAATCTACAAGGACACTTTTGAAATTTCAAAAGTTTTTACTAATAAGTCACTTTCCTTTAATAATATTGAATAGCAATACAAAGAAATAAGCGCATAGAAGTTTCGAGAAGGTAGACCGATAGTTAAAATATATATGTATATCTATAATTTGTTATCAATTCACCCCCATTACCTATACGCCGATCAATTTTTCTAGGAAGGTACATATCATATTATTGTATGTGTTAAGTATATTTGAAATAAGCTTGGACATTTTTAATCACAATTCGTTCTCTTGGTTTAACGAAGGAAATACGAGTGAGCAACATAAGAACTAACATATATGTGGAAATCGACCGTTATGTCTTTAGATAGTGTCAAATGTTGTCCAAAGAGGTAAAAATGTCTTAGATCGAGTAAAATTATCTTTATTTACCGAAACCATTGCTTGTTAGTTACTGACTACCTTACCTCATGAAACGATAACTGATCAGCATTACGTTAAGCTATTTAAAGTATAACTGAACCGGATATGTAACAATCGATTTCTAAATAGACTGAAATTACTTCAAATCATGTCATGTAACTTAATATCATGAAGAGTTATTGATGAAGGAGAAAACGTTTAACATGCTAACCCTACCTTTTAAATTCTTGTGAAATACTCCAGAAAAATCTTAGCTTAATAAGCGGCATTCGATAAAATTGCTGAATGACTATATTGATTGTATATAATAAATGTAATATTGATTTGTGAAAAACATTTACAAATATTTTAACTTTCTTATTTATTCATGTATGTAGCTAATTATATTGTGTAATGTACTATAGTAATGTTATTTTACATAATTATATACTATTAATAGATGGGAAGTACTTGAAGTAGGTTTGTAGCATGTGTGTAGCATAGTGTGTAGCAAAGTGTGTAGTCTTCAAAAGTGCTACATATGTAATACGTAGCTCGTAGGAGTATTCGAATTTTGTAATCGCGGATCATTTATGATCTTTTTGTTTCTATTTATGAATGACGGCTATCTCTCTCGCGGTAATAACAAACAGATGCCGACTATTTAAACAGACAGAGTTGAATGGAGTGCAAACATCCCTTTACGTAACCAGCTGAGCTGAGTAAGGATAAAACAGATCTGGTTACAATGGTTCTTTAAAGAAGCGAAAAATATGCCGACTTTTTCGACTCTATCGATGCGCATTTATTAACCCTAATGATTTTGTCACAACGTCAACCAACAAAGGTCGTAACAGCGTAGAAAAATAAGGTTATCGATCTCTTGAGTTTGCCAATAGTATCCTATATACCTCAGTATGTACAGCATTCTTAGATAAATACATGAAAATGAGCCTTAAAACCCTGGGCCAGGAAGTAAGTAGTCATTGTGATACTTAACCTGACTTCCGCGTAACCTGAATGTCTAGTAAATAATGATATGATGGCAATGGAAGAGGATCAGAAATAATAGCTTAGAGCACAATAGTGAAAGTTGCGACATCGTCTGAGGCAGCGGTGGCGGCAGCGGCGACAGCAACGGCGCGGCGGCGTCGTAGTGCCGCAGCCAGCGAGGCGTCCTTGCCGCCTGTAATACGCCCGAGTCACGCGACTGAGGTCGATAGCGGCCAGTGGACAGGCTCCGCGTCAATTATTCAGCACGCGACCGCAACCGTCACCGCCACCACCACGCGCCCGGACAAAGGGCGAGCGCGCGCACTGCGGCGACACCTACCAGCCACCGGCGGTCGCCCGGCCGCACGTCTTCCTCGAGCCGGAACCGAAGCTTATCCTGCCACACTAACAGCCTAACACTCCGTAAGTAATCCACTTGCGGGTGGTGAGGAGACGCGAAAGCGCGCGGGGTGGGCGCGCGTTACGTAAAGGGCGCGACGTTGCGCGTATCAGCGCGTGTAGCGCGCTCGCGGCGGGCGCTCGGAGCGGGATCGCGCGCGGAGTGCCGCTACACAGTTATGCAACGCGCCGCCACTGTCGCCCGGACAGGGAAAATCGAAGGCGAGGGGCGCGGGAGCGTGCGCGCGCATTCGTATCGATAGCCACCGCCGCCGCGCCGCGCGGTCGCGCACCGCCCGCTCCCGCAGCGCCGCCGCGCTGCCTCGACACCACCACCGTCATCCGCAGTTGACATTACACCGGAGGCACCACTCATTTCTGGAGGAACCACGCACACTAGACGGACGGTCATAATTATACAGGTCAGGGAAGTACTGTATCTACAAGCAATAGTACTTAGTTAATGAGACACTATTTCACTAAAATATTTCCCGGTCCATCTATATTGTGTCATTTCATTCAAAATTCCCTCTTGCCGTAGACATTAATGACACGAAATTGTCTGATCTAATGTATATTGTACTCTAACTCAAAGTGTGTAAAAGTCGTTTTTATACTTGCGGTTTGTCGAGGATGTTTCGAATATTGAAGCCGTTTCGAGGAAGGCTGCGTTGCTGAAGGTCGTTCGTACGTGACCTGCTTAGGGACTCCATAACTATTGAACGAGTTATGTCTGCGCCAACACAATAGTGTTGTCCTAGAAAATTAAACTTTCAACAAAGCATTATTAGCAGTTTATAGGTACCTACCTAATATTTTTATTCGTTATACATTTCCTTGGAAAGTTAGTCAAAAATCTTTGTATATAAACGAAATAATTTTTGATATCATGAAACATTTTTGCTTTTGTTTGTTAACCTATTGTGGCCTGTAACCTGGCGGTAACCTGGCAATTCTCCCCGATATTAAGGTATATGTTTACGCTAAGGAAGCTTTGGCGTCAATAGTAGAAAAGTCAACATTTGGATTAAGAGGTCGACGACTTAAGCATGTAGGTACTTCACTTTATATTAATACAACAGGCAAGTTAAATCATTTGCGTTTAAGCGTTTTGAACTACTGTTATTTAATGATTGTATTCTAATCATCGTATAATGATTATATACTTAATATTCTCAATTTATTAAACATTGCAACTCATCTTGCCATACGAAAACTCTCTATCCATTCAATGGTTACTTGTTCACAAAACATGATAATCATATCATATCGAGTGTATTTAGTAAAAATATATATGGGTGTACAATATTTCATCATCTTTTATGTTTTGTATAATGCTTTGTCTATTTACCTATGTGAGTCAATTACATTAATAATTTCCCACGACCAAACAGGAAAGTTTCTTCACAATCTTACTGGACCACTCATGCGTCCGACTGTATGTCTGGCGTGGCCAATGCACTTTGAAACTACTGTAGGGTTTAAGTTGAAGTTTGGCACTCATATTAATTCCCGTGACCCAAAAACAGTGTTTTATATAATCGATTATTGAATATCGTGGTCACTTTTGGGAGGTCAAATTAGGAACAAGCATTTTTTTTTAATGTGCACTCTTCCCTCTCCGTCGAGATATTAAATGAAATGGTTTATTGTGATGACTTCAAATTAATATTTTTAATAAGTAATACAAGATTAAAATTTTATAAACATTTAAGAACCTACATAAAACTTTAACATATGCGCTGTCGTCCTTATTTCCGTAACAAATGAGGTAAAAAAAAATAAAAATACCCGTTCCTTTTCTAAATCCTGCTTGCCCATCCCATATCCTTTCGTCAGTTTATTTCATTGCCCTTTCAATTAATAAACCTTTGCTTACAATTTTCCTACCACGCTTAGGAGGCTGATACCCCGGTAGTTTTTGCAATCATACTGTGCACACCCTTTTCCCTTAAACAACGGCACGATTACAGCCTTGCAGCAATCACTTGGTACTCAGCCGTTCCTTCAACAAAGGTTGAAAAGGCGGTACAGCTGGTTCATAATTATAACTTTTCCAGCTTTGAGCATCTTGGTAGTAATTCGGTCACACCCTGCAGCCTTTCCTACTTTTAAACTCTTCATTGCTTCCAATATTTTATCTACACTGATTTCGCTTTAACTCACATCGGGCTCCATTGCAATCAGCGTGCTGTCCTTTTTCAAATAAAATTTCAAAATATTAATTCCATCTCTTTAGCACACTTCCTTCTTCATTTATAAAATCACCATTTTCACTCCTAATTTTTCCAAGTTCCGAGTTGGCTGACTTTCCACGAGCAGTTCTTATGGATACAAATTTACATTAGACCTAAAGTTATCAGTTAACATTCGGTCCAACGCGTCTGACCATAAATTCTTCTTATCCACCACTATTTTCAATTTTTCTTTTAACTGCTTGTAAAGCTCTCTTTTATCCTGTACACATTCATCTATCCTATTCTATTGCCAGCTTTTGCTGCTAGCCAATCCAACAATGCATTTTCTTTTCTTATACAACCTTACGCACTTCAATCTAACTATTCACTCTTCTGCATTCTTCCTCTCCTTCTTTTGGATACAGCACATACTTCAACAGCAACATTCACAACTTAATCCTTAAACGTATCCCACAAACCTTCCAATTCTTGTATCTCATCTATACCATCAAACCGATCATTCAAATTCATTCGAAACTCTTCTTGAACACTTTCATTTTGTAAGTTTTCTACTTTCACTCCCTCTAAGACAGTCTTTTGTTTTGATACTCAGTGTCGCCATTCGTATTCGATTAAAGAGTCCTCGTATTCGACTAATTACAAGACGGTGATCTGTGTCGATACCAACACCCCGGTAAACCCTGGTATCCGTAACTTTACTTCTTAGCCTTTCGTCCACAATTACAAAATCTATCATACTTCGCAAACATCCTTCTTCTCTAGTGTACATCTGAATCTCTTTGTGTTTAAACATTGTGTTTGTCACAACAAGATTGATATTTACACAAATTTCTAACAAACTCTTACCATTTCCATTCACTCTTTTGTCACCAAATTTGCCTAAAACATTATCAAACCCGTCCCTCTCAATTCCTACCCAAACATTAAAATCACCTAAAATGACAACTCTCTCATTATACTTACACTCATTTAATAGATCCCTCACACAACCCCAATATTCCTCCCTTTCTTTGCGCTCATTAATGGACCCGCCCGCAGATGTGCATCTGTTGGTGCATAAACACCCAAAATTAACATTCGGATGAGTCAAACTTTCACTCTTATCCACAGAAGTCTCGGACTCACACTTTTAAACTCAGTCACACACTCAGCCATTCTTTCCGATAGGAGGAGTCCAACACCTTGACTCGATGACTCGACTGGTGTCAGGTACACCAGCCCAGTATGCCGTATAGGTTACATGTTTCGTGCAACCACATCCCTTCCGCTTCGTCTCGTTTATGCACAACACATCAATTTGTTTTTCTTGCATCAACTGACATACATCAACCAATTTATCTTTCATCCCTCCTCTGAAATTCATCGTAGAAAAGCGGATCTCCATGGGCCACTGTTCGCCTCTACTGGAAACGGGATGTGATGGGTTGCTAACCACATCGCCGCCATATTTAAAAAAAATATTTTTTTGCAAATCTATTGCGTTCCCACGAGTAGCTTTGGTTAATAAACAACGGTTAAATAAATTTATATTCGTGGGTAGTCATATATTTACGTCTTTGCTTAATAACGCTATACTGTGTATGCGTCGGCCTTTTCTTGCCCGCCATGCGTGCTATGGTGCATACGTGTTTTGCTAAATTTGCTGCTTGCTTATTTATGCCTGTTAATTTACTACATACATATAGTATGTAGTAAATTCTTTATTCTTTCACAATACATTTCCAAATAATGTTGAACAATGTAGGTAATGCCTGAGCTATATATATAGCAGCTACTTTCCAATGACACAATTTTACCTTTACACACACACATCTGCAAGTTATTTTAGATTCATTATTAAAGATTTTATAAATACATTACTAATTAGAATCTAGACTAGTACTAGACTAGACAGAATTAGAACCTTCGCAATAAAGTGTGTGTGTGTTTGTTTGTTTTCGCGTTTGGATATGTGACTGCCAATGTTGAGGGAATGTGTTAAGCTGTTGGATGGAATTGATTCTGTGTGTTCATATGACAATTTACAAAGCCATTCAGTTACTATAGTTTTTCATACAAGTTTAGTCTTGTTAATAATAGCTATATTATTAGAATCCTATATTGTATTTTGTTATAAACTATCCGACCTAGAAAGCAATAGAATATTTGGGTAAACGATGTCGTACGGATGGCACTACGTGTTAATTTAAACCTTCTAGTAGACGACGTGGTGGAAGATGACAATTGACTGAGTTGGAAGAGCAGTGAGTGTTGCCTTAAAGTAAGTGTTACCTGTAGCACAAACATTTGAATATAGAACTTTACAGTGTTCATACAGATTCTTAGTAGAAAAACGTAATGGCTTTAAGTTCGACACTTTTGATACTGATCTCTGCGCTCGTTCCACTCGTTTTAAATTATTTTTTGCAGCGCCAAGCGAGGAAGAAATACAATATCCTATCAACGATTGACATAAGGTCTAATAAACTGTTTGTAAAATGTAAGGTTCTGCAACATGCTTCATATGTTTCAATATATAGATTAATTTACGGATTCGTCCTGTTAAAAGGTCAATGTGTGTTGTAAAAGTAAGTTTTTCATCTATGATCACTCACACCTAAGTCTTTTATGGTCGTAGAATTTAATTTAGGGCACTTACAGTGCGATGAGTATTTATAAGGTGAAATAGTAAGTAGTAGTAAAAGGAAAATTTAATCCTATCGAGAGCAATCGAATTCCATATTGTAAATTACGAGACTATAAAATCTATATGGATCTCAGTGTCTTAAGATATAACATATAATATAATACAAACATCTAAAGTGACAATGAGCGCTCAACATACTGCCCCCAAACCTCTTGCTGCACAATCCAATTCTGAGATGGTGAAGATGACCCCGTCAACCGAGTAGCCGTCAGAAAACGTAAAAATGAGAGTGTGAATTAGTGTATATTAAAAATAAAATTAATGAATCACTTGGTAGAACGGTTACACATATAAAAAATGACATAAACACGTCCTTGTCAACATTCCGAGAAGAATTAACAACAATGTATTAGGTTGGCAATAAACCCGCCACTTTTTTCGATCAGTTACTAAAAGGTTATAGAACTATTTCGAATTTCTTGGAGTAGTATACAAATAAATTAAGACTTGTATGTCAGATCAGGTGAAAACTGGATCTCGAATAGTATAACTACATTAAATTATGGATATTTCTCGTAGAGGACTTCGGCTGCTTTTACTTCACGAATTTCGCTTAGGTCGAAAAGCGACTGAAGCAGTACGCAATATATGTGCAACGATGGGTTAAGGTTTAGAAGATTTAAAGATGGAAATTTTGACCTACCTGATGAAACTCACCTAGGACGACCTCCTACAATAGATGTAGATGAGTTACAAAGACTCATAGAAATGGATCCCAGATTTACTTCACGTTGTCTTGCAGAGCAACTTCAGTGTTCTAATACTGCTGTAGAAAAACAACTCCACGCTTTAGAAAACACCTTGGAAATATTCAGTTTGGTTGCCACATGAGTTGACGCCGTTTCAACTTCAGAAGAGAGCTAACGTGTGCATGGAACTACTTTTTTATCATCGTACCAATGAGTGGCTGAGGGATGTAATTATGGTTGATGAAAAGTGGGTTTTGTACATAAAATTTTCGCGTAAGCGCTAGTGGCTTGGACCTGGAAAAGCAGGAGTACCGAAGCCAAAATCTGACACGAGTAAAAAAGTTATTTTAAGTGTGTGGTGGGGAATAAACGGAACTACATACTGGGAGCTGTTGCCATCTAACACTACAATCACGGCCCATATTTATTGTGACCAACTGGATAAAGTAGCGGAGAGATTACCGAAAAATCAAAATAAAGTATACTTTTAGCACGATAACGCTCGACAACATGTAGCAAAAGCGACTCGTGAAAAATTACTTTCGCTCGGCTGGGCTGTCCTTCCTCATCCACCGTACTCTCCAGACGTTATGCCCTCAGATTATAACCTATTTCGTTCTCTAGCCCATTACTTAGCAGATAAAAAATTTAAAAATGAAGACCAGCTTAAAAGTGACCTTACCACCTTTTTTGATCAAAAGCCTAAAAACTTCTACGAGGAAGGCATTATGTCTCTGCCAGCGCGTTGACGATAGGTGATAGAAAATGACGATGCTTATATAGTTGAGAAATAATTTGATTTTGTATAATTAAAAAAATAAATAAATTTGTGTACAAAGATGGCGGGCTTATTAGTTGTCAACCTAATATCAAGATATGTTGGCCAAGCAAAATTAATCTATCAAGCTTCACCCGCTAGCTTAACCAAGTGTAAATCACAAATTGCTGAATTGCAGCATACAAGAAACAAGCTCAGCGATGACACCAAACAGATTCAAAATCACCTCAGTGAACATATAAAAATGACAATTTTGCCACAAGAAACACCTTGAAAGAGATAGAAGGGAAGATTGCAGATATCTCATAAGAATTATTGTTCAAGGAACAACAATGTAGGTAGGTAGTAGTAATGTAGGACGAAAAATATTGAGATCATCGGTAATCCGCAAATAAAACCAGAAAATTTACTTACTACACTGTGTAATATTGTCACAAAATTGGGTACTTCTTTTTCAAAAGCTGATGTTGATAATATACACAGAGTTACACGTTTCCCATCGCAACAAAAATCAACGCAACGAACCAGCACCAGATACCCAATATTTTGTTAGATTATTTGGTTAGATTCACAAACCGTGAGGAAAAAATGAATTTGCTTTCGGTAGTGAAGGCTAGACGCGGGCTAACAACTGCTGACGTAAAGCTGGATGGCGCAGTAAAACTTATTAACCTGAACGAACACCTGGCTCTGCATAATAAAGTACTGTACTGTTAAAGATTGCAAAATATTCATAAGAAAGAATGACTCATCTAAGCCTATACTGATCGCCACTGAGGATAATCTTGCGTTTATTGTGTCCAGGTTGCTAGATCCACTAAACATGGTCGGTTTTAATTATAATCAGTTGTGTGATTTTGGTTTACACATGTCTCATTCAATTAAAATTGCAATCGCAATTTAATTCTTCAACATGTAAAATGTTCAACATATGGAACATTGCAATTAAGTTATATTGTTGTAATGATTGTGTCAATAACATAAAACTTCTAATTTATGTTGCAAATTCAATATCCATTTACTTACTGTATTTTTTTAAGGTATTCGTGTTTAGAATTATAAATAATATCGTCGTTCTTTTACATACCAGCTATGTGTATGTATATATCATTCGAGGACAGTGATGTATATTCACACAAGTATAGACTTACTGTGATAAATGATGCTTACTAATAATTTCATTTCTATTACTACCAGAACGTGAGGGACTTGCGAAATTCGAATATCTTTTTCTCTGAAGTTTTAAACAATAATTATCAGCAGCTAATCTGTATAGCTTGGTCGCTAACCTTAATGTGGGTGTTCACTAGAGTTATTTGATACTTTAATCAAGGATCTATTGGTAGTGGTGAACAAGAGAGATACATATAAACGCTTCTAATCGTAGGCAACGATCAAATCTATATATAGGCGTAGTATACATGTGTAAACAGAATGCCGGGCTGTCGTTTTCCTGTCAATTTCATAACTATCTGTCTAAACGTCATAATTGACCACACCAACGATACATTTTTAATACTAGGAGATTTTAATATGAGTGGAATATTGTGGCACCGGAATATAGATGATAACAGTGATAACTCAATGTCACCTAATGATTCGAGTACCCCCGATGAGCAATACCTGATCGACACGTTACATTATCACAATTTACAGCAGTACAATCACGTAACAAATACGTACGGTAGAATTCTAGATCTAGTCCTGTCAAACTTCTCCTTGCGCGTATCTGAATGTGATGACCCGTTAGTTCACATCGACCCACACCACAAAGCGCTCTCTGTTAGAATCGTATCATCTAAATTGCCTTACTTTAAACCAGCGTCTAGAACTAAATATTTATTTGCAAAAGGAGATTACGCCGAAATAATCGACAGTATTCGTAACATTGATTGGTATAGTAGACTCTCTGATATGTCAATCGGTAATGCGGTTGATTTCTATTATTCATTTATTGTGCTACAAATTGATAAATATATTTATTTATTTATTTATATACTCTTTATTGTACACGTGAGGTATCAAACAAAGTACATAATAATAGGTGAGTACAAATGGCGGTCTTATCACAATCTGCGATCTCTTCCAGACAACCTGATGGACTATACTGCAAAGTATTAGGTAATAGTGGTGCAGAAAGAGTAAAAAAAATAATAGGAAATAAAAAGTAAAACAGTTTTAAAAACAAAAATTAGAGATAGAAAAAGAAACTAAGTAAAAACAAATTACAATTAAAAACAGGTAATATATACATATATATACACATACACACACAAACAAAAATACATATACACATACATAAATATATGCAATAAACAAGTATTACTGAGATAGGTAGTGATCCTTGACGAGTTTCTGAAAGACAGCTAGTGATTGAGCCCGTCGGATAACCTCTGGCAATGCATTCCAAATGCGTGCGGCTTGCACAGTGAACGATTTATCAGAAAACATTGTAGAGTGAGTATAAATGAGAAACTTTGTTTTAGGTAGATAAGGGTAGATGGATGAAACAAGATATTATACAGTAAAGAAAGGATATGAGTATTCCGGCGAAGGCGAATCGGAAGCCACTTGAGTTTAGTGCGGAATTGTAAGATATGATATATGTATATATGATAGATATGATATTTGCGTAATCCGTATATGAATCTTAAACAGAAATTCTGAAGTCTCTCAAGTTTATCAAATTGGTCTTCATTGAGATCTAGATAGCTGACGTCGGCATAGTCAAGAATATCCCAAAAAGTAAGATGGTACGTGGTAAAGATGGTAGCAATTCTTTTCCAGTGTGGTATACAGCGTTACTGACAAAATGTATTAAAGAAAAACATAAATATAATCGCAAATTTAAAGTATACGGTAATCGATCAAGACTATGAGACGTTTAAATTATTACGGGTAAGAATCAAGCGTTTGGAAATGCAGTGTTATGAGAATTATATAAAATCAGTTGAAGAATCAATTAAGTCCAACCCGAAATATTTCTGGTCGTATATCAAATCACGTCGTAAGTCATCAAACATACCAGGCTCCGTCACATACGGCAACTCTGTAGCAAATACAGGCGATGCCATATGTAACGCATTTTCTAACTATTTCTTCTCAACCTTTCTGCAGCCGTCTCAGACATATCTCATCCATCAACACCTCTCATAATGACAGCGACATTGTTGCCGATATTTATAAGGTGCATTATTACCGAATGCGCTGTACCGATAATATGGAAGAAGGCATTTATTACGCATATTCACAAGAAGGGCTCTAAATCAGATGAAAATTACAGACTTGTATCAAAATTATATAGTGTCGAAAATCTTTGAAAAAATAATTTACAATCAATTATACCCTGCGTTAAAAAATAGTTTCAACAGTTTTCAACAAAGGTTCCTCAGAGGCCGCTCCACAACATCAAATCTTATTTTACTTAACTACTACATCACTGAGTTAATGAGCAAAGGTAGACAGGTTGACGTAATCTACACAGACTACAAAAAATGCTTTGATAAAATAGATCATACCGTGTTAATTTCGAAGTTACAGTCAATCGGGATAACAGGAGACCTGTTGAAGTGGTTCGCATCATATATAACTAATCGCTCGCAAGCTGTTGTGATTAATAATTACATGTCAGGTTGGGTAAAGGTCCCAACGGAGTCCCTCAAGGTTCTCTTCTTGGGCCTTTGTTATTCCTGATTTTGATTAACGACATAGACAAATGCTTCCAACACTCACAACTTTTATGCTTCGCGGATGATATGAAAATTTTCAAAGCTGTATCTATCTCTCTCTCTATGTAATTACATCAGTAACAGTTGTTATTGATGTAATTAACCTTCAGTCTGATCTTTCACGCTTGACTGATTATTGCAGGCTTAATGAACTGGGCCTAAATCACACCAAATGTGCACTAATGACCTTTAGCAGGAAACCCCTTATATTATCATCTGCCTATCACTTAAATGGACACAAACTAAAACGATGCACTAATCTTCGTGATCACGGAATTACGCACGATTCTAAATTGATTTTCGATGACCATATTAGTAATATAATAACTAAGGCATATTAAGCGCTAGGGTTTGAGATGCGTTCATGCGACAGTTTTGAAGAAGCCAAAACTTTTAATATTCTATATTGCACATGCGTGCGTAGTATATTAGAATATAATAGTCAGGTTTGGATTCCGAGATATATATGTACATCGAAAGTATCCAACGAAAATTCATATTTTTTTTTATGTTACAAACTACACATTAAATATGAGTCTGACAACTATTTAAATCTTTGCAACACATTTCATATCCTTCCCTTAACTAATCGCCGCATAATAGCCGATGTGACTTACCTAGTGAGTATAATATCTGGTTCGATTGATTGCCCTAATCTTCTTAACAAAATAAATTTTAATGTACCGACTAAAAGTGTCTGTCTTACATTTTATGCCTACTCGTATACACCTTCCATTTGCATCCACAAATGATCGTCAAAACGCGTTTCTTTGGTGAGGGGGTAAAACGTTAAATGAACAAACCAAAAGTCATAACTTTGACGATTCCTTAAGGCGGATGGCGGCCTTGATTTTCTTCAAAGATTGTCTTCCTAAGATTAATTCAATAAATTAATTAATTAAAAGAGACTACTTAGGAGCGTGCTGCACTGATACACTACTTTACTGACCTGATGGTTTTGACAGAATCTCCAGGCCTGGGCATTCGTCTTGTATCTCTGTGTCCATCTATCTAATGGTTATATCTAACTTAAATTATATTAGTCCATAAATTGATTATTATTTTGTACACAGCACAGATTTCGAACATTTCAACGGCTAGGCGGTATTGCGAGCGGTTATCGAAACACGCGTCGCGGTGCCGGTCTCATGTAGTACTGGCCTCCAAAGGATGCCAGTGGTCAGTGCAGCGAAAGAAGAAAACTACCTACAATTTTTATTAAAAGCGACAACCCGAGAGGATTGGCGCGAACACATTATGTACATATATTCCCCACGAACCGCAACATGCTACTCAGATAGAATCATTCTTCGACCTTGTAAGTAATTTAACTCATTCATATCCTAATGATCTATTTCTCGTGCTGGTGATTTCAACGTAACTAACGCCACTTGCATTATACACATTTTTGACCACATTGGGCCAGATGCCCTTTTTCATTACACTTATTGCAGACGAACGCCTTATAGCGACATTTATTAGCTGCGTGCAGATCCTTTCGCAGCGCCAGCAAGCAGGCCGCCGCGTGCATGCGGGACTAGCGCCCACGTGGTGCAGGCCGGCCACGCCCTGCCAGAGGCCCGAGCCGTCCGGGGCCGGCGCCCTGCCTTGCGCGCTGCCGCCAGCCGTCTCCGCGTGACGTTCAGCTGCCTCTAATGCGAGCACCGCCTTTCTGTAGTCTAACGTGGGTTCCGCGAACAGACGTGAACGCTAATCTTCGTTTCGAAGCCCGGACACGAATTGATCCCTGATGTTTTCTTCCAAGGAAGTTCCAAAGTTGCAGTGCGTGGCCAGATGTTTTAAATGTTGTAAAAAAGCACTAATTGTTTCTGTCTCTGTCTATCGCCTTTGTCCGAACAGATCTTTCGGTTATCTCCGACCTTCTCGGTTCAAGATGATTACCAACTAATTCGACCAACTCTTCAAGTGTTTTCTGTTCTGGATGTTCTGGGGCGCATACATCAAGTCGCACGTTGCGGCCCCGACGTGTGTAACCAACGTGGCCACGCGTAACTCATTTTTTATTTCGTCGAGTAAAATAAATTGTTTAACAAGTCTAACATATGCGTTCCAATTATTACGATCGTGTAAATCAAATACATGTAACTTTCCGAAGGGCATTATCACTGTCTAAACACAAATATCCCATCCTCGTCGCCAGTTAAAGTGTATTATAAATCAAACTACACGGTGATCGGTTCGAGACTGGCTTTATTTTCCATACAACTATATGTAGGTAGAATAATGTAAATCTACCTACAGTTACAATATATTACAGTGACAACACTTAGACCAATAGTAGTTTATTGGTCTAAGTGAGAACAACACATTATCAAATTTAATCTTACTGCCCATTATAAAAAACATCAACCCTTTAATTTTGATAGAATTCTTCTCCCTTGTTTGCTGTAGTTTTACGATTTAAACCACTTGCGCCAATGTTTTTAAGAATTTGTTTTTGAGACGTCATGTATGTCGTGGCACCAGAATCTATAATCCATGTATTCGGTTCGCCAGTAACAGACAAAAAACTTATTTTACTTAAAATTATCATAAACTAATGACGTATTACCTGCTGTTTCTTATAATTATCCTGACTGATTGGAAAACTTTTATCCTTAGACTTACGCTGTTTTCACTGCCATTTAAAATGACCTTTCTTCGCGCGTACTGACGGGAGTGACATCGAAGAAAACGCAGAATACTGAAACGGCGTTTGCGTCAAAATGGTCGAAATCAAAACCCAGACCTGGCAACACCGATCAGGGCGGTGTGGTATTTTTGAATGGAAAATATAGTAAACACAAGTGGTACGTCGATTCCGGCGCAAGCGCACATATGACGGCAATAAAAGATTGGATGACCAACGCAGATTACACGCCGAGTTTATCAAGTATTACTGTTGCGAATAATACAGTTGTGCCAGTTTTGTGTTCAGAAAACGTACAGATAATGACGAATTGTATCTTTGAAATTACAGTTAAAGATGTGCTATGCGTGCCAAGTTTAACAACTAACTTGTCATTAGTGAGTGAATTAATCAAAAATGGTAACAATGTAATTTTTGATTCAAGTCACTGTTACATACGTAACAAGAATAATGTGTTGGTAGCAACTGCAGTGTCAACTAATGGTGTTTACAAGCTTCAGACTAAAGAGGCAGATTGTTTGTTAGCGGCACAGTCAGCAGCAAGTGCAGAGATGTGGCACAGGAGGTTAGGACACATAAATACTAGCGATTTGGCTAAAATGAAGAATGGCGCCGTGGAAGGTGTTACCTATGAAAACACTTATAAAGTGTCAAAATCAAATTGTGTGGTTTGTTGCGAGGGCAAACAATCACGACTACCATTCCCCACAGGCATAAGAGCTGCAAAAGTGCTGGAAATTGTACACGCTGATGTATGTGGGCCAATGGAAACCAAATCTATTGGATTGTCGAGATACTTTCTTCTTTTAGTAGATGACTATACTCGCATGTCATATGTTTATTTTATGAAAGAAAAAAATGAGGTGTTCAAATACTTCAGAGAATTTAAGGCTATGGTGGAGACACAGAAAAATGTCAATATTAAAATCTTACGAACCGATAATGGTGGAGAATTCTGTTCAAAAGCGATGGAAGCTTATTTGAAAGCATTTGGCATTGTACACCAGAAAACAAATCCCTATTCACCAGAACAAAATGGTATGTCAGAGAGAAACAACAGAACAATTGTTGAGAAAGCGAGATGCTTGTTGTTTGATGCCAAGTTAGAAAAAGATTGTGGGCAGAGGCAGTATCTACAGCAGTGTACTTGAAAAATAGATCTGTAGCATCAGGTCTCAATGACAAAACACCATATGAGATGTGGCATGAAAAGAAACCCAATTTGAGCCATTTACGAATCTTCGGCAGTCCAGTCATGGTGCATGTTCCCAAAGAGAGGAGGACCAAAGGGGATAAGAAAGCTCGGCAGCATATTCTTATTGGTTATTCAGAACATGTAAAGGGCTACAGAGTATATGATCCTGTCAAAAACCAGGTTACTATTAGCCGAGATGTAGTGGTAATGGAGCCAGCAGTGTCAGGTGGAATGTCCGCAACTAACGAAACGACATGGTGTGTGGAAGAAGGATTGCCTGTTTCTGAAGGAAATGATCGTTCAGTGGGGGAAAGTGACTGTCAGGAACGATCAAATTTAGACAGTGAGAAAAGCTCCGACAGTGAATCATCACAGCTGACATTCTATGAAGCTGATGGAGATGAGACCTATGTTCCTGAATCTACATCAACAAGCAGCAGTCCAATTGCTTCACCAGAACAGGTCTTGGATAGACCTAAGAGGGCGAGACGGAAGCCTGAAAGGTACAATGAGATGGGCTTGTTGGCTACTGCAGATACTGAACTGACAGTGACTGAAGCCTTGAGAAGTCCTGAAAGTGTGCAGTGGAGGAAGGCAATGGATGAGGAGTTAGAATCATTCCGAAAGAATGAAGTTTTCGAGCTTGTGCATCCCCCAAAAGGGGCTACAATTGTGCAGTGTCGGTGGGTGCTCAAAAAAAAGATTAAAAGTGACAGTGAAGTGCAATATCGTGCGCGATTAGTTGCTAAGGGCTTTACCCAAAAACAAGGACTAGATTATGATGAGACCTTTTCACCAGTTGTGCGACACTCGACATTAAGATTACTGTTTGCATTAAGTGTAAAACTAGGACTAGACATTACTCAGTTAGATGTTAAAACCGCTTATCTAAATGGTCAGTTGAAGGAAGAAATTTATATGTGTGCTCCTAAAGGTTTTGTATCTGAGATGTCAGGGAAAGTCCTTAAACTCAAAAAGGCAGTGTATGGATTAAAACAATCCGCCTTAGTTTGGTTTGGTGGAGAGAATTAGGGATGTATTATGTAAAAATAATTTTAAAAATTGTACTCAAGAGCCTTGTCTATTTAAAAAGATGTGTAAAGATGTGAAAATTATTATAGCAGTGTATGTCGATGATTTCTTAATTTTTTCTAATAGTAAGGTTGAGACTGAGATGTTAAAATGTATTTTAAATTCAGAATTTGAAATCAAAGACTTAGGTGAGGTTAAGCATTATCTAGGTATGAATATTAATGTTCATAAAGATTGTAATAACTACGAGATAACTGTAGACCAACAACAGTACATAGAAGAATTATTACAGAAATTTAATATGAGTGACTGTAGAACGGCTGATACACCTATAGAGAATAAATTGAATGTAACAAAAGTAGAAAAATGTGCTGTAGGAATTAGCTATCAAAAACTCTTGGGTTGTCTTATGTATTTAGCAGTCATGACAAGACCTGATATTACCTACTCTGTTAGTTACTTAAGTCAATTTAATACTTGCTACAGTGATGAACATTGGAACTATGCTAAAAGGATTCTTAAATATTTAAAAAAGACTAAAATGTATGGTCTAAAATTTAGTAGTCAAGGAGAAAGCTTACAGGGCTTTGTTGATGCCGATTGGGCAAGTGATAGCTTAGACAGAAAATCTTACACTGGATTTTGTTTTGTTATGTCAGGCACAGCTGTTTCATGGCAAAGCAGGAAGCAGAAAGTTATAGCTCTATCGAGCACTGAGGCTGAGTATGTTGCTCTTTCTGAAGCTTCTAGGGAAGCAATATATTTAATAGAACTATTGTATGAGTTAACTGGATCTTTGTTAACAATTAGGTTGAGTTGTTACAACCAAAGGGCATTGAAGATGGCTACAAACCATCAATGTCACAACAGATCAAAACATATTGATGTTAAACATCATTTTGTAAGAGACACTATCAAAAGTGGAAAAGTAGAGGTCAATTATCTTTCTACAAATGAGATGCCAGCAGATTTGTTGACTAAAGGTCTAGGTACACTTAAACACTACAGGTTTAAGAAAACATTAGGTGTTTTAAAATTGTAATGTAACTCAAGTTGATACTTTGTTGTATGTTTAGTTTATTTTGATAAGTGGGGGTGTTGTAATTAATTGTATTAAAATATACCTCCTAGCGACATCTAGTAAATGATATGGGAACTAAACGTTTGCAATGACACTGTATGACAGTAATAAAAGTAGTCTGCACTGAAAAACCAACGTGTTTGCTTAACAGGTGTTTGGTACTGGTTTTGTTTACAGCAAACCCTAAGCCTGTGAAACGACTTTAACGAATATGCTCTAAATATGAGGCGAATAGAAATTTACTTTAGTTTGTTGTTAAAGGACCCTGCAATTAAGATTTTAATGTTAAAATTTTATTTGCATGCAAAATAATGCTTTTGTTTTTGTAATCGCACTATGTAATAGGACTTTACAATGAACACCCAGACTACTATTTGTGAATTACACAAATATTTGTACCGTGAGTATAACGAAACTGATGACTCGTGGGATCTCGGGCTCAGTAGTCAAGGTCACTAACCAATAGACCAACAGGCCATATTCATACCATCCCTTTTCTGATTGACTGAGTTCTATCTGTCAATTTATATGCTTTATTCTTGTAAGCACTTTCATTTAAACATACAAAACTTTATGAGGATGCATTTAGAGAAGTAACAAGAATCTAATGAACTTTTCATCCTGCATGCAAGTGAGCCAATTATACATGTTGTCAAAATATTACAATGAGACAGCAATTTGCTTACTTAGGTATACATATAAAACATAAAGCTACTGTTATAAATTAGACAATAAAGTTAATATTGAACCTAATTGTTCTTCTAACTTCTGTTGTCCTACACCATTGTCAATAACAAGATTCCATTCTGTATAATCGTCTAAATCACACTCTGAAGTCACATCATCTACACCAGGCTTAAATATAAAACCTCTTTCCTTTCTAGTGTTGTCATCAGCTATTATTCGGATTGTTCTAATGATGTCTGCATATGTTTCTTTGAACCATTGTATATCTGTTTTTCTTCTAATGTCACTCACTATCCATATGGGCTTGTCAGTAGCTAAAATAGTAATAGATATTTATAAGTAACTTTCAAGATTAACTTTAACAAAAGGTTATAATGAAGGATTGGGTTAGTGGCCAGCATTATTATTGACATTTGAGTCCTTATGGGATTGAAGTGTTCGCAACATAAAACAAAAAAATATCAGATTATATCAGTGTTTAACTGACTTAGACTGTTTATATGATTACCCTACATTTAATTTTCTAAGCTATATATAATATAAATGTCTAAATTTTTAGACACAGTTAAAATAAACAAATTACATTATTAAAAAAAAACCTTATCATTAGTGTATCCAGAGTTCTCTGCAGTAAATCACAAATTATCATAAATACAGGGTATGTTACACTCAATAACTTGTTTTTTGATATCTTTCTCATCTCAAAGACCTAAATTTAAATAAAAGGTTATACATGGGGCACACTGACAGTTTTGCACTTCTGGTTTCTCAGAACTGTTTGAATTTCGAATGATTTATTTTTCTACACAGGGGGGCCTTGATAAATTAAAAAAAAACGTAGGCGGGAAATCATCTGCCATTTGTTTTTATCGCACTTTGAATTTCTTCATCCGCATTGAAAATGGAATTAACGCGAAAAGATTGCAGAGCGATGATTTTTTATGATTTTAAAAGTGCTCTTCCTCCAGAAGATTGTGCCGTTCGCCTTTAAATTACTTTGGGCCTCATCTGAGCACCGTGAGGCGATGGTATGCCGAATTTGAAGGTGATAGATTTCTCTACAGGATGAAATTCGTGAAGGTCGGCCTACAACTGCGATCACTGAGGAAAATGTGGCTACTGTGAAGAAGCTAATCGAAGAAAACAGACGCATCACCTATGAGACGAATCGGGGACATTTGGGTATTAGTATGGAAATTCAAAAAAATGTACATGAAGAAAATAAGAAATGTACATGAAGAAAATAAGAGAAATCTACTTAAAAGTTAGAAAACTTTGTTG
Organism: Tyria jacobaeae; assembly: GCA_947561695.1. NCBI lineage: Eukaryota > Metazoa > Arthropoda > Insecta > Lepidoptera > Erebidae > Tyria > Tyria jacobaeae. The sequence goes on from OX387221.1 coordinate 7,479,082, forward strand.
TCGTTGGATTCCCCATGAACTGAATTCAGAACAAAAACAGGCTCGTGTGGATTGGTACATAAAGATATTACTTAGGTATGACCACGGACATTCTAATGCTGTTTACGGCATCATCACAGGAGACGAAACTTGGATTTATTGTTTTAAACCAGAGAAAAAACAAAAATTTTGTGAAAAGGTGTTTGAAAGCGAGAACAGACCGACAAAATTGAAGCAGGCGACGAACGTCGGAAAAAAAATAATTGCATTTTTTTTCTCGCGCACTGGTCCCGTTGAATACGGCCAACCGGCGAAGTGTTAATGACGAGTGGTACACAACATATTGATTTGAGAAATGGTTCGAACGTATGAAAAAATGATTAAAATGTAAAGGAGAATGAATATATATTAAAATACATATAACTTCTTTAATTAATAAGTTACACAAAACTTTCACACGGTGATTTTTATAGAGTTTTGGAACCGAAAATTTTGAATTATTTATCAATAACAGAAGCTATATATAACGTTAATTTAATAAAATATATATTTATTTTTTCATCAAAGTCGATATTCATATCGTTTACAGAGAAAAAGTGAGAACCAGTAGTAGCGGTATTCAATCACACGTAGGTACATACTACAAATAGAAATACTATGCGTTTTAATATCGAGTCACTTAAAATCGTATTCGACAATAAAAACAAAGCTAAAGAGTTGCGCCGGAGTCGTCCAACCAATGACGGCATTGCACTGAGTCGTATGTCCCGTAGGCGCATGAGCGGGACTCACCTGTAATCATCAGGCGTCCTTGGCTTTCAGTCGATAGTAATACCATAACATCGTGACGGCACGTTACATTGATTAGCGCTAAAATGAGTCGACAGTACGAATTTTCAAACGTGGAGTACTTGGCAATGGTACAGCTGTACGATACTGCCGACTACAACTTGGAAGAGGCTCGGCGTTTGTATTCCCAGCCGGAGCATTTAAATGCACTACGGCTACGTGGAATTGAAAGCCCTCAAATTCCCTCCACACCTACCATCTTGGCTGCAACCCAACGTCTTCTCGACCACGGACAATTTCGTGCGTCTACTCATGCGCAAGGTCAAGGACGTTTAAATTATTATTCGCCGGAGTTTGAAGATGTTCTTGAGTACTTCGAGCGCGATCCCCGGCGGAGCACAAGGATGGCAGCACAAAAATTCGATGTTAGCCAAAACTTCTAAACTATGGAAGATATTACGTACACAAGGATTACATCCGTATCATTTTCGTAAGGCTCACGTAATAAACAACACTGACGCACCGGCAAGAATCGCCTTTTGCCAGTGATTGTTAAACAATACAAACGCCAACATACTCTGGACGGACGAGTCACTGTTTATTCGAGTGGGACTATACAATGTGCACAATGAGCATTACTGGGCTCTAATTAACCCCCACTTGATACGAGAAAACCATCACCAGGTTCGTTTCAGTGTGAACGTTTGGGCCGGTATTATTAACGACCAATTAATAGGGCCTATTTTTATTGAAGGTCACCTAACCGGCAACTCGTACTTAGAGATGTTAAGGTAAAGAAGTGTAAATAGTGTAAATAAACTATAAATAGGTATGTAAGTTAATTATTCTGTAGCTAGCTCCGATTTTTTAAATACGCCTGAAATATTTATACCTACAGTCCGTTGATAAATTGATTTGTTGTGAAAAGAACAATCGTGTTTATAAATCGAAAAGAAGTTTAAATAAAATAGGTATTTCCGACGGTCCCAGGCCCGTGTAAAGTATGTAGGACAAACTGTAGTCTATCTACGTAAGTACTCGCTAGCTCGCGCATATAGGTATACTTTGTACGTACTACTTTATACGTGTTTCATTCATATAAGATAATGAACGAATGATCAGTACATTACTACTTTCCAAGTCGATCGAGTAAAAATGAATATTAAAACTGAACCTTTTTTTTAATCAACATTACAATTGATTTATCCATTTTTATTGGTACTATACTACTATAGATGACTCCAAATTAAATGTTTCGTTTCCAAAACGCCTATAAAATCACCGTGTATACAGTTTGAGAATCTTAATTCAGCTCAGATGTCTTTATCATGACAGGTTAATTAAATTGAAGAATAAACATAGACAGGTTTTCTTGAAGGCGAAACATTTTTTTATTTCTTAAATGTTGCATTGTAAACTGTTAATTTGCATTCAATTATAAAAATAACACACATATATTAAAGAGTACACTCATTTACTTCAATAACAATGCAAATATCATCAGTCATCTGTATAAATAAGGCTACCTTAAAACTTATATGATGCCTAAGTTAAGATGCCATTGGTCGTATCACCTCAATTTGAGAGGACTTCCCTAACTGCATCAGCCAGTATTAGAATCCTTGGCGTCGATATATCTAGCGAAGTCCAGTTTCGCGATCACTTAAGAGAGTAAGGCCATATTAGCCTCGAAGAAGCTTGGTGTGCTAAACAGATCGAGACAGTATTTTACTCCGGCCCACCGCCTGCAACTTTATAAGGCGCAGGTTCGGCCGCACATGGAATACTGTTCTCATCACTATGCAGGTGCACCACAGTACCAGCTTCTCCCTCTTGACCGCATTCAACGGAGAGCGACTCGCATCATCTTCTGCCAAGATATTTGTGATCGACTTGACACCTTGGAGTTGCATAGAGATGTAGCTTCACTCTGCATCCTCTATCGCTTGTATCATGGGGAGTATTCAGAGGAATTGTTCGGACTTATACCGGCTGCAGGTTTCCGCCATCGTCCTACGCGACAAAATATCCATCACTGCGCTTCTCCAGAAGCTTTTTGCCTCGCACAACCAGCTTACCTGCTTTCGCCTGCCGTATTTCGGAACCGAAACGACCTTCAAACCTTCAAGAGAAGAGCGTACTCCTACCTAAAAGGCCGGCAACGCACTTGAACACACATAAACCAGAGCTGTATTAATGGTTCAAGTTGTTGCAAGTGACAACTTAAACAATGATTGGAGTAAGCATCATTCAGAAAAATCATACATTTCAAAGAGATCAAATTAATATTACCTTGTTCAATTTTATTCAACATAGTTTTTCTATATCAGATATCAATTGACAGAACCCTGGTTGGAGTCTAGTAATACAATAAACTTACCATCTTGACATGCTATCTTACAGAAATATCCATTATCTTGGGTACGCATCTCATCACTCCAGTTGATCATATCAAACCGGTATTGTTCCTTGTATTCACTGTCACTGAGGAGTTCATTCAAATTTAAGTTTTTTTCTTTAGCCCAATGACTTTTTATAGGTTGTGATATTTTTATAACTTCACATCTATCACCAAGTCTGTAAAATTAAATATTTTCATCATAAATAATAATAATAAATAGTAATTATAACAGAATATACTGATATATGCTTTTCAAAGGGACAAGAGGTTGGTTTATAGAAGACGGGAACCTGATTTAGTGAGCATTATGAATCTCCCAGATGCTAAAGTAAAAAATACATTATGGTGTAACATCTGGTCAATGCCTGTTGCTCACACTGAGGGTGAATGGATGCAAGATGTTGAACATTCATGTGAGTCAATTTATACTGTGGAGCCGGTATCAAGTGCAGTGCATTGTTCAATGCTGAACTGGAAATCATCTGGTCTAGGTGGGCTGCACAACTTTTGCTTAAAGTGGCTGCATAGCTCAGATGTTCATTTAGCATCTGAATTTCAGTTATGCTTAGAGTCAGGTTCACTGCCAACTTTTGTAACTCACCTTTTCTTTAAGTCTGGTAGTGGCATGGACCTCAAAAACTACAGACCTATCACCTGTCTGCAAACAATTTATCCTACTACTCCTACGCTGCTGTCTTTTCATCTCACTTACTTTTCTATTTCAGTAACACTTAGCACATTTAGAAAGTAACTCTTATTACCTACTTGTTAATAACAGTAATTATCATGTATATGCTTACAATTTCTGTAAGTTAGTGGTAAGAAAATCTTTGCCGGATTTTCTCTTGCCGCTGAATAACAAAATTATCTGTGGCATTGTAGGAAACCTGTAAAATTTAAATTGTTCATATTTAAATATTTAATACTTGTACTCGGCAATATTCGATTTTATTTGAACATGTAGTTTGTATGAACGTAAAAGAGTAATGGTCCATAGAACTTTACATAACATTAGTTAAATAAAGTTCTAACTTACCGAATTTAGATATTTAAATCTCACAGATATAGTACAACAGGCATTGAGAACAACAAGTCACAAACAAATTAACTTATATTCTTATTACTTGCTTATGGACTGTCGCGTCAAATTAACTTCAACTTTTGATTGATGGCTTTTGTGGAGTTGCCACAATTTCCCAATTACATGAGTCGGAAAGTCGGAAGGACCAGCCGTCAAAGGATTTTATGTAAAACTTTACTTTAATAAAGACAAATAAATTAACAAGACAACAAACTTTCCTTTCCCTGTTTCCCCATAATATAATTAAAATTTTATTTTTTATTTTTATTTAACGTCAAGAGTGTCAGATATGGGTTGACAATTAGCTTAATCTGCAAAATTGTATTTCTTATTAATAAATTGTATGATAAAATAACTACTCTCTAGTTCCGTTATTAATTATGCAAATATATATTTCCCACATTATTATTCTTGAAACAAATATTTACAACTTTCAATATATATTCTACTATTTCCACCTACATATTAAGTTCCGTAATAAGTTTCTTCTTGCAACTTTCTATACAACCACTTATTCATTACTAGCCAATAGAGGGCGGCTTACGCAAATACTTCTATTCAAGGAAATAGGTGGATTTTGTACGTAACGAGTCAAATATTTATACTTTACTTTTTTCATTTTTCTTGTTTTAGCTTCAGGGTTCATAATAAAAAAAAAACTGTTTGTATATTATCTGAAGTTTTGGAAAATATTCATAGAATCACACCAAAATTAATCACCACGTAATTTCTTGTAATCTCAATAGATGGCAGCATTTGTGACTCATAACAAAGCGTATATATTTAACAGAGTATATTTTGAATTACGATGATGATACACGAGTGACTCGAGTAGATTTCTTATATTTCCAGTCTTTGTTAATGTCATAGAAAATCTATATCTATCTTATCACTGTCATCGATCGTGAAATTGCACGCTACGCTACGCTGCCTGCCTTTCTTCTGTATATTAAATGTGTTAATCTACAGTTCTACAGTACTGAAATTTCGTTGTTCGTTATTTTATCTACGTGCTAAGTCTACCAGCATACTTTGCGGGAAATGATTTACGAACAATTTGTAACGATAAGCGTGAAGAAAAAATATCTACTCTATCCTGTCTACTCTAAAAAATAATCGATTCATTGACGTTAGTAATGGTCGATTGAGCATTTAAAAATTCCCATTAAATTATAATCTTTATTATAATGGCTCTCTATTACTATTTCATGACTATTTAGAATGTAACAACGTGATCTACAAAAGGAATGTTCTACGACCTCACAAGGGGTTAAATGGGGCTGACGTCTGAACATCTGCTCACCCCCCGCGAAAAGGGAGAAAACACGCAGGTACCTTGAAGGGTAGGTAGATTCAATATTACTATTTCGGTGAAATATGCGAGTAGTCATAAAAATACATATGTATATTTATTTAGCTTGTTGAGTATGTACCTACCTTTTCAGTAAATCTGTAGTTGTACTAAATTAAACTGCTTGCTGTTTATGAGTAAACGATTTTATTCGTTCTATAAAACTGTCAAAAGCAGCTGTATAGGTATGCGTTAGTATAAGAAAGATAACTTGTCTGCCTACTTACTTGTACTAACATAGTGCCTCTATTTTCCTGTTATTAACGCTTTATTTATTTTTATTTTGTATTCTTTGCAACAGTAGCACTTCAATAAAGACTCATTAAGTTTGTAGATGCTTAGGTAATCTTACGTATCCACCATAATATAGCAGATACAAATCCGTAATTCATCTGGTAAATGAACTACGTCGGGATTCAATAAAACTTATCAATATTGTTCATTACTAAGCCGATATCCGTGACTAAGTGAATGAATACCTCACCGCGCGGTATCTACTCCAACACGTATTTTAGGTACATACCGTCACCCACGCAATATTATACAACGAGCATCTCATACATACGACATACGTATACATATATCTAACTATCAAATAAATTCGTGCCGACATGAAAAAAATGGCGTTATTTGAATGCCGGGCCGATAATTTAAATGTAGCAACAACCGCTTTTAGCTTACAACCTTAATTGACTTAAAAATGCTTATCAATATAACTTAAAGTTAAAAACTTGAAAACAACAACATCTCACTATCAAAGTAAACTTTAATTGAATAATTTAAAAGCTCAATTTACAACACAGCCAATGCTAACTTGTACTGTTTCTGTACAAGGATAAAGTTGGAAGCACGATGCACGCTCACGACTTTCTGAACAACTCCGGACATGACATTCCACGTTTCGCTGTAGATTAGAACGGGACGGATAGCGACCTACCCGCTGAAAAAAACGAGACAAGCGACCACCGAGCAGTCCACGTGGACTGCTTAATATCAACACAGGAGCAACGACCAATAGAAAACGGTACCGCTAATGTATTTCTCACCTCTGCACTCACACCAAGGACGGCTGCCATTTTTACATTATTTATACGATTCTAAACTTTCTACCGTATACTTAGAGTTTTAAATCTCGTGTTGCGTTTACAGCGTATCCCATTTCTAAAATGGCTTATAAAGTGATGATCTTATGATTTTGATTCATATTGCTGGGTATACAGGGTTGTTAGTCGTACGATAAGTGCTCTGTGGTTCTTGAATTTAAAACGATTCCCAAGAACACGGACGCACTTGGTGAAGGTTGGAGGAAGCCGCGGTGCAAACTGCATCGTCACAGCACCCCCCGGCCCACCCCGTAACCCAAAGCAGCGCCCTGAGCCTCCCGCCGCGTATTGTAGGTTCAGTGTATAAGCCGTGTGTGTACGTCTGCTCAGAGTCAACTGTTGTGCTGAGCCACGACGTTTTTATAGCTCTCAGAGAGGTGCATGCAGACCCTGCATACTGCACTCAACGCGAGAAATATTTTTCTTTTGCAATATGCTGCTCGTTTATTTTTGTTACTTTCGTCCGCATCAATTTGACCAAGTGGCAGTGGCAAGGCTATTAAACGAAAAATTATTGTTTGCCGCCATATTTTTTGCATTACCTATCTAACGGTTAACGGTCTATTTTTATGAAAAAAAAAATCGAAAACAAATATGACATGTTTAATGTAATGCAAAGCAAAACTCTCTGTTTAGGAGAATGACCTAAGACTCTTGTTTTGTTTAAAAAACTTAAATATTAATAACAGATCGTCATAGATTAGGACCTAGGTACTATTGCATATTTAACCTAATTTAAACAAAGGAAGAGGAGGACAAGGAGAGAAAAGCTATTTTTCCTTTTTTAAATGAAATTTTAGACTGACATTTAGCCTCGTTAAAAATTAATAAGTAGATAGGCAGTTATCAATACTGTGGGTGCGTAGCTATTTTTTTGTACCTATGTACGCAAACACCATCAATTTCACACTCATATACCCATGTAAACGATGTACCTAAAACAAACCACAAAACAAGCAATTTTCAATTTTCATAAAAAACACATATTATATTTAAAACTAGATTTAACAAACAAACGTAACTGATTACCATGTAAAAACACCTTTCTAATTAGGCAAGAATACATTTCTAAAGATAAATATCCCTAGGCATTAAAAGTGTTGGTTTATTTTTACTTAGGAACTGTATACAAATAATAATAGGTTACCTAACTGTCTAATTAAATACATATATATGACTTTAAACGATTGCTAATTAAATTAGCTAGCGTACAGTAGGTATCTATCATTGCTTACATCCTGTTACAATAAAAATAATAGTCACTCGTTACACAGACCCAACAAGACAACTTCTTAATTGATAAGTGAGCGGGTTGATATTTTTTATGACCTAAATAGCAAAGTAATGAGTTCTTCAACGGTAGTAACTAATATGTTGTAGGTGGCTAGGTACAGTTATAGACAGATACTCAGGTACAAACTTTTTGTTACAGAAGTTTTCTAGAAACACTTAAGCGCGTCGACTAATGGCTACTGACGCGTTCGAAGTCGGAAGCTGTTCGTGAATTATGTACCATCTAAAGAAAACAGTATCGCAGTGTGGACAAAATGTTTCCCACTTTATTTGAGCTAATATTTGATTTATAGAAGAAGTTATTAGCCTCGTCCGCCCCTTCTCGAAAAAAGCTGGAGAATAAGTTTTTGTCTCGCCATCCATTCGGAGTGTAAATGCTTTTGTGTGTGTTTTATTTATGATCAGTGCCTTATGTTAATAGTTTTAAGCCACAGCCCACAACGGACGTCTTGTATAAATAGGGCATACAGATAAGGGCTAGAAAAAAAACTCTGACATTTATTTTGAGATTGCACAGATAGGTAAACACAGATAAAAATGTTTGTGTACATACGTGTGTAGGCAACGATTTTCATTATCCATATCATTCATAACTCGAAGTGAGTGTTTTGTGGACCTTGTAGTATACGTTAGTGGGGTGCGGATGTGCACATTTGTCCGCGGGCCCGACACACCGCACGACACGCTCGCGTTACTCAAACTCAACACAAACAAAAAGGGAATAAATGCTGGAATAAAATACTTTTAATTTCCCCGGGCGCCGCTAATCGGGTCGTGTCGATGGAGGGCGCCAAATCGCTCTTTTTATTTTACTATATGAACGCAAATCCGGCGGGAAAACGACGCTAGGCAAGCGGGTAGAAGCTAGCGGGGCGGTGCGGTCACGCGCTCGGAATTAGCGGCCCCTCCGCTACCCGGCCCCGTGGGCCCCCGCACTTGACCCGCGCGAGGTGTCACCGAGCACGTTACCTACCCGCAAAAAACAGGGGGTGAGCCGCACCGTGCCGTTTCGGGAGGCGCTGCACGGATTTCATTTTTATTTTTTTATGAATCCGCCTCAATAGGACTTCGATGCCAACTAGAGCCGATTGAGGAAATAAAAGAATAATTGCAATAAAAACAAGTTTAATACAGTGCATGCGCGATCATAAGTAAGTGATGTGGTGAGTACGTAGCCAGAGCCCGCCATAAAACTTGAAGCATATATCCGGTGGTATGAGGCCGTCGACGACGGCGCAAGCCACTAATTGACTCACAAACAACCCATAGAGACCGCAAATACTGAGATATTGGAGCTTCAGTGCCAAACAATGACTCATGTTGTGTCATTATCGAGCTGTATTGTAAATTACATTTTAAGAGTTCCTTCCCTGTATTGATTAAATATGTATATTCAAACTCAAATACTATTAATACCTAAGCCAAGCAACTCTGTACTAATTAGTTGAGCACTTACCTGTTTACATGAGCGCGAGACACAAATTAGTTAATTGCTACATGAATAAACTGGATACATTTATTACCAGCGATTACTGGGTATTACGCAAAGGAGATTAAATTATAGATTAGTCATAGACGAATTATACCCATAGGTAGGAATGCATGTCAAAAAAAATGAGTCTAGAGGGAACAACGGAACGGATATATAACTCTCCATTTGAGCTTCGAAACAGTTAGGTAAAAAGAGCCTCAATGGACTGTCCGCATTCTAGAGAATTTATTAAATAAAATGTCTAGATGTCGACAAGTAAGTAGGTATTGTGTACGGTGGCCGCGTGCGGCTCCGTTGGCGCGGTGCGGCTGTGCGCGAGGTGTCGCTAGGGATCGGCGGTCTTCAGCTGGCAGTAAAAATACGTGCGGGTATTTCCTGTCCCCGCGACAGCCTCGACTGGGGAGACGCGGGGGCGATAAATAACTCAGTTTGCGGCCGGAGGGGGCGAGCGGGAGAGAGACGCGCGGGGCGGACGGTGGGGTGTTATTTGTAGGGCTCGCGTGTGAATTATTCGTGGGTTCACGCGCGCTGTTTGCCCGCCGTCTTGTGGAGTGGCGCGTCGACCCTCGTTAATGAAATTTCATATCGTTGCCGACGCGTTTCGTTCCATTGTTGATGCTTGATGCACATCACTGAGCCATTCAAACTACTGCCTTGTTACACTTCACTGTCACTAATGACTTTATCTACCTAACCTTATTGTTATTCAACAATGTGGGTTTGGTGTCTTATGAAGGTGGTTATTACATTCTTAGTAAGGTAATCTAAAAGTAATCTAAGTAGGTCAACGTAACCAATAAAAATGTTTTCTTTATTTCTTATCTTCTTTTCTTCTTTTTTTTTCTTATTCTTTTAGTCGACAGTTTTTATTGAGTTGGACATCTTAGTAGCGTAATGAGACGGCACCTTTGTGGCTAGTGCGTGCTCCCAAACAGGTGTCACAACAATCTAAGCAATGGAATATTAATAGATAGCCTTAGGCATGTTAATGTCCGCATGCTTGTTAGCAACTATTCACTTAATTTAAACTGCACCGATTTGCTAACATTCCTAAGTAAGTTGCTAAATGTTTAATGTAAGGCTTACGACAAATTTATGCGACATATTTACGAAAACCATTAACTTGCCTTATCTGCGTTTTAGTGAGACGTGTAGACTTTATACCGAATCCATATGAGTGAATATACAAAAGTGTGTGGTTTAACCAAAATTAGTGTCTTCTTTCTTATCTAACCTAACTCATACAGTGACCGATCACTTCGAATGGATATGATTTAGAATTTTAATCGCCTTAAGAAGAACAGCTTTAAATATCATCTTTACATGCTATTATGTGTGTTCAATAGTATACTTGACTCTCTAGCCTTGACTTGCCTACTTAACCAACTTTGCGTTTGTAACGGGCTGGCTGAAGATCCTCATGGGTGTCCTCCGTCCTTGAGGTGGCGAAAGACCTCTGTCGCACTCTCACTGATTAAAAAACAACTCACTGTTTTGCTGCTTGCCTGTATCGGGGTCAACATTGCATTGTTTAGCAGCTCCCGACAGAAATTAACCCGTCTCACCCAAGACGAGTCCCATCACCCGGTATAACCGTTACATATCGATCGCGATCCCCTGCGTTCTTAATTCACCCACTAATCGGTTGCCTAACAGGATAAGATACCTGTTGAAGATCTGTTGTTAAGATACCTGTGCTTATATGCTTAAATAATCCAGAGATGTAAGATGATTATTGATAATGAAGAGATTGGGTAGAGAGCTCGGACCCCCGGCTACGGTCAGTTCGAGTTACAGGTGTGCGAACGGGACTAGCTCTAGTTTACAAGTTTATACTTCTCAATCCATTCGTATAAGTCTACCTTTAAGTTTGAGTATACCTTACCTTTTCTATCATCCCTTTTAATACACAAAATGTTCGCATATACTTATAGGTCCTGAGGGCCCAGTTGACGGGAACAGGTTGTATTACGTAAATGGGCCCAAATTGCAATTGGCAAAATATAGGTGTTTCAATAATCTCTGTTAGTTTTGCTGGTATTCTCAATTTCCTTCATAATACATACACATGCGGGCATGTACCTACGTAGGTAGGTATGTTAGGTGGATAACTGCAATCGATCCAATTCGATATGCAATTCCTGACTCAACCGAACAGTACAAATTTGTTTCACAATTTAAAAAAAATAACTTATACGTATGTAATACACGTGTTAATTGATGAACGGCATCATATCACAAACGGGTGAGTTGTCGCGACCGTTTAACAAGTGATCGAGCGTGCAATTGTTCTCGAACAATCTGTTACTATTATGTTGTAATTTCTAACAGCGAGTACTTTAGTATTAAACAAGGTTCAATAGATGCATGAACTTATCAGCCAATACGCGGCTACCTACTTTATTGTTTGTTTGAAACAGTATCTACCGATTGGTATCTAATTAAAATATAATATAGAGCTATCAATGCCAAATCAATATCAAGTGTTGTGTAACTTCTTATTATTAAACGATTTATTATAAATAGTTTATCTAGTTGCTTTTTTATTTACTGTTCAGTAACATTACGCTATACGCGATGTCTTATTATTAATGTAACAATTTTAATTATATATCCAATATTTGGACCTACTTTTTTATGTAATAAATTATACAATATGGCACCTCAGTTGAGTGACGGCCTTCTGCGCCCTAATTTCAATACTTATTTTTGTTAAGATGAATTATATAGAGTGGACTATAACATGAAATGTTGGAAACGTACTGCCCAGGTAAGGTTAGAAACTACGGGGGAGGAGTTTGAAATTGAAAGAGGAGTTCGTCAAGGACATTAAATTTCCCCAAACCTCTTCTTAGGGTTTCTGGAACAGATATTTAGAAATTAAGATTGGAGTCATTTTGGTCAAATAGAGAAGAGTTAAACCACTTACGATTTGCAGCTGAGAAATCGTCCGCGAATCGTAAGTAGTTTAACTGTTCTCCAAAACCAAAGCCCACGCCCACGAGAACTAGAGACGATAATCAGACAACTATTGGACGAAAGTGGCAAGGCAGGGCTTTCTATAAACGCACCCAAAACAAATAATGAGCAACGGCAATCTAATTTATGTTAGCATAAATAACAACAAAATTGAATACGTTAATGAGTACATACATATGTATATTATTTCAACCACAGACTCAATGTTTAAAGAAGAAAAAAAAAAGGATTACTAATACATTTAAAACATTTGGTCTCAATGTAGAATAACGTATATACGTATATACGTGTATAATAACGAAATACCAGTCAACGACTAAAGCAAACCTGCAATATAACGTGCTTGATATATGCTATGCTATACAACAGCTGGAGCATAAAGTAAGAGTTTGCCAAAATTCAACGGAAAGAAGTGTGATTGAAGTTAGGAGAACAGTTAAAGTAAGATAAAGGGGAACTAAGAGTAAGACAAAATTCAAGAACGAAGAAAAAAGATAAAGTTTTAAAGTGGAGATGGCTAGGACACACGCTAAGAGAACGAAAAGAAAAATGTACAAGAATTATAACCGATATGTAGATATCCACGGGGAAGCAAAAGGTGACGATGAAACGTTGAGAAGATGAAATTAGAAAAGCTGCTGGCACACTCTGGGTAAGAATAGCAAAAGACTGGCAAAAGTGGAAAGCTTTAGAGGAGGCCTTCGTCGATAGACAAGCTATAAAAGATAACGATGTTGAAGATAGTACAAATTCAAATTAAATAAAAATTGTAAAAATCTAGCTAAAAGGCTAATTTTATTTTTATTCATTTATTTATTTTATAACCGAAACCATCAGACTTATATGAAAGGTGTAATCGCAGTAGAGGAAGTTCTTGAGTTATTATGTAAGGCAAAGAACAAGTAGCAGGTGGTTGTCTCTGCCTACCCCGAAGGTTAAAAGGCGTGAGCTTATGTAGGTATTACCTATATAGGCCTACAGATGTAAAGAAGATGATATAATGTGGCTACTTATTTACAATGAGTAAAGTGATAAGTATTTCCGTGATCTGTCTGGTAATGGCATTTTTTGGTAAAAAATATTTACTTAAGTTCTTAAGAAACGGCTTGTTAAGTAGTCAAACAAGACTCAATGGTATGTAAATACCGCCAGACATGTACCACACCACATACATAGGTCTCAACGTGCATATGAAGTATACATACCTACATAACACGCAGCTATATTAAGTGTATATACATATGTATACATATATATATATGGATGGAATACTGGGATGGAATGAGAACATTCTTTGAAACCTACCCATGGAGGCAGGTTTGCTTCTCGCCGGATGATCCCAATGTCGTTGCTGACTCTGTCGCGGATGTTGTGCTTCAGGGTATGGAACTTTTCATTCCATTCTCCCTGATTCCCACAGGTGGCAAGTCCCAGCCTTGGTTTGGTCGAACCTGCAAAGCGGCGTCCCGCCGAAAGCAGGAATGTTACCAAGCATGGGCTAATGCAGCGACAGCACGGGATGTAAAGACCAGCACATTAAAGAAGCAATTTAACTTTGCCTCCAGGTCCCTCAAAAGAGTAATTGCTGGGGCGAAGTCGGCTCACATCGGCAGAATTGGCGAGAGACTAGTGAGTCTCCCCTCCGGAACTCATGCATTCTGGTCTCTTGCCAAAGCTGTCCAGGGGAACTTTTGTAAGCACTCCCTTCCACCTCTGCGCATAGGAGATAATTCGTTGGCCCACGACGCTAAAGAAAAAGCCGATCTTCTGGGCAAACTCTTTGCATCCAACTCGACCCTGGACGGGGAAACGCACCGCCGACCATACCGCAGTGCGAGACCCGCATGCCGGAAGTCCGGTTTACACAAAGGGCAGTGCGTAAAGCGCTTCTTTCCCTCGACATTCATAAGTCGAGTGGGCCCGATAGAATCTCTCCTATCGTGCTGAAGACGTGTGCTCCAGAGTTAGCACCGGTTTTTACGCGCCTATATCGGCTTTCCTACTCTCTTGGCGTAGTCTCGAACTCATGGAAGACAGCTCTAGTGCACCCAATCCCTAAAAAAGGAGATCGCTCGGATCCGTCCAACTACAGACCCATAGCCATCACCTCCTTGTTCTCCAAGATAATGGAATCCATTGTTAACTGCCAGCTCCTCCGGTACTTAGAAGACCACCAGCTCCTCAATGATCGACAATACGGCTTCCGTCAGGGTCGTTCAGCTGGTGATCTTCTCGTATACTTGACTCACCGGTGGGCACAGGCGATCGAGACCAAGGGGGAAGCGTTGGCCGTTAGTTTGGACGTGGCAAAGGTCTTCGATCGGGTCTGGCACAAAGCGCTCCTTGCGAAGCTTCCTTCCTATGGGCTTCCCGAGAAACTGTGCAATTGGCTCACCAGTTTTCTTACAGACAGAAGCATCAAGGTCGTTGTTGACGGTGCATGCTCCGACTCCAAGTCTGTTAATTCTGGTGTCCCACAAGGCTGTGTGCTATCACCCACGCTGTTTCTTCTGCATATCAACGACATGCTGCAGATTAGCAGCATCCATTGCTATGCGGAAGATAGCACGAGTGATGCCCTTTACACCGGCCGCGCTAACATTTCTCGGGTAAACGTCATCGAAAGCCGATCCAAAACTTGTGTCTGAAATCGAAACTTCTTTATCAAAAGTTTCAGATTGGGGTGGACTTAACCTAGTCCAGTTTAACCCCAAGAAGACACAGGTTTGCGCGTTCACCGCTAAAAAGATGCCATTGGTCGTATCACCTCAATTTCGCCAGTATCGGAATCCTTGGCGTCGATATATCAAGCGAAGTCCAGTTTCGCGGTCACTTAGAGAGTAAGGCCATTAGCCTCGAAGAAGCTTGGTGTGCTAAACAGATCGAGACAGTATTTTACTCCGGCCCACCGCCTGCAACTTTATAAGGCGCAGGTTCGGCCGCACATGGAATACTGTTCTCATCTCTATGCAGGTGCACCCCAGTACCAACTTCTGCCTCTTGACCGCATTCAACGGAGAGCGACTCGCATCATCGACTGCCAAGATATTTCTGATCGGCTTGACACCTTGGCGTTGCGTAGAGATGTAGCTTCACTCTGCATCCTCTATCGCTTGTATCATGGGGAGTGTTCAGAGGAATTGTTCGGCCTTATACCGGCTGCTGGTTTCCGCCATCGTCCTACGCGACAAAATATCTATCCCCATCACCTGGACGATTGGCACTCCACCACTGTGCGCTTCTCCAGAAGCTTTTTGCCTCGCACAACCAGCTTATGGAACAAATTGTCGCCTGCCGTATTTCCGAACCGATACGACCTTAAAACCTTCAAGAAGAGAGCGTACCTCTACCTAAAAGGCCGGCAACGCACTTGTGACTCTTGAGTTGCGGGTGTCCATGGGCGGCGGTAGTCACTTACCATCAGGTGACCCGTCTGCTCGTTTGCCCCCTATCGCATAAAAAAAAAAATATGTAAATGCATGTAACCCAAACTCGCTTCTTTATCAGCTTCACTTGTGAAAAGCTGGGATTTGAAGCTTTGTTTGTATCATCATTGATATGTAGGTGTATGCAGTTTACATAACAATAATAGAATGTGGCACTTTGAAGTTGACCTGATGATGGAGCCAGGAAGTGGATAGTTGAACTGTTAAGATACTGATACGAAAAATGTGACGAGAATTTGGACAGTGCAGCAGCATAGTAAATAGTTTAATTTGTTTATACCTTACACTTTTTCACAACACACTTCATCACTTTGTGACAAAGCGTGTTTTTTGGTTTTATAAACTATTTCAATTATTAGTACGTACAAGTAATATGTAATATACCTAATGTGCGTAATATAGATTAGGTTTTTATTCCATATACTGTTACAGAGTTAAAGAAAGATATTTAAAAGTTATAAGTATATTATTATTTCAAACCTAACGGAACGGACTTGTCAGATTAAGTATTAGTTGAAAAAGTGTGTTCATTATTATCACAATGAATAGAATTATTAATAATATAAGTCTATTATATTCTATATTGTACAAAGACATCACACATTCCTTTATAAAAGATATGCTATGTACAGGGTCGAACTTAACCCATAATTGAGCTCTAAAAGATAATGTTATATACATATTATATAAATAAGAGACAAATTAACTTTAACTTAAAGCCAATAGAAGTATAAATATAAAACTAAATACTTAACTTCAGCAACAAATTACTTTTTCTTTTCTTTCCCTTTTTTTTAAAGACAACTCCTGCACTACCCGGACTTTACAAACATTCAAACAACGGACACAAAGAACACCCAGGCCGCCGCTACGCCATCCGTGAAGTATGTATGTAGGTATACACTTACAAGCCAACTATAACAAAAGTGTAATATCCATAATACAATATGCAAACATAGTATCAGTCTTTTTATTACTGACAATCAATATAGTCCCTGATTCTACTCTTAGAAAAGTTTAAAGAAGAGTTATCGCGTATAGCATAGGGAAGGGAATTCCACTACCGTATCGCAGAGACAGGTGAGTTTAACAGACAGACAGACCGAGACAGAGGTGAATTTGAGGTATGAAGAGGAGGAGTAAAAAAGCTATAGTTAAAGTAATTAAATTAGACTAAGTAACATATAGTTAGATATAATTTGAAGCTAAATATGTAACAATTACCTATATTACTATCCAGTTTGTATTAGTTTCAACAAACACTTTGATAGGTATATTTTTAGCACGACCTCACTGAAATCCAGTGAGTGAAGGTACCGAAGGCCCAACTCTCATCCCCCCCTCTCCTTGTTCCATCCTTACCATCAGCTGACCCGTCTGTTCGTCAGTCCATCTATTTCATAAAACAAATGTCTCGTTTTGAAAATAATATAAACTGTAGAGAGCCTGTAAGTGTATCTTAATTGTATAGTTACATGAATGGGTATACCTAACACCAAAACTCACAATATCTAAAATACAAAGGAAGTCTAATTATGATTTTATGCGATGAACCTTGAAAACAAGTGTATGCGTAGTTGACTACAACAGGCTGGCTCGTTGACTGACATAACAATGACATGTTATTTTATGAAAATTACAATCTTTGCACCCGATATGTTGGTAATTGTCGGGCCACAAGCGCGCCGGGCCCCGATGTCATTGCACCTGTTACACCCTCACGTAATAACATTCTGTGTTCTGTTATACTACAGGTTTAATGTTACACGATTACGTATGTCGTGGTAGGAGTGTTTTGTTTTTAATACAAAGTTGTCAATTAGGCTCTCTTGATGGTTACTTGTGCCGTGTTACAGCTATTCCCTTACATGAACACAGTGCTGTAAAGTTAGTAGAGGATCTCCTTTTGATTCAGATCCTACCCAAAAGTCTAAATTTCCTTTTTATTTCTTTAAAAGGTTAAAGTTGAAAGTTGAGAATCCATGTCTGTGCTTCGAATTGAATCAAACTTAATAATGACGCGACGCCTAAATAAACCAATTATTGTTATTATTTTGTGTGGTCATTTACGATTCAGGCCATCTCACCTTGTTTAAAAAAATGTATTGAACGTTAATATTGGTTATAATTTATTATTTCTTTTTCGAAATGTCGCTTCAAATTCATAATAATAATATTCGAGGCAATATTACAGAGGCCTATCTAGACCTAATATAAATACAGCCTCAGCTATATATCATACAAGAATTATAATCTCGGGCAATATGTATAATTTTAGTAATTAAATATTTCAATATTTATCTACATTTTGTACATAGACATCTAGACAATCGGATATATGTAGACATACCTATTAGACAAACATGCATACAAATATTTTTATTGAACAAAACCTGTACCTACGACCTCTGACGTAGCAATCTATGAAGAAGCAGCATTATTGATCAAATCATGGAGGGAAGGAGTTTGGTATACAATCTTATCCTCCTAACACTTTCTTTTTAACATATGCATACATACGCTCACGCCTGTATCCCCTAAGGCATAAGCAGAGGTGTATTAAGCACCCACATTTTGCCAATTACAATTTGATCCCACTAACTTAATAGGGGGCAAGAATATTGCAGTCAACCGGTTAGTACGTATAACTGTATACATACTCTCTGATAGATAACAGTCTGATCTCTTAGTCACCTTTTACTAGATGGGGTGGCCCTATTCCACTCCACCATGAACCACTTACTTTTTAAATCCGGTAAAAGGTCAATAGGTATTATAACCGTCTACAAAGCCTAACAATAATGACAGAGTGTAGACGTAAAAATATTATAAGTACAGTAATGTGTAGTTAACTTCATAATTATGTTTAGATAGGTGTGGGTAGGTACATAAATACGAGCCCCATTGTGCACGAAAGTCGTGTAGTGAAGAAGGTGTGTGAGAGCGTTGCGTCACAAAGTGTCTTATTGACACAGTTGTATTGTCTATTGTCGTAGTTGATAGTCTGTCATACATAATATGGTAACCTTTCTCTTGTGTACTTACACTGTATGCGGTGGCGGTGGCCATCCCTACTTAAGGATTTAATAGTAGAAGTTATGACTTGGGATTGGAAGGTTGCGAGTTTCTGTCCAATACACGGAATATATAAAATATTTAGTAAGTGTACCAATAAATGAATACCAACGTAAGCATACCTACCTAGAACTTTATTTCAAACCTAAGTACACAAGGTTCATTTACCGCTAAACGTAACGGAATATTATATTCTCTATACTATACATACAATTATATACTATACATAAATTATACTGATAACTGATAAACTTCCAGCTTCGTGTAGATTTTCTTAAAATATACAACAAGGACTCTCTGTATCTGTGTATGAAACGGATTTTTAGTTTTATACACAGATACATACACTACAAAGATAAAACATCCTTCTTTTAAACGCAAAGAAATCGTGCCTTTACAAATCTACTTGTAACGGCCAATTCATTTTATTGTTGTGGTGTTACACGTAAATCTTCAACCGTAATGTCCAAACCTTCCAAAATCAGTTTATGAAATAGAGCACTTATATAGATATTAACATATGTATAGCGGTTAGTGATCTTGACTGCTGAGCATGAATTAGTGGGTTCGAATGCCACACGGGACAAAAATTTGTGTAATTCACAAAAGTTACTGCAAATA
Organism: Tyria jacobaeae; assembly: GCA_947561695.1. Classification (NCBI taxonomy): domain Eukaryota; kingdom Metazoa; phylum Arthropoda; class Insecta; order Lepidoptera; family Erebidae; genus Tyria; species Tyria jacobaeae. Next base: position 7,498,692 of record OX387221.1, read on the forward strand.
ATAAGTCTGTGTGTTCTTTGTGTGCTTGTCAAGTCCCACGCGACACAGGAATCATCTTTTTGGCATGCGTTGTCTTTTTAAAAATGAAAATTTAATACGTATTGTGCAGCCGTTTCTGTTAAGTTAAATGTATTTAATTCAACCAAATTAATATAAAACTTGCAGTACATTTGGTGACGCTACAAATAAACAAAACAAAAAATAAACGAAAATGCATACATATACCTAACTTCGCGCAAGCTAATTTAGTAATTTAAATGCTGGTAAATTTTCTAGACATTTTGCACAAAGCTGGCCTGAATAGAGGATTGGTCATATCGAAACCTTAACGAATTGGTAACTCTTACATTCGCGTTCTAATATTTTATCTTTTGTTTCAACCTCTTAACGTATGCAAAATAAAGGAAAAGAAGGACAAAACGATAAAAACGGTGTCCATTAGTATTAGTATGCCTTAATAAATATCTAATTGAGGTAGGTCACAAATTAATACGATTTGGAAAAATAACATTAGACTTTTTACGTCATGAGTCATTTGATATGATGTCATGTAAGGCACAGACTGTTCTCCTTAAGTATTATTTATATATATAAAGGGGCTTCTTTGTATTTCATGCATTCCCTACTATTTTGACGAAGTTTTCGATCCATCTAATGACTGAGAATAGGCCTCAGCACCGATGTCAGTGTGGCGTCCTCGAAATACCCGCCTGTTGCACCTACCATCTACCATTAGTTATAGCTGGCATAACGTTCCATGTATAACTGTATGTAGGAAGTAGGTATATCTACTATAATCTCTATGGAGTATGCATGATATACCTATTAGGTAAAACAAGCGTTGAAATTCAACAAAAATAAGGCTTTATTTTATACGATGTGATTAACGCTGACGAAGAATAGGGCTCAATCTTATCTTTTAGGTAACTTAAAAGGTGGCTAAGAGACTGATGGACTTTTATCTGTCAGGCAGTAGATATATATATGCACCTAGACATATATATTCAGTAAAACAGTGCTTGGTTGACGGTACAAGGCGTATTACGTTAGTGAAACCAAATTCTGATTGCCAAATTGGCGCTGTTCGATACACCTCTGCCAACACCGGCTATTAGTTATACATAAATCGACATTACCTATTAGAATTTTACCTACTTCTTGTTCGATTAAATTACTAAGGGCGAGTTAGCCAAACATTTCAAAGCTGATTCAAAAAACTTATTTACATAGGACATACCCAAATAGTCTTGGAACCCAATGCTTAATGTGGCGTAATCAGTAGCAAGAATGCTTATTTAATCCACGTTATAGATAAAAACAGTATTAAATAAAAACTAATCGATTATATGGGTAGCAACATTTTAAATCTAAATGGAAGTCATAGAGTTAAATAAAAAAATATACCTACTTTATAAAAATACCTTTAGTCATCATAAAAAAACACAGATGTCTATCTCTGACGTCTAATTATAGCGAATTAGTCAAGATGACATATCATATAAAAAACATAGTTTTGAAAAACATTTTACCTGAGTATAAATTGATATGAAAGAATGTTACAGACAATAGACTGAAATATTTATGCAGTTGAGTTTTCTGAGAAACGAGGACGAATGACGAATTAAGGATTTCTTGGACGCACACTGGGCCAAATGTTGTTCACACAAATAATTCACTGTTGTAGAAACTACAAAAGGAAAAAATCCTTGTGTCTAATGTTTGAAATTGGTTAAAACATATTTAGAGTTGGTTTTTGTTTCACTTTAGTCTAGGGAGCTTCAAGAGGGAAAAAAACGTTACAGTTTTTAACGTATATGAAAAGATGTCGATCTTTAGCTTTAAGTGATTTAAACAAGACGTTTCTCATAGTTTTGGGTACGTTTTTGATTACTTGCTCTGCTCCGCAGTATCACCTACGACAATGCGTAAGTTGATGATCTACGTATAAGTCGTAGCGTGATGTTTTCCTCAATAAATATTCTATTCAACCCAAAAATATTTTTTTCAATTTCGACAGGTACTTCCAGAGGTTAGCCCGTTTAAACAAAAAAAAACAATAAACTCCGCAGCTTTATTACATTAGTGTAGATTACAATAGATAATAGCATTTTTGGATCTCTCATATATTTAGTGTTTCGTTACGTAAATACTAAAATGTGTTCATTTTCATTTTTTTTTTTTATTGAGTGCTCAGACTAATGCATCAGCCAATTTGAGTACAGGTATGAGACCCTGACTACGCGAGATGATCCTCAATCTATCCGAATAAGCAACATCCTTTTTTTCCACAGTCTTCAATAGTTGCTCCGTATTACGTGAAACGAAATTGGAACCAAATTGTGGACGGCAAAACGTGGATGTTTAATATGTTTATGCACCACTGCCTATCCCTTCATGGAAACTCACATCAATAAAAAATAAAATAAATCATAGCGGATGTTACGAATACCAGTAGTTACAGCCGAGGCATAGGACCCTTCCTAGGTAGTGGCCCACAGTTGACCTTTGAGACGCAAGAGTTATGAGAAACGCAGAGTATCTATTGTAAATTTCTGCTTAATTTGAAGTAGCTTTTTATCGAAACAGGTTTGTGTTCTCTAGTGCAGTGTGCGAAAGCATCGTCGTGTATTTGGAGCATCTAATCTAAAGAAGAATGTAGTACTTAGCCTGCTAGTACTAAGTTCTAGAGGCAAGACTTATTAAGTTCTTCTTTACGTAACTTCCTAAGAGATCGGTTAGTGACAAAGGGTTTGCTTACGTGAGTGGGACCAAGCTATGGTTCATACAAGAGGTAGGTACTAATTAACATGTTCATATAAACCTATATTAATTATTCAACGGAAGTTCCTGTTATAACTATCCAATACTAATCATAGTACAAAACAATTTACTATCAAACCAGCACCAGTGCGTCACACCTTAACAAAATTTTCCTGTTAATAAATAATATTTAATTAATAAACACAAATAACTAGCTTGGCTCTTAACCGCATATACGCAGATTAAAGTATCCAACCACATGAGGTTACGGGAAAATTGTGGAGCTCATTTACAAACAAGTTATTATTCAACTAATGAGTTAGGTCGTAGGCAGATTATCCTTAATTCGTTCTAAGGTATTATAGCACTTTCTGGCGTGTATTTACCAGGTGATCTCGTAATCCTAACCGTTTATGGATATGAACGTTGACCCTTTGAAGCTAAGATGAAAGAACCATTGGTAATAAAATAATAAAAATAATTAAGAATTCCATCAATGATGCGCAACTCGTCTTTAGTTCACCGTCAAAAAAATCAAAAATCGGCTCCAGCTACTTCCATCAACCGCTCATAGTCATTCATACCCATAGTTTATTAGGTACATTACTAGCCATTCGCTAGGGTCGCGTCGTTAATCCTCAGTAAATACTTATAAATACTTATAATAACTGAATATTCTAGCATGTACGAGACTCGAGCGCTTGTAGTTAGCCAAAATACCAACCAGTTCAGGCGCTAACTGTACGCGTCTAACTTAGTAGGTATTTTGACTGAGACAGAGCTACTAAGATATGTGTGAAACCTATTTATGAAAAAAAGGATGTAGATAAAACAAATAAAAACGGTTTTATTTACTATTCCAAATCGTTTTTCTTATGACATGTAGCGCTTGCATATATTATTTTATAAATGTGAATATTAATTATACAATTGTCACATAAATAAGGAAGTTTCTTAATTAAGTATTAAAAAACTTAAGTGTCGAATATCTATTATAATTCTAATTTTAATTTTTAATTTATTCGGAATAGTTCTTTGCGAAAATCTATAAAACTTTTGTGAATAAAAGCCTCAAGAAATTAAGAATAACGAAGTTAAGCTTAGCATACATACATATATTATTGTCGCATGCAATTAACCACAGCATAAATTTCGTTTATAATACCTATTTGCATATTTTAATAGACTGACACAATATTTGGCTTTAAATATGCACAAGCTTGAGTGAAAACGGTAAAACCGGTTTGTTGGCAGCTACTACACCTAATACTTATACGTCTTATACATTATGTTAAATAAACACTAAAAATATAAGATTCAAGACATTTTAAAAACATTTCGTTTTTATTTTTCAAAACTATCTTGATCTTAGCTGAGCTGTAGTAAACAGTACATGTATATCACAAATAGCTAAGTAAGCTTAACATACCTACCTCATGACATGTCGTCACGAAACTAGAATAACATTTTAATTTTATTTTACGTTCTTCGGTTTTCAGTTTTTAATCGTAGCGTTGCGTTGGTTTGTAAATTATAGTCATCTTTACATCTATACAAATAAATTAAATTGAAGTGTTTGTTTGTAATATCATAATAAAATCTTTAGCGCATATGAGTGTTTACACGGTGGGTAATTATACCAAAAAAAAGTAATTTTATGTAGTTTGTTTCTTTTTTTTCTAGTATCTATGTATATCAGGTTGAATAATTTTGTCGGCACTTCGTCACTGGCAGGTAGCTGACATTATAAGCAGTAACTTTGGTTACGTATGTTTCTGAAAAACAGTAATGGTTCAGTAAAAAAAAAGTACACGCGGCTGGACACACTTATTGTATGTTTTTACATTGGAGAGCCATGCTTTGCGAGACCAAAGTATTACACCTCACAGCAAACCGACTGTTAAACAATGCTTCCAATTTGTGACCGAGTGAGTGAGGTTAACGGAGGTCCAACCTGCTTTCTCTCTTTCCCCTCTTCTCTTTGCCTCTCTTTCCATCTCCCTTTCCCTTCACCGTTTCTGCCTGTTCCTTTTCCTCTACCCTAAAAGGCGGACAACACTCTTGTGACTCTGTGTCCATGGGCGGCAGTAGTCACTTACCATCAGATGACCCGTGTGCTCATTTGCCCCCTATCGCATAAAAAAAGAACATTATCTTTGGTTCAGCGGTACTGACTGCTAAGCCAGAGTTCGTAGGTTTTAAAAACCCAACAAGACAAACAATTGTGTTATGAACATGAGCATTTGTTCTGCGTATGGGTTTGTAATGTATCTATAATATTTAGGTAACTATGTACAATAGAACCTTGATAACTTAAACCTCGACAACGTAATAACCTCTAATAATTCATAGAGTTTTGTGTTCCCTTCCCCTCGGAGACCAAAACCTTTTTTACTTAAAAAACGAGTCCTCTATAACTTAAACAAATAATTTGGGTATCGCACCTCAGTAACTCAAAGTTGTAATGACAACGACCTTTGTAACTTCAATCATCTATCAATGAGTTATTTTAAATGAATGTGCAAAACAAAAAGGGTTGTCACATGCGATGATGAAGTAGCCACAGCAGGAACGTTAACAGAAGAAGAAATAATGTATACCGTTATTCATGGTGCTGAGAGCGATGATACAGACGAAGATTTAAATGACCACCTACGATTATATCTATCAGCGACGCAAGGAACTTTTGTAGCATGTATGTAGAATCAAATAAACCTAAAATATAGTATGTATGTATAAACATTTCAAACTTTCATTTGCATTTAACCTAACTCTCTATCTCTACAATTCCTAAACAAAGCTCATAAACGAACTGTAATCTGTGTGAATCTATAAGTGAAAATGTAAACCAATAAAAACTCCTGAACCTAAACCCTTAGTAAGTATAAACCTCAATAACTCAAATTATTTAACGTTTGCGTTGGTCTTTAAGTTATCTAGGTTCTACTATATTTCGAAATTTACAAGTATGTTTATCAGCAGTCTTGTTACGAAAGTACAAGCTCTGCTTAATTTGGGACCAGACGCCCGCGTGTGAGATGTGTGGAATCATTATTATTTTACCTATAGATACTTTTCATTCTTCGTGTAATAGAAGGTTCGTTTTTATATACATATATGAATGTACTTCTTTATGGCCGTTACGCTTTATTTATAGGTTTTTGTCAGGATAATAAAATGAAGGGAGTTACCTTGGTAGCGTTCCTAAGTATATTATAACCTACATCATTGAACTGGTTAAATTAAGTAGCTCATTTGAAAGTCTATAACACACATCTAAAACATTAATTAAAAATAATAAAAATAGTTAGTACACATATAATATAACACATTTCGCAGGCGAAGACAAATCTTAAAATTGCGTATAAAACAACGTAACTTTATTAAACTTAACACATTTTACAAACAATTTTGTAAGTAACATTATAAATGATTTAATTTCCAAAGAGCCTTCATATTCAGTAAAGCATAAAATTATGAAAGTCAAAATTATGTACGTACATACTACGCATAGACAGAGCTGTCTTAAACGTACCGCAAGCTTAACCAACCATCATTTATTTCAACCCCATAATAGGTAGCCAGCTTAGTGGGTAGTATTACCGGTATTACCAAGTAGTCTGATCTCTAAGTCGCCTTTCACGATACCCACAGAAACAGTAGTTATAAAAAGGAATATATATATATAAAACCAGTCTTTCGGTATATTTTCATAGTTTGTTAGGTATTTATTATATTGGGCGGTGTTAGAGGAACAGACGCAACCCTGACGCACCCTTCTGTCCAGAAGGCGTGCACGGGAAATGGTCATGCGAGGAAGCGCAGGTCGTGTAGATCCCCATGGCAAGTCTGAAGTGTTGTCCTTCACGTGGTTGCCGCCTGGCTTTGATCTGGTACGTTATGAAACAGAGATAACTTAAATATCCATCTAGCTTCAGAGCAAGACCACACGAACACTACCTAAATTACCGAGTTCTGTTTCAGAGATTTAACTACCATCAGGCTCAGTGAACCTTCCCTAGGCCTACACGTGGTGCTGGCGTCTGCTTACTTACCGGGTGACGCGGACATTCCCACCCAAACCCAACTGGCCATGCTTGCAGACTACTGTGAGCGTGAGGGAATGAAGCTATATATAGATAATCGCGGTAACTAACGCACTTCTATATAAAACCAACAATAGACGCGGTAAGGATTTTCTTACTTTCTTATTCTCTAGCAAACTAAACTATGCACTATACAACTACATGAAAATGATAGTGAGCATTCCTGTGAACGCCTTAATATAGATAGTACGACTCTTCTTGTCACTTGCTATCAGTCTGTTCGTCTGTCCGCCTATATCATAAAGAAAAACAAAGAATTTGGTCAACGCAACACAAACACGCAGTCATTCTATAAGGGTTATTTTTTTTTTTTTTTTGAGAAAACATTTCTATTAACAAAATTCAGCTTTATTATATATTTATATTGCAGGTTTGATAGACTTGCTGTGGCCCACAAGACTAAGCTCGTGTGTACATATTTATAATTATTATTCTAAAATAAAAGCTGAGTTAACTTAACATAATAAAAATTAAGCTACTACTCTAAATCAGCTATTTGCCTTACATGCGTTGCAGGCATTAACAGGAACCAACAGGTAGGTCAGATACAGTCAGAGAAATATTTAGTTTAAACAAAAGAGTAGACAGTCATGTGCATTTCGTAATATGCTGAATATTTTGATATTACAATTTTGATATTTTTATATAATAGGTGCATAAATAGACTAGTATTTATGTGTAGCAAGGACTTGCATCCCGGAGCGTCGAAATGAAACTCCAGCAACACATGTACCTAACAGATGTCGGGCGTGTAAACAAACGCGCTGTTATTGCTATTATTGCGCGATTCGTCACGTGCATACACAACACAACACTATACGTACATAGCACATATACAAACATACTCAGTCGAATTACTTCAAACGCTTCCTGTTGCATACCAGCTTTTAATTTTAATTCGGGAGGAGTTGGGGCTAAGAGATCGGACTGTTATCTATATATATAAGACAGACACACGGTTGCCGGCAATACGAACCAAATTCTAATGGATAATAAATGGGTGGTTAATACTTTTAGGTACCCCGTGGGCGTGACCATATTTTTTTTTATATTAGCCTACCATAGTGACTCCACCTTGCCTGATAGAAAGCAATAAGAAGAGTCCAAAAGTGGTGGTCACCATCCGCATTGCATGTCTAGTCAATGCAGCATGGTGACCCACACTATGGCGGCCTGGTGAGATGCTTTTTCACGTCCCTCTTAAAAGACCCGGAATCAAAGTGGGAAGGAAACATGTATGTATGTATGTATGTATGTTTTTTATTCCTTGGTAGCCTTACAATACAATACAGTATAGGTACGTTTTTATATGACATATATGACATTATATCATCATCATCCTTCTACAGCTTTTGCTATACTCTTATATTCTATTAATTCTATTCTATACTCTTAATAATAATAATACAGTTCAGTGCTTGAGGCGTGGAAGCGTAAGGATAAAAAGAATATCACACCTATACATTCAAGTGATCTACGCTTACACTTTAAAGCCATCCATAAAATCATTATCATGTTCCTGTCCATTGCGTTCGTTTGTTTATTATATATTTTCCTTTCAAAATAGTCCCAATTTTCACATCATTGACTTCTATAGTGAACGGTTGGCGGCAATAGTCTTCAGTGCCGTAGATAGCCTTTTCTGTGCCCTGTACGAGCTTCTATGACTGCGCCCTTGGAACTGATGTGGGCAAACAAGCAGACAAGCTATTTAAGTGGACCCTTCGCCTGTTATATCACCACTATATCTAACTTACTAAAACTCAAACGCAAGTTCACTAGTGTAATAATTGCCCACCCTGATGCTTAAGATTTAATCTTTGGCGGTGGTCTGACCATTCTTGCGTCCCCCAGAGTCTACGCCCTGTGCCTAGGCACCGGTGGCACCACCCTATTTACGGCACTGATATTCTTGCCCCTTATTATAATTGATAGGGACCAAATTCCAATTTGCAAAATGTTCGTGGTTATTATACCTCAGCGCACACGCTTGTATGTAGGTTCTAGATAGTATACACCTAGTTACATTCTTAGTTCTTTATAGCCGAGATAATAAGAATCTCGTGACTTAGATTTTCGTAGAAACATAGCTTTAACAAATGTAGGCCAGCTGTACTTGTCTTTACCAGCCTAGGTAATTACTTTAATTATTGGGATATTTCGGAGCTGGATGTAGGTGTAAACTGATGTAAATAGATGTCTAAGGTTCATTATATTGGATGTAATGCTTAATGCTTCTCTGTGAATCTATCTCTATCTGTTTATGTATTTTTTAGATCATCCATAGATATAATATTAATAACTATATACAACGTGTATATGTCTAATAACTTGAAAAATAGACTTTAAAAATTTAATTGTGCAAATTTATTTGAAGCAGACTTCCTGACTAGCTAATATCTAATATAAAAACCGAATCGATTTCCATCGAGGAGCAGGCTAATTGGAATAGGCTAATTAGGTTATTTGGAAAGAATGAAGTATTTTTTTTATTGCCGCATACCTTACCTTACGTAGGTAACGCTATTAGCATTTGATGTGGGAAATTAAATAAGTCAGAATAGAATTTTTAAACGACCGGCTTACCTATCGACCTAGTGGTTAGTAGTGGTGGTTGGTTTGATTGCCACATTGTCGGAGTGTCCGTTGTTTGATTGTTTGTAAACACGCGTGCGAGGTAAAAACAAATTATCGATATAAGAAGCTACTCCTACTTGTCACTAATCTGCTATTCAAATTGTAGATAACCTTGTTGACACTTGCATATATTAGTATGACTGTGAAGTAAAAAAACACATTTTTCATAATGATAACTTAATGCTTCAAAAATTGTGTAATGTACGTTACATTACACAATTTTTGAAGCATTGTGCTTCAAACAGACAGTCATTTCTAAACTTTCCAATCAAATAACATAAAATCAGGCCCGTATCCTATCAATAATGTATGTTCGAACAGAGATCGTGTTGATCAGTGAGGCAGGGATCAGTCAGGCTGTAATATAGCAACAGACACTAGATAATGGTGGCTTGACAATCAGCAGAACCTAAACTAAATACATGTTCTGTGGTTTCGGCTCTCACTCCGGTTTTAAAACCATTTCGGTGAAGGAAACTGTGTGATACCCGTCTGCTCCACATTAAGTACCTCTGTTCGCTTCTGCAAAGTGATTGCGAAATAGAACGTCCATACAGCACCGAATCTATACAGTGTGGATGAAGTGGCGACAGGTAACAAGAACAACATGTGATCCTAAGTTTCTTGTTAAACTAAAAGGACAAATCTATAAAACCATCATCAGACCTGTCGTAGTGTATGGATCTGAAAGTACAAACAGAACCGACCAGAGACGCCTGCACGCAAATGAAATGCGAATTTTGAGATGGTTGTGTGGTGTGACTAGGACGGACTAGGTGAGGAATGAATAGATGCGGAAAGTGGGTGAAAAGTGGAGGAGCAATAGATTATCGTGGTATGGACATGTCATGCCAAGGGATTATCCAAATGTGATAAAGAAAGTTTTAATAATGGCATTTGACGGACACAAGAGTAGGGGACGACCAAAGATTAGATGTAGGTATGGACTGCGTAAACGGGATTTGGCTAGAAAAGGAGTAAGCACTCAAATGACGAATGATAGAGTGGAATGGAAGATGACAACACACAGCAATGGGCCTAAATAAAAATGGGATGAGCGTAGAAGTTGATGATGAACATAAAATCATAAAGACTATTATAACTATTTTATAATAGCATCGAGTCGAAAAATATTTTATAAAAGCGGCTTACTTAAACTTTTTTTTATGCAAAACCAATCAATTATGTCCCCTCGACACCGATCAACATCTGATCACTTGAATCAAATAAATCACACAAACTCAAATTGAAAAAAACTATTTATTGAGAAAAAATATATACTATATCAAAATGTCTGGAAAAGTTTTACTTTATTTATTTAAAGAAATTTAAAAATATATGGTCAGTAAGTACCTATTACGGATACCTATTAAAAGATATCTTGTATATCGGTTAATAGATCTCGTAACATGTTATAGGTATAATTATACATACATATCTTGGGTAGCTATAATTTTTTGGGTTATTAATTGAGTACTTTGAAGGTAAACTAAATATACTTCAGTACTTTTGTATCTATCAAATAGTGTATTGTGTCATATTTAATGATAAGATATTATTACATCCACCCATAACGGATAGATGAGTATTATGTGTAATACATAGTGGGTGTTTTATTCACTCTTTAGTACGTAGGTACGTAGAGAATTGTTCGTTCGTGAGAGCGAGCGGTAATATAAGCAATTAGGCAGAACGACTTAACTGTCTCGTGTTTTCTTTGCCTAAGATAATGTTTACAATCAAACACAAGAAAAAAAATAATTAACCTTTTTTTTTACTGTTCTCAATAATAAGGTGTAGTTTTCATGCTAAGTATTTATTTGTGTCTGATAAAAAAACATGATGTTTTGATAGCACGATTGCTTTAAGATCCAACCTTTTAGAATCCTACAAGGCCTTTGTTTATATGTTTTGTCCGCTACTGTTTTCTTTAAGGTTATTAGTTCCTGGCGGTAGGTGAACCTATTACCTACATATGTAACTGGATTTCTAAGGCAAAGTGTATTCAAATTAGACGTAAAACTCGTAGATAGTTTTTGAAAGCTATTGATGCGTAGCAACTATGTAACTTTGGTTTTAACTATATTATACATAGGTACATGCTTTGTGCAGCTTCACAATCGCTTCGTGTGCTCTACGTTTTGGTCAATATAATCATATATTTCTTAATTATACAGGACTCGGTTAAAAATAACACGTTTACTTTGCAAAATTATCCCAGACCTCTATTAGGCAGGAGTGTAAAATATCCGAGATGAGGAAAAGTAATTTAAGAAGTTTAAACAACTTTTGGCGGGCGGGCGATTTAATAAAAAACAACAAAGTGGATTTTAGTCGTTGCATAGTGATGGGTGTTCGAGGAAGCCGTGTTCGCACTCTGAATCGCAAGACTAGTGTTCACACTCAGCGCTGTTCGCTGTAGGGTGAGATGTTGAGGCGAGAGCGTGGTTCAGTGCTGTGTAGCTGTAATCATTCTAATTCAATTTGTGCGGACGTATGCGCGCCGCCCGCACCCGACCGCTTTGTTTACATCACGCGGAGCCGTGGCCGACAGCTTGCCACTCCGTACCGCCTCGATTAAGGGCAAATCAATAAGGCAGCCGATAGCGAGCGAGTTTAATAGAGTGAGCGAGTCGAGTCGAGCGCCCTCATTACCCCCGCAATTAGCGCACGCCGCGCTCCCGCCGACGACGACGCACCCCGCGCGAAAAATGAATAAAAAGAGCTGCCCTCAAAATGGCCGCCACCTCCCCCGCCTCTCCGCACCGACCACCCGTCGACCCCCGCGCCGCTTCGTGATTGCATCCCCGCAGCTCTTATAAATATGGCCGTATTCCTCCCGCCTTTACTGATTGCCCGTATACCCCCCGGTCTCCCCCCGCGACCGCGCCGCCGGCGTCTGAATAGATAAACGAGTCCACGTGGACTGTCGCTCTTATAAAAATCGACTCGACCAATAGCGAATGCAGCCCACGACTCTTGAGCCAACCACGGTAGCGGAATGCGTGTAACCCCGCCTTTAATAAGCGATGCGAGCATTTGAGCCAATGGTATTGTCGGATTTGGCTCGTCGTGCTCACCGTTGACGAAGCGGTCCACGTGGACTACGCACACATCGAGGCATGTATAATGCCTCGAGTGGAAATAGCTATGACGGCGAAATGTGCGACAGCGAAAAAATAAAATGCGGTCGGTCGGTGCGGCGGCGGAGCGAGCGAGCGAGTGGGTGTAAACAGGGGATATTTCGGTGCGGCTCGTTCATTATTATTGAATGCGCGGCGCTAATGGCGAGACTGTGCCCGCCGCGGACTGCAACACAGCTTCCTGTTCCAGCATGTCCATCTAACGACAACTATCTTTATCGATAAACGATGACCAATGTGACTGACCGTCAACTGTCGCACTAATGGACCATACAAACAACCAGTGTTTTGAGAAACATATCGCTTGCTTTATTTTAAGCTACGAGAACAGTTAAAGCATTCGCGTTTTAATCTCTGATGCTGCTTGACTCAAATCTTAAATAATACCTACAAATTTATAATATTTTACGAACCAATTTAGATATTACGCAGACAAAACTTACAAATATATAGACGTTTTATCATATTACCTGTCTATTTACCTACCTGCTAATTCACAAAAGACTTACTTAACTAAACATTTCTAATATCTACTTACGCAAGCTATCGTTGATTTCAACTTCTGTGTAATTCAGTGTAATAAGTAGTGTAATGCGTTGGTAGACATAACTGTACCTACATTTGTAGAGAAAATAATGTTCTATTGGTAAGTAAACATTTAACTTAGTTCAACGGTATCGTTAATAAATACTCTAGTAAATTTTATTGAACATATAGATCAGTGTTTTGTTCCACACACTAACCAAATGATAGTGGTATTTTTTCTATCGCACCAATAATACCTAACTATGTAGGTAATTATACATATTTAAATCGTAGAGCTGTTTTTACTACATCAAATCAAGTATGCATAGCTATTAGGTAAATACCTTTGTGGGTACTATACAATATTCATGTCTACTTACTAACAAAGGGTTTTTGTTTTTAAATCAGCATCATAATGTGAACGAACTTTTATAAAGAAAATTGAACAACGTTTTTATTTTTACGTTTTACGGGTAAATAAGTAAGAGAGGTAGGTAAGCATATATAAAAAGGTATCCATTCTAGTTTATAAGTTCGATTCCCGACCAATGTAAATATTTCTATATACCAATAATTTTCAATATCTGCATTTTCTAAGTGCCTTGCCTGATTTAATAATCTTTCTAGTCTAAAAAAGTCAACTAGGCATCTAAGGTCGATCCATGTTCTAGAACCTGCACAAGTCATGAACTAAACCACGGACATTAAGCCGTATTCCCAGTCTAGGCATATAATTAGTATTCAACTAAAAAGTCTATATAAGTCACTTGAAGCGATATAAGTCACAACACAATAAGCCGGCTGTAGGTTGCGGACACTCCGCGACCTCCATCCGATAAGGCGCTTGTCCGGTAACCAGGAGCGAAACACGCTCGACGAAAAAATAATCACTTACAGATATAGGAGGTTATTATTAGCATATGCTTACGATAAATGGTAACTAGTATTAGTGTTTTATGTATTAGGTAATCATACCTAGTACGATACTAGGTATGCACTAAGTAAATATCTACCCAGTTACTTACATGTTTCTTTTAGGGTATAGGGCAGCAAACAAGCAGCCGGGTCACCTTATGGTAAGTGACTGCCGTTGTCTCATAAGGAAGTATGATTTTGGGGGGATATGTCGGTGTTTCTTAATGTTACTAAATAATACATACGTCGATATATTGCTTAAGGTGTATTTTAGTACCTTTAATTAGACATAATGCTACTAATAATGGCTTGCATGATTTCTAAAAGGCATACCTAAATACTTTGTAAGTATATATGTATGTAGCTGAGTATAAATAACTTGGTTTGGTTATTAAATTTACCTTAAAAGCAAATGAAGTGTTAATACGAAGAGCGTAGTTAACTGTATGACTCAAGGCTGGTGACAAGGTGAGAAACATTTTAACACGATGTCAAAGAGAAACAACCGCATGATGCCGATTCTCATATATCCTACCTAAATAAAAAGAGTGTTATAAGTGTCGCTGCGCGTTGAGTGTTAAGGTCAAAATAGGGATGGCGTTAGAGAGCTCGGATCTCCCTGCGCCAGATAGTTTGAGTTACAGGTATGCGACTTGCTTGAGCTATTGCTTGTACTCCCCAGTCTATCTGTATAAGCTTTTCATTACATCATTCTCCCTATCCATTTCAATATATTACAATAATCGTCGTAAAACCACCCCTAACACAAGCATTTAGCTTCGCTGGGGGGGTTAACAAGAATACTAGTAATGTGTGCAGTAATGTGACCCACGTTGCTAGTATTAGACCGACGTGCACGGATTGCGACAATGGGCTTGGCCCTTATTATGTAAACTGGACTAAGGTATGGTTGGCAAAATGTGTTCGTTGATTTCGCCTCTGCCTACCCCTTCGGGCATGATGGTATGTCTGTATGGATATTTAACTGTACAATATGGCAAAAATATGTAGATAAGCACAACAGGACAATGTGGCAAAACTGCTAGGGCGGTGACGTAAATAGCACCTTTCTATCCAGGTTCCCTTAGTTTTTACCTGACTTCGCTAGAGGCAGTGTAAGTATTTATTACGTTCGTGACGCCTTAGAGCCTAAACGGCTGTAGGGTTTCATTTGAATCGTCCTAATATTTGACTGACATGTTTTTAGCTTTTTATAACATTTCGAGATAACGTGAGCCAACAAAGCGAGGCGGTTAATAATGTAGTCGGGTTTTCTTTGTCATAGAGTTGGTTCCTCCAGGGGTCATGACTTCACCGGAGCCAAAAAAGTAAGAAAATATGAAGGTATATATAAATAGCAATATATAAAATATGTAAATGTGTGTGTGAATTTAATATTTTTTTAAGTGTATATAAACCGTTTTCTATGATATATTTAAATTCCGTATAAGAAGCATTTTTTACTATTACTATTATCCTTTATTTGAACAAATCCCGCGCTACGATTAATTCTTGTATCGCTGGGGAATTTAAAAACATACACAAAGAAAACTCAAACTCCTTAATAGGTATATCTAGTTCAGACTTTATGGCCCGGCCCATTAGATACCATAGATAACAACTGTTAATTAGAAGCGAAAGCATCGCAATCTGCGGTTGGCTTTGATAGCTCTCCATCGCTATGATCGTGCGATGTAATTAAATAATATCCCCCATTGAATGGCAATGGCCATCTCTAATTGCAGCGATAATAGGCGTTATACATGCTCTTACCGAGCATTTATAGTTTACGTTTAGTTATTTTATTTATTTCGTTTTAAAACACTTTTATGATTGACAAATAAAATACGGTGTGGATTTCAAATTAAGATTAAATAGTTATAGATATTTGTAGTGCAAGGCACATATGTGCACCAGTAATAGGTAGATACCTACGTAGGTAGGTACTGGGCTCTAAATATTAGAAGTGTAATGGTTTTAATTACAAGTATATATGTACTTGTAACCAATAGATATAAAATTTCTTAATTCCACGATAAATTTCAATTGAATGAGCAAATTTTTACGTACCTATATGTAGAAGACTTAACAAACATAGATACGACGGATACAAAGAACACCCAAACTCGTGACAACTATAGCTATTTGAGGACCACACAAATTTTTGTCCCTCCGGGAATCGAACCTACGACCTCTGGCTCAGCAGTCAGGGTCACTAACCTCTATAGCAACAGGCCAGTCAACTTGTTTTGTTCTTAAAGATAAACTACTATGAGAGAACAACGGTGTATCTGGGTCTTACATTCAGTAGTTAAGGAAGGCTGCATGCACGGATGAAGCTGTGGGTTAAGAAGTGGTCACCTCGCCACTACGCTGCCGCGCTGAGTGTTGTTGGTTCAATCCTCACACGGGACAACACGTTGTGTAAAACATTTGTTGTTCTGAGTCTGGGTTGTTCTTTGTGTCCATTATTTGAATATTTGTTAAGCCCCCCGTAATACACGAATTAATTCTAATTTTCGGGAGTTTTATTTTTACATAAATAAATGTAAAGAAATTATGTAATTAAGTAAGAATTAGGTACACAAAATTAAATTCATTCATCATTCATCACTCATGCATTTAATAATAATAATAATACACAGACCGTCTGCTCATATTTGTATGTAAGCAGTTGTCACAATGAGTTGATGTGTCAATCAAGCTATCTCGTAGATCGTATAGAATGTCGAGTCGCCAAGTACCTAACACCGATATTTATGTTCATTGTTGGCAAGAGACGGTTTTACGATTGTCCGCCATTATGCAGTCGGATACTACTGATTTAAATTCGTGCAGACGCCCTCACGCAAACTGCATTTGGCACTTGTATCTCTTGCATGAGTATGATTGAAATATAAAATAATAATTTCACCAAATAAGGCATCGTATTTACTGCTACAAAATGTATCTAACAAAATTTGTCTATGGTTTCCCTTTAGATTTAATTGAAATGATTTATTAAGAATAAATTAAAAATTCGAAATTAAAACGAATCCATCCGTTTTATATAGGATATCTCTTTCTAACCAGATCGTTGGTTAATAATTGCGAGTTATAAACTTAATTTGACATGAATACTAATATTAACGATATGATACCATTTATTTTTTGTTACCGATAGGATAGGCTATTAGCTTTTATTAGTTGAGATGATAAACCTGTGTAGAATAAAATGTCGATCTGGCTACATTTTAATACCTATCTTGGTTTTTTAGGCTATGTTGATACTATAGAGAACAGGGAGTTTTAAGTAAGGGTAAAGAAAAGACACTCTATGTATTTAAAAAATGATAGAGAAATCGAGTGAGCAAAATGAGCACAGACGGCACAGATAAATAATGCGCGTTTTTTAACTTAAATGTTATGGGATCGTGCACTTTAGGTCTCTTTAATACATACCAACTTACATATCGATAAGTCATTTGAATTTGACACATTCATCGAAAAGTAAATCCAATCTCCATAACAGGATGAATTCATGAGGTATTGATGCTGTTACGTTACATAGGAATAATCTAAAAAGCGATTAAGCGAAACAGTATAAATATAGTCGTAGAATCGCCGCTCGCAGATGAATAGAGATAGACAGGTAGAGATACTCTTTCATTTTATTTTATATAAATGACTGACTTGGGTAATAGTTTCGTCTGTACAGTTATGTGCAAGTGCTGGCAAGGTATGTGCCAAACATGATGATCGAGTAAGTAACTAACAGGAAAGCTAGGCTCACAAACAAACAAAGAAACACCAGTCCAGAGATGACACGCGCAATCGAACATAGTGTGCATACAATACTTACTATTTAAACTACTATATTTATACTAATTGTTGATTTGAGTAAACATTGGGCAAAGTGGTGGATTTGTGTTTTTAAATTGTAAGACGTGTATCTAAATAATCTACGATCACGTAACAATGTTAACAAATCTTTACTTTTAGATAAGCACTTATTACTGTTGTGTAATGTAAGAAGTAATAGTTTTATTTTATTGACAAGCCCATTCGAGTAAAGAGTGCGAGATTTCATGTTATCACATCTTTTGCACTAACATTCATCAATTATCAAGTTTGTGCTAACTTACAATGACATTAAAATAACGTTAGGTACATAATCTATGCTTGGAATAATCTGGAATAATTGCATACGCTCGTCTTACAAAATTTATTATAAAATTGTAAAATAGATTACGTAACGTATCTAATAGATGTTCGACCTCTATGGTCAGTTTATGTTTTTAAAAAGATAAGAGAGCTATGTTGATCTTTGACTAATTAAATAAAATATTTTAATTACATACTAACTTTAATATTATAAGTTTTAAATTTATGCAAACATCAATATCGACTCCCACAAAATTATTATTAGATTAAATATAATCAAGACACGACGACGTATCTACATACATATATAAGGCTTGTGAAGATCTTTCTCCAAGTCCTGCTTTGACAATAATTGATCTATAAGTTTATATGAATTGATCATCTTAATTAAATCTATTAACGAAGGATACACCTACACTTATTTAGAAACGAATAAAACAATATCTAAATGTGTATTTAAAATTAACTTTATAATAACAGAGTAGGTACCGTAATAAAACTGTCGAAGACGTGTCTATTGTACGTACACAAACTTTTGTTCAACTAGTGAAGAAAATACTTTTAAACGCGTTTATCTTGTTACCGACCGATGTTAAAGCTGTGTCTATGTTTAATAACAATTAATTTCTATCAGCTCTCACAAAAGATTTATTTTCATAAAAGAGACCCATTGTAAGTCTCAAGGATCCTGTTATGTACCAATCTTCAGCAGGGTTGCCAACTTAAGAGGTTTTATTCTATTATATTTAGATAAGCACTTTCTTCTTATGTCAATTAGGTACGATTCAGTTTATATTTTATCTAAAAAAAGAAACTGCCACGGACACCAATATGCACGACTGATTTGATTACATTTACCTAATAGAGAATATTAATTAAATTGGTACTTTATTAAAAGATTTTTTTTTTCTTAAAGAAATTCCTGCACTAGACATACATGAGTTCATGAGGCCTTTACAAACATACAAAAAACAGACACAAAGAACATCCAGACTCGTGACAACTATTTGTGGATCACACTTATTTTTGTCGCGTGTGAAAATCGAATCCACGAATTCTCTCTCAGCAGTCAGAATCACTAACCACAAGGCCAACGGGCCAGTCAAATAAGTAGGTATAATAGAACTCATTATTTAAAAGCAAGAGACTTGAACTGAAACCTGAAAGGTATAAATTTATTTTATCAAATATTTTTCATTTCAGATCCGTTTTGTTAAACAACCGTCTATCCATCGTGAATCCACCTCCAAAATGCATACAATTAAGAAAGAGCCCACTTTTTTTTCCTGCGCTCGTAACTAGTGAGTCAGTCAGTCAGTAGCTAAGAGTCAGTCTGTGCCATAACTTATATTTTATTGTTAAGTTTTTATTGGTTTAACTATGAGTGACGAAACCTTACTAATTTCGGGGAAATGCAACGCAAGCGCTGATTCACAACCGGTTTTCTAAGAGTCCGTGGTATCGCACCTATCGAGCCGGCTCATTCATGCCTAAGCATGGCTCTAACACCGAAATCATGCAATCACCTCGTCTTCTACCTAGTCTTGATATTACAATCATCTTAACTCAACTTTAATACAAAAAGAAATAGAATGTTAGGGACAGCAGTTATAGTTTGCCTGTCTTCTAGAAATAGCTACATCCATAATCTAAACGAAAGAGCAGGAGACGTGCGCTATCAGTTATCAGAATTCCTTTTACGCTCGTGTTTAATACAACATGTATCACGCCACTACACTTCACGCAAAAGTAAATAAACTGAGGTATCTAAAGACCCGATCGCATGCAATTCCAACTGCAGCCATTAAATATTAATTCACGAGCAAAAAAGCTAGCCGGCCGGCGTGGTCGAGCGAGAATGACAGAATCCGAACCTTCTGGGAAACTCGCTTCAAAAAAAAAAACGCTTTTACGCGACACAATGGCCGGTTATACAACTAATTGTTCGCGCCGGTTAATTATGCAGCTCGTTTTGTTGTGTTTGTTTGCTGGTACACCTCGGTCGTGCGGTCGCCGCGTCGTCGTGTCGCCCTGTACATACGACACAGATAACGCGACGCTTGCAGCCACACTGACTAGCTAATTAATCCCTTCTTATTTATATTATACTGGTAGCGAGATAAGCCGTTGATATTTTAACTCCTATTGGAATAATACACACTTTATTAATGAACACAAACTAGGGATGACTACAACCTGATAAAAGTTTAATGTATTAGACTCTACGTTACAAATAGAAAACTAGCAGGTTTCTTTTCACACCTCTTATGTGTTTCTAAAGTTTCGTGTGTAATTTTAAAACTATTATTAGGTACCCAATAAGAAGTAATAACCATGAAAGCCGCTATCCTGCAAAAAAAAACAATATTACACGCCATACATCGGCCGTACAATATCTTTGTCGAAAAAAATATAGCCTGAGTCCCTCGGGATGACGTCAGAATTCTACGAATACCCCATACAGCCAAACCGGTTCAGTCATTCTAAGTTCTGGTTTAATAAAGAAACTCAAATACAACAAGGACCACAAGCACTTGGACAATTTTTTTTTTGTCGTAATAATTGATTTCATTAATTGCTGCGGAGTTTCAAAAACGTAGAGTAAACCATAAGACAACAAAATTGTATTATATAAAAATAAAACGGCTTACCTAGAGGCTCATCACTGGAGCGCATAATCAATCTATATAGATATATATAGACTCAACTTAAGTGCTTAACGAGCTGTTACTAAAAAAATTTAAAGTATATTGCATTGTCATTCGATTTGCACACGCATTCTAAATTTCAGATCAATCGGAAACCGGGAATACGGTCAAAATTTAACTTGAAAGATCGTCTAACAGACGGACGTACACAATAAATAAAAGCTTGTTAAAAAGTTAAATTCATTACAAAATCAATATCTATAAAATTCCGTAGACTTTACTACTTACATACTTACCTATTGTACCACATGTATATGTACATGTTATGTGAGGCATTCAATTTACTAAAACTGGAATGTTACGTAGACGTAAAGTTCTTTTTATCACCGTCTACTACACAACTACCTACATGTTTCAAAAGTTCCGCGGCAGTTCAAAACTTTCGAATTAGAGTTAAACAATCTCGACTGTAGGTGTTTATTACAGTCATCAAGTGTGTAAATTAAATGGACAAGAAAATAACGGGTCGATTAAGTGGACCTACCTAATTAATTAAAGCTTATCTTGGAGGGGCCGATGCGATCAACGTTAACGCAATGGGCTCGTAAAAATTTTGTTTGAGTCAGGTAAGGAGATAAGGAGCGGCACGATGCGGGGGCGACTCGATCTTGTCGCGGCGATGTCGCGAGATACCACTTGATTGTTATTTATCCGTTATCGGCAATCGACCGCCTGCGCGGGAGCCCGCCTGTATCGCCTCATCTCGAGACTACGAGATAAATTACGCTGTCGCTGTCTATTACAAGTTATGGCGCTTCCAATAACTGCTTTGTGTTTTAACTATTATAATAGGATGTACAAGACCTTTATTTTGTTGCTGTAATAAAATTTGCAGTTAGTTTCACCTGTCATAAACCCATTATACTATTTGTAAGTTTATATACAAAGGTGATAAGTGTGTCCATTTGAATATAAATAACGTACATGATAATGGACAAGGAAAAAAGGTTCTCAACTTCAATAAATACACGTGTTTTTTTTGATGAATGGTAGATATCTAGGTATTCTTAGCTTCCTATAATTTAATATTAAGTAAAAAGTATACCAAGCTTTTTAACTGAATAGCTTTTCTAAGTATGATTTTTATAATCATCTAATTTATTTAGGTATAAGAATATATATTTAGATTAATTACTAATAATAATAATCACTTGTTTCAGAAAGAAACATTTTATGTTAGTAATAATTATATACTAACGAAGTCGTGTTAGCGTAAATACAATTATGTTTGCTATAAACTAATATTACAGTGCAGCATGTAGTCGCGTTAAATGACACCTATCATTTTAAGCTGATTTAGGTATTTTTCAGTCGAATCAGCAACATCATAAAATCGAAGTCACCGACACTCCACGCAGTAATATTGCTTGTATAGGTATATACTGCCACGGTACAAAAGAGGTACCACCGTATTTTTATTATTTTTAATTCCAGGCGTGTTCAGCTATTTCAAAAGGCAACTTCCTATGAGCGTTATCTAAGCGGATATTGCCAGAACACTATTTATAAAAAAAATACTTTAAAGGTTATCGTATTTCAAAGGAATTAAATGAATTGTTAGAAATCAAGTTTAGGTGGGTACTTTAACAACTTTTTTGTATACCAAGAAACATAATTAATAACTAATAGCTATGATGACTGACGATTGACTTATTTGTAAATCAAAGACAAATATTTGACTTGACGATAGTAAGAAGAGAGATTTACTAGCCAGGCTTATAGGCTCTGCTTATTGCTACCACTAATCAAATAAAAAGGTCTGGTATTATTTTTATAAAGCCTTAAAGAACCCACATGATAATCGTGACTAGAAAATTTACAGAAAAACTATATAAATACAAAAGTAAACCCAAAATGTGTATGCATATAACATGTACATACATAAATACATACACTCATGCCTATATATCCGGGTAGGTAGACCACCTCTGCTTAGTCTGTTTATTATATTGTTATGTATATAGTGTAACTTAAATTTGAACTACTTGATTTAACCGTTATTTCCTTTTATTAAACAATCAAGAGTGCCAAGTTTCCACGCTTTATCGTGAAGATGGTTTTCAGAACTCGTCCTGTTTAAGAAGCCTTATCCAGTTTTAATAATATGTTGTGTTTCATAGTGTAACAAAGACATTTTGGCGCGTTTCCCAGATCACAACTACGACTACTACCATACTGTGAAAGATCTCTTCTGCGTTTGCTGATACAACGTGTTTCGCTTTATCCCCGTTTCTTTAAACCACTTGTTTAACATATGTTCCACCGTCTATTTCAGCTACATTTTCTCTAATTCTTTAGTAACTACCAGATGTTATAGTTTCTTTAAATTTATGTTTCTGTGTATATTCCCTAAAAGTTTGGAAAATTTAATCAGAAAGTGATAATGACCCACTTGCACCCATTAAATGCATGGCGATGACAAAAGTTTTGTTTAATTACCCACTAGCATAAAATAACTATACCGGTCTTGAGCAGCCCGCATCCATCCGCTGCCAGCCTTTTCTTTCAAGTCGGCAGTCTATCGTGCCAGAGCGCCCTCCGTCCATGGACACCTGCAACTCAAGAGTCGTAAGTGTGCTGCCCGCCTTCGAGGATGAAGGGAGGGTAAAGAGGAGAGCGGGAGTTGGGCCTCCGAAAACCCCACTAATTGCGGTGAAATACAACGCAGGTGTTGCTTCACAACCGGTTTTCTGTGAGGCCATGGTATCGCACCGGTCGAACCGGTCCATTCCTGACTAAGTATGGCTCTCCCACGGTATAATCTATACGATGTCAGTAACTCTAGTTATTCTAGACAGGAATAATTAGAACTCCTTGGGGGAGGCTTTCGTCTAGTAGATTGTCAGGCGATAGGCTGATGTTGAGATGATAAAATAATGATTTAAAATTAAGATTTATATGTGTTGTTTCTTTGTGACTGATTGCAAAGATGTTTAGGTATATCAATAAGGACATAGGACTTCAAAGATTATATTTATACATAGCTATATTTGTAGTTTACCGACCAACTACGTACATATTAGTAGGTTCATTAGCAAGGGAAATAACGGCTCTAACAATTCACGTTGCAATTTTATTAAAAGAAACGGCCTTCATTCCGTTATTACAATAATGACATAGTTTAACTTTATTTGGTACTATGGCACGATGTATAAGAAAAGTCAAACATAATAATTTGACTACAGTTGCAAAACCTGTAATAAAACAAAGTAATTAAACCTTTACGGTTCGTATAAAACACTAATATACTAACTACGAAAGCACCATTGTAAAATAAATATATTTATAAATGTGTTTCGTTATGCTTACGACCTAATAAACAAATACACCGCATCTATTGTAAGGAATTGCATACATCGGTGACACGACATGTGGTCGGCGTCGGACAAAACGACCAATTCCAAATAAGAATTAAAAATAAACTGCTAAGGGTTTGTGGCCTCGTAAATGAGGGGTTCGGTACGTTTGTAACATCCTTTATTTAATTAACTCCACTTGTGAGTTTAGTCAAATCTAGTTATTGGTTTTACAGCCCTTTCTATTTTGTTTCCACACACAGCACTAATTGAAAGTTTCAGCTTAAATAATAATCTTTTCTAATTTTGCTCAACATTTATACTTCAGCAGCTGTGTTGATATTAAAGCGTTATCGAATTAGTTTTTCAAACTAATCACATATTTATATTTACTAAGTTATTATGATAGGAATTTTGTATTCACCTAAACCTTGATATTCTAGTGCACCTGACTATCTATTGTTGATATTAAAAAGTAAAATAGAACCATGCCATCAGTGTAAAAGAAAAAAGTGCAAAATAGTAATTTTTAGTAAGTTCACATCTATTTAAAGAGGTATTGTAGTCAAAATATAATATAGTTTTTGTTCGTAAGTAAGGAGGTTTAATTACAAAACTTCTCTATTATATCTGACATTTTAATATGGAACAGCAAAACAAGTCAGCTGCCGCGAAATATGCTGCCAAAAAATGACAAGAGCACTCGTTGTCGGGCTCTAAAACGAACAAAACTGCCGCTTTATGTTTGTACGCTCGTTTTTTCGTCGCGGCTCGTTACTTGCGCCTGAGCTGCGTAAATTACTGGTGCTGTGGGAGTGGAAACACTACTTGAGTGTTGAACTTTAAGGACACGTTAAGTGGAAACTCGTTGACATAACGTGTGAGTTGGTGAATTCAAAGATGCGGAAATCAAACTTATAAATGTAATGTATTCGTGTTGAAAGTAGGGATTATATTGCTACTAGACATGAATAATGGTTCTTATTCTTACAGTCTACTTTATTCATTCTGATGCCATCCGTTCTTTATACTCCTTTACCTGTATGTGCGATGCTGCAGACCCCAAATAGCGTTAAACAAAACGAGACTTGCTGTTTTATACTACGTTTCTAAGCCGTTCTAGAGTAGAGAGAGATACGAGGTCATGGTGCTATATGCGCTTTCATTCTATACTAATATGGAAACTGAACAGAGTGCTAGGCTTTTACTTGTACAGAGAATTATCGCTGTCATTCAACATAGTAGCTAAGGCTAGCTTTCTGGGAACTTTACCAGTCGGCGATAATGCGGTGTAATTTTATGACGCATGTTATTGTATGTTCATATGTTAATATTCCCTTATTAGGATTTGTTTGTTTGTATAATAAATTTATGGCTATAAATATTTAAGATTACATTGTAGGTAATATAGTTAAGTACTAATATATGTATGAGTAAAATCGCTTGTACTATCCCACAATATTTATATGATAAACCTGACCAGTTTCACCTTACGGCCTTACCTTTTCAAAGGTTTATTTCTTATTTAATTTGATATTATTACTTACATCTAATTTAATATATTCCTTCGTATTAGATTTCAGTAAAAATAAGAAAATAAATAATAGTAATAAAAAAACAGACAATTACTAAGTATACACGACCCAAACATGTACATATAACACTGACCGTTTAATTTGAATAAGGATAACAATTATGAGATAACGGAACCTTAAAGTGATTATACTTACAAAAGGTTCACAAACAAAAGAACCCTTATTTATTTCTAAATACCTGCCGTTACCTTTTATTTACCTATTTTAGTATGTAACCTTAATATATGAGAGTTTATTTCGAGCCAGTAATCCACCTTAACAAAAAGCAAGTGCACTCCTGCAGTCTACACTCCAGTAAATTAATCTAGCCGATATTGCCGATATTGCTACATCAGCTGTCTCCCATACTCGGCATTTGAAAATTCAGCTGTACCTGTACCTTATAAGTATTTTTAAACGTAGCCTTAAAAATATAGATGTCGCAGTTTTTACAACATATTAAAGAAAGTGAAGCTACAGCCCACAGCTACAATTAAGTTAAGATCTTGATTGTTTTATAAATTTATTTCTGATTGTTGCATATACTTATATAACAAATTTAAGGATTTTCACTTGGCAGAACTTGGCACCCATAAATTTAGATATCAATTCTTCTTCGAAGTCGACAACAGCCCATATTCTGAATATTGAACTTGGCTCTCATTTCACGTTTATGTTGATCTGATCAGATATCATTACTTTTTGTACAGAAATAGTCAAAAGTAGCTTGAAATTTTTCTTTGAACTTTGAAGAAACAGCCAGTGATTAGCCTTTCACTGTCCACTGCGCGACCAATGCCTCCTCCAAGGAACGTCAATTATCCCGGTTTTGGGTAAGCCGCATCCACTAGCAACTAGCCACCAACTTCAAGTAGGCGTTATTAACAAAATATTTATTTAGTAGGAATTGTATAAATAATTACCTATTTCTAATAGTGGGAATCGGCAATGAAAAGCAGTATATTAATAATAGGACAAGTAAACAGCTCCGTGCACTCAAATTGCAGTAAAAAAGCAAAACAAGTCAAGTGTCGCAAATTGCAATAACTTAGCCGTGTACACAGCATCATACTAGTTTTGCGAACGTGTGCGGTGGAGAAAATAATAATGTAGCTACATACGTAACTATCGTGGCAAGCCTCGTGGCAAAAACCACATAGAACACGCGGTATGCCATGAATAAACATAAAGCATCGCTAACAACTTACATCGTGAGGTCTCACGGAACCGAAACAAAAAGTAGAAAGGTTATCTTTAGAGTTAGAATATTAATAGTAGATATTTGAATATTAATGTTATTTGATTATTTGGTAACAACAGTTCCTTAAATTCCGTCTTTTGTTATTAAATTTTTGTACATTTTTGCTTTATATGAATATCTTGCTGTATATATTAAAAAAATACATTATTATTAGATACATAGGTCAATATTTTAGATGCATATCTGTAGCTTTGACTAATAACAGCGACGTAACACCTACCTATACATTTTTCTATTGTAGAAATGTGGACATACATACATTACACGCATACATATACACATTGCTATATCCTATTAAATATCAATAAAGAAAATAAATGTTGGCGATGCACTTGTCTGGTACAATCTTTTACAATCTTTCTTGGGGAAAGAAGGGAAACCTCACTCATTTCGGGGAAATGCAACGTAAGCGTTACTTCACAACCGGTTTTCAGTGAGGCCGTGGTATCGCACCGGTCGAGCCGGCCCATTCGTGCCTTAGCATGGTACTTAAGAACGTGAAAACCAGATTGGCATTATACAACAAACAGCCCTGACGTTTAGAGTGCTAATATCTACTGATCACTTTCCGAGTATAACGAAATAAAACAAAATGGTATGCAACACACACCATAGTCCTGCCCGAACGTCGCGTCGGCGTCGTAGCTCCAAATTATTTACATTATAAACCAGTGGTTCAATCTCTCTAGGTTTTATACCGTTTTATATACATTCAATTAACACAATGGTCTAGCCGAGTGTTCTATAATTAAATATCATCTTATGAAGTTTTTTCTTGCATTTTCATTATTTTTAAAAATGCCTGTTCTTTCTCTTCTTCTTCTCGCCTGTTTGACAGACTGTTATTTGCTAAAATTTAAACAAGTACGGGTTCTGTATCGTTATTCAGATATAATCAGTTAGTCAGTTACAAGTGTATTATGAATAACTGTATATGTATGTCTTGGCCACATCATAAAGTTGACCATTTTATGATGTGGCCAACCACTTCACGAAATGGTGGATCACATCATATGGTCAGACCAGATCATTGAATAATCAGCAATTAACGATAAGAACAGCTAACCATTTCATGATATGGTCAATCGTTAGGTAGTATAACATATTATGAAATAGTCACACTATCCACTGTTAGAGGCGCTGGTGTCGTTTTGTTTTTGTAGTACATCATGGCGGCTGATAATTCTTTTTGATCTGACCTCTACATATACACACCTTAAAGTAACGATACATGTACAATGTATATATACATACATATATGTACACACACATATATATATATATTTGTGTGTATATATATTTGTGTGTATATATATTTCTTTAAAACAAACTTATCTACATATATTAATTATATTTTATTGTATTTCGAGCTCTATTCTCAGCTCTAATCAATATTTCGTTTAATTTTATAAAAAGTCTTCAGAGAAAGTGTGCCTTAAGAATGGTTAGGACCAACATCATAAAGATTATTATTACTAATGAGAGCTTATTACAGAGCCACTTTAATAAACATTGTATGAATGAAAGTGATTGAGTAATGAAAATTAATAATCTTTTCATTTATCGCTAAAGATAATAATTCCTTTAAAAGTTAACACAAAGTGCATCCCCGAAGGGGTAAGCAGAGGAGATAAAAACGCCTTCTTTCTGCCAATCACAAATTAGTGACACTCGCGTAGTGGTATTAATGAAACTAACTGTATGCGTATGTGTAAATAAGAGAACGTGAGACAGATTAAAGCTACAACTTTCGCACGCGTAAATTGTAATCAATCAAAAATTCTAAAGAAGAATTGTAACATTCATGCAAGCGAATTAATCAAAGTGATAAAATTAATTACTAAATCTTCCAGATATTCAGTATTACTTACGATGAGTTCATTATGCCAAAGTTCTAAAATGAGCAAAAAGGGGGCAATTCTAATTTTTAATTACAACTGTAGATTATTGAAGATTTATAAAGCTTATATAACGTAAAGTACCGACAAAAGGTATCACAATTCAGCCTATCGCAACGTGCTACCTCTCAGGTTGTCATTCCATCTGGATCTCTATCTATAACAGGTATGCTGCATACAAAAACTTAATATATCTTCATTAATCGTTACTCATGCATCAATTTATCGAAAATATGTGAAATTATTGCTATTAACAGTTGCTGGTTACTTTGCCTCATACATAACCAGTTTCAACAAGCACTTGCATTCAACTCGGAAAACAATCTACTATTTAGTAAAAAGGTTATGGCAAATTCTTTCATTCTTAAAATATTACGTGTCATCCCGAAAAAAAAGTTTATTTTTTATACTATAGGGGAACAGACGAACAAACGGGTCACCTGATGGTAAGTGACAACCGCCGTCCGTGCTCTGCCCACCTTTGAGGGTGATGAGGGATAGGAGGATGTGGGTAGAGGAAAGAGGAGGCGGATTTGGTCCTCCGGAAATCTAACTCATTTCGGGGAAATGCATTGTAAGCGTTACTTCACAACCGGTTTTCTGTGAGGCCGTGGTATCGCACCCGGTCGAGCCCGCCCATTCGTGCCTGAGCATGGCTCTACCAGTGTTAGAAATTCAACGCTATTATTTACCCATTTACATATTGAATCTTGCAATTTGTGCAAATTATCAAGAAAAAATAAAACATATGTAAGTATCTTCGTCATACAGTCGTAGCTCGATTATAATAAAGATGTTCATCACAACAGTTTATCAATGTTACGCCACACATCGATAGAGGTCATGAATCGATCGCTTGTCTCAATATTATTGATAATTATAACTCTGTCATCGTCTTTATATTTCATTATCTCATTCAAACTCTAAAAGAAATACTATGTCTATGGGCCGGTTATACCTACACGGCTCTAAAGTGCCCATTTCGTCACGCACACATCGACAACGGTATATACGGCAATTTATGACATCTTGGGATGTGAATCCTACAGTTATGGGGTCAGGGTGATACCTATACATATTGAAAACACTCAACCCACGTCCCAGTAACAAACAAGACCTAGCTTAGATGGAGAGGGCAAAAAGCCACTTATTTATTTCCATTTTATTATTTATCCGCATATAAGCATCAAAACTAGAAAAATAAACAGATAACACCGTTCGACTAGTAGGAGTAAGAAGTGGGACCAAGCTGCATAAAGTATGATGGTTGTCCTTGTTGTCTGAATGTTCAGACACTTTCATTGAGTTAATAACCGACATATCTTTGGCTACTATTGTACAATAACTGATTTGACAATTGTTTCTTGTTCCAATGGTAATAATTATTAAGAGCGAATGTGAAGCTTGTACTATAATATAATTAATCTATTTACTCTTATGTTTTATTGCTGTGCGGAATTCGAAGCGGTTTTAAAAGCGGTTCTCTTGAAAGGTTGTTTCTATTCTGTCAATGACTTATAATTTCTTTGGATATAGTAATAATGATTGCAATTGGCTATATTTATTTTAGAACGTTTTTGTTTTTGTTATTATTTAATTCGTTCCAATGTCTCTCCTTTTATGGGAATGGGGCCAAACTCTTCAAAGAGATATGTTGGTTATAAAAAACCTTTTAAATAGTTTTGATATATGCTTTCACACAATAGCTGTATTCAATTGATTGGGCTACAAGCCGTATATTACGTGGCAAGTGTCTGATTGAACCACTTGTTGCTAGCAACCAATGCAATGTTAGGAGGACTATCTTCTAATCTAATAATAATTCTTAATTTAAGAAATTTCACTTAAAAACTCTAATTCATACGTGATTTATTAACAAATTTTACGCTTACGTATCAACATTATCTCACAATGTTCAAGCACCTGAATACTTACTGAAGACTCACTTATCAACGTAGGTAACATTGCGCTTGATTCACCTTACATTGACAGTACGTACAGAGTACAATTACCGATCTACAAGGCAGTAAATAGATTGAACACGGCTGCAGGGGGGCGTCGGGATCGTTCATTAAGGTGCCACCAGACACTAAACGTGAATATTGTATTTATTTTCACCGTACTTGAAATTTGTACAAGGACTGCGCGTGCTTGTCAGTTTTAAAAGTATACCTTAATTGCGATTTAACTTTTTATAGAACTATCCAATAAAGGAGTGTAATATATTTTAGGGTTGATATTGTACGGTTACATCTTTAAGTATGTATGACAGTTTCTTTATTTCATCATAATTTCTGAATACCATAACAGATTTAGATGTATGGGGTATCGTTATAATCCTTACCTTATCCGGAGTGACATCTTCTATTATTGTTTTTTTTTTTAATTCTACATAACGGCTTTTTACGATAGATATGTTATATCACCTAAAAGAACATCCAAACTTATTTTTTTGTTTATATTCAAAACCAATTTTGTTTAAATTATTGTTTAACACGTTAAATGTGAGGCACCAACCTTAGCCCTTATTGCCCTCCCGTCCCAATATCGACCTATCTGTATCAATTACCTGCCGCTTTGTGGATTACCGAATTTACCACTCACATTAATATTTTAATCTAGGACTACAAATTTTCGTAAAATTGTTCGAACTTCACAACCGATTTTCTCTGAGGCCGTGGTATTGCACCGGTCGAGCCGGCACATTCCTGTCTAAGCATGGCTCTACCACTGTCATCTATTCCGGTGGCAGGTAATTCATGGTAGCTCCACATTCACAAGTATTTTACTGTAATTACTCACATACTCTACTCTTTTAAACATAAGATAAACTGCATAATAGTAAATAGAGGTATAGAAATTATTTCTGTGCTCTATGGCCTTTATTTAACATATAGATAGGTACTTCACTCAGTCGTTCACTCCTAACACGCGTCACGTCCGGTGTTGCGTGGCGCTCTGTTAGGGACTGTGGACTAGCGGTTAATGGTCATCATTTTAGAGGTTTTCTCGAACATGCAATATGGCAATAATTTAATGTAATTTTCTATTTTTTATATATGTTCAACATTGAAACAATTCGCCTTAAAATAAATGACACGCAATTATATTTTGGCAGCTAACTTATCATTACTAATCTCTTATGGTGTCAGAAATGTTTTTAGTTATGATAATCTACTTGCGATAAAAGTGTCGATACAGTAGTCGTAGAGATTATTGTCGATACGATACTCGTTTTCAATGCTGTAGATTTTTTACGGTTAAACTATTAATGAAAAACCCCTAAATCACGAACTTTTGTTATTTGTTGTGCTTATTGAGATCAGCTTCTGTAGAGTTCTAGAAACATCATAGAGCTTAAAAGAGTTTAAGGAATATCCTACAATGTAAGCTATGTCGTTGCCCTACATAAGAAAGTACATTATTTGACTACCGTTTTTATTAGTGCCGTTCCATAAAAATGTGGTTATTTTGATAATTTCGCAGCATTTGTCGTAGCACAGGTACCTCATCTGTTTAAAACTATACTGAGGGTTCATAAATATAGCTTTGTATAAACCTAGGTACTGTATGTCTTGTTTTGCATTTTTATTTTTAAATGCTTTTTTTTTTTAATTTCACGAAAAACGTTTAACGCTGCATGCCTACGATGAATATTGATACTTTATTTTAATGTATTCATAAGTAGGTATCTATATGTATAGGTATCTATATCTTATTCATAATATCATGAATAGGTATATACTAGAAATCTTTCTGCCCCTTATAATAATCTACTCCAGTAGTCACAGACGAGGTATCAAGAGAATAAGGCTGGCAGAGCTGAGACAGAAATGCAGTGCGATATTGTTTGTCAAAATAACATTGGGTAAGTCAACCGCAAAGCAAACCACCAAACCGTAACACCGACACCCACCACCCCTCACAGAAAATCCCCAGATAATACGTATCTATTAGAGCGTATATCTACGATTCGGCTAAAGTATTCCTCAAACATGAAGATAGTCGACGAAAAATTCGAGTGGAGAAAATATGTATGGCAGCGGCAATCGGCATGCGAGGCGAGGGTCGACAGGGGGCGGGAGGTCGCGGCGGTGGGGTACCCCCCTTCGCTCAGCGCGCCAGTTCGTTTGCAACGTTTGTGCGTAGTGGATGTGTGTTTGCTCGTTTTTGAACAACGGTGCGTCGCGTGTGACTGATCGCGCGGAATACGTACGTGCGTGCATTCTGTGTTGTTGTGTGCCCCGAGTGGAGTGAGTGCTGTGTCCTGTTTTATTTAGTGTGTTTTTTTGACGATGACCGCGTGTGTTTGACGAGGGGATGTATCCGAGCGCGGGCGCTATGAACGCCGCCGCCGCCGCTGCAGCCGTGGCGGCCGCTAGGCATCCGGTAAGTATCACTAAAATCTGAAATAAAACCGATCACAGTCACAATAATAGTAAAAGAGAACTAAGTAAGTTCGAAAACTTAATATTCTTACCGTTCTCATATTTATTTGGAGTCGATTCAACAGCTTTTAAACAGTCTCACATAAAACTTTATTGTTTATATTACGGCAGACCTTTTTATGTTTAAGAATACTAGTTCAAGAACCAAGTGTTTCACCGTAAACAGTAATATTGGTTTTTCTAAATAAAAATATGTCGGTTAAACACGAACACGTAAAGTTCAGTTCAAAATGGTTTTCTAGCATCAATAACCGCGGGTGGAGTGGTGTGGAGCCTAGAACCCCCGTTCCCGCAACGATGCCCCCTTCGCCATTCTGCGATCATTGTCAGACGCTCAATTACCCGTGAAATTGTCTGCAAAGGACTTTATCATACTCGGAAATCTAAATGACAAATTAACAAAGCTTTTTCAAACCTTTCAACGCTATGTTCGTACAATGTGGCGTACAGTTTGCATCTATTTGTAAGGAATTCGTTTACACTGCAATGTGTTTGTCTACATGGTGCTATAACATGTGAAATGGTTACATTTACACCTCGTTATCAGTAAGTAGCAAGTACCTACATTGATTGCTCTCTATTGACTTATGTATATTGACAACTTTACTAGTGCAGTACTACCCAACAAATAAAGTTTAAACAGACCATAAGTTATAATGAGTTTATTACATATTATGTAGCTATCAAATTATTTCTTAATTAGATTTAAGTTATCCAAGAACTCCTAAACAATGTGCTCGGTGCTATAAATGGTTGTAGGTACTAATCTGCTATAAAAGACTAATAATTTTATTGTTACCTACATTGATATACTGCAGGTTACCATCCGTCGCAAAACTAACAAATAAATGTAATTACTTAATACATATTTATCCTCTGAAGTATGAGTACGAAATATTTGTATTCTTTCTTTATTCTACACAAAATAACATATATCATTAACAAAGAAAATAGTGTGTATGTACAGAACCGAGTTTAACCCATAATTGAGTTGTTCTTCAGCTATACCTATACATACATATATGTAGATAGAAGACTGATGACTAACAAACGTACCTATAACAATTTAAAGTTGATATTCTTCTGCAAACGTAAATACCTATCAATTATGCAAAACCTTCACTTAACCTTAATAACCAATTCGTCTCTTTACAACACTTCACCTTCTAATAAGACGTCGCGTCGTAAAAAAAGTTAAAAGCGTTAAAACAACAAAGCTTGTTCTTATGTTCGGTATTCCAAGTTTTGTTATGCATAATAGTAGACACTAAAACTATCTCAACAAATAGCATTTTCAGCAAATCTTTCAGCAAAAACGATAATTTTACTGATAACATTATATTTTTATGACAGCTTCAAATTGGTCGCTTACACACGCGAGTAGTAAAATAGTTTTTATATCAATAACATGTAATAAACATGTCGAATTGTACGGATAACATAAAATCCCCAGTGCACTAATTCTTTTTATTCGCCGTTAACGAAATGTCAAATGACGAAGTACACTCACATTATTTTTTAATTTAGGATTAACATGTGCAGAACGATTATATAGACACTACAATGACTGCAACTTTCAAAATTGTATAGCTACGAAGGATAGGCATTTATTTAGTGTTAAAAGTTGAAATAATTTCCTTTGTTGGACATTATAACGTATCTCGTCATCATTGGTCAGGATAAAACATATGGATGATGCATGTGGCATATTGCATTTGTTGCACTTCTTTTTCGTATGCTCTTGTCAGAACAGTCGTGGACAGGCATGTTCTCGGAGTTGCGCAATCAATCGCATAGAAAGTCTTTGTGTATACCAGAAGTTGAGGTCATCTTCATCATGATCTTAACAACCGGAATGTTTATGCAATTTAAATTGCTTAGACCAAACGACGTGTAAATGAAAATAACAATAATTGTATGATATTACTCCATTGTTTGCTAAATATCTTCTAAATTAAATTTTATGCAAAAAATGCCAACAAATATCTTAATCAAGATATAAGTAATTGAACGACTATGAGTATATCTTTAAAAGACTGCAGAACAGTGATTACTTTTATCGTGTTAATTGAACTATTTTGTTCAGATAATAAGCAATGTACACAACTTTGTTGCAATTAATTGATGTCTTCTCACGCGCGCAAGCATGGCTCTGAAATTGACTATAGAGGCCACTTTAAATTGACCCCCTCCGCTTATATATTTAAAGGCAAGAATCACTCTAATCTTAAACAAATAGGGACCCAGCTCAACTGACATGCAGGAAGTTGTACGATGCTTGCCACCTAATTGATGCAGTCATCTCTTTTTCAAAGAAATACTCAGCTTTGTGACATTTATAGGCAGTTCTGACCTTTTATAACTTTACGTTTCGTGAAATTTTCAATAGTTATAAATGTGGGTTGTTATGATTGGACATATAAAAGTAATTTTATCACACAGATGTTTTTAACACGTCAGCTTACGATCGATCGAGTGGCTATTTTTAATTACAATTTCATATTGAGCAATTGTAGAACTTGACTAATACCTACATATATGAATAGTAAGTTAAGTGACTTTAATATACACAGTCACCAACAGACTTAACTGTTCGCAATATGAACTCACTTAATTTTTAACACTCCGTAAAAGCATTTCATGATACGCTAGTCCTGAAGCGGGGGTGTTAATGTAAATGTCTATTTGTCTATTTGTTTAAAATCCGTGTCGTGTCCTACTCAGTCAACAGTTTACTGACAGAATTACCGCTACGAACTAATAAGATGGTGGCTCGTCAAATATACCAAGTTTTCTTCAAATATACATAACTTAAGAGTTCTAGAAATAATAATATAATAAATCTGTGTCAATGTCGATTATTTTAATATCGTGTCGAGATGAGTTATCAACGGCAACGTCTTGTCAGGATTATCACAGTGATAAGTGGAGTGTCTTGAGTCAATGATCACCCAAAATAATGCTCAACATTTGTAATAGATAAGGTGGTATCAGCTTGCACAAACACGGCATTTGGAGTATGCAAACAGTGCTTCATCATAATCAAGATTCCATCAAATATTAGCTAGGAATGGAGCACTGACATACTTAACAGTCACTCACGACTATCATTTGTTTAGCGGATTTAATTTTTAAGCATTTTGCCGTTTTTTATATATACCTAGAGCATTTAAATTTTGTCGAAAATTGTTATTTCATTATTATCAGTTATCACATCACTGACATCACACACACAGCTTACAGTACTAACTCTAGTTTTCAACATTATACACTCACAGGCACAATTAACCGCCCACCTTGTATTTCTTTAAATTTTCAGTAGTCAGAAAATTTTGACCACATTTGATGGAAGTTATGTTAAAAGCAGCCATTAAGGATAAATAAAATCACAAAAGTCTTTAAACAAAACCGTTTAATAAAAAAAATATGCCAAAAATCGATTTTACAAAAAATTTGCATGAAAATGTGATGACTTGAATTTTGAAAAAAATCGTCCGCTTGCTTTTTATTTAAATTTAAATAATGAGTATTACTACCTCGGGCCCTGGTGACTTCTTGTAGTCGGTTTGGCAATCCATCGAATATCCGACTGAGGGATATTATGCCACTTCTCTATCGCAGCCGTCTTGAGATCTTGCAAGGTCGCAGGGGCTGATATTCTTGCTCGAATACGTCTTTTTAGGTTGTCCTAAATGTGCTCAATTGGGTTAAGATCGGGACTGCGTGACGGCCATGGCAAAACTTGAATCCCGACCTCATCGAGATATTGAGTGACGGATCTTGCGGTATGGCATCGAGCATTGTCGTGCATTAATTTAAAGTTTTCACCAATAAATGGTGCGAAAGGTATGACGTGGTCTTGTAAGACTTCCTCCACGTATCTTTGAGCAGTCACACTGCCTCTATCAAACACCACTAGATCGGTACGAGCCTCGTAAGAGATACCTCCCCAAACCATTATGGATCCTCCCTGATAACCCACGGTTTCGATTATTGCACATGGAGCAAACCGTTCATTTTGGCGCCTATAAACACGCTGACGTCCATCTGGACCCCTTAAGGCTATTCTGCTCTCATCTGAGAACAGTACGTTCTTCCATTGTTCCGTAGTCCAGTCAGCATATTCTCGTGCAAAGGCAAGTCTTGCTCTACGATGCTGTGCAAGCAGCTGTGGACCGCGAGCTGGACGAAAAGCTCTCAGATTCCTTTCAGCCAGTCTTCTTCTTATCGTACGTTCACTTACAGTGACATTTCTCACCTCAAACAGACGTGTGCGCGCTTCAGTAGCGGTGCAAAAGCGATTTCTTAGCACGTTACTGACAACAAAGCGGTCATCCAGAGCCGAGGTGCACCGATGTCGGCCTTGACCTGGCCTTCTCGTATATGAACCAGTCTCCCGAAAGCGTCTGATGGCATCCCGCACTGTAGTTCGAGGTACAGCAAGCGTACGAGCGATGCGACGTTGGCTATACCCAGTGTCAGTTAAAGTCACTGCCCTAGCAGCACCAGTTGCATCCAGTGGCATTTTTTTCAGTCACAAACAATAATCGTACACTAAAAACTCAAATTAAACAATGTTCATACACGATAGCAGACAAGAACAAGAAATGTAATCAATGTAACGTTACTGCAACAATGTCAAACAGAGACTAAATTCTAAAAACGCTTCGGCGATACAAGTTTAAGGGTCGAAATAAGGGTTTTTAAGTGTTTAGTTTATTGCTAAAGTACCCACTTAACTAAAAACATAACAGTAGATAAGCCACAGTTAACATAAACAAACAGGGTGACGAAAAATATAGGTGGGCGGTTAATTGTGCCTGTGAGTGTATTTCGCCTGCTAGTTTGTATAGCGTCTGCGTCCTGCGTCCATAAATGTTTTTTTTTTGTTATAATAAATGCTGCTGTCAAAATCATGTCTAAGTCTACCCACAGCATTTACTTCCTATAGCATAATACGGTGTTTTGTTTCGGAGAAAATAAAATCAACTTTCTGATCCCCGAGCTGTCATATTAGTTTACAATTTTTTTTTTGGTTTCCAAAACACCCAGTAATACATAAAACTATGAGGATATCTACTATTATAAACTTTAAAACACGCGCTATAGACTAGAATTTTGCTCTCACACTGAACCTAAGGCGTTGCGTTACAAAGCCAATCTCAATGTTCAAATATTTGTCTATACATGTTTGGTTTGTAAGTGCGAATGGTGTTTAGATGTTTACTGTGCCGCTGAACTAGTGTGAATTTAGGAGCCGCGAGCTTCTACTATTAATATTGCTAACAACAAGTTGACATACATCGATCCACTTTTAGATTTTCCTCGAACGATGTTTTAATATAAATCACAAAAAAACCCTTCAATTTAGTATTCAAACAGAATTCATTCAGCAGTTCGGAATTCGAATTCCAAATCGAATAAATAGAATATTCTCTCCGGAGCGTATAGCAGGTAGACGTGGGCAGGACGTATTCAATAATTTGAAATAAGAACACGTACATATTTCTTTTTATATCCGTTTAAATGCATTCTGTTTAGTTTTGTTTTTGTGAACGGCTGGTGGATGCGGGCCTTTCATTCGGATCCTCTATACAATACTGCCACTCAAAAAGTGTTCATTGTATTTTAATTTGACCTTTTCGGCGATAATTTATGGGAACGTTTTTTTTTGTGGTGAAGGGAACGTTTACTCAATCTATTATTGCAAAGAATTATTTTAGTTCTTTTTCTGATCATCAGTTTAAAGTTTGGATTTTTTAACCACGTCGAGGACTACAGTACTGAAAACGGGCTGTGCGTGAGTCCTGAGAAAGTTAAAAGAATTTATATTTTTCGTGGCGTTCGACAACAACTTTGTTTCTTACCGGATTAAATTAATTAAATAAAAACGATAGGTTTTTTTTTTTTTTTTATGCGATAGGGGGCAAACGAGCAGACGGGTCACCTGATGGTAAGTGACTACCGCCGCCCATGGACACCCGCAACTCAAGAGTCACAAGTGCGTTGCCGGCCTTTTAGGTAGAGGTACGCTCTCTTCTTGAAGGTTTGAAGGTCGTATCGGTTCGGAAATACGGCAGGCGACAATTTGTTCCATAAGCTGGTTGTGCGAGGCAAAAAGCTTCTCGAGAAGCGCACAGTGGTGGAGTGCCAATCGTCCAGGTGATGGGGATGGATATTTTGTCGCGTAGGACGATGGCGGAAACCAGCAGCCGGTATAAGTCCGAACAATTCCTCTGAACACTCCCCATGATACAAGCGATAGAGGATGCAGAGTGAAGCTACATCTCTACGCAACGCCAAGGTGTCCAGGCGATCAGAAATATCTTGGCAGTCGATGATGCGAATCGCTCTCCGTTGAATGCGGTCAAGAGGCAGAAGTTGGTACTGGGGTGCACCTGCATAGAGATGAGAACAGTATTCCATGTGCGGCCGAACCTGCGCCTTATAAAGTTGCAGGCGGTGGGCCGGAGTAAAATACTGTCTCGATCTGTTTAGCACACCAAGCTTCTTCGAGGCTAATATGGCCTTACTCTCTAAGTGACCGCGAAACTGGACTTCGCTTGATATATCGACGCCAAGGATTCCGATACTGGCTGATGCAGTTAGGGAAGTGCTCTCAAATTGAGGTGATACGACCAATGGCATCTTTTTAGCGGTGAACGCGCAAACCTGTGTCTTCGTGGGTTAAATTGGACTAGGTTAAGTCGACCCCAATCTGAAACTTTTGATAAAGAAGTTTCGATTTCAGACACAAGTTTGGATCGGCTTTCGATGACGTTTACCCGAGAAATGTTAGCGCGGCCGGTGTAAAGGGCATCACTCGTGCTATCGTCTGCATAGCAATGGATGCTGCTAATCTGCAGCATGTCGTTGATATGCAGAAGAAACAGCGTGGGTGATAGCACACAGCCTTGTGGGACACCAGAATTAACAGACTTCGAGTCGGAGCATGCACCGTCAACAACGACCTTGATGCTTCTGTCTGTAAGAAAACTGGTGA
Organism: Tyria jacobaeae; assembly: GCA_947561695.1. Classification (NCBI taxonomy): domain Eukaryota; kingdom Metazoa; phylum Arthropoda; class Insecta; order Lepidoptera; family Erebidae; genus Tyria; species Tyria jacobaeae. The sequence continues at coordinate 7,539,109 of OX387221.1, forward strand.
GCCAATTGCACAGTTTCTCGGGAAGCCCATAGGAAGGAAGCTTCGTAAGGAGCGCTTTGTGCCAGACCCGATCGAAGGCCTTCGCCACGTCCAAACTAACGGCCAACGCTTCCCCCTTGGTCTCGATCGCCTGTGCCCACCGGTGAGTCAAGTATACGAGAAGATCACCAGCTGAACGACCCTGACGGAAGCCGTATTGTCGATCATTGAGGAGCTGGTGGTCTTCTAAGTACCGGAGGAGCTGGCAGTTAACAATGGATTCCATTATCTTGTAGAACAAGGAGGTGATGGCTATGGGTCTGTAGTTGGACGGATCCGAGCGATCTCCTTTTTTAGGGATTGGGTGCACTAGAGCTGTCTTCCATGAGTTCGGGACTACGCCAAGAGAGTAGGAAAGCCGATAAAGACGCTTTAAAACCGGTGCTAAATCTTTAGCACACGTCTTCAGCACGATAGGAGAGATTCTATCGGGCCCACTCGACGCATGAACGTTGAGGGAAAGAAGCGCTTTACGCACTGCCCTTTGTGTAAACCGGACTTCCGGCATGCGGGTCTCGCACTGCGGTATGGTCGGCGGTGCGCTTCCCCCGTCGTCCAGGGTCGAGTTGGACGCAAAGAGTTTGCCCAGAAGATCGGCTTTTTCTTTAGCGTCGTGGGCCAACGAATTATCTCCTATGCGCAGAGGTGGAAGGAATGGCTTACAAAAGTTCCCCTGGACAGCTTTGGCAAGAGACCAGAATGCACGAGTTCCGGAGGGGAGACTAACTAGTCTCTCGCCAATTCTGCCGATGTGAGCCGACTTCGCCCCAGCAATTACTCTTTTGAGGGACCTGGAGGCAAGTTAAATTGCTTCTTTAATGTGCTGGTCTTTACATCCCGTGCTGTCGCTGCATTAGCCCATGCTTGGTAACATTCCTGCTTTCGGCGGGACGCCGCTTTGCAGGTTTTTCCAAACCAAGGCTGGGACTTGCCACCTGTGGGAATCAGGGAGAATGGAATGAAAAGTTCCATACCCTGAAGCACAACATCCGCGACAGAGTCAGCAACGACATTGGGATCATCCGGCGAGAAGCAAACCTGCCTCCATGGGTAGGATGCAAAGAATGTTCTCATTCCATCCCAGTCTGCTGACCTATAGTGCCATACGCGGCGACTGCCTGTAACTGGCGGCCGCAGCGAGTGAACGAGTGGCACCATACTCCTAATCAGGCAATGGTCCGAAGAGCCAAGAGGGGCCTCAACGGATACTTTGTAGCCGTTAGGATGTGAGGTCAGCAGAAGATCCAACAGTGAAGGCACGTGGCTTTCTGCATCTGGGATTCGCGTAGGCGTTGCTACCAGCTGCGTCAAGCCATATGCCAAGGCGAAATCGTGAACAGATCTTCCCGCATGATCGGTTTTGCGCGAACCAAGCCATTCGGCGTGATGGGCGTTAAAGTCGCCAAGAATCACGATCTCTGCGGATGGGACCTGCTGGAGCACTGAGTCTGTAGCCATTTGGACGTGGTCGATGAGTCGGTCCGTTTCGGCATCACCGCTATGGGACCTGTAGAGGCTTACGTAGATGCGGGGATGGTCGTCGCAGTCTACACGTAGCCATAAGATGGTGAGGTCCCTACCTTCAAGATTGCCGAGGCGGCGAGAAGTGATATCATCTCTAACGTACACGCATACACCAGCCTTAGGAACAAAGGCAAAGTTAATGTGTAACTGAAATAATTTGTTATTTTTAAACAATAGAAGAATTTATGATTACAAAATATGGCAGTATTGAGGATGTAGGTTATAAGCAGAAGTCGTGAGTCGTTTTGTTGTTAGTCAACTAGGATGCATAGAAAAAAATATATAGAGATTTTAGTTTCACACAAACTTATTGTTAAATGCTCATATTTATATATTATAGGTAGGTACACCATCTACCTAGTAGAGGTAATGGGGCAGATTATAAACGTAGGAATAAAAGGGGACTAGTAAAGTAAAAAAATCTGCATAGCACCTGCCACTATGTAGTAGAATTTGCATCCTTTAGGCAAATACTGGTACATACTGTTTATTAGGGTTGGTAATTGAAAGCAAATAAGATATAACATTTAAAAACATATTTTTCGTACTCACATCATTTTTCTTTACAATATCTTTTTTAACCGTAAAGCCCCTTTTTATCTCAAAGAACGTTTCAAGTTCCTTCATGACACACATGTAAAATGTCTGAGGTCCTCAGAAGATTTGAGACTGGAGATCCCTTCGCATTCATATCGTGTACGGTTGAAGCTATACGCTTGTGGAATGCCTTGGTAGCGAAAACAATTACTAATTTTATGAAAATGGTTCATGATTATTTTTTATTACATTAGTTTGATACTTTCCGTATGTCGTATGTAGATGTATGTATGTATATAGTTGTAGCTATGTGTATATATGTATATATTTTATTTAATACATTTAAGTAGGTATATGTATATTTTTATATTGTTATATGTTTTGTACTTATATATTTAAGTATACTAAAGGACTGAATGTACAGAATATCTGTATATTTTTATATTTATTAGGTAAAATTTACTTTGAAATGGACTTCAAACTACCAACGTCCCCCAAATCATTTTGTTCCATCCCAAGGTTGCCTGGAAGAGATTGCATTTAGCAATAAGGCCGCCCTTTGTACAATATGTGTATATGTATTAAACTTAAAATGTGTGTTATTCTAATTCTACCAATGTTGTACAAATAGAGTTGTTATCTATCTATCTTTTTTTTATGATTTTCAATTTGAAAATGTGAAGTGCCTACCTACAAAATATAATTTAAGCTAAAAGATTATTTAATGCAATGATTCGCGGACGTAACGAGTAACCATCAAACCCTACCGAGCTACAACCCCACACGCGAGGTTCACACAGCTACCGTCAATATTGTTTTGTTTGAAACATACCTCGCGTTAGCTCGTAACTTTCAATACGTGTTTTTATTTTCTGATTCAATTCAACGATATGAACATGGATAAGTAATTGCTTTGTCGATTTGTGTCTTCCAGTTAATGTGTGTGGGGTTTCGGCTTACTAAAACTAATTACATTATTGATCGCTATAATTGAATTGCATTTTCTCTGTTATAATAGCAAGCATTGGACAATCTTGGTTATAAATTAGCGTTGTAAATGAGCACGAATTGCGGTGTGTAAATGAAGTCAGAATGTTGCGAACAGTGCCTAGACGTTGCGGTTAGGTTATCCACGATGTTACCTATTACGTTATTAAGTGCGATCACCCATTAGGCAGAGCGTGAGACGGCGGCGTGCGGCGCGGAGGCGCAACCGCAAGCCCGCCTCCCTGGCGGTTACATTCACTAAATTCCCGGCCACATTTTTCCCGAGCCCGATTGTCCGCAGCTCCATTTACAACGTCTACACGCCGCGCCAGTTCCTTTTACGCTTTTATTTACGCTCCTTTTATTATTTTTAAAGTCCGTTTGTTCCTCGCGCCGGCTCCGAGCGGCGGTTATTTATTTTTTGCCGTCGGCCTCCCGGCGACCGTGTGTTGTTGTGTCCCTCGCTTTATTTTTATTTTCGTGCTTCTTATTATGGAGTTAGTTTTTTTTTACTTTATTATTACGTGCTCGCGTGTTCGCCTTACTTTATTTTTGTGTTAAGAGGCGAGCGTTCGACTTTGTTTTTTTTTTTATTAATCGTGGCTCACACCGAATTATGGTCATTAAAGGATAATTTGTATTATGGTAATTTAGGATGCGTGTAATTTTTGTTTCGTGATAGAAATGTTTTTGTTCCGAGACTGAGATTGATGAGTTGCGTTCGTAGTTAGTAGTTACTATGTGTCTGAGATAATTTATATATAGAGAAAATTGGTGTAATGTATGTTAATATTTTATTATCTTAAAAATTATTTTACTTCTCATTATTTGTGTGTCATACTTCATCATTAAATTATTATTATTTTTTGTCTACAGGGTCCACCGCAACCCGGCCAGCCAATCAAGTTTACAGTTGGAGAATCCTGTGATAGGATTAAGGAAGAATTTAACTTTCTGCAGGCCCAATATCACAAGTCAGTATCACATTACTACATCATGTTTATGAATACTAAGTCGTTTACAAAAAAAAAACTATAATATAAGTTTACGTTGTGTTTATATCTATTTGATCTAAAAAGATTGAAAGAGAAATGTATGCCCCGGGCTAAAAGATTTACTATAACATAAATAAAACAAGTAAATTGGGATCATCCTGAATCCCCTGTCACCGGGTATCAGGGGAATCAACCCGTACCTGTCCCTTTGAGAACAGCCCTTACAAGGCTTTTTGCGACGCACCATTGTCGTCGATGAAAAAAAAAGGGTACAATGGGTTTTATTTACTCGAGTCTTTTAAAGTTTAGACATAAAGCGGTGAACTTCCCCATCGCATCGGTCCCACACTGGAGTGGAACGATACGGTCAATTAGATTACTTATATAAAGGAATAATGTATACAATAGGAAGTTTAGATTTTTCAGTTTTGTAGTTTGTATGATAATAAGATGAAGGTTACCACCAGCTTTAGTCGTGAGAGCTAGGGAGCTTATTTTTGCTTGACTTTCTATTTCTTTTTCTAAGGAAGTACATACGTACGCAAACTGTTCTTTCATTTTGAACAGAAATAAAACGTTTGATAATAACGTTATTTCATTTGAGTTTAATACAGATCTTGACATTCATCAATATTAGATTTTAGAACGACATATTATGTATGAAGTACCTGGATGATCGAGCTTCGCTCGGTTTGGTTTTTTTTTTGGTAAATCGCGTTTTTTGGAAATTATATTTAGATACGAATTATTTAGTGATGAAATAAATAAAAATGGAAAAATAGTTATAATCATCTGGACTCGAACCGGGGGTCTTCTACTTTCGGACCCCCCGATTTCAAACCTGAGCTATTATAAGGGTATGCCACTATCTACAAGGGTGTAGATAGTGGCAAAATTTACGTACGTATTCTAATGATATTGTAGCAGTTTTTCATTGCCTGAAAATACGGATAAAACGACGTTTTCTCAAAACGAAACCTAGCTAGATCGATTTATCGTCCCCGAAACCCCCTGCATACTAAATTTCATGAAAATCGTTGGAGCTGTTTCCGAGATTCAGATTTTAAATACATATATACAAGAATTGACGTAAAAAGGTGTTAGATAGATATATACTTTAGGGTGTTTCAAAAAAATGAATTTTTTTTATTTTTTTTTCCAAACAGGCTTAAAAGTTTCCTTTTGATGTCACGAACCGCCAGTGAAAACCGGAGCTCTTAATATTAATATTAAGTATGTCCTCATCGCATTTTTTTAATTCTCATAAGAATAACACGGGAAAAATTATTTTTGTCTCTTCTAATTTTTGTACTGTTCAAACGACTAATCAACTAATGAATCGCTGCTATAGTTATTGTAGGGAATTGAACGCTCTACAAAATGGGACTGATAAGATTTTCGATTAGTCCACGTGTTTAAGAGTTTTTTACGATCAAAATTCAATTTTTTTTAAATTTGATCGAAAACTCTAAATTTCACTAAAATTGTTAGCTTTATGGGAAAAATAGGGATCAAATTTTTTGTTAAAGATGAATTTACCTTGTAATAAACGTTTACCAATCATTTTTTTCCACAAATTGGAAAAACATGATGCTTAAAAATATTTTTTTTAGAATTCGTTTCAAATAATTTGAATCGTGGCCTGATAATGAAAGCTACAAAGTTTGTTTGGAATTTTTTAAAACCTTAAAAGTGACCAACGACGTTGCTGAACGAGGAATTGCGTTGATCGAAGAATATAACTGCTGCCTAACCAAAGATGAAGACCAGTTACAGTATCTATTACAGGTTGTTCGCAATCATCGACAACAATTTCCCGATTGTAGTAAAAAATCTCTCCAGTAACAGATATTTGATGTAATTAGATTAGTACATATTTTAAAAAACTTTAATAATAAAGAAATCAAAGATATCAACGTTTATGAGAGAATTAATTCATGTTTAACAAAAAATTTGATCCCTATTTTTTTCATAAAGCTCACAATTTTAGTCAAATTTAGAGATTTTGATCAAATTTAAGAGTTTTTTAGAATCAAAATTCATTTTTTTTTAAATACGTGGACTAATCGAAAATCTTATCAGTCCCATTTTGTAGAGCGTTCAATTCCCTACAACAATTATAGCAGCGATTCATTAGGTGATTATATGCTCTATACATTATTTCTTAAGTATCTAATGAAGATTGCATACAGGTACAAACAATGTCTCCTTCATGAATCTTAAGCTACTAAACCCTTCATTCGCCCGAATTAAATTTGTTTACTTGCGAGTAGACAAGTTCACGATCCTTAGACCTTTAAGCTTTGTATTATATAAACATGTACAGTCATAGATAAAAGTCGATTAACACGTCTTATATCTGGAATATCAAAAACTAAAGTTCTTATATTAATGGTGCAATTTACGGGTGCGACGGCATTAAAAATAAAATCAAACATTTTTGTTCCGCGTTACTTACCAATAACCGTTCTCTCATTCTCTGTATTTGTATGAACAAAAAAGAGATTGAATGAGCCGTTCTTAAATATTGTCGAACGACATGATAACTAATGTTATAGGTATAACCACTATAAACACTCCTATAATTATATCACTATCTTCGACCTTCATGAAGTGTAAAAAAGAATGCATTATTAGTTTCCTCTCTTTTTTGCTAACGTTATCTCAATATCTATAAATATGTTAGATCTTATATCACTATACCATCAATGCCGTTTAGATGATACCTCAAATGTTGAAATATATCATGCCGTCTAGGCATTAGGGCGTGACACAAAGACATCATACATATATCATAACCCTCCTTCTTGCGCAATCGGTTAATAATAATGAGGTATAGTTAAGGTAAATGCAAAATGTATATTGTAAAGCAATATGTAAATTGATGTTGATCGACAATCGTACTACCTATATACCTACATTACTTCAATGTTATTATGTTATAAAACTCTTATCAAAGCACGTTTTCAGTAATCGCTAAGTATGTAGGTAATAATCTAGAATTGAAATTGAGTAGTGTAGTTAAGTGTCGATAAAAACTATAACCATAACTGGTCTGACCCACTACGCATTCGATAACAGCTATAAAACATTCTGTTCGTTTCTATATTTTCTTATCTTAATAATGTCACAAGCACTTCTTAAATACATCCTCGAGTGTCAGATTTACTTTCACTTTCTATTTCAATTAATTTTTATATTGTCTAAGTTTCTTGTCGCGCCCTATGAATATATTAATCGCTTGACCTGTTATTATGACGAGTTTATCACATTCATAAATAAATAAAATATAAGATTGAGAATTGCTCTCAGAGAAGCACAATCCTCAAGAATTTTACTAACACACTAGAATGAATAAATCAAAAGCACAGAATTATTTATATTTAAAAATATCTATTTCAAAGCAATAAACTTGCTGCTATAAAATTAAAACCTAAACATTTTTACGACAAGTCCACGGTAATCATAATGTATTTTCTCTTTTGTTGCAGTTTAAAATTAGAATGCGAGAAGCTGGCTAGTGAAAAAATTGAAATTCAAAGGCATTATGTTATGGTGAGTAATATTTTAGACACCTGGCAACACTTTTGCACTTGTTTTGCTGACGCGAATCTATTTACAGCTTTCTGTTAGCTGCGCTAAATTAAATATTTTATAGAATTGAACCATCTGCTAAAATTAATATAATTCTATACAAAAACAATATGGTTTTTTGGGGTTTTTAGTACCACAGGAAAATATGAACATAATTATATGTATATTAAATACAAAATTATGTCGTATTATAAAATGTATAAAATGTTATCAGCTTATTTCCAGGTGTATAGAGATGTTAATTACATGTAACCGTTGTTATGGTGCTTGAAAACAACTCTCTTCTCTGTTCACCGCCCGCATGTCACAATGACAAGAGTTTTATTTGATTGAATCGAATGCACCCCAATGTTAAGACGGTTGACTATACATTATTATTTATTATTTATTGTGATTTTCTAACTTGTCATCACAATTTCAGATCATTAAGGCAGTTTCTCTCAGTTTTGTTTAACAAGAGAAAAACGAATTTGCGCTATAGCAAGTTTTTGGTCAAATGTTTGTTCAGACAATAAGCTGACAAACTCCTGACAAGTATATTTAGTTTACTTAAGGCTGTTACTTCTAGTATTAATTGATCAAGTAAATCTAACTTTAGCAATATTATATATATTTTTTTAATAATAGTAACTGATGGTTACATAGCATTAAATTAGTGACAGCCGTTGTATTTTCTAACGATTTTTAAAACAGCGCCGTATAAATCACGAAATGGAAAATCTATCAAAACACTTCGCGTAGACAAACTTATGTGTTGATTTTTCAAGAGCAGATGAGTTCTTTTACATGCTGATATATATTATGAAATGCGTTAATCTCAGCGTGTTTGTTCCATTCAGATATGAATCACGATTAAGTGTTGCCAAATCGTTTGCAATTTATTTTAATACGCTCTAGAGAAAATTTTCTTGAGAATTTTTATGTGTCGGAAACTCTTCTGGCCGCGGTCCAAACTGTTCCACTACGGATGTTTAGTCACTCGACTCCTATAATTTGAGGAAGCTAATCTGTGCCAAAATCGCACCGTGTCACTACTCCCCCGTTACATTTACACGCATAAATTGTAATCGATTGTACTAAAGCGTGCTATTTATGTTTCAGTACTATGAAATGTCGTACGGCCTCAATGTGGAAATGCATAAGCAGGTATGTATCGTTTATTTACTATAGATATATACATATATACAATATGGGAAATAAATTGGCTAGAAATGCAAAGTATAGTTTCTTTCCAAAACTACGAGAGCAGATTTTAACTTTCGTTTTCAGTGGAAATGTGGAATACTATAAAGGGAAGATGAGGGGCGAAATATGGTTATATTTTAACAACGACGGTCGGGCGAATTGGCGCTCGGGGAAATGTTGTAAAAGCAAAAAAAAATACGTGTTATTGCGCTGTGCCTGTTTGTTGGATAAACGTTGTTTGACAACGAGCCCCGCGGGCGTCAGGGGGCGCTCAGCAGGAGAGAGGGGCAGGTGGGAGGACGCCGCCTGGTCAAGCCACTTTGTTGACATTTCGGTTTTTAATTTGCACCGACTTTTGCTATTTTAATTGTGTATCCATTCGTATTTTCGTACATTTCAAAGCAATTTAACAAGCGTTTACAGTAAGTCTCCATAAAAACGTAATCACGGACTGTTCACCCGGCGGAATTAATATTTAACGTTATGGCGACGGGGTTTCATTTCAATACAACACATTATTATCGGAATACTGTCGGGGAAGGGAGCGAAAGTTCTACAAGCTCCCCTAATGCGCGTGACTAAAGCACAGAAACTATATCTATGAATTAGACGCTTAGTAGAATTCACAAAAAGGGGATCCTTATAGGGTTGTCAAAACACTAACAACTTTTTATAACATAATACTTGATACCAATACCGTGTTATTTTGGCGGGCAAAATTTTTACGAATATAATGTATTCTAAACGATTTAACTCTCACATACTAAAAAAATAAAATGTAGACTAATGGCAAGGTAATATCTCTAGTAAGATTTTCAATTCATTTCAATTGTGTAAATAGACAATTAAAATAATTATTATATAAAAATGTTTATTTATTCACTCATTATAATGTGGCCGGTTATGACAACCCTGACGCCGAAAGCGCCTAAACAATAGCTATCGTAACAAATGGGTACGTACACTTAGGGGTGCTACACAGTGGAACCCGAGGGTGCCACGCCACGGGGGGCTTCATGGTAATCTGTTGATTTTACGCTCGCCGGCTTGTCTCGAACCCCGCTTTTATTAATAACACCGTGTGCTTTAACACGTTTTATAAAAGATATCACAATCAATTTACTACAACGGAGACCTACGCGAGTAATATGAAACACTCATTCGTTTCACACAATTTATATTTACACGTGGTTGAAGTGAACAAGAAAGGTGTCAGTTATTTTCTTTTTTTGAAGTTATTTACAGACAATAAAATACATACGAAAAGTTTGCAAATTGCAAAAATCAAGTTATAATGTTGATAAACTAAAGAACAATAGATTGAAGTAAACTCCAAGGTCCGTAAAGCCGTCGGCGGTGAGTAGTATTTGTTTAGGTTCTGGCAAACTAGCAAACGAGGGGTGATTACGAAGGGTCGTATTGTTTCATGCCGCGGCGGACAGATGGCGGCCTCCATCCACTAGTTCAATGCTTGAATGCGCTATTTAGCGTACAGTGCCGGGCTTCATTGTAATGGATTATTACATTAGCACTTAACACGCTCAGTCTAGCGAGAACCAGAAATGCTCCCCGTCGACTTTGTTAAGCTTTTATGAGCTGCATGCGAACATTATACAATAACAAGTAATGTTTTATTTTTTATTAGGTATGCATGTGTTTTTCTTTAACGTCGCATGACGGTCGCTTCAGATTAAATACACAATAAAAATCTTGAAATTACCTGTAATCTCCGAAATTTGGACACGGTTAGGCTTGATTTTTTTTACGTTTTAAAGTAATTATTGCTTTTTTTTTACTCATTTAAGCGGAAGGTTGTCAAAAAGATTTTGTGTGCTTAAGGTAAAGAACTAAAATATTTTCCTTATATTTGACTTTGCCAAGTTTGTTTACACAGCGTCTTAGGAAAATAATACCGATTATAACGAGTGTATAAGCACGGCCACTGATTCCTTCGAGGCGTCGTGACTGAGTCGCGCCAGTCGGCATGACCGTGACTAACACGCGTTTTCCGCTCTTTCTGACGACGACTAATTGCTAAGATTTTCTTTTGTTAGTCGCGGGGCCGGACCGTAGTGCGGCCGTGCCGAATCACACCTACTTACGCTATGAATTGATTGTTTCGTCTTTGTGTGGCTGTATCGACACGGAGACTTATTGTTCTGTGCTTCGAGCTATTATTCACGCTCGGACTGACTTTCACGCTGTCGATTATCGCACCGGTTTCCTTACTTGGAATCGTTGGATGACGCAGATCCTTTACTAGTATAGATAGGTGCACTTATTTACGTTTCGAGTGTCCGCATACATACATATCATTCACAACGTGGAGTGATTTCATGTATGTCACGTGTGTTAACAGAGACAATAGGGTCGTGCTCTGCTCCGGCGTTTGGTGGGATGTCGATAAAATACTTTGTCGAGTTTTACGAGCAACACCCCTGAGGGGTGCACATGTCGCCACCCTCGCTCGCGATGTTATGGACGTTATGATATATCAAGCGACTCGTTACTTTGCAATGCGCTACACCACAACCCCTACTTTCGTAGCTTTATTAGTTTTTTTTTATTGTAATAAAATATCTGTTATTCCTTGTAATAGTAAAGTTATATCTTATTATTTGAGTAACTGACTAGGATTTATGAATTATTTAGGATTCGTATTCCGATGACTGTCTTACAAATAGTCTTTTCCAAATTTGGGAGTTATTGTTACGAAGTTAAATTCGTGAAAAGGCACTGCCATATTTATTTATTCCATGATTTAGACATAAGCACTATAAAGTTCAAAGTTCATATTTTCAAAAAATGTGTATTGTATGTATACACCTCTTATTCTAAATTGCCACAAAAGAATAACTTAGCAAACGATACATCTACAATGGTTCGTTCAAATACTAATATTTTATTGCACACATTCAATGCACCACAAAAATTACAAAAAAAAAAGTATTTCACGCAATGCATACAAACATAAATCCTATTAAGTTACCCAAGCGAGTAAAACTCATTTCATCAGTAAAGCATTCTAGCGAAAAATCCATTTCAATACTTTCGTAGCTGTACGTGTCCGTATAATTTAATAATCTCTGGGTTATTGCGATTCCATCTATTCCGTTGTGCGAGGGTGGACCGATGCGCTCAAATTATTCATGCGCGGCCCGGAGCATTGTTTGCCTCTGCATTAGGGTGCGCCCTCGCCAAGCGCCCGCACTCCGACGTTCTCTCTCATTGATAAAAACACTGCACGTGCCATAGCTTACCTACTGCTTATAATAATAGCCGGGGGACGTGAGCGGTGTCTGACCACACTGTGTACAAGCTCGCTTTAGACGGAAATAGGTATACCTACTTACCTACCTTTACACTGGTATCAAGTCCGAGTTCTCAAACATTAATGCCGTAGATTAACGATTCATATCATAATTATTGTTAACTAAATACGATTTAATCGAACGTGAAACATTTCGATAGCTAATTTAGATTATCACCGCTTATCGGTGTAATCATTTTAATACTTAATGCGTCTTCTAAAGCCGTAATTTGATTTTTATCGAACGTATAATTTATATTTTTTATAATTTCTTATAACACATGTACCTGACATGTGAATATTCTATTACTTGATTCATACTTTTTATTATATATGTATATATAGCATAATAAAAGTATAGTATACTCTTAAAAACAAATAGGCCGACGCGACGACGCGCGGCGTGCCTTATCAAATTATAGCCGTTGAGTGTTCACATCAACATGCAGGTAGTCGTTAAGGGTCCCCGCATAATAGGAGCGCTATCTCGTACATCTACACGCGGATACAGCGCTGTGAATTGTCTAAACGAACGCAACAACTCACAGTGAACGCTCAGATGCTTCGCGTGGCGTCAACGCTGTGCCTGTTCAGGGTTGTCAGCATCTGTGTAGGATAAATATTTAAAAAGTTGTCGGAACTATATAGATGATTTTTGGAAATATTAGAATTTATTAAATTGGAATTCTTTACCATACATACTTACGAATGAAATATAATATAAGATAAATGGATAGAATAAGCAATATCAAATTCTAAGACTTAAAATATTTTTTCCTCGTCTTAGATTATAATTTAGTGGAGCTATGGTTACACATTGTTTAGAATACGTAGTGACTTTAGTTTCTAACTTAAACTAAAATTCTTAGGACCGTAGAAATCAGACTAAAAAAAAACATTTAAATTGTACAGCTGGTAACCCTGATCACGTTCCCCTCGCTTTAAAAGCGAAATTATCTCTCCATCTACAGGGTGCGTCGCGCGGCAGATGGCGCTTGCAATAAAACCACTAAACGCGATATCGCCGCTCGCTGCCCCTCCGTCCGCTTTATTATTTGATCGGGGATCCAAATTAAAGGATTTGCTGTAACCCCTCGCCGGCGACCCTCGCCCGCCAACAATCACCTCTGTATTAAGTCTAATTGTGTTTTCAAATTCGACCCCTATAATACCGGGGACGTGATATTCTCTACCATGTGAAAAATAGGGCGTAGTCACCCTCGCTGCTTTATTAAATTGGTCACATTGTACATCGTGTTCTCAAATAACAATTTCTCTCAGATATTGAGTAGCAAAGTGAAGCTACCTTTAATTCGTGTATTAAAGCTCTTAATGCGACGTGACCGTGAGTGAATACGTTCAGTAGTGCCACGGACCTATAATTTCGATAATGAGTGAAGTAAGTGTTTTTGAGATATTTATTGTCGAATTATATATTGGCAATTAGTCTATTTACAACTCCATCTTTAACTATGTATCATGAAAGAAGAATAGTTTTATTATTAACTCCAGAGTAACAATTGCAAAATTAATTCATATTTTTATGAAGAATTTTAGAATTCTGTGCCACATTTATCTACAAGCTACTACTTTACAAGCAATAAAAAATAAAAAGCTTTAACAATATAAAAGCAGTAAGCTTCTTCATCAATATAAAATCTGTGCAACACAATACGAAACAAACCATTTATATAAATAGTAACAGACGACGAGCTTCGAGTCGGTGTACATTTAACGTTCTTAGAGTACCCGTAGTGTTCCACAAGTATTTCTCCTCGTTATTTATCGCCCCTTCTGCCGCCGGCGACGACGGCGTCAAACTAATTACATTGAATACGGCCCCTGTACCACGGACCACCTTAATTACACTGATTGAGACACGGATATTGATTCTAAAACAGTTTGAAGAAGTGTTGCCACCCTCAAATTACTTCTCGTTTTTAGTGATTCATTATATAATAACTATGTTATTTTGGGTAAGATGTCTTGGTTGTACACAATTTAAATACCTACATGCCTTTCTTGTAAGTACTACTTGATTTTGTCAATTAAATTCATTTTAGAGGTAATTTTTACATAAATACCTAAATACATGATTATAGTGTTTAATGTAATGTTTCGTTTATAATGTTCAAACAAGGCTTCAATCCTAGTTTTATAATCTTAGGTTAGTAAAATCCCTGAATCATGCTAAACGTCACAAAAATCTAGAAAAGTTTTGCGTTGACGAAATTGGGATAAACCACTAAAGAAATTTGTAGTCGTACAGTGTTATAGAGGCGGAGTCGTACGGTGATATGTTCGGTGCGGCTCGGTGGTCGGGCGTGAAACGGCCCTCATGAATAATGGACGCCTTGTTCGCTCCTTGAGTTTTCATTTAAAACAGACGATTTCTATTCGACTCATAAACTACACGCCTATGACTCACTCATTTCCCATTCAATGTAATAACCCGTAAAACTGCAGCTCGAACGTGGTAAGAATTTTAAGTGGCGGCCTTTTTGCTTAGCATACTAAATAAAATGTCAAGAGAATTTACATACTTAACATAATATATAGTTGCGTGTATAAATTCTGCGGTGCGTTATTCACAATGATTTTATCATTAAATCTCGCTTACATTATCATGAAAGCGGTAACAGTTGTAGGGGTACGCTGGTGTTGTCTATTTAAATACGGTGAAACAATGCAAACAGGCCAAGGGGTAAGCGCAAATACGGGGGGTGGCAACTCGGAGCTATTGACTGTCGGAGCCCTCGCAATCTGACAGTTGCCCCACAATACACTTATAGAATCTGTGTTTAAGTGCACTTTATTAGTGTTGCTCTTTGGTGCTATCAATCAAAACATTACAACATAAATCTTTCAGTAGCTTATTAAATTTATTACATCATTGATGTCATTGATTGCCTACTCGACTGACGGTAATACATATGGAAGATTTTAATGTCTCAAATGCAATTTTTTTTTATATAATCGGTATATGCATTTAAAGATTAATTAAAATTATTTAATTGATTGATACAAGTTACAGTGAGACGTCACTTACACAGATGCAAGTTATTTTGATAAGTAGAATGATGTTATAATACCAGCAAGAATGTATCTACTTAAAAACTACGGGAAGGCAACACTAATGAGGAAGTATGTTTTGTTCTGTTTGTAGCATGTATTGTATGAATAACTAAAACTGAACATTTAATTCTTTTCAACTTCTTCTTGTCGCTTCCAAGATTCTACCTACTCAAATATATCTGCTTAATTCTTTTATAACATAAAAATTCGAAGAAAACAAAGAGATTACAACACTGAAGCATGAAAAATCCAAAACGATTCCTCTATTAAACGCTCTCTTAATTTTCAAAAATCAATTTTACAAAAAGACCGAATTCCGGTTTGCGGGAATGACTCGTCTCCGGTGGCTTTTATAAAACATTTTCAAGTACCCACAGATATAAATTTACGAGGCCATGAAAGTAAGTCGAGTGGTGTTATTAACATCGTGGTCAAACGACGTTCTAATGACGAATTTTATTTATGCTTTTATGAAAATTTAACAGTATGCTATATCGATGTATTAGTTGCACGGACATGGTGAATAATAAATGAGCTTCCTTCCAATGGACATACGTTACTGTGCCCGATCGAATTGTAGACTACAAATTACATATTTACCATTAATAATTATGTGTACACAGTATAATACATATTATAGCTATTTCTTTATTGAACTGTTCTCTGCAACAGTGGTAGAACCATGCTTATATAATATAATGGCCTCACAGAAAACCTCTCCTTTTTCTTCTCCCCTTTCCCCACTCCTCTTTCATCTCCTCATCCCCTTCTCTTCTTTCTCCTCCCTGCATCCTCTCATCTCTCATCACCCTCAAAGGCGAGCAGCGCACTTACGACTCGAGTTGCAGGTGTCCATGGGCGGCGGTTGTCATTTACCATCAGATGACCCGTCTGTCATCGTCTCCCTATAGTATAAAAGAACAACAAATGTGTAATGAATAAGAGTTTCAAGTCAATATTAGCCTTTGAACTCTATGAAGCAAAAATATAGTAGCTTAAAAGCTACGGAATAAGTATAGATATTCCCTGTAAATCCGTAACAATATTTAATGTTTTAATAATCATACCCATTATTAAATATGGTGTGCTCTTTAGTAGTGAAGCACGTTGGTGTAGAGTTGTCTAAAATAAATCTATTTACCATATCATTGCTATTATCCTCGATTTTATAAATTTATTCAAATGAATAGTGTAAATACACTAGCGAGGCAAAATAGAAAATTATAGAGGACTCATTACGTTTAGAAACTTTAGTCATAATGTCTAAATTATTTGATAAGAATAGACTATTCCTTTTCGCTACCATCGATCGTTCTAGCATTGTTAGAAGTGTTGACATGTTCTCACAATGAGTATTGACAATCCTGTGTTTGTGAAGTGAGTAAGAAGGAGGGATTGAAGACTTGGGACATGATAACGTGCTTCTTACACTTGTGTAAGAATGTATAGAAACAAATTTGTGACTAAGATAAGACGTAGCATTTTTTTTGTATTTATACTAAACAAGCAATCTTCTATTATTATGCATATATAAACAGCGTAAATAAATATTGTAATTCAATTATACATTTTCCTGCAAACAACTATCATTGTCTTATAAACCGTAAGTAAATATATTGGTCAATTAACGAATTTATGTTTTCAAATCCATACATAACTATGACCTATGTATATACATATAACGCATACTGAAGTATGCATCATACATGTATGTAAGTATGTTAAGCATACATCATTAATGATTTTATGTGGTCTTTAGAAATTACGTTTTGTGTACCTAATACTGCCTTTTAATCTAATAAAGATATGTATATTTACTGAGAATGGTACACTATGAGAATGATACTCAAACTGAGAATGCTGACGTTGTCGTCGTGGAGAAGGATCCTGCTTCTTGGGCGCTGCTGTCTATCATTTTCTGAGACAACTGGTAAACAATGACTGACATACAAATCTGCAATAATAGTCCTTTTATATTCTAGAATGATTGTTGCGACATGACGCGTCCGTCCAAAGCATAAACTTAAGAATTGACTTCTGCCCTTCTTTTCTTCAATCGTTAATTTGTGCAAACGAATGGCATATGAATTCATTGTACATCTACAGATTCCCAAAGAGTTCTTGATTCGAATTTTTTTCATCGGCTGCTTTTCTTACTGGCTTATTCTAAAAACTTTCAGAGTGACTCGTGAACATAAATGATGCATCACACTACGCTACACCACAACAGGGAAACTATTTACTTTTCAGCTGTACTAATAATGTTAACCGATACTAGGTACTTCACCAAACGTACAAAATAAGCATTTTCAAAGCGAGTTCAAACATGTAAATATTCCTGTCAACTATTTTAATAGAAATCCTCAACAATTTCAGTCTGACATAAACGTGGAGGCATGTCCAGGTTAGAATTAGGGCAGAATTCACTGGAGTGGGTGGATGGCAAGGCGCGCGTGTGCGGCTGCGGTTAACCGCGGTGCTGCGGCTGCGGTGTGCTCGCCGCGCGGTCGACAGACCTAGTCCGGCGAGCCGCACGGGTTCTCAACACCCACATCCATTTAAATATATCTACGACTTGTTTTGTTTATCTCGATACATTTGAATTATACGTGTAATAAAAACAACCGCGTACGCTCTTAGAGTATAGCTAAGCTAGCTCTAAGCTTTGTCTTAGATTATAGGCTAATATAAAATGCAACAAACAAGCTTAAGACTAATATAAAGTTAACTATGGATTTATATGTATATACTGCCAAAAAATTGTAGGACCTCTCATAAAACACGGAATTCCGTGAATGCGTCTTATTGTCAAGAGTTTTAAAACTTCCTTTTAAAATTTGTAACGGTCGGATAGTCGTTAACTGTTCGTTGCATCTAACAAATTAAACAGTGTTCTGTGACTGTTGTGCGGGTACTGACAGACACTAACAATAAGCGTCGGGCTCGCAAACACGCTAAGTAAACACATGCTGTGTAAACTCGCAAACTCCGGCCCTCCTAGCCTCGCCTCACCCGGTTTCGTGTCCGCTTCAGCCATAACTAAATTTCATATTTATCTTTAGCATATTATACAATTTGAGTTTATACATAATCATATGCCCCGAAAGCATAATATATTATTCCCAATAAAAATAACAAAACATTGTTTTAAAAACATAGTTGTAACAAATCACCGTGTGCCCGATTTCCAACGAAATCTGATTTCACCGATCTTTGATCACGAATAATGAATGCCATGTATGTTGTTGTAGCATATAGCAATAGCAAGTAGTCGGCAGTTGACAAGAGATAGTAAACAGTGCAGTGCAAACGGTCTCTTTAAATAAGCACGCTTCTATCGCAACTGGACATATCGTTTGTGCTATTTGTGCTTTGCAGCTGTACAGTGTACACATACCCTATCATCCCAAACTAATACAAATATGGTCTTTGTTAATAAGACTACATATAATTATAGTCTTATTGTAGAATACACACATAATACGGCTGTTTGGAATCAGGACCTAGGGGTCATAGGGTAGCAAACTATTTTTGACACAAATAGAACACGACGATTCAAATAGAGAAAAAAGTATTTATCTATAGACTTATAGCATATATTATACTTTTTACTGACAGTCTGTCTTATACCTGATTTATCACTTTTCATGAGAGCGATTTACTAAATATTTCAGATCGGCATTGATATGTTTACAGATATCGACTGTTTATCACAGTTTAACATAGTGTTTATCTAATACCTTTATCGCCTACTTTACTGATCGCACATAATACTGATACATTTACTTTATCACAAAACTTGGCATAATCAACCTAATCCATTTTATTACAAAATCCGTGATAAGGATAACCCGTTATCGTTTCTAAACGAAAGCAAGAAAACTGAGCATAAAAAATCATGCTAGATAACTTTGAATGATAACTCGAATTTTTTAATCGAGTTATCTATGTTGTTATTTAGAACAAGTCAATTTGATGAGTTGTCAATTCTACGACAGCGAGCCGACATCACCGATGCGTAATAACCGAAAATTATCGAACCGCATCGAACCGAAAGTAATGCGATGCAAACACGAATATTGAAACTGACTGTATTACACATATATTGGCTCCATTGCACGTGTATTTAACAGTACTAATTACTCTGGCCCAGCACTACAGAAAAGAATTGGTATTTGTGTTTATGTCGAGTGTATCGCCATTGTTGTAGCACAAGCCACGAAACACATAAGCCGCCGGAAACGTTAAGTCATTACAATACGACTTGGTAAAAAAGCTTCGTGCACCGTAGTGATTGATTTGTCCATACTCTATTAGAGAAACCGCTTGTGAAACCATCCAGCGTCTACAAATTGGTCAATTAATGTGAGTCGAGAAACTTGTTTGTGTTTCTTTATGATCGTCTGTGTGCTTTGGCTGTTTCATCTCGGTGCAAATATACTATGTGACGTATCTTTTCTAGGTACATTTGTTTACACATTCACTTAATATGATTTCATTTAAATACAAATATACACTTTATCGTTCACTCATGTATCTGAAAAATATCTGAATGCGTTGTTTTTCGAAATTTGAGTTACCCACACGTCTATAAGCGCTCTCGTAAAAAGTGCCGACTCAAAAAGGCTTCACGCTTTACCGAGAGGCAAGATACACAAAGGGCAATAAACGTTTGGCGTGGACCTAAACAAACAAGGGTAGCTAGGAAGCTGGCGCTTTGTTTGGCGAGAAACATGGAGTCAACAGAGGCGCTCATTCGCCTCCCCGCCCATTATGAAACCGTGTCCCCGGCTTGCCAATGGGTCGAGGCTCTTGTCACATGTCCGCGCTAATATGTCAATCAGAACCGCTCGATTGCTCCACTTCTGTTCAATAATGTTTACGCTCAACGGATTTATTCAACGTAATGTTAGATTTGTGAAAGCTTTAATAATGTGAAATTCAAACCAGCTTTGTATCTAACTCTTAGATTTAAGTGTTGACATAAACATATATGTATATAGATACATACATATATTTGAGCATCGTGTGCGACCTATTTGTTAAAGTATTCACTTTATAATTACAAGAGGTCTGTTATAAAGTTTATTAGCTATCAGAGATCGAAGGTATAAATTGACGGGTGAGTATCCGAGCATAGCTGGTTTTTGATCGCGCAATTACAATCTGATTACGAGGTGACACTGGAGCGCGGCGGCAGACTCGACTCGATATCGAGATAACGACGTGTCCCGCTCTACACACCTACTCGACAACTCTCGAATCAACTTGTTCTTGCCAAGTAATTATATCCATTTGTTTATAATGAATATTAATGACATGCCTTGCCCACCGAACATTCGGTTTATAGTAAGTATCGACGGTGGAGTACCAATTATATTAAGTAAAGATAGTTATTTTGTCGTTTACGAGCACTTCACTCCAATGCGTACATAATTGGAATATTTTAAAATATTTGAGAGTAATCCTACCCTAAATTCATTGTTTGCTGTTTAACAATGCGTGTAAAAGTACACGTAAGTAACATAAATGTAGACAAGCAAATCGAGTAGGCAATTAGAAAGTTATCGAGAAGCGGCCACATCGGTTGGCGGTCGACAGTGTGCATTATCGATGTGCCAGCCACTAATGTTCCATGACAAGCTATGTTTAAACAATTATTGCTCCACGAATGCGATACGAATCGATGATAATGTTGGCCTCTGTCTACAGCAATAATAGCCCATTTATCGACTCTACTGCCATTTCGTCTGAAGAATTATTGCCAAAACCATAAGAGCGACGTCGTCAATACAATAGCGTGCCTTTTCGATGGGTGACTATTTTGTTTAATAAAGTGGAAACTTGCGAGAGCGCCGCGGGCGAGACAAGCGAACCCGGTGTGCATAAATTATTCACAAAAGAGTCCAGAGTCATTAATGAAGACTGCAACTATAGTGGAAGTAGTCTGTCATTTAATTTATTTTGACAGATATATGTATATTGAACAGAATAGTGGTTAAGCTGTAAGTGTAAGACCTTGCTGTCCAACTTATAAGTAAATCTTTTACAATTTAACCTATCCTTTTACAAATACATGACTAGCTGTATCCTAAAAATTTATATTCTTAATGTGACGTTGAAATGTATGGATTTGTTTGACGTGCCTTTTAGTATTCGTGTCGGCGTTGTGTCTGTCACGATGCTCAGGCGCAGCGTGCGCGTCCTACGATAACGGAGACAATAAATTGTGGCGTGTGACCGCGACCTGCATTCGGAACGCGACCTGCGATTCATACGAGTAGAAACTTACACAATCGACTGTGATTTGCGTTCCAATTTGAAGCTTATACAAGCATATTCTGTTACCGTGTGGACATAAGGACAATTTTTAATTTGATTTTAGTGTTACTAAACGCAGTTATAACACATTCAAAGTTCTGAGATAATAAACGCGTTTTCAATGCATATATTAAGTTTATATAAAGATGTCTTCACTTAATAGTTTCCATTAATGATTCCTGTGACAAGTAATTTTTGCAACGTAGTAGAGTTTTGCAACAATTACAATATTTCCTCCGTCTAATAGTTTTTAAAATGCAAAATTTCTGTTGTTTTAATTTAGAAACGTATTTACAAACGACGGTGGTTAAATCAACTAATTAATAAAATCGCTCAACACATGTATTAGATGTAAATGTCAAAAAATTGCATTAACTTCTATCGTTTCTATTGAATTAAGTTTTGTGATGTAGCGATAAATGACACTGAAACAAATAGAGTATACTGTTGGCAAGATGCGGGGCTGTAGATTAAAAGCTCCACCGACGAAACCACGTGAAAATCGCGCAAAAAGAGGAGTCACCCGCGGCATTAGCGGATGAGTGTCGGAGCCATTAGTGCACCTCCTCGCCTCTGCACCGCACCCCAACCCCCTTCTGTCGCCCGTTCACCCCGAAACCCGACGTTCCTCTTTTATTTCTCGCGCGGGGATGAACTCCTTAATGACAAACCGTACTATATCTTTTGTGGAGAGCTCGCAAAAGTACGTATTTTGTGGCCCTTTTGTACGCTAGCTTTTTATTCCACCGTTCGTACTCGTAGCTACTATTGTAGAGTTATACGAGGTGCAGATAGGGCGGGATTCTCTGGCTCGTAACAATAAGAAAAACTGCTTTAATCTGAAACCCTTTGTCGATATTTTGTGTTCAATGGCGCTATTCCCTGATTGAATTTCGATATTGCGAACTAGGAATGTTGTGAACTTTCGCTACGATACACGATAATATTTTGAAGTATACGCTGGATTGTATTACAGACTCTTGCTATTGTTAGTGCAGCGATTCACCTTCTAAGAAGTCAATATGACCCTAAAAAAAAAAAATTAAAATGATAATGTTGGGTCTACGGAACTATAGTATCTCTGTAATAAGATGTCGGTTTGCTTATTTTTCTGTTGAACATTTACGTCGCTAGGATCACTTGCGCTAATTTAATCACTACGCTACAGCTGAACATTTTAAAATTACATATTTTGGTTACATAATGCTCCGCTTTTATATTCGTTCGAGTAATTAAAACATACTTCTTAAAAATATTCACACACGTCTGGAATTATAATTAATTACTTAGATAAGTAATTATACATTCATAAGAGTTTTCACTGTAGAGTCAGTGACGCTCTCGGTAATATTTGAATCATGCGGTATGTGTATATGAGCCATGCGGAATGTGCGATTCGCTGAGAAACAAACATATAACTAACTCTCACTACAATTCTCTGCAATTCACGGTCTGTTAGTGTTAAAATTAATATTCAGTGTCGCCGCTGTACGGTGTAAGAACGAAAGTCGTTCATCATAAAAAGCGTTAAATTTAGAGCTGGGTATTTTCCAGTTTAGTAGTAAATTTTCACAATAACCTTGCGGCGGGTGGCGGTGTGCGGCGAATGAAAATGTAATTTGCGGTAATTCGGCAGCGCTGCTGAACCGTGCGGTTGCGGTGCTGCGGCTTGTCCGCTTCGCAACGCGTGTCAACGAATGTCAATCGCCAAAGTCAACATCACACATGTACTATACCACTATGTATTCCAATGCTTTTAAATACATATTTAAAATAATGAATATATATCATACCATACCATACCTGTATCACGTAAGGCGTAGGCAGAGGTGTATAAAACACCCATATAATAAATAAGTTTAACAAAATATATTTTTTAGAAAGATTTTTTTTTACAAGTAAAAAAGCAACATTTTATATCAATAGATTTAAATGGACCTGCTCAGTATAACATACTTGTTAAGCCGTTCAGTACCGATGTAGGACTATTTTAGAATTTTTGGATGGAACAGATATTAATGGACTCTGTGTAACATTTTTAAATAGTTAGTTAGCAGTGTTCTGTAAAAGTTCATATCACGACTAACTTTTCTTAAGCGAAATTACTCTGAAATGTAGATTCTCTGAATTGGAGTAAGGAAACAACGATTTAAATCAGGTTCGGATCGTGTTTGTGTAAATTAAACAACACCTCCACTGTAAATAAACATAAGTTTTTAGATTAACAGGGACAAACAGAATTGATTTGTTTTTCTTATAAATACACATGTTATGTACATATATATTATTTGAATAGTTGACCATATGAACATGTTATTAATTTAGTTTTATTTAAATATGTTTTTTCTATGGTCCTGTAACTCTTACCCTATGGGATAACGGCCTTCCTTAAAGATTCATAATAATGATAGTTATTTATGGATATACCTTTAGGCCCAAGACATTCTACTACACAAGAAATTTAATAGGTCTATATTAAATAACAACAAACAAAATAAATAAAAGTATTCTGTTCCATATTCTTCTTGGTTATGCTTAAGGATTTCAACTTTTTGGCTTTAAGTTTCCAGGGAAACACAAATATTCCAGGGACCTTTTATTTTCGTGTGGAAACCCCCACGGGTCGTCACCTCACCGGAGCTGACGGTGAGGTGATTCGGAGGGTGTTACGTCACGAGAGCGCCTATTGCTAGGGAACTGGGATATCCTCAGAAGGAACCATCCGGGAACAACATATTATATCTAACTAAGATTTAGTGTTATTAATTTGAACTTCAGGATTATAGATTAGGATGCCCTGTGTGTGAGAAACCTGAGCATGATATTAATTCTTCGCTTTCACAGCCCAACTTCTAGACCATAGAAGAATATATAGAATTTTGTTAACAGACTAAAATTGTCATAGCCCAATTTAACCGAATGTTTATGTTCCAAATGGACAAATCATGTTGTTATTGTACCACAAAATGGCTTTTGTTTAGTGTTTAGTCAATAAAATGTGATCAGTTGACGCATAAATCTCTTGTTCGAAAAACAAACGGGGAGTGTTGCAGAGGCAGAGTAAATTCGCGTCGCGTTGCCAGTCGGATGTTACAAACAGTCCATTTAGCGAGGCGGAATGAAAGTACAATTTGCGGTGGTGGGGCCGCTCTGTGGGCCACCGCGCGCCGAACGCTCTTACATGTGCACACACTAGGCTTTAACACCACCCATGGGCATTATTTTCTTTTGCTATAAATACTAAAAAGTATCCTGATAGGTGTTAGAGCTGCCATTAAGTAACGATGAAGTGTTGAAAGTTAGCTCTTAGCATAAGGTATGAAAAAATTTACACAAATATTTGCAAGGCAAATGTCAAGGTCTATTGTAATCATACTGCACTAAGCAGATGCTTTTGTAACTTTGATGGTACAACAACCTCAACACTGTCTCAAAACTCACTTAACTATATAATACACATACAAAAAAAAACGAAAAGAAAAAAACATTACTTGGATCTAACGATTATTCGAACTTATATAACTATGTATAACCTCGTAAACTTAACACGGTTATATTTATTATATTACTATAGATATATGTATTTATTTATCCGATTATCTATTGGGTTGACAGGTTCGACTTAAAAGTATAAATTAAAATTTTAAAATATTCCCTCCAATGATAAGGAAGATTAAAAACGGCTAAGCAGATCTTCTAGAAACATAGCTTAACACATTTACATTTACATAACTAAAAACAAACACTCGATTACGATACCAATCAAACAAAAAAAACTTAATCAAAATCGGGTCATCCGATCAAGAGCTATGATGTCTCAGAAAGACACACAGATACACACCTCAATCTTAAAGCACCCTTCTTTTTTGTCTGGGTGAAAAGAAAACGATACTACTATTCAAAAACGATAAAAATATTACTTTAAAGGGCATCTTTGTAAAGTTTCCATCACTACTCATTTTCTTTTTTTGCACATTTACGAACGATTTCTGGGAACTGTAAAATACATTATCGCGTGACTTGGAGGTCAGTAATCACCGCAAGTACACCGCTATTAGCAGGTAGTCCAAGTTGTTGCTTTAATCATGTTGTAATATCGACCTGAGCTGTAGATAATAACTACTACTAATGAGACCTTTGTTATTTTTTAACACAAATTGTGTGTAAACATCAGACGTACTGACTGATAAATTTCTCTCTGGCATTGTTCGGACTTTAACGTGATAAAATTTCCATCCCCATCACCTAGATAATATGCACTCAACCAATGTGCGCTTCTTCAGAACCTTTTTCCCTCTCATAACCAGCCTGTAGAACAAATTTTCGCCTGCCGGATGTCCGTGGGCGGCTGTAGTCACTTACCATCCGGTGAACCGAAGCTCGTTTGCCATATCCCATAAATAAAAAATTAACTTATCTACATATAATTGTCAAACTTAATATAGTATTGTGATTAATAAGAGACTCCTCGATTTTAAACAAAGAGCACAGGTAGCAGTGGTCATAGTAAGTTTTCGTCACTTTCTATTGTAGAAACATGTGTGACACACATCTCATTACTGTACATAAGTGTAGAAAATATCTCATCACTGCTACTATATGATGTACATATTCATAGACTACATTTTTTTTTATGCTATAGGGGGACAGACGAACAGACGGGTCACCTGATGGTAAGTGACAACCGCCGTCCATGGACGTATAATACATAAGCGTATAACCTCACGATAATAGGTAATCCTGTGATTCTGAGGTGTGGGATGAAAATATTTTGGGTGGAACACATTTCAGTCGGAGAAAGACGTAACTTAACCGTTGAAGTATTAAATGCATATAACGTTATCTTATAACTTCAACTGTCAAGTATGATATATGTACATATATGTATGACGCTGTTTCCGACCAAAGCATTTGATATTCATTAAAAAAATTAATGCCAACGATAATATCTGCGTTCAGTTGTAATTAACGTATTCGTGTTATTAATAAACTCATCGGCTGATAACCGCATTACTGAACTTTACGGTCGGATGATGACGACCAAATATAAAACAAGTGTCGAAAACGAGTCCATTGTTTACACGTCTCGACAAGGGCTTGATATAATAATACACTCAATTTCGTTAATTCGTCGCCGATTCACTGCGAATCTGCGAATAAAATTAATGTTCATTTAAACGGAAAATACGAACAAAGCCAATAAATAGTGGTGCTTGGAAACGCGGCGATTTATCATTTCATACAGCTGCGTGCATAATTGTTTATCGTGTTAATTTTATTTGTTGTGCCCCGAACTACTTATCAACTAATTATTGAATAACCTGCATCAGAATGTGAAAACATTTTCGGGGGTGTATTGTATTCATATGTAAAGTAGCATTCTACAGTTAGTGGGCCACCGATGTATTCATAGCCAGTTTATTTTATTCAGCCTAGTAGATATGTTAATTTTTATTATACATTTGATATCGATGAATGCTTTATTGTTGTTTTGTCACCATGCGACACATAGCTATGATATTGAGTGGTGTAAAATTACCTTTGTTTTTCAGACGGAGATAGCAAAAAGGCTGAATGCGATAATAGCACAAATATTACCGTTCCTGTCTCAGGAACATCAACAACAAGTGGCTTCGGCCGTAGAAAGAGCTAAACAAGTTACTATGACAGAACTTAACGCCATAATTGGGGTGAGTACCTCCTTATTTATTTTTTACCTAGCTACCTTATTCACTATGTCTTTAACAAGAAAAAAAAAAAAGATGTTGGTTACACCTTTTCTCAAAGACCTGGATGGATCGGTTCTGTAGAACCGAGACACAAAACAGTAATATTACATTATGTTATCAGCACAATTTTACACCTACATTAGACTATGCCCAAATGCATTACTTGTAAAATTTTCGGTAATTAATTAAGATCATGTTAAATGTAAATTCTTCGTAAGAAATTTATGGTTGTATACAATATTTTAGACAAACCGAATCATATTTTTCAGAGGCACACTGGTTGAAAATGTGCCATAGAATGTTTAGCGTGCCGATGTCTTTAATTCCACGCGGATGGCAAATGGCGAGTGTGTGGCATCTGTCCAAACATTTGCGATTCAACGCCGCGTCGCTGTCATTACTTAGTTATTGCAAATATTATAAACGACTGTGTTGATATAACTTGATATTATTTTAATGTTCCGGTTAAATTGTACCCTCTTATACGATTGTTGTGGTGACACGTACATTCTAAAATCTGTTCAAATGAAACTATGGTTAAACTGTTATTAAAGTACTATTGAAGGAAGTACCACAAGAGATGTTGCTTGTGTGTGTTAATTCTCTAAAAGAACGCCAACAGGTTCGAAGTTCGACGGTCGTTAATTAAATGATCTAAGCCGCGTAAGACGTTGGCTGCGATCCAACTACAAGGTATTGATAAAATTGCTACAAACAACCGCTATAAGATTATAAATTATTTTACTAAGCCCACACTCTGCATGAATTAGCATGTTTATATAATTCAGAACTGCTACTTTCAGCCGAGTGGGCAGTTCAATTGCTGAGCAGAGAGAGAGCAGTAGTGTAATGACCATTTCACACTATCTCTTGAGTATTCTAATTTACATATGCGATGTTTACATCATACATATACACACCGGGCCTCGAGTAGTATCTGTTCATAATTTGCATATCTAATTAATTTCACAACGCTCTAATGTAATATCTAGCGATTGTCGTGAGGACTTCATTGCCCTCTATTATATCAATAGGCTCGTTCGCAGTTGGGTGCCAAATCGTTAGTGTGACCTATTCTCTCTATGTGTTAACGTTCGGCGTTAGAGAACTGTGAATAGATGTACCACGACGAAAATAAATCACTTTAATGATAATGAGGGCGAAAATAAAGTGGTGGAACTCAGTCGTCGCTCATCCGTCTGCGGCTGATAGACTGTTGCGGACGAGAGAGCGCTGGCGAGCCGCCAACTCGATCACAATGTTGCAGTCTCGCCCCCGCACTCATTCCCGAAGACAAACCGACTTAATGGTATTTAAACGAAGCAAACGCTTTAAAAGTTATCTACATTAGTATCTACCGTCATAGTGTTTTGGATACTCACCAAATTGTTTGTTTGGATTGACAAAGAGATATCTGTTTCATGGTATTCGCTAAGAGGTTAAGAGTGACGCACGATGTGCTATATACTTTAGCTACGTAAATCTAGGCTTCACATAAATGATTACTCAACTTGGTAATGTCAGTTTCCGTCTCGCTGCGACTGCGATCGGAAAACACCGGGGGACAAAATATCTTAAGAAGTATTTGCAAAGGGTTCGTCGCCCCTGTCGCCCAAACCGGGTGGATTTACCTACACGTACGAGTATAGCTTACCGAACAGTCTTCGAGACAGTGGCAAAACGCAATATCGCCCTCCCCCCATAAAACACTCTAATTTAAATAAAAAAGCGGCGCCACCTTTCGTATGTCGGGCCTTTTTTATTACGTACCTTTTTTATTTTCGGGTCAGCGAGGGATCAAAGGGGCTCTCCCCTGAGAGTGGCCGCGCGTCTGATTTGCGAGCGTTCGAGGAGCGCCGATTTGTGAACAGGGAATACTTCTAAAATTGGGGGAGTTGCTACCCTATTAAAATCACTTATAATTTCGAGTGCTTCCCTTTCTACTTACAAAGCATTTCTTCCTGTTGTTATTAAATACTTTTAAGATGTATTATGTGTTATGTTCCATAATTTTATAACAAGATTAGTCAAAAAATAATATACATGGTAAAGTTTGTGTTTGCTGTTTTCACTTTATGACAACGGTACGTAAGCATAAACGTTTTAGGTGTCCCTTCAATTTCTTTGTTAGCTTCCACCAGGCTGGTAGTTATTTACTAGTAGAATTGAGGTGTAGGGGGGTAGAATTTAGCATTGTGTTCGAGCAATATGCGTGAAGTCAATAATGTCAATAAGCGGGGAGACAACGGCATGGGGTGTCATCGTTGCGTTATCGACGGGTAAATCATTTCTTG
Source organism: Tyria jacobaeae (assembly GCA_947561695.1). Taxonomy (NCBI): domain Eukaryota; kingdom Metazoa; phylum Arthropoda; class Insecta; order Lepidoptera; family Erebidae; genus Tyria; species Tyria jacobaeae. The sequence continues at coordinate 7,568,699 of OX387221.1, forward strand.
CTCTGATTTTATTCCGTGCCATCGGGAGGCCCGCCGTCGTTCGCATGGGTAATATCTTCCAGATACGAGAATTCCCACCTATACATAATAAGTAAGTTCACATCGAAACACTATTCACGTAACTCGAACAGATCGATAGGAACTCGCGACTTCGTCTCGTTGTATACGTACACTTCATGATATTCTTTATAAAGCATATTTTTCATTTGCCAAGTGAGCGAAATAAACAAGTGTATTATGCTTACGACGCTTATGCAACATTATCTCGAGAGATAGATGTGCAAACACGACCGCTCGAGTCGTGTAAATAGAGCGTATCTGTTTCCCCGTCGATGGCTTTATAAACAAGCGAGTCGTGAAAACATTTCCATCTAGTTTACGCCGGATCCCGCGCCCTCTGATAAAAATTACGACAAGAATAAATCGGGCCGTGAAGCGTCGAGGCCGGGCGTCGGGCGGGGAAACATGAATTTGTCATTTTTTCCCAGGCACGTTCGCAGGCGGGTGATAAATATTGCATTGCAGGCCCTCAGCGTTTCTTGTGAGTCGCACGACGCGCTCACCCTACGAGTCGCATTAACTTTTCCCCTGTCGCTTAGGCGAGACTCCTTGTTTTTCAACGCGGGAAAGTGAGTTAGGGCCCGTTGTGTCGTCGCTTCCAATGAAATTATGTAATCAGTTTTACGACTCATCCGGCCCACGAGAGTCACGAGTTTTTTGTGTTATCTTATTTTCTTTCTATTTAAAACACGAAAAATAGAAAGCTAAGAAGAGTATCGCTACTATAAGTCCGATAACTTGTTTAAATAATTGGTCATTTTAATAAGTAAGTCTTGTCTGTCACCTTTAAACGTCTTACACAGTATTTGTGTATAATATTTACATTGTTTACACTTTTCTTTGATAATTCGGCTGTTGTATGTCCCTAATATCTACATAACATGCATTTAGGTGTAATATATGTGATTAGAAGCAATTATGTTGAAAGTGTAACACGTGTCGGCGTCGCGTGTCGACCCGCCTCTAGGCTTCCTGCCTAATGGTGCGTAAGACCCCCAACCTCTCCCGTCACGACCCCCTTAAGCATAGTCTCGATAAACTACCCTTTTCATACCGTATGGTGATATTCCGGCCATTGCATTTAAAATACAAAGCGTGCATAAAATAACAAGTAATTAACTGTCGTTGCGCTTAAGTAGGCATTGTCTACACACGACAACAAGAATAAATATTCCGGCGTCAATGTCAAGCTCGTTCTTACATACATATGTATATACTTAGCATGTCAAACGTTACTAGTGTGTCGCAAATTTACGATGTTTTAATGTTCAAATGTTCAAAGTGGCGTATCTACATTACGTTGCGTCGTTTGCGGCAAATGATCGTTGCGTGACGGCTCATATATTTTTCTTGTTTTTCTCAACACGTTTCTTACAATGATTTTAACAGTCAACGTTAGAATATTATAATGCACTTAAAGGTTTGAATTTGCTTCGTTTTATAGATCGTAAAGTCGGTTCACGACATTAACATTGTACCTTTTAAGTTTGTATTATTTATAAAACATCAAGTCTTGCTTTAGCTTGGTATTTCTTTTGCCAGACTTAATGGCCAAGTTATGCTATCAAGATTTGATAGTTCGAATATCCCACAAATATTCTGAAACGGTTACTTACTGGATAATATAAGATGTAATCAACGCTCAATTTAAACGATCTGCAGTTATTTCAATTGGCTGCAAATCAAAATTAAATACTCACTCAATTTCCCTGATTGCTGGACGAATAAAGTATTTAATCTAAATTAAGCGATGTTGTTATGAAGTTTGATCTCAATTGTAGCATTTAATTTGTAGTTTGCAGTGGCGGGAGAGGACGATAGACACTTACGTCGCTGTAACATCTCTATCGCACCAGGAACTTAATGACTCCTAATCATTTAAATACATTTTATTGTAACAGGGCAGGTGTGCGTTACATTTCAATGTTAATCTCAGTTTCTATAGAGTTAAATTTAATTGGTAATTGAAAAATTGAGACGAAAAGGATGGCTTTTACCTCGGCTCTTTGCTTTTATTTTAGAATCATAAATTATATTATATATAAATATGTGTTAAAATACGGCACAGCATTTAAGAATAAAATGCACGACATTCTTAAACAAATAATCTTAATTAACATGAACTTACATAAACATAAATTCTTATTAATGTTAAATTGATAACCTATTATGGAAAATTCTAATCTTAATAGCTTTTATTAAAACCGGACTAATTACGTTTTAACATCCACTTGCGTTTTTATTGCCTACCTCTGCAGACCATAGATAATTGTGTAAACAGTAATTATTTTTAAATACTGTAGCTACAAATTAATTACCTCATAGATTAAAGCTAATAAACTAATGTATTTATAATTTGCGGTTGATCTCAATTTTTGACGACATGAATGCGTTAACGGGATCGTCTTTGTTTTTTTAATTATGCTCTAAAAAGTAAGTTCGAATTGGAATATTTATATTATAGATTATAGCTATCTATACTATACCTAAAGGTAAGTACTACAATCACATGATCAAAAAAACAAATTCCATTTCAAGTATGAAGCGTTTTGTACCAACATGTATACAGTCACTATCCAGGAAAAAGCAAAGCTGCTGGATTTTTTTAGAAAAATAATACTTTTTACATCCACCGAGATATTTATGCGGGGAAATCAGTGCGGTTGGCGTATATATATTATAAATGAAGAATAATCCCGGGCGTATACACCGTGGTAAATGTGCCGTGAAAACCCGAACCGCCAAAGCATTTTTCTCATGACAAAAGCTTTGGAGACAGCCCACGTTTTGCCGCCTCCGTACATTTACATACTAACTATGCCAGACTATATATGTATATATTATGTATGTACATGTTTCATCACGTATCGTATGTATATCTACCTCAAACATCATCGACGTAGAACGAACTTTATCTTTGTCCCAAATTCGTATTTGTCTGAAATCACTTCGCATGATTGAACTCTACTTACGTGCTATTTTTACCGTTAGACGTCTTAATGCGTTTTATATACGCTACCGGTAGACAACGATGCTTTCTCGCATATTTGTAAATATTCCCTATTTGATTGAAATAAATATATATATATATATATATTTTTTTAAATACAACTCCCGCACTAGGACTAATTCCTGTGTCGCGGGGGACTTTACAACATTCAAATAACGGACACAAAGAACACCCAAACTCAGAACAACAAGTTGAAGATTACACAAAGTGTTGTCCCGTGCGGGGATCCAACCCACAACACTAGGCGCGGCAGCGTGGTGGCGAGGTGACCACCTAAACCGCTACGCCATCCGTGCAGTGCCACGCCAACCATATCATTTGTTAAATTTGTGTTATATTTTGTGGATATTAAAATAGTCATTCAGCACATAATGTTTTCCGTGAGATCAATAAACGGAAGAGGCTTTAATAAGATAATTACAAAGATAAGTCCGGTTTCATACTATTATTAAATTTAAAATAAATTATTATACTGTCCTTCACTTTCAGTTTTGAATATTTCATTACGTCCGAAAACAGCAATACAGCCAAATATTTTCTGAAAAAAATTGACAAGTCTCCCCTTGCCGCCCGAGGGAAACTTAATCAAACTTAAATTCGGTCGATAATATAAACACCAAAGTTTCACAGAGATAAGTAAATGGACGGAAAAGTCGTTAGGGGATCGAGTTTTAATCCCGGGGAGACCGTATCTACGATATTTAATCACGTCTAAATATGTACGGAGGAAAAAATCGCGGTGAGATATGACACCACGTTATTGTCATTCATAACAGGCGAGTGGGAGGGTGGGGTGGCGTCGGGTATTGAGGGGTGAGAAGGCGTGAGGTGTGAGGCGTACCAGTCGAGCACTCGATAGCGATAGCTGCGGGATCACGTCACCGCACCGTAACGAGGGAACAGTTAGCTCGAGCAAAATGTTTATACAGGTATGTCTCCAACAAGCAGGGACGAATATCTAATTAAAACTCCTATGGCATGTAAAAGCAAAGTGTGGTAAAATAAATTGTTTTAGTTTCGCTTTTGTGTTTACATATGACTTTTAATATGTTTATATTCATTCAGTGAGATCGTACGGTTCAGTCGGGTCAGTTTTTTATTAAATCACAAGCCATGGATCAATCACAATCTCATCAAACAATCGAATGATTGAATATATGTATATGTATAGTAGGGACGAGTGGTATCAACACCGTACAAAAATATTTTCACACTAGGAAATCAAATACGACATGTTAAATCACCAGGGCAGCGTTTTTTAAACCTTTTAAGTATTTAATAATAATTAATTGATAGAACTGAATGCGGTTGTTAACTGTGGTCTTTTATTTGCTTTTTTCCAATTAATAAGCGGTCGATTGTCGCGGTTAAATGGATCATTAGTTAGAAAATATGTCAAATAACAGTCAAATGATAAACTTCTAATAGTTTATTTTTATATAAAGACACAAGTTGTAGTAGGACTCTTATCTATCAGACAGTACAGTGACCGGTTTACGGCAATAGGCTTGTCCCCTGTTACGTCATTGGGACCAAATTATAATTGGCAAAATGTGAGCGTATGTATGTGTAAGTTATAGTACAAACTTGTAGTATGAAATTCGCATTATTTACCGTTTACCTTATCACTATTATGTAAGAACGCTTATGTTAAAACGGCTTTCCGTCGGTAGTAAGTAAGTCGTAATCCCATTCGTACGGATAGAATTAGAACCTGCACCCTTCCGATTACTAATCCGATACATCAAGGGTACATTGACATATACTATGTTGCTGTTTTGATTGCAGAATTAGGTTTGAACTCCACTCAGTAAAAACACCGGTTATATAGTTATTATATTCTTGATAAATGACATATACTACCGGTTATACAAATATAAAAAAATGCAAGTCGGAAACTATTTATTTTAATAATTCAATAAGAAACATATAAACGGTCAAATGGAAATATTTTAAATTACAAAATTCCCTCTTTGTAAAAAAACACTCCCAACTAAGTGGCGCTCGCCACCTTTTGACACACAATAAATCACAGTCGTGAGCGGCCAATAAAAAATATGTTCCACCCTCGGCGAAAATCCAATTAATTTTCGGCGGTTAAAAAAAGAAACTGCTCGACGAGCGGAAAAAGCTTGCTCGACGTGTACGTGTTATAAGCGGACAGCGTGCAAACATAAGCGAGAGCGGGACCAGGAAATGTTCAATTTCTACTAGAAGAATAGACCCTAAAAAACGTTTTAAACACAGGGAATGGACACAGTAATAAGCGATAAAACACAACGCCGCGCTAGGTTGGAATTTGCGCCTTCCGCAGAGTATACGAATGATAATATTAAACGAAACGAGATGGGAAAGGGAAGTTCGGGAAAACAGAAAAAAACATTGGAATAATGGAGAAAGAGTAATCAATTTGGCTCAGTCGCAGTCGCCGCCGGTAAAACTCATTTAAAATTTAAAATATCGTGGCACCGAGAGGGGGTCCCGTAGAGGAGTTTTTAATTTGGCTTGGCTTTGGTTTAAAATGGCGCGGAGTTCGCAGTGACACATCAATCCACTTCGACTGTTGGTACTCTGAAACAGAGTGTATAATTTGAAATGTAGCTGTATGTAATATGTTAGCTATTGGGTCCATAATAAATGAATTTTGCATCGATATTCTACTACGATATAGTCGACCTTTATTATTTTAGGGTGCATTTGCACGACATATTATTTGACAAATAATTTTAACATTTAGGTAAATTAAAAGGAGTACGACTTTTTTTACAATCATCATAAGAGTTTCATACAATCAGTGTACTTAAGTTATTATTTTGTTGTTGCAGCAACAAAGGCCGGACCTACCGCGGCTTCTACAGCAGATGCACGCGGCACATCTACCGGCGCATGGAGCGCCCCCGCTGCCTATTTTAGGTCAGGGTGCCCTTCCTCCCGCTGGTCTTCTTGGCCTAGGTGTTCCACATCATCCGCTCTCAGTCCTCGCGAAGCCACCTGACCTCCATAGACCAGATGATAAAGGCAATGGTAAGATATATATCTTAGCTCAAGCTACAATTCCAAATTCTTGTTCGAAGAATAACGAAAATTGACAAACCAACTGTGTAAGTAACGGTCCAATACAAAGATGAATATTGTAATATTCTGTCGCGTATTTGTGTATTCATCTTGTTTGCAGTGTGCCACTGGAGACTATTAGTGCCTCCCCGTACCGCCTGTACCCCTTAACGTGCACCCCGCCACCCGTCCCCCGCCGTAGCAGACGTCTCCTATCCAACCTCTGTTTCAATATTTACAATCTTCAAGTGGCTTTTTGAACTCACTGTTTGCGTGTTTTCGGATCGCTGACGGCTCCGGCTCGCTCGATATTACTTTAAGTATGACAAAGTGAATTCTTCGAACCGCTACCTATCTAACGCGTGTGTTTGGGCAGAATATGTAAACATTGTTGAAACAGATTGGTGGAAAATATTCTTCGTGTTACGGGGCCCGAATACATCAAACGAATGGGCAATTTATAATTCACTTGCATCGTTGAGTAAGTATTATTCATATCAAACAACAGGGAGCGTTTCAATGTTTCCAGTTTTCACCGTAGCGCGAGTATTCCTGCGCGGCGGGGACGAGCGCGCCACAAATGAAAATGTAACACAGAAATGGATTTGGAAGCCGCCCGTCGCTCCGGTTAATTACAAAAGCAAGCGGTAATCTGCGCTCCGGGATGTTCCGGCTTAGCGGCCCCCGGGCCACCCCCGACCCGCCGCCTGCCACTTCCCCGGCTAATTTGTGCCATTATCGGTGTACTGATGTAAGAGTTACCGCGCAGATGGCCCCCCTTCGCTCCCACCTTGCCCGAGCTCAATTAATTATTCCTTGCTGGTGTGAGCGTCGCGTGTTTTAGTCAATTAGTAACGTAATTTTGTGGCTGACTTGAGTGTGTGCGGTCGCGGACCCGCACTTTAACTAAATTACATACATGTATGTTGCATTAGAACTAATAACTAGTTAATTAGACATGAGTATGCCCAATTAGTACTTTATTTGTTAAAAGTGCAAATCAAACATGTAATTTGTCTATTATGACGTGATTGCATTGTTTTGAAGTGATGTGCACGATGCGTTCAAGCGAGCCGGGCGTGTGGAGGCGTAATAGCCGACGAATAGGTGAGGCTATTGCGTTAAAATTAATTGTGGCAATACATGCAGTGCTAATCCGGCACTGATATATATACCAGGCGATAGAGCCATAGAAGATGTGAATATTAATAAGATTGGCTGTAATTGCTCACAAACGAGACACACATAACGCCTTTGATGTATGCAATAATATAATCGGTAACTAATACAAATGCATATGTTCCTAATGTATGGATTTGCCCTTTTTGATTCAAAATGAGTCACTGCTGAAGTTTAAGAAAGATACACTTAAAGTATGAGTAGTGTCCCACCTAAAGAGTTGTATGAATTATTTAAATGAACCTGTCAACAATATTTTATTATGAATTTTACCGTCTAAAATAATTCAAATAGACATTTAATTAACTATTAATGACTTAAAGGCATTCATGTTCAATAATAAAAATAACGTTCTAACCAGTTCTCAACAGAATAAATATACGTTTTTTTTACTATTACTGACATATGTACTTTACGTGTTACTGTTCCCAGGCTTCGTGTTATCCTAAAGTTCTAATTGCCTGCACCATAGCCTATAGTAGTAAGCTATGCTTGGACAGATTTTTATGTATACAGTAAATGTAGATGTATCGTTAAAATCCTCACATCATACAGAGTGACTCTTCCTATAAATTGGTGCTTTTATTTGTCACTATTCGTTTTTTGTGCAAGATATTTAATTTTAAAATAGTTTTACATTTTTTGTATTATAGTGTGTGTAAATATCCAGTTGCCTTTATAGCTTGGATGATCGAACAAAATAGAGTTTTATGGTATTGGTAATGTAGTGGAGTAGTAAAGTTTGTTCTCGATTGAAAACAAGATAGTAATATTTATACTCAAATGGAATGATATGAACTTTCAACATCAAGGTTATAATCGAAAAGATAGAATAAAATTTTAACAGTGATGTTAAAATTGTTGGTAATTACCAACAAGTTGGTCAAATAAAAAAACATTATACTAAAGTCCAGGAAAATCTAAGTATATCGGAACTTTGTATATTGAATTTCTTTTAAGATATTGATTTCTTTTTGATACGAAATTTTATTATAGGACGGCTGATTGTAAATACTTTATATAGGTTTATAAATTTTAGTGATTAAAAATAATCTTACACTCACATACCTTCTATCTGACACTAAAGTAATCAAACATTTATCCCTATAATTGTGTTTAAATGTACCTACACAAACAATGTACATAGATAACACATAATGGCAGTTGGCGTGAGAGCGACGCGATCGCGCCGACAGCCTTTGCAATATTCATCAACCACTTTACACCGCTCCTCGTCTGATCTACCACCACTATCCGACACTCGCATATATGTACATCAACAACATAAATTCAAATTACATTATAGTACAGTGATCTTTAATAACTAAGAACAGCCTACTAACAAAAAAAAACGGATGTCGTTAACCAAAATAAGTTTATATTTGATTTACATAATATTTATCTAAGTTAAAATGAACTTTATTACGTAACTCAAACAAACCACTTTAACATATGTCCCACTTGGTTGCAGGTATCAGTTCAGCAGAGGAGAGACATGTGAGTATAGAATAACTTTTTCCAATTTCGCTGGGGTTGTTAAAATTCCGACGGCAAAATTTTGCTTTGAAAAATTCCCCAACAAGCGTACGTACTGCCTTTTACATTTGGGAATGCGAACGTGGAGAGAAGTGTTGCGCTCGAACACGTTGATTTCATAACACGGCCCTGACTGAAACAAGTGGGTGGTGCAAGTGGCACAGCCCGCCGCCTCAGGGGTGCCAACATACTTATTCGAACATCAAGATTGAAACGTTCTATATATGTATATATGTATTATATCCTGTAATTTGTAACAAGACGGATTTAATAACCTCTAAAATTTTAATTATTTGATAACTTACTACTTCTAAAGCCATATTATGACAAGCATCATACATCCTATCGATTTGCATTAAAAATAACATTGTAATACATGCATGTTTAATTAATCGTAAAAGCTAGTCACACAGGCGATACATCCGATATTAACTTAAGTCTATGTATACAAATTCTATTTGACACCTTTTTATGTGTCGGTCGGTAATCGCTAATGATGTACCGTTATAAATATATTAACCATGACTTCCGTTAACTCTCCTCTCTCCCTCTGACGTCTCCACTATTCTAAGCAACACTTCGCTTGGTTCGTGATTGCGTCAAGTAACAAACATTGGGATTAAAAACATAAGATTAAGTATAGCTGTGAAGGGTCAACCCTGTAGTGAAGTGAGCTCAGTGGTGAGTGTGTCGTTGGCGAGGTGTTGCCAATGTCGGCTATCGTGGTAGTGTGGTACGTATGGGGTGGGTGGGAGAAGGGGAGGCGGGGTGTTCTTGCTCGCCTGAACGCAGCGGCGCACCGCACAGATGCCGCCGCTACCGCTCTCTGCAAGCGAAATGCATGCGAATCGATACCGCCGCACCTACTTTATAACATCGTCTTTGTTGTAGTAACCTACTTCGCACAACAATTATTCACTTTTGACAATGGCTCCTCGTTAGCTGGATCGCCATTATGTGGTGAATATTAGTGATTGAATGTGTTTTGTACAGTAGTTTTTTTTTTCTTAGAAATAGTTTTTGATGAAAATAAGATACATTTATGAAGCATGTTTAGCGATTTTTTTTAAAATTCCAACATTGTTTGTTAAGCGAAAGCAAACCTGCTTGTAATTACCTCGTACAACAAACAGAACGGTGCCAGATGTTTGCTATCCACGCACACCAGACAAATTCCAACTGGGCAAGAAAACATAATCAGTCACGTAGCGATCACATTACCACATATGAACTCCTAGAGTATACTTTAACAAGTTTGGAAAACTTTTGTGAGGTGAGCGAGTTTATAACTTGGCGACAGCACGTGAAGAGTTTATCTTGCAGTATGACCTCGATACGGCCGCGGGCGTGTTGGCAGTCCGCTCACGGAACCGTCGATCTGTGCAAACACGCGGCGAGCTGAGTAATGCATGGACGCGCCTTACAATTTGAAACGAGGTAACTAAGGGGGTAGGGAGAACTGCACTCCGTAATAAAGTTTACATAAACTGAGCGCGTCTTGGTTGCGGCTGTACACGGTGTGCGGGGGTGCGGGCGTCAGGTTACACTCGTCGACTGTGCCGCCAGCCCGCCATCGCCCGTTTGTCCACAGAACGGAATGTTTTTATTGCGAATCACGAAGGTGCTACACAGTTGCAGCCAGCATGTTGTTTATTTGCAAACATTGCCGCCGTATATTTGGTTTCTACGATACATCGGATTCATTACAGTGTATGGAAACTATTCATTTCGATACCACTCCGCTATGGATTCTATTTATATTTTGAACATGAATATCGATGCACGCTGTATGTCTGTGTGTCAATGTGATTGTTTTCCGTAAATGTTAAACTATTTTTGTAAGCCTAAACATTTAATCATTCACCTTATGACAAATATGTATATCTTTGCCGACTCAACGCAATTATCATGCAGCGATCAAAACCTTACAATTGTTACTTAAAACGTAAATTTATTTTCTAGAAAGGTTCTTAAATTCCCGCAGAATAACAGAGTTTACGACGGGCAATTTACACCGACGCAAAATTGAGCAGCCGCTGTAAGCCTAACAGAGCGAGCCCTTCCACAATCTCATTTGAGTAACATAATAACCGCGGATTTATTTCCGCCGCCCGCTCATTCGCTCTCAAATCGCGCCTAATATTCAATTTGGGAGCCTGAACCACACAAAAACTGCTCGGAGCCGGTTCATTACGCCGCGCATCTCGCCTCTTCATCCTCCTTACCTTATCTAAGCCACTCTGAATAATACACCCCTCGCCCAACCCCGTGTCACCCTAGCGCCCGCACACCACTTCAAGTGGAAAACACGCAGTGAGGGCCGCTCAACCTTGTTTAGCATTCTCCTCGACTTCTTTATTTAATAGATACCGAAAAAAACTCCGGTCAGAATAAATTTGCGTTTGTTCTTCGATATTCTGGGGTCGTTGCGTTTTAAAGGTGCGCTACTTTAATTAAGGTAGAAACGGAGACTATAAATAAATGACGAACATAAATACAGGCGAGGACCGAGTACTTTATTAAACCGTTAAAACAAAAACGAGAGATTTTTCTCTGTAGTCGGTGTGGGTGGCAGCCCTAGCGGCATGTTTACGCGTTGTGTAACAACGGTCCGCTCGCTTCGCGCCTGCGACAGCCCTCACAATTTATAGCATGAGACTTTTCTTAATTGGAAAGAATGGCCACTTGTAATTATTAAGACGCCCTAAAGTGAAACAGATTGCGCGGTAGTCGTGCCTTTTATTTTTACTTTTACACAATGCTCTATCTACTCTGACTTGTTTATTGAAAAATAAAACTTAGCGCCGCTAAAAGGAGTGCTTAGCGTAATTTATACTGCTCTCTTCTTTAGTAATTTTATTATTCACTCGTACTTTAGCTGTGAAGTGGTTTTTATGTACAGCACTATGCTAGAGTCACTGACTTAAAAGGAACGTAGTATTTTTTAACGGCAACGAAGTATTTTTTTAATTATTTACAATATGACTTTTTCATTATATTTTTTTAATTTACGTATATTATTAAAATGCGTGATATGGGTTTATGATCCTGGATAACTTTTTTTTATTTAATTATGAAATAATCGTGAACGAATGGTTACATTTGAGTAGTTGTTATTTTAAAGTTAGGATATTTTATAGTTGGTTACTTTGTGAAGGACAATCAGATAACGAACAAGTTAAGGACCAGTTACTAGGTACTAGCGATGCTATCGCTGACTTAAATAGGAATCCAAGCAGTCGAACAGGATCAACATTTATATCACACTGCTTAATCGGTATTCTTGAAATTGTGTGTTTGATTATGAAGAAGATATTACATTTTAAAAAGATACTAAACCTTGCGCTCTATATCGACTAGTTATTTATGCTATAAAGTGAATAATACATGAACACTAAGCCATTCAACTTAAGTCGACAATATTGTTATAATATTTAGTAAGGCACAAAATCATTCGGTAATCCTGTACACAGCTTCTGTTGATCCCTGCGCCCTGAATTCAGTCTAATGTCTGTAAGGCTTCTGTAGACGCCGTAGTTAATCTTCTTACAGTCTCTGTCTCTTGATAGGAATAACACATAGATTGTGTTGGCGCATCCACATTATTCCACGCGGATTATCTATCGTGTGGTGCAGTCAGTAAGTACTTAACGTCAATTTATAATCTTGCATTTAGAATTAATTATGCCAAAGTTGTGAATCACGTGAACAAGATATAAATATAGTAACCTCGCTACTAGATTGCTATAGTGTGTGGTGATATATTATTTGTTAAATAGGAACTACATCATTTATAGACTTGCAAAAAAAAAACAAAGTGGCTGTTAATTTGACTAGGTTCGGTTGTATTATGTTGTAGCAGTAGTAACATATATATTTTTGCATGTTCCAAAAATAAATTTAAATATCATAATTTATTATACAATATCTAAAGATTGCGTTTTCATATCTCAAGAGGTTTCCAGAAATTTGTATATAGTAGGCATATTTTTTAATTACGAAAAACTTGACTGAAACTGTAAACATTTAATACAAAAAATAACATAACTATTAATGACTCTGATCAAAATCTAGATTGATGTAACTGCAATACTCAGTAGTAACAAATTCTGAAACAGTAAAAAAGTTCGAGATAAAAAACACAAATTTCTATGGAAGGCTATCTATTTTTCTGGTTTTTTTTTGCAGACATAAATACATTGCTACCTTTTGTAAGCTACAACCAAGACGATCATAATACGTGTACGTGAGGCACAAAAACTAGTAGAGGCTTTTTTTCATGATATTAGCTGTTCGACGATCGTTCAATAGACGAATATACGTTTCTAGTAGGGTAGGTATCCGCGTCTCGGTGCGGCTTGCGGCTTTGTTCACGATCCGGGCGTATCGCATCGATTTATGCAAGCTTGATCGAATCGCGCCTGCCCCCGACTACCTCCCTCCTTCATAACAATACCTGGCTTGCCTGCCGTTGCACATTCTTTTAATCATATTTATATTCAATATTTTGTAACCATAAAATTCTAGTGTTTCGAAAGAGAGTTATATTTTTCGAGCATGTGTTTATACTGATATTAATTAAATTTCTTTGTCACACACGTACGATTCGATATCTAAGGTATTATTTAAATCGCCTTAATAGTGGGTGGGTGGATGACATAGATAACGTCAGCAAAAATAATGTAGAAGTTTATAATGCAGTCGGATTTTATATTTTACTAGCGGATATCCGGCGTGTGTTACTACGCTGAAAAAAGAAATGTTATAATATATTATTGGTCGGTTGGATGGTCTCAAACTCTATTTTTTTTCTGTTTTACATACACATGCATATAGCTTAATAATTTTACTAGTTCAATAAAAAGGTTCACACCAGCCTTTTGCCTTCTACTGGGTACTGCATGACTGTATACATACTGTCTGATAGATGACAGTCCCATCGCTTAGTCGGCTTTTACGACACGACCGGGACGATTTGGGGTGGCCCTATTCTACTCCACCGTAATCATAATATATAAATGAGATAATTATAATATATCTATTACTTATCATAAAATTGTAAATAGAATAGACACTATATTTTATAACCAAAGTGTTAATTAGATAAAATTCTTTAATAAAGCAACATGCTTACAGGCTTCGTCTTTAGATAATTTAGTTTAATTATAGCAGTAAAATACGGTTAGAAAGATCATACTAAAATTATATTGAGAAGGTATAGTTATGTTTAGTACGCAGTGCAGCATACAGTAGTGGAGTGTCGTATAACCGCAGGGCTAACGAAATTGAAATGCTCATCGCACGGGGCTGTACTACGTGATTGCGGTCACCACACACGTTCCTCTGTTGTGGTCGTACCACTATCACCCACCACGTGCAGTGCCGTTGAAGAATACCTCGACGTGTGTGGTGCTGGCGGCAAACATGCTACTGGCACCTACACCCTATACATTTATTTATTACTTTATTACATGCGTTTCTTCCAACATTTTACGATACCATATAACCACTAAAGCATAATTGCATCCATATTATTATAACATGTTTACAACCTGCTATTACGTGTGTTAATTGTGATTTAATCGCCTCGGACGATGTTCAATAGCGGATAAAGTTAATAAAACCAAATGCGCCGGCGTCCGTTACGGCAAAAAACACGATAGAACGTTGGGTTAATTGAAATCGCTGCATGTAATTAGCAGTAGGTGGTGGTGATGCGATAGCTCGCGGCTCGGTTCACGTCTTTATAATTTATCTCAATTAGTGTGCGCGTAATGAGCGGAAGGGCGGCACGCTACCGTGCGCGCCCGTTTGCTCCAACACAGCGCACCAACTAATGGTTGACAGCTAATTTTCAAACTGATTTTATTTCATCGGGCTTACTTACTAGTCGCTCAGTTGCTTGAATCATGTTATTTAAAAAGCGATTAAGCATACTACAGATTAATATAAATGGATCTCGAGACTTTCGAAATGTACATATATAAATCTAAGATAACCGCGGGTGTTGTCCAACGGCGTGTTTAACACTGAGGCATGCGACGTCCGACTGGGTAGCGTGTTGCGACGACAAGCTCGTATCGGTATTGCCGTGTCGCTTGCTCGGCGCCAGATTGTGTACGAGACCCCTTCGTGCTTATCACACATTTACATATGCTTCGCTCGCTCACTGCCATGTACGAGCATTGAAAATGTTTCATGAATAAATTTGTAATCCAATTTGGTCGTTAACTTCTGACTCGACAAACACGTCGACGTGGTTTTGTTCAGAATACTCGCAAAACAAACACACTAAACACACGAAAACAAACAAAGGGAATCCGATCGAATAATCTTCGGTACGCTTAAAACGATTACTCATAAAAAGAACGCGGGTCGTAGCCCTTTTTCGAGTTTCCTCGTTACGGACTAAGACGAGAATCATTAGGAATTAAATTTCCCCTTTCATTAGTCCCTCAACCCTCGTATAATTCCGGACGCGGAGCAATAACAATATAAATCCCCCGTCGCGCCGAGCGGGGGATTACGGCTTGTCTCGACCCTAATTTAGGGCTGCCCCCGCCCCGGATTAACGAAGTGGCGGAATCCGCTAGGGTTGTCGCTGTGCATAAACTTGTTACGTGTTTAATGTTTTATTGACGGGTGGCTAGGGAGCTCATTTAAATAACCACGCGGCTGCGGCCCACTCGCACGCGCTCCCTCCACTCTACTGGTGTTGATCGTTGATCATCCCAGTTATATTATTTCAAAAATAAAAGCATTTAACAATTCTTTTAACATAAGTATTATGTAACTATTTATGAAGGAAACAATTCTGCACTTTAATTGAAAAGATTTATTATTACGTTTTATTCAGATTTTTTGCTGAAGTGTAATTATTTTATACAAAGTAAGTAATATGTTATTTTTTTTAGTAAACAAAGTGCGTTATACCGGTGCCTAAGACTTGCCTATACTTTCAAGGAACATCATCATAAAATCTCGTCGTTGTTTTTCTGTATTTCAAATTAATTTTTACTGCTTAAATCACGCTATCAAATCGAATCGTTCGTTAAAGCGGAACGAATTCTTTATAACCAGTATTAAGAAATAGCCGGAGTGTCGACACACGTATTATAGACAAAGTTAGAGGGGCCTTTGTATTGCACCCTACTTTATTTAAAACATACGAGCCATAATTCAGAGGGTTACTTTCGTCAAGACAAATGTTTTAGACAATTTCTTTTGTTACCAATTCATTAAAAAAATACATTATACATAGACAGGTGAGGCAGGCGGACCTTTTTTACATCAATGGAATGTTCATGTTGGCAAGAAAATGCATAATCTTGTTCAGTTTTTTAATTCGTTAATGTCCATTTTCCAAACGAGTTGACTCTTAGCATGGCGACGAAACTCGATTCCAGGTAATTTATTTAAGTAATTTTACAAAGCGAAGGCTCGTACACCGTATTAAAATTTGTTCGAAACCGCAAAGTAGACGCAAACACAAAATTAAAGTCGTCGACACTTAAGGGCTTCGTAGTTTCGAGGGGAGTTTCCGTGAAATTTCTCTCGGAATGTCGAAATGGCGGATAAATTTCGCAAGTCAACTCAATTATCGTTTTAATTAAGGCGTCGTGCCACTTGACATTTGTTTGCGTGCGTGAAAGCGATCGTTCTCCCCGCGCTTCCCTCACGCCTGCTCTTGTAAATTGTGCTAATTACTTCTGTAATAGAGCAAGGGAGCGAGGAGAGATTGCTTATCAATGACTCCCCTGCAATTTATTGTGTGATACAGCCATAGTCGGCCGTCAATTTGACAGTGAAGCCGTTAGTAAACAAACAATAAACACGTACGGTTAATGAACATTATTGTATAAGGATAGTTCCCAATAACACTGCAGCGTTTCTGCAAGGAGTCTCGTAACGCGAGAGGCAGAGTATCGGCATAATAGTGGCCGTTGCCAGATTATAAGCGTGAGATGTCAGCCCGACAACGAGCACTAGGCAATTTGGTTATTTGGGGTCGACCATAAAGCGATAGCGAGCGCAGTAAACGCAATCCTCCACTCGCAACTATAAACTTTACGAGTCACGTAAAAACTCGCTCGAAACGCCGACTCGCTACCATAAATTTATGCTAATGTATTCTTTATAGGAGTTTAATGTGTATTCAGAAATTCCACCATTATTTATGTATACGAATGAACCGGTAAAGTTAATTTTAAAGTCGCACAGCGCCCCGCGGTTTATGCGCTCGCTGACGATTAATTTTTTTGCAACTTTTTTGTTACGCAGGATTTCGGAGAGCGCGGATTCTCGTTTCCGAGCGATTATCGTTTACGGTTTTACGGAGGCAGCGACCGGTTTAATAACGCGTTCATACTTATGAATGAGCCAATTCATTGTAGGGCCACTTAAGGCTAACATTGCTCCACAATATCGTATGTCATAAATTTTACATCGTAATGATACTTAAAATGTGCTCAATAAAATTTTAGACCACGGTATCATAAAACAAAGTCGTATAAAATTGGGAGTCTCGATAAAAGCTGAAAACGTCGCGTGTAAATCGCGTAACTTTCTAAACTATTATGCTTGAAATATACTCGGAACTCAATCCGTACATTTCCGAGCGGCGGGCGGTCTATTTATCTATTTCCCCCGCTTCCGCCCCAGAGCGTCCGGTTAACCGCCCCCCTTCCGGTTAACCGGGCGGCGGCGAGGCGCGCGCGGCTAAACGGCTCGTCGCGTGACCGCAGACAATAAGCCCGGGCGGCGTTAACAGCGCGCCTGTGTGTTGCCACTTTATGTATATGTTACGTCACATCACCAGTGAACATTACACCCCTGGCGCCCTCTCGTTCGTCTGCTCCTTGGAGCGACACTATGTACGACGCGACTTCGCACGGTAGCCGATAAGTCGTTTTGTTGGCGTATGTAGTACCACTAGTACTTGTTAAGCTTCGTAGTTGCTTCACTTCTCAGTCTCTGCCCTTCGTCCCGAGCTTAATTGTCTTTTTCTTGAGGTCGACCCGCGTAATAAGATAAAGTAAAGATTAGCAAAGTTTGCAAATAACTTGTTATGGAATGTTTTTGTTTTGAGAAAGATGGTAAGTAGTAACTATCTTAATACTTTTTCTAGCATGTGCTCTCATTAGACTACGTATAGTAGTACAAATTGTTTTACACTTACATAATATATATGTACGTTTGATGCCTATGGATACCTAATAACAAAGTTCATAACAAATTAAGAACGAATTAATACCTTTAGTAAAAAGTAGATAAATACCTATGCACATGGCACATTAATTTTATTTCATTCCAGCAAGCTACTTGCCCACATACAACTATTCGTCAGCGGACCACAAATTCAATCTATTAAATTAACGATTAACCACAAACGGTCTACCCTCGAGTGAATAACTCGTATGGGTAACATAAAATCCATCCAATCGAATCCGACATGTCACATTACGGCATCGTGGGTCTCTCGAAATAGCCTCACTTGAAATTCGATGTCGAACTCTGTGGAGATGTGATCGTAAAATTAGGGTCTCAAGTACACGCTCGACCTCGACCCCTCTGCGTGCAACTCTTCACCTGTGTGCTTCCTACTATACATATGTTAATGTTCACGCATACATATCATTCACTTACAGTTCATGCATCACATGCGTCCGTAGTCTTGTGAATTTTTATGTTATGTTCCGCGCGGCTTGAGCCAATAATAAAAGTTCATCGGTTACTTGTTGCCTATCAAACTACACCGCAACAACCCATGTAGACTTGTTTATCCAAAACGGTGTTGGTTTATCTCTCGTTTTTAATGTATACTTTTGTACTCGTAACAATCCGAAATCTAGCAACGGAATTTCAAATATAATTTGGTGTTAATTAAAGAAAACAATTCCGAGGTGTCACGTAGTCGATAAACGAGAAATAAATGTGAATCTGGAGGCTTTATCGTCAGTGTGAGCGCCGGGGGCAGTAAGTCACAGCGGGCGGCGACAGGCTGGCGGCGCGCCGCGTGCCGAGCAAATTAACAGCCGCTTGCCACTCTCCTCTAACTTAGTGCCTCATAAAATTAGACCCCGTTAGATCCCTCTAGGCTACGTCGAGTCGAACTGCTAGACTCCCCAAGGACGTCGGATTAAATTCGAACGGAGTAACAGAACAAACACCATTTACGAAACCACAAAGTTATGGTAACCTGATAACTTACAATAAATTATGATTTTACAATTGGTTTTCTGTAAGTATACGGTATTTAAAGCTATACAATGAAGTACACACAAATCGCAACATCAAATAGGTTTTTCACTCGATGGTGTTTTCCTTTAGCTTATTGCCTATACAGGCACAGGCCTGGGCGTGTGAGTCCTTAAAGTAGCATCTGTCTACTCTACTACGAATTCGCCGCGGGCATCCGATCAAATATGGATAATACCCAGTACCGTGGATAGTATGGAGAACGTAGTGTCAATATTGAGCCAAATCAGTAGAGCGCGGGTTGGTCGTTCGTCACGTATATGATTATTTCATTAGTTCGTATTTGCGCGCTCATCCAAATGTTGCGGTGTCCCCACCCGCCATCCACCCCGCGGAGGGGGCGATGACCACTCCCGGACCTAATCATGCGGTCAGTTTGTTCTGCCTCAGCGTGTTTTGATATTGATATTGACTGTAGCGTTCGCCTCGCTGCGCGCCTATTTATTTGCGAACAATGATCGATTGATTGCCATAGGTACGTAAGCTCCTCGTAAACGTTTTGATTATATTTACCTTTTCGTATTTGTTAAGCTAACAGACCAACACGACTGATGTTAGACCATCTACCAGTTTATTTTACAAAGTATTTCTATTGTTGCAGAGAAATTCTATATCACCGGGTGAAAGAGAAAAATACAGAACGCGAAGTCCAGCAGAACCTGATCATAAGAAATTAAAGAAAGAAGAGAAAGACATGGGTCATGTAAGTATAAATTGTAACTCTAAACTAAAACTAAACTAAAAACTCCAAGCCAAATATCCTTTACATGAGTAAAGGATATCCCATGGCTGTATAGAAGTAATTTTCAAATTAGCTGGAATTCATAATGCCACTCGATTTTCGCCCTTTTTGTAGTATATTGTCGCACTTAAGATCAAAGTCTAAACAAACTACGATTTCTTTCTCCGTCCTTTTGTCTGCAACAAGAGTCGTTTTGCTGCCACGTGACTTGGAAAACCATAACGCTCATAACGTGCTATAATTTCCAGGAACTAGTAGTAGATGACGCGAGTGAGGAGCCAACGTCGCCGCACAATGGCGCGCCTTCCCCTCGAGAAAACGGCCTTGACAAACTCCAACCTAAAAAGGAACACCCTCCACACAGCCCTAGGTAACGTTTATGCAATATCATTATACTAAACAAGAAACTAAATACAGGTTCATTCTTCACTTACTTAAATGACTATACCAACCTTGTAATCAATACACCGCCAGCTTGTTTCCTCGATAATTATATGTACCTTAGTACATTATTACTGACACGAACAACCCTATAGCGCTTTCTATCGAATGCGCTTACCGGTAGCATTTTAATTCCTAATCGCTTTATCCGTTTAACTGAAGCCCTAGTGAGAAAACTACTTGCTAACCATGTAAGGTCATCGAACGAGTCGAGACAACTTGTTCGAATCTAAAGTTAAGCCGCCTTCGCACTGAATCAATTACGAATACACGCCGAGGTTCGCTGCTACTACCATTCACATTAATAAGATCAAGCGCCTTTACAGATAACTTACATTTGCACAATTAATTAAACGTAGATTGACTTAATAGACATCTTCTAGAATATTCTTTTAATTTTCTATGATAATGTAACTTTTGAGAAAACGTTTATTACAGTCTTTTATACTGTTCCATATATACCTAACTTTCATGATTGTATTGTAGATTGTAGCATTAGGGATTTTTTTTTTTTTATTATCTGTGTAAAATATACAATAGTAATTATTAATTCAACAGTAAGAACGAGTATTTGCATATCTTAGTTAACGTGGCTCTAATACTTACGACGTAACATAGAATCGTTAAACAAGTTGCTCCTGAACATATGGGCGTCACTAAGTAATATTTTTAAAGTAAATTTTTAAGTAACTTAATTGATTTGTCTTAAATCTAACTACATATAAATCGAATCAATTTTGTTTTTAGGTTTGAAGCTTTGTTTAGATGTTTAGTTGTCCTAGGAACAACTATGTAATCCAATTTGCTTTCGATGTCCGTTTATTGAGGAACGTTATAATATCAGATCGGGTAGGAGGATCGGAGCAGAGTTTTTATTTCATTTTAAAAGTTTATTGAAAATTAGTTATATAGCTACGCAATATACATTAAATTACTATAAACTTTTGTTACTTCTATATCGTTTCTGGGAATGTATTGATGCCTGTGGTCCTTTTGACTGACTAAACAATTATGAACGTAGATCGGGCACGTCAAGCAACGCATCTACGCCTTCAGCGAAAAAGCTTGACGAGAAACCTAGTACACCAATATCGAAGCCGGTGACGCCAACTTCGGGTGCCAGCGGCGCGGGTTCTGCGGGGGCGCCATTGAAGGCTGCCGTCAAACCCCCGGCACTGCAGTACCCGTACCTTGGCAATGGGGCGCATGACGCGTATGGCCTGGCCGGGTACTCGGCGCGGGCTGCCCTGGCGTACGAACCGTTGCGGCCGCCCATCGGACCCGCAGCGCTAGCACCGATACCGAGTGGCAAGCCGTAAGTTCCATTGTAGTTAGAAATGTATGACACACACAGACAGACTGCATGACTGCTAGGGCGACTTCATCAACCTAACTGCTTCATTAGTTCATGACTACAGAGAGGTTAAACGTACGCTTGGGTATATGTGCAGTTACTAATTATGTATTAAGGAGTCGGTTTTATAGTGTATGGATTGAGCCTATTATTATAACTTAACATAAACACTATAAAATTACCTGTTACTACATAATAAAACCTGCATCCCAATGGGCCAATGCACCGAACTACCTACTTTGTCCACATACACTTATGTTGTCATTCATTAAGTGTATGTTGACAATGTTGGTATCAATGTTTTTTTATTAAATTACAAATACAGTCTATCTGTGTACAAGTACATCACGGAATAATAAAAACAAGGAAGAATATCTCTATGCTTAGTTTGTAGGGGACCGGTTCGCAAAACATACAACACTTACATAGCGTAAACAGTCTAATTCCAATAAACAAAAATTATCGTCATGATAAAGCAAGTAGTTTTATATCAATTAGAGTAAATGACATTGATCGCGAAAAAACATTTTATTGTTCCGTGGTGGTATTTTAAAATTAATAAAAAAAAATTATGGCACTGAAAAAAGTAGCTGGATACGTTTGAATTTTTACTGAACATAAATACACTAACATTTCTTTTATTAAATTACAACTTTTTTACAACATTATGAATTTATAAATTGTATTGCAGGGCGTATTCGTTCCACGTGTCGGCGGAGGGTCAAATGCAACCGGTGCCCTTTCCGCCTGACGCGCTGATGGGTCCTGGGATTCCCCGTCACGCGCGTCAAGTCTCCGCATTGGCCCACGGCGAAGTCGTCTGTGCGGTCACTGTATCATCCCCCACTAAGTATGTCTACACCGGCGGCAAGGGGTGCGTCAAGGTGTGGGACATCAGTCAGCCCAGCAAAGCGCCCGTCAGCCAACTGGATTGTTTGGTGAGTTGGTAACTGTCGGCGATTCATTTTTGGCATTACTTTGGTATTTATTTCTAAAGAAATTTTAATTCCAAAATAGTTTATAATACTCCCTGGATTTACCATATCCCTTAATTTATCGAATCTATGGTAGAATGTGTATAATGGGGTTATTGCCTAAAAATAATATTAGTAAACAATATATAACGTATCTTTATTATTTATATTTGTGATATGATTTGTATACGCACTATTACTCAGTGGTTATTGTACTTTCTTATTGTTATTTATTAAACAAATTACGTACCCTTTTCTACTTTTCATGTTTATGTAATTATAACTAATTAGACTTTTCGTAGTTATAATTAACTGCTTACATAAATAAAAAAAAAACTGTAATTAAAATTATCTTATCATTAGTAAAACAGTTACTAAAATAAATTGGTGCAAAGTAAAGTTAAAGCATATATTAATTTATATTACTTTCATAAAATCCACTTTCATAAAATTAACAATAAATACTGTTACTTTAAAATTCCAACTTAAAAAAAAGAGATAACTCTAGTAATAATAATTGAGTTAAATAATAATTACGGATGATGATGGATTATTTTCTATTAATTTACAGCAAAGAGACAATTACATAAGATCAGTGAAGCTGTTGCCGGACGGTCGCACCTTGATCGTGGGCGGTGAAGCGTCCAACCTCTCAATATGGGACCTCGCCTCACCCACACCGAGGATCAAAGCTGAACTCACGTCTTCCGCACCCGCGTGCTATGCGCTTGCTATTAGTCCTGATTCTAAGGTATGTTTTGCACTTCCAAATATGTACATGCATGATCTTCTAAATAAACCTGAAAAACACTATCTCTAGGGAGTGCAGGTTTTTTCGAAGAATCCTATAGCTTATATATATTTTTTATATTATTACGTTGTTAAAATTATCATCATAGTCAAAACACACGATCGCTGTTATTACATGGTCATTATTTACAATGTTTATGATTACGTATTGTGACAGCGCGTGCTAGTAACATGCAGTTAGCCGCATGTGAAAAGCATGCCTTCATTCATATTTATTATCTCATTATTTGTTACTTGCACGATTTCTTCCCCTTTGCCTCCAAATAATCAGTTACGCAAAGAAAAAGAACTTGAGTTACTTAGTTGAATTTGTTACCTTCTTATAACAGATGCTCAACACTGTTTAGGCGCCAAATATATCAAGAGTATTCTTTATTTTCTTTTGTCGTTACCATTTTTTTTTTTATATTCCAGGTTTGCTTCAGCTGTTGTTCAGACGGCAACATTGCAGTATGGGACCTACACAACCAGACGCTAGTGCGACAGTTCCAGGGCCACACGGATGGGGCGTCGTGTATCGATATATCCGCTGACGGGACAAAGCTATGGACCGGAGGACTTGACAATACTGTGAGGTAATGTATATTGAAGTTTTAATAACAGTATACAATAATATATATATAATCATAAAGGCTGAGTGTTTTAGCTGGTTGACTATAAATTGGCTAATATTGTAAAAACGACTGTGAGTTTAGTACGCTTTCATGAACTAGTCAAGATTTTTGCATACACCTTGTCAAAGTTATGGAGAGGAATATAGGGCACGAGTTTAAGACCGACGGACGGACAAAATCGGCCGACAGCCTGTTTAAAATCACTTTTAGATATACATATACATATATAGATAGGTGGATATTATTTAAACCGATAATCTGTTATCTTGTCTGTATCTGAAATTTAACGTATAAGCTGTTTTAGTAATAGGTCTTTTATTAGTTATTAGCTACCATGATCAACTTTGTATAAACTTCTGCCATTGCAGTAACCTGACAAATAACTCATTTGTCATATTTGACAATAACAAACGATAAAGCTTAATACATTACAAAATTACAATGTACAAATTGTCGCCTGCCACATTTCCGGACCGATACGACCTTCAAACTTTCAAGAAAATACGTACTCCTGCCTTAAAAGCCGGCAACGCACTTGTGACTCTTGAGTTGCGGGTGTTTATCTATGGGCGGGGAAGTCACTTACCATCAGGTGACCCGTCTGCTCGTTTGTGCCATAAAAAAACATTTTGTTGATTATATGTAACTCGTTTACATAACCTATGTTCGATGTTTTATTTTAAATAAAATAGTGCTATTCTTTTTTTTAATAAAATACTTTTATATTATATAAACTATTTAAACAAAGATCCGGGTAACAGATAACGCTCAAGTAAATTACTTTTGAAGTGTTGTGTCTGGCTTATCGAGATAATGTCAAGTATACACTTCACTATTGTATTGACAAACACGATTAATCAATTTTATCTCGACATTTGTACGACATTCGAACTACCACTTTACATCTGAATATGTGTTAAGTATCTCTAAACAGTTGAGTTTCAATACCATTCTCTTTGATTATGTCTAGTTGATTATCATTGAAACCGGTGACCTGTCTTAGTGATGATTACTAGCTTTTGCTTACGTTTTCGCTCGTGTTAATGTAGTTTTTGTAAACGAGTTTGTATCCCTCGGACGTCCTTTCGTACGTGAACGTTTTTCAAGACGAAAGTAAAAAAAATAATTTTCTGTCCTCTCACTTACACCCCTAATGTGTAAACATGATGATCGGTTTAATAGTTAACGTGGGAAAGTATAAGAAATAGAAAACCAAATACACAAATTGATTGGATTTCGCCGCTATCATTGGCAACGCTACGTTAGCTAGGCTAGAGCTCCGCAATACTAAGGCGCTAGGTTTTTTGTTCTTTTTGACGTGTAGAAATCCCTTCGGGCCGTTATCGCACCGAGGTTTTCGGAGGAAAGGTGTGTCGGAACCGACCGACTAACACCACACGGTTTGCTATACTGCGCCTCAAAAAGGAGGAATCCGGGAACAGCTTTAGTAAGACTTCCGCTAGCCCAGCTTAGGAACTGACAGTTCATTTCGCTGTATCGCAGTTTATATGCTATATATTAAAATACCCTTATTAAGCTCGCAACTAATTGAAGTCTCTAATAGAATTCACAGAATTCAAAATCATTCAAATTAAATCAAAGACTAAACTAAGGGACAAGATTAAGTAGTTAACATATATAATTTTTTGTAGTTTAAGATTGTATTATTCATTAAAAACTATCAATTCTCGTTGCTGTAGGAATTAAAATTATAAGCAAGATTTTTGCTTGGTTTGAAAATTCATAAGATTTCTTGGTTTTCAGATCTTGGGACTTGAGAGAAGGCAGACAATTGCAACAACACGACTTCAGCTCCCAAATCTTCTCATTAGGTTACTGTCCGACAGGTAAGATTTAGATTTCTTTATTTTATTATTTGAATGATTAAATATATTAGAATAACAAATCAAAAAATGATTTGATTATTATTGTTATCAAAACAATGTCAAATCAAATATTATAAATTGAAATTAAAAACTTCTTCTGAACCAACATTCTAGCATTATTTTAAGTACTTTTTTATTTGTATACTTATTATTAAAATCATAGAAAACGATGTATTTTTAAGAAGAGAAAAATTTGAATGTGACTTGACTTGTTCAGATTTGATGAAGCACCATAAAGAATGTCTCCCAATTAATATACATAAGGGTTGACATCTTTGTAAAATAAAATTTATAAACAAACCTTGACTTTTTTTAAATTATTACTATTAATTGCTTTATTGCTTGAGATATATAATGGTTTAATATAATTCCAGGCGAGTGGTTAGCCGTCGGTATGGAAAATAGTAACGTAGAGGTGCTGCACGCAGTAAAACCGGATAAGTACCAGCTTCACTTGCACGAGTCGTGTGTGCTGTCGCTGAGGTTCGCGTCGTGCGGCAAGTGGTTCGTCTCCACCGGCAAAGACAACTTGCTCAACGCGTGGCGCACGCCTTATGGAGCTAGTATATTCCAGGTGAGAACAAACACGATATGTTCGGCAGGCCTAGTGATGAGTGAACCTGACTGCTGAGACAGAGGTCGTGGGTCCGATTCCCACACTCGACAATCCACAAGTAGTTGTCCCGAATATGGCTGTTTGCAACGGACACAAAGAACATCCAGACTCGGGACCACTAATATATATTTGTATGAAACTATGATCAGAAGTTTTTTTATAAAAATAAGTTTTGTAGTGAACGGTAGCAGTCATATGAGTAGCTAAACAGTATCAAATCCAAAAGAAATAAGAAAAGCACATAAGCTTAAAATAAACTAACTTTCTGAGAACTGAATGCAAAACTACAAGACGATCCTTAGGTAGTTTCATAGTTCAAACCTAACTAACAAGCAAACGCACTTTCGCTTTTACAGTATTAATTAGGATTTGTGCTTTAATCAAATGCTATAGAAACCTCTGCAGGAGACACTAGTCTATAGCTAAAAAAATTATGTGTGTACCTGTATTCCTTATATATAATTATATAATTATCGCGTTAAGTTTAGGTTTATTGCATCCTGTTAATAATATTAAGTAAATAAATATTTTTTACGCATAATAAAAACGTTGCTAAAGATCATATGATACGGTTCATACAAGTTCGTATGATCATTTTGTAGGTATTCGCAATTACAAAGTATTTTAAAGTTTTCATATCAGATGTAGATGGAGTTATAAATATATAAAAGAACAAAGCTATCAAGTGTGACTACTCTTAGTAGATACTATACGTCCTTTATGCCCCAACAATGTATTTAAACAATGTCATATTTGTCCACAGTCAAAAGAATCTTCATCGGTGCTCAGCTGTGACATTTCCTCAGACGACAAATACATAGTCACGGGGTCCGGGGACAAGAAAGCCACAGTATATGAAGTGATCTACTAGTGAGACTAACTAACAAACAGTGCAACAAGCGAACAAATTAGATCGACAAGTGTCTGTGGACTTTTAGTGAGTGACGAACGTACGTACGTGGTTGGCAAGTGGTGATAACATAGCTTTAGTGTATGTATAGAATATATCGGGAAGCCTGTATGTACTTATGCGACTTGTTTATATAGATTAGTGTGCGCGATTTATGTTTATTTGTTGAGCGCCCGTAGTGTATGTTGGCAGCAGATCTCAAAATGATGATTTCGTTTCAATATTGTTGTAAAATGCTCGTATTAAAGAAAAGATATGCGCAACCCGTACATGTATTACTTTTATTATACCAACAACCTGTATCCCTAATATCGACCGTAGTTATAATATGTAGGGTCCCATTTACGTACTGCTAGGCTTGCCCCAAGCCTATTGACAGGTAAGAGAAGGAAAGGGATATTGCTTGTACAGATGGGTGGGAGTATATATATAATAATATAAGCAAGCCAGGGAGTTTAAAGGAACTCACCATGGTTACACGTATTACTACTACCTTGGGGCTCTGACAAATATTTTGCCTTAAGAAATTTCGGGCATTGTTATCATTATTAGTTGTTTATGGACTCTCTCCTGTGTGTAGATGTGTGTAGATTCAACGCAGAGATTCCGCCAATGTCAAATATTTCGAAAGAAAAAAAAAACAGTCAGTAAAAATTTCATAAATGTTTTCATTAAACCCGTGAAATGTTCGGGCATTGTTCTATCCTCTCGCGTAGACCTCTCATCACCACGTGGTTTTTCACTGTCAGGGTAACATTGAAACAGGTCGCAAGCAAAGAGGATCCATCACAATGGCCGTAGTATAAAGGAAAGGTAACATTTTTTTAAAACAATTAAAAAAATGTTAGCGGTGTTTTGAAAAAAAGACTTGCGAGAACATCTACTTTCGGTTAACTGTATGCAGTGTGTGTGTCTCAGTTGTCTCGGTCTATAACTATAAATTGAAACTAAAGTACCTCGTACTTTAAAACTTCTTTAACGATTAGAAAAAAGCTCAACAAACGACTGAACATATCTTCATAAATTAGAGCTAATTATAACGATAACAATAGCTTTAAAACAAAAATACCGAATCAAAATCGGTCATTTCGTTTAGATGCTACGATCCCACAGGCAGACACGACAAACAATATTTAGTTAAGAATCTATACAAGCTTAGGTTGAATCAAGGTTTTCACATTATTTTAAAAGAAAAAAAAATCTTGACCAAAAAAGCATATGGAGATATCACTAAAATCTCCAATAAAAAAATAGTCGTCAGGTTCCAGCGGTGCTGGCTAGAGAGCTACAATAGAAAATATCAACTGTTTTGCGATATTAAAAAAATATTATAGTGTTCCTAAATTATAAAGACCAAAACCTAAATTAATATTAGGTAGGTTTCTTCTCTTCTCCGACCATTCACACTCCACCACCGACATTCCGGAAGAAGAATTTAAACTTATTAATATTGCACTTAATATAAACGTAACAATCGTAGGCAGGGGTGTTCTAAACACCAACATTTTGCCAGTTAAATTTGATCTCCGGGCAGACATTGGGTGGCTCTTTTGTACACCATCGTGACGCTTGCTAGAAATTTAATTGTTTTTATTTATGCTTTATATTACTTTTTTACTTACTTACCTACATCAAATATATATATATATATATTATTACATTACATTAATACAATTATAAGCTTTGGCTATTTAAAAAGCCCGGTTTTCACTTTGGTGGCTTCATTTTTTTTTTAGTTATATTAGTTCCTCATTCTTCAGCATTTGTCATTTCCATTTTGTCTTACTTTAAAAGTTTCCAGTTTATATGAAAACAAATCGAGACTAAAATTTGCCAGATAGGTGGTTTACCCTACACCGAAAACATGGCAAAAAAATTATGAGCTCTACTCATACTTGTAGTGGTAGAGCCATACTTAGGTACGAATGGGCCGGCTGGACCGGTGCAATTCTGTGAGAGGTGCCACTACTGCCTCAAAGAAAACCGGATGTAAAGCAACGCTTGCGTTGCATTTGCCCGAAATTAGTGAGGTTTCCAGGTGCCCAGCTCCCCGTCTCCTTCTTTCTCTCCCCTCATCTTTCTCATCTCGCGTGTGTGTCCATGGACGGAGGTTGTTATTTACCACCAGGTGACCCGTCTATTCGTCGGTCCCCTATTAAAAAAAATCTTAACTTACTCGTGTACCTTTGAGATAGCGAATCTAAGTAAAATGATGTGAGGTGGAGACGCGCGAGTGGTGTAAATCAAATTGCGACCTGAGGTGCGGACCCTCTTAATTACACAGCTTTTTCTTTTTAAAAAGACAACACTAAGAAGTGTATATATAACGGGGGAATTTACAAATAACGCACACAAAGAACACCCAGACTTCTACAACAACTATTTGTGAATAACACAAGTTTTCGTCCCGTGTGGGAATCGAACCTGCGACCGTTCCGGCTCAGCAGTCAGGGTCACTAACCACTAAACCAACAGGCCAGTCAGCAGCAACTATGTGGCACATCAAACATGATACATGCCTTTGGCGGAAATAGACCTGTCATGTCCAAAAGCTACGTCGAGTATCAGAGTGTGCTATCCCTAGAGGAGCGCTAGCCTTAATTTGCCGATTTAGCTTATTCGTACCCTCTGCGGAATTAATTAGTTCTAGTTAAGTTAGTTTAAATTAGATGAAATGGATCATATTATTTATTAACTAACAGAGGGTAAACAAATAATGAAATTCATAAAAATAACCCTTAATTACAATCTAATATAAATAAGAATACTTAAAAGATAACATCTTAACGTTGTAAAAGTCTGTCTTTTGAAAATTCCCAATTATTATTATGTTTCTTATATTACCACCCTAAAGTTAGTTTGTTGTTAACTAAATACATATCAATAAACAAGTAATTATTATCTCTAGCTGAAATGATCATCTTAAATGCTTAATTACTATATGAAGCACGTTGTCTATCATTACGACCTAATTATATGTACATAAGTGCGTAGAAGAGCTGATAATACTTCTGACTCACTTTTAAACATCGACCTGAATTAGTAGTAGTAAAATCTAGTTGATTTTCACAACTTTTGTTTTTTTGACACTGTGGCTTGAGTCTCGTTTGCCAGTTTTTCACAAAGAGAGATTACATTTTATGTCATATGTAATTTTATTTTATTACGAAGCATATCAGTATCAGACAGTCGTATGAATCTGAATTGTGGAACTACATAATTAGATATTTCTAAAAATATGTTTGATCAAATCTACTGAGTGGCAACAGGTTATTATGGCGAACTAATTAAACCAAATGGGACCTACGTCATCAATTTTATATCTGGTGTATCGTCTTCCCCAAGTTGTAGCCACTACAGCCCGCATACAATAGTTCCTAAAAAAAAACAAGTCTTGACTTTTATGACCTCATTTGTTTGAGAAAACAACAAGTGAAATCTCCTCAAATGCCAACTCAACTGTTGATAAAAACATTATTATTATTATTATTTTTATACTATAGGGGGACAGACGAACAGATCACCTGATGGTAAGTGACACCGCCGTCCATGGACACTTGCAACTCAAGAGTCGCAAGTGCGCTGCCCGCCTTTGAGGGTGATGAGGTATGGGGGATGCAGGGAGCGGAAAGAAGAGAGGAGAGATGAGGAGATGGAAAAAAGGGGAAAGGAGATGAGGGGAGAGAAAAGGGGGGAGGGGGAATTGGGCCTCCGGAAACCTCACTCAATTCGGAGAAATGCAACGCAAGCGTTACTTCACAACCGGTTTTCTGTGAGGCCGTGGTATCGCACCGGTCGAGCCGGCCCATTCGTGCCTAAGCATGGCTCTACCACTGAAACATTGATTATACCAAAGTATTACTAGAATGAAGCATATACTTTTGTCAAAAGGCTACAAGACAATAGAGTTTGATTCAGTAGTCAAATAGTTAGATGATAGATATGCTATAAATATTAAATTTAGATTGATATCAAAATTTAGCAAAAAAAGTTTAATTTATGGGTTTGGTTTACACTTTCAATATACGTACATATGTAACCTTGCATTTTTAAAACGAAAATGAACACATTAGGCTGGCTTACCCATAGAGTACGCTTTATCTATTCAAGTTTTATGAAATACATCCTATATGAATGTAAAATTCTAAAAACATGAAATATAATATTAGTGATAAGGTACTTCTAACACAAACAGACCAGATCATTAATCGCTGACTTACGCACTAGAATTTCCCAAAATAACATCTGTTGAAAAACAATGTGCAACAACACATAGATATTGTGTTTTTTTTTTGTAATGCGATACGAAGATAATTATAATGAGGTTTTAGAATTTACCAAAACCATGTCATGGTTTATGGTGTTTTTATCTAACACGTCCAAATATATATATTTTCAATACATTTACCATCTGCCACAGGCAACAATTTTTTTGTCGGTATTCGAATCTCACTTCCTTTTTTTTTTGGCGGTCGAATAGCGTAGAGTTAGCGTAAAAGTTTTACCTTCAAATATATAACCAAATACCGATCATTTGGTCATTTTTTTTTTATTTTTAGTAGTTATTTCTTCAGGAAGAAATACATTTATGATGCTTCTTCGAAAGCGGATCATGGAGGATCAAGGAGTTTGATGTAAGTTCGGGTGACCATT
Source organism: Tyria jacobaeae (assembly GCA_947561695.1). Classification (NCBI taxonomy): domain Eukaryota; kingdom Metazoa; phylum Arthropoda; class Insecta; order Lepidoptera; family Erebidae; genus Tyria; species Tyria jacobaeae. Next base: position 7,600,795 of record OX387221.1, read on the forward strand.
ATCTTGAGCGACAACGAGCAGACGTGTGACCTTGCATCTCAAGAGTCGTAAATGCGATGCCTGCCTTAGAAGGTGTTGAGGGAGGAGATTTATGGGATTCCACCGTTATGTAATATGTACCTACTTAGGTACTTCCTCAGCCACTAGAATTTGACTTGATTGATACATCTCTTCCGCTAACATAAAAGATGTACTCTTTTTTGTACACAAGAATAGGATACAATGTTACACTTAAATCTTAATACCATATAATAACAATTAACGACCTAATCGCAGTTTGCGATCTCTACCAGGCAACCACTTGAGAGAGAGAGAGAGAAACATAAACGGAAAGGGATAGTATACAATATTAGAAGCCTATTAATAATAAATAAATAGAGTAGCAATTTTTTTTTTAATTTAATTGTTGAAACTTGTCAATGTTTATGTAAGTCTGATGGCAAGTGGCAAATTCGTTCCAAAGAATCACAGCCTTTACTGTAAAATACTTATTCAAAAATATAGTGGTATGTGCCGGCACTTTTAACCTAAGATTCTCAGACCTTAGGAAACTCGAATGCGAATTTTGCAAAAACTCTTAACGTTGCTTTAGATGTTCAATACCAGCGCTCCCCATGCGTATGGGTAATGCATATGACCTTAACATGATTGCTATCGAAAGCTATTATTTTTTCTGTTAGTATATATATTTTTATTATTAGGTACACAGCGACACAGCCTCTTTGTTCGTGATGATAAAAAAAGGATCAAAGCTCTTACGTAGTTCAGTTCCTTTTTAAAATTAAAGTAAGTTAAAATTGATGATTAGGTAAATCATTATTTTGACTGTTCATTGATAGTAGGTAGGTTTAAACATATATTATGAGGACAGTAGGTACTATTATTGTCAATTGTGAATTAAAGAACTTCGAACGATAGCCTATTTGTAGATGTTTAGTTATACCATATACAACTAATAAATAAACACAAACAAAGTTCAAAGAGTGCAAGTTAACAGATGGTGGCAGTGCCAGCCACCGGCGGCTATCGTATCTGCTAGTTCTCGTATTAATTAATACTTGCAAATAATGATAAATTCGCATCAAAGATCCATTGCTTTTTACCTGACAACAGCGAAGCCAAAAGGAGGGTTATGACCGGTAGGTATATACGATTTTATCTGCTCCTCGTATCTTCTATAGATATTTACTATGTATCAGAAAGGTATCGTTTGAAGAGTCTGGATCATTCGCTGGTCGTAGGCTATGTGACGTCACATTAAATTAAAAAAGACACCCTTTGAACATCACTTTGAACATGCAATAAATATATTTAAAATATATTACTGTGTAAGTCGTTTATTTAATAGACTGTAAGGCGGAGGACCGGATGCTATGGCTCACATTAGAGAAGGCTGCTAGCTAGGCTAATAGACTGATATTTTATTGTTTCATATTTTGAACTTTTTATTGTTTTCAATATTAATATAATATTTCGTTTTAACTTATACCCTATTTAAATTTAATTTTTATTCTTACAGTTATGTTCGTAGTCAGTAGATATAATTAATGTCAATACTATTTCTTCAATATAAAATTTTATATCAAATATAAAATTATATATAAAATACACGACACATGTAATAGATAATAGAATTGGGTAGGTGGTTTTTAATCACTAATAAAGGGAACTCTTTTTTGGAAATGAGGTCAACCGGTAGTATATATAATAACAGCAATAAGTTATTTCAATATTAGATTGTATAATATGTATGTATATTTACATGTTTGCATAACATTATCAATTATAACGGAAATACAAAATAGGTGCAGAAATAGTACTCCAAACTAAGCTGAGCCAGTATTGGAAGTTTTCATACTGTTTTCCAAAATACTGCCTGTATTTTAGAAAACAGTATGAAAACTGCTGACATTAATCTCGTTAAATTTAGGTAATTACTCTTGTATAAAACTGTGGTGTGTATATTTTTGCTCTAAGTTTACTACATCTATAAACTATCATGTCATTAAATAACAGTAACCGCAATGTTGTTTGTATCTCAATCCAAACTTAAGTGACCAATATAAAACTTATGAAGCCCGCAACGTCTCATCACCCCCCCGATTCGCCGTCACTTGCTGGGCAGACCAATGGCGTGGAGGGTACGGTGTAGCTTGTCATAATAATGTTTATTTATCAATTTTATTAAATATACACTGTATTTGTGTCTATTACAGTTCCCTATTTTTAACAATAAATACTTTTTATTGATGTGGCGATAACATTTCATAGTTCCTTTTAAGTTTTTAGAAAATGGTATAGTATGAGTTTTGCCCTTAAAACTCATTGACCTCACGTTAATCCTAACTATACATATGTATGTACATAGAATATTAAAAATAAATGCGAAAGTGAATATATTCATTTCTATGTTACACTTTCACGCCTTAATTACTTCACTGATCAATATAGAAATTAACATACATACGGACATGCGTAGCTTCCATTCAGAAAAAGTATTTACATTACTGCTCAGTTGAAATAAAAAAAAAACAAGTGAAATTGCGGCCAGAATTTTGGTAGAAAAAACTTAAAGGAAACAATTTTTCCCAAATTAACTACAATGATGTGATTAACTGTATTTATTATTGTAAGTATGTGATTATAGCATGATACGTCGATATTTGGAAATAACTAACAGCAACACAGATTACTCAGAACCTCGGTCCGGAAATATCACTTGGGTAAAACAAATAATACAGATAAGACACATACACACTATAGCTTGTATGACACGAAAGTTCAAGTTCAATCTATATGTAGGTACTTAACCTCAATAGGACATAGGTAAGTAGTAAACTTTTATTAATATTTTTTATATATTTATTTATTTACTTTTTTTGGAGTGGAAAAGCATCTCACTGGGATTTTCGGTAGAACGGTGTGTTGGAATCGGAGCGACTAAAACCATTTAGTGTCCCATACTGCGCTTGACATAGGAGGAATCCGGGAACAGCTTCATTGAGACATCCGGGGGTAAGAAAGAAATCGATTCACATATAATAAAGTTCATATAACTTTACACCATAAAGTTGACCAAACTGGAAGTGTGCCTTTTCACATAAAAAAAATAATGTTTCAAATTGACAGATTATAAATGCCGAAGTTACGCGGTAACAAAGAGAAAAGAAAGTGAGAGTTTTGAAGTGTGTTAAAACAGTTATAACCACTTTAAACAACGTTGTCACTTCAACTTTGCTTGCATTGTATTTCCAACTGAGTGAGGGTACTGGAGGCCTGACTCTCCCTTTCCACTTTTCCATCCATTCCTCCCCTCTCTATTATTTCCCCTCCTCATCCCCACTCTCCACTTTCCCTTCTCCAATCCTTCTGCCTTTTACACCTCTCTCAATTATGGTGCGCAATAAGGAATATCTGTCTCTCTTTCTATTTATGGTTAATATTCGACCACTAGTCACTATCCCTAGGCATCTAAGGTTCTTTTGGATCTTCCGTATTTACTCGTAATATATTTTTAAAAGAACAGTGAAGTTATAGTATAACATTTCCGTAATCCTTAGTTCCTTCAAATAAACTTGAATAAATACAAGGGAATCGATCCTTATATAATTAATTATTGAGCAATTTATCTGTTTTCGAAATCGGTTAAATAGAACATAATATTTCTCTCGTGTATACTTTTGTTGAAAAGAAATTAAATAATTTATAGGAAGCGGGGATCCTAGTATATCACTACTCGGGTCAACTATTTGTGTATCACACAAATTTTCGTCCCGTGTGGGAATCAAACCCACAACCTCTTGACCACTAAACCAACAAGGCAGTCCATTTTTCAGATTACCTATTAAGTCAAATGATGTACATGAAAATGCACAAATATTATTTTTAAGCCTCTGAGCGTTTTAAGTACACTTTTCAAGGTACCGCACTTACCTCCGAGTGAAAAAAACTAAACCATTATAGGATTACTCAATAAACTAATTTGTTTTCCTCTGAAACACTGTTATAATTAGGTAGATATCTACTTATACGTAATAATTCCTATGGTGCTAGCACAGATGTGCAAGGTAGCATGTATCTATTTTATATCTGAGGGTCATTTATAAAATCTGTTTTTTACCGTGGTAGAGCCATGCTTAGGCACGAATAGGCCAGCTACACTACGGCTACTTGCTATGTTTGTGCGATACCACGGCCTCACAGAAAACCGGTTGTGAAGTAACGCTTGCGTTGCATTTCCCCGAAATGAGTGAGGTCTCCGGAGGCCCAAAATCCTCCCCCCCCCCCCTAATGTTAGCGCTGTTAACAAATAGGATACCCCAGGGGGGTACCAGCGCTAGCGTTGGAGAATCCCCCCCTGGACGTCCACCCTCAGTACGGATTATACCTGAGCGTGGACGCCCAGGCTGCCCCTCGTACTCTGGGGGGGGGGGGGGGATCAACTGCGCTCTCAAAATCTGCTCGGGGCAAGAGATTTTTGTGTAACATCAGGGGCTTAAATTCTAACCTCGACACTGTCCACCACCACCTTGAGACAGCAGTGCCGGCCTTGCTCTTTTTTTCATCTCCAGCGGACACATCCTACCTCTGCTACCCTGGGTACGGACTGGAACACTCCTTTATTCCTAAGGCTGGTGTATGCGTGTACGTTAGAGATGATATCACTTCTCGCCGCCTCGGCAACTTGAAGGTAGGGACCTCTCCATCTTATGGCTACGTGTAGACTGCGACGACCATCCCCGCATCTACGTATGCCTCTACAGGTCCTATAGCGGTGATGCCGAAAGGACCGACTCATCGAACACGTCCAAATGGCTACAGACTCAGTGCTCCAGCAGGTCCCATCCGCAGAGATCGTGATTCTTGGTGACTTTAACGCCCATCACGCCAAATGGCTTGGTTCGCGCAAAACCGATCATGTGGGAAGATCTGTTCACGATTTCGCCTTGGCATATGGCTTGACGCAGCTGGTAGCAACGCCTACGCGAATCCCAGATGCAGAAAGCCACGTGCCTTCACTGTTGGATCTCCTGCTGACCTCACATCCTGACGGCTACAAAGTATCCGTTGAGGCCCCTCTTGGCTCTTCGGACCATTGCCTGATTAGGAGTATGGTGCCACTCGTTCACTCGCTGCGGCCACGAGTTACAGGCAGTCGCCGCGTATGGCACTATAGGTCAGCAGACTGGGATGGAATGCGAACATTCTTTGCATCCTACCCATGGAGGCAGGTTTGCTTCTCGCCGGATTATCCCAATGTCGTTGCCGACTCTGTCGCTGATGTCGTGCTTCAGGGTATGGAACTTTTCAGCGACAGCACGGGATGTAAAGACCAGCACATTAAAGAAGAAATTTAACTTTGCCTCCAGGTCCCTCAAAGGAGTAATTGCTGGGGCGAAGTCGGCTCACATCGGCAGAATTGGCGAGAGACTAGTGAGTCTCCCTTCCAGAACTCGTGCATTCTGGTCTCTTGCCAAAGCTGTCCAGGGGAACTTTTGTAAGCCATCCCTTCCACCTCTGCACATAGGAGATAATTCGTTGGCCCACGACGCTAAAGAAAAAGCCGATCTTCTGGGCTAAACTCTTTGCGTCTAACTCGACCCTGGACGACGGGGGAAACGCACCGCTGACCATACCGCAGTGCGAGACCCGCATGCCGGAAGTCCGGTTTACACAAAGGGCAGTGCGTAAAGCGCTTCTTTCCCTCGACGTTCTTAAGTCGAGTGGGCCCGATAAAATCTCTTCTATCGTGCTGAAGACGTGTGAACGACAAAAATTCATCACCAAATTATAAAGGTTTAAAAATTGCTAACTGATCCGTGTTACCTTATATAATAACAACAAGTGTGTGTTGTTGTGTTGACAACAACACACACTTGTTGTTATTTTAAAGGTGATAGTTATAAAGTTACGTAAGTAACTTAGATAAAATATAATCAGTACCTATCCTTGTCGCTATAGTATTGAAAAAATAGAGTATATGCTTCTTTATTTACAGATTACAGGGAAACATATGCAGTCACTTCTACCGACTGTCATTACGTAACATGGTCGATCCAGTTTTTGTTAATACCAACACGGTTACGGTCACAGACAATTTACATCTATATTTTACATCACAATAAATCTACTATACTAATGCTTGCTGACTGTTGCTTTTTCAAAAATTATGATCTTGTATGTTAATGTAAAAAAATAGAACTTCGGTTACTTCCTTCATTTAAGAAGCAAAATGAGATGTTACAATACATTACAGTAAGTACCTATGTAAAATAAATAACGTGAGTGTGTAATCTAATTTCTGCGATTGTATTTTCAAGGTACTAAAGATGTTGCACCTACTGTCCAAAGATCTCATTCCGTTCTCAAGTTGCAAGACCGCTCTTCGCTTTACTATTGCTCACTTTTTTTTTTATAGTTTGTGAGTATCAAAATCATATATGTATATTACCTTTATCAAGCAACTACATCCCCGAAATACACCAGTAATTAAAACCGTATGTTGTGTGTTCGTTAGTGTATATGAATAACACTCACAAAAGTTTTTATTTCTACATACATTTTTCTACAATAGCAAAATATATGTCAGTCAGTGTCTGAATCTATACTAATATAATAAAGTTGAAGATTTTGTTTGTTTGTTTGAACTGGCTAATCTTAGGAACTACTGATTCAATAAAACATCACGCTGCACGCACGTGAAACTGCGGGGAATGGTTAGTAATACACAAAGTGATAATAGCACGTAAAATCGGATGTCAATGTAACGTGATCGTTCGCAGTGCGATCGGCGATTGCCATATGCTGGCGGTGGCTGGCACGGCCGCCGCGCGCCGCCACCGATAGCGATGGCTAGACGACGACGCTGTGACGCAACGCAAAAAAACATTCATCTACATAAACCATCATAATTTTCCCTTGCATAATGTACTAAAAATGTATTATAATTGTGACTTATGTATAATACAACGGTTATAATAACAATAATAACTTATATTATCTTACACACGTCCGTCTGATCCCAAACTAAACAGAGCTTGTATTAGGGAACACCCGGACTCGTTACAATTATTTGTTGATGACACTTTTTTTCTCGTGTGCGAATCGAACCCAAGACTACCCTACCCTCCCTATAAGAATACCATAAGTACAACATTACGAAGAGTAAAGTAAAGATCAATTGTGAACTGCAAGCCTTAAGATTCTGAGGCCTTATAATTTAAAGTATCGCAGATAAAGATTTGATATGGGGGCCTGTGTGGTCTCTAACCATTACCGCCCGTAGTTTCAGAAGCTCAGATCGGTAAATAAAAATTAAAAAAGAACAACAATCTGCAAGTGTAATTACAAGAAAATAATATTATTGCAAGTAATATACATATATAGTAATTTATATTTATAAGTCACGACTTGTGACGATTAATAATAATAATAAATAATCCAACCAACAAAAAAATATTTAAATAGGAAGAGTATTATAATAATAAAATAATAATAAAAGTTTATTATTTACCATACAAGCTATCGTAACCGAAAACGTGATAAGGACCCTTGAATGAATTTGAGAGCAATTTATGAATGAATACACTTTGTGTGATGCATCGGATAATAGGTAACACGACGTACGTAAATAAGCGAGCGGTTTCTTCTTTATTTTGTATAAATAAATCAGTATAAGGTTATCGTTGTCGGTAGCGAAAAATTACAAACAATAATACAGAATGAGCACGTCACTAGGACTCTCTTAGTGCAGCCAAACCAGTTGAGTAAACCGCTAACTTTGACAGCGCACGCGGATACACGAATTTGCGTCACCACAACTTTACCAGAGTACAACTACGTACTAGGCATAGACTTAGATATTGGATAAAGCTTGTAAGTGATACTGGATATTTTATTTAGTGATTAGTTATATTCCGTATTTCAGTCAGTTGTAAATTAATAAGTGTCGCTAAAAAAAGAACAATTGGTAATTAAAAAATATACTGAAATCACTATTCATACTCAAACATAAAGGGGCAGGTATGCATAGGTAAATATTAAAATATATAATTACGTGGAAAATTTATGCCAGCTGACAGGAAAGAACATAATTGTCATAAATCATGCACTAGCTGTTAACTATTAAATTGACCTAGGTAAAAGAACTGACGCACAAATAAGGCAAACAACCGATAACAGCGGATACTAAATAATCGGATTCTCAATAATGTGTAATAAACGGCTTTGTTAATTGATATTTTTCTACATGTTTTATCACTTTAACTGCAAACTGTATTAAAATGTATGCAAAAACAAAGCTGATTAACGTTGAATGACTTAATACTTAGAATGCACATTGTAATAGTGCAGCAGCATGCAGTTGTTCTTAATTTACGAAGGGAATTGATAATCACAATACTATAAATTAAAAATTTTATTACAGGCATCGGTAATGCGGGATGATGATGATGGACATGTGCGTGGATCCGCCAATAATCTGTGATCGGCGGCAGCGTTATCGCGCGTCCGTCTCGATGTCCGGCGCTCGATCTCTACACCGCTCATTCTATTCCCGGGACGCGACACAATCGGCTGCCTGCAGTTCATCCTGATAACATAGCCGCTCACGTTGCTGTCAAAAGCTTCCTGATTTGGTGACGAATTACAAACAAAACTGGCTTTGCGTAACTCAAAAAATCGTAAGTCTTAGGTTTAAATATTTTTAATTATGCTTTGAAAGTTTTAAGTAAAAAAGCGTTAACTTTTACGTTTTTTTTTTTCAGTTGCAAGATGTATTGCGACTGGCCGGTACTTGAAGATGTTCTTCTTAACGATCAACCACTATTTGAATTTTCACCAGCGGAGAGTCTAATAAACTTTGAACTGCCTTCACTGGATTCAGACTGCGACTTGCAATTTAGCGATTTGTTCAACTGTGATGATTTTGGTGACAGTGGTGTTAGTGAGTTAAGTCAGGATGACGTAAACATGGGCACTGGATCTCCATTTGAGATTGCTGAATTCGATAAGAGTATAATTGATGAATATCTCATGGAAGCATTAAGTAGTGACATTTCGAGTGATTCCCCAAGTACACAATCGTGTTCTTCCTCTTTACGCAGTAGTACAGAGTCGTTATGCGCTCTACAAACTCACGACTATATTGGTTTACAAGAAAATTGGATGGATAAAAGCTATACGCCAGCTAGAAGTGATGTGAAAGTTCGTACCTTTGGAGAACCTAAGTTTTGCACAGAACTCAATGCATTTCGTTGTCCAGTAGAAGAATGCGGTAAGTTGTACGCAAAAGCATCGCACGTCCGAGCTCATTTACGACGTCACAGTGGTGAGAAACCCTATTGTTGTACGTGGAGCGGTTGCTCTTGGCGATTCGCACGTTCGGATGAGCTTGCGCGGCATCGACGCAGCCACTCTGGCGACAAGCCGTATCGGTGCAGTGAGTGCGGTAAGAGGTTTGCGCGCTCCGATCACCTCGCCAAGCACGGCCGAGTCCACGCACGTCGCGCTGCTGTTGCTGCTGCTGCGGCTAGAAGAAACGCACCCGCTTTACACACGCATAGGAGATCGACGAGAGGTATACTGCTTCTGTGATCTAAGCCATTTCTATAAAGACTTCAATAAGAAAATTGATAAGTGAGTAATATAAAATATGTGTGCTAGTGATATTACGGGACTTTTAAGAACATGTGAATAACTTAATCGGTATATGTAGAACGTTAATACCACCAACTCTGTCTTCATCCGGTATTAAAGAAGGTTTTCTCTTACACCTAATAGAATGGACCCATTATTATCCCTAGGCGCTGTTTAACACCAGTGGTAATACGTTTTAATGATTTTTTATTTAAAAGTGCTCGAACGTACTTGCGGATGCTAAAAAATTATCAGTATTCAACGTTTGAAAAAAATTATAAGTTATAAAATATAAAAATTGATGCTGTTGATGTAAAATATCGGTGAGAAATACTAATAATCCGAGTATTCTGGTAGTCTCCAAAAAAACTTTGACAAGTTTTCCTTTAAACAAGCTGTCGAAGGCATTGCGTTGTTTTCGGACGAGCTTTATAATAAGCAACTAATATTCTAACGAATAAAACTAAATGAGGAATCCATTTTGCCATAGAGTTATTAGACACTCTAAGCATCTTGCTATGTTTTTGCCGCGAAATATCGATGTTAATCTAACTTAGATTCAACAGTTTAGTTTAGGGAAAGCGTTAATATATATGTAGTTTATTTTATTGTCTCGTAAACTGTTACTGTAAAAGGATGTACTTAATTACTTAACAGAAATCTCATAATTTAATTTATAATGAGGTGTCAACAATTTAGTTCTAGGTATTGTTAATATGATTACATTTAAGTTACTACTAGGTTTGATGTGACTGAAGAGTAGAGAAACGTAGGTACTGTTTGTAAATAAATGGTTAATGTTAATTATGTAAGAATAAAGATTATAAGTAAGTTGAACCCACAGACCCAACTTAATCATCAATAAGTAGTTATATCATAAAAATATGATTTATGAATTGAACATTAATAACGTTGTAATAAACCTTTTTAAATTACATACCTTAATATGATTTGACAATTAGAAGAGCAACATCTTAGAGTAGCCTGTTCAACGATATAATATTACGTACATACATGCCTACTATACCGAGTTCATTTAGTACTTGCATTAACAAAAACTGTTTTGTGTAGATTTAAGAGAGCGCCATCTAGTATTACACAAATATTACATTGTAATTGTAGATAAAAAAAACCGCTCATGGAAGTATCGGGATGTCCGTTATTCTTTCAGAAGCAGGTCTGAGAGGTGGAGGGGGGTCCCTAAACTGTTTAGCACGGTGCTTCTCGGATTTCCTGTTGAGGGTACACCCAACTCCCTTACCACAGTGGCACTTGTGTGGGAACACCGTACCTACGGTTATCGTCGGTTCAATTCCGACATACGACAGCACCGGTAGCTCCGCTGAGGAGACACGTAGTGGTCTCCACGCGATAATAAACCACTGCACGAGTGTTGAATACCAACGACATTTTTTTAGTTTGCAAGACCACAAGTTTGCAGAACGGAAAGGTTTTAACTTGAGTCATCAATAATATTTAGTTTGTATGAATCAACGTTAGATGGTACTGCTGTCGGCTTGTAATTTATGAAGCATACCTTATGTGTATTGGAACTTTTAGTTATTGCAAATATAACGTTTCAAGACATAAAAAAAATCAGGATAATAAGAAGTACCTACCTACTGATACAATTGTTTTGTTGCAATAACAATATTCACTTACCTATGTTTAAAACGTGTTCTAAATATAAACAACGATAATTCAATGAACCGCTGTGAGTAAAACAAAGATACAGTACTTATGGTCAGACAGTTATTGGTACGCAATATAGCCCAGTTTCTTTGATACTGACCGTCAACAACCTTCAAGGAGGGAGTCCCATATTCGCAACCCCGAAATTCTTCGAGCTATTGCTTCCATTCGTTAACGATATTTATCGCTCGCATTGATTAACTGTTTTAGGTATTTATGACAGGTACTTACTATAGCAAAGATTTTTCTCTATGAATTTAAATGTTCCTTATAAGTAAGTACTGCACAATTCATTAACAATATAATGTACCTACTTATGTTTGAGTACCAAAGTTGACGGGTCTGTTGGTCTAGTGGTTAGTGACCTAATCTGACCCCCCGTGAGAGATCTGGCCGCTGAATTAAATTAGGTCATGGGTTCGATTCCTCCCACACGAGACAAATATTTGTGGGATCTAGAAACAGTCGCCCCGAGTCTGGGTGTTTTTTGTTGGAATGCGTGAGTCCCCGCTACACAGGAATTATTCCTAATGCAGGAGTTGTCATCTAAAAAGGCAGTAAGAATGTGATATGTCGCATTTCGGATTTTTCGTTGTTCTATAATTTTTTTAAGTAAGTAATTATTCGTGTATAAACAATTTAAAACTTTAAAACAAGCACATTGGCAGCTTTTTAGAAATCCACTACTTGATGAACGTTTTCTGTATACTATTTTTTAAATCAATATTGGGTGAAGGTATTATGGGCACTTATCTTCTTTACAGAAACCAAAAAAAAAGTAAAAAGTTACTTTTCTACAATGGAAGAAGGAGCTATGGTAGCATTTCACTGCGTGTTAAGTTTATACATATCACCTTCATTCATAAAATCGCGCCATTCCGTTTCGTTGAGTCAAGCTCTTTGGAAAATCGGACGCACGCTAAGCTCGGCTTCGAAACCGTATCAAACATACCGGCTATTGATGAGGCGTCGATCTCAAATTAAAATGAAGAGTTTTTCTCCCCACCGACGTTGCCAATACCTGTGCATCGCTAGGTGAGAGGCCGGCACCGAATGTCTGAGGACTCCAAGGTCGCAAGCCGTCTTCAAATATTTGAAGACGGCTTGCGACCCTGCAACCGTTCTTAATGTGCGTCGTATGAAATAGACGACATCAATGAATGTGAATGTCATACGAGCATATTTTGTGGCTGAAGGGGGAGAAACCAAACTCACTGCGTATCGTGATCGTATGCTGCCTCTGTTTCAGGAACTTAAGCCAGCTGTTAATATTAATAACTATCGCATCAAGAACTAACCATTCCGCTGTGATCTGTTGGATAACTCCATGCTTGAGAGGCTCTGCTTGGTATTGCAGAATAACCTAGTTGTCCTGTCCTGTCCTCGTCCTTCACAAACCTAAGGAACACGCGCTACTAAAGAGTTCCTTATTATTGACACAACTATTAAACAAGAAATTCGCCGTAATCAAAAATATTTGGCGACATGTTGGATACATTAAAGAAAAGCCTATGACTCTGTGCCGCATACGTGGCTTCTGAGGGTGATGGAGTTGTATAAGATTAACACAACTTTATGCACTTTCTTGGAAGCATGTATGCAGTAACTGAGAACGTTTCTTTGCTATTCCGAATCGACAATCTTAAGGTTATAGTGAGTACCTATATAAAGATCAGGCGAGACATATGTCAGAGTGACAGTTTGAGTCCCTTGTGGTTCTGCTTAGCTTCATCTCCTCTTAGTACTATTTTAGTAATTTCCCACCTCCTTTTTGCATAGACGTAACAAGTGGCAAGGATAGTCCATATTTTTTTTTATAAAATACGGGGACAAACGATTAGACAGGTCACACACCTGCAATTCAAGAGACGTAAGTGCGTTTCCCGTCTTTTAGTGGGATAAAAGATGCGGGAAGGGTAAAGATTAGAGGGGGAATATGGAGATGCGAAAGAGGAGGGGGAGGATGCAGGGAAAAAAAATTAATTTGGCACTTGAGGTTATCGACATATGGGATTGGATGGATGAGTTCTATTCAGTTTTTCTTAAAGTACTTACTAAAAATATATTTTATTTTTTAAATTATGTCCTATTTTAAAAATATTAAGCTGGTTACGCGGCATGAATTTTTTTTTTGATAAATTAACTTAACGCCTTTTCAAATGTCTTAAAATTTTTCAGCGAGACTTTGAACCAAAGGGACATATCACTTTCATTATTCACTTCTTATTTATTTTAAATTACGAATGAGACTTTAACATATTCAAAACATTCACGCCTATTTCACGGTAGGCAGAGGGGTTTCAAACGCCTACTTTTACTGACCATAATTTAGTCCTGCTTACGTAATAACAAGTAAGTGGTGTAGCGTGGACTAATTTAGTCACATCAGCAGACCCCTTTTCTTTAGTTCCTTTTCCTAAATCCACCCAATAGATTTATTCTACCATGCTTCGAAACTTACGTTACTTAAAATTTTACGAAATAATGCAATCAATGTTCGGCTTTTTTAATTGCTAAAATCTAGTAAGGATTTATAATTTCAGTTAAAAGCTAACTCTGCACCGTTTTTTTTTTTAAATTCATTTTATGCACATAATGTACAAAGGCGGACTTAATGCCCAGGGCATTATCTACCACTAAATTATGTTTTGTTATTAATTATTATTTCAGGATCTGACAGAAATATTTCAACTCATTTTCATATTATTTATAGGTCACAAACAAACATGTTCCGATCCGAATGTGAAATTAATCTATCCTATTATGTGTAGTAAAGTCTTGCTAAAATAGGAGACTTAGTAGGGACTTTGGAAGTAGAATAGTAGTTTTTCTTTAAATTAAACGCAAAATAATTAATGAATAGAAATAAAACAGTTAAATATCTCAGTTACCTATTGAAAACTTATAGTTTTGTTTAATTATGAACATATATTTCATTATTGTGGCCAATTTATTGGTAGCGTTATTTGAAGGTAGTCAAGTCGAAATCGCCCAGCAAGGTCTTCGCTCTAGCTACGCCACTGAAGCCTATTGAAGTTATCCTTTTACGACACTTACTGAACGAGAATGGGTGGCCCTGTTTCACTTTATCAAGTACCTTACGGTCTAAGTTTTTAAATTGACCGTTTGTAGGATTTATCAATAAATGCTTATTGAAATCGGTTATCTTCTTTTTTAAAGTATATTCTACTCATTTCATATTAGTCAATTCTACCCACTCCACGTAATGTAGTAATAAAAATGACCATATTTCCTTTTTTGTATTACTGTAACCTTCATATCCAAATTTGGAAGAAAATAAAAAAAAATGCAGTCAAACTGTAATTCCGTTGTCCATGCTTGACAGTGATTGTCTATGATATAGTACGGCATATTAAAGAAGTCCACCTGACTAGTACAGTTTAATATGTTTTGAATGTATTTTAAATGGTATATTTTTACATTGATACACGATTCAACTTAATTCAAGTCGGACACAAATAAAAATGGTGGTTCAATAGATTAGATTTCTCTGATCAAATTGTTTATAGAAATAACATGCGAACATATTTAAAAGTGTGTAAGGCATAGAAATCTTTTTAATATTTGTTGCCTTTCTTAATTTAAATCAGGTGCAGTTACGTGCTGCATTCTTAAGATTGTGTTTGACAAATAACAGGTTGTCGGAGACACCGATTTCGCTATAGTTTTGTATCCGATGTGTTGTTTTTTTAACTATAATAAGCTGGTCATAAGTTAGTTATGATCAAAAAACGCTAAGGTATTATTTACTTCAAAGTTATACTAAGTAATTAAATAAGAGTGCTAATCAATGTCGAAGAAGTAAGCTGGACAAGTGTTCTATTCAATCAGCATGTGACCCAAATCTGAGATTTCTCTTCTTTGTGTCTTATTGCTGGCTTCGTATTTGCGCAGTTTATCGCGAGAACAATCAACAAACTATTAATTGATTGCTTTTTCGAGTGGCAATCATTAAAGACATGCTATTTTATGAACTTGTCACGGTTGACTACCTGTGCGGCTCAGTGGGGGTCAGTTGTCGTACGCTGTAATTCTTTATTTTATAAAGCTCCGGCTGGAATAGTGCCGGTACGAGAATCTATACATCAGGAGAAATTCACACTTGGACTTGCTGTCAATGAAAATTAAGGAAGGTGTTTATTTAGAATGCATGTAAACACAGAAGCAGGTTTAAAGCATTCTAAAAGCTTTCTATCAAAATGAAGTTTCCAGATATTGAATTGAGCTTCAAAGACATTGTATTGAGTTTTGTAGAATAGAACAATGTTGCAAAATGGCTCATTCTGAAAATCACAGGTATATTGTGCAGGTCAGTAATGTTTTTGTTTAAAGAGAAATTTAACTTGTAGCCAGATTTGATGTATCCTTTATAATTGTTTCATTTCAATATTTAGTGATTTTATGTATTATCTACTGTTTTCAAATTTCATTTTGGTTTATTTCTTTGCCTTTCAATTTAATATACAGTGTAAACTCTTTATAACAAAACTCAAGAGATGAGCATTTTTTGTTGTTATAGAGAGTTATCGTTTTTTTGTTTGTTCACTCCATGTGAACAAACAAAAAAACAACCCAATTAACAAGAATTTCTAATATGTATGTCTTAGATAATAAATGCTTATAAATTATTGTTTACATATATAGTCTAATAACTTTGTCTGATGTTTTTTGCTATGCCAGTACTTGTTTTGTATTATTTTATGTATTCTATTCATATCTAGATATGTGGTGGAATCGTCTTGATTAAACAACATAAATTTTTCTACCAACTTAGCGGCATCTAGGGCTTGTTGAATTGTTGGTGGTAATTCGGCTTTGTCTACTTGATCATCTTCTTCATCTTGATTATCGGGTGTTTCCTGACTTTTTGACACTAAATCAACAATTTGTTCATCTGTAATTGTACCAGTTGTGGCTACATCCTCATCTATATTTTCGTATGATTGTAGATCTTCGTTAAAATTGTTTGGTATGTTGAACTGGCTTATCCATTCACTCAGTGGTAGATTGTCTTCACTGTCAAATTGGTTTGTTTCTTGGCTACTACATAATCCAGCATGTCAAAAAGAATGTTGGATAGTGGCTGCTGTTACCTCTTGCCAGGCTTTTGATAAGAAGTTCACTGCTTGTAGCATGTTGATCGAGACCTTGCCGTCAGTTACAATCATATCCATCAACATTTTCCGTCTATAGTGACCCTTTAGGCTTTTAATTACATTCTGATCCATTGGTTGTAAAATACTGGTTGTAATAGCTGGGATAAATGCTAACTCTATGTTTCGAAGATTAGATATGATTGGGTGAGCAGGACAATTGTCTACTAGAAGCAAGATTTTCCGTGATTTTAATTCAGCATCCCATTTTCTCACTTCCTCTTCAAAAATCTGCGATGTCATCCAAGCTGACTTGTTTGCTTTGTACGTAACTGGCAACTGTTTTATGTCCTTGAAACACCGAGGGTTTTTCTCACTTCAATGTTACAGGGAGTTTATTGTAATAAAAGATAACGTTATATAGAGTTTACACTGTATTTTGTGAAATTTAAAAGAAATCATATATAGAATGTGGCAAGTAAATGAAAGGAACTTAGTGAGTATTTTCTACTAAATTGGCACATTAAGGGAAGAAAAACTGAAAAAATAGGTTATCTGACTATATACAAGACTGTATTCATATCATCATTTTAAAATATTGAATTGGGTATACCCATACTATTAGCTTATTTCCCTATTGAAATAAGTAAATACTGTTTTCCTTGTACAGTAATGCTGACTTAGTATATACACTATATTTAAACATAAAGTAGTTATGGTGCTAATAAACTTTTCATCTATGTCATTGTAATGATTTTTTATTATTTTTTGGTTAGTACATTTTCATAATAATGTAGTTTTGATATCACTGCTGTAGATAGTGTGGGTCACCATGCTGCATTGACTAGACATGCAATGAGAATGGTGACCACCACTCTTGGACTCCACTTATTGCTTTCCATCAGGCACAGTGAAGTCACTATGGTAGGTTAATGTACAAAAAAGGTGTTTATTACCATTATATATTATATGAGGCTAATAAAATGCAAACCTTTAAATTTATGTAAGAACCTGTTTAACAAACAGTACAAACATTGTTATTATTTAGAAAATGTGGTTAATAAAAATTCTACTATTCTAATGTTCTGAACTATCATATTTTACTAATAACAACTAGAATATATAAAGAGCCCTTTTATCTACTTTACTCAATAGAAATTATCATTGGCATGTTATTGAAGTTTGGAATTCATATAATGCATCTATATCAATCACCTCTTTCAATCTTACTTTTAGTGCAGTCTATAATTTTTAATAGGCTTCTTAAACACCACCGAGTAGAAACATATTACTAAATTAAAAAATACATAACTTACCAGGAATATTAGATGTGTGAATTGTGTATTAGGGGTGCAATACCTTTTTGTGTCCATTGATCTTTTAATCAAATTGCACCTATTGCTGGAATAATTACCAAAAGGGTATTGTAAATAATATATATTATCACATTAAGTGCCATCATACACAGAAAATATAAAAGATATGCATTTTAAATACAATTATTTTCAGGATTTATGAAAGTTCAGTTGGATATTATAACTGTTTTAGTTATGAACAGTATGATAATATTTCTATATATTTCAACTCTAATATAATTATATGCATTCTTGTAATAAATATTACTTTCATAATGAAACATTCAACTATTAGTAATAGTAGGGACTGTTGTTTGATTATATTCTGTATTAATAAAGTTTCTACAGGAGATATATCACTTTAACAATGTATAAAGCACTAGATGCCTGCCCCATCGAAGCTCGTGTACTGATTCACACCGCACCCAATCCCAACTGTGGTCTATCTCACTCACTTATAGACATTTATAATAAAAGATTTCAAAAACTTCCTAGTCCTGACAATATGTATTTACAAACATATTGTCAGGACTAGGATGTTTTTGAAATCTTTCCTTACCAAACACAACAAAAAAATAATTAATATATAAAACCTTATGATTAGGTAAGTTAATAAAGTTTCATATATATTTAGGTCTATGTGGGGGCATTATCTCCACATTATGAGGCCTTGTCGGTGGAAGCTTCAAAGCAGACAAGCTCTGAAGAAATAGTCTGTTGCATTACAGACAAACTTGGCCTTACAAATGGATCTGGTGGCCCATATGAACTTGCTGAGGTATGCCTACTAAATTTAAAACAATGATTCATATGTCTGTTAATATTTTCATTAATTACTGCAAAGGTCGCACTACATTTTCTGAGTAAAATAGCATTTATTAAAGTATTTAGTTTAGTTCTCTTAGTTTTTAAAGTTGTGTCAAAACCTTTTTTGAATTGTGGCATTTTTATTTTACCAATCATCCTCTGATGATGTCTTCTGAAGGTAACTAGTGAAGAAGAAAGAAATAGCAAGAGCATACTTACTCAAAGTATGCTTTTACTGCACAAATTAGCTAAATATACATTTTCACATTTACCCTACTTATCACCAGTCATACTAATCCTAGTCACTGAAGAATATCAAACAATTGTCCTAAGAAAGGACCTTTCCAACAGCCCAAATTCATGTTTCTTCTCTTACACATTTGTTAGTTTAAGTCCGCCATAGCCATTCAAAAACTTAGATTTAAAAGCTTCACAGGTTTTGCTTTCTGCATTGTGAACAACACTAATATAATATAATAGTTTGAGCTATTTGGCAAAAGTAATAGTTTGTAAATCAAATTATCTTCTTTTTGTTTCAATTAATAAACACCAGTCTTGTTTATGTAATAAGGTAGTGTAGTTTTTAATGTTGTATTTCTGGGTACAGATGTCACATCATAAGTTTATAATGATTCAGATACATAAAAAAATCATATTTCTTACATTTTACACTCATATGCATATATTGTTCAGATATTTTAATCACTCACTGTAATTACTATTTCTGTACAATTATTTAATAAATGTCAGTCAAAATGGCATTATCAAGAACTGTTAACTTGTACAATGCATTTTTTATTCACAAGAATGAGTCACAAGTTTTGAACACAATTACTTCCTTTGCTTGGTCATCATTGAAACACTCCTAGAATGACTCTATGTCAGCTGATACATTTTTACTCACAAATATATTTTAGTACAATTCAATATTTAAAAAGAGATAACATTTGTTCTATTTCCATTCCAATTATCAACTGAAACATTGAGTTTTGCTAACCTGAATCTAATTTATTTCTATGTACTACTTGACTGTAAGTGACATTAGGTTGTTTTTTTTTCTGAAACATTTTCAAGACATGTTTTTGATTTTTGATTATTACGAAATAAGTTTTATTTGACGTTTTGTTACTGTTAAACAATAGGTGGTTGGAGATATGTCCAGTGGCGAGTGTAAAGAGCGTCGTCTTGGACCTAACGAATCGCCTGTCGCCGTTATGTTGTTATGGCCCAACAACACTGGTTCTGGACAATATAACAGGTAAAATCAATTAAGAATCTTTATGTGCTAGCACACAAATATATATTGTTGATGTCTTGTTGTCATATACAGCTTGGCCCTGAACGTTTAAACATTCACTATTATCCTATTTGATTAATACTGCAGTATTGTATAATTTAATTAATGATTTAAATAAAATAGTTTTACGTTTTAGTATTTAATTTTTTTTACATAAACTGTACCAAAGAATAAGTTTAACAATGTGAAATCATTTTTTTTAAATATAATTATCTTATTCCTGCAATTATGTGAGAGATACATCTACCTTGTCTTAAACACCTGCATTTCACGGTATTTGTGCCTTGATGCATATTTGTATCGATTAAATGCCATGTCACAGCAATACTATTCGCATATTATATCTGCTATATTCTTTAGTGATGATTCATCTTAATTTTATTTTAAGCACCGCGACTACTGTTATTCACGTTGGTTTCCTTACTAGTTTAAAATTTGAGATTAATTGTCATGTTTAAATTATATATAATAATCTAAGATGTGCCAGTCTATAATAATTACGAGTCTACAGTGTAAAATGAACGTCGTATAAACTAACGCTTAGTTGTTGTTTAATGAGGGGCTGCAGCAGTGATTGGGGATAATATCCGAGAGTAACTCATGACTCACTCTTCCTGCGGCAGCGGCGTGATAACGGCGTGTCCATCCTGCCAATCAAACTGAAACATTGCCGCTCGATCAAACATGCCCGCGAAAACTGTACCACAACTCACAAATATTTAGATTTCATCGTTATGACTCAAAAGTAATTTTATATTTTTAGACACGCTTTCATGAAGTATATCTAGATTATATTTCAACATTGATTTATTTTCAGATTCTATCTCCGTGAGAAAATACCCGACGAGCCATGGATGGAGAACTTTTCGGTGGATCCACAGCTGATAAAGGATTACTTCCAGCGGTTCCTTTATCAGCCAAAAGATAGAGAATATCCTGACTTGTGTCAGTTGCCCGAGCTCAATGAACAGACATTGTTAGATAACTTGAGGGCGAGGTTCGCGGCCGGTTACATATACACATATGTCGGTTCTATATTGATTGCACTCAATCCGTTCAAGTTCTACCCTATCTACAACCCGAAATATGTGAAATTATATCAAAACAAACGAATAGGTTCCAGTCTTCCACCTCATATATTCGCAGTTGCCGACGCCGCGTATCACTGTATGCTGCGAGAGAGAACCAACCAATGCATAGTGATCAGTGGGGAGAGTGGCTCAGGCAAAACTGAAAGTACGAACTTCTTGCTGCACCATTTAACAGCTCTGAGCCAAAAAGGATCTCATGGTAGTGGGGTAGAACAAACCATATTAAGTGCAGGACCAGTGCTAGAAGCGTTTGGTAACGCGAAAACTGCACATAATAATAATTCCAGTAGGTTCGGCAAATTTATTCAAGTGAATTACAAGGAAAATGGCATGGTGCATGGAGCTGTTGTGCAAAAATACCTTCTGGAAAAGTCTAGGATATGCAGTCAGGGACGTAACGAACGAAATTATCATGTGTTTTATTATTTATTGGCTGGTGCTTCGGAACAGGAGAAGGAGCAGTTGCATTTACTCAGTGTGGACAAATATAATTATTTATCAAGGACTGGTTGTAGTGAGGTGCCCGGTATTGACGAACAGTATGAGTTCTCGCGGTTAAAACAGTCCATGGAGATGGTGGGTTTCACTATGGATAAACAGAGGCGTTTGTTTGCTGTGCTGTCGGCCGTCCTTCTTTTAGGTAAGTTGAAGCAATACAATTTATGTTCTATCAGTAGATAAAATAAACGTAATTTGATTGATAAGAGTTCATTATCGCGGCCAGCGTAGAGGGTAATATACCCCAGTAATAGAGGCATAATAAAAACACATATTTATAAATAAATTCGTAAGCGGTTTCTCCTAAGCCCTAACATGGTTATGTATGTATGCATGTAATAGGAAATTAATTAAATTTTCCTCCTAGTAGTGTGCCTACCAGACACAAATGCTTTTATTATTATTAAGTAAAAAATTTATACTTTACATAGCAATTGTAACAAAAAGTTATAACAACGGTAATGACGTATATGATTAATGATTTACAGTTTGGCGTTTGCTTATAAATATACAATATCATACATATTGTAGAACATTTCATATTAAAATGTGATGGTTCTTAGTGGCCCAGTGTATTGAATTACATTGTGTCGTTGTCGATATCAGTAGTAAAAATGACAGATTTTAATGTTTCTTATCTGATGACTAGAAAAAACTTTTATGAAATATTCTTTCTACATCTTTTTCTTTTATAGATATATCTAAAATGTTCTATACCGAAGGACACCGGTAGTTTGAAATAACGAAACAAGTTCGGTTAGATAATCTGTAAATTCGTAGGTACTATAATAGTACATACGTTCCTACATGAATTTAGGCCTTTCTCCCATCGGGGTAGGCAGAGACAGCAGCCCGTTTTTTGTGCGATAGGGGGCAAACAAGCAGACAGGTCACCTGATGGTAAGTGACTTCCCCGCCCATAGATAGACACCCGCAACTCAAGAGTAACAGGTGCGTTGCCGGCCGTTTAGGTAGGAGTATTCTGTTTTCGTTTAGGTAGGAGTATAGTATAGGAACGTTAAATAGAGTGAGAGGATAGTTATTATTCTTTATAAAATACTAGCTTCCGCCCGTGGCTTGACCCGTTTGGTATGTCGATACAAAGTAGCCCTATCTAGTATGTCCTTCCCCAAGGTTCAAAGTATCGTCATATCAAATTTAATCAAAATCAGTTCGAAGCTCTAGCTCACATACACATAAATATACTTTCGTTTTTATAATATAAATATAGATAGTTTATTATTATGAGTCGAACTAATGAATTGTCAGGAGTGATAAGGAACCATAATGTTGGGAACAGAGTTCTATTTTAAGTGCCCAAATTAGAGTGTAGCATTGTAAACACATTTTTATTTGAACGAATGAAGAGTAGCGAAAGTAGAAGAAAAATTAATCATTACATAAATACAATATATTACTCTAATGCTGACATGTGCCGAGAGGCAAGGCTTTCAATCGTGTCTCAGATGCAATTTTCACCGATGTAAAAAAAACGGAGTTTTTATTTTATTCTGCAAGAATCTTTTTTTATGTTTTTTGCGAACAAAAAAATTTTGTTCGAAGTTTAAGTCTGGAGTTGATGATGGGATCTCAGGGAAATCTAGTTAAACCCTCTAATTGTATGTTCAATAACAATGTTTTTTGTGTTTGTTCAATGAGTCTTTAAATTGCAAATGTTACATTGTATACGCGATAGGCGGTGATATACTGTTTTTAAGATCAATTATCCTATATAAGGTTGGTTTTGAGCTGATAAGTCCATTAGACGTTCAAGCGAGATGACTGCGCCTTAACTCAATACCACCTATAGAAAGAGGTTGGTTAGATAAACGTATGTAGATTTAAGAGTCAACCCGGAAATCACTCTTTTGAAATTGAAATAGACAAATGTTTTTATTGGCACTTGGCTTCCTATCTTGTGCGGAAAATGTTATTACTTTGCTAATTAATTTTGTTCGTCTTCCTTTGATAATATTATGTATTCCTAAATACATCAGAAGGTGATGCATGTGGTTTATTCCACTCTCCACTTGATGAAATATTAAGTAGTTTTCGACAAAAATTTATTAATAGTTCAAGGATGGCATGGTGATTTAAAAAATCTGTATTTTCTGTTAAAATTGGTAGGCATAACTGTATAAGATGCTCGTTACTTTTGGGGATTGCAGGTGTTTTTATTGCTCATGAATAGTTTTCAGTGTTCCATGGAATTGGTGATATTGTTGTTTTTAATGAGACAATTTCCGCATTTAGAAGTATTCTAGTTTTGCGGGGAATTTGGCCTACATAGAAACACCGGACACAAAGTATACTAGGGACAACATTTGTGGATCACACACATTTATGCCACGTATTTGAATATCACCCACAGCCTCTGGCTCAGATGTCAGGATCACTAAACACTAAAAGAACTGAATAAAAAACAAACACAAACAATATTATGAATGTTTTGTGAACTGGTAGCAAAGTAGTTGTAACTATCTCGAGCTACATAACATTTTTATACCTACATATGACGACTGGCCTGTTTTTCTAGTGGTTAGTGATCTTGATTGCTGGTCCTGATATAATGGGTTCGATTCATATTCCCAAACATTTGTGTGAACCATGAATAGTTGTACCGAGTCTGGATGTTCTTTCTGTCCGTTATTTCAATTTCAACACAGGTATCAGGTCCTTTTTCTACAATTTTTATTGTTTCTTGTAAATAGAAGTGTTCTTGAAGGGGGAATAAAGTTTAACAGTTGGAATCTCAATATTTTAAAACACCGAGTAGTTTGGTGACAATTTCTGAATTAATCATAACTTTTATGTACAGAGGGCTGGCGATATTACTATTACTATTATGCTTACTTTGTTGGTCCTGAACAATTGGCTTTTTTTTTAAATTCTCAGTACTACCGCTGTGTCCTAAAACGTGCTAGTAGAGGACGACAGAGTAGGTACAGACTGTAAATAATACTCCTCTGCCTGTTGTTGTTGATTATTTTTTCTATAAAAATGATGTCAGAAGAATCGGATTCGGGCGGGGCCTCAATGAAAGGTTTTATGACAGTAAAGAAATATCGTGATGTGTAATGAAATAAGCAAGGCTGTGGTCTGCCTACCCCGAACTGAAGTTAATAAATTGTGAGCTATGTGTATGTATGTACAATTTAGTAGGTTCTGATATCCAAACTTAAGAACAATAATTTTGTCTGGTTATGTGCATTATGTCGAGCAACATTCGTCCTAGCGTTCCTTTAAATAAAATATTAACTAATAATTAAATATCATATGGTCAACAATATTCGAAATCGTCCTGTTCTAAAATATTATTAAAATTAGAGATCAGTAAACACTGTCACTACAAATAAAAACGAGAGGTTGATTCGTCAAATGAAAAAAATAATATTTTAAAATTAGATAATTAAGTACCTATCGGTGTTTCTCTATAACCCCGCCCAAGTGGGTGTGCCAAAGTGCTGTGCCAGCCAAGAGTTATGTTGATTGCCTTATGAAAAGATCACCAGAAATCACCAGATTTATCCGTGGAAGAGCCATGCTTGGCACGAATTGGTCGCCTCGACTCGAGTGACGTCGACATCTGATACACCCTCTATAGTAATATGTATTACAGAACTGTTTTGCTTACGGAACCTCTCGAAAATTTCAGGTAATGTCGAGTTTCAGCCGCAACGAAAATCATATCACCATGACGAAGCAGTTGGTGTACGAAACCCCGAAGTGGTGTCATTGATATCTTCACTCCTACGTGTTAAACAGGAGACATTACTTGCCGCTCTCACTTCGAAGCGAGCCAGAGCGTCGGGAGAAACACTTGTTATCAATTATAGGTAGCGAGTTAGCACTTATTATACTGTTGTATCTAAGTGTGTGTAATGAACTTGTTACGGAAACGAAATATAGCAGTATCTTAATATGCTACATGGTTTAGATTCAAGGTTAATTGAGATTAAAATAAAGATTTTAATCCCTAGAACGCATGTTTTTGTGTTGATGACATTAATATATGATGTTGATTGGAAGGCAACTAAAATAGATTTGGTTATTGACCTTTTCTACACGAATACTGCATTGCGTAATTTGATCGAAATTACACATAACAATCCAAACCATTTTGATGAGAATAACAAATTATTAAATAAAGGTTTTGACTGACCAGGCCTAGTGAACCTAACTGCTGTGCAAGAAGTCGTGGGTTCGATTCCCACAGTGGACAAAAGTTTGTGCGACCCACAAATAGTGATACCAAGACTGGGTGTTTCTTGTGTCCGTTGTTTCTATATTTGTAGAGACACATCTATCTACACCACACATCTATAATCTTAAAATCGATTAAAAGCTTACGTTTTGTATTGACACCTAATAGAAATAGAATCGAAATTAAGTTAATTATACACGCGTTACAATGAAGTATTGTTAACATAAAAGTTATTTCTATTCTTTTGTAGGAAACCGTAAAGTGCTGCGGGTTGTCACAGCTATTCAGATTTATATGTACCCTTTATCAGCTTTGGTGTCTGTTTCCAGGTTGCCTGAAGCGATAGCGACTCGCGACGCGATGGCCAAATGCTTGTACGGTGCTCTATTCGACTGGATCGTGATGCAAGTCAATCATGCTTTGCTCTCTAAAAAGGATACTCTAAGAGAACATCAGGGACATAGTATAGGTGAGACATCTGTTAGCTTTACTAATCTATAGGCCTGAACGGTTAGATGGTTAAACCTACTTAAGTCAGTTGTAAACATTCAGACAATACTTTTCGTGGAAAATTCTTGTTTATATTGATGATAGCTGATCTGATACACAGAATGTTCTCATTATCTGTAAAAAAGTTAGTCAGTTTTATCAGTTTTAATTTTTAATTACTTTTTGTTATTGTACATTATCTTGCTACGTATACTCGCACTAAGTTAACTTTAATAGATGCATTTCCCAAAATTTACACGTACCACTTTATTTTTTTATTCTTTGTTGATAATTTTCGGAGACAATATCGTTTTAGTAATTATTTTAAGGTATGAAGCAATATTATTTACATACTGAATTATAATTTAAACTACATTTATTACATTTAAAATTTAATTGCCAAGTAATTTCAAATCTGTTTTGATAGTAATTATGAACAGTGAGTGAGTGAGTGTTAGTTTTGGATGGGTAATGATTAGCAATGGTGACCACTGTACAGCAACAACAACAAAGTTTGTAACATTTGCTAAAATTGTTTGAAATTGCTATATAGTCTTGAATCCTTATACGATATCTCATTATATGTAGTATATTGTCCAATATGTGTCAAGTAATGTATAATCCATAATCTTTTCAGGCGTTCTCGATATTTTCGGCTTCGAGGACTTCGGTCTGAGCAACAGCTTTGAACAGCTGTGTATCAACTATGCGAATGAGCACCTCCAGCATTACTTCAACCAACATGTGTTCAAATATGAGCAGGAAGAGTACAAAAGGGAAGGTATTCCCTGGACTGACATAGGCTTTTCGGACAATACGGGCTGTTTGCAACTTATTGAAGGAAAAGTTAATGGATTGCTCTGTTTACTCGATGATCAGTGCAAGTAAGTAGCTTAAATAAGTGTTGGTTTTGCATATCCCATAGACCAGTTAGGAAAGTATAAAGGGAAACAAGCAATTATAATATTGAATAATCTTTATTGTATACCGAACGAGTAACAAAGAAATAGGTTCATAGAAACTTGTATTATATACAAAAAATACACAATGCAAGCAATATCTTCCCGGCAACCTTAAGATTGAAAGGAGTGTGGTGATATAAATATAGGGGATTTTGTATTATAAGAGTAGATTTTTATAGGGGTTTGTGCAATCTTGGAAAAGATTGCATAAATATTATTATATGTACATATATGTATATAACAAGTGTTAGTTGATACGGACCCATATTTTAAATGTAAATAATAGTGAACCCATCCATTGATCGCATATCAGCGATTCCTAACAATGTTCGATTATTAACTAAAAGATTAAATAATGTAAAAAGGAAGGTGACTGATATTGTCAATGTAAGGGTGTAGTGAGAATGCAACTCGTTTATATAATGTAGGTATAATAAACTTAGAAACTCCAGATTTTGTATCAGGGTGTATATTTTTCAGTTTCCCTTGGGCTACCAATGAAACACTTCTACAGAAATTCAACTCAGTACATGAAAACAATCAATTCTATGAAAAGCCTCAACGAAGGGAGCCCGCATTCGTTGTGCGACATTACGCTGGACGAGTCAAGTATCAGGTTAGTTTTTTATTTTGACCATGATTTATCTTATTTTTGGCAGTGAATGTTCAGTCCTCAAATATTTTGCTTTATATATTTAAACTGTAGATTGTAAAGTAAATTTGAATGCTGTTTAATAAGAAAAATCCTCATCGGTCTCCACAAGAGAGAGAGTGAGAGAGAGTTAGGTAACAAGTGAGGCTGTCCATGTAGACATATTATTTTTATAATTTTTTATATGAAATAAAATAAGTTGCCACAATTTAAATCCTGTGTTTAATAGCTGATGTTAAAAGCTTATATTTGTGATTGCATTTATACTTAAAACCAGTACTGAGATGTATGTGTATTAGGTAACAGCAATGCGTGAGAAAAATCTGGACTTAATGCGACAAGACATAGTGAGCGTACTGAAGAACTCCTCCCTTGCCTTCGTGAGAGAACTGGTCGGTGTGGATCCTGTAGCCGTCTTTCGATGGGCCATAGTGCGGGCTTTCTTCAGGTACTAGTTCAATACACAGTTTAATCAAATTATTTGCCTTATTTACCAGCGGTCGACATGACATGAGAGGCAAAATGTTACCATATTTTAGTGTATATCATTGATCAATAATTGTTATTAAAGCGGAGCATTGCTACACTGCAGCAAGGGAAAGGTAAGCATTAAAGAACAAATACTTTCACGGAAACTAAAAACTACACCTGAACACAAAATACGAAGGTAACGATCTGTCTTTCGCTCCTGTTATTTTATAATATAGCAATGTTCTTCTAAGGTTGGGCAACCCCCTGTTTTTATAAAAGAAAACGTTATCCCGCATTAGGAAAGATTTGTGTCGTGGGACATTTGATAAGCACAATCAATGGACACAAAGAACACCCATACTCTGAATAACTATACGTGGATCACACAAGTTTTGGTCCGGTATGGGAATCGCGCTAACGACCTTTTGCTCAGCAGTCAGGATGACCACTACTTGACCACCAGGGCAGTTTCCATGGTCTAATGTTTCACGTTTTTTTACAGGGGATACTTTTCCTTTTTGGAGGCAGGCAGACGGCATCGCTCCCAGCGGGTCGACGGCGCATGTCGCGTCCCGCGCGCCTCTATACACGCGCCCAACGATAGCCTCATCAGGTCCGTACTACACGCTCACATCATCATTGTCTACTTGCATCACAAGTACAATACTGCTTCATTTAAGAACTCATATATAGAAAAGTAAGATACCGAGTTTGTAGACAAGAGGAAGTAACGTCGCTAATTGAATTGGAACTAGTTGAAACAAACCAATTTGATTAGTATCATTAATGAGTCTTCCTCGTTAATTTTTTTTTGCCATAGATATAGGGTATCTTGATTTTTTATCTTGATGATGAATAAAATATATCCACTAACTGCAGATATTGCAATATCATTAACTTGAACGCATGAAGAAATGTGCAGATTAAAGCAAATGAAATTTATATTTTAGCAGGTTGTGCTTTCACTGCAAATGCTTAATTTTAATTTGCATCCTATCATGTCTCCCAAAAATGCTACTTTCAGAGACTGTCTCATCAATTATATTCAACCTAAATGCACAAGTATTTGAATGTGAATAAAGCACTTGCAGTTTGAAGCACGACCTAATAAGATTTACAATATTATTATGTATAAAGTATTATATTTATTAATATAATGATACTGCTTTTGCAAGCAACGTTATGTGACGTAATGAAATGTGTCTTGTTGCTCAGCCAACTGGTGACAGTATCGTCAATCAATCTTGCAATCAACCGCATTGCGTAAGTCACCGAATTTACGGCATGCTTAATATTTGTTCTATGTGCACCTAACGCATGGACGTCCATGTTTTAGTCAACTCTGTAACACCTTTTTGTTGCGTTAGTACACGAGCGACTGCGGCCATATTCCGCTGAACAAAACGAAATCTGACCACAGCCATTGTGTATTTCGCGTCTACCTGTCAACTTGCTATTAGTCCAAAGGCAACTAGTTATCATTTCGTAGTTTTCTAATAGGTATTTATTATACTCATACTCACTCGCGGACACTCAAGCGGTTTGCATGCATCTCACCGAACATTTAATTTGGTTTACTTTATTTTGTATCATTAATTTTGTAATCGTCCAAACCTTTCTCACCTGACATCAAACCCAAGAACGCCACACAGAGGGGCGAGTAAGGTCCGCGAAGCGCCGACGCGACCGATCAACGATAGTAGACCGAGGCCGGAGGCGGGGAGCGGCGCGCGCGTCGGTGGGAAAGGCACTAAACATTACAGACTCGCCGAGACACGCACTCGCAGGGTCGAACGCGACCGCGACGAGCGCCCCTTCGACGACACCGACGTCATGCAGCGTGCCAGCCAGATCGTCATGTACGTCGACGTGCCATCACACGCTCTTCCTCTCTCCTTCTCCCTCTCGCACAACTACTACACACATCAAACAAATCTACCGATGAGCGCAAATTGACGACAAATATCTCGCATACTCGCAATTTTAATACGGATTTCATTGGTTTAATTTAATATAATTTGTTCTCGTTTGTTTAAAATTTTGTTTGATGCATTTGTGTGTTTCGGTTGGGGAATCTTTCACTTTCCTTGTGTTTCATGGTGATGGCTATGGGTGTTAATTTTCGTGCATTATTGGTGCCTTACTCCTGTTTTCTTTTTGTTTAGCATTTATGTATAAAATTTATATTATGTATAGTATACGACTGATCTCTTCTAGTCGTTGTAATTGTTATTGGTGGCTACAGTGTGTGGGTCTAAAGTAGCTAACAATTTTTTGGAGATTTTTTATTTTATTGACCAATTTAATCGAAAAAAAAAAGTTACATTATATAATCACCTCATCATTTGTTTTTTTAAATTATATTAAATGTTTCATTATTGGCTTTTGAATCGCAATCGCTCAACATTTTATCAGCTTGTTCTAGATTGCTCTTAAAATTTGTTCCAAATTTTTTAGTAGCATGTATGCATAAATTGCACATAATCACAAGATCGACACTGCGATTACTAGTTTTGTTTTATATTCATTCTTTGACTCTCCTGATTTGACTTAACAGGAAAAACAAGTCGTTTAGGCCTCGTGAGCGGGCGAAAAAGGGTCTAAAGAATCTTCAGAGTGTGAAGACACTAGCAGGTCGGACAGCCGCGCCCGCAGGGAAACGGAAACAACCGCAGACCGTCGCGGCTCAGTTCCAACACTCACTCTCTGCGCTCATGGATACATTGAATCAGGCCAATCCGTTTTTTATTAGGTAACTCTAACTTCTATGTACCTAGGTTTAATGTTGCAAGTTGCTGTTAGTAAACGATTTTTTCTAAGAGCTTCTTTGTTTTTTATTTGAATTTTATAACTTATTTTTCTTCCAGATGCATAAAATCAAATGGGGAGAAAGTGCCGCATGTATTTGACGATGAAACCGTTCAGAGACAATTACGTTATACTGGTATGCTGGAAACGGTGCGCATACGACAGGCCGGCTATAACGTGCGACTGACGTACGAGGAGTTTATACAGTTGTACAGGATTCTCCTTCCTAAAGGGCTGCTTAGCTCGCAGGCGGATGTTCGCCACTTTCTTGCTACGCTTAACTTGGATAGAGACAATTATCAACTGGGTAAGTACCACCACAGAATAAATGTATTATAAATATGTAGTATAATATACTGTGTATATAGTTGCCTGCAGAAAGCCCTGAAGATCTCAAACTGCAATTTGCGCAACAATAAAGTGCAAATAAATTAAAAAACCATCTGCATAATCATTTTGTGTCTCAATTTATTGGCTTAAAATTTATTATTATTATACTTCCATGAACCACTAAAAGCAAGCGTGTAACATTCATCAAATCGTAATTATGCAGTTTGGATAGTGTAAATTAGGACTATAACTCATCAGGAATCAATGAAAAATTGATAATAAAGAAAGAATGCAATTTTAGACCAGTGTTCATCATAAAAAAAAAATGCATTCGAATAGACAATACACGAAGTTGCAAACAGTATTTTACTAAACTAAACATATTAACACTACCTTCAATATACTAGACATTTGCGCATTTATTCATAAAAATATGAACATAAATAATATAAAAAATAATAAACATTCGCAAAAAAAAGTAGATTACACCTACCACCTTCAAGAATTAAAATGTTAAATGAAAGTGCATATTATATGGCAGTAAAATTAAATAAATTACCATATGTTGTCAAAGAGTGAATAAATGAAAATGGAAATTAGTATAACTTAACAAAAAATAAAGAGTATATTTAATTAGGAATGCTATTACTCAATAAAAAATACCTAGAAAGTAAGGAATTATAACAAATACATAAACTATTATAAAAATATTATGACATTCCTCTGCGAATTACAGACAGACATTAACATAATAACTTAGATATTAAGTTTATGTTCGATATTGTATAATTATTGATTTATATGTAGGTATGTTAAATGCTAAGCACTTGATATTGCTATGCTTGAAAAAGGTGCTATGTCATAAATACTTTTATAAAATGTAACACCTATGTTCACTTAGTTTGCTGTATCGATTTCATTTGATACTATGTAAAGTTGATCTATTTTAGTCTTAAGAGTTGCTTGCTATTGCAACTGACAAAATAAAATAAGGATGCTTTCTATCTTGTTGAATTTTGTTTATGTCTATTTATTCGTTGTTTCCAGGTGCTTCGAAAATATTTATGCGTGAAAGTGAACAGACTAAATTGGAGTATAGGTTACATCAACAAATAATGGCGTCGATCATCACGATCCAGCGGTGGTTCAGAGCTGTTCTGGAGCGACGCCGCTTCTTAGCGCTCCGAAGAGCTTCTGTGGTGCTACAGTACTTCTGCAGGTATGGGATAACGATTATCTTTTCTTGGAAATCATTATCTAAATGAATTTTTATTTTCCATCAATCATAATATAATAAAAACTTGTGTGTAGTATTTATTTCAAGTAAACTTGTACTGTGTTTTAGTTTATATAATTATCCAGATATTTGACAAATTAAGTTATTATAATAATAACATCTGTGTTACTTACATATGAGAGTGTGATAATACTATCAAAGTTTATGATAAAGTATCTAAGAGACCATTTATGCATTCCTTAAAGTTAAGTATGCAATGTATGTGAAGCCCTTACATCTATGAACATATAATTGTTCTTTTATTTTTCTTACTGTGTCATTTTGATGGTTGATCCAAAAAATAAAACATGACGCAGTTTCAAAGAGTGAGTTGGTTAAATTGTTTGAAATGTGAATATTATTATATAACAGATATATTACAACAAATATTATTAGACATAAAATGCATACTGGGTAGACCTGTCGTGGTACCTCACATACATGCATCATTTTTTATTACATTTTTCCGTTGGGGTGGGTATCCTTTATGTACAACTAGCACACCTGTTGACACCCCCGCAACATGTGGGTGGAATTTCGTAAAATCTTAGCTGACGTCTACTCGGCGAAAGGAATATTCCTACCAAATTTCAAGTCTACGCCTTATGGTTTCAGAGATATCGTGATGAGTCAATATATCGGTGGAAATCTCTTATATACATATATATGTATATAGATATGTTTACTTCTATCTCCTATGGATTAGGACTTCCCTATAGTTATTTCAATTTATTTTAGTCGATCTGCGATGTATTGGTCGGTAGGTAGGTCCTGTGCTTGCCAACTTGCTCCACTGTGTTGCAGACACAATCCGATTACTACATAATTTCTGAAAAAAAAACCTTTTTTTTGATGTCTATTAAAAAGGTTATCGGATGAGGTGCCGGTATGAATTTAGTGTTTGTGTAGGCAATGGCTGTCGGCTCGCCAGGAGGCGGCATTGCGCGTGCAGGCGTGGTACCGCGGGAATCGAACGAGGCGCTGGTACTTGCGCCTTCGCGCAGCCGCCGTGCGCTTCCAGGCCGCCGCGCGAGGACACCTGTTGCGACGACACATGCAAGCGCACCTCCTCGTCTCGCGAACAGAGGTACGTACAAACAATGTTCTTTATTACACCACTAATTCTTCCTACTCGTATTAAAAGTCTCGTTTGATATATCAAATTAAGAAAACTATTTGGATGGTGGAGTTTCTTGTTGCAATATTGTACAAAGAGTGTTTTCATTTTTAATGATCAATAATACAAACCACTACTGATGTTAAATACCTTTACGATCGATACTTTTAAGTAGCAAAACGTCTAAATATCTGACAAGTCTATTTAGCAAAACAAAAACGAGTACAGTCTTATACTTTATTAATTATTTTTTATTTATATGTGTATTATATTATTGTGTTGAATTTAGGTTCCTCTTGATTTTAAAATATTTTTTCAGCTTTTCAGGTCCCTTTTGTAATTTCATTTGAATGTTCTCAATTATTCTTCATTTATTGCCATCTAACAGAATATTTTTAAATTTGCGGTTTTAGCAACCGGCTTCTTTCTAAAGAACATGGGTTAGCAGCTAGCTAGCTAGGTTGGTTTTTAATAAGATAAAACAAGCGTTCAAAGTTGTCTACTTTTTATTCGGCAGGTAACGCATAAACTGTTCCCATAACACTAATTGTGTCATCACAACTATTTAAATCATCACTATTTATATATCGATAACAACCTGTGAAATAGCGTAGGTACAGTTTTGAAAGTTGCATTAATAAAATACAACCTGTTGAAAATATTATTATTTTATTGTTGTCATACCCATCTTGAATTACAAGTAATTAATCGGCTAATATTTTTGGAATCTCGACATCGTTTAAATTTTAAACTTGCGACGAACTCTGAATACCTTCAAGAAAAGAGCGTACTCCTACCTAAAAGGCCGGCAACGCACTTGTGACCCTTGAGTTGCGGGTGGCCATGGGCGGCGGTAGTCACTTAGCATCAGGTGACCCGTCTGCTCGTTTGCCCCCTATCGCATAAAAAAAAAGAATAAAGTGTCGTTTCTGGAATTAAAACGTTTAACCTGTTCAGTGACATCAATTTTCTTAATTCTCGTTCAGAAAGTTTCTAAACTGGGATCGCTTTTTGCCACACTAATTGCTTGCATCTTGCATCCATCACTTGGTAAACTTTATTTTTATCGAAATCAGGTCTGCTGTGTTTTTTCAACTGACGAATTCCATTATCTTCATCTTTATTGATTGTAACAGAAGCATTACATTAATTGCGCTTAGCACATCTCCATAGCGTTGAGCCATCTTTATTAATAACATACAAATTGCACCGATGACCGTTCAATAGAAGCACACATTTTATCTTTTAGCTCTCATAAAAAACAAATTCTATATATTTATAGCTTAGTAACACTAGTCCATGACTTAAGAAATGAATAGTTATTTCGTATATAAGTAATGTCATGACTTATGATCAATGAAAATTTTATATATTTCAATGTCATAATTTTGTTATGTATCCGTTAATGACCAGTACTATTTAAAAGTTAGTGTGTATAATTAAACCTATGAAACGTGCTTGTCTACTCAAATCTGAAGAAAAATTGTCGTACCTAATAGGTAAAACAAATGTAAATGTTTTAGTACCGAAGAAGTAGGAAAGGCGTATTGCTAAATGTACGTTTGGGATAGTTGGACGTTTTGCTACTTAGATGTATCGATCATGACCCGTTTAATACACTCTCATATTTTTAACCTATTAATTCTACTTTAGCACTTATTTACCACTATAATAAAACCGTTATACACTTTACTGTCCTATTAGGGAGTTATACAAATTTAAGTTTAGTTAAGTTAAAAAAAAAATTATCGTATAATAATTTCTAATTATGTATTTCGACAGAACTAATTAGTTTATTATTTATTACTACTTTATTATTATTATTATAAAAAAAATACTACATATATTAAATTTTTATATATATTTTTTTTTTACTTTATTTTTTACAACACTACTTTCGCACTAGGAATGATTCCTGTGTTCCTTTACAAACATACAAATAAACAACAATAAAAAACAACATACAAATAGAAATATACAAACAACTGACACAAATACCCCGAGCCGAAACGACTATTTGTGGAACACACACACATTTTGGTCCCGTGTTGGAATCAAAACCACGACCTCTAACTCAGCAGTTACAGTCACTAACCACTAGACCAGCAGGGCAATCAATCAAGGAATGTTACATATTATAAATAATAATGAATGTTATGATTGCAAGTATCCTCTTTGATGTGTAATAACAGTTTAACCGTGTCCTAGCGAGATTGTTGTCACTAATATGAGATGTAGAAAAGTGTTATGATGCACACTGGCATACAATGTTGTGGTCCGTGTTGTGTTGGCAGCATGACGGGCGGGCGCCCGCCGAGAACAGTCTGTCGCAGCTCCTGTCCACCGGGAAACACACCGAACGAAATAGCCATTATATCAGTGAGCCTCTGTGAGTATCACACATTCAATCACTTTTGTGTCCTTAGGCAGGCTTTTATTATACTTTTCTAGTTTCATATACAAGGCTACTGTGCTATTTAACAGTATCTAGTTATCGTGTTAAAGTAGTTACATCCAGGTTTTTTTAACAATATTGATACCAATTGAATAATTGTTAAGTACAGTAATACAAATTACATATTATCATTAAAATGTCAAACGTATTTTATGTTGTCAATTGTATGTTAAATATTAGAGATAATAATAAATAGCTTTATAGAACGAACGTATAAGATTTAATATATAGTAAACAGGCTTTTGCCCGCGACTTCGTTCGCGTTGAAATCTGAAGGTCCCTAGTCCCAGTTGTAAAAGGATTATTTTGATAATACGTGTATATTCAAATATTCAATAATTTTATGATATTGTTATCTAAGTTCAACTTTAATTATCATAATAATGTTCGATCACATTATTAATAGGAAAAATAGTTTAAAGTCCTAATACTGTGGAAAAGGTTTTGTTATACAGAATAGTATTTACATATATATAAAACAAATAAAAAATATTTTAAGCTTTAGTAATGTGGACAACACGCAATAGTTCTACTAATGCTTTTAGTAAACCAACGCGTATCGAATGAAACACTAAACAATAATATCTATATTAATGCAATTTTCGCCTTGCCATCTATTATATTGTGATTATATACACTTTATAAACTATCGTAGCATATAGGTTTACACGTGAACATATTACGCGGTTTAGTTATGTGTAGCTTAGCTTTCGGGTCAGTTTTCGGCTTTAATAACTCTGTAATAAATTTTCTACAAAAGATTGCTGTGTAACTCATACAAGCCCTCTCAATCGATGCACTTGCGCGCGTAAAATAACCTACCGGGTGATGGTCCGCCGGCGGATCTTATCTTCAGTCAGATGGTTGGGTTTTTTAATCAACAAATAACGTGATGTCTGATGTCTTATATAATTAAATAAATATATTCTTAAAATACTGTAAAATTAACGAGGTTTCTTTAATTCATTTGTTGTACGGAAGTCGGTCCAGCAAGAGAAAATATCTTTTTACGTGTGTATTAAAAGGAGGAGGGTTGATAGGAGGCATTTTTCGCCCATCAGCCACTTGATGTGATATGAATTTTATTTAATAGTATACATCATGACAAATATAAAAAAACAATTATTTTTTAAAAAAATCCTGTAATTGATGGCATAAGTAAAATAAATATTGATGTATCTATTATGAACATTTATTAATATAAACGTTATTGTCATTCATTTTAGCACCAAAAAACAACTGTTATTATAACACTAAATGCAAAATTAAGATAAAAGAAGGTTATTAACTATTATTATTTCATTCATTATTATTTAGTTCATCGTTTGTTTTAATCGTATCCAGTCTATTCTACTCTCACGCGTAATATATTTTTTCTTTTAGGATAGAAGCGCACAGTGAAACAAAATAAAATAGTACTCACATAAAAGCTTATAAACAGTAGTTTCATTGTGAGTCAAAAATAATTTGTTTCAAAGAACGCTTCTTTAAGAAATATTAATTTAAAGATTGAAAAACGTCAAAAATATACAAAAAAGACGAAATACTCTCTTTTTGGGCAATAATAGGTATGACTTACTATATTATTTATCACGTAAATCTTATTGAATTAAAAAATATATATCTTCAACTGTACAAGTGCATTAATAAATAGTTGAAAATCGAAAATTTGTTTTTCGAGTTTGTGATGGGCGAAAAAAGCCTCTTATCAACCCTCCTCCTTTTACTTGAAAAACAAACGGTTATTTCTTGAAGCTAATATGTTTTTATGAACCTTTCATTCGCTGACGGTCCCGCGACCGTTTGCTGTTGCAAGACACATTTAGGTTCATTTTTGCATGCAGCAGACTCCTGGAATAAGTAGGCAATTAAAACGGTAGGCATGGATGTTTTTATACGGAGTGAGTTTTGTAATCTGTGCTAATACTAAGTTTGGCTATGTTTTTGTGTGATTGACTTGAATGGCTACCTCAAAGCGATGTAAGACTCAAATAGGTACTGATTGCTTATATAACTAAAAAATAACAAAATTTTAGATGTATTCTACGATTGCACCAAGAAAACTCAAGACAACTAAGAGCGACCCAGTCATTGCCAATACCAAGGTACAGTTAATCCCTTCCTATATGCGCATAATACTCTAACAAACCTACGTTTTATCCATATTAGTTAAATTTAAATTTAAAAGTACATTTTGTTGTAGAGGGGAGAAGAAACGCGAAAGCTTGATCATAGATGCTTTAGAGATAGCAAATACTACACTTACTCAGAAAGTGAAGAAAAGGGTGTCGAAAACAGAGACTTCCATGAAACAAACGAGTACGAGGTAAACGTTTATATACCAAAACACATAAAAAAAAAACGAAACACTAACTATAACACAAAGTACTTGTAAGCTGTTGTTTTGCAGATATATTTATTTTGTATAACGTGTGGTTCTCTGTGTTCTCGATCTCTATCGGGGTCCCTATTTTACTTCACGCCCCCACGGGAAGAGTCCCGTGGGTGTCGTTAAAGGTGACTAATGGGCTTGGGCTAATCTATCAAACAGTATACACTACCGTCCAAAAGTTTGGAAGCAACAAGATAAAATCAAATAAAATAAAAGTAAGCCATCTTAATTTTTTTTTATTGATACAGAATTAAAAAAATAGACAAAACACACTTCTACAACAATGAAATTAAATAAGTAATATAAAAATTAAATTAAATTTTAGCTTCATCGAAGTGTCCACCCCTCTCTTTAATTACCTTCTCGCATATTCTAGGCATCCTACTAATTAATTTCATAAAATACTGTTCATCTAACTTCTTCCATTCGCTCTGTAATAGTTGCCACAAATGTTCTGAGCTCGTAGGAGATTGATTTTTCACCCTTCTATCTAGTTCATCCCAAACAAGTTCAATGGGAGAAAGGTCAGGTGATTGAGACGGCCACTGCATGATTTTCACATCTTTTTTCTTCCTTAAAAAGTTCTGGCACAGTTTGGACGAATGTTTCGGGTCGTTATCTTGCTGAAAAACGAACCCAGGACCAATAAGATTCAGTCCACTGGGTATGGCGAAATCCTTAAGAATTTTCAAATAGCGTTCCTTGTTTAGTTTTTCGGTTATCCTCACAAGACTTCCGAGTTTATTGTTGCCGAAACACCCCCAAACCATGACATTACCACCACCATGTTTGATAGTAGGCACTGTACAAGCTTCTGAAGCTCTCTCTCCTTTAGATCGGCGCACAAAAACACGTCTATTGGACCCGAAAATCTGAAACTTCGATTCGTCACTCCAAAGAACTTTTTTCCATTGGTTTATTGTCCAGTTTTTATGTTCCTTTGCCCATTCTAGTCTGTTTTTCTTATGCCGAATTGTTAGTTTTGGTTTTTTAACTGCAACACAACCTCTTAGCCCCGCAGACAGTAGTCGTCTTTTAACTGTTGTTATTGACACGGGTGTTCCT
Source organism: Tyria jacobaeae (assembly GCA_947561695.1). NCBI lineage: Eukaryota > Metazoa > Arthropoda > Insecta > Lepidoptera > Erebidae > Tyria > Tyria jacobaeae. The sequence goes on from OX387221.1 coordinate 7,640,506, forward strand.
CGCGTTTCATTCAGAGATGCGGTAATTTGTGGTGCAGTTAAGCGACGATTCCGTTTAGAAAGAACTCTGATGAAGTTATCCTCTTGACTTGTAGTGGATTTGGGCCTACCAGACCTTTTTCTATCTTCATTTTTGCCAGTTTCTTTTTTTCTAGCGAGGGTGTAGTGGACACCTTTACAAGAAATTCCGAGTTTTTTTTGCGATTTGGCGTTCACTGTAGCCTTCCTCACGCAGAGTACAAATAGCGCTTCGCTGTTCAAGTGTGATTTGCTTGCGTTTTGCCATTTTCAATAAAAAAAGACGGTCAAGGAAGTAGTCGAAATCTTTTGAATACAGACGATGTTAATATCACAACCTTCGCGTTCTAATGCTCAAGTGTGACTAAATAAGGTCCAAAAAAGATAAAACTACAAAATATTTTCAATAAAACCGCATCAATGCATGAAAGAAAGTCCCCGGCGGATGAAGTAATAAAACACGTGTTTCGTCAAAATCCAGGAATTTGTTAAAACTCAAGGAATATGCACTAGTAATCCTTTTGTTTTGTGTTAAAAAATCACAAAAGGTCATAAAACTTTATTTTATTGCTATTATTTACCGCAGGGAGTCGGCAATCTTTTGTTTTGTTTGAAATCAGGTGTGCTTCCAAACTTTTGGACGGTAGTGTATATAGTCTTACAGTGTCTGGATGACGGCTATAGGTTTAGCTTTTGAGACGCCTCTGTCTTCCCCTTCAGGGACATAGACGTGAGTGTGTGTTTGTATGCAACATTTGTAACGTGTGGTGTTATAAATAATATTTTATAAATAATATTTAATTTTCAGCATAACCCACAAAGAAACAAGCGAGTCTTCGCCGGAAGATAACTGGAATATAACTACTAACAAATATCCACAAGCGGCGGTAACGCTACCCAATAAAATCACTCCAGAAGACCTCGCCAACGAAATGCTATGGCTCCGACTAGACCAAAACTACCTTATGACTGAAAAAGAAGCTATGAATAAGGTATTGGTTTTTACATGTATTATTTACCTCCATTGATGAGTAGTCCGGGTTCTCAAGGTATGCATCTTTTCTACTTGCGAAGAAAGCTTATGCATTAATTATTTTTTCCAGAAACGGGAAAAAGAATTAACGGATTTGTTGGAGTCTATAACAAGTAGTAGTGAAGAATACCTTAGACAATGGAGTTCTCCAGAAACCACTGAAAATAATAAAACCAGTGCAAGGTAATCAATATTCTCAGTTATCGTCACTCAAACCTAGCGAAGTTATTATGTTCTTGAATATGGTAATTTTGACACTGCTCCGAAGCAAAATTTAACTAACTATTACTCGCCTTTACCCGCTGATTCACTATATTTTTAGTGTTTGCCGAATTTAATTATGATGTGATGTACATCAGACACGTCAGTGCTGACATGCGACATTCATGTACGCTGTCGCTACAGTGCATAAAGTACGATCTAAGAAACAAACATGCAGTTTAATACAGGGCGTTATGAGTAGACGACAAATAGATTATTTAATTTGATACAAAAAACAATTATTAAAATATGTTTTCTTTATCGATAAATTAATTTTTAAACACCTCTTTTCTGAACAAAATAATGGATGGATTTTCGTGCCTATGTCAACAGTTTCCAATATTTTATAATATGCAGACATTTCCCGAAAACTCCGGACATTCCACCAACATCCTTGATATTAAGTACATGTACATATAAATTTAAACCGTGAACTTCTGTTATCCTCAGACGGTCATCAGGCACGATATACCAGCGTAGCGTGTCGAGTGCAACACTAGAGTCCCGCACTCTGCAGTCGTTGCCGCCAGTGCGGCGAGACCCTCGCGCGCCCGCGCCCGCGCCCCCCGCCGCGCCCGTAGTCGCGACCGCCACCATTACCGCTACCATACCACACGACAACAGTAAGTGTCTTATCATTACCTAATAAGCTGTCAACTTATGAAAAAATAAACCGGTCAAGTGCGAGTCGGACACCCGCACCGAGGGTTCCGAACAAACCTATAGGTGGTGATATAATGGTGATATAAGTAAAAGTTATGATGTTTTAATTGCTTAATGAAATCCAACCTAAATATTTCAACTTGATATCTCTACGCGTTCATGAGGAAAATTATAATAAGTTTATAATTATTAAAAATATATATATATACAGTCGTGGTCAACTAATTAAGGACATTTAAGATAGTGGACAGCAATAACCGGCTATGTACATATAAATATAAAACCCTGTTGATTTCTCAGTAACTATTATTTGCATAATTTGATCTGATTATTATACTATAAATGGCTGTAAATAAAAGATTAAATAAATATAAAAAAGTGTTTAATATCAAAGGTTAACCATGTATTCAATTTAAGGTACAATTCTGTAGCTGGACATTTAATTAAGAACAGTAAAGTAAAATGAAAAATAGAGTTAAACAGAACTAATAATCTGCAGTATTTTAATTTCTTTAACAACTTCATTTTATTACGGGTAAAATCAGTACCCAGTAGCAAAACCTTTGTTAGTAATTACCGCTTGACACCGATGTGGCATAGACATTATCAGTTTCTGACATATTTCAACAGGAATGTTTGCCCATGCCTCACAAAAAGCTTCATTAAGTTCATCTAAAGTTGTGGTACGATAAATGGCAACTTTTTTCTTAATTTCGTGCCAAAGGTGCTCGATTGGGTTGAGGTCGGGGCTATTTGCTGGCCAATCTAGCACTGATACCGACTGTCTGTTAAGAAACGACTTGACTGAACGGGCTGTATGTTTTGGGTCGTTATCATGCTGAAAAGTCCATATAATAGGAAGATGTTCCTCAGCATAGGGAAGCATAGTTTCTTCTAATATTGCCTTGTATTGATGTTGGTCTAAGTTACCCTGAACTTTCCTCACAGGTCCCACTCCACGTCCAGAAAATGATCCCCACATTTTAATGTTTCCTCCGCCATGTTTCATCTGCTTTTTTGTGAATCTTGGATTCATTTCCGCTTTTACAGGACGCCGTACGTATTGCCTTCCATCTGAAGAAATCAAATTAACCTTGGTCTCGTCAGAGAATAATACATGTTGCCATTGGTCGTAGGTCCAATGTCCATATTTACGTGCAAACGCCAAACGTGCATTTCTATGCTCTTTCTTTAACAACGGTACTTTGCGAGCCACTCTTCCGAACAACCCTGCTTCTACCAGACGTCGTCGAACTGTCCTCGCTGATACACTGACTCTTTCGTTTGCCCCAAACACTTCATGTTTAATTAAAATAGAGCCTAGAAACGGATCTTTCTTAGCTAACCTGGTTATCATTCTATCTTCTTGCGGAGTTGTTTTTCTCGATCTTTTTTTTCTGGGCACATTTAAAGTTGTGTTATTGCGCCTGAAATGTTGCACTGCATTGCATACCATAGTTTTTGAACAATTTAAATATCCTGCTATCCTTCGGTATGACCAACCACGCTCGACAAACTTCATGATAATTTTTCGTAGTGTTGCATCGCAACTTTTATTTTTGCCCATTGTTCTTCAAAATAACTCTCAAAACTTGAAATTACAAATCTAGATTGCCGCCAAAACTACCACAAAGAATAGGAGAAGAAAGAAAATAATAATTGAGATTCAGATTTTGAAACTAGAACGCAATATCTCAGTGTCCCTAATTAAATGGCCAGCCAGCATTCTTTGAACAAATAGCACTGTGATCATCTATCAGCTATACTGTAAAGAGGTTTAATGTTTAAGAAGTTGTTATTGTTTGTATAATTAGGCACATAAATGACTAATTATACTTACATGTAAAAGAATATTGTTTAGACTCGTTGGAAAATAAAAAATAAATTCACAATTTGGATTAACTAGAGAGTGTCCCTAATTAGTTGACCACGACTGTATATATAATGTGATGAACTAAAAATTTAAGGATTTCGATTTTTTTCCTTTATGTGTGCTATAAAACGTTGCTTCATGCCAAATTTTAAGATTCTAGGTCGACTGAAAGTGTCCTTTAGGTTTTGATTCCCTTGCGAGTTTCAAAATATGCGGCTTAAATTGCTGTTTCTTTTGATTGTGTTGACATAGAAGTTTGATTTTGTTACAGCTTAAAGGTACTATAGGCCTGAGTGTTTGATATGAATTTCAATGTAATTCATATTCACTCTTATCCTCTACGCGTTCATGAGGAAAGGGGTAGTAAGTTTTAAATTATTGAAAATATATATATATGTAACTAAACATTTATGCTTTTCCCAATTTTTCCTTTATTTGTGGCATAAGATGTTGCTTCGTACCAAATTTCAAGATTCTGAGTTCTCGGGAAGTACCCTGTAGGTTTTGATTCCTTTGCGAGTGACGAAAATTTGCAGCTGCACAGCTGTATCTTTTGATTGCATTGGCTTAGAAGTTTGATTTTTTCACAGCTCCAAGAGACAGTAGAGTATTCGATATGAGTTTCAGCTTGATACCTCCACGCTTTCCTAAAAAAAAAGGGTCTTGACAGAGAGACAGACGGACAACAAAGTGATCCTATAAGGGTTTCGTTTTTTTCTCTTGAGGTACGGATCCCTAAAAATTAACAAAAGTGATTAGCCTGTTGGTCTAATAGTTAGTAATCCTGACTAGTGAAAATCTATTAAAATAAGAGATCTACTCAGCAAAAAGAGTAGTTTTAAGCTTGCGCCCACTTTTCAAGGTGTATCCATTTCGGTTACTGACCAACTAGGGCTTCTTGTTATCTTTGTCACATCCAATCTTAATTGAAACTTATTTGAAGCTCTAGACTCAGTTTACCGAAGAGCGCGTAGGCTTATAAACTACATGCTCACGTACAAGAAGTTACAGACTCTCGCCTATTGTCGTTAAGTCGCCGGATTGTGACGGGCCTGTTGGTCTAGTGGTTAGTGACCATTACTGCTGAACCGCAGGTCGTGGGTTCGATTCCCATATAGGACAAAAAATTGTGTGATCCACAAATAGTTTGGACCCGAATTTGGGCGTTCTTTGTGTTCGTCGATTGAGTGTTTGTAAAGCCCCTGCGACCCAAGAATTATTTCTAATGCGTAAAATAAAAAAAAAGGATTGTCAGTTTTTATAGTATTCAATTTGGTGAGTGTGCGAAGGCTCTCTCACCGGACCCTGTTCATTCTTTCATCGGACCACTAGACGACGCATACTGGGGTTCCATCCTTTCGTCGCTGAAACACTTAAATGTCGAACTAAACGCTTTAACACCTCCATTTTGGTTCGATTCGCTAAGGTTGTAATGAACTGCCTGTGGCTATTTTTCCAGAGAAAAGGTTTCTCTGGTATAAAAAACAAAAATTGGCTTGGAAAACCTGGATGAAGAGATCCGACGATTGAGTTCTGTTGCGTACATGAAGAGCGGCCTATATCTATCAGTGGACTATGAGAGGCCGATGATGATGATGGGTGTAATTTATCTATAACTTGCTTTTGTCCGTGGATTTAAGATTCAAGTATGCATTTTTTATTATGCCGAGAAGCGTTAAAGTGTAGCTTATGTTTTAAGTTTGACCTCTAGCAATACATCTGTGAAAACTGCAATTAATTCCATGCAGTAGTTTTTGTGTGACGCGTGTACAAACATTCAGACAGATATTTAAAAAATGGTTGTTTACGGCTTCCGTTGCTCTAATAAAGATATTAGATTTTCTTCGACATCTCTAATGAACAGACATCGCCCTGCTACAATTATATTATATGTATAGATATGGTATGAACTTATTTCATATTATAATAGTAGTAGTATATAGCTAATTTAACAAATTAGAGGCTACGGAAAAAACAAACAACTTTTTAGCCCAGTAAACATTTTGATATTTTATCGTTTCAACTGTTCAAATTCGAATTGTTTCTGTTACTAATTGATAATGATGTATTTTAATTACACGTGGTCAATGCATGTGTTGAGTAATAGTAGCGAAGGGTTTTCAATTTTCCAATTAAAAAATATTTTCCTTATCTTATACAAACTAAAATTTTTTTTTGAACACCCTGGCAGTAAACTTTGTTACTCTTCTTACATTAACTAATGATTTTTTTTTAATGTTTATAAAAAATACTTGCTGTAGCCCCTAATGTGATTCCTCTCAGACAAAGCGTAAATGACCTTAATTTCCTATTCAAATAATTTCTATTGTATTTAGTGCATTTAACAATCTTTGACAAAAGAGTTAATCTAATATGAGGGTGCATTTTGTTTACCTTTTGTCGCCAGTATTATTGTAATTGTGTTAGAAGAATTGTAGGTGATTAGTAGTAATATGCATAAACTGTCTAATGAACTGTTAACCTATTATATATAATCTTGTATACAACACAGTTCAGTAGATATTTTTGGCATTAAATCTCGTGTCGTCAACACCAGAGACGAGACCATGAAAAGTTTTAACAGAATTATGATTGTTGTCAAATCTTCTATTGTTGTGAAATTCCTTATTTGGTGTTTGATATTGTATAAAGTGAGATTGTCTATAATGGTGATACTGATCGGTTACGTTTTAAATGTGTTAAAAATTGTGTTTTATGATCACAGTAAGTAAAGTAATATATATATTTTATTATGGTTAACCAATGTTCAATTATGCAATTTACTTCACAGTTGAATTTTTTAAGTGTTTATGGTAAAGGTAATGTAAGTTTGGTGTAATAGTGTTACTTGTAGATGCGTAACAATCATCTATCATTTTATTATTTTGGTGCTTAAAAAATGCTTTACCTAAGGTGGTGACGATCTTCGCTATAATACATTTCAGTAATATTATATCTTTACAATATGTATCCGATATCAAAAGTTAAGGAAACGCAACTCTCAAGTCTTCAGACAGACTACTTATACGAGGAATATAACTGTAACCGTTTAGTGAAGATATTTGTGATATTTCAATATTGAGGTAGTTGCAGAGAAAAACGATTTATATTGTAACATTTGTATTTAAGATTATCGTCAGTGTATCTTTAGTCAGCTCTAAATAATACTCGGTACATATATCAAGTATAAAAAAAGTATTTTGACATTAAATATGTTAACAATAAACAAAGAATAATGCTATTCTCCCTGAATCGCAGTTTATGCCGGGTAACAGTTGCTAGTAATTTCAATGATTTTGCACCAAAATGGATAATTATTTTTTATTGTGTTCGTTACTGTCAGGAGAAAGTTTATATTAAACAAAAGTACGAATCTTTTTTTAACAAATCTTTTACTATTAAAGTTAGTGAGACAGAAGACTGGGATCTTCTATTTTTTTTTATTACACATTTTTGAAGCCGGGTAGGCACCTAGTACTCTTATAAATATATTCCATGGCATTACTAGAATGTTTTTTTGTTAGGTCGTGTCCCAGAGTCAGGGGTAGTGGTGGTAGCGGAGACGAGCGCACCCGCTCCGCCCGTGCGGACGGCGCGGCGCTCCCCGCGACGCTCGTCTCGAGGCCCACCGCCAGATATCATCGTCGACGCCTCGCTATCACTGCACGATCACGACATTAAGAGGTACGTTTAACTACTTTCATATTACACAGGTACACATACGCTTACACCTGTATCCCGGAACGGGTATGTAAAGGCTTATTAATACCCACATTTTGGTCATTAAAATTGTGGGTCCCACTTACGTAAGGAGAGCCTACTAAGGGGAAACATCAACATGATAATGAAAAAGATTGTCAAGAACAGAAGAAGGCAGTAGTAGAGAAGGGAAATTGCTTATACGGATATGTTGGAGAGTGGAATAGCTCCAGCTCTGACTAGCTGGAGCTATTCCACTCTCTCATACCTATAACTACAAATAACTGTAGCTGCAAAGTCCGAGTTCTAATCAACAAAACACAAAAGTAATCCATAAAAATGTGTATTACACTGAAGATGTATAAGAAGTTAATAGTTTTAATTTCTGAGTTGGATATAAAGGCCGCTAGTGCAGATTTCATTATGTATTGATTTATAAATAATATTCATTTGAAGGAGGGAAACGTACTTGTAACTTTTGATGTCGATTTTGTTATCTGTGCGTATATTTGTTATAGTTCTCAGTAATTTAATAAGAACGTGCAACGTCATATTTTACAATATTGTTTTAGTCAAATAATAATCTATGAAATGTGAAATAAATAGAATTATTAATAAAGAATGTCGTTGCAGAGTGGGCGTTGAGCCGCTGAGTGCGTTGGCTTTGCGCCGGCGCAACTCGGACCCCGCGCCCGGAGACGTGCGCCCGCTCGACCCGCGCTCCACCGACTTCATCGGACAGACCGGCAACGGACTCTTTCGCATCGCTGGACACAGGTAACTAACCGCTGTCTCCTTACCCTCAGTTATTAATTCAGCTATTCTTTGGAACAGTACTTAAGTTTAACATATAAGGATACAGTGTGTTTATTAATTACTATTAACATTTATTTCATTATCTTAGAGATATCCATTGAAACTTAATCGAAATATTGTTTAAAGGTTTCGCAAAGGCACCAGATTCTCTAAGGGAGATAAGTGTGTGTACTGCCATCAAGCGATTGACGCGTTCATCACCCAGGGCCAAAGGTGTATAGACTGCAAACAGCTTTACCACACTAAATGTATACAAAACAAAGGTGTGATCAAAATGCCCTGTACCAGTCCCGTCACGGCCGCCACCAGAGGTCGATACAAAGCTACCAGGAAAAGAAATATTTCTAACTCCAATAATAACCTATTAGAGAACGCCAAATCCTCCGTCAGTTCAAACTTTAACTTAACAGGTACTTCGGAATTTATGGATAGAACCGATAAAATTATATCTGATGCTACTGAGTTGCAGGCAATGCAAAACTTTATAACTGAGAAGATTTATAAAATGGAATCAAATGAAAATAAAAAGCAATCTGAGGTAAGTTACAACTCATGTCACAATAAATTTACAGAATTGTTGTTTATGTTAATTAATTATTATATTATTTATTTATTTATAGTTCAATTATAATTGTAGTTTATATATTATTCAATATAAGTCCTAAAGGTGAACACTCTTTTTCTATACAAATTGCAATTTTATGCCATAAAATTGAACAAAAATAAAAATAATTATCAATGAGTCCTCACAAGTCTGAAGACTCAAATGATTGGTTAATTAATAATTTTGGCTGCTTAACATTCACTATTTCTGCATACATGTATAATGAAATGAAATATGTTTATATGCATTACACTAAATGAAATTGAAAAGGTATTAACCATTAAAGTAATTAAATGTTTTAAATTAATAGATTTATCAAAATACGAACATTTTAAATGAATTACGGTTAATATTTTTGTTTGACTGGCCTGTTGTGTCACCTATAATATATAAATTTTGTACTTTTGCAGGTTGACAGGGTATTCAAACATGCATTACTAGAATTCAAAGACAATTTAGTAGCGACATACAGCATCGTAGAAACAAGAGGCTCAGCACTAAAGTACAAAGATCTAATAGGGAACTTTTTACACGTCATGGAAACTGTGTGTGCTCGGGAAGGTTCTACATTGTCTATAACTATGGGGGTGAATGCCTTTCGTGGCTTCATGGATGAGTTTATGAGCCAACACGACACAGATAAGGCTAGAACGAAAAGAAAAAAGGATAAGAAACGAAAGGTACAAATATTACCAAAATCAGATTTATTTTTCAGAGGCTAATTAACTGTATTAGAGTGAATTTGAATTCATGTAAATCTTTTACAGCCTTCAAACCACACCATTGATGGTTGACTTGAAAATTAATATTCAATTTTTATTCCATAAAATTACTTAACAATTATTCGAAATCATCCAATCGAAATTATAGTCACACAATGCCACCGCAACTATAGTTTGTAGTTTAAAATTGTATAAAAGAAAAAAATATATAGTTATGAGAAGAAATCGGGGAACAACCCACACTTGATACTTATACATATAAGAATATTTAGAAAAAAATATTACAGTACTGTTTTGTTAAGAACTGTTATGTTATTAAATTAACTATAATGAGGCTATGAAAATTAAAAAAGTGAAAAGGTTCTAATTACTAGTTGTGTCTTTCGTTTACTAATATATATATATATACATATCTCTTTTGGTAGTAATTGTTGTTTACTTTTGTATGTCACAACTGTTTTTCGTTTCGTTGTTTCTTATTCTATTGTGTGTATATTAATGTTTGGTGTTATTTCAGGTTGATGATCCTATCCAGTACAAAGGCCATACTTTCATTTTATCAATGATCAACATACCGACTGAGTGCGAGATTTGTAAGACTTTCTTCATGTGGCCCATTGAACGATCGCTGATTTGTCAGACGTGTAGGCTTGCGTCACATAAGAAGTGTTATACTAAGGTTAATATATTCTGTATATTTTTTTATATTATAGGGGCAGACGAACAGACTTGTCATCTGATGGTAAGTGACAACCGCCGTCCATGGACACCTGCAACTGGAGAGTCGTAAGTGCGCCGCCTGCTTTTGAGGGTGAAGAGGGATGAGGGTATGCGGGAAAGGTTAAGAGACGGCGATGAGGAGATGGGAAAAGGGAGGTCAGGGGAAAGGAATAAGGAGAGGAGAGTTGGGCCTCCGGAAACCTCACTAATTTCGGGGAAATGCAACGCAAGTGTTGCTTCACAACCGGTTTTCTGTGACCCCGTGGTATAGCACCAATCGAGCCGGTCGTAATTTATTTGATTAGTGAACAAATCATCAATACTTTCCTTATGTAGCTTTTTAGGTCTTATTTTATGTAAGTATGATCAAGGCATAATGATCGATCTATAATCATGACATATAAATATTTACCGACTGGTTCCCGGAGTAGATTATAGCCACCTTCTGTGGGTGTAAGTAGAAGGCGACTAAAGGGTCTCTTATCTATCTGACCGTATGTATGTATACAGTCATTATATACCAGTTGACTACCTATGAGGTTAGTGAGACATTTTTAGAAAAAAAAATTGGGTGTTTTATACACCTCTGCCTACTTTTTCATATGTATAAATAATAAGCTTTTTCAAATTGAAAACCCCCCAAAGAAGTACCATGATGATAAACGACATCTATTTAACGATAAACCTCATCTGTTTCGACAAAAGCAAGAAGCCACGAGTTTCATTTGTATTTAGCTATTTGTTTTTCATTATTTACATACAATTGCTTGTATATTGACAGGTATCAACAACGTGTCGTAAAGAGAATGTGACTCCATCTGCTGCTATTGTCGGCGCTGTTGACGCGGGCGGACGAGAGCAAATGGGTGTTGTCACGCGAGGCAAGGTGAGATCTAATCATTCTGTATAATAGGCTAGGTGACTGTCATGCCAAATCAGCATATTTTTACTTAGCGTCAAAACGTCTGACGTCACGCTTTCGTACTGTCAATTTTTTTTCTTTTAATGTTATTTTATGAATAAAATCGTTACGTACGTACGTGTAAACGTAAATCAGAACGTCAATTCCATAACTATTTTCGGTAATCTTATTGCCCGACTTTCTAAAATAATTTAATTTAAGCATTTTCATTTACCCAATTTCCGCATTTTCTTTAAAAATTTGGCAGACAAAAACAAACAGTTCTTTGTATAGACGAGTTTTTTTGTCCATATTTATTTTACACGTATTCTTCATACGCCCGAACCTTCACCTTTTTCGACCGTTGACGGTCAAGGTTAAGCAATAATCTGACCTAGTTTTTGAACCATACTTGTTTATTAAAGTCAAGAAAACTTAGCTGATTATCATAGGTCAAATCAGTTTTAGGACTGTATTTTCTTGCAGTAATATAGTCTTGTTTATTGCAGGTATTCGGAATGCCACTGACTGAACTACCCACTGGCGACAGTAACATACCTATTGTAGTAGACAGACTCATAACTACGATAGAAATGACAGGCCTCTACACGGAAGGATTGTACAGAAAAAGTGGTCTTAGTTCTAAGGTAAGTTTAATTACAATCACAGAACAGAATACTTAATGAATCACTGCTCCATATTTAAATTAAATACATAACATGGAGTAACACGTATAAGCATCGGATAGTTTGTGGGTTTTAATTGTCTTTCGTTTATGAATTAAAATGACTATATCTAATGGTAGGTATTTTTACCAATAAATATAAATAGTTATCGTTTTAAATCCCACCCAGTGCACTACTGTCGTGAACAAACCCACCCCAAACAAAAGCATTTATCTTAGCTTGGGAGATTTAACTCCCAAGCTAAGATTTAATTTAGAATTCTAGTAATATGTGACCTACGTTGCTTTAACTTATTAAAATTTTGTCTAAAATTTGATGATTTAAAAATTAGATTTTTAAGTTACAGCTGATACTATTAATAATGGTTCGTGTGACATTTTCGTATTTATAATATTACTAACATAGACGTTCCCCCCAGTTTATTTGCTCACTTTGTAAGAATCACTGATCCTCTTCTCGGGTTGCAGCGTGATGTTTAATATCCCATATTATTTGTCAATAAATACTCTTTCTAATACAATACAAATTTAAAGCTGATTGATAAATCAAGAGATTAGCCCCCGTTTACACAAACAAATAAGCTCTACTCTTTGCTTTATTCTATTAACATAGATAAGATAGGATAAATAGAGAAGGTAATATAGAGAATGACGCGGTGGTACGCAGGTGCGAGAGCTGCGCCGACTGTTGGACGAGTCCCCGGAGGAGGGCGCGGAGCGGTTGGAGCTGTACGCCGTGCACGTGCGCGCCTCCGTGCTCAAGGGGTTCTTCCGCGACCTGCCCGAGCCGCTGCTCACCTTCGACCTCTACGACGACTTCATACTCGCCGCGCAGATCTCAGACCCGCAGGTCACCACTTAAATTACATATTCTTTCTATTTTACAGAATACGTATGTATATTTCTGAACACTCTTTCTTGCTCTAGAGATAATTCATGTGTAGACATTATAAACATACAAACGACACATTAATTTAAAACACATAATTTTTATAAAGTCAAACTTCTCAGCAGTCAGGGTCAATAACTTCTACACCAAGAGGCCAATCCAATAAATACTGCTTGCAACTATAGCAACTAGCACTTGAACTATATTTAGACCTGATGTCCTACTTAATTGAGCGTACGACAATGTCCGACTCACTTCCTCTCTCGACAATTCAAAAATGCCTATGATTGGTTTAACTGAAATAAATGATTATGATTTCATTTTAAATAGAACCGATAATATTTGTAATAAATAAATTAACAAATGTTTAAAGTCTAAAGTATCATACATGTACAGGTCTACCACTTTTATAAGTAGCATCGGCTATATTCGTTTACTCAGAAAAGTGCTACCAGCCGCCGATTAAACCAAATGTATACAAGAAGTAAATACAGACATTATTGCTTTGTATTAAAATGTTAAATACAAGAACTACTGAGACTCTCGGTATCTCGCTCTGTTATAGTGAACGCACATGTTTCGCGCCCGAAAATTTTAGTGCAGACACATCGGTGTAACAAAAGTGGTAAACCTCTACTGATGCTATGGAGACTAAACATCTTTTTTTTTTCAATAAGTTATAGCCTAAAAAAGTTTTTAGTTTTACTCTAATTCAAGAAATTTCGCTATTCAATTCTTATTAGTATCCTAAAGAATATAACTAAACTAAACTACAGTGTGCAAAAAGTGTGTATAGATTGCCTTTACTTTTACAATGCTAAAATGATCTAAGTATAATAATATAATCCCAATAATTATATATTTCATCAAAACAGTATTCATTATACGAGTAAAAGATAAAAGAAATGCGGATAAAAATTAATTATTTCATTTCAGGAGCGGGTGTCAACAATATTCACGATCCTAAGAAAGTTGCCCAAACCTAATTTCGATCTTGTCGAGAGATTAATATTCCACTTGGCGAGGGTTGCGCTAGGGGAAGCTCATAACAGGTACGAACTATTAATTTGATATATCCTATAAAGGGTACATTGTGAAGAATATACTATTCAATCTTGAAATATTTTATGTGTTTTAAAAGATTTGTTATGTATACAAAGCCTGACTGTGGTCTGACCTCCATTTAGGGTATAGATACGGTCTTAAAAAGCAGCTTTAAGTCTGCTATTATGGCGTCTGAATGAACTAAATTCTATGGCTAATCATACTTATCCCACGTTGAAATATTTGTGTATGTGTACAGGATGGGCCCGAACGCGTTGGCGATAGTTTTCGCGCCCTGCATCCTGCGCACGCACAAGATACAGCCCGCGCAGGACTCACTGCACGACATCGCGCGACAGACCGCTTGCCTCGAGGCCATACTCGTGGATAAGATGCGCACCGTGAGTACAACACCTCTATATACACTTGCACTCGCCTCTCACACTCTATACAGTTTGATATGCCAAGTCCCAAATATTCATATTGACAATATTAATCTGTGGCATTCTCATAAAAATTAAAAATATTTTTACAAAAAATTATATACTTCTAATAGTGAACAGATGCAGTGTATTATTTTTTATCTTGTGCACTGTGTCTAATAAATATAATCGTTGATTGAAATCAAATCTCGAAATTGTAAACAAACCTTTAGAAATTAAGGACACCAAACACATCAAGTTGCCAAAATACCTAAAACTAATAGCAATAACACAAAAGAAGTATTTACTGTTACGTTTGCAGGTGCGCGGCATGCTCCAAGACATCGCGACGCTAGACTCGGCGTGTCACACGGCCACCAGCCGCCTGTCCACCCTGCGCTCGCACAGCCAGGCCCCCAGACCCGAGGAGCAGTTACTCTCGCAACATATACACGAGATCCAGAAAGAGAAAGCCATACTTACCAATCAACTCCCAACGCTAATCAGGTATGAACACGACAGGTGTGTGTAAAAAATATTTTATTATGTCTGTTTTACGCTTTTGTGACTAGATCTTAATTACTTTGCTCCTTACGATGACCATAAGCCGTCTTCGATTGTTTATTCGTCAAATGATATCCTCATATCCTAAATACAAAGAAACTCTATAATAACTTACATTTTTGTGAGGTGTCGCTAACTATTTTTGGGTACTTTCCGTAAGGAAGACCAATTTATTCTGTGCTGTGGTTTTATTAATTATTTGTCTCCTCACTCACGGTTCAGTACCAATAAGTATATATACAAAACCTAATATTATATATCAAGTCTTTAAAATAATTTAACTAAATAATAAAACTTTGATCCCTAAATAATTTCGATGTGAAGCATCTGCCAGGTGTCTCGGGTTGGCTTACTTTGAGCAAGATCACGTCAAGTGGACCCCCCATTTACCACTTGATCATAAAAATTTAATCTATATATATTTTTCATAAGTACTTATGATGGAAAAATGATCCCCCAAACGATTTTTAAAAATTTTGATTTTAACAACATTTTTTTTACATGAAAATTTTAAGCACTTTTAATTAAAAAATGGATTAAAAATCAACCGTAAGAGATAAATTCATGAAATTTTCAGCATCCATGGTCAAATGTCTATACTTTAAGAATATATTAACAACTTAAGATTATTTGTTTATTTTCGTATTGTTAACTAACTTTTAAGTTAACAAATGAAAATTTAACTCATTTCTTGGTAAAAAAAATGCATTTTTTTTTCATCGGTCACATGCTTTATTCATTTAAGTTTAAGATTCCGGAAGAAAATTTCACTGCTCGCCATTAGTTTAAACAAAATGAATTTATTTATGACAGCGCGCCAGCCGCCGAGCGCTGTGGAAGCGCCGCGCTACCGAGCGTCTCGTACTGCATTGAAGCTTTTATCAGTGATAATTTAAAATAATAATACAAAATATTATTATAAAACTTTTTTATAATATTTCTGACACTCAGCAACACTTGACACTCGTCTTAATTTTATCGGTGGTTCACCAACTTCCGACAGCAATTTATTAACATTTTCAATTTTCAATTGATTGCCAATAGCATCACGCTCAAAAGTCGGATCTTTCTTATTATCATCTGTAATTTCATCTGCTTCTGGCTCAGTCGTATCAACAATAGAATCATTATTTACAGGTTTATTGCATGTATTCTTCCGTATCGCAGGTTCGCGTCCCAGATAAATTGCCCTCTCACAAGAATTGCACATATAATTTCCTATAAAGGCTTTGAATTGGCAAGCTCGATTAGCTGTAATTAAAACTAATTTTTTAATTACATAATTGTGATTTTTTTATTTAACGGATTGCAACACTTATTCATTCGGCCTATTTTAAATCACAGAAAATATTATTATTACAATTAAAAATTATAATACTCAAATATTAACTGAAAAAACACAACTTAACAACACTTCAGCTTTTATTTTTAATAATTATTTCATGCTTTGCGTATAAACTTATGTCACGAATAGAGAGGAATGACTTCTAAAATGATTTTGTTATTTACTCGGATACGCGAAAAACAAATGAAAATCGTAACGGAGCGGTTTTTCTTTTGTTAACTAAAGGTGGAATGTTGACTAGAAAATTCAAAAATAATAATTTACTGAATGACCTAAAAAAGTGAATACAGACCATAACAGTTTTAAGAATTTTTAATTGATTATTTATTTTTAAATTTAGGCTGTTTTTTAAAAATAATAAAAAAAATTGATTATATTCTTTATGATATTGTTAACAAAAAATTAAAATTTTATTGATAATAATTATAATAATATAACGTAAATAATAATAAAATTTGTTTTATAATAATATTTTGTATTATTATTTTAAATTATCACTGATAAAAGCTTCAATGCAGTACGAGACGCTCGGTAGCACGGCGCTTCCACATCGCTCGGCGGCTGGCGCGCTGTCATAAATAAATTCATTTTGTTTAAACTAATGGCGAGCAGTGAAATTTTCTTCCGGAATCTTAAACTTAAATGAATAAAGCATGTGACCGATGAAAAAAAAATGCATTTTTTTACCAAGAAATGAGTTAAATTTTCATTTGTTAACTTAAAAGTTAGTTAACAATACGAAAATAAACAAATAATCTTGAGTCGTTAATATATTCTTAAAGTATAGACATTTGACCATGGATGCTGAAAATTTCATGAATTTATCTCTTACGGTTGATTTTTAATCCATTTTTTAGTTAAAAGTGCTTAAAATTTTCATTGTAAAAAAAAATGTTGTTAAAATCAAAATTTTTAAAAATCGTTTGGGGGATCATTTTTCCATCATAAGTACTTATGAAAAATATATATAGATTAAATTTTTATGATCAAGTGGTAAATGGGGGGTCCACTTGACGTGATCTTGCTCTTTATAAGTGAGTCCAAAATTTTCTGCTATCCCAAATCTGTATCTGTATATATTTATTGCATCCTATCTTATTAGAATTGAATAGTTGATGATGTTGATGATGAATTGAATTGTGATTGTTAAGGGGGTAAGGGTTTCAGTGTAAAAAAAAAAAACACTTTTTTTGTGATTTTTTATCTCAAATATCGATTGAGCAATTTTATTCAAACCTTCTATACATTATTGAGCATAGTTTTGACTATGTTCTGTAAATTTTTCATGCAAAAATATTAAACCATTAGCCCGTGACAGAGCTTCCCCCAGGACGTCTTGAAAAAAAAAAACAATTTGCGGTGTTCACTGTAACTCGGCCGGAAATTATCTGAAAATGAAAAACCATAAAAATTTAGTTAAATTATAAACAAATCTTCCCCCCAACGTTCTCTGATTATTATTTTTTTATTTAAAAATTTTACGCGGCCATCTAAAGTGTGAACCGTTATTTTCGACTAAAATTTCCGCCATTTTGTGAGTGGGAAACACCCTTAATGTTAAAAAAAAATTTTTACTAAACGTAGGGGGGAGGTATTTTATATGAAGAAAATGTGTACAAAGTTTGAAATTAATCGTTGAGTAGTGACGCGTTTTTCTCAAAACTACTTTTTCGAAGTCCGTGTTCACTGCCATTTGAAAATTTACAGAACATAGTCAAAACTATGCTCAATAATGTATAGAAGGTTTGAATAAAATTGCTTAATCGATATTTGAGATAAAAATCACAAAAAAGTGTTTTTTTTTTTACGCTGAAACCGTTACCCCTCCCTTAATAGTCAGTTGTACTAAATAATAGTAATGTTTGGCAGAGCAACGTCAGACGACGACCTGCTGTCGACGACGGACCACGACGGCGAGCTAGGCAGCACCGACGACCTCAGCGCCGCCAGCTCTCTGCGCTCGCAGCGCCTTCTGCACCGACAGCTCTCTTCCGACGACCCCATCATGGTCTAGCTCTACCTGGCGACCGATCTACTCTCGTGCAAAAATGTCCAATTACCATCGTATATAGGGTTGTTATTAAAAATATATCACTTTAACGGATAAGTGACTCGTGAGATTTCGTACATTCCTTGTGTCGTAAATTGATAAAAAAATTTGCTAAAACGTTCCTCTGCATGTTCCTTTACATTTTTGTTTACGGAATGATTTCACGTGATAACATGATTACATTTTGCATTACTGATGAGATTTTATATGAAACGGATATTAGTGTAGTGTCTCCCCCGAGTTGATGTTAGTGTTGAGGTAGACGTCCAGCCCCGTTTTAGACGAATATACAAATAATAGTAGGCGAGGCGTATCTCGCTAGCGCAATCAATGCAACAGCAGATATTCTTGTAGACTTGTACTTAGCTGTAGTGATGAGCTTATTTCAGTGAGTCGCCACAACTACACACGGCGACGGCCCAATACGTGATGTACCTATGTATATGGAAAAATATTTTTCATACGTAAAATGTTTACATTCGTCTTTGCACTGACATATTTTATGATATATTTTCTCTGTAAATATGTAAATCTTGTCTATTGGTGATTTTAAAAACAATTATATGTTAGCTAATAGCAATACGGCTCTGTCCGAGTTGTGTTATTAGAACTGTGAATATACGCGACTGCATTTTATTTTTCAATTAAATAAGTTAATTGAAATATTCAGGTTTGAGTGGAGTGGCTTTCCATTCCATGTATCTTTATTTTGGAACTTGATTGTTGTAGCTGAGATAAAATTACTTCTTATAACCAGTAAAAGTGTACTTTGATCTGTTTGTAAAAACTAAAGTTTTATAATCGTTTATAGTTTCGCTAAAAAGTTTATTATTGAGAAGTTAATGATATTTTAATGTTATGTCCTTTCGAGGTTGAAACTTACACCATACTTACAGTGTGTGAATACCAAATTATTATTTTATCTTATTGAAAGGGCGACTCCATTAATAAATAGTCAGTGAGATAATACAAAATAAATAAACTACATCAATATCTTTTAGCATCATTAAGCCACAATGAAGAATATTACACGTATTATTACAGTACTTATTGTTATGTACAAATCCATAACATTTTTTTTTATATTTTTAAATGCAATATTTATACATAAAAAACATTTTAATAAGACTTGACTGGCAATTCAAATATTATTTTACGCCGCCATTTACGATTTCAACAGGTCATTCAAAACTTGCGGCACAATAGTCGTGATTTGATAAGTATTTTATTGAAATGTAATCCAAAAATATTCTAAGCACTACGTACCTTGTCTCTATCCTTTTATTTTCATTCATATTCTAAAAGACTGTCTTAAAATAAGCTATTGAATTTATGGTTAAGTCACAAATATTTTACCTGCTTTTTATTAATTAGTCTGTAGCAATTTACAAACAACGAATTACTCTGTGACAACTTAAAATGTTTGTAAGTTTTTTTAACCCATTGTCTGTGGATATATTTTAAAGCTCAATATTTATGAATGCTATTAACATACTCTTTCTATCCTATAAGTTACTCGACATGTTTATAAGCCTCGAACTTTGAAAATGTTTTGAATCTCATGTTAATGTTAATACTGAAAATCTTTGAGTAAACCTTTGGCTTATGTGCACTTTAAAAAAGCATATGTTGAGAAAGAGCATGCCTCGTTATGGTGTCGAATCAGTAGTATTCTTCTTTAATATGTCTATTAGACTTATTCTTTAATGCGTTGTGTCCGAGACACTAGTGCATTTTCTGTGCCTTCTACTATATAGTTTGCTTTCAGCAGTCCGTGTCTAACTTGAATGTATAAGCTTGAAAGTATAGCTATTGCTAGCGTTTGACTATTCTTGTATACCACATACATAGATTTTACAATATGTTAAAGTAATATAGATGTGGCTCGGTATCGTTGATTGCATTATCTCTTTTCCGAGCATCCCATCAAAAAACATACTCATACTCATAATTTAAATATAAGTTGTTTTACACGAAATAAAAACTTAATGAATGTGCAATGTGGCTTCGACTAGGATTTATTGGCACTTTAGAAGTGTTTGTAAATATTTGCCAGTTCCATGCAGGAATTATGTAAATAATTTATTAGTTATTATAATCAAGTCTAGCAAGGTACTATTTTTTTTGTTAA
Organism: Tyria jacobaeae; assembly: GCA_947561695.1. Classification (NCBI taxonomy): domain Eukaryota; kingdom Metazoa; phylum Arthropoda; class Insecta; order Lepidoptera; family Erebidae; genus Tyria; species Tyria jacobaeae. Next base: position 7,660,945 of record OX387221.1, read on the forward strand.
GAACTGCTGTGGTCTCTGCCGTTAATTATAAGTGCCTATCAAAAGATACTGTTTCATTTGATTTTAAATTTATCTATTGGTGTATTAGATATCATTGAATTGTTAAAAATTTATAATAGTTGATCGTTTGAAATTGATTTCTTAATAATCGCAGACAATTGATGATCTTATTTAATTGTTGCATATACTATAGTACTAATGTCCATTTACTGAAAATCTTTGTTTTATGGTACTGACTCTATGAATCATTGGATATTAGTTGGATATTTTCCTAAAAATCAGATAGCTGGTATGTTTATTCAGCCTTTAATTCTATTTACTGTTAAGGACCAATACTAAACTGTTTACATGGTCGTTTTATATACCTGTATGTCTGATTGTGAACTTTGTCCTACATGTTAATCAAAAATGAATCTTGTATCATATAAACATGTATATTGTTCAACTATTTTTAGGGATCCTATAATGTGTCAATATAAATGAATTGTAACCAAAACATTATACTGTATACAAAATATGAAAATAAAAAAAGAATAATGTGATAACTATGTTTTATTCTTCTTTATTATGGGTTACTTTGTTTTATGAATTCAGTTTTATTATTACTGTTTTCTTGTTGCCAAGGAAGTTGTCCAATAGGACATGAATACCAGTTGGAATTTTGCGGTGCTAATCTCCAAATGCCAGTAGTGACTAGGTTGTCCTGTAAAATTTTGGGAACACCATCTTCTGTAAACTGTATTTCTCCAGTTATTTCTTTGCTATTCACATTATTTTCAGCAACTGATTTAAGATCATCCTCAGTGTATATAGGAGTTGCAGGTGAAGGGAACTTTTCTGGTGTAGAAATTACTTCTGCTAGTTTATACACTCTTTCTGCCACTGAGCTTGGTATAGAGGGATCTATCAGATTTAGGAGATTTCGAATAAAATAAATTAAGTATGGATTATATGCAGCTATTATTGGTTGTATATAGTTGATGTCTTGTAACTCCCTTGGCACCGATTTCTGCAGATCTAGCATAAGGTTATTTCTCTTAGTGCTAGGAAACCAGTGATTATATAATTTCTTCAAGTCTTTCTTTTTCCTTGCCTGTTCTTCACCTGTCATTCTGAAATACAATAAAATGGTTTAAGACAAATATAACATTCTCCTGCACTTTCTCAATTACTCCATGGATTACATAAGGCAACAACATAGCGTTTCTTAAAAAGGGCTTTTTAGGCAGTCAATGATTTCTAGCCTCGATTATAGTAATAAAATTATATTGATATCGATATTAATCATGATAGGTTACAGTGTTGATCGAGCCATTTCCTACAATTTCACTTGCATTTATGTTCACTGCTCTGCTTCTAAGGGTCAAGACATACTTTAACAAATCTTAAAATCCGCTCGATTGTTTTAGAGATTAGGGTTTAAACAAACAAACTATTCCTATATTTTAGTTTGAGTGTAGAAAGTGTAATGTTATATGTCAGAATATATGTATTTTAAGTGGCAAAATGAAAATACATACTTGTTCAGTTTTAGAAAAAACTCATGGCCTCTCTTCAATGCCAGTAATATTTCTGATAGCCATAATGCAGCTAAGCGAGCTTTAAAATGTTCACTTTTCTGGGTCATTTTCACAAGAGCCAATATAAATTTAAGCAATAAATCATTTTTGTGTAGAAATGTAAGTAGAACCTCAAAACATTGCATATAACTATTATTCAATTTGTTTTTATGTTTAAAATCATTAGCACTAAAGAAATATAATAGTTCTCGAGACATAAATAAAGAATCTTCTCCTAGAACAGCTTCATTTACATGTGTGGAAACATCAGGAAATTTTAGTAAGGTTTTACTTTGTAAATTTAACATATTAATTAATGACATGATTGATACAGTCTTCAGATTACATAAATCAATATGATCACCATATAATTCTTTTATATCATTAACAATTGCTTCTCTCATTTCTATATTAGGTATATCTGATAAATTTTTGATTTTGCAGTTTGGATGAGCACAGATGCTTAATGAGGTACATAGATTTATCAACATAGAAATTTTATTCGCATCTCCAATATTAACATCTTTTTTGTTGGAAACATAATTTTGAATGTCTGATTTGTATTTATCCCAATAGTTGTGTTGAAGCCACTGCAAACTTATAGTACATGCCTCTCTGAGCAATGCAATCAGTGGAAGATTGTTACTGTGAGCGGTATCATGTCGTAAATCAACAATCCAGTCAGGTACACCTAAGTTTTTGGCCGCTTGATATAAACTGCTGCCTTTCATAGTCTCGGTATCTAACATATGATTTACAAATCGCATGATAGCTGATGAATAAGCTAGACGAAGGAGCTGATCATCTGTAACATTTTGGTTATGTTTGATGTCTTCAACGTGAACCTGCAGTAAGGATAATGTCGATTCTATTCCAGATGGAAGAGACGGACATCTCGCTTTCCACACAAGTAATGTGTTAAGTGCATTTTCCTTGTTTGAAGATAAATCAGATAATTCCTCGTATACTTTCCGCCACTCATCGCTATTACACCATGGAACAACTCGACAAAAATCACTCATAATTATTTATTCTATATAATCAACACCCTAAAATAACCTCAAATGCTATCCATCTGTCACTTGTCAGTCGGTCAGTCAGTGAAAAAACAAACATGCAAGTCCGAATTTAAAATTCACTTTAATTAAATTTAAATTAAACTGTGCCAAAAATACAATGAGAGAGATCTTTCTCTTTTTGTAATATTTATGTCAAGGTAGAAGTATAATTTGGCTCATAATTATTGGCAATGAGTGCAATAACATTAAAACATTTCAATAGCTGGTCTTAAACATCTTGGCCGTAACGGAGTATCAGTTTAATTTAAGTCGGTCCCATCAAACTGTCAATAGTTTTCTACTGAACCCGATTGTTTCTAATCCCGCATATTCGACATATAAATCTAAATAATATAGGTATTTCTTAAAATATGTGTGAATTATATTAATACAGAGATATATCCCTCAATATAATGTTACCCGCATGGGTATTATACGTGACATCCCAGTAGAATAGACAGAAGAGGACATTATCGAAAATATTTTAATTCCAACGGGATGCGGGCCGATTATAAAAGCAAGGCGTATAATCAAGTTAATTAAGCGTATTTCTGTAGGCATTCCTAAGTACAAGCCTGTCTGGTTTATAGTGTATTATCTATTGTGGAAGCCTACTTAAATTGATGTACCAAAACGTCTTTATTGTCGTTTTACAGCGTTTCTCGTAGAAAAATATATGTAACCAACTTTAACTGTTGCGGAGTTGGTCATACATAATTAAAGTGCAGATCCAAACCACGTTGCTACCGCTTCGGACATGACCACCCATGGGATGCTTGTCAAGTTGCACATGAACATGGTTTCTGTATATTATGTTCAGGACATCGTTTTGCTAATGACTCTTCTTTTCCAGAGCTCGGACGCCCAAAAAGGTATTAAGGCAGCTATGGCTGATGAAGCTATTTCTTACTAGTTAACGTTTCCATCTGTTATTACTCGATCTTACTCCGATACAACTAAGTTCAATATATCTCCTTCTCTGTTTAGTCCACCCTAGACTCAAAAGCCTACAGCAAAAACTGTATACTACATAGGGTTGGGTCGTGGGGTCTCCTACACGGTGGTAGTTGTCATGTTTTGAGGGGCTGCTTCAGTCTTCACGCCGCCTAGGCGGTCTACCCGAGCCAGATGAGACCCCAGGCGACACCTGGGGGGCTCCGGGCGACCAGCGACACACGTGGCGACTGACGTGTGACCCCTCGGCGTCATATCCGCAGCGCAGTCTGTGGGGCGTCTTCTTCGGGTGTTACAGTTTCGGCGGTCATCCACGTCCGCACATGATACACCTACTAAAGGTGTAAGAGGATGGCCCGCAGAAACTGAGACAAGTTTCGGGGGTTGTAGCTAGACGCTCCGCGACATCGCTTAGGCCGCCCGGAGGTTGCTTTACCACGACGCGGAGTCTATAGAGGCTAAGTTGTGCAGTGTCATGTTGTTGTTGTTATGGGCGGAGGGGGTGCAACCTTGCTATCCAGACCGCAGGTCTTTCGGGTTTTGTATCCTCAAGGGCCTGACAATTTAGGCGATAGAAAGGCGGCCCTTGAGGATGATCTCCATTATGACCTCAGTATCTTATTTTTCGCATATTGCCACTGCGATCTTCTGCAAGATACAGATGGCGGCCTGGATGTCGACTGGACTGCTGGTGTTATCAGTCGGCTTCTTTTAGCAGCGGCGATGGGGGTGGCTGCGGTGGTGTGCAGACGGCAGCAGGTTTCCTTTCTCGTTTGCCCCTCTTCCTCCACCCTCTTTTGGAGGAAGTGGTTGTTCCTTGTTGTTTGGGGCCATTCGCTTCCGCTATGCCGCAAAAACGAATAGATAATCGAAACCAATAGAAAGCTCATACAAGCTTCACGCAGCCAACGGAACAGAAATTCGTACCTACGGACAGCGCACACTAGAGCTTAACCTAGGCCTACGTAGAAGTCCCCCTCCTACTGTATCCTAACGTTGTCGTCGTGGGGGGGGCATGCGTGGGTCAATGATCTCTGGGGCTTTGACGGTAGAGTCACTCATCTCGGATTGGCTCAGAGGGAGACTCCAGACTGAGCACGATACCCTGTGGGACCCTTCCGAGGGTCACTCAGAGTTACTCCGCAGTCAAAAGCGGAGGAACGAGGAAGGCATCCCTGCCGCCGTCGGCATATCGTAACCCCGAAAGGAGTGTCGTGGTTTCGTCTTCGATCGGTGGAGAGTGTCTCGGCTTAGCCGCCCGGACTGCGAGGAAGAAAACCTGTATGAAAAATTACCCCAAATCTCCTGTTCTGGTGCGCGACCATGGGATGCATGGCTGATGGGTTGTTCAGTCGCGAGCGCACTCCCAGCCGGGGAGTGCGCTCGCGACTACGCGGCCCCTGCGGACCCCTCGGTTCGGCACAAACTTACGACTTTTATTTCTCCCCCCCTTGTGGGAACAATTATGAATTCAAAAATAAACAACAAAAATAAAAAGAAGACGGTAGAAGAACAAGAAGAAAGAAGCGTTGAAAACTTGGAACGTACAGATTGTGCTGTACCAAGTATCATATATGTATATAATATAACAATAACAATGGAGCCCCCAGAAATAAATTTGGCCTTTGGGAGCAGTCGAAGGTATCAGGGCTATTGTAACAGGGCAGCTGTGTTAACGGAGGGAGTGGGTGACTCGGAGTCTGATTCCGGATCGTCAATGAACGTATCCTTTGGTACAGATTGTCACAAACGGAGTCTCTCACGATCTGGGGCGGACACATCAGACGACATGCCAGCACCAAAAATAGCTACAGCATCGAGGAGGCGTACAAAGCCGCGTTCTCAGAATCCTGCAGGTAGAAGTGCCTTCTTCAGCGCCGGACAAACAGCCCTCACACATACAGAGGCCGAACGCGTGGCTGAAGAGGACATCGCGGACCTCCTACTGAAGATTCGCTCACCTCAAGAAGGGGGTTCCTCTGATGCACAAATCAGAGCTGATGCAGCAGTAGGCATTATAAACATGGTGGCCTCAAAGTCTAAAAACCTGAAAGGCCCCTTTGTCCGTGCCCTTAAGGATTCATCTTCAGCAGTGGTGGGAATCGTGGAGACCATCATCGCAGATGTCGAACGTTTGAAAGCGGCAAACGTCCAACTATCTGGGGAAACGGCTGATCTCCGTGCTCAATTTGGTAAATTTAAAGCCAATGCGTCGGAGCCACCGTCGCCACCGTCAACATCACAGCAGGCCTCGACTTCCGGGTTTCCGGATGCCCATCTGCGTCAAATTACCGACGCAGCGTGGCGCATGATGGATGGTCGTCTTGCGGGTCTAGAAGCAAGACTACCTCCTGCACCCATTGTTCGCCCGCCACTTGCCGTCCGTTACAAACCTACACAGCCTCAAGCAGGTTTATCCGCTAGGATAACGTACGCGGCGGCCGTGGTGGCTAAGACGGTAGCTGCACCACAAGAGGCAAAGGAAAAATCGGTGCCCCCCACTCAGGCAGAGTCGAGGCCCTCCTTATCCCTGACTAAGCGAGCTCCTCCCGTTGCTCCCAGCGTAAGCAGTGCTTCGGGACTGAACCACGACTCTCCAATGCCTCAAACCACCATCCTCTCCGACGACGGGAGGCAAACCGTCGAGGGATCAAAGGGAAAAAGAAAAAAGAAGAAGAGAGGAGGGAGAAAAAAGAAGGGAGTTGCTATTCAAGCAGTAGCTCCAGTTTCGGCAAACGGTGGCAAGAAGCCCATCAAGCTCTCGCCTCCAAAAACGGCTGCCTTAGTTATTACGGTATCCCCAGAGGCGGAGCAACGCGGCCTGTCCTATGCAGAGGTGTTCCGTAGAGCCCGCGGTATTGTTGAACCCGGAGAATTAGGAGGTGTTGGCGGGCGAACCCGCAAAAAACAAACCGGGGCTCGTGTCTTGGAGTTCCCTGGAGCGGAAGGAGTGGAGAGAGCCAACACTCTGGCTAACAAACTGCGGGTGCTATTTGCGGAGGAACAAGTCGTGAAGGTCACCAGGCCAACGAAGTGCTCAGAGATCCGCGTCTCGGGCCTTGACGACTCAATTACACCGACCGATATCCGAAGCTTCATTACGTCTGCGACTGGATGTGCCTCAGACACAGATAGGGTCGGAGCAATTCACCCTGGTCCTGGTGGTGTGGGTACAGTTTGGGCCAGCTGTCCAGTGGCTGCTGCCAAAATACTTGTAGAGTTAGGAAGACGCCTCGTAGGCCTGAGTGCTGTCAGAGTCATAGCCCTGGAGCCCAGGCCCATGAGGTGCTATAAATGCCTGGCGCCGGGTCACACCCGCACAACGTCCACCAGTTGCTTCGACTGCAGCGGACTTTGTTTCAGTTGTGCTCCGCCACACCTCACTGCCCTGCTTGCGCGGCTGCTAATTTGCCGGCAAATTACATGACAGGGCGTGAGGGATGTAGACCACACAAACGGGTTTTAATGCCCAACTCTGGGATAAGCCAATCGACCCAGGCTACCCTACAGTTGTAACAAGACCGCCGAGGCTGTAGAGACAACTCAGTAAATGGCTCATGTCTCCAGCCTCATAGTCCAGACGAATCTGAACCATTTTGCAGCAGCGCAGGATCTTCTTCTGCAGACCATAGCAGAGTGGTCAGTTAGACTAGCCGTAGCTGCGGAGCCCTACTTCATTCCTCCCCGCTCAAATTGGGTGGGTGATTGGGACGGCTCCGTGGCGATCGTCAGCTCCTCAGAGCCTCCTTCCCCGCCCTTGTCGCTAAGGGCTCGGGATATGTAGCTGCTGAATGAGGGGAGTCACTCTCTACGGAGTTTATTTCTCCCCCAACCGGAGTCTGGCCGATTTTGAGGCCTTCATAAATAACTTGGTGACCTCGACGCGGCGTCAATCGCCTGGGCACGCGCTCGTACTGGGGGACTTCAATGCAAAGTCTATTGCCTGGGGGTCCCCCAGGACGGTCGCCCGCGGGGAAGCGGTAGAAGAGTGGGCAGCATCAGCAGTGGACCTCTGTCTCCTCAACAGAGGCACCATCAACACGTGCGTGTGTCAGCAGGGGGGGTTGATAGTGGACCTTTCGTTCGCTACCCCTGCTCTCGCCGTACGAGTAAGGAGCTGGCGAGTCCTGGAAGAGGTTGAGACGCTCTCGTATCACCGATACATCCGATTATGAGGAGTAAGGCAAAGCACGCACTACTCTGAAGCTGGCCATAAGCCGCGCCAAAGACCAAAAGAGAAAGGAGATGCTGGAGGGTCTCGATCGTCACCCTTGGGGTCGCCCGTATCGCACTGCGCAGCAAAAGCTCCGCGCGTCGGCCCCCCCCTTACCGAGACCCTTCAGCCCAGCTTCCTGCAGCAGGTGGTCGAGGGCCTTTTCCCGCAGCGGGCGGAGCACACGCCCCTGCCAATAGCTCTATTCGCTGATGGTGGAGGTGACTACGAAGGAGAAGAGATTCCGCCCGTCACGGAAGCAGAGCTGGGGGCAGGTATTCTAAGAATACGTTCAAAGAACACTGCCACCGGCCCGGATGGCATACCTGCCAAAGTGCTGGCCCTAACTCTCGGCCACTTGGAGGCCCACTTCGGGGGACTTCTGAACAAGAGCTTGCAGGACAGACGGTTCCCTGAATGCTGAAAAAGCGGGAAGCTGGTGCTCTTGGCGAAACCAGGACGGCCTGCTGATTCGGTCGCGGCCTACAGGCCCATTGTGTTGCTGGATGAGGCGGGCAAATTGTTTGAGAGAGTGCTCTCTGCTCGCATCGTCCGGCACATGAATACGGTAGGGCCCGATTTGTCGAGTGCCCAATTTGGATTCAGCACGGGACCCTTTCCTTCCGGCTGACGCAGGTGCTTTCTGGGCATGGTTGCTTTGGCAAGTACCTGCACTCGGTTGCCAGGAGGGAATTGAGTCCCGCCTGCCACCACTGCGACTGCAGTGAGGACTCAGCCCAGCACACGCTTGCAGTTTGCCCAGCTTGGGTAATGCAGCGTCGAGACCTTACTGCAGTCATCGGAGAGGATCTGTTACTGCCGGCCGTCATACGCTCTTCTGCGAAGATGTCATCTCGCAGAAGGAGGCGGCGGAACGGGCCCGGGAAGAAAGCCTACACTCGGACCCAATTTGCCGCCGGCGAACCGGGCAGCGGAGGCACGCTTTCCAGCACCTCATGCCGCCCTGAGTGTGGCCGCGGGCGGGTGGAACGGGTTTTCCCTTCCGCCCGCTGTAACGGCCAGGCGCAAGGAGACTACCCCCTCGTGCGCCTGGACGCCGCCTAATTGAGGGACACATGAAGGTGGTGCCCGCGCTTTTGCGGGCAGGCGCTTGGAGGGGTCCGGATGTCATACTAGAGTTGTTTCCGGACTCCTCCTACTTCAGGCGCAATAAGGCACACCGTGTGGTTTAAGTCGGTTCAGTTCCGACACACTGAAAGCCCTACTGAAAGCCCCGGTGGGGCGACGGCCTGTGCAGGATTCCACACGTTAAAAAAAAAAAGGCCTACGTAGAAGTTTGAAATGAACATTCACAGTCGCCGATGTGAAGACGTCGATACTGGGTGCCAAACACAAGTTATTAGTAGACTTACATCAGAAAAAACTTATCGACCGAGTGACAGATCTCAGCGTAAACGCAATCAAAGTATGCAGTACCGAACAATCCATCTATACAGTTAATCACAATCACGCTTACTACGATATTCTAAAACAATACCCCGATGTTCTACGACCAATGTCATTAAAAACTACAGCGAAAGCTGCGAAGTTAGAATTCGGTATCTGCAAACCATCAAACAGCCCTTGGGCATGTCCACTGCACGTCGTCAAAAAGAAAGATGGTTCACTACGTGTTTGTGGTGACTACAGACGACTTAACGCCGCTTCAATACCCGATAGGTACCCTATACCGAGAATCCAAGATTTTACCTACCAGTTACACGGCAAGGCAATCTTTTCTAAGTTAGATATGAAGACCCCGTATTATAGTATACTTATGGCAATAGAAGATGCCGCGAAAACCGTAATTATTACCCCGTTTGGCCTCTTTGAATTCAACTGCATGACACCTACTAAACTCGGGTCAAACATTTCAGCGATTTATGCACGAAGTACTTCGTGGACTCGACGACATATGCTACTGTTTTGACGACGATTTATAAATATATTCAAAAAATGACGAGGAAAAACACAAGGGCCACACCCAGTACTCGAACGTTTAACTACGGTATCACTCTCAACATCGACAAATGCGGGTTCGGAAAAAACAAAACCCAATTTCTCGGCTACGAAGTTACACCGGACGGAATCAAGCCTACTGAAGAACGCATCCAAGCCATACTAAAGTATCCCAAACCAACTACAGTACAAGAATTAAGACGATTTTTATGCATGATTAACTTTTACCGCAGTCGTTTGCCTCATCAAGCTGAACATCAATACCTACTTACTATATATTTACATAACTCTAAGAAAAACGACAAGTCACCGATACAATGGACAACCAAGGCAAAAAAATCTTTGAGCAATGCCGAAAAAGCATGCTCGAAGCCACTACCCTCACGCACCCGTTACCTAACTCACCACTATGCCTACTCACCGACGTTTCCGACACTACGCTAGGCGCCGTGTTGCAACAAAAAGTTAACGATATTTACCACTCGCTTTCTACTCGAAGACTATGACACACAACGAAGATACAGCGTGTACCATCGCGAACTATTAATAATATACACCGCTATCAAAAGTTTACGTCGACTTATCGAGGGCAACGAACTGACCGTGTGTACTGATTACAAGCCACTTACCAACGCACTTACGAGAACTCAAAGTAACAGCGACGCACCGAGAAGAGAGCGCCAGTTACACTACATAAGTCAATTCTGTTCAAAAATTAAGAAGTATTGCAGAAATCTAGATTCTAAACAACACAATCGACTATAACCAGTTAGCAACACACCAAGATTACGACAGAGTTACAAGCCTGCAAGAAAAAATCCAATCTCAAATTCACTCAAATTAATCTACCCGGAGTTCAATAATGATCGATCACTACACAAAGTAGCCGGAAGCGATGACTACTCGTCGCTAAAGCCGTACACAACGGATGGATCGCACGATTTGGTTGTCCGTTACGAATCACTACGGACCAAAGCAAACAATTCGAGTCATCACTATTTCATGCACAAATGAAAAACTCGGCGTCACTCGTATACGCAAAACTGCATTCCACCCACAATCAAACAGGACAGGTAGAACGCCAGCGTTCTATCTGTCCTGTTTGATCCAGAACGCTGGCATCGAACTCTCAAGGCAGAATTGATGGCAATAACAGCGATACTTAAATGGAGCGAAGAACTACCTACTGTTTTACTCGGACTACGTACAGCATTATGTCAGGACACCCCCGTAAGCCCCTCGTTAATGACCTACGGATCGGAACGTATAGAATCCCAGGCTTCTGCTTCTTTTGGCAACACAAAAATGACAATCAACTTTTAAAAGCAAATTAAAAATATATGACGGATAGGCGGTGAGTGGGTCGTTTTTTAAAAGAGTGACATAAGCAATGCTTTGCTTTTCTACATTGCACTGGGTTTCCATTGTAATGGTAAATAAAAACAATAGTAATGTAATTAAAGATGTATTCTTAGTTCTTACCAACAGATCGACATTACGCGTGTGCGTAAACTACACTGCCATATGTCATGATTGGTCTAATGAAAGAGTTCACTAAGATATGAAGTCGACTTCACAAGAAGGCGGCCCGGTTACGAACGGCCTTAATATGAGGTCCGAAGGATAGGCGATCCTCAAGGATTACACCTAGACATTTGGCCTGCCTAGCCCAGGGTATAGGCTTATAAAAATCCTTATTTGTGGGATCTCCTCCAAGGGATACAGGCGTAGTAGTCGCCTGGCTTTTCGGGATTAACCTCTATTCTCCATTTCTGAAACCACGCTCCTAGCGCGTTAGCTGCGGATTGGAGGTTCCTTACAACTGATGATGGGTTCCTGGGTCTTCAAAAAGTGCTGTCTGCACAGACCGATGCAAACGGGATATCTATCGCTGGTAAACGCTTGAACAAGAGGGGGAATAGTACGGATCCTTGCGGGATGCCGGCTAGGATAGGGGGGAGGGGTTAGATAGAGATCCCTCCACGCGATAGCGGAAGCCTTGATTCGACAAGTAGTCTCATATGATGAGTACGAGTCTGTGGGGCACTTCCATAGTGAAAAGCTTGTAAATCAAGCCGTTGTGCCATAATTTGTCGAAAGCTTTCGCTACATCAAAGAAAACAATCCCCGTGAATTGGCTCGGGGGGTGGGAGGGGTTATCGTCGGCATAGATTTTACCCAACCTTTTATGCAGACTTATCGGTCTGTAACTAGTCAGCTCGGATTTTGGTTTGCCGAGTTTGCATATTCCAATTACCACAGCTTCTTTCCACTTTTTTGGAAATATGTCATTCGAGAGCGCTGCATTAAAAATAAATGACAAAAGGATTAATATTCTATAAGGGAATAGTTTAATGACTCTATTAGTGATACCGCCCCAGCCCGGTGCTTTTCGAGTATGTGTCTACATACTCGAAAAGCACCGGGCTGGGACGGTATTACAAACGATTGTCAAGGGTCTCCTTGACAATCTTTTTTACATGGTCTGGGGTAACTAGGGAGATGTGGTCCCTTTGTCGTGTTAGTCTGTCATTAGTGGTGGTAACGGGAGTGAAGCTCTACGTTCTATCAGTTCGTCTACCTCTAATCGGTGGCTATGATCTATGTATAGAGAACTGGGCGTACATTGCGTCCCGAGACTGTTGGCAGGGTAGGGACAGCTGCCAGAAGGCGAGGTGAGAGGGCTCAAGCTCGCTTAATGTAGCGTCCCAAAGAGTTTGACGCATTTCACCCATGCGTGCCTTAACGGCTCGCTCAAGAGTTCGTAATCTAATCCTATGGTAATCTTCAGTGGTGTATCTGTCATAGGCCGCGTTCTGTCACAACAGTTCGCCTTGCGCTCAAACTGTCGCTCGTATTTTTACAAAGTGATGATGCGCACTTGTTGTTTTATGTTAAGTATTGAACTATACAAGTAATAAATTTATTTTAAATAGATTTTGCGTTCATAGTTCTTACGTAAATTATGTGATTAACAATTAAATTAGGCAAATAAATTATTCAACATTCCAATACTTCAATATATCGGCGTCCGTCGGTCTCAGTGACATGCTCCATTTAAGTACTTAAAAAAAAAACCACGCAATCCCCCATGTTTCGCAAATACTTAACGACATGACTAACGGGTCAAACAGGGTTTGCAAATGAAGAGTACGCTTGCGCTTGCTAACAGTTCATTTAGCGAATTGATTTTAGAGATAATTTTTTCTCTCTTATATTATAAGATATAAAAATTTATAATGTAGAGGAACGGTGTTATGTCCCTCCAACACAAAGAGAGGATCCTCCAACTAGGCGAGGTGATCATGCCTGGGAAGTCGTATACATACTTATAGCTGGGAGAAATTTATTTTCGTGATTCAGGATCGTACTACGTCATCAGTGTCGTTGCTACGTAGTTCGGCTTGTCTTCGCTAGATGGAGTTAACATGTGTTTTTCTGCATGTGGAGGTAGCCACATCACTCCCCTCCGAGACTGAAGTTCGCATTCAATTTTTTAATACTAAGCCCAAAAAAAAATAATAAGTAAAGATAAAAAATATGAACTAGCAAGAAATCTTAATTCAATTTCTTCCAGCTGCAGCAAGGCTACAACAAGTGGCTAGGATTTTAATACCTATCCCTATTAGATACTTGCTAAAAGTGGGTGACATATTTTTCTTACAAATGCATTTTTTTGTTTAACTACTGTATGCAATTAATTAGGCAACCTAAATAAAGTAAACACAAAACTAATAAATTTTACTTAATTTTGTAAATAAATAAAACTCAAATGTGGTTTACTTTATTAAAATATGATTCACAGTCTTATAGTAGTTACTGTTGTAGTATATTAGTAGAACAAAAACACCCATCACATATTACAAAATATACCATTATCCTCTTATAATTTAACAACTATTCCAATTTCGGACAATTTTACTTAATTTTCTCCACTTTTTAGCAATTTTCTATCCGTAATTCACATTACATTTATAGAAATTTATGATATGGGTAGGTACCACTTCTTATGAAGGACGGTTAACACAACTGTAATGAATCAATAGGCTTTTTTGTAATTGTTTCGTAATTATATATTAATTAGTGCCAATAGATAGCAGGTCATTTATTTCCTTTCTGTTCTGTTCTGAGTTTCACAACCAGTTATGAATCAGGATTTTTACCTCTTTTTTGGAAAGACGGATGGCACGATAGAAGATTTTTGGCCTTCTTACGCTACTGGTTGCCAAACATTAATAATTTTCTCCCCATCGCAACCGACTTTTACAACCAGCTACTAGTAACTAGTAATTAGTGAAGATATTGGAAGCCAAAAGCACTTTCCCTCACCCCCTCGTCAACCTCAAAGACGGGCAGCGCAGTTTAAACTCTTGATTTATCGTTTGATGTTAATTTGTTGTTAATGGTACTTGTTAATTGGTTTTGAAAGAAAAAGGACAAATAAAACAGTAAAATGTCATAAGAATATTTTTTTTATTACAAAACTGATTCCAAAGCAATGTTGATCATAATATTCACATGCAGTTAAAACGCTACATGTTTTACAGTGGCTTCCACGATTTACATACATTACATTCATTTTCAATTAAAATCAATCGAACTCAATCTTAATGCAGTTAGCGATTTAAAACGGATCGATTGGAATCGACACCGACAGCCATTTTGCGTTACAAGTTCAGAACTCAGTATATATTAAGAGCAATGTAACGGTACAATATATCTTCGAACTCGTGAATACATATTCTGGCGATAAACATCAGCACAGTCCGACGGGGGCTAGATTCGACATTCTCCTTTGGCACTAACATAACGTTCGGCGAAATAATAACGGTGGAACGAATGTTGCGTTTTCCCTGCTCGCGATGCCCCGGGGGCTCATAAGTCGACGGTGGCGAGGTTCTGCGTCGGCGCGCGCGGCTCGGGCTCCGGCTCCGGCGGGCGCGCGTGGAACTTGCCCGGTAGCGACGCTAGCGCCGACAGCGCCGCATCGGCGTGCGGGATGCGCCGCATTATCTTGCCCGACGTGATGAGGCGCCCGAAGCCCTCCTGGTGCGCGAAGGCATAGCCCGAGCGCACGGAGCGGCGCGCACGCCGTGCTGACGGCGTGCGGGGCGCCGGTGCCGCTGCCCGCCAACGCTGCCGCGCGCGCAGCCGCTCCGCCAGCGTCGGCCGCGTCCACGAGCACGCCAGCCGCCACGACACCACCGGCACCATCAGGATTATCATCTGCAACCGCACATGCCATTAGCGCCACGGACCTAACGGTGTTCCGTCACAAATCGTTCCATAGCAGGCGACCCGGAAATACCCCTCGAGAGCATATTTATCCATACATACTTAACATTCAACCACATAATGTATATGAAAGACAGAATCAAACGATCTTAAGCTAGATATACATGTAAGGTTTGTGTTGACGTTGACACTGACATTGACATTTGAGTATGTATCAGTTCAGCTATAAGAGGGAGTCACCAGTGAGGAGAATGTAAAAAACGTGTTGATTAAAAAGTGCAAAATGCAAGTTTTTATAATTAGAATAGTAAAGCATGAACATTTAATTGTCGATTCTCTGTTTTAGATGAATCACATTGTCTTATTGTATAAGAAGAAAGTAACTCCTGATCTTATATGCATATTTTATTTTTATTTGTTCTCATTCAGAACCGCATGAGACTTTGTCATATTTTGTTTAAATTAAAAAAAATCCTAATGAAACAAACCAATATCGGTACTATACTGTAATCTTTGAAGTACTAAATCACAACAACATTATCTCTACGAAAAAAAAAAAGAAATTTTACGTTCCTCAAATAAGAGATCTTTACAGTTAAATTATACTACCAACGCCAACAGTCAAACGAAAAAAGGTATGGAACTTACAGTGAGTACAGCAGTAAACCAGAAGGTGGCCTGTGTGAGTGCTACGGTCAGCGACCCCACGTACGGTCCTCCTATCGCGTAGTTGTAGAAATAGTCCAACACGAAATACGAAACGAGTGAACCCCATATCGTTATATGGTTGAACACCGTCCAGTATGTCGTATCTAAGGCTATCTGAAATTTAATTATATATTGATTACTTTTTAATTTTCGTAAGCCACCAGTACCAAAAATAAGGACTTCATAAAAAAATAAAATATTGGATAAGATATCCTTTTTTCTTTTTAAATTATATGAAAACAACTACAAAAAAAAAACTAAAAACACCTTGCATATATGTTGAAGTGACAGTCTAAATTATACTGACATGCGTCGTGCCTGTTAATAATGTTAAAAAAATATTTAAAATTTAAACATTCAAAACGTAATTATAGAAGAATATTGACCAACAGGTGATCTCTGGTTACACGAAAATCTTAAAATTACAAAATCTACGGCTGCTTCAGATATGACAACGTCTATCATCTATCTGTATTAATAAAACGGAAATGATTTTTTGTTTGTTTGTTTGTTTTAAAATCTATGGACCTTTGCTTTGACTGGACTTGGATTTTAGTATTGGATTAAAGTATTTTATTGAGGAATAATATTGGAAAAATTACGCTGCGACCCTTAGGAGCATACCAGTGTACATAAACGCTTGCGAAGCTGCGGGGACCGGCTAGTTTTAATTTTAACCTTGTTGGGAAATATCATACCTGAGTAGTATTATCTATTATTAATATTGTGGCTACTACACTTCCTAGTAACATGTGATCTGATAATATTTTGCCATCCGGCCCCAATCCATCTTTATAAGTACCTGAAAACAAAATATTTGCATAAAGATATTTATAATTTACAACAATGACATAAAATACTGCTAGATGTAGCGATTCTCCTTCTCAATCTCTCTCGTTTCCCTCACTCTCTTACTCGTTTTTGCTCCAACCACTTTTTATCTCTGCAACACCGCAATGTTGACTGGCAGAGAATGCCTTAGACATTAATTCTGCTATTATATGTTCATGAAGATTTTAATCAATAAATCTAAATGTATATTAAATTTATAACAGACTATCCAAAACATTGCCAAAATAAAAAAGAAAATTAAAAGATAAGAAATGAACGGTATTTACTTACCATAAGGTATTAGAAAGAGTACGAGCGATGTGAAACAGCCGTGCAACGTGGACTTGATGAACTCGGTCTTGTTAAAGAGCTGGCTAGTGTGTCCTGGCGCGTACAGTTTGGGGAACTGCAGCGACGTGGAGTCGGACACGTCCTGTTCGAACACGCCCAGCGCCAGCACTGGCAGCGACGTGTAGAACAAGTTGTATACTGATATGAACATCTCGTCGAACACCGTCTGAAAAACAAACGACCATTTCAAGTAAGATGATTACTAGAACTATTTCTGCTGGTGAGAGCTGCTGCGAGTTGAATTTATGAACATGGACAGTAAATAAATACCAACAGTGGTGCATGTGCTGGATGCCAAAGTCTTAGTAAACTGTACCAATTTTTCTTAGTAAACTTTTGTTGTTGTCGAGAAACAGTATTTTGTTACAGTTTTGATAGTTTAGTATTTTCTGATGCTAAAATAATATAAACCGAATTCCTTTTTGTACGATTAACATAATCGCTTAATTATAAAAATTTGTAGTAGTAGTAGTTCATATCTATATATGTAGAACGTCGTACGTATAACGAACTAATGATAAGTTTTAAAGACGGAGCGGTAAATCTGAATACATCTTTCAATTAATTAAACATAACAACAATTAAACAACAATTAACAATTAAACATATTTAATAAACAATACAATCTAGTATATATTGTGTATACTATATTACCTGTGCACTAAATCCGCAAAACATTGCGAACCAGAAATGGCAGACCGTAAATGCAAAATTCTTGTAGAAGAAGTATCTGAGAAACTTGCACATCCGGTAGTACGACCATCGTCCGTGAACCAGCAACAATCGCTGTAGGAAGCGGAACTGCGCGATCGAGTAGTCCGACGCCAGTACAGCCTGCATACCCTCCTGTCCGGAGATACCTACGCCTATATGTGCCGCTGTAAGAAAAAATCAAACTTATTTGATCTACAAAACTTCCTAAACCGATAACAAATAACCGCCATTAGTAAATAAATAACAACATACAGCTCAAAAGTAATTCAGTTTATAGGTGTAATTGATACTTATATAAAGCTCGGCAAAGATTCTCAATGCAATTCCTACAAAATAATTTTAAAGGAATAAAATAATTTTTAAGGAAATCACCTTGTATGAATAAATAATCAAAAAAGTATAAGAATCATAGGAAAAAACATCGCAACACTGCTTAACAACCGGTTTCGTGTGTGATGATGGTCATACTCCGGTCGAGTCCATTGTGCAATTAGTGTTCTTACCTTTGATCATAGAAACGTCATTAGCACCGTCTCCTATCGCCAAAGTAACAGCCTTTCGACTTTTCTTAATGAGTTCCACAACCATTGCTTTCTGCAACGGTGTCACTCGACAACAGATCACTGATCGACATTGTAAAACTACGTCTAAAAATCTGAAAAAAAAAAGTAAATAATTTTGAAGTTAATATTTCAATAATATAAAATTTACATTTTTTTTCTTTAGCAATGTTTGTTTATCTTGTTGATTTCTCCCGTAATTTAGATTACTGTATTAATATAATATTTCGGTTTTTCCTATCACTAAAGCAAGTTTCATTTCATCAACTGGAACTTGGATACTTATCCCCAATGTAGCGAAGTTATATAAAATTAATAATTTCGCGACTGTTATGAATATGCAATAAAGATATATTTTTAAAAGGTTTTATTTTTCTACTCTAGTAGGTAAGAGCCGACTAGTTTCGGATCTGTCGAAGGAGTTAATCTTCCTGCCGAGTCGGTTGCAGGCGTGACACTGTGTGACTTTTAGAGTAGTTTACAACCAACTCAGCACTTTAGGAAGTGTTTGGGCAATTATGAAGTACACAAATGATTATATTCCTTAATACTTTAACAAAATAAGTTTTTTTTTAAGAACTCCCGCACTAGGGCTGGTTACTGTGTCACGGGGCTTTACAAACATACAAGACACAAAGAACTCGGTGCAACTATTTGTAGATTAGAAAAAAAATATCACTTGTGGTAATCGAGTTCACGACCTGTAGCTCAGCATTCGGGATCACTAACCACTGGACTAACAGAGATACTGGAAAAAATAGTCGTAGATACTTACTTTTCTTCTAACTTAGGGTGTAGGCAGTGCACAAGTGAATGTCCATTGATGACGATGGCGAATCCGTTGGAGTCGTCATTATTGTGCTCGTGTGCGTCGGCCGAGTACGGCCCGCCGCCAGAGGCGTACTCGTTGCTGTAACACGCTACATTATCAACTGTACGGTACATATCTCGACATTTATACGGACTGATGGCTGATATAAGCATGGGATCTGGCTCATTTTTTCAAAGAATTGATCTCTAATTTTGTCAATATTAAAAAATATGAAAAATAAAATATGTTTGCTAATTAGCAAAATACATATAAGCAAGGTACTCTCTATACACAGAAAATCGCAGTCGATTATATTCAGTCGGTGACTGGAATCTGCAGGTGATTAACTCTTGTTCGTTATTTTGCAATCATTGTTCCTTTTGCGTATATAGAATTATAGATGTTCTACTTTGACTAGGTTTGGATGATGTTCCTTTTACAACTGGTATTTGGCAATTTAGAAACAGGTATAAGTACGAACCTATAAATTTAGCTATAGCGCCATAGACAACAGAAAGCTAACATAACATCAAGCTGAACAAACACTATGGTTGTTCACAAACCGCTCACCACGCCGCAGACAGTTACTTTTGGTAACTACTTTACAACTGCATCATTTAAAGGTATTAAATAATACATAATAGGTACTAGTACTATGTACTTATAAAAAATTGATGGCAGTAGTAAAATACTTCTACAATGTTTAAAATATTAATAACTATATTAGGGTGCCATAGTATCTACAGTTTAGACTAGGTGGTGGATTAGAGAGAGATAGCGACAGGTTAGAGAGAGAAAGAACACTCAGACTCGGTGTACAAACATTCGAAAGTATACAGGAATTTCTAAATGTACGTTAGTAGGGTTCTGTAGTGCTAAGCTATATTACTATTATAGTATCTGAATTTTGTGTAAATCTTGTTTAAGATAAAATATTATTTATATACATAAAATAAAACATTACAAATATACTTATATAAACCCAAGAATATTTCTTTCGCCAAAACCATACAATTTTACTGTTTAATAAAAAGTTTTACATTGTTCAAGCTGGCGAATAGCGAAAAGCACACTGTATTTCTAATAAAGCGTTCTGTGACGCCTCCCGTTGAAAGTATATTACTCTACTTTATTCTGACAGTTCCTGAGGGTGCAGGAGTGCTTGGACAGACAATTGTGAAGCAAGTACACATTCGAACACCTTTTATATTTTATATAGGTATAACTTTGCTTATTCTGCTTTAGGCGGAAACGACTCATATTTTTGACTCCCTTATCAGGGACGGGCGTTTTAAAATTCTGTGATGCCTGAGTAGTTTGTGTCGTTTTGGGTCAGACTTTGGTTTTACCTAGCCTGTGATCCGTCCGACGGATATTTTTTTCTCATTTCCTGTATTACTAAGCAGTTTTAATTATCTTTTTATTTATGTGCGTGGTGGCCACCATCCTCGTTGCATGTCCAGTCAATGTAGCATGGTGACCCACACTATGGCGGCCTGGTGAGATGCTTTTTCACGCCCGCTTAAAAGACCCGGAATCAAAGTAGGAAGGAAACACGTGCGCTGGTAGGGAATTCCAGGCTTTCACTGATCGGCACAGGAATGAAGAGCCAAACAGTTTAGTTCGGGATCGTATATTTTCGTCTCTCAAACGCGTCTTAAGGCCAGCACTTGTAGTCCTGTAGAGAAAGGGAGAAGGTGGCACCAATTGGAGGAGCTCGTCAGAATACCCTCCGTGATGTAAGCGATAGAGAACTGCATTAGAGGCGATATCTCTTCGATATGGTGGATAAATAAAAAGACACTAAACTACTTAATGATTGGCACTATTTTTTTTTAATCAAGGTCGCAATTTGCTCGTAAGGTAACTAGTTACTCAATGTAAGTTATCCCAAATAACATACATGGATGTTATTTTTATTCGATTTCAAAAAGAAATCGAATAGAAAACCGGGGAGGTTTTCAATTGGTATTTTTCGATTTCTAAAAATTTTTATATACTTAATATAGTTATATTTCATTGATCCCATTTTATTAAAAAAAAATAATATCCACCTGTAGAGTGGAAACTTAATGAATGAAGAATACAGCTTATTAAATTAATCATTGAAGTCAGTCATATATTTTTTTCAAAAGTGAAAGTGGTTTCCTAAATATACGCTCACAAAACGGTACAGCAGCGTATAGTATATTAGCGACAGACAAGGTGGCACACGGACAGGTCAGTGACAAACACGGCACGCAAGGCGGTGGCGGAAGGTAGCGGTGATGTAATGTGTCTTTGTCTCTCTACCTGGTGTGTGCTAGTGTGTTATGTTCCCACCTAAATGTGACGACGGAGACAGCGGGCGCGTTCAGCTTCACGTTGGCGCCGCGCGCAGGAGACACGCCCGCTTCGCCGTTAGCTCGCTCTACTGAACTTTTAGCCTCCGCCGTACCTGCAAGCGGTCATCTTTGTGAACTTGAATAGAACTGCTGAGTCATTGACATCCTGTGATACATCCATACATACGTCATTTTGGTGACGGAAGACTACAGTTCACCTAATAAACAAGGCATCACACTCACTCTCACTCACTCCCTTAGATAAGTTAACAGTTTATAATAACTTTTAACCGACCGGTGCGTGTAATTTTACAATTTTATGTGTTAGCAATAAAAAAGGCAATTTTTTTAAACATTTACACAGTTATTATTCGAAACAAACTCTCAAAATTGAGATTGTAACAGCAGCGAGGTATGACGTTATAAATAAATTTAATTTGCTTGGATGTTTAAATAGAAAAACAAAGTTGACTTTAGTGTCAGTTACCGTATTGTAGAATGGATTTTATATGCAATCCCGCCACTTTGCAGGCCTAAAACCGTCTGTAGCTGAAGGAAGATTGAACATACATCATTTAGTCTAGTCTGTACTCACCGTGAGGCAAAAATGTGTTAACGACTCTAATGCTGTCCCTACACTTGGCGAGTTGTCGGTCGACGTCGTCATACGAAGAGCCGTCGACGACAAACACCTCAGCCATATCGTCCGTCAGTAACTGACATGAGTACCCGATGTTTATTGCTGTTTCTGAAATGAGACAAATATATATGTAAATAACACGCAGAATAATTGGATTATTAAGGATTCAACAGTATCAGACAACTTAATTTAGAATTCAATACTCCTCTTGAATTAACCTTTAATGTGTTCCAGAAAGCTGTACCGAAGATTTTATAGAAGTGGAGTAACTAGATGTTGTTGATGTCAAGGGAATTTGAAGAGATTTTCTACTAGTGAGTCTTTTTACTTTCTACTGATAGTAGACGGGCGTCGGGTCAAGTACGGGCGTAGATCAACATCCTCAAAATCCATAATTACTGTCTCATAAATAAAGGATGTTTTATAAACTTCAAGGTGCTATTTAAACTGGTGCATACTTGTACCCATGAGATCTGGTGGATCCAGAAAGGAAATGGTTTTAATAAAAAAAATAATTTTAAAAAATCCACCATACATTTCATAATATCGTAAAATTCATGAATAGTATTTTTAATACCTTGTTTATCACCGGTTAAAACCCATAGTTTGATTCCGGCCATACTGAGATTCGCAATAGTTTCTGGTACACCATCCTGTAATTTGTCTTCTATAGCTGTTACTCCTGCCAAAACAGATGCAAGATGTATAAGGTATCTCAATTTTTAGGCTAGATTTGATTGAAGAACATTATACGAACATAACCAGAGGCGATCATTCCTGCGTACAGTTTAATCCTAGATAATAGTTGATCGGCCCTAAAATTTCCGAAACATAAGTGACTTAAAAAAGCAGACAACCGACGTCAATAGACCAAAAAAATGTTAATGCGGTGGCTCTAACTCATCAAATGACATACCTACTTCACAAGATCTCATCATAGCTGTCTAGACTGATTGCAGAGGAACTAGAAAGGAAATTTGAGAATTTTACTTTGCGACACACCGGTTCAAAAATCGATTTAATCATTATGCTAGGCGCTCGTATAACACAATTATTAAATTTCCGTGCATAAGGATTTGTAAACACTAAGTTGGAAAGACGTTTTAATAATAATATAATATAATCTAGTAATATACCTACTCCAAAGTAGACGAATATTATAAAACAGGTGGGATTAAATCCTATAAACGAGCAGTTCTGTGTTTTCAGGCAATGAAAAACTTCTACAATATCATTAAAATACGACGGTAAATTCCGCCACCATCTATGGGGTTATCAAGGTTATAGCAGTTCAGGTCCGAAATCGGGCGGTCCTGAAACCAGAAGACTCCGGTTCGAGTCCACATGTTTTTTTTTTTTTCCTTTTTTTAAAAAATCCGAGTAAAGCTCGGTCATCCAGGTACTAAATATTTATACAAGAAGACTTTATATACATGGGGCACACTGCAAGTTGAGTACTTCTGGTTTCTCAGAACTGTTTCAATTTCGAATGATTTATTAAAAAAAATAGACGGGAAATCATCTGTCATTTGTTTTTATCGTACTTTGAATTTCATCATCCGCAGTGACAATGGAATTAACGCTAAAAGATTTTAGAGCTATGATTTTTTATGATTTTAAAAGTGATATTTCTTCTAAAGAAAATGTGGCTACTGTGAAGAAGCTAATTGAAGAAAACAGACGCATCACCTATGAGAAGATTCGGGGACATTTGGCGATTGGTATGATTCAAATAAGAAAAAACCTACATGAAGAATTAAAAGTTAGAAAACTTTGTTGTCGTTGGATTCCCCATGAACTGACTTCAGAACAAAAACAGGCTCGTGTGGATTGGTGCAATAAGATGTGACTTAGGTACGACCATGGACATTGTAATGCTGTTTGCGGCATCATCACAGGAGACGAAACTTGGATTTATTGTTTTAAACCAGAGAAAAAACAACAATCTTGTGAATGGGTGTTTGAAAGCGAGAACAGACCGACAAAATTGAAGCAGGCGACGAACGTCGGAAAAAAATGATTGCATTTTTTTTGTCTCCCACGGGTCCCGTTGACACAGTCCCACTAGAAGATCAAAGAAGTGTTAATGCCGAGTGGTACACCACTGCTGTTGTAGAAAAAGTACGAGAAAGGAGCTTCTTCTTCTTGCACCACGACAATGCTTCTTCGCACACCAATAAAACAAAAACATTTTTGGCCTCTGAAAAAGTAGAGCTCGTTACCCATCCAGCACAAAGTCCGGACTTCGCACCCTGTGATTTCCTTGTTATTCCTAAAATTAAAGATTTGATGAGAGGCTTCACTTTTACAAGCTCCGAAGAGGCAGTGACGGCGTTCTATCAGCACGTTGAAAACATGCCACCAAACCAATGGTCATATGGTTTTGAAAAATTGGTCGAACGTATGAAAAAATGTTTAAAATGTAAAGGAGAATATTTCGAAAAACAATGAATATATTTATATACTTAAACTTGTTTAATTAATAAGTTACGCAAAACTTTCAGTGCGACCTACGTACGAACTGACTACACTTACCCTGCAGTAACACATGCGTTAATGGTCACTGGTGTATGCACCTAAGGGTCGTAGTGTAATGTTTTATAGCTTATATTATTCCTCGGCAAAAACGACTACTTTATAATCTAATTAAAGTTCATTGCTAGTTCCAGAGATAAACTTTGCCTTAATTGTATTAGTAAATATGTTTACTAGAGATAATCAATTAGTCATACTATAAATGACATAATATACTGCTGGTAATGATACGCTAAACTATCTTCACTAAGTCTTTCAAGAAAATAATATTATTATGCGCTAATGTCAGGTACTCCTGATCCAATTTGAAAAATGTTTATGAAATAGATAGCCCGTTTATTGAGGAAGGCTTACTTACAAGCTTGTAGTGTACAGGGTTTGTCAGAGATGTGTAAATATTTTAGTATAGTTCACCCCATGAATAAAGTAAATCGTTTTTAATATAAAGATATCTACTACTATCAAACTACTGTTTTTTTTTTTAAATTTATATTTATATATACTTATATATTTATTTTTTTAAATCTATCTTTAAAGCTAATATTTTGTAAGAGAGATGTCTGATGTGAATTCAACGGTTGGTAACTAATTCCAAGGATGTTGGTGGCATATCCGGATTTTTCGAAAAATATATAAAAAGAATTGAAATCTTAAACATTACAAGACCATTCATGGTCTTGTAATGTTTATATACAAACATACATAGGCTCACGCCTGTATTTTTTGAAAATTCGATTTTGGTCCCACTAACGTTATAGGCAGGCCTATCGCCATCAACCGGGCACTATATGAGTGTATACAAGCTGTCTGATAAAAAACATTACTAGTATGTAGTTTTGACATTTATGCCCTCATCAGTATTTTCCGAAGGATTACTTTTTATCGAGATTCATTACTTGCTAAATCAAAAATATGTCGGCTACACATAACGCACCTTTCTGTACCACTCCGTATGTAAGTAGAGTCGAGTGCTGATGTAATTATTAAATATAGAACATACCCATGAGAAGCAAGTCAGTCTCGATCTCCTCGTAAATGGCGTCGAGTTGCTCGTCGCGGTCGTGCAGCGCGAGCGCGGCGGCGTGGTGTCGCCGCTTCCACGCCGCGAAGTCCTGCTCGCCTAGCGGCCGCCACGCCAGAGCCAGCGTTCGCAGACCCTCGCCCGCAAATTTCTAAACAATAAACAACCACCTAAACGTTTTTTTTCTAAATTATTTTATTTTATTGTAGCAAACGAGCAGACAGGTCACCTTACTGACTACTGCCGCCAATGGACACCTGCTAAAAAGGAGTCGCAAAGGAGTTACCGGCCTCTGGGTGGGAGTACGCTCTACAAGTAAAATGTATAAGCAATTTGACGGACGGGCCTATTGGTCTAGTGGTTAGTGACCCTAACTATTGAACCGGAGGTCGTGGGTTGGATTCCCATGGCCATCCAGCCCCACACGGGACAATATTTTTGTGATCCACAAATTGTTGTCCCGAGTCTAAGTATTCTTAGTGTTCGTCGATTGAATGTTTGTAAAGTCCCCCCCTACACAGGAAATATTGCTAGTAAGAGTTGCTTTTTAAAAAAAAATAGATAAATAAATTTACATACACGCATGATACATACATACGCTCAAGTCTGTATCCCTTGGAAATACCCTAAGAGGTGTATTAAACACCCACCCACTTCGTTTTTAATATAGATAGGTCTTGCATCGCTGAAGAATATTTCATAGATATAGAACATAATATTTGAATATTTGATAGTTTCGGCTCCGTGTTTAATAATATCAATTGGCGAACGACGCTATCAATATAAAACGATGATAAGTAAAAAAAATATACTCACATTTAAATGTTCCTGCGTCCTTGACCTCACATCCGTTTGATTCCGTTTTAATCTGTCATATATTACATTATCAGCACCTTTTGTAAATAACCTAATTTCACCATCCTTCCTCAATATCACGGACATTCTTTTCCTAACATTATTAAAATCTAATATACATAACAATTCATACACCTGGAACAACACAACAACAATATTACTCTCTATCACTATACTTCACCTTTAGCTAAAACAATCGATATTGAAAGGTGTTCGTACCTCTGTTCTACCCATTACTTCTATTGTAATACTATTAGGCGAGCGTTCTCTGAACACGAAACCAAAATTTCTCGCTGCTGATACCAGTGCAGACTCGTCTGGCGATTGCGCCTGAAATCAAACATACGGTAACAAAATTGTAATTAAAATTATCGATAAATGACTACAATTAAATGATAGATTAACGAGATATATAATTAATGGCGATTGCGCAATCATGCGATACTGAAATATGAATAGTAAATACATTATACAAACCATTAAATTTAATGAATTTAAATTGATATAATCGTGATAACACACGAAATAATCTATGCTTGATATAAAACCTGTGAAGTCTGAGCAGATGCATTTATGTATCTCGCCTTTGCTTTTGTAAAAATGGATTAGAATAATAACAAGAAACACGATGTTGTAGAAAATATTACCTGGTATTCGAGCCTTCCGTTCTTCTGATCCGGCATTACCGTGTGGCACAGCGCGAGCAGCCGAAAGAAGTCGTGCACATGCTGATCGCCACGCTTCACCGCTTCCAGCAGTGACGTGTCGAAGAACTTGAACTCCGGCTCATACTCAGGGTTGAACGAGAAGTCCAACGGTTCTGAACTCTGTTATATGATGAAATTATGGTTTAAGTACTGTAGGAAAGTCACAAAATTGCGACAAATCTACACTTTATTCAATATTTTTTATTTAATTTATTTTTTATCAAAAAAATGAAAACTGGTTATTGTTGATAGGTAAAGTAGTAAGTAAAGTTAGGGTTGATTTTTATAAAGAAAGGAATGAAGAAGTTTAATAGCGAATATAAAATACTATCCTGTTTTTACAATGCACGCTCTCCCGGTAGTTAATTAATTAATCGATTGATTGTAAAGTATTACTCTCCCAACAATGAATTAATTTCATAATTAATTTAACAAAATAATACTCATTTTAGTATGATACTGCTTTTTTAACATTGATAGAAATAACACTTCTGGAAAGGGAAGAGTTCAATTCTGAAATATCAAGCTTGACTTTTAAACATTCCTCATATCTTTCATTTATTAAGATTTGTTATTGTACGAGAAGAAGTATAATCTACTTACAAATCCCGTAATTAATTTCTAAAAGCATCTTTGGCGAACAATCCCTATTTAACGTTATTTTAAAAAAATAACTACGCATATTTATAAAAAAAAAATAAGAATGTAGATTTGTCTAAAATTACAACTATGCTGCTATCGTGTTATCAAGCGTCTTGACATTTAACAAACACAACATGCAAAGCACAACATGCAAAAATATTATAGCCATAACATTCTTTTAGTAACAGTGAACATACACTCACTATGTTAGCAGACAAGTATTGGGAAGTATTAGGCGTAAAAAAATATATTTTTTGACTCTCAATAATATTTTTTCAACTATGGTGATTTCATAATAGTGTTTTGAGAACATTGGCATGTTCTTTTAAATGTTGTGTTTTCTATACTAAAAATCAGTTACTGTTAGTATTAGATTACTTCTTTTAAGAATACCTACATACAACCATTGAATAAGTTTACATTAAGTATTGCTACTATGTATGTAAAAATATCATTAAATAAAAATATGCTAAGTATATACAGAAATATATTATTTAGTATGAACAGTTATAAGCCCAAAGTAGAAGTGTTAAATCAAATCCTAACAGCTGGTACAGGGGTGCCGTACTCGAAATCACGAAGTGATGTGAGCAGTCACCTATATCACTCGTGTCAGTTAGATTTAAATCATTCCATAGAAGAAAAATGGATAATTTTGGCAGGCCATATAGATAAGGAAAGGTAATAGGCGCTAGAAGTTCGTAAATCTCTTGACATACGATAACCGTGTAACAGAGAACGATACTTTCAAAAATAGAGACAAAAAGATCTATATTTTTTGGTAAAAGAAGTTGCAAACTTAGACTAAAAAAGAAGTTTGTTTTTACGCGAACGAAACTCTGAGTCTTAGATTATCCGACGCTATTTAGCCTATCGTATTTCTAAATGAGAGTGCAGGGTTATCGTATGTGAAGCGATAGCGACATGTCCAGGAATAGCTGGAGTAAGTGTGTCATGCTTCTCGTGAAGTGTTCGTACACGCGGGCGGCGGCCCCCGGGCGTGCTGCGGCCCGCCTCGTGCTCCAGCTCCAGCAGGCGCGCGCGCGCCGCGCCGCGCCCACCGCCCGCCGCCGGCCCGCTACCCGGCCCGCCGCTCCGCCGCTGCACCACACACACATCACTGTTTGCCTGCAGCCGCTGCGTCTACTTGCGCTAGCGGCCCTAGCCTGCCTAC
This sequence comes from Tyria jacobaeae, assembly GCA_947561695.1. Classification (NCBI taxonomy): domain Eukaryota; kingdom Metazoa; phylum Arthropoda; class Insecta; order Lepidoptera; family Erebidae; genus Tyria; species Tyria jacobaeae. The sequence goes on from OX387221.1 coordinate 7,689,796, forward strand.
CTACTACCAGTAGTAGGTAGACGGTCTATGCATTTTGTACTTGAATACGTTAGCCTGCTCTTTTTTATGGGATAGGGGCAAACGAGCAGACGTGTCACCTGATGGTAAGTGAACAAATCCGGACACCGGCAACTCATATGCTTTGCCGGCCTTTTGGGTGAAAGTACGCTCTTTTATTGAAGGTCGTATCAGTCCGGAATTACGGCACACGAAAATTGGTTCTACAGGCTGGTTGTGCCGTATCGGTCGTATCTACTCATATGTTCTATACTACTTGATCGCTTCAGCTATAAGCCGTTGGTCCACGAGGCTAGCTCCTCATGTTTCCCGCATTTACATAACCAATTTTGAAAGATTTGTTTTTTTTTATACTACCTGACTGAGTAATTTCCCCAAAGCTAACTCTTTCCCATATCGTTGGCCGTACTACCGGCCACGAGAATGATTGGATTCATGAATAGAATACAATTTGCACAGTCGTATATTGATAACTTGGTATCTATTGGTGCTTCAATATTATTGTTCACATTAAAAACTTCTATAGTAGTTAAAGGGAGTATTTCTTCGATATTTTCGTAAATAATATTTACTCTTTAGTTATTTTATTAATAATTTCTAACTTTACTAAATTTAGGGATATAAAATACTGTTTATAACTTTTTTTTTTTCAAAAACTAAATTATAATTAGTAATGAACGATTTACTTAAATTATTCCCACGCGCTCTTACAACATGCTGTCTTTAATTTTACTGTACCACAGAATAATGATCAGTCTATGTTGCAGTTTTGTCTGTCAGTGTAGTAAGGTGTATTTAGCACGCAAATATAAAATCAGTGATACAATGGTTCACAAACTTACAGGAAGACAAACACAAACATATAGATGAAAAACAATGAAATCCAAACATTCCCATAACCCGAAAGCATGGGCTGGACGTGGACAAATATATTTCGTCATTTACAAAACAAAAATAAATAAAAGTACTAGTAATGAAAAAACAAACTCAAAATCAAACTCATGCAAAATAATAGATGTCTTCGTGCGAGTCTCAGCAAGTTGCTCAAGTGCTCGGTGACAATTTAAGGAATGCATAAACCTACATGCATTTTGTGATCTCTATGTTCTATGGGCATGTGCTCGCTCAATTATAAAAGTAATATGTACTGTGGTGTGACGTGTAGCGCGTGAAAGGGAACGTACCTCATTTAGTTCTATGGTTTCACCGGTGGTCTCGTCTACGACGTCCCCGTAACAGACGCCTGCTATCGAACACTTATTAAACGTCATTATATTTTGTGTTAAAGTGCCCGTTTTATCTGAAAATATGTACTGAATTTGACCTGCAACAAACCAATATACTATATTACTTATTTTCACTTTTTTATTTTGTGAATAGACTAGCATTGCAACAAATGTGAAGCTAACACGGCATATATTATTAAAATGATTATATTTGAAATTAGCTGAAGGCTGTCGATCTCTATGACTGACCATGGAGAAATAAATTAATGCAACTAGTTGGTAACGTTGCATAACAATAAAGCCAGTTTAGAACATCAAGATTTAGTAAAAAAAAAAACAAGAATAGTTAATAGTTAATAGTTTATCGTTAAAGTTAACTATAATATTCGTAAAACACACATTACCTCCCCGAATGAGGAATGTTTCGCGGTTTTATGTGTCGCGGGGGATTTACAAACATTGCCTCTGACTCAGTAACCACTAGACTAACATGCACATGTACTTACCAAGTTCCTCATTTAACGTGGTCGTTCGCGCCTTAGCCGCGGTACCAGTCTTTTCATAATACATTTTCTCATCCCAGTTAATGAGGAAACTCTGGGCAAACCTTATAACCTTGAACAAAACAGGATACTTATATACACACTACGTATATATATATTTACTGTTATTGCAATTAAATCCATTACAATAAGATAGGAAACCAATTTTACCTGTATTGTGTTTGTCATAATACATTTTAATTAATGCCTTAACGAGCGTTTCGATAAACAAGTTCCATGACAGAGGGCAAAGGTTTTAAAAGCGAGAAATAACATAATTTCTAGATGTAGTTTATTTATCACTGAGGAGCCGTTTTAAAAACTTGCAGTAAAAAACTTATTTACTGTAATATTTACTTGGCAGGATAATCTATTTATTTAACGATAATTTTTATCAGACTACTATGCGACTTACCTTAGTAAAAATAAATAAAAAATAAAATGAAATTTAAAAATTGTTTAAAGAATGACGTTGACTATCATTTGATATTACTCCTCTTTAAGTAGAAGCCTCCCGACTACAGAACTTACTTTAATTTCAACATACATACATATGTAATTAGAAATAATTTACATTTGACTCTTTTTATTGCAAAGATATATGAAGTATTGCTAGAGTAGTACTAGTGAAATAAATGATTATAAGCGTACAAGTATATTATTATGAGATCGTGATTAATAGTAAGGGTCAGTTACAAGCTTATCACAGTGTACTCAACAGTAGAAAAACAGAACAAGCTAGTGGGGCCTATTGCAGTCTTCTTCTCCAGTTGATCGAATGTTATAATAATAAGTAATGATATAAAGCGTTTAGTGTGCGGTAGTGGCGTGACTCACCTCAACAGAAACATAAAGTGATATAGGCACAACAGTGTTCATGACGATGGCGTAGGAGAAGAAGACGAGGAGCGCGATGACGAGCGCGCCCCACGTGGGCTCGGCCGGCACCAGCGTGTCCCACGGGAGGTACACCTGGAAGTAGCGCCCAACCATCCACTCCCACACGCCGCACGCCACCGTGCAGAATACGCACATTGACAGCAAGAAGAATACTATCTGTAAAACATAAACTTATTATTTAAAAAAGACGTAAATGTTTAAAGTTATGTTAAGGTCACAATGAAAACAGATTTTATAAGATTTTACCATTTATATTATCGCAAAAACTATTTTTTATACAAAAGTAACCCATATGTTTACTCCGTGTTACTATATATAACAATATACCTTAATACAGAGATAAATATGGCCGCCTAGTAATAACCATAAATTGTAATATTTGTTCGCCATTTGAGTACGTAAGACATGTTTGGACTTTTGTTAATCTATAAAAACTTACACGCGTTATATAATGTGTGTACACATGTTTCTACAAATAAAGATTTATCTATGTATCGATGTGATTCTCGTTTTCATTTCTGCGATAAACATTCAATCATTTACTGTGTTCAGTTCATTTACTGTGGGGCAATGTCTCTGATATTCAATCAGTCTTTGTGCTGTAGAAGAGGGCTATCCCAGCAATTTATAATTTAGATAATCGTTATTCACTGAGGCAGAAATTCAAAGAAAAAAAAAGTAAAAAAAAGTGATTTACACTTGTATTAAATCACAACAACAAGTAAGAGGCATAAACTAACAAGTCGTTTCTAGGTTAATGTGTGCGATATTATAATAAAATCCCTGATAATATGCAAACCTTAAGTCTAAATAACTTTAAGTCACAGTAAAACGAAAGTTGTGCTTTAAAGGTTACTACTCAATGGTGGATTATATAGAAGATAGATAGAAGCGCTTGGGAATGAACTGTTAGAGATTCATCATTCATTCCTCATTTTAATGGCCTACTTATATTTAGTTTTCTACTTACTTTTTTATTCATATAGCACACGATAAAATAGTGTTTTATTGTATAGTATAGAGTGGCCACGAGTTACTTACACGATTACTTCTCATATGGATCAATCATTTGGAAACAGGCGCTTATAGATCAACACAGACAGCTATTTAATTGTTTTATCTTTTAATTTTTAAGTTTACATTTTGAATTATTATTTTTATAAATAATAACATGAGGCAGTTACATAGTAGGTATATTACGAACAAGGATATACAGACAAAGACCGGTGTATTTAATGACAACGGAAATTTTTTAAGCTCTCTCTTGATAAACTATAACACGTACTTAGTTTGTAGTATAATGTATGTATGTGTTATGAGTGCCGAAAATAGGTATTAGTGATTGGAACCCGCACGCTTGACACGGTTTAGAAGAAACATAAAATATAACAATGAATTTTTTCATGCCGCTCACATCCATGCGTAACAACTATTTGAATATATTTTTACGATAACGATCTGTGTGCCTATGAAATATAAAATAATGATATAATATCGGTAAGTCTCATTTCATAAAAAAAAAATATCGGAACACTAACTTAACTCTGCAATTCCCTGCCATACATCGACGTCGGTTTCAACAGTAAATTTAAGATTGTAATAACAAAAAGTATTTTTATGTGATAAAACACCAAATTAACGAGTTTTGGATTAATTCCTTTACTTGTGCTGTAAGACGTTGCTCCTGACAAATTTCATCATCCTAACTCAATTAGCATAATTATTATCACCCTAGTGTTGGTGACCTACGTAATTTTAAATTTATTTAAAATTATAGCTTTAATACAGTATCTTTTAATTGAGTTGATTTTGATTTTTTACAGCTTCAAAGGGCAGCAGACATAAACATTTGATGTTACTTTCAACTTGATATCTAAAAGTCGGAAGGACAATGGAGTGATGCAGTAAGGGTTCTTTTTTGTTATTTTTAAAATTATTTATAACAAAATATAATAAAATTAATAATAAAAGTTATAATTAAACTGTTGACGAACTGTTTTTATTAACTTACGAGGAGATACAATATCGCTTATAGGTAATTACTTAGTTAGTATTCCTCACAAATAAAATTGAAACAATATTAAATACCTCTGTGTATTTTACCGTTGAAACTGAATTGTTTCAGGTTATCTTTACAAGTAGGTACGCTATATTAGAAAGTTACATTTAGGTTTATATTTCTTAACTTCATTATTTCCGAACTACATATATATATTGTACTTACCCCTATTATAAGAAAATTAAGTAGCCTATCTATGCTGGTGCGCTTGAATTTGGTTTTTCCAGAGTTCTGCATGAGTTTAGTGTCTTTCCCAGCGAACACGACCACGCCGTAACACCACGACGTGTTGCGCAGCACGCAGCCCCGTAGTAATATCTTATCATTATCGAGTGAGTAGTGCTCATTACGCCAGCTTAATGTACCTGATGGGAAACACAATATACAAATTTAGAAAAGTTTTTAGATTTTTCATCTGCGGAATATGATTGATTTTTACAGCTTATTATCACTAATGACTTCTGGTCTGGTCTTCTGGAAGTCAGTTCTAATTACAGGTATGCACCCTGACCTGCTCAAGCTATTGTTTGTATTACCCGATTCCTCCACGAAAGCAATATTCCTTTATATCTACCTAACTTCCACTTTCAATATATACCCAATTATTCCTGTCTTGTATTCCCAAAGTACACGGTTGACCTAAATGGCAATATGTGGATGTTTAACACACCTTTCCGACATACATACGATAATGTGTGTATATGTATGTACATACATATTCTACTTTCGCATGGACAAACACACAGTCACAAATCAAGTCATACCGTCGGAAGAAGGAACGAACGAACTTAAGGTATTAAGGTACACGTACCTAAGTCTTTTCATGTGATATTTATCTTCATAAACCTAGTGTCTCCTAGATAAGGTCAGGTTCAAGCGTATTACTCAGGATTAACATATTGAAAGTAACATTTTAATTGTTATAATAAATTAACTTCTTTATGATAGAAATGGATTAAATTATGCACATGTATGTTAATTGTGCTCAAAATTCACTAGATAATTAATTAAGTTTCCTTTAACTGGGTTAACAGCAAAGGTCGTCACGACTAACTATTATTCGAATGATTCATTTGTTTGGGTTCTTGACGGAAATTCCTGTGATAAATATGTTGACATAAAGTCGTTTTTACTATGAATTAGTTACTGTATTAATGTTTTATAATATGAAGTTTAATTTCTCTCATACCAGCACTTCGAAGATTAATAGAACATATTTTTAATCTACAATAGATTTTTGTTCGCTGGTGTTTTTTAACATGCTTTTAGTTGCATTCTCGCAGTCAATGTTAGCAAAGCGTAAAGTTATTCATTAAAAATATATATAAATTCCTGAACCAGCTGATGTACAACGCTTGGTGAGCAATGCCTATAATATACGTACAAGTAAGTAAATATATCTGGCCTGACTATTTCATTGTTCCACTACCATTTATACATATTATTTTCCTCAAATAGGGAATGGAATGCGTAATTTAAAACTGCACTAGAAATGTATTTTGTCTGTCTATAAGGTAGTATATAGTTATTTAATACTTACACAACTGGTTAATAATAGTTATAATCAACCCCTAGCACACTTGGATCAATAAATGGAGAACCGTAAATGGTTTACAAGGGCGATAATTAAATTAATCGGCGCATAAATATAGCCTAAAGGATACCTTCTAAGCGATTTCATCAGTATTATCAAATACAGTGATGACATAAGCTAGGGGGCGCGTGAATTATGTATTATCAGCAAAAAATGTTGCAAATTAATGAACCAGGCTACAAATTACTTAGGAACACAACTAAATTATTTATAACTTGAATATATAAAGCACCTATTATAAACAAAATTACTTATAAGGACAAGAGGATATAAATGTACCTTCGAACTTATTAAGTAAATTGTTAGGAGTTTCGCAGACGATCTCGCCGTCGAAAGCACCTAATTGTGCATCGTCCTGCCCCATTGCAGCCGTCTGCTCCAGGCACTGACGACATTTTAAATTCGTCTCCCTGCAATAAAATAAAGTAATGGGAGTAAGTAAAACTACGATAAATCTAGAAGAGTGGGTTAGAAGAGGGTTTATATTAATACAACTGTGATCCTTGCCCCCCGATCATTGGCAAGAAGAGACAGACAGACAGACAGACAGACCCCTTCGCCCTCCCCAATGGGCGAAGGACATCCATAAGGATCTTCCACCCCGTAAAGAAAAAAAAGAGGGTTTATATTAATAAGTTACTGAGGGGCATTTACCGTTTTTGAGATCAGTTAAAGGGCAACAAACTTCCTGGCACCAGCTTGCTCGTGTTATAGGTATGCGATCCTGACGAGCTTGAGCTATTGCTTATACTCCAAAACCCATCCGTATAAACGATATCCCTTCCCTTCCCTCTCTATCATCTCTTTACTGTCAATATGCCTACTCCAAATTTTCCCATCCAATTCCCGAAAGTGCCCCCTATTACGTATATGGGATTAAATTACTATCGAACAAAATGTAGGTGTTAATTACGCTTTTGCCTAACCCTACGGTTATACAGGCGTGAGTGTATGTATGTATGTATGTATGTATGTAATTATCAGAAAAAAATTAACATTTCAAAATATATGTTCTTTATGTTTCAAAAAATAAATACGGTGCTTTCCTAGCCTGGCGGTTTCTATCTGGCTTTTGGGCCTGATTTTTCTCATATACTCGTAGTCAGAGAATATCTGAATGTTGACCATTAATCAGTAAAAGCTTTAGACAGCTCTTCCGACGGACTTTCATTTGCAATATCTAACCTTGGAAGACGTTTATTGGGAAACGTCGAGTCACTTTTTTTATTAGTTCTCTGTAAGTGATTCATGCATGTCATTTTATTGCAATTATACGGAGCGAAGCAATTAATAAAAAAAATATATAAATCTAATATTATTATATACTAGACTCTATGCTCACTTTATGCTCACTGCTCCTAAGAGCAGCAGCGTGATGTTTATAGCCTAGCTAGCCTAGCCGTCCTCAATAATCGGGCTATCTCAAATAAATTATTTTTCAAATTGAATCAGTAGCTCCTGAGATTAGCGCGTTCAAATAAACAAACTCTTCAACTGTATTAAATTAGTATAGATTATCTAGGGCAGAATAATAGCATGTGCGCGAGCGATGCCTTTCAAAAGAATAGGACGTAATAAAAGAGTAAACTGAATACGGGTTAATAAACATATGTATAGGTAAACACCTTCTCCGCTCGTCAAGTCCTACTTCTGTCATTTTATAAAAAGAATAGAAATTACATGCTTTTAACTTTTGCAATCAGTCAGTAGATTAGTAGACCGGTGCTTCTTATCTTTGTAATCAATAGAAATTATTCTCCACTTAGTTTAAATTTGAAATAACTAACACATATTATTAAAGAACGAAGAATCTCTGGAACTATCAGTAGGTTCTGAATTATTCTTTTTGTATTTATTTATTAATAATTATATAGACTAAAAAATCACGCTGTGTTCCTTAGGGGCGGAGCAGCGAGCATAAACACGACTGAAACTGAGAGGATCATCTAGTTATTTATAAGAATATAATATTAATTTAGATACTTTTTTTAATTATTAATTCAAATACTGAATACTGACCCATCTAACTCGGCTGTCTCTATGTAACAGAGACCGTTAGGTTCCGAGCTGCTGAGGAGCAAAATGTCCGCCGCTACGAACTGGTCGTTCTCCAGCCTGATGACGTCTCCCACCTGAACAGACGCCCACTTCTCCTCAACAAGCTTGCCATTGCGCAGTGTTTTTGCACGGCGGTGATTTACTTGCGAATCGTTTTGATGACGTTGCTGAAAAATGAAATAAAGCCTTTACATAAGAGAATTGTATTAAAACTAAAAGCTATCAGCTCTGCTACTTACTTACCCCACTCCCAGAGTTAGTAGGCGAACCCTTGAAGACTAAATGGTTTTGTCCAGATATAGAAACACGAAACACCTATTTTCCCGTTTAAAAAAGTTCTGGTCTGTTCGGGTAAAGGTCACTCGTCTGACAGACGGATGAGTTCTTTCAACTTATGCCTTATTTTCACTAACCTACGAGTACTTGTTCATAAACTCTCGAAAATACACTAGGATATGCCATGCACAAGCATCTAGCATATCTTTTAAATTATTCTCGCTCACGAAGTTCTTCAGGATCTTGAAAGTGTAATCAGATCACATATGTACATATAGAGACGTCTCAACTCTCTTTTTGCCAATTCTATTGCTATCAGCACTATTTAATTGTATAATATATATCTGTCTCTCTCTCTCTCTCTCTGTCTTATAGATAACAGACCGATCCTTTAGCCGCCTTTTCACGACACCCGCGGGTAGAGATGGGGTGGCCCTATCCTACTTTACCGAGAAACGCATCGCTGTAATCACATTAGAATGGCAAGGCAGAAGTTTTTATTGCTATTGATATACGATGATGATGTACATTTAGTCAGTCACCAAATCAATATTTTCCATAGAATTGAATTTTGTGTTCAAAATTTAAATACCAAATTAAATGGCTGTGCGCGACCTAAGCCACGGGCAAAAGGTTAGGAAATAATAAAAAAAAAAGTCAAGTGAATCCAGGTAAACAGTAGGTGTGTTTATGAATTTGCCGTCTTTGATCTCACACATAAGACTACAAAGGAGCATGTTCATAGACAAGGTCATGATGAAATATGAAGATAGTACGAAGGTACCTTCTGAAATTTTATTTAATAATTCTCGACACAAAAATTCTTACTTATAAACAATAAACAGATTGTGAAAACGTATAAATATTTTACGGGACCGGTAATTTACGCGTTGTTTATTTAATTCAATTATATTTTTTTTTTGTATTTCATTTATTTAAATACTACTTGTCAAGCTGTGAATAATTTAATTAGGATTACATAATTAAGTAATCGCAAATCCTTTTTTTTTTTTTTACGTGTGGAAACCCCCACGGGTCTTCACTTACCGGAGCTGACGGTGAAGTGGTATGTCGGACTCGAACCGACTAAAACCACACGGTGTTCCGTCATAAGTGGGTGTATTGCAAGGGACCTGGGTATACCCAAGAAGGGATGCTTCCAGGAACAAGTAATCGCAAATCCTATGAATTGAGATCATCACATTACATACATACGCCATGGAAGTTATATAATATACATAGGAGTATAAAGCCCCATATATTTTTCTATTTTAAGAATGTAAATACAAAAGAATTGTAAGGAATAAAAAATATCATTCAAGCAATTATAAGCCGCAAACGAGAATAAGGCGGTTATAAAAACTACCAAAACGTCAAATAACAAATCTGTTCGAAAATTCTTAAAAAATCGACCTGGTAAAAGGCATACATTATGTTGGTGCTGAAGGTTTACTTACACATTACTGATTAATGTAATGCACTTAATAGCTAACATGGTTAAATCTTATAAAACGTTGATAGCATTCAAACTGCAATGTATGTTGTAAAATATACAGGTAAGAATAGCTGACCAGACAAACCAAGCGCCTTATCACCTTGCGGTATGAAATATACTTTACGACCTATTCTTATACCTACCAAATCTACATAAAAATCATAAAAATAATATATATAAAAATGTCTTTCAGACACACATCTGACTCCAAACTCAGCCTTCTTTTCCCGAGCATGATAACCAACCCGACCGGTCACCGCAAATAGTCATATTAATCGGCACAGTCGTACAATACTACTTTACACATGGTATCTAATAAAACGTCCTAGCTATGTAGAGCAAATTTTGATACGCGTCACTAATTATGTGGTCGTCCTTGATCTACAATAGATGACATAATAGGTCACTGAGCATTAGCAACACTGTTCATTAGACAAGGACAGCTTGCAGTCTGTCTAATCATTTGATTATGTACTTTTATTTAATACTTCAGTCGCCATATTTTTTAACATCTTAGCTTTTTATTTTAATACATATTAAAAAAGAAACTTGCTAAGCGAACTTGTTTCATGGTGCCCTCGAAAACTTGCTCTTATACAAACGAGTTGAGTTTATTTGTTATTTTGGTTTTCATATTATACTGTTTTTGATTCAGTATCCTACGATATCTACCTAAAAAAAATAGATATTCATCGTTTCGTCATTTGTTTTCACTTTCTTTTTATTTGAATTTGAATTTGGGACGTCCCGTAGAGGGGCAATATCTGGCATCTCTCATAAACCGTGCACTAATCCGTAAAGTGAGTTAAGGTTACATTACTGCAACTATTGTATTACTACTTACTACTATGGTATCTTAAACGGAACAGGTTCGCAAATTTATGTAACAATATACAAAGAAAAAACATAATGAAAGTATGTCTTACAAAATCGTCGTACGCGTCCTTCACGGCAGTGAGAGCGAGTACACCAATGAGAGGAATCGCAGTAGTGATGGGCGTTAGCGACGAGATGGCCGGAATGAGCTGCAGCACCAAAAGGCACAGGAAATAGAAATTTGCTAGCCGCTGGAACTGCTCCAGCAAGTTTAGCGGCAGAAACGTCACGATACTGTACTTCGATGTTTTGATGAAGTTATTCTGTAACAAATCAAAAGAAAACATTTTTATAATCCATTAACTTACACTTTTAGATTTACCCTTGTATAATTTAATGTACCAATACCACGGTTGTATTGCATTTCAAAAATTTCACGAAACAGTTTCTTGTTTTGTAAGGGAATACATACTGGATTGCCCGGTCCAGGATTGGAGTTGGATGGAATCCCATAATAGGTATTACTTTTCTTTACTTAATATATTTAGGTAAGTAGCAGTGGTAAAGTAACAAAACTATTTTTTTGTTATATTACAAGGAATTCTTATGCACGTATATTACAATGATAATGTATCTTAGCGAACTGTTAATTTACACTAATTTTGGTAAGTCTAACCTAGAACTAATTAATGTCTGGAAATGTTTACGTCAATAACCAAATATGTGTTCAGTGACTTGAAACAGCTTGTAGCTGATTGTCTTATTATAAAACAAAAACAACAATTGTTTTTACAGAGGATGCACTTATTATTATTTCTTTGACTATTCTAATTGTAAAACTTTAATAATTCCTAATTTTAAAACACATACTAACACTAGGTTCAAAACTCTATACAATAATGAGTAAAAACGTATTTCCTTGAATACTCTTTTATTATATCACCGAGTAATGACTCTCCCTCACATTATAATAATAATAATAATCAAGCCCGTTTATTTCTAATTGTTACTACATGCGTCATTCATAACATATATCACAAATGTATGACTTGTAACATTACATGTATTTTTTAATATACATATATATGTATATACATATATATTAAATATTACAGTATATATGATTTTTTTTTTTTAACTCGCAGTTGTGCCTTACTTCAGTACCATTAATCGGTAAAAGTCTCATCCAGTTTTTTACAGACCTCTCTATCCTTAGCTTTCTTTCCCCATTCGCTTCCTGTTATCGCTTTTAAATCATCTCTCTTCACCTTTTCCCCCTTGGTCCTTTCCATATAATTGTCTCTAATGTCCATCTTTTGATACCACACTTTGTGCACCTTGCTATATGTCCTGCTCACTGCCATTTCTGTTTAAGTATATATTGTAAGGCGTCTATAGCTTTCGTTTTTCGTCTCTTTTTCTTCTTCTTTTTCGCTTTTTACATCTGGTATTCTTCTTATTTTTAGTACGCTTCTTTCCATTGCTTTCTGGCTGGCTGGCTTGTTGCTAGTTTACTTTTTATTTTTGTGTTGTATGTCTACGTTTGGCATCCGTATGTAAGAGTAGTTAAGACACGGGTGTCGAAAACAATTTTCTTTAGGTGAAGGGGAAATTTCCCTGTTAACATTTCCCTTAAGGGAAGAAAACTTTTCCTAGCAGATATTAATACGCCGCTAGACCTCTAGTTCTTCGTTTTTGTCTTCGAATGATAATTGTTTTCCCAAGTATATGTAATTGTTCCATATTCAAGCTGCTTCCTTTTGAGATATATAGTGTTTGTTGTTGTTGCTGTTTGTCAGTATTAAGTTTTATTCTGGTTCATTTTGAGGCCTACTTTTTTACTTTCTTCATTTAATGTGCTTACCATTTTTTGTAATCCTTTACTTGTTTCAGCGAACCACACATGGTCATCACATTAACAACTACTAATGTTTTCAATGAGGTATACGTATCTACGAGTAAGTGTAGCTAATCAGAGCTATATTACGTTTACATAATAAAACGTTTTGCTTTTATTATAAAGATACTAGGATTTTGTAATTAATTCAGATAAATCTTAGTACTTTGTTCTAGGCGAAAGATATCCTATGTACCTACTTTAAGTACGTCTGACATCATATATCCTACATTCTTTAATATTTTTTATGACAGTCGGATGAAGAGGTACATAAGGCAAGAAAGCGTAACAATATTTAAATTTTTTATATGTATTAGTTAGTGTTTGCGATCCAATAGTGGGTGGTTCAACTCTCAGTCATATCTAATTTTCTATGACAAATTGGCCCTTTTCACAAAAAAAAATGTAAATATAGTAACTATTCAGGCCGTAGTCTTGCAATGTAAAGGTTATGAGTTGAAATGCCACTCAGTACACAACCGAATACCGATGCTGCTGAAACACGTAATGTGTGCCCCGAATTACTTTACCAAGTCTATGTTATAAAGAAACATACAGGCATTTATAAGCTAGCTGTCGTGTGCTGTTACCAAACACCGGTTGAACGGTAACATTGACTTATATTGACAAGAGTCGTATGCTGATGCTTACAGCTGCCTTCAAAATACTAATAATAATTAAAAAAAAACTTTTTGTTTCGTTTGTTTAGTTGCTCAGAATTGCAAATGGTTTCATTTATGTCAGTTTTGTAACGAGGCAAGAGCTACGGCGCACATAGGAACTTTATAAATACATACTATACAAAAGTATACTTACAGCGTAACGGAACTGCGCGTTGTATTCCCTGTTGTTCGCTTTGATTCTCCGTTCGTTCTCTGTAACAATAAATTATAGACCTTAGTAGTTTTGTCATAGTTTATTTGAACACAAGGTAAATAAAAACAATATATACATAAAACTATTAAAATATAATAACAAAGACTAATATCTTATTCTTTATCTAAATGTCTTCTTTATAGCAGATTTCACAGATGTATTGCTAAAGGTCTGACTTACAACATAGGATATATACTTAATTTTTAATTCTACGCGTATGAAGTCGCTGTCAAAAGCTAGTTTAAAAAAATATAATTAAAAAATGAACGAGTAAAATAGTCAACAATGTTGCATATGCCAGTCATCCATTTTAGTTGCTGTTTAGATACAAAGTATTTATGAATAACTTTGAAATATTTATATTTTATCTCTCCACAGTCGTGTAATTTTGTAGTCTTTATTCGAATAATACCTGAAAATTGTTACGATTTTACACAATTATCTTGACTTCTAAATTATCACACTCGATATTTTTCACAATTATCTGACCTTCAAGCACAGGTTTTCTTATTGAACTATATAGTACTGGACAGATATAGCAACAGACTTTACTGCTTACTTGACGTAGCAGTCAGCAACACTCTTTACTGCTTGCTTGACGTGCTGATTTGAAGTATTTTGAAATGTTCTTTTAAATTATATAAAAAGGAAGTCGGATTGTGAATAAAATAATTATTTTTTAAAACAAAATCATTATGAAGTAACAATAATGAGTTAACAATTTAGTAACATCAATCGGATAGTCAGCGACGGGAAACATTCACTATCGTACAGGAAGTACGACAAACCAAATCATTAGTATTTTATGTTAAATAAACATTTTGGTATCGATTTAAAAAAATGCACCCGTAAAAAAACTAAAATAGTGAATTCGCAAACTTTTGATAAGACGAAATAAAAAAATATTTCATCTGTAAGTTTTTGTTATTTATTATATTGCCAAGGGTGCTGTTCCGATTCAGATGGGTGTTTCGCTATTCAAATGCAATGAATATTGTTTAAGTCAGAATATGTTTTCTTAAAAATATTTTTAAATATTTCTTATAAGCTAGTAGCAAGACTAGAACTAAAGACATCAAACAGAAATAAAGTATGGATGGACAGAATAATCTGAAGGTCAAGTAAACACATTAATAAAAATTTAGATTTTTGATGGTATGGCTCCTTTATAATAAAAAAAATAATTATTCAGAATTGGCATATAATTATCAATGTTGCCACAGTAGAATTGCAACTACATATTATATTGTACAAACATTGGTAACATACACATATGACTATCTCAATATGCATCACCAACCCAAACGATCTAGAAGCCGCGTTTCGTAAACCCGTAATTTGTTTGTTGTGAATTACAAGGAAATTGTGATGGTTGAATTAATATTTATTTATTTAAATATACGGTTTTACTCACGTGTTTATTTCGGGGATGCCCGATTTAAATAAATAAATATGAATTTAATTCAGGAAAGTTTTTATTCTAATATGGTTGAATTAAGCACTGCAAATAAAGTAAGCATATAATATTATCATTTTGTATACAATATTTATTAAGACATCGCAATGACACAGGGTACCCCTTTACAAAGATACTGAAATGAGTCATGTACTGAATATAAACAATACTACTACTTTGCTCATTTAGTTGCTATTGTTTACTTTGATTGATTTAATTTTTCGTATAAGACTGACGACGACGAGCCTGTTGAACCGGAGGTCGTAGGTTCGATTCCCACACGAGACAAAGAAAATTGTGTGAGCCACAAATAGTTGTCCCTAGCCTGAGTGTTCATTGTATTATTCTAATGCGTGAGTAGTCTTAAGAAAAGCCTGCAGGTAATCGATAAATCATTTATATGTCTCCTTCATTAGATAGTCCCTACTTTAATATGGCAAAACTAAATAATATAATGAGATTAATAATGACTGACACATTCAAAGTAAGTTTTGTAAACATTGTTTTGATAAAACTATATGAACCGATACTGTTTGTACGTATGGTTTGGTTTGGTCAAATAGCTTGTATAGTCGCCACAATTAAAACACAGTATTACTTAATACTGTGTTTTAAGTAAAACTCTAATTTTAGCTCTTTTATTTTAGCTAGTAGATAATATTTTTAATGTATAAGAAGGTTTACACATAGTACTGATTTAGCTGAAGATAATGCTGAATTGATTTTCATCTTTTTTTTTGTTTTTTTTTTATACTATAGGGGGACAGACGAACAGACGGGTCACCTGATGGTAAGTGACACCGCCGTCCATGGACACTTGCAACTCAAGAGTCGCAAGTGCGCTGCCCGCCTTTGAGGGTGACGAGGGATAGGGGACGCAGGGAGCGGAAAGAAGAGAGGGATGAGGAGATGGAAAAAAGGAGAAAGGAGATGAGGGGAGAGAAAAGGGGGGATGGGGAATTGGGCCTCCGGAAACCTCACTCAATTCGGGGAAATGCAACGCAAGCGTTACTTCACAACTGGTTTTCTGTGAGGCCGTGGTATCGCACCGGTCGAGCCGGCCCATTCGTGCCTAAGCATGGCTCTATCACTGAACGGTAGATAAATGACCACTGACCAATGAAAGGTTGATAACGCTTTATGTTACTTTATGTCTAAGTGACAAAAAGTAACATAAAGCGTTATCAATTAGAACTACGCCGACGCTGAAATAAATATTGCAACCGGAAATGCTTATGTTATTACTTTATCAACATGGCGGCTAATCAGCGTCCTTTATCCGACTACCTAAGTCATTATTATCTCACAGTAGGAGCAGTAAGATTATTAGCAGTTATATACATAAAACTTATTCTGAAAGTTTGGATTATAGTTAGTAAAATACATGTGAATACTTCTATTGAATAACACTTACATTAATCAAACCAAAGACGCTGTCATTTTCTGTTTATGGTGAATATTATTTAGCTGTTCTTTATATATTTCTGTTATTATTTAATTGTAACTTGTTTACTTTATAGTTGATTATCTAAGTCCATTTCAATTGCTTCAAAAGAGGCAATAGAAACTAATATTATAATAATAAATTTCAACAGTAGTAGAGCTTAGACACGAATGGGCCGATTCAACCAGTGCGATATCACAGCCTCACAGAAAAACGGTTGTGAAGCGACGCTTGCGTTGCATTTCCAAAAAGTTAGTTAGGTTTCCGGACGTAGAACTCCCCTGCGCCTCTTTCCTCTCCTTTCACCCCTAGGAGAGAGAAAGGGAGTAAGCAGTGAAATGACGAATGATAGAGTAGAATGGAAGAAGAGAACACAGCACCGGCCCCAAATAAAATTGGGATAAGGGTAAGAAGATGATTATGTGATGATACTTTAAATAAAAATAATAGTGTCTTGGCACCGTCTGTGAATTTTCTTAGGACAGCAAAAAAAACGTAATAACCAGATGTGTTCGCCAATAGGGTTGCCTATATTACGTAATTGGGACCAAATTACAGTCAGTCAGTCTTCCCCTTCGGAGATAGAAGAGTTATAAACATATGTCATTATAGGTTAGTTACTATTTAACTAGAACATTGTCATAGAGAAAATAGTAAAATTATGTTTGATCTCGCATTTACATAAATCCGTACAATACACTTATTACTTACAGAAAGACAAGTTTCTCATAATCAAAAATTTACAATAAATTATTATAATTTATACTTTTTTTTTAAATATATAATGTAGTAACTGCCATTTCATTTCAATTCATTCAAAAAAAATATTTCTCTAATAAAATCGCTGCCATAGGTATTTTTTAAGATTTGCCGTCGAAACAGGTGCATATTATCCCCTATTTAGAAAGATTTACTTTGATTAGTTTATGCGATATTAATAGACTACACAGCCAAATTAAAACTTTCAGCAAAAAGTAAACACGTTCTTTATAGACACGAAAATAAGCCATTATTGTTTTTAAACAATTGCTTTAAAGAAACAATTGGATGAAAACAAATAATTAAACAATCGTGAGTAAACAACATTATAACGTTCTACGACTAATAGATAATATAAATCAGGCAAAATAAATAAAGGTTATATTTTAAAAACTAAATACAGCATGTAATTTACTGTTTTTTTTTTTATTATAAGTAAAACCGCTATCTGAACTTTACCATATCCCACAAAGTGTTAAGCGGTAAATTATATATATATGTATTTATATATGTATATACTTATCTTATGAAGGGCTCGCCCTGATGCCGCTTTATGGCCTGGCTGATTCGGCGGCATTCATCACGAGAGGAAAATACATTTTGATAGTTTTTATGTCTAAAGACAGATGTAAATATGCATTTACTTAAATACATATGTTCATACATACTTCAATTGGTAACATTTTATTATTTCATATATAAGGCAATTTATAGGAGTATTTCTAATTTCAAGGTATTAAGCATTAGTACGAAATGCCGTGACAAGGAAAATTACACATAAACTACGTAAAGAAAGTAACCCAAAACTTATTTTGTTACAAATCTGGGTATTGGTTTAATAATCAATATTAGGTAGGTATAGGTAGAAATACCCATATGGTCAATATTTGACCACTTCTAATTCACACCAGGCAGTTTGGTCATCAATTAATATTTAATTACTGTAATCAATAGACTTTTATGTTTTTATAATAAAAAAAAATATCTTACAGAACAGAAGTACAGAATAGCCAGAATTAATCACAAATCTCGAAGAAATATAGCTTATCATGAAATTTATAAAGAATATTGAGGCCAGCACGGCCTATTTAGTGGACTAATTACTAGTCCACTAAATATTGGAAAACAATATAGTAGAAGGCTGAACGAAGTACCTAATCAATTTTATTACTATTATTAAAGACTTGATACCACATTATGTGTCTCCAACACTGGTCGTGAGATGTTATTCTTTTGTCAGTCATTATACATAATATACACTATACATATAGATCAAAAACTAAAGGTTTTTATGTTTTAATTTTAGAAAAAATATTAGGTTAGCACATTTTGCGAAGTGTTCTTTTTGGGTAAAAGTCAATTTCAGAAGTTTCCGTTACGATAAGAGTACCCGTTGAGGAATGCACGTTCTGTTTAAATTGTAACTTTCATTTCAATATAGACTTCTTCGCTATCATTAGAAGCTTATAAAGTAAGAACAACATAGAACTACATGCATAAATAGTTTTTCTGAATAAAATACATGATTGAAGCAACAAGCGGATTTGAAACAAATACAAGTAGTAATAGATTTCTACACATCCATTAAAATCATGCCGTATAGTGACAAGGGCACATAATTATCTGCCTATTCATGAGGCTAGTCAATATGCAATAGTTTAGTTTCTTGCTATTGCTATTATTAATGTATATCTGTCTGTATATATTAGAAAGGATATCACCAATACGATCTGATATAAAAAAGCAAAAAAAAAAATTAAAGCAGACTCGCACCTATGTCAATTATTATGCATATGCACACTTGTGTTAAACACACTCAATAATGCAGTAGTAAGTCATTATCACATGCATGCTACTGTCACTACTGCATAGTGATAATATTTTAATAGACTGATATTATGCAATTACTAGCACTAATTAATATGCCATCACCAATTACACAAATATTTTATAAAGTGATTATTAATCACTTTATGATTGGGTTAGGTTTATAAGTTTTCGATTTTTTTCTTCGATTCTCGATTATTTTATTTATTACTTACTAGCTCACAGCTACAGTACAAAAATATTAGTAATTTAGTTAATAAAATCCTATAATAAACTCCCTCAGAATATCAGAAAACATTCTAATATTCTTCTCTTTTCATATAACCTAAAAGTGACTAGAGTAGTAGTAGAACCTCCAACTAAAGTATTTATCATATTTAATTGAAAAATTTGGTATTTAGCTTTTTATTTTTAATGTTTATTGTAACTTTCTCTATATCCAGGTATTACTGAACGAAACACCCCACAATGTTATTAAGGTAAGGAATAAATGCGGGTCTGAATGAATGTGCTTGATTCCGCCACCATTTTGGCGGTTACGAAGCGTCTCGACGGCGCCGGGAGGACGGCGATCGATCTCCTGTCTCGGATTACTACTAATAACATTTTCAGGGGCATTCCTTTCACACACTCCTATACAATTACATTACAATGCAAGACAGAGAGCGACAGAAACTCAAAGATTTCGCCAGCCTCGAAACGAGTAGTTAAGGTCTAAATCTTTTCATAAAGTTCCATCTCCGAGATTAGTGTACTGTTTGTTTTAATACTATATTTTTTAAAGTATTAAAACACTTCGCGTATTCAACATATAGGAATAAATATAGTAATGTTCTTAAGTAATATGAAAAGTACATTAGCGTATCCAGACTAATTATTCACTCGTTGTGAATTTTTTTTTAAATCCATTTTTAACTAACAAGTAATTAACATTGCAAATACGTGTTCATGTAGTAGTGTTCAGTTCAAGGACAACCAATCCAAGGCCCTTTTAATATAGGCATGAAGCTTATCGACACAATAAATGTGCCTGAAAAGGTTTTTAACAATTTTGGTAAAAGTCTACAAACGATATCAATAAAGGTAAAAAGGTGGTGATTAATATTATTTACCTCAGATGAAATAATAACTCACTCCAATAAATACATCTTGGGCCTAAAGAGCCACCAACCGAGTCTAGGTGATGTATAGAATATGTTAGTTGTTGTTAGTTAAGACATCAGTCCAGTAGCTTTTTATTTTTTTAAGCAATTATATTTAATCTTATTAATCTAGGCATTAAAATCAAGTAGGCTATTAAAAATGTGTCTAGCACTCATCATTCAATAAAATGCTTATTATGTCACATTAATCCACAGGACGAAGATTACAGATTTCGCATTAGCTCACACACGATTTTAATTAATATTTTCTTCTACTGTGGTACAATATTTCATGTTTTAGCAAAATACTTTCATCGGCTAGTTCAGTACCTACTGAGTCAATACTTTGAACGCTGTCAAATTTGTGTGCCTAGTCCTAAATGTGACTTGTCGTTAGCTTTGGGTTATGTAGGTATTGAAATGAATAAATATTGTATAATTAAAACAACGAAAATGTAATAATAGACTGGGCCCATCCGCAAACATCTCAATTTTGTTTGTCTTTATTCCCTGTCAGTTTTAACTAGGCCATACCTACTTGCAGTTGTTTAAAGGCATTGGACCTTTAACTGCTGTAAGAATGGCGAACAAATCATTCGCAAACGTCAGCGTGCTTGAAATATGTATATAGTTCGCTATGAAATACAATGGGTGCATATGTTTAAGGGTTTTGATAACGTTGGATTACAAATATCGTCGATTAAATGAGCCCAGTTCGTAACCTCTGCTAATATTAATTCTATAGTAAGTCATTGAAAAATATATAAAACTGTTTGTTTCCTTCTTTAAATTGAAATATGCTACACAAAATTATACCACATATTATTTATACATGCCTTACTTACACATAGATACGAGAGTCGGTATGTTTAGTTGAGAGTTTGTATCGTAGCGGATGGAACGACCTGATGTGAACGGATACAATTAATTTATTTTAACATAAAATGATCGTCTTTCGTTCATTATACATCTAGACTGGGTTTACTACTCATTTGTTTAATTTAATATATAACAAAAGTACTTAAGTATGTAGCTTATAAATAAAAAAAAATTAATTAGGTTAATAGTAACCAACCAACTCTAAGTAATATTGCTTTATTTCAACAAAAACCATTAACATCAAGTACTAGGACTACAGGCGGACGATACTAAATACGGTCGTAAAACTTGCATAGACATGAAAAAGACTAATATCAATTTTATTATGTTGTGTAACCTGCAAATAAAAGAGTTACTATCCTTATTGGTAGATTCGAATTTAAATACTGGAAGAAATAATGACCTATCTAAATGTTTATATGATCAGATAGCAAAACAGTGTTACTTTACAAACATATTTTTAATTGACTTCTAAGGCTACTGTTACAGAAATCTACAAATGTTTACATTACGACTAGCAGTAGATGATTGCAAATGCAAATCAACATAACATCCACTACATACTGAAAAAATTCTCAGTTTTCAACGAAAGTGATGCCGACAAGGTTAGTCGACGTTTATGAGCTTGATAAACAAAGTTACTAGTTGCCTCCCACTTTTAAGGATTTGATTGTTACTTGTATGAAAGTCGATAAAATCTAAAAAGTAAATCCAGCTGAGAATGTGATTGGGTAGGCATATGTGTAATTAACTCCTACAATTTGACGATTATAATTTAGTCTTATTTACGTAATATGGGGCAAACCCCGTTGAAGTCAACTGGGCATTTTAGGAAATTGGATGGTAACATTTGTAATATATTGACAGCTAAGGGGGATAGAAAGAGTAGG
This sequence comes from Tyria jacobaeae, assembly GCA_947561695.1. Classification (NCBI taxonomy): domain Eukaryota; kingdom Metazoa; phylum Arthropoda; class Insecta; order Lepidoptera; family Erebidae; genus Tyria; species Tyria jacobaeae. The sequence goes on from OX387221.1 coordinate 7,711,950, forward strand.
CAATGTTTCAAGCGTATAAAGATGGATTGGGGAGTATAAGCAATAGGTCCTGCTAGTCTGGGTCGCATACATACATATAACTCGAACTGGCTGGTGCCGGAATATCCGAGCAATCTAACTACTTTTCGTCTAAGTTAAATATTATAAGTGGTAAAACATTAGAAAGGTTTACTCAAAAAAAAATTAAGTAAATTTTTATAACTTGTTCATTTTGAAAAAGTTCCGTTTAAAGGTTAATTAAAATAATAGGTTGTTGTAAAAAGTTTTTTTTAGAGATAATCGTTAAATAAGTAGTGTTTCTAAAAGAAATTTAAGAATTATGTATGTATGTACTATCAGAGAACATTCCGTTTGAAATCAAATTATACTAATAAATGTGACTGTCAGTGTAATGAAGTTGACAGATGTAGTATAAATAGAACATAATCATGTAACTCTGACCTGAATGATATACATAAAACTGACCTTGAGAAGACCGCAGATCTCAGTAGACTACATAAAATTCTTATTCAAACATGAAGAGTGCTAGAAGTAGGTATGAAAAATGAAATGATGTTCAATACGTGTACTGTCTATTCTGCATGACAAAATGTAGAAAATAGCCAGAAATTAAAAGAAAACAAATAGTAAAATAAACTACCTAAACTAAAAGCAACTGCTGAAAAACTACAACACTCAAATCCAAGTCTAAACAGGAAAACTTCATCTAACATGATACAGAATTAAGGTTTTGTAATATATCAACTAATTACTGTCAAAAAGGTAAAATACGGTATAATATCGTCTGAGAGATATTAATGTATCTAACTTGGTTTACGATCTAACAAGTGCAAAATAATTCGCCATTATATATGTAAGTAAATGCATCCTAATTAAATTTAGTGAAGAGAAACATTGGCGGGTAATCGATAAAAACAGCGCGGGGTCATAAACGAAGTGCTGAAGCACCCACTTTAAATCGGCCGTTGACCGGCGCGACGACACCGAACTTATCCACACTTTATATCATCTCTATTCCTGAAATAGAGTCATCACTAATAGAGGCATACGTTTGTAATAAGAGCTCGAAATGACAGTATATTATAGAAGTTAAAATAGCATGACGTTACACAAATGTCATCACCTTCGCAATTCACGCTCTCCAATACGTACCTACTACAAACGATGACGTAGGTCTTTACCGCGACAATTGAAAGTAATAAAATTAAATATGAGATTTGCTATCAGTTTAATCTTAACATTCGTGACTAAGAAGAATCGATTGGTACCGACCGCAGGAGACGAACGTGCGGAAACGGTGATTGTGCCTGGCGCGGCGGTGTGACGGGGCGGGCTGGTCACGGCGCACCAGCTTGCCCAGAAGTTCGAGGAGGGAAAGGCGCAGGGGGCGCGGCGGCACACGACCCTCGCCACCATCCGCGCCCAGCACCTCCAGCTCCACCGCCTCGGAGCGCGTGCACATCCGCGCCGTTACCGCCGCCCCATGTCGTGCGCCGTTCCGTGCGGCCACTCCGCCGGCTGGGCCCGCGCTCCGGACCCTCGAGACTAACCACACGCCAGTCGCCAATTCCGACACGCGACCCGCACGCGCGCTCTGACCCGTCGCAGGGCTGAGACTCGTGTATCCGCACACACTAGCGCCGTCCATCCGGCGCGCGCATTCACAATTTCTTTCTAACAAGTACGCCGTCGCCGCAGTGTTGCCGTTTTTTCTCAGTGTTAACATTGCTCATAAGACTGGATTAAAGGAAAACTAGTAAATGTTTTTAAGTTTCAACATTTAAATCCTTTTTTCCCTCTATTCTACCTTATTTAGCAAGCTTTTGACACACATATTTCTTTTCGTCGTCTATCTGTTCAAAGAATTGAAAGTTCTCTATGAAAGACATGTTGATCCATTTTCCTATTGAAGTATAAACAAAGGAAAACTTGACAGGGCTGTTGTGTTGCCTCCTACTATTTGCATGTCTCTGTCAAGGAGATAATGTATTAAATTAACCTACTTAGAGCATGACTTTCCTCTTGAAATTAATGTAATTAACCTGCACACTTTTGTGCCCTTCATGCGGTCTGTAACAATAATAGTAAAGTAGTTATATTTATAAGTACACAGTACAGTTTTACAGATTTATATTACAATTTTTTTCAGTTAAGGTTTATTCAAGCAATAGACTTGACGTATTTGAATCGTACTCATAGACGAAACGAGGTAGATACTAATTCTATGAGACGAACTAAACTTTATGAAAACCACAAGTTACTGTTTCAGGCCGTCAATGTAGCTGTCAGGTTAATTGTACCTAATAGATAATGAGCAATTGCACAAATAATAATAATGACTAACTAATTATGTATAATATATGTTAATATGCTGTAAATAAATACATTGTTATGGCTACTAACAGCAAAGATACCTTAGAATATGGATAATTACCAATATTTCATACATTTTGTTAAAGTTTTCTTACAATAAAAACTAGTGTTAAAAAAAAAGTTTTAAAAATCAGAAATATGTTAATATGGAAAGGAATGAAATTAATATTATGATTTTTTAAACTTAAATTAAATTTCTACTTAAAACAATTTCATTGAGTAGAGAATTTAAATTTATACAAAGAAATAATAATAATACCAAATAGCCTTCGACGCCGACCAGTTAGCGATGTTTGTCAAAGTACATATGGACGTAAAACGTACTGATATTAAACACATTTTTTTACCTATATTTTAACAATAATTGTTATTGTTAACTTATTTTTTTACGTTTGTCTCAATAAATAAATGTTATAACTGTTTAATACTAGTATTTTAACTTTTATGGAGTATTATCCTACATAACTCATGAACAATTTTGTTGACCTGTTAATTAAATATAACAAAATCATTAGGAATGTATTAATATGTATTTATTTAACATTTCCTTACATTTACTATCTTTTATCTTACTTTGCTTAGACTTTGAATATCACCCTTATATACTTTAACTACGACGATAACAGCATATTGACCGACCTCTACCTAATTGTTTACTGTACAGATAAATATATCAGGAGTTAATCATTTTAGGCATTACCTGCCTAGCTGGCAAATATACAATAACGTACTTTATTAACTACAACATTATTCTGGGAAAGCATATTTTGTAGTGGTAGCAAGAAGTAGGAGCAAACACCATCTCAATTTAAATTCTGAACTGACCTGTATGGATCTGAAAGTGAGGAATTAATATTTTGATAGTAGCGCCAGTCGATAAAAGTTGAGGAGCAATAGGTTCTCGTGATTTAGACATGCGATGCGCAGGGATAAACAAAATAATAATAATAAACGAAGTAAGTTTTATGATGCTGATGGATACAAGAGTAGGGGCCAACTAAAGAAAAGGTGGATGGACTGCGAAATTAATCATGTACGGGAGTGCACTGTTATATGTTATGTTATGTTTTTCGCCTTGATGTTGATATTGTTCCGCACATACTATTTATGACTCATAGGTGCCAAAAACATTTGACTGATCGCATTAAAGAATAATAAATGAAAAAGTGAGTCATTTTCAGGTACATATTGTCTTTCTAGTCCAACGATGTTATTATATTTTAAGATATTGGATGATCGTTTGAAGTGTTTACTAGAACCATACTTTAACTTTTTGTTAAACTGATTGCGTTACGCTGTAAGTTAAAGTATGGCCTATATACTACTGTGGAGAGGAACGGGAGTTATGTCCCAAAGGGAGGATCCTCTAACCAACGTGATCGTGCCTGGCGGACCGCAGCCCAACGGTTGATGTAGGAAGTCGTATATATACTTATCGCTGGGAGAACTTTATTTTCGTGATTCAGGATCGTATTACGTCATCAGTGTCGTTGCTACGTAGTTCGGCTTACCTTCGCTAGATGGAGTTAACATGAGTTTTTCTGTATGTAGAGGTAGCCACACTACTATAATAGCCTGCTAGTACCCCAGCAGCGCTGATATAGCTCCGACACGCATATTCTACGCACGCAAGCAGATTCCACGAAGATAAACGTAAAATACTAACATTTCACTCGAGTTCAAAAAGTACAAACTTTTTTCATTTACGGCAGTTTTACTTTCAATTTTGATGGTTGTTAAATGGATGTTAAATATAAATGGATTGGATGTTAAATGAAATGAAGAACGTTCCCTTTTTCGTAATGAAGGTACTGAAAAGTTAATGGGCCCCATTATAACTTCTCTCGCATAGACTCTCGAAAAACAATACAGAAAAAAAACAAACAGCCAGACACGTATTAATATAACATACATATTGAAATTTATTCAACACCAAGTTCAAGATGGACTTTATTAAGGGTCCATTACAAAACAAACAATACTCGTATAAACGATATATTTAATTCTTAAAAGGAAGAATATTACACTTTTGCCAGCGCACGTTGCTTTTTATTTGTTTAACATTTTTATACAGCCAGGTAATTTAGTACATCGATAAACTTTTATGTTCAAGATTAAAGGCGATATCAACTGAGACAGTAATATGCCTATGTTATGTTTTAATAATGTAAATTTTCTTGGCGGGCTATCAAAGATGCTCTAGTCATTGTAAGACAACAATCTTGTAAACACTTACATATAGCTAAAATTGAACGTGATTACTTAATGTAAGGCGCCAATAACAAAGGTAACCTTCTGTGGGTAGAAGCATTCCCTATTCGATGCCATCATTCGCACTTGATTCTATCATCATCGTCTCCCAACAAGGCCATTGTATTTCTACCGTAGGGTATCACTCATTAGCACTCTGTTTATTGACTTTGTAGTGATATAATATTCTAGTCGTATTGTGATCTTACTGCAGATAGTCTCTGCGCGTACCCTGAGCGGCTTCGCGTGGACAGCAGCTTTTATTTTCAAAATGAAAATAGCCTAAGTTACTCCTTATAAACCAACTATCTACATAATATGTGCCAGTGAACGTCTAGTTGAATTCGGTCTCCTCTTTCCGGAGCTTAGCGAGAATAAACAATTTGTTTTGGGGAAGAATATGTAGGTATGTTGGCAGCGGATGGATTTGAACTGCCCAAGATCAGGATAGATGGCGCTCTTTGGGTTCCTTCGTCTAGCAGTGGAGGGCGATATGCTAATGGTAGATTGACTGAAGTATGTTAAAATTGAATCGCATTTAGTTCAAAGCTGTTATTGAAATTAAAACACGGACACATAATAGTAAAAATTACGGCTTATATACTAAAATGTTTTTGCTTACCCATTGAACATAAAGAAGATTAACAAAGTTCAGCTCTTTTATTATAACTTAGTTATGTACATACATACATACTCCCACATCTGTAACTCTGATGGGGTAAACAGTGGTATATAAGACACCATCGTTTTTTGTTCGAATTCGCCAATAAAGGTTATTGTCGGCAACCGGGCACTTTAGGAATCAAAGATGGGAAAACTTAAGTATATGAAAATTAATCGCATCAATGTCAATCATCGAAGTCAATCGCATACTGACAAGTTTTTCACGTTCAGTTTTGTTTTATCCTAAATAAAAAAAATCTACATAATAGATACGCGAAAATAGTGAACCACAGTAGTGAGTTAAAAATTAATAAAAAAAAAAATAAAGTACAGAAATCAAGATTCAGAGGTAGAGGCGCGGCACCGAGAACATATCCTTTTAAATTTTGTGTATGGAACGAGGTACCGCTCTTTTATATACCTATGTGTATTTTCCATTTGTGTGAGTAAAAACCAAAGAAAAATTTAAATAAAAGGCATACAATTCATCACTATTATCAATTCAAAATATAGTTATATATGAAATTTTTAGTGTCTATTTGAAGTACACGAAATTACGTATGTATAAAATTATTTTATTCATACATTAATTCATAATTAATTCACCACTTATTTACCACTTGTATTCATCATCGATATAGAATTAAGTTTATGTTTCTATAAAGGAGATGGGATAGTTTGGGAGAGTCCTACGCAGCAGAAGACAGCTTGACTGATAGATAGATTCGGTATATAATATTTGGTTCATATTAATACAACTGAATATTATAACCCATTATTTTTTCGGAAAGTCTACGGATTTTTTTTCCTTTACAATCAAATACACAATCCATACATCCCTTAAGGCTTACGTATTTTGTTAATTAAGTACTTATGTTGTTCAATGCATGACCAAACAGTTGTATAGCAATAGGCTTGCCCCCTTTACGTAAGCAGGACTAAATTATTATTGGTAAAAAGTGGGCGTTCTAGACGCCTCTGGCAACCCTTTCAGGGTTATAGGCGTGAGTTATGTCAGTGGGACTAATTGAAGATAGGGTCCCCCACCCACCCCTTACGGAGTCCAACAAAACGTTTAACGTTATAGATTAGTACGAATCGAGTGTTAAGAGGTCTGGGGAGAAGACAGAGGGTCCAGTACAGTCCGGGAGATGTAATAGCAAGGGATCTAGAATGTAGCAGGCATAACTGGGTATAACAGGCTTACAGGATATTAAAAGGGTAACATATAGTAGAAAGGGTATAAGACAGACCCTTACTACTATACTGTTACCCTTTTAATATCAGGCAAGAGTAATGATAGTTAAAGATAAATGTTACAACCCTAGTAAAAATACTAAATATTATGACTAAACAGCAGTCGGTATTGGGACGAGTAATTTGTGTTGCTGAAGTAAACAGAATTATTAAAAGAATAGGAAATACTAAACTTTTATAATAATATAGGTGTATCGAATAGAGCTAGGTGATTCATTTTGATCACAAAGATATTGCGTATAATTTGCCATCAATATTTCCAACATCATAATGTTGTATCATGCTTAATAAGAATTATATATTTATTTTTGTAATTATCCGGATAAAAATTGAACGGTTTTAAATAAAATCTTAGGTAGTCTGCTAGCTAAATGAGGATAAAAATCTACATATTCAAATAACCTATTCAATATTGAAATGGCTGTCTCAAAACACCGCGAGGCGGTAAAAACACTTTGTAATTTTCATTTATTTAAAGCTCTTCAATAACTGCTTAAAGAGAAGAATATAGTAAGATGATATAATGAAATTGAATATTCATTTTTTTAATTGATAAGTCATCAAAGAATGCAAAGCACGTCAATCAGTTCATTGTATATTATTAGAATACCCAGTATAGCTTAAACTTTCAGGGTAAAGACCTTCCGCACATGACGGGGTTTATATTATACATATAGTAGACGCCTTTAGCTTGTACATATTATTATAATTTCAATAGAAAACACTATCTCATTTAAAAGCCTTTCTTTTTCAAAGTAGGAGAACAAGGGATTAGCCCATTACCATACCCATCCATTAGCAGAATTATTTTATCATGTCGTTCTTATTTATGAATTCTCTTGCTAGTTAGTATTTTTTTAATTGTTAATGTCGTGTCTATTAATTTTTAAATTTGTTATTACTATTTTATACTATTTTATTTACTATTTTAGATTTTTATCTTGAATTCTGTTTTTTGTTTGCGAGTTTGTTAAAACGATTTTTATTTCTTTCTTTTAAATCTGGTGTCCTTACTTATTGTTCAAATGAAAATTTATATACATGTAATATTATTAATATCCTATTTGATTGAAAGTCTTATTATCGTTAACGAAATAGTACATAAGAATATTAATATTATATCATTTTTGTAGCGTAAGCAATGACAAACTGTTGACCTAGAATGTAACTTAATGATAATGTACGGACACGTATAGTACTAACTTAGTAAGTTTTATATCATAAGAGATCGATACCCTTTAAGTAAGTAACAAGAAATTAAAAACAAAAGCATTTAGTGAACAATTAAAATAAAATTGGACTTATAGGTAACAGTGATATTAGGTATGCTATCAGTAAGTATGGAGAATATGTAATACAACTATAGCACAATGCAATGTAGTGGAACAAATTAAAAAAAAATATTTTTTATGATATAGGTTGGTGGTTGACAACTGACGCCCATGGAAACTTGCAACTTTGGTGTTCAGGTACACTTACTACTGTTTTTTTCTTTATGAGATAGGGGACAACGAGCAGACGGTTCACCTGATGGTAAGTGACTACCGCCAACCATGAACAACCGCAACTCAACAGTCACAAGTGCGTTGCCGGCCTTTCAGGTATTTAAGGTTTTTTAAGGCAATTTGCAGGCAATTGACAATTTGTTAATTTTAAGTGTACACATATTTGTGCCTCTATTTATATTTTTACAAATGTCTTACAGCCTCAGATTGTAAACAACTCCGAGTATATGTATATGTCACATATAACGCCTTTCCCAACAGCTTCCCATTTTAGATAAGTATACATGTTACTTTTATTTAATACTTACTAACTGTGCCCGCCGCGGCTTTGCTTGCATTTATATATTAATACTATATCCAAAATAGCCTTTGATACTCCTAAATAAAATAACATCAGCTCCTAATAGCTCCTAACTTCTAATAGCATCATCAACATTGTCATTACACTATTAGTACCATGTAAACAATCATACGAACTTAGTAAAAGCTTATTTTAACGTTCCATTGGAAGGTTTCCATGACGTATTGATTACAAAGTACTATTATGTACCGCACAATCAGCCACACTGTAAGGTAAAAAATTGTATGAAGCTTAAGAATGTTTGAATATTACCTTTGTAATGTGTGTACATATTGTAATGAAATTGTCGTAGGTACTTAGGTAATTTTCCAAACGATATTTCACTGCACTTTTATTGGCATTTGCACATTAACATTTGCTTTTAAAACAAAAAATATCAGCCGCCATGATGCATCACAAAAACAAAACTAAATCAGCGCCTCTAACATTTGATGATGTATCGTTGTTTCACTAATGTTTGACGATATCATGAAGTGAAGTGTATGTGTATGAAATATCGTTAAATATTACATAATATGTTATATTATGATCATTTCATGAAATGGTTGACCACATTATGAAGTGATTAATTCTATGCTTTGGCCACGACATAAACATAATTATATTTTTACTGTCCATAACTCTTAAATCATTTTTAACAACACATGTGCACCACACAGTTTTTCCTTTGACATTTAATGACGTAATCCAAAGGCTGTATTATACTGCATTCTATTAACGTGTAACGTGTGCGTCAATATATAAACTGATATATTTGTATCATAGATTGTAATGTTAGGAAAGAAGAATGTAAGATGTAATGTTAGGAAGTATACTGTGATTTAAGTTAAGTTATAACGTCAAAAATAACATACATACATACATACAATTGCAATATTTAAGCAGTGGTAGAGCCATGCTTAGGCACGAATGGGCCGGCTCGACTGGTGCGATACCACGGGCTCACAGAAAAAGCGTGAAAGCAATGCATGCATGCGTGCGTTTCACCGAAATTGGTAAGGTTTCCGGAGGCCCAACTCCCCCTCTTCTCTTATCTCTCTCCTCTTCCCCTATCCTATTTTCTTATCCACCCTCTCTTCTTTCCCCTCTCCGCATCTCCCCATCCCTCATCAGCTTCAAAGGTGGTTGAGTTGCAGCTGCCGATGGACAGCGGTTGTCACTTACCATCAAGTGATCCGTCTGTTCGCATGTCGACCTATATTGTTAAAAAAAATTGGCAGGGGTAGACAGAGGTCATCCTCTCGGGCCCGCTCCGCGGCCTCCTTTTGCGCGGTGACATCCTCGCAGAAGGTTGCCACCGCGGTAAAACTCCTGTCACTACCGGCCAATGAGCGTATAACAGCCAGTAGCGACAAATACTCTCTGATGACTGCAGCCCGACGCTGCGACGCCCAAGAGGGGCAAACCGCAAGTGCAGGTACTTGAAACTGCGTCAGTCGGAAGGAAAGAGTCCCGTCCATTTGAAAATGACCGGCTGGGGCGCCTCCGCGGCGGCAAAGCCAGCACGTGGAGCCTCCAGCCGGGACGACCAACGAACCATTGCGGCTCGGCGTCCAGCCTCACGCCACTCGCTTACCTCTTCGGGAATGGGCCGACTACGGCCAACCGCTCGGAAGTGAGCCGTTCGCCGATAAACTTCAGCGAGCACTTCCGCCACCAAATCCCAGGGGGTGTTCCAGCCAACGCGCATGAAATAGAAGGGCCTCCGTCTTGCCCAGGGCCACCCGCAAGCCCAACGACTACCACTGAGGCTCCTCTGGTATCCAAACGCACCGCATCCTGAAAGTTCGCCCCCCGGGGTCTCAAAGGTCCACCTTAGGCCAACCATAATTGTCGTCCCACTTACGCAAGCATATTGACGGCATGTACTGTATGACTCTATATACACATATTGTCTGTCAGATAACAGACCGATACCTTAGTCGCCTTTTACGACCCCCACAGTAAGAGATGGGGTAGCTTTATTCTAATCTACCGAGAAGCACACCCCCAAAATAATAGCAGGGTTTTATTAATTGCGATCAAGAAAAAGGTTCGCATTATATTATTTATAAATTACAGAAAAATAATACTAGTTTCGCATGACGATAAGCCGTTAACCTTGTCTAAGACAAGCAAAATATAAGTAAAAAGTCACAAGAGCGTTAACATTCGGGAAGAATTCGACGACGGCCCTGCACTTTGGCAGGAATACAGAATCAAATATGCATGAAACATTGTATGTTTACAAATACATACAGACATACCTGGTCAGATACGTATGTACGTACGTTTTTAAGAATTTTCTATCTTACTCTCTTAACTCTTATCCTTTAAAACTAACGTTTATCCTCTGATCTTTTAAAAGTTAAGGATACATTTAAATAACTCAAGTTGTGAAGACTTATCAAAGAATACGTAATATGTACACGTGTAGGTATGATTCAGTATTAGTGAACTCGGGCACTGAAGACAGGTGTGTTGTGGGAGGGACAGCATAGGCTACAACACTCACCTTGACCATGTGTTCTCGCCGAGGACTTTCCCATGTCGGCCGCACCATCGACACACATACACTCACACTTGCGCGCGACACTTAACACAGCGCGTACTAATACTTATAGGTCGGTATAAAAGAGGTGTACAAAAAGTTAGACGTTATATAATTGAAGGACACTTGAGGGTTAAGTTAGGCCTCCGACGGAGCAGCAGGTGATAAGGTGGTGTCGAGATGGGCGGAGGGCCGCGCGGCGCGATCGGCATTCTGTGCACCGCCACCGCACCACGTCTTCCTGTAACAAACAGATGAAACACTACATAAAAACGTTAACAATGTTTAAATATGAAACTTAATAATTAAAAAAACGACAAAAATAATAATGGTAATGAGTATGTCATGCAAAGCACTTATTATAATAAAAAATATATCTTTACTCAAAACTTAAAATATAAAATAAATGATTATGTTAAAGACTTTTGACAAATAACAATAGTTACGGCATGTAAGGCAGTCTGCCAATGTGGCTATATATTTATTAATGCATATGCGCACAACATAAAAGGCCTAACTATCGATATTGCACACAACTTAAGCCGACATTCTCCTTAAAAAGAATCAATCATTTCAGAGTATCGTTCTGAGTGCGGAATTTAACGGCCAGTCGCTGGTAACTGGCCAGTACCAGTCGCTGGTAAAAGGTGCCTATTTAGGCGCTTCCAAAACCAAGAATCTGCTATATTCTTAAGCAAGTCTTACTGAGAATTATGCTTTGTTCCATATACACGACTATAGTAAGAAATTATTTTTCGAGCACTTTATGATAAATCTAGTTCAAAATTTAGTTGACTAAACAAATTCTCGACACAAAATACATTTAAACTGTAAAGAATCCTCATACAGTTGTTATCAGCTGCAAAAATTATATCATACGTTTTTACTTTGTGAAAGCGGACATTATATAAGGAGTTAAAGTTGCTAGAGTCGCTACAAAGGACCCTTACTAAGAACATAAAAAAATAATGAAAATAAAAGATATTAAAACAAGCTTTCTGAATTAGAGTCAGATCATGATTATCATAAAAATATATTGTCTTGGGAATTGAAGGTGTATGCAAAATTTCAAATTTAACGTGCAGATGTGACAAAAAAAATATGTATTGCAAATTAAAAAATAAGTTTTTTTTATTTATAACTTAAACGGTTTTATTGAATATAAAGATAATAATGATGTAGATAATGTACCTACTAAAAGTTAAAAAATAAAAAAAAATGAAAAAAATCGGTAGGTCCTAGGTACCATTCTATGAACTTCGGCCATCTTAGGAAATGGCCTGCGGGCGACGATTTTGGGGAATACGTCGTCCGAACGAAAAGCCTACGAGGCAGCACGCAGTGGGGCTGCCTCTTAGGCCTGTTATCTCCGTGTGTGCTTCTTGGAGGACTGCGACCGAAGGGTGACGGCCGCATAAGGTGACGAGACCCGTCTTGGGTGAGACAGGTAAATGCATTTCGGGAGTGGTGGAAGCATGCAATTGTGATTCTCGTTTCCCCGATCAGTGGCAAACACAGGAACACCGGGGTGGTTTTTAGTCGGTAAGAGTCCGACAGACCCTTTCGCCCTCCCCAATGGGCGAAGGACATCCAAGAGAATCTTCCACCCATTAAACAAAAAAAAAGGTCCTAGGTACAAGTTATCACAAAACTCACTCTCCTCATCAATCTAGGCCATTGATAAAAAAAATGGGTCCGTGAAAATTGTATTAACAGTCAATCGCTCATACCATTATAAATGCTATTTACATATTTACTCAGGTTACGCTGAAGTTCACTGTCGTACACGTCACACGTTAAAAACAAAGAAGAGGAACACGATTAATTTTTTTTTGTCTGATCAATGCCCTAGATTAATAACGAGACTGGTGTGATAAGTAGTACCTAGGACCTACCTAATTATTTTTTGGCTTTTAAAACAATATCTACTTCATTATTACTTAATACTTATTAATAGAGTAGATAGACAGATAGACTTAATATTTCTAATTCTATTTAGTTCATTAAGTGCCTCATTATTACAAGGTTTGTTTCCTGACGATTTGATGTAATTTAACCACGCGGCGGCCATATTGGATTTGTATTTTTTTTTATAGTGTACTTTATTCTGCTAGTCAAGCCCTTTCATTTGATACCCATATTGACGAAGTTGTAAAAAAAGGGAATCCGCCATTTTGTATTGGCGCCATATTGTATTTACAATGATACTGAATATAATAAATTGTAGTCATCAGAGCTAAAGGTGTGTACTAAATATCAGATCAATCTGTCAACAGGAAGGCCGTAAACTTTCAATTACTAAATTTTACCTAAACAAATAAACAACAAACGGGGCAAGCTAAACTAAACCGTTTATTAAAGGTGTTAAAGACATCGAATTGGCATGTCGAAGCATTTGATAGAGATCCTCAGTAGCCAAATAAACATAGTGGTAGCTCCCGGTACCTAACATCTACAAAAGATATTAACCCTTGTGTGACAACCTCGCATGTTGTTGTTAACACAAAAGTGAAAGTTGTCTTATATCTTAAAATAAAACTGTTCTGATTATACACACATCAACTACACGGTGCTATTGAAACGAGGACTTGGAAAAAATATCTTATAGTAAGGAGCTTTTTACGTTATATGTTCAACTGTCTTGTGTGTCAACGTGTATTGTTGAATTATGTTGTACGTATGTATATTTAAATATGATGTTCTGTTGCCTCTTACGTAAAATTATTTCTTCTTTCTTCTTTTTTTCTACAACTAAGCTACCCATTAGTTTCTTTTGTATCTTGTATTTTTCTGTCTGCCTAGCAGAAATTGGCTCAAGGTGCTTTGCACATATTGTATTTTTTTTATAAAGTTTTTTGTATTCTTAATATTAAATCAATTTAGTCTACTGCTGGACCTACACCTCCCCCAATTTGCGCCACAATACCCGGTCTTCCGCCTTCCGCATCAAGTTTTCCCCAGAAAATAAATAAATATTATTCATAATAAGTAAATACAATTTATTTTGTTTCTAGAGAATTTGATTATTACTAAAAGTTTTCTATATAGATGTAATTTATAACAATTAATTTTTATTGCAATGAAATGTAGTAGTAATGCAATTATTTTCAAAGTCGTTTATATTATTTAAATGTTAATTTTTTAATATCTTTCAAACTATGAAACCAAAATAATGGAATCGATTATGAGTTCATAGTTTTTACTTATTCATTTTTGAATCGGTTACTTAGTTTAAACGAATAATGTTCTCAACCTAATGCACTGTGATCTGATGTGTAAAAACCACGCAGCAAATACATTGCAGTTTCAGAATAGGAAATCGTTAAAGCAGGTAACGATAAAACAAGGTAATTAATTAATGAAGGTTGCCATTGAAACAGTATTTTATATTTTTTATTTGCTTTTTATACATTTTTACACCATTTATTTTTGTTACACTGACATTTCTCTCCGCCTCCCAAATGTCACGCGCTTTTATTCTTTCGTAACACTTGGATATATAAATAAAGAAATATAAACACTATTTTTTCTTTTTTTTTGAAATGTAATTCTTGTCATTATTTTTCCCCAATTTTATTACGGGTCGGCGCAATGTGTAACGTTACAAAGGGATTTAGCAGGATTATTTTATGACTGGCCGCCTGCCCAACACCAATCCTCCGTAAAAATGTAATCGTTTTCAGATGTGACAAGGAAAGCAGGTGAATCGGATAAAGAGGACGGATAAAGCTAGCTAGCTGGGGTAAGGCTGGGGAGCTAGGTTGCCGGATTTCTTACTAACGCTGTTCCCGAATTCCTCCTATTTCAAGCACACAGTATGGCACAGCGTGTGGTTTTATTCGGTCCGATTCCGACACACTGTTCCACCGAAAATACCGGGGGAAGACGGAATAAGGGGGTTTTATCACGTTAAAAAAAATAGGGAATCAGGTCAAGGAACACCGTGAATCTCAGATAGGTAAAACGGGACTGGAGACTGCAGTAGCTCAAAAAACCTTTAGTGGTTCTTCAAGTAGAGTTGATGCTCCTGACATTAACTGGCCAATTTACATATACATATCTTCAATACATATATTTATAGTATGTATATTACATATGTATATATTCAAATAGATAGAGAAACTCACATAGGTATTTCAAATGTACAAAAATAAACTAGATATCAGGGTTTTAATAAAAAATATAAATTAATATATACATACAATATATATTGTATTGTTATCCGATTTGCTTACGCATGCAAAATAGGCCCTATCGCAAACAGGGTAACAACACAGACAGGGACAAGCTTGTAAGAACGCTTTATTTATGTTCAAAGATTAGTATATTTTATTGCACTATATTTATATTATAGTTAATACACACATCTCACACACAACACACACAGCCGTCTGATCCCCAACTAACTAACTAACTAACTAACTGCTGATAAACATAGTTATACATATGCTTCTAAATATATACATATAATAGGTAAATTCACCCAGACACTGAACAAATGATCGTGCTCATCACATAAATATTTGTCTTGGGTGGGAAGCGAACCCAGGACCTTAGTCGGGATCGCTAACCGCTATACCAACATGCCAGTCAAATAATATAAAATATACACAATGATATTGCACCTTGACTCTCAATAACATTAGGTCAAGCTACAGTCAGGCTAATACGCCACTACATACTGCTCTACTAAGCTTATTGAGCCTTAGAAACAGACAGACAACCAGTGCTAATTATGTGGCTATTAAATTTTATTGGGAGAATTGAAATGCGACGCTTCATGTCCGACACGTGGCATCATCTTTAATGACGCGTGTTAGAAGTACATATATATGAGAATGTACAAATAATAACAATTTTAGATAAAGGTGTCAGATATGACAGAAGGCCATTTAAGCAGCCAATTTCTTATAGACACTCACCAGCTATTTTTGTGGGACAAACCAGGCATAAATTAAACAATAAAGAAACCAAAAAAGTGTATCACATCAACACATTGTCAGGTGCTCAGGTTAAAGTGATAAAGCCCAACATTTTCACATCTTACTTATCCGTCACTCAATGTATCATTGGTGTTATTTTTTAAAATAATGAATACCTCTGTTTGCTAGTATCTACTTTTCTAATCTATATTATGATTATTTATACCTATGCCGAGACAGAGTATTGGATTTATAATTGATCTAATCCTCAATCTTCCTAGTAATAGACATTTGGAGTGAACACCTAATGCGGAGCTTTTCCTTAAATATCAATATCAGACATGATTTTTTATGTTATTTGTAATATAATAATTTTGTTGGCTGTGTTTTTAATAGTTAAAATTAAAACATACTATTCTAGTCATAGTTCATTATGCTTTGAATAATTTGTTTTATTTTTAAACGACCAGTGTAATTTAAATTGTCATTGTATAGATTTTTCTTACCACGAAAAATACTAATATTATTTTTTATTTTATTCTATGATAGTTGTATGTACAGTTGAAATAAATACATATATAAGTTAATTTATACATCCCGTGTCTAGTCATTAATAAATCTTTATATCTCTTATAACTTATTACACAACTATAGCTTATGTATTATATTCTATGTAGGTACTTTTTCTCTCTAATTCACTATTATTGTAAAACCAGACGATGGCTCTCTGTCCATGATATTCACTAGGTGTAAGTATTATACCAGCAATGCTTCTTTCGAAGTATGTAGCACAATGCAGAAGTACTTATTTGCACAAACATCTAATATTTATGTTTACCTTGCCTGAGTATACAAAAGTAGCACAAAGTAATATATATTTTCCTTATTTCTTTCTGTATATTTTGGAATAACAACAACTGCACAACTATTGTCATATATGTTTTTGATTTATAAATCATAACACACATTGAAAAAAAAATACCTTTTTATCCTTTTTCTACGTATAAACTTCATTGAAGTTATTAAATGTCATTCCTACTTGGTCAAAATTTACTCAAAAAAGGGTACAAAGAATTCTCTTAACGGCTATTCAAATATATAGGTATAGTTTCCCTTGTGCTAAACATACATAAGTAACTATTTACTAGTATAACGTAGGTAAACACACTATTTTAAGGGGCCCCACTGTACGGGTGACATCATACAATAGGTCAAACCTTGAATAGACAGAACCTTCATAACAATTTTTACGTGCCACGTCTTATCAACAGGAAAGGCTTGATTCTATTACATTTCAAAGACCTACCTACCTACTACCTACCTTCACGTTAAGAACATAATATGTGAAAGAATTATATTAAATAGTAAAGTATACATATATTAAAAGGACACAGAGTACACGCGTTCAAAGATAGTAACATAGTCTGGCCCTTGCCTGAAAATCAGCGGTTCAGCAATACCTGTATTGTAGAACCATTATGCTGTGGCGGGGGCTTTTTCTGTCTTGGAACAATGCATATTTTTTTTAGGTTAAGTGTGTGTAAACATTTTTTTAGTTATTCCCAAAGTGGTTTTTTACACCCATTATTTTTTATGGATTGTGTTATGTAGAAGTTAACATTTCTTTTTTATTCATCTTACTTTCTTTAGATCATATGTAATATATACATACACTCACGATATCCCCGATAAAGGGGTATGCAGAGATCCAATTTCTGCCAACAATAATTTAGTCCCTCTTACGTAATACATGGCAAGCCTCAAGATGGGATAGCCCTGTTCTAATACACCGAGAATCACACGGTTCATATAATATACAGTGAATGTAATATGAAGTACGTAAAAAAAATCTAAGAGGCAGGGGCAATGAAACTTATGCTAAATTCCTACGAACTTATTCTCCGTTTCACTAAGGTTGGTTTATGTTTCTACAGACTGCTGAGGTGCAGCTGTTTGTTTGAGCTTATACAGCCCAAATGACGTGTAAGAACAATGTGTTCCATTGTCCTCACTTTTAATTTGTGCTTATAAACAATGTAACAATTAAATTCAAAAATAATTGAAAGAGAGTCGAGTTGGACTTTTTTGCTTGTTCTTCTCTATAGGATCTATATATTGCCACTTAGCACACTGGCACCTACTCCTGACAAAGAAAAAATACCTAAACTTAATTGTTTTAAATGAAATATAAGTTATGTTTGTCTAAAAACTGAATTCGAAAGGGATTTTCATCTTCAGGAATGTATTTCTTTGTACTATTACGATTAATAAAATCGAATTGAAAAAAAACCATTTCCATTCCCGAATGATGCGGTAAATGGGGAAGTTAAAATTTCTAGTAAGCAACACTTGGGAAGTTGGAATAAAACTTCTTGATAATTTTAACATTTCTATTTCATAATAACATAACATGAAAGCTGTGGCAAGAGTGCATCACTTAGGGAATCTTAAACCATCTTAAAATAAACAAAGTGTTTGACTTTGTTTATTTTGAAGAAACATAGTAATTTGAAAAGTAAACAAAACTGGGGAAGCAATTCATATAATTCCGTATATTTTACATTTTTGTTAAGTTGTAAAAGAAACATAATTTTACGTAGAACTAGAAAATGATCCACCAAAAAAATTCAACCTGCATATCGAATCTATTTTTAATAAAGAGGAAGATGAATACAGAGAGAAGTATTTATAATAAATTGCTCTTCCTGAGATCTCTCTCAATCAAGCGATCTTGCTCATGCTTCTTCTGTTAATGTTTGAATAGCATTTGTAGACTTACTAAAATTTTGATTATACCCCAAAACATTTATATACGATTCAAGGTGCAACGGTAAGGCTGCATGAGATTTGAAAATTTCATCTATCTCTTTCTTATTTGGGAGCTAACTTGTTCTGTATCACTAGCTTAGGCAATTGACATTTTCGAGAGTGGTCATCATAATAAATATTATTTATACGTAGCATTCTTTGATAACATCCATGCGATGGGCCGGTGTAGGTGGTTTATTAAATTGTACATAATGATAAATATTCGTTAGTCATAACAATCAGAGAACGTTTTGTACGATTTGGTATTATTTTTTCTGTGACCCATTTTGTAAAGTTAAGCTATTCATGACATGGCTATAGGCAGCAAAAGTACTTTTTAACCTAAACTCTAGGCAACAGTTTGGCACAAAGCCATTTTTTCAAATAACAATTATAATGATGTCTCTCGTTCCTGACGAAATACTTATAGATGGACCTGTATTATCTTAGCTTTGACATCATTTCTTCACCGAACATGACCTATGTATATAGGATTCATCTAAGTTAATCACATCTAGTTTATTATTTTCTTGAGAGTCACGGTTCTTCTTTTTGCACTCCAATTACTTGAATGTTTGTATTTTTATGGAATGCCGCTCCATCTAAATAGTTCTTTTTGATTTTAAGCCTTTACGACCAAATATAATTAGGAACATGTTTTAGGTTTTTTAAAAGACAACTCTCACACTAGGATTAATTCCTGTGTCGCGGGGAACTTTACAAACATTCAAACAACGTACACAAAGAACACCCAGACTCGGAACAACAATTTGAGAATTACACAAAGTGTTGTGCCGTGCGGGGATCGAGCCCAACACTTGGCGCGGCACCGTATTGGCGAGGTGACCACTTAAACCGCTACGCCATCCGTGTAGTAGCAGTGAATGAATATAATCTATTTTTTCACCTCAACGATTCTATTCATCCATTGCAATCAATATCTTCTCCTAGAATATGTTTTTAGCAACAGCTAAAAATAAAGCTCCACTTTATTTTATAACACCAAAACCCACGTATATCATCACGCTCTTGTCCTTCCTAAGTTTGCCTGGAAGATATTTCTTCTTAGCGATAAGACCGCCATTTGTACATTTTTTTTTCTGTCACAATATGCGTTTCTAAGTATTTTTTTGGTGTACAATAAAGAATATATTATTATAAACTTCATTACAGTTGGAATTTGGTTTGAAATTCTTATACTTTGTTTATAATTACTTCTAAATCAAAACAGTCCAAGTTTATTTTTTCGTTCTAGCCTTCCTCTTTTTACAAGGGTAGAAAATAGGCCTCACTTTGATCTTGCTGCAGCGAATACGTCGTATAGTAGTATTAAAAACCCCAGTAGTATTAAAGAATCACAAGTTAATCGCTTAGAAAAAGTATACGTACTAAACACGAAGTATCAAAACTAGTCTGACCTATTCGCCGGTCAATGTATGAACGCGCTTTAAAGTAGCAGGTTGTCATTGGTCTCCGTTTTCATCTTGACAATTTTTACGATTAACATTGAAAATAATATTTCTCGCTTCTGATCGCAGTGGTTTATTCGACATTACATCGAAGATAATAGCTATCTTTATGAAAGAAAAATTATAAAATCAGAGTAAAACTGTCATAATTCGAACTTTGTCTTTACAGATGACAGATTAACATTGCCATATAAAAATCTTTTTTTTTTTTGTGCCATGAGATTCTGGTATACCTAAACAGCGAATTGCATTCATTTTTAACAAACATTACTTTGGTAACCCTACTGTAATTGATTTGATGAAATATAGTCGGGCAAATCGTGATCTGCCCATGCTGATCTTGATCGGCAGAAATTAAACGACCGTCGTCAACGTCCTATGGACATATCATAGGACATCTATAATCTGAATTAACTAAATTAAATGATTGGCATTTATCTTTGTTTACGAATACCAGATGCACAATGCCTTTTAAACATTTGTAATCAAAAACTCTTTACATTACATCATTTATGAATATCCAGAGAAGAAACAATTACGGCCAAACGGGCGATGGCTCCTAAAGGACTTTTTTTTATTTGAATAAAGCCAACAGAACCACATTTTTAATTATTAAATGTGTCATGGTGGCGTGTCCGCTATGACACAATCAAGGCAAAAACAGTGATTATAAAAACGCTATGTTATATTTAATGCGAGGGAAACGTGGAATAGCAATGTAAAAACTAACGACAAGTATAACTACGATATATAAACTTACACGTCTTTATAAACAATTTTTAAAACATTCTTGAGCGTTGTTTTATGATTCTTCAATAGTCTGGTGGTCCAATTTCATTTGAAAAATCTTGTTCTCTACACTTCATACATGCAGTGTACATATGTACCACTCCATAGTATATATATATATAAACTTATCTATTACAAATTTCACTTAGATTCGTTGTTACAAATATACCACAGCGGTCTCTGATAAATATTTTACAGTACAAGATGCCCGCTTTACCGGAAGCAATTAGACGAGCACAGTCAGTAATCTCTTTTTGCAAAAACTTGTTAAATCTCACTACCAATCTCTATAATAACTATATATGATCCCCCCGTGTACCATATACGCTTAAGTAGATTTATTCTATGTAGTATATAATTTCTACATTGTAATTACTCTCATAATTTCAGCTTTCTCAATAGTTTTATTTTTCTTTGTTTAAGTATTATTCTAATATTAATAAGAAAAGTGCGAACCACAAACTACCTGATGCTCTACACTACAGTATAGCCCAATATTATCTATCTACAAAATTTAAGAATATAGATCCATAGAGAAGAATTGTATACTATCGTAAATATGCATTATAAATATGATTCATAGAAAAACACTATAAAAAATAAGTACTTGACAAAACAAAAAAAAAGGAAAGTTCAAAAGGAGATAAACGTTTGTTTGTACATGCCTATGCATGTCACACCAGTCGGTGACGTCACATTTCATAGTCACTAACTCTGCATTAGTGACTGTTCAAATATGTTGACAATAAAACATCACAGATTTAATGAAAACGCTATAGAAACAGGATAAAACCTTATATGAACCTTATTCGAAATGGTAAAACAGCAGAGTCATGCTTAGGCACGAATGGGTCGAGTACCACGGGCCCACAGGAAACCAGTAGCCAAAAAACTTATTGCCGAGTGAGTGAGGGTGCCGGAGGCCCGACTCCCCCTCTCCTCTTTTCCCTCCTTCCTTATCACCTTCAAAGGCGGGCAGCGCACGTAAGCTGCAGGTGTCCATGGGCGGCGGTTGTCACTTACTATCAGGGGACCCGTCTTTTCATCTAGAAGTAGGTATATATACTACATTTCTTAGTGCAGAACTTCTCCTTAATATGTCTGTTGGCGATAATATGGAAAGACAGAACAGGTAATGTCTGATGCTTTTACCAAGAGCACAGCTAAACTCGCTATTGACGGAATATTACATATAAACACAATCAGATGTAGGCAACCAGTAGGCGGCTACCTATTCCTTATCTTATGGTATTGAACATCTATGCTAGAATAATAATTATATTATTTTCTTCGTTGTCACTCTCTATAATTAGCTTACAATATCAAATACGATTAGAAGGAATCCATTGGAAATTTAATTTACATCCTGATTTAAAAATATCATTTTCTTTTTATATGTAAATGAAAGTACATATTTTACGAGCATATAAAAAGTGATTTCAAAAAGTATACAAAACGTGATTATGAAATTTTATAATGTATCATTATCGATACTTATTCAATATCTATACCCATAAAAAGCACGCTTATTTTAATGTGATGAATACTTGAATATGCCTATGTAGAATGCAGTTTTTATTGATTCGTTACTCCGAAACACTTGTGCAACAGTCAGCACAGAGAATGTTAATGTAAGAGTGAGCGTCAGCTAATTACCCTAAAGTATGTGATTGTAAAGTATCAAAAACAAAAGATGTTTAATAATGGCTACCATTCGTTTTGAGGACCAAGTTAAACAATTTAGGAACCTTCGGAACCATACTATGTAAATACTTTAGGTCAACTATAACAATACTTATATTAAACCAACACTAGTCAAATTATAAATTGTAGGTTTCATCATTTTATCAGACAGACACTTTCATTATAGAAAGTACATATATGTACATGTGTAGGTATAATATAGGTTTAAAAGCGCGTCGAAAATAATTAAACGTTCCCATACTTTCAGTTATACATATGTATGACGCTGGGAATAAAGAAAACTGTTTACTTACGTGATACATTTAAAAAAATATATTATTTTAGTACATTCTTGTTTTTATTAAAATACGGCATCAAACGAGTATTATAATGGATTGTTTCTCCTTTAAAATACCTAAAATATTAAGCATTAATTAATTCTTTATTGCTTATTATTCCGATTTTAACATGTTTTATTAGATTCAAAAGAAATATTTAGTCGAATTCGAATTTAACCACCTTTAAGTATTGTATTTAAAACTGCAACAACGCAATAAATTGATTATGTCTATCTGATCTCATGATGGAAGTGGAATGGACTTCAGTCGTGACTAACAAACCTCTCAATTTTGAACTCATTTAATTCGTTTTCGACAATATTACACTTACTGACAAAGCGTGTTTCTAAGTGTTTTTACCTAAAATAATCATTATTTATATTTAGATAAGAAAGTACTATCACTATACAAATAAAAACAAAAATATTTAATATATTCAAATATTCATAAACAAAATAAACATCTACTTACATCATCAACATAGGTTTTCGCCCAGACGAATCACAGAAAATCCAATGAGACGCTGAGTCCGCTATAAACGCGTCACTCACATTACAAGAATATTTTTTCTTGTAGTGTTTTAAAATATTCTATTAATATACTAAAATAGTTTAAGGCACAGTGTTATACGCTATTATAAATCCTAGCAGATTTTTCACAGTTTATTTTTGAAGCAATAATTATATTATTGCTCAAATGCCTACCGAGCAAGCGTGTGACTCCGAACGGTGAACGGAACGCACTGTTTTGATAGTGTATTTTAGCGTACGTAACAGCAAACCTCAAGGTGATTTGGAGCTATACCAAAGCTTGCGTACGCTGCTACTTCCATTGAATTGTTCGTTCATCTATACGTCCAATGCCGTTTTTGTTATGAAATATATTTGCGGCACTACCAAGCCGATGCGATCGAGAGTGTTGTGTTGAACATTTCTTTTGCATGACCTGCGTTCTGATGTTTAAACTTTAAGGAGAATAAGAATATAATAACGAAGATGTTGCTAAAGTTGAAAGCTCTTAGGTTTAGGTAACTTATAATTAAAAAATGATTTGGAAATTAGAAATATATAGTCATTTCTAGAGGGTGTGCTAGGTTATTGAAGTATTAAGCATTAACGCTAACAGAACAAAAAGCCGATTGTTGGGTTTTCTTATACCAACTTACTACATTTTTTTTTATATTATAGGAGGACAAGCGAACAGACAGGTCACCTGATGGTAAGTGACAACCGCCGTCCATGAACACCTGCAACTCGAGAGTCGTAAGTGCGTTGCCCGCCTTTGAGGGTGATGAGGGCTGAGGGGAGAGGAAGAAGAGGGGGTGAAGATATGGAGAAAGGGAAGGGGGGACAAGGGTGAGGAGAAAGGAGAGGGGGAGTTGGGTCTCCGGAAACCTCACAAATTTCGGGAAAATACAACGCACACAACCGGTTTTCCGTTGGGCCGTGGTATCTCACCGGTCGAGCCGGCCCATTCGTGCCGAAGCTTGGCTCTTTCACTGTTAAACATATATATAATATAATATTTATATTTACCTATGCTAGTAT
The DNA here is from genome assembly GCA_947561695.1 of Tyria jacobaeae. Lineage (NCBI taxonomy): Eukaryota > Metazoa > Arthropoda > Insecta > Lepidoptera > Erebidae > Tyria > Tyria jacobaeae. The sequence continues at coordinate 7,736,445 of OX387221.1, forward strand.
GTATATGTCAACTGTTTCTGATGTAACGGCTAATTCATTAGTTTCATTACATACACAATATATTCTTTTTCTATGCAGATGTAGGATTTTTTTGTTTTGCATACAAGTAATCTCTTTATTCGTTATAATAATCTCTGTATTTAACGATTTATGATGCACGTATGTATAAGTATTAGGCAAGAGTTTCAACAACAACAAGCAAACTACAGAAAGCAGATAAAAAAAAACATAAATAAGATATATTCATATATTATACTCAAATTATAAGTACGTATGTCAGAACAAGGACAAACATAAATAATTAAATTCACCTTAACAAGGTATGAATATGAACTTAACTTGATTGTCTAGACATCTTGTAACATCTACGCGTCCATGACTAAGGTAAGGTATGCGCAAACGCATCGATTAAACTTCGAACACTGTATATCTAGTAAATTCTATAAAAAAAATGTTTTTTGATACTACTGACAAAAAAAGTGCTCTTTCAAGAGGTTCGCACTTGTGTTATAAGTACTAACCTTTTTTTCAAAAAGCTCTGTCTATCCCACTTGACACTTGCAGTTTTATGAAATACTAGCTGTGCCCGTCTTAGCTGGAGGTTTTCTTTTTTGCACGAAACCCTTACATAAGTGCAAGTCCCGTGAAACTTTATGCCCTCCCTTTCCGAAGTTTAGCCACAACGAACAGAGAGACTAAATTCAAAAATATTTACTTGGTATAAGTAGACAGTAACAGTCATATGCATATGTATTACAAGTAGACAATTATTAATGCTTTTATAGCATTCAGGTAGGTAGCGAATTAACGATCGAGCATACAGTCCATTAAATGGTAAACGGTCAACGTATTCTATGAACTTTATGTTATAGAAGATGTTAGAACTTCTGAGCTCAACTTTAGGGAAAATTATTTGCTCTATTAATCCATTAATAACGTGGTTAAAGTGCATGAATAAAATAAGTGAAATCAGTCTTGTAGAGTTGGCAACAATCCAATATATTATAGTTTTTTTGCGGCGTGTATATATTCATGAATTAGCTTATTGATTATTTAGGGATGTTAAGCCCAAAAGAGTATACACGTTGTTTAGAACACCGTCCGACCAGACCAGATTGACGTATTTCATTTCTTAATGTCGGACATTTGAATTATCTGTCATCTGTCAATGTCATTTACTCTGACGAAATGCTGAGCGCTAGCGTCGATGGACGGACCGGTGGCCGCCAGTTTACTTTGAGGCGGCGATGTGTTCACATCTCCACGTGGTAATCTATTCGCATCACGTGGAGCGCTACGTGTTCGGCGGAGTGTCTTAGCGTTTAATCAAAGATAATTATTATCGTAAATACCACTTGCGATTACATTTTGGAGTTAAGACCGCACTTTAATCTCCACGCCCGACTACCCACGTCTGCAGATAATTATAGTAGCGAATGGAGCCTCACGATAAAGCGGGCCCTCTAATTTCCCTTTGAGTATAAAATTATGAAATAAAATGTCAAAACATAACTATCAGGGAAAAAGGTACTTTTATCATGATCACTTTATTAGTCTTAGAATTAACAAAGGAAAATTATGATCACGCAGTTACTAACGCTCGCGTCGCTAAGCGCGTATGTAGAGAGAAGTTGATTATATTTATGCAACGGAAATAAAATTCACATTAAAAAAATATTACAGTCTGGGATGCCCGACTTGTTTCGACCCAACGGGGGCCCTCAATCAAGCATCGTGCCTTATGCCGCGGTGCTGTCAAACAGAAATCTGACTTTTATATTTTTTTTAAACTACTGCACTATTCACTTCCTCTCAATGTATACAATCCGTCAAAAACAAGAGAGCTGGCTTGCTCCTCTGTTCGAAGAGTGTCTAGTCATCCTTGCAAGCGATGTATTCGAGCCTATAAAATACTGATATTGAAATATGTACTACACGCTACAAAATAGCAAAAAAAAAACATATTAGTTTCTTATTTCGTAAAGTGCAACGAAGTGTATGGATTGTAAAACTGACATTTCGACTGTATATATGTAATGATAAAACAAACATATTTTAAACAACATCACTAAGTGGAAATGGTTCGAGACATCTTATACATTAGAGTTAAACATATACATTTACTTCTTTTAACAAATCAAATTAGGGCGACGGGGTTGGTAAATAGACTCACCCCTTACACATAAGAATAAACCTTTGAGAACCAGCCTTGTTGCTGACAATGAAGAACTAGTTTGCCCTGACAGTCTCGTTTCCGCGTTCTACTTTCAGGAACATTAAAGCTTAGTCCCGATCGTGATTGAGAAAGGCGTGGCAGCCATCACGCATCTATGCGGTCACTAACTGCCAATATAGACTCGTCCGCGGAATCGATTAACTGATAGCGTAAAGTAGAGTTAGATCAGCTTCATCCCTTAAGTAATAAAGTCATCGGAATATATATATGCGTATATATACATATATATTTATATATATCGGAAATTATTTACTACATATAAATCACAAAATGTCAGCATAGGTACTTCGACAATTTGGGCGGAATTATTTTTTTTAAAACAAATTTTTTTTTTAGGAAATCGTATCATTCGTTAGCCTAATTATAGTAGTCCGACATAGTTTGCGATTTATTTTGGACTTTTACCAAAGTTTAATGTCGAAAAATAGACCTGATAATTTCTTATTTTTTATAGTAATCAAATGTCTCTGAGGTGTGCAAACAGATATTGTGTCATAGTTTACTGTTCACCAGTGAGTAATATTCTGTTAGTGAATAACATAATAGAGTGAAATACGACCTCAAAATTTTAAAATGTTTTCCAACAAAAAGAACGTACAAACATTTCAGTTTTAATTATTAATAACAGTATGTTGTTTCTCAAGAACTAAGCTGCCTAACTCTAGCAATGTCATGTAGTATGACCGTACATATGACAACTGATTAAAATTATAGAATATTTATTAAGAAATAATTCACTTTAATAATCGGTCTTTAAAAAGTAGACAACAAACTTCAATGCGTCTATCATAAAATTTAATACTTATATGGATTTCTCATGGATGCCATTGTCACATTACCAAACTCTCATCTAACTACCCTTGAAGTATATCTTTTCTAATAAAAAAAAATCATCAAAATGGGTTGGCGTGATATTAGAGATATTCGTCAATTTGACGCGAACTTACTTAATGCAAACTCAAGACTTATATGGTTTTCTCATGGATGCCATTGTCAGAACTGGACCAAATTAAAAAGGAACCACACGGGAAGCACCAGCTTTAAAATAAAAAAAAAATCATCGAAATCGGTTCAAGCAGTCAAAAGTTCTGAGGTAACAAACAAAAAAAATACAGTCGAATGAGAACCTCTTAACTTTTTAAGTCGGTTTATAATATAGGAGCGACGCTACAAACAAAAATGTACACGTGATATTATTATCATGATATCGACTGCCACAAACCTACTCTATAACGGACTTCAAATAAAATACACCCTTCTTCCGCATTTAGACCGCTTTAGCAGAAACAATGCGAAACCATCGATCAAGGCAGACAGCTGAAACAATGGTCGTTTGCTCCAACCACTATACAACTATATTTGAAGCTTCGAAAAGGGAAAATTTAGGCCGAAGTTTCAAATAAACCGTGGGCGGCACGCCACTCGTCACAATTCATCTATCTCAATGACAATGTTTAACAACCTTCAACTTTTAATATTTACTTCACAAATAAGTTATGAAACAAAATCAAAATCATGTGGTATACGAGTATATATGTCTTTTTTCTGTTATTCTATATAATTATTAAGACAAAGTACGTCTGACGACCTTGGTTTCTATGTGGTGCTTCCTTTCTTAGGGGGAGACATTTACTATTTCCAAGTAAAATTTCTGAGCAAGAAATATAAGCGGATCTTTTGCAAAAGTATCATCGTTTAGACTAAAGTGGTATTTTGAATAAAATTAATACAATAGATAAATTCATGCTTTGTTTTGACCGAGGGATGTCCGTCCCGCACTTTGTCATCCAAAAAAACACTCATTACGCACGATGTCACCCGACACCCGCCTGCGAAATCTAGGGTAGCGAGACATGTAAAAAATCGTGAATCTGCGAGCAGCGACACGCGCGATTTCCCTGTATCCAACTTTCTTGTTATGGAAAACATAGCACTATATCCTCGAAAGACATCTCTATGATAGAACAGGGTAACGTGGACACGGCAAATGTCGGGCGATAATATCCTACGACGTCGTGAAGTTCTTCTCAACATGCTTCTTCATAGCTATTTATCTTTATGACGCAATATTTTTATTTAAATTTGTGAGATGTCCCTGATTGGTGAGTCTCTTAAGGTTTCGTGCTCCCTCTAGATATCCTTAAGTGTATAAAATGTTTTCAATAGATCATTCAATAGATCTTACAAAATGGTGAATAGTTGTAATAATCTGGTAGATTTATACGCGCGTCCACATGTAAATCTATTAAATCACTACAACTGTTTACAATTTAGTCAAATTTTACAAAACTGTTGTCAAACAACTTGCACAATCAAATAACTAATAATATAGTTGTTATTTAGATGTGATAATTCTATTATTTATTAACTTTTTTTTTTTTACGTGTGGACACCCCCACGGGTTCTCACCTCAGCAGAGCTGACGGTGAAGTGATATGTCGGACTCGAACCCACCAATACCACACGGTGTTCCGTCATAAGTGGGTCTACTGCAAAAGACCTGTGTATGCCCAAGAAGAAACCCATGCAGACCTTGGCCGCCACTGGTAGGGTATGAGCAGCCCTACCCGTTACCCCAATGCCAGCGCTCAAGGAGGCCGGAGATCATTCTGTGAATTAGTATAATATGGCTAAACATGTTTTATGATTACTTATTAACGTATATTATTCTGTTATAATATTGTAATCATTTTATTTTTGTATAATAATTGTTGGTTAACCTAATAATAAAAATAACTTTAACCGCGCACTTGGACTTTTCATACCTTGAAAAGTGATATGCACTCATTAACAAAATAATGGTGCCCTACCGACAAGAACTCCGTATCTTAATATGATATGTTAGTATATAACATATAAAATATGTTTTGGTTACTCTATTATCTCCAGAATTACATCTTACTACAACACGGCTCTAAGGTAGTTACATAAACGGGAGTGTAAAGTATGGTAATTTAAAGTACATTCTAAATAAATTGAAAAATTCATGTACTTTCAACAGTATTTCATCTCTTTTGCACAAAAATTTATGAAAATGCTGCTTACAGTGTAATTCCTCTAATATAAGAATTGGTTTATTTTAACATTCTTGATATTATTTATGCAATGCATGCAACTCACCAGAAGCCAAAATAGCCAACACGTTCTAAAGGCAGTCAGCCATCATTAACTGGCGATTACCTGTTAACAAAAGTAAATCTATTATCATGCGCTTATGTGGTATTCTCATACACATACTCCCGCTTATATCAATAAAAGGGTAGGCAGAGGCGCATCGAATCCTTATTTCGCCAACCATAATATTATTTAGTCCCACTTACGTACTGGCATGTATAATTGTATAATTTGTATATGTCGGATAGATGACAGTCCAATCCCTTAGTCGCCTTTTATGATATCCATTACACATTATGGAATTAGCCCTCACAAAACAATGTGTTCTACCGTTAATAGCTGACGGTTGAATCCGTGTTCGCTAACCTGATTGTATAAAAAATTAAAAATCTCATAAAATATTGTTAACCATTTCTCACTCATGTTTAAATGTATTTAGTTAAAAAAATATCGTTCAATTATAGCATGATTGAGCTCACTCACAAATTGTAAATTTTAAAGACAACTTTAACATCTAAATATATTGGTTGTATATATCTTTACAAATATACTATACGGGTACAAGGCCAGTGTCCATACCTATAGACCCATTTCAGTCCTTACCACTTTATCGAAAATTCTGAAAAAAAATCTTAATAATTTTATAAAAGTTATAATTAATAAAAGTTGAATTGTGAAATGCCTAAATAACAATAAAGTACTCGCAGAAAATCAGTTTGGATTCAGAAGTGGTAAGTCAACTGAAGATCCGGTCCTAATATTAAGAAACACAATTATTAAAGATCTAACTTAAAAGTCCAAGTGTATAGCTATTTTTCTAGATCTGGATTGTATTGGCGTTATCGGATTTAGCGATAGTTCATGATGTGTTTGCAAGAACCCTCAATTTTTGGAGTACCGCAGGGAAGTGTGTTAGGGCCAATGCTCTTCCTTGTTTTTGTCAACGATCTTTGTAAATAATCCCTTCACCACAGTCAAATCATTGCGTATGCAGGCGATACAGTTTTATCAATCAACAGCAAAGACTGGGCTGATGCCAAAACAAAGGCCGAGATGGCTCTATACAGAGTAACACGATGGCTGTCACTGAACCTTCTGACGCTAAATATGGACAAAAATAAATTTATTTTCTATGCTCCAAGCGCAGCCACCATCTCTGATTTTCCACTAACACTAACCTCACATACGGAATCGTGTAATCGCATCACCAACTGCGTCTGTATGCAAATCTTTGGCGTGTCTAAAAATAAATACCTAGGGGTCTGGATTGACAATCATCTTTCCTGAAAAGAACATATTAGGGTTACGGCTGCAAGAATACGTAAACTTATTTATGTATTCAGAAACCTTACATTAGTTCTGGACCTTAGCGCACTGAAATTAGTTTTCTTTGTCCTGGTTCAATACATAGCCGGGTATTGTATATCAGTTTGGGTGGTGTAGGCAAAACCGAATTTCTGACCCTCGAAAGAGCACACAGAGGCGATTTAAAGGTTCCCTATTTCTCAGTTGTATGACGAGCTGGAAATACTTACTGTAAGAAAATTATACTTACTAACTGTTATCTTACATAAACACAGGGAGTTCCCTTACCAACCCGTTTTCAATAGAAGAAGAGCCGATAGAGTCTGTACAGTCCAATTGTGTAAGTCTGGCAAAACGACACTTTCCCTTCTTTGCTCCCTCATTTTACAACAAAGTAAATACAATCTTAAATATTTATCCAGATCCACTCCAAATGTAAATGATGTGTCTCTAAATGATTACATAGTCTTACGTACAGTGAAATAGAGAAGTTTCTACTTTGATCTGGTAAAGAACAAATGGTATTTACACAAACAAACACACGGCCATACACGCACACACACAAACATATATACTCACTCATACCTACACACAAACACACTCTTTTATTCTAACTATTGTTTAGAGTCAATTTTTTTCATATTTTTTAAATAAACAATTTTTATTTTAGTCTGGAATAATAAAATACAGGTAATTAAAAACTCTTATACAACATGAGACATCAACAACTCTAACTAATGGCCGCCAAATCATAACAGTGCCCGGCGGTACTCGTAAAGACTCCACATCAACTACACATTCTAAGTTTAACGAATTTATCATTTACTGTTATTTTTTTTACCGTTATTAGCATTAGTATAATCTGGTCTTATCTGTATGAATTTATAACATAAGTAAGTGTAATAAAATAAATATTACTTCATTATGAGATATATAATCTTTAATCTCTAATCTTTTATGTTTTTGTTTAATAGCTTTACAAGCATTGCAATATTTTATTTATATAGTACAAGTTTACTAAATTATCATTATTTCAATATGTTATGTATCTATTATTACATTCATTATTTTACTACGTCTTCTTCTCTTATTTTTCAATACACCTGAAACTGCCCAACAGCTTCTCCTAACCACGTTATCTCTCCATACCATGGTTGCATATAGGGCCGATAGTTGAACTATTGACTTACAACTTTAAGTTATAAATTGTATTAATAACCTAGTGTGCAATAAAGAAACTTATTATTGTTATCATTATTACTTTTCCGTGTGACATGTTTGAATGTGCTATAGCTCTATAAACACATATATTAAGTTTATTTAATTTGTAGTGATGTAACGAGTATTATAATAGAAGTAACTAGGTATCTGCAGTATTACTAGCCAAAAATAAGGTCAGTCGTCAATTAGAACCTTGGGGGAGTGATTCGCTCGGACAACCCTGCTATGACAAGAGATTAGGGTGGGCACGGGCGTGGCGGGCGCACCGCGAAATGTCGCGCCATTTCACGGCCCGATGACGTCATGAACCACGCCTGACATTTTGGGTAAAGCAACAAACCAGCCCTACCCTACCTTCGTAGCTGATAACCAAAAGCTTAATAGCCTTCACAATTTTTGCGGGTTATTTGCTAGTACTGTTGCGGTATTTTACCTTGACATTTCAATATAGGTACTACTCTTGTAGTTAACTAACTTATACCTATCAACAGAATTGTATTGTGGCCGGTAGACACAGCAAAAGGAAATAATTCGAAGTCTAAGACATCTACATCTATCTGTAGGGCCTTCGCTTATAGAAAAGAAGTTACATAGCACTGCATAGTGCTCTTTCAAGTAACCTTTTGAACCTCAAAACAATACTATTACTCCAAAAATAATTCCATTTAATTGCAAAAGTAATATAGTTTTAATTAGTATTAATTAAAGTTCTATTAACTGTCAAAAATCAGTACCCAGAAAGCAAGCAAGCAAAGGAAGAAATCCATTCGAATGGTAATGGTTTCGTGTAATAATATTGACGGTAACAAACTAATATTTTCTAAGAATTGAGGCACAAAGCCAAAAGATCGGTACCAGTACTCCGTATGAAGTGGTATGCAAAAACCAGGGCTCCAACTGATACTTTTGCATGTATTTCAGTGATTATTTACTATATACATCACCTTACGTATTTTAGTGGTTATTTACTATACATCAGCTTAATTTATACTAATACAATACCTGATTCTAACATTACCTGAAGTTAACTTGCGATCGTAAAATACATTGCCTTTAATATGTATTCGTAGAGTAGGTCAGTTGTCATTTAACTAAATGCTGGGTTGTTTATTAAATTGTAACTTTACTGTAACCATTATGATCCGTTTTTTTTTTATTTGGAAATAAATAATTAAAAATTTTGATTTAGATTTAGGTCATAGGCTATAGTTTTCTTCTTCTTTCCTGCAATTTCAATATTGCTCAAGGCGGACTTAATGCCGTAGGCATTTTCTACCAGCCAACCTTCGGGTGATGCAGAGATGTTTGTGGCAGGTGTTTTGAATGATCAAACAGAAAAAAAGGAATGTTGCATATACTAGAAATACTTACATATACAATATATACTAACATAAAACCAACTATTTACACATATAGATATATATACATTTAAATAAATACACACACATACATATACATACATATATATATACTGATACACTGATTAAATACATAGATAATCGAGACACTTGCACAGTATTATTCCTTTGATTCCGCCAAAAAATCTCTATAGAGTTTACGTACTTTAACCTTAAAGGTGAGACGGTTAGTGGACGTCCTAACTTCTTGAGGGAGCGCATTCCAGAGGTTTACGGCTTGGACAGCAAAGGAAGAGTGAACCTTGCTTTTGTTATGAGAAGGGCAGAGAAGGAGAAGATTATTAGAAGAGCGAAGATTTCTATCATGGTTAGAGCAGAGATACTGGAAGTTAGATGCTAGGTAAGAAGGTTAGTTGGGTGAGTGGAGAAGGGAGTGCAACGTAGTCAACGCCGTCAAACTACGGCGTTGTCTTATTGGTAACCATGACAGCTGGGAGCGATAAGTGGACGTATGATCATACTTTCGCAAGTTAAATATGAATCGAATGCAATTATTGAGAAGTCGGTCAAGTTTGTTGAGCAGATCTGCATTCAGGTCGAGATAGCACACATCACCATAGTCGATAATTGGGAAAATCAAGGTCTGCACAAGCATCGTTTTTGTCTTCATTGGGAGAATTTTTTTAAGGCGATAAAGGCGACGCAGTATATTAGTGACCCTTTGACTGACATGAGAAACCTGAGTTTGCCAATTGAGGGTTGCGTCGATGTGCAAACCGAGATCCTTGACGAAGGGACCAATAGGCAGAATTGAGCCATTGAAAGTAATTCTAGCAATACTATTGGTATCAATTCTGCTTATCATTCTAGAGCTCCCTATAATGATCGCTTGGCATTTAGATGGGTTCACGGTTAAACCGAACCTGTTGGACCAACTTTTTAATGTATTTAACTCTCTATTTATACTACTTACAGCTTCGTCTAAGTTTTCCGGCCTTGCATGTGAGTAGATCTGCAAATCGTCTGCATACAAGTGATACGAACACTGAAGTTCATGGGTAATCAAATTAATAAATAATGAAAAAAGAAGAGGAGAAAGAATACCGCCTTGTGGAACGCCACAGTCAAGATCACGCCACGTTGAGGATGACTCATCGGTTCGGACAGACTGATGGCGATCTCCTCTTTCCCCTCTCCACATCCCCCTTCTCCTTTTTTTTTAGGCGGGCAGCGCACTTTTGAGCTGCAGGGTGTCCATGGACGGGGGTTGTCACTTACCACCAGGTGACCCATCTGTTCGTATATCCCCCTATATTAAAAAAAAGAAGTAAATAATACAATAATGCTTTACAGTGGTCTGATCTATAATTGGCTTTTAGTAATGTAGATAGAACCACCTAAAATGGGCCTACCGTGATAAATCGTAAAATGTGCAATTTAGACTCATTCGTAACGTCATTTAAAGAATTATCCCTTAGCTCTTAACTGTTTTGTACGTTCAACCATCAGCTTTACAGGATATAAAAAACATTGTTAGTGCCTAAAACATTTGAGGGATTCCTCTGATTTCCGTGGGATCCCATAATCAAATCCTGACTTGGTTACAATGGGACCACCGCAGGAATATACACTATCTAATAAAAAAAACAATAGAACCACAATTTGCAGAGAAATCAATAAACATACATAAAAAACTACATATAGAAATAAACATACAGTCGAATACAGACCTTCATCTTTTTCAAAGACGGTTAAAAAGACAATTGCTAAGGCGCCTGTCATGAAAAATATTAATAAGCTTTTTGAAGATATCGTGTAAAATATAATCTTGGTCCCTTAATTTTCTATGTGTGTATATTTTCATAAAATTTAAACGTAAGTAGCAAACTGGTTAAAAGTTATTCATCACTTATGCCAATAACTAATCTTAATATAATCGTTTGTGTGTCAGGCTAATCTCTGAAACGGGTAGACAGATTTCAACGAGACTCTCTTAGACAAGAACTGGTGTTTTAAAGAGCACCTTTTATTTTGGCAAAATAAATAGAGTTCCGAGTAAAAAAATGAATATCACACGAACGGAGCGAAAATTCTTCGTTCAAACTAATATAAACCTAAAAAAGTTACTTCTTAACAATTATATAAATCTGTATGAGTCGCTCGGCTATAAGTATAAAATAAGTACATACAAGCTCTTGTTATGTTTTTAAAAATTAACCTCTGAAGGTGAAAATAGGTTACATTTAAATATTCCAAGAAGCGATGGCTACATGACAACAGTTAGTTATTATAATTATTATTGTTATTTTATTATTATATTACCTTTATAGGCAGAGGCAATAACACGAAGACTACGATATTGAGTATTACAACTTCTAGTTGCGAAAAGTTCATGGCGATACGCGACATGTTGTCATATTTATGAATATTTGAAACAGTTAATTGGTCGAGGAACGTGAGAGTCAGCAGCCGGGTCGCACTACATCACTCACATTGTGAATATTTTAAAAACAAATTGAAGCGACTAGAAACTAGTTCGATAACTTACTGTGTAATTATGTGTGCAAGTAATCATATAGTCGTTATGTAAATTCAGATGCTTCTCTGAATTTATCTTTGCACAGTTACTGTTACTTTAACTAAACTTGGTGAGATGCTGGTGACAAAATTTCGTTTGTTCGCCCTTTTACGTGAAAAGTTAAAAAAAAATACTCTGCGGCCAATTTGATACGGAAGTTGTTTGAAGTTTTTTTATGCCAAGTAAAGTTATTTGCATTTTTTCTACTTCTAACAAATAACTATAGAATATCTATTTTATGTAGGAAGTACAATGCCCATTAAATGAAGTCTAGCAGAGAGCTAACATCTGACCGCTTGTCATATAATTTACCCGTTTTCGCACAACAATACTATATAAACGGCAATTAAATATGTCCAGATCCAAGAAAATTCCAGACCGCTTCCGAATATGGGTTTCACTAGAGACTTATGGCACCTTGGCGTTGCGTAAAAATGTAGCTTCACTCTTGAAGCTACATCTCGCTCAAGCGGTCAAGATGGAGAAGTTGGTATTGGGGTGCACCTACATAGAGATGAGAACAGTATTCTATGTGCGGCCGAACCTATGTTATAAAGTTGTAGGCGGTCGTCTGGAGGGAAATATTGTCTCGATTTGTTTAGCAAACCAAGCTTCTTCGAGGCTAATTTGGCCTTACTCTCTAAGCGACCGCGAAACTGGATTTCGCTTGATATATCGACATCAAGGATTCCGATGCCGGCTGATGCAGTTAGGGAAGTGATCTCAAAGCGAGGTGATACGACCAATGGCATCTTTTACGCGGTGAACGCGCAAACCTGTATCTTCGTGGGGTTAAAGTCCATATATTTCCAAGTTTCAGATTGGGGTCGACTTAACCTGGACTAGCTTAAGTCGACCCCAATCTGAAACTTTTTCTAAAGTTGGGTGTCGATCTCAAACACAAGTTTGGATCGACTCTCGACAACGTTTACCCGAGAAATGTTAGCGCGGCCGGTGTAGACGGCATCACTCGTCCGCATAGCAATGGATTCTGATAATCTGCAGCATATCATTAATATGTAGAAGAAACAGCGTGAGTGATAGCACACAGCCTTGGGTGGCACCAGAATTAACAGACTTCGAACCGGAGCATGCATTGTCAACAATGACCTTGATGCTTCTGTCTGTAAGAAAACTGATGAGGGAGTTGCATAGTTTCTTGGGAAGCTCATAGGAAGGAAGCTTCGTAAGAAGCGCTTTGTGCGAGACCCATTACTATTATAGACTGATACTATATTATAGACTGTACAAGACGCATCAGTCATCATCATCAGCTTCCGTGTAGAAGTACAAGTTTTAGTATTGAAAATATCGACGCTAAAACGGTACTACTAATACTAGTAACCTACGTACACTTTGACAATGACTAATCACAGAGGATATGACGGGCAGCGTACTCGTATTTACGAAACGATGACTCAACTACGTCAAAAAATAGTTTGATAATGAGAAACCACGAATCTCAAGGACGAATTCTAGACAATTGTCTAGAATTCGTGGTTTCTCTTCTTCAGTAGAGTTTATTGTTCTGAGCCATCGCCGATCGATGTCAGTGTAGATGCTAAACGCGAAACCAAAAAATAGGTCTTAAAGGCTACCTGACCTGCTACAAGGATCACTTTTTTTTTTTTTTTTATACTATAGGGGGACAGACGAACAGACGGGTCACCTGATCGTAAGTGACACTGCCGTCCATGGACACTTGCAACTCAAGAGTCGCAAGTGCGCTGCCCGCCTTTGAGGGTGATGAGGGATAGGGGATGCAGGGAGCGGAAAGAAGAGAGGAGGGATGAGGAGATGGAAAAAGGACAAAGGAGATGAGGGCAGAGAAAAGGGGGGCGGGGGAATTGGGCCTCCGGAAACCTCACTCAATTCGGGGAAATGCAACGCAAGCGTTACTTCACAACCGGTTTTCTGTGAGGCCGTGGTATCGCTTATTTCAGAATAATGTTGAATATGAATAATGTCGAAAGTGACCTGCCATGTTGGTCTCAGGCTACAAAGTTTTTTTATTCCCCATCATGTATGTATCTTGGTTACAATAAAGTCTTTCTTTCCTGTACTAATATGATAACTAAGGAGTTTTTGGTTTGTTTGTTCAATTAAAGATTTAAAATTATTCTTTTTGTATTGGATAGAGTATTTAATGACAAATAATACTACTACTAACTAATAATACAGGTTATAAAATATCAGTTGTAACCCTCAGGAGTAAAGCAAGTTGTATTTTGACTATCATTCATGGCCAGTATAACTTGTACAGTCATTGTAAAGATTTCTGTACCATGCCGGGTTAACATATATATTGCATGTAGCTTAATATATTGTAAACATATTTAAGTATTTTTTAGCTTTATAACTTCCTGAAAACAATTATAAATTCAAATTTTTAAATACCACCCGTTCAAAAATCCCTCCAAAGATTTCAGTTAATTTTTCTATAAACAAACCTCATTAACCCTGATTCATGGGCACTTTACTTTAGGTTTACTGATGATTGTGAAAAAAAGATGTCTGCCATTTTTCAGGAATAATGCAACCTTCAAGAAGAGTGTATTCCCAGCTAAAAGGATGGCAACATATTTTAGGTGCCCATGGGCCGCGGTACTCGCTTACCATCAGGTGACCTTCTTTTGCCCTCTTTCAAATAAAAAAAAAAAGCAGATTTTGAAAAAGTGAAAGAAAATGAAAGACTTTACAATGTTGTAATAAATTTGTAAAAATAAAATAGTTACTGCCTAAGGAAAAAATATGTTAATCACAGTAATATAAATTATGATTTAAAGTAAAAATTTATACTATTTTCACAAATAGGAACCAGTTAAATGTCAAGCAAATGCATTTACTCCCGGCTACTTTCAAATTACAACTAAAACATAAAATGCTGACAACGAAAATATAGCTTACCTTATAGCAGTTTCTTAAAAAGTTAAAAAAATATTTTATATGTGCCAACGCACGTGATACAAAGCAGTATGTATCTCTACCTACATAATATAATCATAATATTATATGATCTAGAATCAGAGATAAGTACATAAACCCTTTTTCACATTGTTAGCATATGTGAGTTATGAATATATAAGTCATTATATGAAACAATATATGCATGGAAACCTAAAGAAGTGATGATGACCATCATATTGTTTATGTTATTATTTACAACTAACTTTATTCCTTAGTGGTTTAGAAAGAAACGATTATTTTATACACAATCGTGTGTAATTACTGTTTAAAGTAGAGCTCATACTTTATTTGTATTGGGATTCCAACAAAATTACTCAATAATTCGTAAAATGTTTCAAAGTGAAAGTATCAAACCAAAGTTGACATCATTCAGGAAAATAACCAACATTAAACCATATAGGAAATATAGGGGAATACGTACATATGCAAGTTTCTGAATATTATCTGGATGTCGTCACTAGTTACACAATACAATAAAGAAATAATCGAACTCGATTTGCATTACTTGAAACTGTACAAGGGCATAGCGAAATTCACCACAATTCAGAATTCCGACGACCGACCAAACCGAACTAAATAAAGTAGCCAAAAGTACGTTCACATTCGTTTATAATGTTGCCAACCTAATTTCATCATTCTCGTCTAATCTATTACATTTCTAAAATTTTGGATCAATTCATAATATATTAAAGGTAATCAAATTAAACTTATTTATTTTATTTTAAAACCCATTTCATCTAACATATAATGTTATTTTTTCTATACAAAAAGTTTTTAATAGATTCCATCTGTTCAGGGTAAATTGAACTACTTGTATTATTAAAATGTATAATCAATCAACATCATCTAATGACACTAATGACATTTACTGCTACAGTGTAACAAGCCATAATCAGGAGGCTTAAAACTTAGGTAGATTTTTAATTTTTTATCAATACAAAACTAGTATCCATTGTAATGTTATTTAATTAAATTAAATTCTTTATTTGGAATTGTAATATAATGCTTTACAGAAATATTCTTTTAATGTTACCATCACGTTTCAGTTTATTATGCCTTTACACTGTTTACTGACCATTAGTTTTTTATATAGAAATAATTCATTTGTAGACTGTGTAGATAGAAATGACGTTTTTGTAGAAGTAAATAAAAACCGGGCCAAGGGAAATCTGTCTGGCGCACAGAGGATTCCGAATGCAAACGAACGTCATGTTGGATACATAATAAATACATTTGCCTTTTACACAACCGTTCCAAATAAAAAAATATTGAAATTGAGTCACAAATGGCAAAGATATCTCGTGACATGCATTCTTTGATCTAGTCCAGGGGTGCTCAAACTTGAACTGCTGGCGATCTACCTCAATATTTTTAGACTACTTACGATCGACTTGAGAGGCTGCAAGTATGTGTGGTGCAGGGTTGTCGTACATACACGATACACCCTACCTACCTAGGTAGGGTGTACCGTAGCATATATAGATATTAGCTTTCCGCACAATTTACATTATCTTAGTCAAGGTTTGGGTTAGGTTTACTTAAGTTCTTCTCTACAATATCAATGAAAAAACTCCTAGTAATTCAAAATTGCGAGTTTATTCGTTGTTACAAAACAAAAGAGTTACATATGGTGTTAAACTCAACTAAGGAGTGACTTTGGATCTTGAAGCGTGGCACTGCATGTCCTCAGCATACTTTTCATAAGATGGTGCGTATCCACTGAGTGCCAATCGCAAGCATGATGACATATGATCGTCAGTTAGTCGATTGCGATATTTTGACTTAATTATCTTCATTTCAGAAAATGCAGACTCGCACAAGTAAGTTGACCCAAACATTGCCGTCAGTTGAAGGGCGATTTGCCTTAGATTCGGATATTTATCTTCAGATATAAAACACCAGAAATTTGTATCAGATGCTGTAGCTTTGAGATGTATATCTGATATAATCTGCACCAACTCATTTTCAACAGAACATGAGTTCATATTAAACTGACTTGCTACTTCAGTGGTTAATTCCTCAATGTTTTTACATGAAAAAGGATAACTCATAAATGATGCTATATTTGCCAATTTACTGCAATCATAAAAACGCATTTCGAATTGTCCCAAAATATTTGATAATTCAGCCTCATACGTATCATAATTCAACTGAGGAATCCTTGCTTTCAAAGACGGAAAATGTTTCAGATCCTTTCTTTTCAGTTGATCTATCATAAGTTGCAATTTACTTTTGAATGCGTTTACTGCGCTAATCATCTCAATAATAGTTTTTCCTTTACCTTGAAGCTCCAAGTTAATGGTGTTTAAGTGCATTGTGATGTCAGTCAAAAATGCCAAATCAGTCAGCCATTTTTCGTTTTTCAACATCTCAGTGTCATCACCTCTTTCGTCTAGAAAAGCTGTTATTTCGGGCAATAATTCTTGAAACCTTTCTAGGAATTTTCCGCGACTCAACCACCTGACGTCCGTGTGAAGAACTAAATCAGTGTGTTCAGCTGACTCCCTATCTTCCAACTGCAACTTAAAGAGCCGCCATTGCAAGCTACGTGCACGGATGGAATTCACAATTTTTGTTGCAATGCCCATAATTTCCTCCGTGTTTAAAACTTTTGAACACAAAACTTGTTGATGTATAATGCAATGGAATGAAAAAAAATGAAGGGAATTCTTCATTAGCTCGACACAATGCCACAAAACCGTTCTTGTTTTCAGTCACTCCTAGTGCTCCATCGGTTGTAATGCACACTAATTTATATATTGGTAGCTTGTAGTTTTTTACAAAATTGATGAAAACGTCATATATATCTTCGCCACGGGTCTTCCCCTTCAGAGGAATGATTGTCAAAAATTCTTCCTTAGCCAACATGTCATTGAATACCATCCGAATAAAAATACACAGCTGGGCAGTGTCTGTCATATCGGTGTATTCGTCGAACTGTAAAGAAAAGTATGTACATTCCATGATATCATGTTTTAGTTTATCTGCGATGTCCTGACTCATGACTTCAATACGCCTTGTGACAGTCGGACGAGATAACTGAAGTTCTCTAATAGCAGACATGATTTCTGTTTTATTTTTAAAATCTCCAAATAAAGTCTCACCCGCTTCAATAAATGCTTCCTTCACAACCGATCCATCTTCGAATGGTTTCTTGTGTTTCGCCAATATATGAGATATTTTAAATGACGCGATCGTAGCAGCTTTTGATTGTTTGGCTGGTCTTGTGAACATGGTTTGTTCTTTTTTCAAACAAGATATCAAATTACTTACTTTTCGTTTTCCTAATTCACTCTGTGGCGGAAAATCCTTTTCATAGTTTTTATGAACCGTTTTATGATGCCTCTCTAAGTTACCACGCTTAGGTATTGCAACTGACGCACGACAAATAACACAAATGCACTTATCCTTCACCATACAAAAGAAAAATTCTTCCTCCCAATCGTTATTAAAATAATACGTTTTAGATTTCTTCACTGCACTCATTTCGCACTATTTAATAATAAACTTTGTATCGACGTAGTATCGCCTTCAAGTTACAATTCAGAATGACTCCAATTCCTGCAGGCGCAACATTTATATCGGCGTGAACGAAAGTCTCGAATGTTCCCGTCAAACGCGCCGCCCGAAATGGTCTAGTACAGTCTAGTCTAGAAACAACGCGGCTTTTCTTTGACAAGTACCGCGCGTTCCTTTGATAAAGCCGCCTTTTGCTGCAAGCAGTGTTATTACGTAATAAATTTTTGTAGTTTAGTTACCTACTTATTAAAAATTTTTTTCTTCTCAAGATCTACTCAAAAAGCACTCGCGATCGACTGGTCGATCGCGATCGACCGTTTGAGCACCCCTGATCTAGTCTATGATCTTCAAATTTTAAGTGAACTAACTAAAAAATATTACATATGATTGAAATGAGATCAACGTTGACTAGAAACGATGCATAAAATAAAAACTAAATTATAAATTCACACATTGTAAAGTGATGAGTTGATACTAGTAAGTTCTTATATGTCCATCATTGATCTTCGAAAATATATGACCGTTATTTTAGAAAGACAAACTTAATTTTGAATTTCGCTCCGAACTTTTTTCGTTTTCAACCACAAAATTTAAGTTTATGATGACAAAACCAATTTTATATATAATAAAACAACAAACAGATGTTTCAAGGATTTTTGCCTCTACTTGTACTGTAAGTCCTTACTTTTTGCCACACTTAGTGGTTCTAGGGCAATGGAAGTACCCTCTGAGTATTGATTTCTTTTCCGTTTCTTTTTCAAACAAAATGCCATGTGCATCCACTATAAATAAATCTTGAGTACTGAGAATCCTTGTAAATTCAGCTTTAGCGACTTCGTAGAGCAGATTTTAACATTAAGCCTAACTACTCGAATTGATAGAAGTTGGCAACACTCGGTTGGTCTATCTAAAAGTACTTTATTATTGTTGTTGGTCGCCAAGACTACAGTAGTATATATGATATACACAGGCAACTTTATACTTTTTTTGTCTACACAAAACTCCACCTGATGGACAGATATGCATAATTATTGTTATATATATGCATAGCCAAAAATATGTTATCATATATACTTTATAGTACAATAGAGCCAATTCTGTTGTTGATATCAGTAAACTAAAAATTCTCTTAAAATCTCTTATTTTAGTGAACTCTTATTATAGTAGAACCTAAAATAATTTCTCTTAATAATAATAATGCACACGGATTAATAGTTAAGAGCCTAGACCTACACCTAAAGAGGTTCTCGTTAGATGGTTGGATCAAGGGACTGATGCAGAAGGCAGTTTTCCTTGTCACGGGCGCATTGTCAGGAGGTTCCTATCTTTGGAGCCCTAAGCACCGGTATCTTGGTCCCTGTACCCGATGTCGGTGGTCTACTATTTTTACATTTTGTTATGTGTTTTTATATATTTATATTAACTTGAATAAAGGAGATAATAATAACTGGTAACACTAATTGTTAGCGTCATAATTTTTCATATTATAATTTATTATATAAAATTTTCAATAAATTGACAAAAGTATATCAAATTCACGTAATACATTTTGTACATACTATATATATAACAAGAAAAATCATGAAAATATATTATATAATATTTTCATGATTTTTCTGTAAACATACAAATAATTTATCAAGATGATAGCTCACACAGATCAACCACCAAACTGAAATAGAAATAACGTATAAACAATGATTACAAGAGCACAAGCCAGATACAGAGATGCACACCCTCTAGCTCCGGATTCGTCGCAAAGTTCCGTCTCGCAGCCTCCTTCGCACAGATCAGTGAAATCGGCGAGAAATGAGACGTCAAACTCCACCTCCAGCGACGAGTATTTCTCTCCGCAGACGTCGCCAACAGCTGTACGTCGGCAGCGGAGAGGCCACCCACCGTCTAGTTTAGGACCCCGAGGACCATTGTCCTCGAACAGGGTGGCCACTGCCGGTGGTGATGTGTGCCTCATGAAATGGATGGACTACTACTATGAATGAAAATGTCATGCGGGGATATTATCGGGCTATGGAGTTGGAAACTAACCTCACTGCGTACCGTATTCGTTTGGTGTCTCTGTTTCAGGAGCTTGAGCCAGCTGTCAACGTATTAGCACAACGACTATCGGATCAAGTGCGGGCTATACAGCGCTGTCACCTGCTTGATGATTGACCACACTTGAGAGTAATCGCTCTGACGTAAGGAATAGTTTGACTATCCCGTCTTCATCACAAACTATGCATTTGGTGACAAACAATACACTACAGTTAACGTCCATATTACCTGTTGATGAAGCTATATCTGTAAGTACCCAATACAATGAAAGACTAAAGAGTGCTTTGGAAAATATGATTCTGGAACATAGATCTATGAATCATCAGATTAGGGCACGTTTATCCCGTTTGCCTATGAATAAGAAAAATATGTCTCTAATGTGTGCCCAGGATTTGCTGTTGTCCGACTATTTCGATAATAGTGAAAAACTTAGTGATACGCACTCTATTCTGTATTGTGCGGCTGTCGCAGTATGTTGAGTAGCTGGAGTAAATTTTTTAATAAATACTGCTACTACTAAATGTAAACCTGCTGTGCCAGCCTGGCAGTATAGAATTGAACGACGTATCGCTGAGACTAGGACACTCATTGGTAAGTTAATGAGTTTTCGATCAGGCAATATGCGACCGAGAGTGATGCGCTTTGTGAAACAGGCATTCCTGGGTACTGACGTTAGTCCTCAACAATATATTATTTTTATTATTAATCAGAATCGTATGTTCCAAAGGATTGAGAGGTGGGTTTACCGAAAATGGGAACAACCTGATCCACGTTTGAATGACGGGTGTTTGATGATAATGCTACAAGTACATTTTGGCGTAACATCTGGTCCATACCTGTCACCCATACAGAAGCTGACTGGATGCAAGATGTCAGACGATCGTGTGAGACAATACAACAAATGGAACCTATAACCGTAACCACTGAGGACGTGGGTAGGGCAGTTCGTTCATAATCAAATTGGAAATCACCTGGTGCAGACGGACTGCACAACTTTTGGCTTAAGTGGTTCCGTAGCTCACATGCTCGTTTGGCATCTCAGTTCCAAGCAGCTCTAGATTAAGTTTCATTACCCCAATTTATGACCACTGGCTTAACCCACTTACTCTACAAATGTGGTGGTGCCATGGATCCTAAGAATTATAGACCTATAACATGTTAACCAACTGTCTATAAGCTTCTTACATCTATTCTGAGAGTAAAAATTATAACTCATTTAAATAAAAATTCGATCATTTCTGTTTTTCAGAAGTGATGTAGGAGTGAGACTCGTGGCACCAAAGAACTCCTTGTCATGGATATGGCCATTAGCCAACAAGTACGTCGTAATTGCAAGAATCTGAAGACATGGATAGATTACAAGAAGGCCTATAACTCGGTTCCACATACATGGCTTTTGAGGGTGCTGGAGTTGTAAAAAATTGATACAACTCTGTGCACTTTTTTGAAGTCATGTATAATGGAGAACGGTTCTTCGTTATCCAGGATGTCGGTAGATTATAGCAAATGATGTACCATTAAAGATCGAGTGAGGCATATTTGAAGGGGATAGTCTGAGTCCCTTGTGGTTCTGTCTAGCTTTAAATCCTCTCAGCACTCTGTTATAGGGTTCAGGGCTAGGCTTTAAGTTGTGGAAAGATTATCAAGTTATATATCACTTTCTATATATGGATAATTTGAAACTATTAAAGCCCCCAGTAAATTGCAACTGACAGCGTTACTAAAGGAGACTGAAAACTTTAGTAACTCTATCAAGATGGAATTTTGTGTAGACAAGTGTGCAGTCATGCACATAAAGAAAGGCGTAGCGTAGAATAGAATCTGAAGGAGTTGAACTTTCAGATTCAACTAAACTTAGATCTCTTTCTGCGTCTAGTGTAAAACAGGCATTGCAGTACCGATTTTTTGGCCGCCTGAAAAAAGTACTTAAAAGTCTTTTGTCAGACGGTAACAACGGACGACTCATACGGAACTAGATGTTATTGATAGAAGAGTCCGGACACTGATGACTGCATTTCGCATGCACCATCCAGTCATCGGTAATAAGATTGTATATGCCGCCAAAGTTTGGAGGTCTTGGTCTTTTAAACATTAAGACCCTACGCAATCGCGAGATATACAACCTCAGAGAATATTATCTTTACACCGATGTGGAAGTGCATCGTAATGTAGTAGCAGTGGACAATGGACTTACTCCGCTCGGTCTGGCTAAAGAGAACGGGTGCAACCCTTTAGTACTATATACTAATGATTGCAAGGAGGTATAGAAGGGCAAAGAGCTCCATGGTCGGTTCTATCGGGCCCTAAATGGGCCTGATGTAGACGTAAAAGCTTCTACATTCTAGCTATGGTGTGGTGATCTTTTTGAAGAAACTGAAGGTTTCGTCTTTGCAATTATGGATGAAGTTGTTATGACGAATAACTATTGGAAATTAATTCTGAAAGACGGTACGGTCGATATATGTAGGGCATGCCACCGTCCCGGTGAATCTATAAGGCATATTATTTCTGGTTGTTCTCGTATTGCAAATGGTGAGTATTTGCATAGACATAACCAAGTGGCCAGAATAGTACATCAACAACTTGCCCTTAAATAGAATCTTGTGAATTTATAGGTGCCATATCACAGGTATGTGCCCGACTCATTTCTCGAAAATTGTCGTTCTACATTGTGTTGGGGTCGATCTATCATCACTGACAGAACTATTATTGCCAATAAGCCTGATTTAGTCGTGATAGACCGATTAGAGCGCCACGCAATGGTTGTCGATATTGCTGTTCCTCATGACGATAATCTCGTGAAAGTTGAAAAAGATAAACAAATTAAATATTTAGATTTGTCTCACGAGATTGTCGATATGTGGAATATCGATTCGGTGATCATTGTTCTGATAGTCATATTTGCGGATTAATAGCTAAGATCCTCGACCAACACCTTAAGAGGCTCTCGTTAGATGGTTGGATCAGAGACTGATGCAGAAGGCAGTTCACCTTGACACGTCCAGCATTGTGAGGAAGTTCATATCTTTGGAGCCCTAACCACCGGTGTCTTGGTCCCTGTACCCGATGTCGGTAGTCTACTATCTTTTATATTTTTAAATGTATTTTATATTTATAGTGTATATTTAAAAATTTAATTTATATGTATATTAAATAAAATAAATAGATTTTTTTTTATGCAATAGGGGGCAAACGAGTAGACGGATCACCTGATGGTAAGTGACTACCGCCGCCCATGGACATCGCAACTCAAGAGTCACAAGTGCGTTGCCGGCTCTTTTCTTGAGGGTTTGAAGGTCGTATCGGTTCGGCTGGCGACAATTTGTTCCATAAGCTGGTTGTGCGAGGCAAAAAGCTTCTGGAGAAGCGCACAGTGGTGGAGTGCCAATTGTCCAGGTGATGGGGATGGATATTTTGTCGCGTATGACGATGTCGCAAACCAGCAGCCGGTATAAGTCAAGTCAGTAACAATTCCTCTGAACACTCCCCATGATACAAGCGATAGAGGATGCAGAGTGAAGCTACATCTCTACCCAACGCCAAGGTGTCAAGTCGATCAGAAATATCTTGGCAGTCGATGATGCGAGTCGCTCTCCGTTGAATGCCGTCAAGAGGGAGAATTTGGTACTGGGGTGCACCTGCATAGAGATGAGAACAGTATTCCATGTGCAGCCGAACCTGCGCCATATAAAGTTGCAGGCGGTGGGCCGGAGTAAAATACTATCTCGATCTGTTTAGCACACCAAGCTTCTTCGAGGCTAATATGGCCTTACTCTCTAAGCGACCGCGAAACCGGACTTCCCTTGATATGACGAGTTAGGGAAGTGCTCTCAAATTGAGGTGATACGACCAATGGCATCTTTTTAGCGGTGAACGCGCAAACCATGTCTTTGTGGGGTTAAACTGGACTAGGTTAAGTCGACCCCAATCTGAAACTTTTGATAAAGAAGTTTCGATTTTAGACACAAGTTTGGATCGGCTTTCGATGACGTTTACCCGAGATATGTTAGCGCGGCCGGTGTAAAGGGCATCACTCGTGCTATCGTCTGCATAGCAATGGATGCTGCTAATCTGCAGCATGTCATTGATTTGCAGAAGAAACAGCGTGGGTGATAGCATACAGCCTTGTGTGACACCAGACTTAACAGACTTGGAGTCGGAGCATGCACCGTCAACAACTTGATGCTTCTGTCTGTAAACCAGACAGAAACTCGGGAAACCCATAGGAAGGAAGCTTCGCAAGGAGCTCTTTGTGCCAGACCCGATCGAAGGCCTTCGCCACGTCCAAACTAACGGC
This sequence comes from Tyria jacobaeae, assembly GCA_947561695.1. NCBI lineage: Eukaryota > Metazoa > Arthropoda > Insecta > Lepidoptera > Erebidae > Tyria > Tyria jacobaeae. The sequence continues at coordinate 7,761,095 of OX387221.1, forward strand.
CAACGCTTCCCCCTCGGTCTCGATCACCTGTGCCCACCGGTGAGTCAAGTATACGAGAAGATCACCAGCTGAACGACCCCGACGGAAGACGTATTGTCGATCATTGAGGAGCTGGTGGTCTTCTAAGTACCGGAGGAGCTGGCAGTTAACAATGGATTTCATTATATTGGAGAACAAGGAGGTGATGGCTATGGGTCTTTTCCTATGTGCAGAGGTGGAAGGGATGGCTTACAAAAGTTCCCCTGGACAGCTTTGGCAAGAGACCAGAATGCACGAGTTCCGGAAGGGAGACTCACTAGTCTCTCGCCAATTCTGCCGATGTGAGCCGACTTCGCCCAAGCAATTACTCTTTTGAGAGACCTGGAGTCAAAGTTAAATTGCTTCTTTAATGTGCTGGTCTTTAAATCCCGCGCTTTCGCTGCATTAGCCCATGCTTGGTAACATTCCTGCTTTCGGCGGGACGCCGCTTTGCAGGTTCGATCAAACCCTGAACCACAACGTCCGCGACAGAGTCGGCAACGACATTGGGATCATCCGGCGAGAAGCAAACCTGCCTCCATGAGTTGGATGCAAAGAATGTTCGCATTCCATCTCAGTCTGATGATCTATAGTGCTATACGCGGCGACAGCCTGTAATTCGCGGCCGCAGTGAGTGAACGAGTGGCACTATACTCCTAATCAAGCAATGGTCTGAAGAGCCAAGAGGGGCCTCAACGGATACTTTGTAGCCGTCAGGATGTGAGGTCAGCAGAAGATCCAACAGTGAAGGCACGTGGCTTTCTGCATCTGGGATTCGCGTAGGCGTTGCTACCAGCTGCGTCTAGCCATATGCCAAGGCGAAATCGTGAACAGATCTTCCCGCATGATCGGTTTTGCGCGAACCAAGCCATTCGGCGTGATGGGCGTTAAAGTCACCAAGAATCACGATCTCTGTAGATGGGACCTGTAGAGGCTCTGTCCGGTCCGTTTCGGCATCACTGCTATGGGACCTGTAGAGGCATACGTAGATGCAGGGATGGTCGTCGCAGTCTACACGTAGCCATAAGATGGAGAGGTCCCTACCTTCAAGGTTGCCGAGGTGGCGAGAAGTGATATCATCTCTAACGTACACGCATACACCAGCCTTAGGAACAAAGGAGTGTTCCAGTCCGTACCCAGGGTAGCAGAGGTAGGATGTGTCCGCTTGAGATGATATCTGCGTCTTGGTTACAAAGAGCAAGGCCGGCTTTGCTGTCTCAAGGTGGTGGTGGACAGTGTCGAGGTTAGAATGTAAGCCCCTGATGTTACATAAATCCACGGTAAACGTGACAGGGGGTGCCATGGTATGCCGTCTCTTGCTCCGAGCAGATTTTGAGAGCGCAGTTGAGCCCCCCCCCCAGAATGCGAGGCAGCCTGGGCGTCCACGCTCCGGTATAATCCGTACTGAGGGTGGACGTCTAGGGGGGGATTCTCCAAGGCTAGCGCTGGTACCCCTCTGGGTTATCCTTTTTGTTAACAGCGCTATCATTAGGGGGGGTGGGGGATTGGTGGGGGTTTGGGCCTCCGGAGACCTCACTCATTTCGGGGAAATGCAACGCAAGCGTTATTTAGCGTTACTTCACAACTGGTTTTCTGTGAGGCCGTGGTATCGCACCGGCATGGCTCTACCACGTAAAGATAGTAATAATAATAACTTGACACATCTCACACTCACCAACAGCAGATAAACATACTTATAAACTTATAAATACATATGTACATATTACAGATACAGAACAAATGATCATGCTCATCACACAAATATTTGTCCTAGTTGGGAATCGAACAACCTCTGGCTTAGCAGTCAGGGTCACTAACCACTGGACCAACAGTTTTGTTTTTGACATTGTTGTCGCTAATGCTTGTAATATAATAGACGTAAAACCAACCAAGAAATGTGGCTTTATTTAACTAAAAGAATTACATTAGATAGAATAATTATGACAAAGATATTGATAGGTAGCGCAGTTACAAACGTATGACCAGAGTTGTCACTGTTACCATAAATACTACATTCAAGGAGGTTGCATATCGCCTCAATGCTCTTCTGCAGCCCTTTTTCAATGTAAGTGCTGCCAATCTAATATTATAAATTCAACTATTAATAAAACGGTATGTATAAAGAAATTACTATGAATTCGACATCATTCTTATTTTGTACAGAATTTTTAAGGGTGGATATTGACTATACATTTTTGTCTTTTATGTAGACATTGTTAGGGGTATCAATTCTGTGGGATTCCCCATTTTAAATAAAATGAACGTTCGCCATTACTTGACTTGAATTTATTTCCTAATTGTTATCTATATTTATATCAAACATTGGCTTCTACTGCACAGTCTGCTTAAACATAGCACACACATAACATTATTAACGAACACTTCTCTATTAATAAGGAAAAACTTTTACATCACAAATTACAACATATTAACTGGATGAGTTTCAATACAGTACTTATTTGGAAAATGCAATCGATCTGACATTGTAACTCTTTTGACCATTTCAAAAACATTCTTCATATATAAAACTCACTTGTAAGTTGCCAGCAATGCTCAATTACATAAAACCTATAAAATTCTCTACCAGCAGACATTCAGATAACAAAACATGTTTTCAAATGTTGTTGTGTTTAAATATTACAGAGATTTTAGTTTATCTATCTCTTCTTGTGATGGCGCTGTACTCAATAAAAAAGTGTAATCGTTATGTTTCCACAGCATGGTTCGTGTTTTTCTCTTCTCTTCCTATTGTCTTTGGTTTCTTCAATTCACTATACTTATACATATTTATTTACATTATTTATATTAAAACAAAGTGTTTCTGTGCCTGTCAGTGGTCCTGATTACTCTTGATACATTGAATACAGAGTTATTACTATTTAACAGATATACCATTATTATTATAACTTATTTTGTGTGACGATTTTCGTAAAATGAGCAGTATGAATATATCAATTGAAAAGAAAAGATCTGATTGCTCTGCCTTACCTAAAGGTTGGCAAAGGGAAGAAGTTTTAAGGAAAACTGGTTTGTCTGCCGGCAAAGTTGATGTTTACTATTATAGGTAAACAATATTTATTTGTTATTGTAGTAGTTTACTTACGGAAGCCAATAGAAAAGTTTTATATTTGGTTCAAAGTTTCATTACTCAAGTAAATGTCGGTCTCAAATCTATTCAAACTTTACTATCTGTTTAATATATCAACTAGATGATGATTTAAATACTGTTGAATTAATTTTAAGCAAAGAAACATGGTAACAAGATTTCATTATTTCATTATTGAATTCGGTTATGAAGTCCACTAATAAAGGGGATGAACATTTATACATTTTCAAAATTTTGTAAGGTCTTACCCTGTCTAACTCTACATTTACATCTCCATCACTAAATAAGGTATTAACATATGCTCACTACAAAACCAGCTCTTGGCGAAAAGGTCCTCAGTTGCAATAAAAATTTCTGTAGCCCAACAGGTAAAAAGTTTCGCAGTAAAGCGGAGCTAGTTCGTTATCTGGGTGATAGTACGGACCTGTCGTGTTTCGACTTTCAGCAGGGCCAAATAAACACAATGCTGCTGTGCAAGGCCAAGAAAGCACGAGCGCAGTTTGATTACAGGTTCCCATAAGTGTCATAACTTCTTCCACTTGTGTTGTGTTCATTAGTGCAGTCCTGCTTTGTGTCCCATTTGTATTTGTAATGCTGTTGATTAGTAGCTTTAATCAGTGAGGATTAGACTTTAATGTGTGGACATTGATTATGTTTTTCATTTTCTCTTTGTATGAATAAAACATAATCTTTGTAGTAGATATTTATACCTACACCAAATATGCACTTGCTTTTGTTACAAACAAGTAATCTTACCTGTTCAAATATTAATAAAATCCCTACACAAGCTTCAGCTTAGCCTTTAGTGCTTCATCACTTCATATATCATAGTGTCATAATAGAGAGTATCAGAGTTGCTTTACTTTTAATGAGAAATATAGGACCTAACCTCTTCCATTTATCTGTAAATATTTGCAGCATGATATGATAGTCACTATATTTAATATCAGGTTGATTTCAGCTTAAATTTATTTTGTCAAACTTTGGAACACCACTATCAATACTCATTGGATTTAGTGCCTTAATTTCAATGTTCTGTGTCAAAAATATTTTCTATAATGTATTGGTTAGTATTGATTTTTTAGTTTGTCAGATCAAATGAGTTGGTTTACCATATTTGCTACTACCCATTATCAAAATTTAATGTACAAAGTGCATTTTTTTTCAGTTTCTTCTTCTGTAGGTAGGTTGCTATGTAAACTTAAAAGGTTTGTATGGCATTATATCTATTTAAAATGTGGGATTTATTTAGATACTGCAATAAGGTGTTTTAAGCATTTAAAACAATATTTGTTACTATTGTAGTAAGTTAATCTTTTGTTCTGTATCTACTATGAATATAGTAGGCTTAAGCATATCTATTTATTTCAAATGCTTAATTACTAATATACCTAGTATGCAACTTATGCATCTTATGAGACAAAGGATAAATGGACTGCTATCATTATCTTACTTATTTACCTCATAGTTTTCTGTATATCTATAAATGGGTAACAGTAAAATATTTTTAGGGTACCATCCCTTACATTGAAAAAAGGAACAGTATACAATCACTTTATTGTCTGTCTGTCAAGACCTCTTTCTTAGGAACACATAAGAGTGATTAAGTTGTATTTATTTTATATTGTTAGTATTGTATTAAGTTTATTATCAAGTTGTCTTTGGGAAAAATCTTTTGGCTGTGTTTTTTTTCTATTAAGTTGACAATCAAGCAACCAGGTTGTCTGATGGAAAATGTTCATCAATGTTCTTTGAACAACAACAGTTCCAGGACATGGTGATCTAGATGTGTTTACTTTAACCACAAGTACTTTTATATGTGTGGTGGGGTAAATGGTGCAATACTCTTGTTATCATTGTACCCTGGCAATATATCCTGAGTAAAATGAACAGCCATCTTTTCCCTGACTGACTGTCCCCTGGTGGACTAATTACTGATATGACTTTTTTCTATAATGTCTTGTATATTAAATAATTTAAAAAAAATTGTTGGATATATAGTCAGTAGGTACTTAAAATTTAAAAACATTGTTTGTGCCAGGTCAGTCACTGTAAATGCAACCTTAACATTAATAAATAAACAGCATTTACTACTAACAAATAGATTTAGTGTTAATAATCATAACCATTTATTCATAAGTCACACCAAAATCTTTTTCTGTCTCTTAAAGGTGGTAGTAAATGTGTTGTATTATTTGTATTATAAAGTTGCTTTTAGTCTGTAGTATCTAAATTGTGTGATATGTTTGAGTGTTATATTTTGTTACAGCATGTTTGAAGTACAATTAGCAGAATAGAGGCCATTAAGCCTTTCTAAGAAAAGGTCTGTCAGACTTTGTACAATATTGCTTGTACAAAGCAAATTATATCTTCTGATTTGGTTTGTTTGTGTAATGTAGATTGCAAAAACAAGTAAGATATGACATGAGTAGTTGAAGCTTTAATCTATATAGATACAATGTGTTTTAAATAAGAAGACACCTAACTGTCAAACTGCCATATTGTTATGCATTAGAAGAATACTTTTAAACAAAAATATTTGATTAAAGTATAATCATTTAATCATTAAGTTAAAATCTGAAAACTTAAATTACGATAAAATCAATTGTGAGGTCTAAGATTTGCCGTATTTAATTATACTGTTTTATAATTACTCATTAGTACTTCGTTTGAGTTTCTAATGAAGTTTACTATTATGTTCTTATTTAAATCGCATAGTAGGGAAGTTGTAAAGATTAAGTATTTTTTTACAAAATATCGAAGGTAACTGTTTCCTTAGAAAGGCGGAGTGTTTGTGACACGTCAACTGGTTAAAAACAAAATAATTCACATACTTGAACAAAACTATTATGGTACTTATATGTATTTCATTCTAATAGACTCATTTTTAATACAGGGGTGTTCGCTCAGATGCTTCTCTGGTGCCACCAATTCGTCAAACAGCATCTATTTTTAAGCAACCAGTTACAGTGTATAAAACACAGGAGAGCAAAGTGAAAACTGATCTCAAACATGGTACACAGGAAAAGCCCAAACAGTTATTTTGGGAAAAAAGACTGGAAGTAAGTTATTGAATGTTTTAAAAAATCTAAGGAATATTTTACATCACCATGACTAGAAGAGATACGTCCATACGAATTTCTTCTATATAACAATTTATCATTATTGACGATGCTTATATTATACATGGCTCCAGTCCATACTCGGCCACAAATAACTTTTGAAAAAGTATATGTATAATATCACCAACTATATAATAATATATATTAATTGTTATAAGTTGTAATTTTCTTCATTTGCCACCTTAGAGGTGGACTATTTTCTTAAAGTTAAAATGGTATCAACTTCTACTATCTTTTCCATTAAAAAAAAGTAATTTTAACATTGGTTATCAAACGCTGAATATATTTCTTAATGTACGTATACACAAAAAACACTATGAGCTTACCACACTGTAATGTTAGGTAAACAAAACAGATATGCATTTATGGCTGGTTTATTCAGTTTTAGTAAATAACACTACAAAGAATCGATGTGATTCGATTTTCAGGGCTTAACTGCGTGTGACGCAAATGGAGTGATAGGCACTACATCCTTGCCTAAGTACATCAAGCCACTGGGCCCCTACAATACGGACGCTACGATTATTCAGTCCCTGGCCACAGCTCTTCACGTATCATCACCACCCATAGCCGGTAAGGATATATTTTTATGTGCTTCTTATTGTCCTGTTAAGAAGTAGCTACAGCCTGTCAGGTACAGTGGTCTCCAAACTTTGCCTTAGGGCCATACTGGTTCCAAGGGCGAAAACCATTGTAATTTTTCCACTATTACCTGAAATTTAGCCGACCCCACGAACATACGAATGTGGATGCTTGTTAGGGTAGACAACATCGCAGAAAACATATCATTTCGGCTTTCTAACAAAAATGGTCATCTTGAGTAGTTTTAGCACTCCGGTCTAGCAGTCAGGGTCAGTAACCACTAGACCAACAGGCCCGTCAATATTTGTTGTTTGTAAGCTATAATTGTTGTTTTTTCTTTTTTTATTTATTTTGGCACAAACAGTAATTTACAACAAAAGTACAAAATATACGAAACGAGTGCCGTAAGTAATGACTTCATGAGTCAGATATTATAGATATATAGCACACGATAATCGCATATTCACATTCGGGGTGAAACAGCAGCAGCAGCAGCGAGAAATTACTCTTATCTACTTACGCGGGTTATGTACATGGTAACCTACTTTGCTCGTAACCCATAAGTAGGTTTTATGACATTATACTATATCTGTTCCCTCAGCTATACTTTTGCATGCAAAAATGTAGTTATTCTACCGCCTATGGACAAGACCAAGACCCGCAGCTCAAGAGTCACAAATGCGTTGCCGGCTTTATACGCTCTTTTCTTTAAGGTCGTATCGGTCCGGAAATACGGCAGGCGACAATATGTTTCACAGGCTGTTGTGCGAGGCAAAAAGCTTCTGGAGAATCGCACAGATGTGGAGCGCCAATCATCCATGGGATTGGGATGGAAATTTTGTCGCATAGGATGATGACGGAAACCTGCGGCCGGTATAAGTCCGAAAAATTCCTCTGAACACTCCCCATGATACAAGCGATAGAGAATGCAGGGTGAAGATACATCTCTACGCAACGCTGAGGTGTCAAGAAACCGATCAGAAATATCCAGGCAATCGATGATGCGAGTCGCTCTTCGTTGTATGCGGTCAAGAGAGAAGCTGGTACTGTGGTGCCGCTTTATTGAGATATAGATAATTGTTTATATATCTTCTGTAGCGAATTAAAGATAACAAAGTGGACTGTATAAAAATGTAATTTGTGGGTAAAAACAATACAAGTTGGAGAAATGCGCACGCGTCGATGTCCGTTCGGTCGTGGAGTGAGTCGGCAGCCCGCGCGCTGTACCATATACCACCCTCCGCGCGCCTCTCCGCGAGGGGCACGATTCGAACGCTGTGCGCTTGAACAGATAATAGTATTCCCTGTGCGGCAGAACCTGCGCCATATAAAGTTGGGTTGGAGTGAAATACCGTTTCGGTCTGTTTAGCGCATTTGAGGCTAATTTGGCCTTACACTCTGAGTAATCGCGAAACTAGACTTCGCCCGATATTTCGATGCTGGCTGATATGCAGTTACTTAGTTTTATGAATTCATCTTTGTTCCACATATAAGAACCTAATGGCCTCAATATTCCATCGTAGAAATAAATTCCTAATACATATCTTAAAATACCGTTTGTATTAGTTGCAAATGGTGGTTATCCATGAATTAATTATTTGATGAGGCCTTTTTCATTTAGAAATATTGAAAACACAAACTATTTACTCAAGAGCTCGCAAAAGTGTAGAGTGCTGTTTTGGTAAATGGCAGCAAAATGGAAGATTTTGCAGAAAGCTATCGAAACCAAGGTTGTTACTGCTGTTTCAATTACGAAAGTTGTATGTATTCTACATAACTTTGTTATGACGAAAAATCGATCTTCTTTCAACAGGACATGGATTCTATTACTAGTGGACCAATGTCCACCAGGGCTCAATCAATATAGATTTTCAAATAGCGCATTACAAACTAGAGACATTTTGTTGAATTATTTCATCGGACAGATCATCAGAACAACTCATTATACATAATATAAATTAACAGCAATTATCACTTTTTAGTACTTACGATCTTTCTCTACTTCGACTGCTACTTCCTCCCATAGTTTCTTTAAGACAATTGCATTTATATGATGCACTCTTAGCGACTAGCGAAGGCGCTAAGCTTCCGGTTAACTTTCTAGCATGTTCGTTTTACTAAGTTATATGCTAGGTGACGGTGACTCGCTTGGTAGCCGCCTGTCAGTGTAGACTAAGAATAAAAAATTAAGCTACATTTACTATTTTAAGGCTACACATAGCACTACTAAAAACTGATCACCTTTTCGAAACACGTGTTGACGAATATTGTTGTAACTGTCACTTCCTATGAGCATCGTTTATGCTTTTTTTTATAATAATTTACAGGACAAAACGGTTCCAAGCAATCGATACTCGAAAACCCGGGTGTTTTTTTAAACCCTGAGCAGCCGCTCATTGCAGCAGTGACGATCACAAAAGAGGATGTGCGGCGCCAGGAGGAGCGTGTGCGGCGCGCGCGACAGCGCCTGCAGGACGCGCTGGCCGTGGCATAGGACCGTGCCGGCGACGTGGAGGCGCGAGCCGGCTCCGTCGCCGACCTCTCCCTCACATCGCGACCCTCGGATTCCGCTGCGCCCTCCCCCAAACCCGCCTCCACTGATTTTAACACAGAATGTAACGATTAACTACCACAATAATTAAATGTGGCGTAAATAAAAAAAAATCACACATCCTAGGTTGAAACCTTGATTTTAGTTATAAAACTGTACAGTTGTAAACTTGGTAGAACAACTAACAACAATTGACACTTTTGATCTATGGGAAGTACAATCAAATAGGTAATTTCTGGTATAATTATTCTGGTCCACCAATTGAAAGGTTGGACTTTGATTTTGTAGTGTTAATGTATTATATATTTCAATATGAAAATTATTAGTGCAAATAAATCTCTTTCTTAATATAATACAGAGAACAAGTTAGCATATTGAAAAGTTAGCAAAGGAATGTTGGGAGTACCTATATGTTTAAATATACCATGATCTATCAATGTATATACATTAATCTTTAGGTGTACACAGATAGATATATTTAATAAATGATAAAGGAAAACAAAATAAACAATTTCATATATTGCGATTTGTGTTTATTTTAATTAATTAATTACATAAATAATACAATGGGAAACGAGTGTAGTGCAATTTGGAACTGACAATATTACAAATACAACCATAATAAAGTCAATGTCGACGAATCTGTTCAGAATTGCGCGATTAAAAGATTTTACATTGCTAAAATAATTGGAATTTTAATTAAAATAATCGAATACTCCTTGCCTTACCTTACCTTAGTACAAGGGTGGATGGAAAAGTTCTCGGCCTAGATAGGAAAACAAGATAAAATGCATACAAAATTATTTTGTCTTTAGCTCTATGCACTTCTTCCATCTGCTCTCCAAAGCTTCTACATTCGTTTTAAAAGAATCTTCAAGGTTGTTAAAATATTCATTTGCAGCAATGGCCTCTTGATTGAAGAAAATTTGTGACACCCAGGTATTTTTTTTAGGTTTGGGAACAGATGAAAGTCGGAAGGTGCTAAATGTGGAGAATAAAACAAAATTACGAATTTGAACCATTTATCCTGATGAAACAATACTTTCTTTCTGAGCAACCTTGATGTTTTTCCTAATTCCTCAAGTAAATGGCGCAAAAGAGTGTAATAGTTTATTGTTGCGCCTTTCGCCAGCTAATCCACCAAGATGACCCCCTAGCATCCCAAAAATTATCCGGCAGTTATCACCTTCCCAGACAACAAAATTTACATCGCTTTCTTTAGGGTCGGTTCACCAGATTTTTCTATTATTACAAATCTGTTAAAAAATCCTGGATTAACTTTGAACAATTCTAAACTGTCCCGGGAGTTTGCGAGTCCAACTCGTTTTGCTCAATTGAAAACAATCTGGCTACTCATCTAGAAAACTTCAGAAAAATCAAGTTAATTAACAATGATATTTTGTGTTCGTTCATACAAGATGCCTATGATGTCTGTTATCTCCCTGATAATTAATCTGCGGTCTGCGAATACGTCGTGGGTCGGTCGAACCTAGGATCAACTTCAATACTCTCTCGTCCACGTTTGAATTTACCCACCCAATTTTATAGTGTCAATCTTTACTTACATGTCATTGTGAATCTCTTGCAACGTTTACATTTGTACGAATCGTCTTACTTAACTTTCTCTTACTATATAATGACAAAACACCGAACACCTAAGCCAACCTAATGAGGGTAGTATTACTGTATAATAATGATTAATATCTTAGGCAGAAAAATTTTCAATCCACCCTCGTATATCTATAATAAATGTATTAATATGTTAGCAAAAAGCGGATTTAAGTCCAATGATTAGCAAAAGCTATTATTAGAGTTCAAATATGTATTGCTTTATTAGATTCTTAGGTAATATAGCGATAAAAAAAAATCGCCAATTGGCCTAAGAAATTGATATAGGTTAATGGAACATTTAAAGGATTCTAAAATGTTACTATTATGGAACTATTTTAAAATGGACGGCTGCTATGTGCAATACACACTGGAAAGCTGGCGTTTTGTGTCTAAATGGATATATTAAAATGAAATTACTTTATGACATTTAAGAAATAGCATCAATCGAATAATTTTAGATCACCCTCTTGGCTCCTTTTGTATGTATATGGTGGTCCCATGACTCCCATGCTACATATCACTAATTAACATGTAAATCGTAACAGCTAATTCGCGTTTTAAAGTCGATTCCATTGGGAGATCATATTATTACTATAACTAAGTAATCCTTATCACAGTTATACTATTTCAATGTTACATGTGAAAATATTAGGGATGGTTATATATGTTCTGAAATTGATACACATGCCTACCATGTCAAATGGCCTTGTTAAAATATTGTATTGTTCAAACAATGTGTCAGATCTGTTTGTCATTTGTTAATATTACTTAACTAAGTATTTTTACTTATAACACCCTTATACTAATTACTACAAGGTAAGTATCCTAGAGATGCAATACTTGTACACATAATTATAATTAATAATTCGTAATTCTACAAAATTCAAGAGTATGTAATTATAATGTGCAATGAACAGGGTTTTTCTCTCAGCCTTACGGTCTTTAAGTTATAAATGACTAGAAAGACTTGGCTTATCAGATATTGAAACCCTTCCTTAAACCCTCTTCCAATAAACAATGTTATTAACAAGCTTTAGTGAAGTGGTAAGTTTTAGGTAATTTGCCATTCTTACCTTTAACATGCTCTTAACTATTAAATTTTTAGAAATATATTGTTATTTCACCTAATGACTAGAATGAAAAACAGTCGTCCATAAGATTTATTATTAAATTCTACTTTATAAAAGCCTTATATTATTGATAATGCATAGTTGAATGTAAATAACTCTAAAAAGGCCCCATTTTAAGCAAACTATTAACCACACTAATAATTGCATCTTTTTCGAAATAATGTAATAATTTTTTATTAATATAATATCAATCTATGTATATAAAATAATCTTGTATAATGTTTTTAATAAGGCAATGTACGAATTACCTATTAAATAATAGATAATGGTGATTATTGACGTGGAATGCATTTTGAACATTATAACTGATATGTATGTAAACAAACAAGTTCAATTAAAAATCCTCAGTCTATAATCTGATACATAAATGATATGTCCAGTATGAAATGCAAAATATCTTAAGTCCAGGGATAAAAATTGGAAAAAAGTATTGTACCTATGACATAATATCCTATAAAATAATACTGTATCATACGTGATTGAAAGTCTGGCATTCTTCTTGATATAATGAATGTTTTCCATTTGCTATACATATTGTCAACACCCTCTAAATTTGCTATTGACAAATGATGAGAAGGAATTCGCTTCCCAATACCTGTCCGACGGAAGTGTTCATTTATAGTATTTTGATCTGAGGTTGGTGTAGGACCAGCACTCATGTTACTAGAACAGACCCAATACAATAATGGACTAGCAGATGCTAAAAGTCTGGTTGACACTTGAATATGTACAAAAATTATGCAAAATATACAAAGAAAGAGAATATGTACTACATAAACAAACATTGTAGGATCATTGGCCCCAAAACATTTATAATATTGCTTTGGCCTATAAGCCATCCTATTAGAATATCCAAATATATTTATTTTTAATCCAAGTCTAATACATAGTCTAATATTACAAATAATGTAGGATAAACTGTGGTATAATAATATTAAAATAATTGGTGCAGCTAGAATGAAGTTTGGAATTTGTTTTACTTTATAATATTTTAGGAAGCCAACATTCCAGTATTGACTTTGAACATAAGAATATGACATTGGAACAGTGTAGTTACACCAAGGGCTCTCGGCAGTACCAGGTAAAACATATTCACTATTAGATAAGAATTCAGGTAAATTGTGATCACTAGGTATACAATACTTAACATAGTTATATGTTTGAACTAGAACAAATGGCAACACTGCTAATATCACAGTTAAAAATAATGACACACATGATGTAAACAATGGCAACAACAAGAAAGGCAATATTAACTTGTGTTTTAAAGTTTTATATTTGTACACAATTTCAGGTAACATTCTCTCGATAACATTTTTGAAACTAGAATAAAATATAAACCCTAAGTTAATCAAACCATTAGATCGAGTGATCATTGAAAGTCCTGTAGGCAGGCTACTTGTTATATCAATATTTGCGAACCTTAAACTTTCGTTCTCTGTGCATTTAAACATTGCATAAAAAGACATCCATGCAAATAATGTTTCTGAATATGGAGCTGTAAAAAATATGCTTGCAGGATTGATACAGTACAATATAACTGATTTATATGCTCTACATTCACTACGTAACACTCTTAAACTCAGTCTGTGCAATACATCAGCAGATTTGATAAACATCACAATATTTAAAACTGTAGCTGATATCATCAATGTACTATGAAAATTTAAAAATGTCCCAAATAAACTACTTACTCCATATGCAACATACCTTACAACTAAAGGATAGAGTGGAAAAAATGGCAAACAATTTTCATACGTATATCCAAACTGGGCGATATGTATAAAGTACTGTGCATCCCATCTTTTCATGCCGCCCAGTAATTTATTCACGATTGTATCGCCGTACGTTTGACGCAAGTTAGGATCTTCTGGACTAATAAAGACGTTGGCATCATGATCGGGTATAAATAAGTTACTTATTGCTTGCAAAATAATTACTACAATTCTTGAGCTGAACGCAAACCAGAGAACCTTTTGCCGAGGTGAATACATGATCTTATCTGAAACAAAGCATATAGTATCTACAAATTCTATGTTTAATTGGAAGCAATATATATAAAATACGATTATTACCTTAAATATATCAATATCACAACTAAATTAATTCATAATTTAAGAATAATGTAATTATTTGTGCATTCTTATCTCTCACGACGTAACTTTAAGGCATAGGTAAGGTAACAATGACAGATTTATAAACATGACAGCTAAGACTACTAATACCACAGATTACTAAATAGTTACTTTGTTCTGGCGCCTGTTTAGCGTGACTGATGCTATTGCCATCCCAACTCCTCTAGATAATTTATCAAAACTCTGGTGTCGCCAATGACCTCGGGGAGAGTCCTTGGAGATCTCATGTGTTTGGCCTAGTATGTGGCCATTCCTGTGCACTCCAGAACGATGTGGCAGCCGTCTCTTCCTCCTCCAAGCATGCTCTGCAGAGGGAGCTGTCGGTTACACCTATTGATATGTATTGGCAGTACTATCGTGAGTGCACAGCACTAGTCGCATCAAACTTTTAGATTAGAGAAGAACCTTGCTTTTTCTGTGTGCGTGCCATAGCGGCTCATGTTTCCCATTTTTAATAAATATAAGAAGAGTCAATCCTAAAGCGAGAAACGGTATTTCATTTAATTTACTCCGAGTACTGGAAAGCCTAGGACACATACCTATATTAAACATGTTTGTTAAAAGGACCATGACATCCAGACAATCCAGAAGGATATCGCAGCCAACTCTGATCCTTTTGTAGCTAGATCGTCGTAGATTGTAACCTTTGATAAATTGCAGAGTTACGTGGTTATTGTTATTACATACCTCCGTGATGGACTGGTGACAGTCGTATATAAGCTTTAAGGTGATGATAATGCTTTGTAGGGACTGTAATGTTGATTTGCTGTCTTAGAGGGTTCGAATGGAGTAGTAGTTCTTTATCTTTCTTACCAGCGACACATGCCGTTGTGATGATGCCCGTATACTCTGCTTTGAATACAGTTTTATGAGCACCTATATGTGAACCTGTGGCAATATTTATATTTAGGTCATCTGAGAATACACCGTACTTTTTTACTTCTTGCTGAAAACAAATCGCTTTGGAAGCTTATCTCTATCACTTACCGCAAACAACATAGGTTCCTTTTAAATTCTTTAGAGGTCTCTAAGTGTCAGAAGCTGTTTCTTGTGTCGCGTAGTGCCGGCAGATTCAGTATTGCTTCTAGTGCTGTTGTAGGTGTAGTGCGCATTCATCGTATGATTACCATATAGGCTAGTCTTTGGGAGTGTTGTAGTTTGTATTCTAGTTGGAGTTCAGTATTGAACAGTTATGGCAAAGTGTACTTGCACAAAACTTCTTTGTTTGTAAACATGACCAGTTTTTTACTGGGTTAAGTGATAGGTCGTTGTATTTACACCATTTCACCACGATTCTCAAAGCTTCAGGATTCGGATTAGGATCGCTTGGTTAAGCAGTCGTGTTTTAGCATACAATATAATGTTCTTATATAATAACAACTAACTAATTACCACTTGAATATTTTTTTTTTTTATGCGATAGGGGGCAAACGAGAACAAACGGGTCACCTGATGGTAAATGACTACCGCCGCCCATGGACACCCGCAACTCAAGGGTCACAAGTGCGTTGCCGGCCTTTTAGGTAGGAGTACGCTCTTTTCTTGAAGGTTTGAAGGTCGTATCGGTTCGGAAATACGGCAGGCGACAATTTGTTCCATAAGCTGGTTGTGCGAGGCAAAAAGCTTCTGGAGAAGCGCACAGTGGTGGAGTGCCAATCGTCCAGGTGATGGGGATGGATATTTTGTCGCGTAGAACGATGGCGGAAACCAGCAGCCGGTATAAGTCCGAACAATTCCTCTGAACACTCCCCATGATACAAGCGATAGAGGATGCAGAGTGAAGCTACATCTCTACGCAACGCCAAGGTGTCAAGTCGATCAAAGATATCTTGGCAGTCGATGATGCGAGTCGCTCTCCGTTGAATGCGGTCAAGAGGGAGAAGTTGGTACTGGGGTGCACCTGCATAGAGATGAGAACAGTATTCCATGTGCGGCCGAACCTGCGCCTTATAATGTTGCAGGCGGTGGGCCGGAGTAAAATACTGTCTCGATCTGTTTAGCACACCAAGCTTCTTCGAGGCTAATATGGCCTTACTCTCTAAGTGACCGCGAAACTGGACTTCGCTTGATATATCGACGCCAAGGATTCCGATACTGGCTGATGCAGTTAGGGAAGTGCTCTCAAATTGAGGTGATACGACCAATGGCATCTTTTTAGCGGTGAACGCGCAAACCTGTGTCTTCGTGGGGTTAAATTGGACTAGGTTAAGTCGACCCCAATCTGAAACTTTTGATAAAGAACGTTTACCCGAGAAATGTTAGCGCGGCCGGTGTAAAGGGCATCACTCGTGCTATCGTCTGCATAGCAATGGATGCTGCTAATCTGCAGCATGTCGTTGATATGCAGAAGAAACAGCGTGGGTGATAGCACACAGCCTTGTGGGACACCAGAATTAACAGACTTCGAGTCGGAGCATGCACCGTCAACAACGACCTTGATGCTTCTGTCTGTAAGAAAACTGGTGAGCCAATTGCACAGTTTCTCGGGAAGCCCATAGGAAGGAAGCTTCGCAAGGAGCGCTTTGTGCCAGACCCGATCGAAGGCCTTCGCCACGTCCAAACTAACGGCCAACGCTTCCCCCTTGGTCTCGATCGCCTGTGCCCACCGGTGAGTCAAGTATACGAGAAGATCACCAGCTGAACGACCCTGACGGAAGCCGTATTGTCGATCATTGAGGAGCTGGTGGTCTTCTAAGTACCGGAGGAGCTGGCAATTAACAATGGATTCCATTATCTTGGAGAACAAGGAGGTGATGGCTATGGGTCTGTAGTTGGACGGATCCGAGCGATCTCCTTTTTTAGGGATTGGGTGCACTAGAGCTGTCTTCCATGAGTTCGGGACTACGCCAAGAGAGTAAGAAAGCCGATAAAGGCGCGTTAAAACCGGTGCCAACTCTGGAGCACACGTCTTCAGCACGATAGGAGAGATTCTATCGGGCCCACTCGACTTATGAACGTCGAGGGAAAGAAGCGCTTTACGCACTGCCCTTTGTGTAAACCGGACTTCCGGCATGCAGGTCTCGCACTGCGGTATGGTCGGCGGTGCGTTTCCCCCGTCGTCCAGGGTCGAGTTGGACGCAAAGAGTTTGCCCAGAAGATCGGCTTTTTCTTTAGCGTCGTGGGCTAACGAATTATCTCCTATGCGCAGAGGTGGAAGGGATGGCTTACAAAAGTTCCCCTGGACAGCTTTGGCAAGAGACCAGAATGCACGAGTTCCGGAGGGGAGACTAACTAGTCTCTCGCCAATTCTGCCGATGTGAGCCGACTTCGCCCCAGCAATTACTCTTTTGAGGGACCTGGAGGCAAAGTTAAATTGCTTCTTTAATGTGCTGGTCTTTACATCCCGTGCTGTCGCTGCATTAGCCCATGCTTGGTAACATTCCTAAATTTTTCCTACATTTCCGCGGCGTGTGGCGCGAGTGATTCATGCCTACTGTTAGAATCTGAAAGTATGAATGGCCGTAGTCAGTTAATAAAGCGAAGTCCTCATGCGAAGCCAACACAAGTGTCAGCCGATCCTTAAGGAACAACCACCCAAAGACAAAAATTTGCTTAGCGAGGTAATACCAACGCCGGACAATACCAATCTTTAAAACAGGTCATTCATGCGCACACCACGATACAGCACCTGCAAGAACAGCGAGATGTGTTGAAATGTTTACGTCAGTTCAAGGTTATGGTAGACAATTTGAAACCACAAGAGAATACCTCCTTTGCTGATATGGTAAAATAGATGCGGATTAATTTGTCCGCCCAAGTAACCTAAGCACCGTGGCTTTTTACCCTAGTGACAAGACCAAAATCAGTGACGACGCCGTCCTAGAATAACTGTCGTAGGTGTACTCGCAGCTCTGACCCGAAAAAGAGGTATTTGAATGTAGATATGGGCAGAATTTAGCCGATAAGTTCCCTTTTATATCATCATATTTAATATATACATATCACAATCTTACCTGATTATGATATGAAAAGCCTTTCTACCTGTAATTATATACTGGCGGTGCCGGCTAACATTAGAAAGGCGCTAATTAATCAAAACAGAATCTACTGGACGTCCTGCCCAGTTAGAGACTTCACGCTGGTGACCAAGTGCTTTAACTGCCAGCAGTATGGACATGCAGCGTAGTTTTCCGTGAAACTAGCCAAAGTTGCAGCCATTGTGAAAAAAGTGAACATTTCAATTAAGAACAAAAAAAAACTGGTTTATAATAAGTGATCTAGTTAGGATAAAGGAATGAAAATTATAAAGGCAAAAACGAACGCAATGAGAGTAGTCGAGTTGATAAATAAAAGAACCCTTTAGTTATAATTTATTAAGTCTCGTTCGAGTATGTTGTAAAATTGGATCACTTCCACCAATGATGTTAATCAGAGGTTTAAAATAAAACTACAAAGATTTATTTATAATAATTGCATTCTGTCACGTTATAATGTTGTTACACCCAGATTCATACGATTTAAGACTTTTCTAGTAGTCTAGAATACATCACAGAGCACACAATTCGATGATAAATTTAGAAGCTCAAATCAATAGTTTATATCGCCGTAATTTGAATCACATGGCTCAATAAATTTATAATAAACCATATATAAATATCTGAAAGACTTATATATTTACTATAAATAACAGTGCGCCGACGATCAATGCCTCATGTTCTGTACAAGACATTGTTTCACACAAGTGAGGCATTGCTTCTGGGTAATTTAACACATTCTCCTACAAAACTGAGCAACAGTAGTACGCTGTCATACTTTTTATACAACTTAAATATATTTACCTATAAAACCACTACAATAGGCTACAAAAGAAAAGTTTAATAAAAAAATATTTTACCACCACAACATAATAGGTAAAAGTAAATTTATGGCTACTGACGAAAAAATAAAACGGTGGAAAAATGACCAATAGATATTGTGATAAAAACATCAAATTGTCTTTTGTTTAAGCTGTACATTTTGTCCATATTCGCCCAATTTATCGTTCTACAGTGATATTGGCGTAAGTGAAATAATCAGTCAACCTTACATTAAGCCGAACAAATTGTGACAAATTTAATGTAGTATGTAAGAACAGCCGAAAATATGTATTCATTAATAATTTTCATGTCCTTATAGAAGATACAGGTTATTGCATTAAATTGCGTTACTATTACTTTTTTTCTTCAAATCAAAGCTATTTACATAAATCTAATTTTACGCGGTGCTAAACAAGTGAATTCACATCATATAACAAAAACACGTTTCTTAAATTATAGAAACACCACATACCGACCTCATTACAGTAATAAAATACAACAACAATGAAGGATTTGCGTGTTTTACTTAATGCATAGACAACAATTTTACATATTGCCTAAAATAAGAAGGAATGAAATTTACTTACTAGTTATATAATAAATCAAACTTTTGAGACGTGTAAAACCGATAGACATTCATTAATTTATGGATGTCCAAATCGTTGCAGCTAACTCATTCTTACACCAAACACAAAAACCAAAATCATTGTTTATAAAAAGACGCTACAAAAAACTAGGGTGTATATAAGTATATGCCAGAATATTAATAAGTATTGAAATTATTAGTTAATAAATACGTTAGAATTGTATGTATTTTAAATACTAGCAGTTTGTTTTCACATTGTTTATAGCGCCATTTTTATACAAGTAATTTTAACATATTTTTAACACAGTGGCCCGCAACCCGAACACAAGTGAAATAACAAACTACTGTCTTGTTACAAACAATTTGAAGTGAAAAACTACTAATATTAATTGAATGTTATACTGTGTTCAAATTACTATAGAAAACAGCAGATAAAAATAATATCTCGATAATGTTAGGACGAATCTTTTTGCTATCAGCAAAATATTACTATAATATAGTCCTATATTGTATCCTATATTGTACATGAGTTAAAATAAACCCAAAGAGAATACAATAAATAACTCCATTTACTAATGAAAGGAACAGTATTATCTGTTGATGTATTTATATGGCTTGTTATACAAGTCGCTATCGAGAGATGATGGGCGCTATCATCCCATAAGTTATAACATATTAAAGGCATTATATTTAATAGAATATTTATTACCACGGCGGCGCACAATAATAATAGGATTTTATAAGAAAAGAATACAATTTGTTTGTTATATTTAAACTATATTATACAATATAAATTTTGTCAAAAACAATTATTTTCAATTTTTGTGATGTTTTTTTTTTCATGGGATGTTACTATACAAAATAAATATTTTCATCTTTCTTTTTAAGGAAACTCCACTCATTTGGAATTCAAGGAATGGTTTTTATGTCATAGATCGCAGCGAAAATGATAGCTTAATTCAGCAAAGATAATTTTGATAGAGGCCATCATCATTTTCGCTTTACGATTTAATTTGGCGTTTGTAACAGAAGAGTAGTAACAATACCGATGGTGTAAGCAAAGAGTAGCCGGAGTAGTGGACGTCTAAGTTGCTAAGCGCGGGAGTGTTAGCTCATGGACAACTGGCCCAGAGCTAGTAGCCTTTCTACAGCTGCATTCACATCACCGAACGTCGCGATCAGGGCTGTAAACCAATCATTTATTAAAATAAAAAAAGCTCTTAGAATCAGAATCCGGTAGTGCTTGTAATCGAAACTGAAGGTGGAGGTAAATTTCAGTACAATTGGACACCGGGAAGCTGGTGAAATTTAACATGCAAGATTTCACCCAGAAAAACATTGCAAGTCAAATAAAGCTTGTAAGAAGTATTTAAATAAAACCTGTCTTAGGCACCTGATAACAGTACACATATCTTTTACGCTGTGTATATCTTTGGTTCTTTTCTAGGTCAGTTTTTATCAAATTAAATAGTAATACAAAAGAATATAAGTAACAATTCAAATATTGTAAAATATAAGTTGTGAATTAACTCAAAATAGACACTACACACTTATAGTGTTTTTATTTCCTGGTTTGTCAAGTGTCTCTGAGCCCTTAGGTCTAGAGATATTAAAATAGTGCCTCTGATTTATACCACTTTAAACAGCGTAACGTAACAGAGGATACAACAATATACGCTATCTATATGTTTGAAATAATAAACATAAGTACTTTTCTGAACGATGTCTTTTTAGTTCTTTTCTGCTTGTGGAGCTTATCCTTTAGTTAGTACTAGCAGATTCCCGCAGTTTCACCTGCGTTCATGCTCACTGCTCCGCTCCCTTGGGTAGTAGCGTGATAATGTTAAGCCTATAGCATTTCGAAATAACCTGGCTAGGTAATGCTAGACGGTTTTTCTAATCGGATTAATAGTTCAGGAGCTAGGCACTTTCAAAGAAATAAACTCCTCATTTTATAATTATAATTTTTAATATTATTATTAATATGGATTCTGCAAAACCATTGTAAAAGTAAAGGGTACATGAAAAAAAAGAACTTATGTTTAATTATAAACCGTAGCTGAATTAACAATTTGCGTTATATAATTTCATTTAGACATTACGTTAAGCTAAAAAACAAGTTGTCATAATCACCTTGCAAATTGGCTTCACGATTGAGAAAACCCATAGCGGTAAGTTGTTCCAACTGTTGCGAGTAGCGTTGTTCGGGGGGCTGCTGCGGGTTGCTCTGGTTGTTCGACATCGCAGACATCATTCGCTGCATAAACTGTTAAACGACGTACGATGACATATAACATACAATAAAAAGGTCTTACTGTTGAAATTACTACATACATATTACTGATTTCTATCCAATTCTACTTGAGAATAATTGTGCAGTTATTCAGATCAGAGGCTTCCCAAACGAGGGTAAATGTGAGTAACAATGCATTTCAACTTGCAAGCTTATTTACTTAGTTACTTACAATAACAAACTCAAAAGGTCTGTTAATTATCTTAAAATTCACGAACGTGTAGTCTTTCTAGGCTGATGCATTTTTATACATCTGTTATTGTTTCATTTATTTCGAGAAAGTAGCTTGGAAGTCTGTTGCTCATTGTGTGATTACGAGTATATTCTGTTTTTACTGGAGGTAGATAAACTGACAATGACCTTTTGTATTATGCTCGCTATGGCAACATTCACGTTAGTTAATATTTATATAAGAGTGCAGTTTATTAGCCGTGTGTGTGCTCTGTGGAGTAGAATTGGACCAACCCTATAATAGATACATCTATAGGACTTAACAGTCAACTTGGCTAGGCAGTCTCGAAGATTAAACTAAAATCAATTCACCAACGAATGTAACACTAACCTGTTAACATACTCACAGATCTATAAAATCGTTAACCAAAGTATATATAAAGGTCTACTATACAAATACTCTGTAAAGAATGGAATGAGCAAACTGTACTTATATTTAATGCTTCTAGTAACTATGTACACAAATCGAGAGCAAGTACAATGTAATTGTTTTCAATATACTTCAAAATATATCTAACTCACTTAAATGAACTCTTTTAGCATATTCCGTTTTACGTGCGACACACACCACGTGCACTTGTATGCGAACAGCCGGCGGAACATACGGGGAAAAGGTATGTCTAATTGTATAACTATAATGTTAGTGATTTCAGTATAGTTATGAGCAGTACGCTTATAACTAGTTATGAAATCACTGTTTAATATAACTATATAATGTTAATGTTATGATATTTTGCCGTGTGCTCCTCGGGTGGAATGGGCCACCCTTTCTCTTCCCATGGATGCCATTAAGGCCACTAAGGGATAAGACTGGTATTATCAGATACAGTCCTAGAGTGCAAAGACGACGGTAATTGGCATTAGGTATCTTGGACTTAATTATTGTTTGCAAATTGGTTGTTTCAGACGTCTGCCTACCCCTTCCGAGATATAGGCGTGGGTAAGGGTTTGTATATACATATGTATGTTATGGTATTAAATGAAACAAATAAAAGTCGATCAGAATACATTGTCAGAATAGTGATGACAAATAGCCTTATAAATTATTGTTACATTACGTCGACCTATTTAAACTGGGCCAATTGACTGGACTGACGACTCACGTTAAGCCCGGACACAGGGTCGGCAACGTGTTAGGTGATTGTCAAGTCAAATCAACATCTTTTTAGTAAACGTAAAAAAGGTAGGCTTGGTACACTTTTGTATGAAATACGAAAGTGTGACGTCAGCTTTCGTATTGCAAAATCATTCCCTTCTAATGTTAATTATTTGATGAATAAAATTAATTTTAAAATTTTACAGTAAATCAGAAAGATAATTCGAACCTATTTTCTGTAATGTTATTGCGCGACTTAGTGAAATAATTTAATTTAAGCACATCTACCCAATTTTAATTCATTAATAATATTTGGGAGATGGTCACGCTCTACGTGGTACCCTATGTTATAATTTGTAGTACGGGGAGGCAATGATGGCATGTGACATCAGGTTGCAAAATTTTATTTGTTGTCGATAGCTTACAAAGGGTATGAGAGTCAGCTGTTAAAGTCGTGGCAGACCTGCTTGTGAGGTAATTTCAGTTATATAAGCCCTCAGAAGTCGGTCTTAACTTATTTTATTTGCTTTATAAGTCTTGTCACTCAAGATGGTGTATGGCAATTAGAAGTTATGGTGGAATAAAGACACTCGCATACTTACAAAAGAAAGCTGAAAACATTGCATACGCAGTCAACTTTGCATTAGGTACAATTAAATCTTAAAACACGTTTCATATTCAGTTTCGTGTACCAGAATTCAACGACCAACGGCGAGGACCTCATTATTTTTTCAAAATTTACCTTTAAATATAAGAAGTATTATACCATAATAGAATGATGATAACATGCGCCATCTTTGACTTGGCAACAACTTGCCTTTATAGTTTGGCACTTCTTTTTAAACAATGATGCGTTAAAAACCCGTTAAATCGTATTTTCTTTGAATATTTTAATAAATAATCAAATTAAATATATATATTTTTTATTCTAGATATTGTAAACATTCCTGATTTAACTCATAATTATTGTAATCGACAGAGGGACTATTTACGCTACCGATACCAAAAAGAAAACATCTATTCACGGTCACTAGCCATCACAGCACTGAAAAAAGTCTTCACCGATTTTCATGAAAATGTTAAAAAATAAAAACTTTAGATTTTATTAAATATTTTTACTAGAGAGGACCACCTACCACCCCTCAACGTTGGACGTCAGATTCCGGGGCACCCTGGATAAGAAGCGAGCAAGGTTTTTTGATGCAGTGTAAAAACAAAAGAAAATACGAAGACATTAAACATAACATACAATCAGACATAACGACAGACCGACAGTTTACGATAACGAAACATACAAGCTTAGGGAGCTTATTACATACCTGTGTGAATAGTTCAGAGTTTTGCTGTTGTCGCGGCGCTTGGGTGTTAGGTTGCGTTGTAGGAGGGGTTTGTGTAGGGGGGGTTGCGGTAGCCGCGCCGACCCCCATTCCGAGGTTATTCACTAAGTTCGGAGCGGCACTTCGTAGCTGTTCGAGCCCTTGCTGGATTTGAAGGAGAGCGTTCAGAGCCTGAATTCAATGAAGTATTTATTACCTATACGAAACTGTCGCGCGATCATATTAAGACCATGCATAAAGATATATTTTATAAAACTGAAGAGGCGTGAAGACTGCTCGCTTACTATCATCTTGCGGCCTTCGGATTATGCAAGTTATTTGTTACCATTATGCAGTTTAGTAAATAAAGCAAGTGGTGATTTAAAAGAGGTGCCATGAGTTTATTTACTCGATTTTGTCTCACAAGGTTCAACCCTTTGGAAACGGGCGGTTACCACACAGGCAGGTATTTAATTATCATATATTTTACACACACATTTACACATTTTACAAACCAACCTATAGTTGCGGTGACACTGTGTGTATTGATCTTTAATTTTAATATTTTATAAAACAGGACTATTTCGAATAACTGTTGAGCAATTTTATGAAATAAAAATTTGAATTGAACCATTGTTTACTTTATAAATGATATAAGTTTTTGCTTTTAACAATACGACGTAGAACAGGACAGGACTTCGGGGATCAACCAACCTGTGGGTTGGACATCATTTGTTGCATCTCAGGGTTCTGTAGCTGCGCGAGCATTTGCGGCATCATAGTGCGCATCTGTTCTTGCAATTGAGGATTGTTTGCGAACATCGGGTTCTATGGAAACAGAAAGAAATCAATATAAAAGATATCAATAATTTCTTGCTTAGTATACTAATACAGTACAGAGCCTGCTTACTTTAATTCTTGACTTGAGTTTTCGGACACGGAGACGGAATTCGTTTAAAATTTAATATATATGATGTAGTTACTGTTAAAGTACCTGATTAATAAGCTGCGACGCCATGTCCGGATCTGCAGCCAGCGCCTGCAGCATTGTGTTGGTGTAAGGAGCCGACAACATAGACTGCATGAGTCTTGGGTTTTCTGACATTTGCTGCAGGAGGGACTGCATACCGGGCGTGTTGATGAGGCCGGGGCCCGCGGCGGGGGCGCCCGCGCCGCCGCCCGGTGCCGCGCCGCCGCCTCCACCGCCGCCGCGCTGCCACGGGTTGGGGAGCGGCTGTCGGTTCTCAGCGCCCTGTTGCGGGTTCGTGCCGTCTGCTTACCGATACACAAACTAACTTTAGTAAAATAGTCGAAAAGGGAAACTCAGTGAACGGTGCCCTGCACTCCTTTGTGAAAATTCATAACGTGTCGTTAAAAACACGACTGGCGGATCACAAAAGTGTGCTGGCTGAAAACGGTGCGGGTTCTAAGAAGATGTAATGACAAATATCGAAAGATGAATGTTGAGAATCGAAAGATTGGGCTCGTTGAAAAGATGAGCACATATGGAAATTTGAAAAATTTAAATGAGCAAGTATAAAAAAATCGTGTTTAAGCATGACTCTCCCTAGGAGATGTATGTTAAATATAAGGAATCTCAAAAGAAATTTTATATTTAGTGAAGTAATTGGGATGGGTGCCGGCATTAGTACGACCCGAAAATAGCGCGAGAGGTGCGAACCTCTCGTCTGAAAGCAGTCCTTGAAACTACATGATAGATCTTATTAGGTAATGTCAATATCACACATGTATATTTGTGTAAGTGTAGTTTATTTTCACAGCAATAGGCAGAAAAAAGATACAAATCTTCATGTAATAAATTACAATCAGTATAGTAGCATATACATTTATTTATAAATTTCAAGATTACGGCTAATCTTTAGTACGCATGTACGTGATGAAATAGATATTGACTTCAATTGCAATAATCCGATTATTATTTACATTTATGAAATATGTGCAAAAATGTTACTTTGATAAGTACTGGCTATGCACCCTCTATGTGCAATGTATATCGTTTGTAGATATTAAGTATATAGTATTGTTCGCGAAAAATCTGGCACCCCACACTTTCAAGTGAAGAACGAAAGGGATCTTACACATACAATGAAACACTCGTGACTAATAAGTTATGGTGACATCAATTATTGTACACTAACGCATTTTTTTCATTGTTCCTTGTTGCTTTCTACATGTTCATTTTAGAATATTTTTGAATCTTAAATCTTAAACCTTTTTATTGCATTTTTAACTGTTATTGTAACTTTCTCACACATAACCGGTATACTGCACACACACATACATTATCATATCTCTATACACTCAATCTGACTACACATAAGTTCCATGCATCCAGCCAAAGTCTTTTACACTTTATAAATTTTAATAGTAAACTCTCGCTCTACGTCTATAACGCCAGTCCGATTTCACAGAACTTATTATTTAGTTTTGCTTTTCCCTCCATATATTATCTTTTTTACTCCCCTGTTGTTATTTTATCATTTAATGGATGATCTTAGCATAATAAGCAATGAGATAGAAAAAGTCTCTATTTCAAAGTTCCACTCTTGCTCACCTGAAGCGAGTGGACAATATTTAAATGAGGCCTACCATGACCTGAAAATACTGCACAGTAACATTCGCAGCCTTAACTGCAATTTTGATAATTTGGTCCTTTGTATGAGTGGACTAACGTTAAGTTCGTTAGTCCACTCATACAAAGCACCAAATACTACCTAAATAAACCTGATATCGTTATATTAACCGAGTGCTGGCTAAGCAAATGTCCTACTATCCCCTCTATAAACGGATACAACTCATACATATCGTCTTTTAAAAATCTAAATAATGGGGTAGTTGCACATATAAAGTATAGTCTAAAAGCCACCGTGGAAGTACCTAATTTGAATGACGCAAATTGTTTGGTTATAAAAATTTCCGATAAAGCTGCTTTTATCGCTCTATACCGCTCTCCATCATTCATATAGAGACTTATTTTTGTTCTTGAGTGGTCTTGATGATCTATTAAGAAATTTCTCCCACTATAAAACTGCTGCCATAATTGGAGACCTGAACATAAACATCTCTCAGGATAGTCGTGATCCGTTTGCAAACGATTACCTTAATCTTACTGCCTCCTATGGAATGCTCCCCACTTGCAGTCCCCCGACTAGACTGTCGAGCTGCCTCGATCATGTAATGCTTCGCTCTCCAACTACTGCCACTACACTACTACTGGATTCTCTTATTACAGACCACGCTCCTATTATCATCTTTTGTAATATAAAAATTAAACTTAAAGTCATTACTAATCACTCGAATATTAAGATAAACATTCTAGCAGTCGTTGAATGTATTAGTTATACAGATTTTTCTTCAATACTCCAATCCCTAAACCCAAATGCAGCGGCCCTATCACTTGTGTCCATAATGTCCTCAGCTATTAAATCCCATTCCCATACTTTGCGCATTCCTAGTAAAAAACGCATTATAAAGCCGTGGATTACTCCTGGCCTCCTGAGATGCATACGTCACAGAGACAAATTATATAGAACTCTTAAAAACATCCTAACGTGGAGTCAAACAAGTTGATATTCTATCGGTATCGCAACTTTTGTAATAATCTCTTGAAAAATGTCAAGCGTGAATACGAATTTGACGAGTTTCGGAGGGCTAGAGGTAATCCTAAAGGTACATGGAAATTAATCAAACGGGTTGGTAATTTCGAACAAATTAGTACACCATCCTCAGAGTTATTAAAATGCTGCGAGGACCCCTCCCAGTCAGTAGATAAAGTAAATAATTATTTTGCTAATGTGGGCAGACTATTGGCCTCTAAAATTCAGCAATCTCGCCATTATCAAAATGCAAAGCCTATCATTCCAAATTCTTCAGGTTCTACTCCACTTCATTCAATGGTACTGGATAGCGTGGTTGGTATAGAGGTTGAAAATATCTTGGGTCTTAAAGATAAATGCGCTGTAGGGTTTGATGGCATAAGTAACTCCATTGTGAAGGCTACCAGACATGTTATTACACCAGTTCTTGTCTACATTTTCAACTTGTGTTTTGCTAGCGGTACCTTTCCTGACATATTAAAAACCGCGGTAGTTCATCCTATTTACAAGTCTGGAGACAGAGACTGTGTATCTAACTATAGACCTATATCAGTACTTTCCGCACTGTCTAAAATCTTTGAAAAAATTATAAACACTAGACTCACTAAATATCTCACAAAATTTAATATTTTAGCTAATAATCAATTTGGTTTCAGAAATGGTACATCCATAGAGGATGCTGTGATAGAGCTCACAGATACAATCATTAATAGTTTTAAAAAGGAGAAGAAAAACACTTGCTATATTTCTAGATGACTTTAGACATTTTCAAAAGCTATCTCGCAGATAGAAAACAGCGTGTTTAGCTGGAAAACTACCTAAGTAACGAAGAATCTATTATGTTTGGAGTCCCACAGGGCAGTGTTCTCGGACCGACTCTTTTCCTTATATACGTGAATGAGCTGTGTCAGTTATCCCTACCTTACTGCCAAATAATAATTTATGCAGATGACACAGCTGTTGGTATCAATGCTGAACTGGCTTTTAACTCTGTTATCGCATGGTTAACGGAAAATTTACTTACACTCAATGTCAGTAAGACCAAGTTTGCTACATTCTATCCCACTAAAGCTAGTCAACCCCAAACACCCATTGTAATTCGTGCTCACACTTGTTCATATAGTGACTATAACATAAATTGTAGCTGTGCCAGACTGGACAGTGCGGAGTTTGTCCGATACCTTGGCATTATTATCGATAGTAACCTTAAATGGAAGCAACATATTAGTCACACAGTAGCACGTTTAAGAAAACTAATATATGTCTTTAAGAAACTTAAAGCTGTGGTGGACTTTGATAGCTTAATATGCATCTATTTTGCACTTCTGCAGTCGGTAATGGGTTATTGTCTAGTGGTCTGGGGAGGAACTCCTAAATCAACTTTGATACGCGTAGAACGTGGACAACGAGCTATCCTCAAAGTATTGGCAGGAAAGCCTATCCGATTTCCTACAAAAATGGTCTACTCTATCTGCAAGGTCCTCTCTGTCAGACAGTCATTCATTCTTCGTACTGTACTTCGAAAGCATAGTCAGCTACCATACGATCCAAACATCTACAGCTCGAGACGCCGCTCTGATAGAGTATGCGATATAAAGTTGCGTAGAACCGTAGCCGCAAGTCGGCATTTTAGACACATAAGCTCACACACACACACACACACACACATACACACACACACACACACACACACAAAACAAACCATACAAACCACATATTCACATACACACAAGCACATATCCATTCATTAAACACTTTACCTCTTTATTTTAAATACTTTTGTTATATGCTTTGAAAAACTTTCTTTAATTTAAGTGTTTCTCTGGAACAACCTACTTTCCTGCCAGGAGGGGGGCGTTGGTAGCTGTGCTAGTTTCATACTTTTGCAGCTATCATCGTTTCCATTTTGTTTTTGTATGTGTTTTTAGTTCCAAATAAACGTGATTATAAACGTGATTAGTATATAAGTCATAATTTTATTATATAGAGTTAGTCAGTGCATGACTCTAGTAATAAACCAATATTAACTTTAAAGGTCATCTCCAGAAAGTAGAAAGTTTTGATTCTTAAAGCTAAATGGGATATCATTTATAAATAGATTAAATATAGGGGGCCCAAAGTAGAGCCCTGAGGCACATCAGAAGTTGCATTACTGAATATGATCGGTGACCTTTGATCACGACTTTTTGAGATCTGCTTGATCTTGTGATCTAAAGGTCCCCACGAATACATAGTATACACGCTAGTTTGTTTTAGCAAAAGTTCATGATCCACCTTATTAAGGGCTTAAGAGTTGTAAAGACTGTAATACCTTATATTGTATAATACATTTTTATTTATACCAAGCCAACCATATTGTACTTTGTTTTTTTTTTATTACGATTAAGTCCAAATGACTACTTCTTTATTAACACTTTAACACTTATTGGATGTCCAATAAGCCTTAAGAGTTATAATCATGTCATTTTATTTAAACCAATGTAATTTTACCAATATGAAACTAGTAGTAAACGCATAATAAATAAAAACGCATGGCATAGGCGGCCCGCGCGACTTTTATAACAATTTCGTTGCCTTATACATGTTATTACATTATGTTCATGTGTGTCGGACACATTTATTTCGTTTAATTCTACGAATTATTGACTTTATTGGCTCTTTTAAGACTTGTTGGGTGTCCATTAAACCTTTTAAAAGAGTTATCATAATGTCATTTTATTAAAACCAATATAATTTACAAATAAGAAACTAGTTAACTAACCAGAATTATCCACCAGTCCAGAGAATGGGTTGCCGGCCATACTGCTCGCTACGTTTAACATGGGCTCTTGAATATCTCTGTACATACGTTGTAAAGCGTTATAGCCACCTGAAAGATTCAAGAGTTGTAAGAACCATGTTTCGTCTGTGCAAGTAGTAGCTGTTATGCTGAAAGCCTAAAAATAGTCGTGCTGCCCACAACAACAGTATTCTGTGCGAAATTAATAATAATATCTTATGTCTTTAAAGCATCCACTTTTTCTTTAAAGCATCCAATTTAAGAGTGAGACATACCTACACAATTTATAAAAGAAAACTAACTGTTACAAGATATATACTGTTATATACTGTTGCCCACGAAATTAAGTTCGCGTGGACATTTTGAATCGCACATTTAATTGAATGAAAAGCCTATACGCTATTCTAGACTAAAATCAATCTCTGGGTGCAATTTCAACCAGATACGTTTGACGGTGTGGTGGGATTAAGTAACAAAGGTTTAAATGTTATCCAAATCGCATTTATAATAGTAGTATTATAATCAATTTCTGTGCCAAATATCTACCAGAACTGTTTAGGATTTTCATTTGATTGCCATCCAAACTTCCACATTCATTATAGGAATAAGAATTGTGTTAACGGTGTGTTTTCTAACTTACCAGGTATACTTTCCAAATTGGATAGGGCGCGGTCATGGGAGCGCATGAGCTCTTGTAACATGGCGGGGTTACGTGCTAGCTCCATTGTTTGACGCAGAAGTTCAGGATTGTTCAACATGTGACTGATCTCAGGGTTTCGCTAAATAGGAAACACATTTTGTTATTATATTAAATAATAAAAGTATTTATATGTATATGTGATTTTCGACGGTCAATGCTCAATCGAACTCTGGGAAAGATAAGGCTAAGTATATAGGATGTTCTTTGGGTCCATTATTTGAATGTTCATGAAGTTATCCGGGATACAGGAATTAAGCCTTGTGGGTGAGTTGTCTTTAAAAAAAATAGGTACATTAATTTTTTCGTTAGTTCAACTCGTTTAGTCTACGTAATGTCTGGTGTCTTAAAATTATACCGGGAGAAGGATGACATTACATAAAATGACATGATTTGACAGGTCTGTTGCCATAGTAGTTAGTGATCCTGACTGCTAAGCCAGAGGTCGTGGGTTCGATTCCCACCCAGGACAAATAGTTGTTCGATATTTAATTATAAATATATTAGTGATTATCAAAATCAGAGCTGTGCTTATTTTGGGATCAGACGGCCGTGAGTGAGATATCCGAGATTATTAATACATATTATACAAAAAATAACGTGAAAATATATATATAATAAAATGAAATATAATAGAAAAAAATGCTAGCAACAGACATCAATGCTATCTAATTGAAGCAAACACAAGGGGCCGCAGTAATTGAGCTACCGTCAATGGACGCTAGTAACGAATGAACACATTTGTAACGTTTCAATTATACATTATTATATTTTACACTACTCGTTCCCCGTGGTTTCACCTGAGTTAATGTTTACTGCTCTGCTCTTAGCTCGTCCAAACACTGGCTCTTTATAATATTAGTATAGATGCATCACTAAAGGTAGTCACTTAATGCAATGTAGATAGATATTATAAAAAAATCTTAGCTTTTGATTTGCACACTCATTGGCTATATTTTATTATATGTACCTTATTTCCGTGTAAAATTTCAGCATTTGTAAACCAAGTCGTAGAAAAATTAACCAGATATACGGTTTATCGGGGTGCGCTGGTCAAACGGTTCCAAATAAAGGAATACAACGTTAAGAAAAAATATTAGTTTTTAGTCGTTCTAAATTAAAGCCCAAAACACCATATATGTAACTCTTATATTTAACACAGAATAATGTATTTTTTTGTTAAAAGAAAAATAAAATAGTACCTTTTCTGCATTTAATTTGGGCGGATATTTTAGAAGATAGATAAAAAGATGAAATAACGATAGAAGAACTAAAACCGTAAGGCATAGCCGGCCCGCGCGACTTTTATAACCTTTTCAATACCTTACATATTATTACACTATGTTTGTGTGTGTATATACCCAGCGAGTACATTTCTGCACGTTTATTTCTCCAAATAAAACTTGAAGAAAGAGAGGACTTGAGAAAAGGAATGGACGAGGGGAGTTTCGGCCTCCGGTACCCTCACTCAGTGTATGATTATCAACATTTCTGCTTTTTCTGCTTTATATTGCTTATCGAGCCGACCCATTTGTGCCTAAGCATGGCTCTCCCACGATGAGCCACTCCCAAAGAACATGAATAAATTAGTGTTTCTCATAAACACAAAATGTGCAGTCGCCTTGATAAAAAGAACTCTAAACCCGGGGTGTTCTGCAACTACAAAACGGCTCCTCGGCAAAAGATGGGGTATGTATATCACCAAAAATCACGCTCATGCACGCAAATATGATTTTACAAAACGACGATACTACCAATTATCACTTACGGTGCTATTGGCACCCCCAGAAAATAGAGCTGAGCACCGTCAAACATAAGCTGCAACAATTCCAGGAACTTGCATGCACTGAACTGGCATGCTTTGCCGTCACTGGTATCATGCGTACAACCTCCCCCGCTTCCCTAGAATTGGCGCTTGTTATATCCCCACTAGACCTGTATATACAACAGGAGGCAACCGTCCCAGCCTTCAGACTTAAACATTTAAGTCTGTGGGGGCCCCATTTTAATATATGGATTAAATTACTGGAATATCAACGACTAATTTGCTACCCCATATAACAAAATCCCAAAAAATCCAAGTACCAAGGCGATATTCTCTTAAAATAATTGTTCTCGTTAAAAGAATATTGAAGAATATTCTGGTCGACAGAGAATATTCTCGGGACATACAGAATTTAAGAGATTAACAAAATAGATATGAAATTGAAAAACGGTTAATGTAATATTTTAATTTGGTGTCAAAAGTCAACATTTCTTTTTAACATTGCTTTTTATTTTGTTACTTAGGATATGTTAATTCTTTGATGTTTTACAATGGAAATTGTGAAGTTTTGTTTTACACAGATACAGTACAATATACACAAGTTTATTCTCGGGAATTAACCATAACTAGTTAAGAGGTATAAAAAAGTACAACATCCGTATACTGTCAGACTGTGAACTATGGCCTCATATATGTATGCCATCAAATGTTGGAGCGATCAGACGCTGTAGCAAATCACTGATTGAGCTAGCAAGGAAGGATTCTACAATACTGTTAGTAGGTCCCATTGTACTGGTACCGATTACCCTTCCACCGATTGCGCTACTGTGGCAAGCAACATTAGCGAGAAGCGTACAATTTTCGCTGGAAAAAGACACCCGGCAGTCTAAACAGATGTTGACGGATGTTTTACGACTTTTGAATTGCAGCCTACTAACCCTTAACCGACTATTATGGGTCATTGGCCTTGAATCGACACCGTTTTACCATTAATTATCGTAGTCGTATCGCAATTATCGTATCGTATCGTCTTGCCCAAAATATCATTTCGATTTTGGATCATTGGGATTAACTAGACCAAATAATTGTAGCAAGACTAAGATCACCTTGCAAGTTTTTAGCAAGAAAAGGACGGCCCTGCAAGAATCTTGTGTCTCGTAGGTAATTCGAATTCATAAAGTGTTTTGTAATAACTTATTTGATAATATATCGACAAAGATAGTGTCATTAAAACTGTGTGACAAGTGTATGGTTCGTTCGTGCAAGTATTTAATTAATAACGAATAAGCTGTTTGCTTATTCGTATATTTCTTCCGGTCATGTTTCGTATTAATTTATAAATACTTTATTTGAAGGAGCAGCGCGCTTTTGACAAGCCAATATTCCAAAGAATAAAATATAGATTGACCATATTGTGTTGTTCTTGCAAAGGGTGTTGAAATTATTGGGATAGGTAGATATTATACTAACTTATTGTAGTTTTATTCATATATATATATGAGGAGGAAACGGTCGCTCAACTAGTTAGGCTGCTTGAATACTAACGAACCGTCTGTGAGTCTAAATGCGGAAACAGGATGCCTAAAACTAATAAAAATACTGGGGGGCTAGATACAAAGATAGGCTCAAAGCTCGTATCACTAGCTGATATAGTATGAAGAAAATGGTTTATCTTATAAAATAAACTTACTGCCATTAAGTCTTGCATTTGTGGGTTTGATGTAATGAGTGTACGCATGTTTTCTGGGTCATTCATCATCTGCTGCACCAGCGGGTTGTCTAAAACTTGTCTCAACATATCCGGGTTTGACAGAAGCTCTTGTTGCATACGAGCCTGTAACAAAAAAGTATTTAATAATATCGTAAACATGTATTATTTAGTGGCTATTATAGGGTCGTCGATTAAATATTAACACGATTGAAAAAAAAGTAGTTTAATTAATAAATATCTAAAAGTACATAATGTACGTGTTTTCTTCATCCCTTTATTTTTCACCAGATAAAAAGGAATATTAACTCTCAAATGTGAAGCTTAAGAATAACAAAGTCAATTAAAAATTAAGGATTAAATAATATAATTGAGAATTCCATTATTGAAAACGGTTAAAATTGTATTGTTAACATTTTAAGCTTGTGAAATTGTGAGTACCAATATTATGAAAAAATAAATGTTAGTGAGCAAAGCGAAAAATTTAAGTGCTTCACTAAAGATTGGCAATATAAATATGATAAGAATGAATATTTCTATTGCCAACGTTTCCATATATATATATTATACCAATTCGATCTAAAAGCAAAACTAACTTAAGTGTAAACAAATAGCCATATAGTCTAAATAGTGATTGCTGTTCGTTTAAATTACTTTGACGTCTTTCGACCACTGGTTATTTTTCGGGATAGGAAACATGTTATCCGCGGAAGAGTAAAGCCCCTTTGAGTAGATGCTAAGAAGACCCCTCGCATCCAAAATGTATTTTTCGACTAGGCAAGTATACCTCAGAAACCCAACTAAGAGCCTAAGGGACCACTGAGGTAGTAGTATAGATACTAATCTACTGATTTTTTTTATACTATAGGGCGATAGACGAACAGACGGGTCACCTGATGGTAAGTTACAACCGCCGTTCAAGGACACCTGCAACTCAAGAGTCGCAAGTGCGTTGCCCGCTTTTGAAGGTGATAAGTGATCGAGGTTGTGGGGAAGAAAAAGAGAGGAGGGATGAGGAGATGGGAAAGAGGAGGAGGGATGAGGAGATGGGAAAGAGGAGAGGTGTATGCGGGGAGAAGAAAGAGGAGATCGAGCCGGCCCATTCGCGCCTAAGCATGGCTCTACCGCTGTTAGATATGGTAGTTGAAAACGCCGCAAAATCGCCAAGTGTCAAGATAAGACACCGAAGTATATCATTTTCGATTTCAATAATGTGTTAAATTTTTAGTACATATCTGTACGTACATATATGATGTACCTACATTCAATGCTATGAATGCTTATACACATTCAAAATATGTGTGTATAGTGTGAGCGTATATGTATTAAACATATACACCTAAACACCAATATTGTTCCAGTTAGAATATGGTCCCACCTATTTTATTTTTCACTTTATTTATTTCCCACGAAGAGGGTACAAGGATAATATGCACTAAAAGTCGTACGTCAACATCACTGTGTAATGGATAAATAAGTTTGTGGACACTGGCGCTCGTGGAGTTTCTTCTCATGGTTAACTTGTGCTATAAGCACCAGTATCCACTAATGATATTTAAAATTACAGTTAGCTTAAGGGACATACTTAAGTATGTAATAGGAAGCCTCTTTGGAAATTAGGAATTTAAAATGATAAAATTGGGACTACATTGAAAGGTACAGGCAAGGCAATGGAAGGAAAATGATATTGCTTGTATGGAATGATTGGGATTCTCATTTCAGTAACTCGAATCTATCTCAGTGGTCTAGTTGACTCCTAGTTGCTTTTCCGAGGTATCGGCGAGTAGGGTACATGCACTCCCTCCTGTATCCCCGAAGGGGTCGGCAGAGGCAACAAGCAAGCCTGTAGCCGTCATCCGGGAACTTAGACTGGAAAATATGCTTATACAGATGGATTGGGGAGTAAAAGCAATAGCTCAAGCAAGTCAGGGTCGCATACCTATAACTCGAACTGGCTAATGCCGGGGAATTTAGTCCTCGACTTTAGCGAGGGTGACAGCTATCTTAATCCAATAATTATTCCCTAAAATAAATATACCTAAGCGACTGTACTAGTTGTACTTAACAAAATCATTCCACTTTTATAATAAAAACTTTTTTTAAGTAGAGTTGGTAAACAGATGACGAAAATTTGTGCTCAATAATTGTAATGGTAACGTGAATATATCAAGTTACATTAAATATCTATGTAATAATCACTTACACAATCCACTTATACGCTTTCTACTTCGATATATTACTTACGTTATGTACTGTGATCTGAATACACTAATTGTAAAATCGTTAAAAAATATCACCTATACAATTATTTATTATTATTAATAATGTGTATATGTTCTAAATATTTTTGTAGTAAATATATAGTATTCTAATATTATTGCCTTCAGAGCAGTTACAGCTGAATACACATACAAATCAAGAGGTGATTGACCTAAGAGCCATGGGGGTTTTTTGACTAACTGTCCTAAGGAGAGCTTTTAAAATGGGGAAGTCACTTGGGTTCTAGAAGTAGGCATTGCAAATATATATTAAGAAAACTTTAATATAATTTTAGGTGATAACCTTGAGGTTCAT
The DNA here is from genome assembly GCA_947561695.1 of Tyria jacobaeae. Lineage (NCBI taxonomy): Eukaryota > Metazoa > Arthropoda > Insecta > Lepidoptera > Erebidae > Tyria > Tyria jacobaeae. The sequence continues at coordinate 7,798,808 of OX387221.1, forward strand.
AAACCAACTGTGAGAAATAGGTTACTATGTTTGTTATTGGTAAATTAATTTGAAACCTGCTGTCTATGTATCTCCTTTAGTATTAATTCAATTTCAAAAATATACTCATTGAGCAGAAGGGTGTACCAAAATATGTAGTAGAAAGTGTAAAATGAGTATATTATATTATCTCCCAAATCATGTAGGGAACTTATAATTCCTACCTAGAAAGGTATCCCTACACATAAGGAGTCTTCAGTAAGAATATCATTGTGTTTTAACCATAATAATTTACAAATTTCAATAATTATCAGAATTACGCTTAGTATCACACACTTACAATAATTTCACAAAAAAAATGAAAAAAATTAGCTATATTTAATTCCATAACAAGTCTATAACCATCTCCACTTATTAAGTCAAATTTGTTTAAACTATGAAATTTTTGAAAAAAAAATGGAATTGTATTTGTTATTTAGGAATAACTAATAATAAATAATAAAAGATTTCATACCTGCAAATCCATGAAGGTGCTTTGACCTAGACCTAAGCTCTCCAGTCCTGCTAAACCACCCAAAGAGTTCAAACCAAATGGTGTAGCTCCAACATCGGCTGAAACAATTATTAACAGATGTTAAATTTTACATTATTATGTTATCATTTATTTAAGTTGGTGTTGATGAACCCTGTGTTAGTTTGTTCATATTAATGAATAAAATAATGTAGACAATGTGCTATGTAATCTTCAACAAGTCTTATAACTGTAGTTGTTTCCAAGTGTGAGTAACTTAAATGTATATTTAAAATATAGAATGGAGAGGCCACTGCAACTAATATTATCAGTTACCTATTTATAGGTTTAAAATACCAACATTCATGCAATTTGTGTGAGTTGATGATGAAATATACAAAAGGAATTGTGAAATTCCTTGTGTTGTTATTCCTGTTTGACTCTAAAACACTTTTGAAAAATAAAGTGGAATAAAATATAGATATGGTAAATAACCTATTTCAATCAGTGTCTGCCTATATAATCACATTATTTGCACCAAAAATAATGTATTATGTCTCACACTTGTACTAATGTTATAAAGCTGTAGGTTTTTCAATTACATTTTAAATAAACACTACTACATTCAAATACATTGTTATCGTGATTCCCAAGTTTACCCACAAATAGATTCAAAAACACCCAACAAGTGTTGATTTTATATACAACTTTTGTTTCACCCTATTTCATGAGTACTTATAAGCAACTACCCTACTTATAGGTGAAAAAATATGATTAATATAGAGGATTAAAAAAATTTGTTACTTATTTTAAAATGTTGTTAAAACAACTGTAGCCATAGAAGCTAAACATTATAATTTCCTTTCCTTTTTGTTGTGTTTCTCAGTAGTAGAATAGAGCCACCTCATTTCTTGGCGTGCGTGTTGTAAAAGGTGACTCAGTCAGACTCGGTTGGTCAGTTGACCTGTTGTCTATGAGACCTACTGTCAGATAGATAAAAGTCCAACCCCAATTAGAATTAACCTAAACAGTCATAATGAGCCTTCACAGCAATAGGCTTGGATGGGGGGGGGGGGGTGTTTTATACACCTCTGCCTATCCCTTACATGCCATGGCATGAGCATATGTATATGTAATCAAGCACTTTAAAATACCTAGTATAGATAAAACACTATAAGCAATGCATTATGTGTATGTTTTTTATAAGCATATTAATTAAGCCATGGACAGAGGGAAAATTGTTTAGTAGTGATTAATGAGTGGATATATCTTATATTTATTTATTCTGTTTAACAGAAAGAACATTGATGTCTTGGTTTGCATTTTGTATGAACAGGCTGTAAACATAAGTTGTAATTGCAACACAGCTCAACATATTAAACAAAATTATCAATTGTACTGTATTTTCACCTGTTGTCTCTGATATAAACAGCTTATTCTCATTTCATAGTTATATTATCAACTTATTTTGGTTTCACAGTCATATTATTGTGGGATTACCTGGTGGGCGTCTGGTAGCACCTTCTGGCTCTGGTCTAGGAGGCGTTTTTATCACGAGGTGGACAGTCAGACCATCTTTAATATTATGCTGCTTCAGGGTGTCGGCATCATTCAAAATCTTCCCGGCAAATATAAGACACAACTGCTCAGGTTCCGAACTGAATTTTGGGGACAACACATCCTTGAGCTAAAATTAAAGGTAGATTTCACTTTTACGTCGTGGAATTACTAAATAAATGTCGTCAGTGATTGCGTGTGCAATATCTATGATTTTACGCCATGAACTAGGTTTCTGGTGGTGCCGTACTCACTTTTTTAACGTCAGCATCCTCATCAATCTCTACTTGCTGTTTTTCTTTTGGTGTTTTCACTGTAATAGTAATTTTTTTGGGTTCGTCCTGTCCCTCTGCCATTTTGGCAAATCTAGAATGACTCTGTACTTTGGCGGAAAAGCAGAAATATGTACAAGAATGTAGAATATGACGATTTGTGTTAGATTTGACGGCCCAGGGTGCAGCCCACTTCGTAAAATATTACTTAAACGAAGAATTTAATCTGGGTGACTTTCAATTTTAATTGTTGGTAATAGAGTTTAATTTTAATTTCCACTTAATGTGTCTGAAGATAGCTAGTCATCAAAAAAATACACTATCTGTTAGTGGACCTTTCCCAATTGACATAAAAATAAAATAAAGTGTTGCCAAGTAAATACTTTAAACCTTGTCTATAGATTAATAGCGACGAGTGAAAAAGCAGAACCACAGAGTACATACACATAAATATGGAAGATGCCTAAAAAGCACGATCGTTAACGAGAATGTAGGTTTACGGAAATTGTTTATGCCTTCAACAATGAGGCTTTTTACATTTTTCCGGAAAATTACTTGAAACGGAAGTGAGTTAGGTTAGTTTGACTCTTTGAAGCTTGACATGAAACAAAAACAAAACAGTTTTCAATGATGTCTCTCGCTAAATTTTAATGAAGTAAATACATAATAAAGATTGGTGAGATGAGTATTTAATATATAACATTTATTGTTATAGCCCGTCTGTTCGAAGATAAAACTCATTCTGCTGAAAAGTACAATTTTTTGTTTTAGGTTTTGGTTGTTAAGATACTCATAAATATATAAATACTGAGCGCTATTATTGCATGCCGTAGAATGACATACACGAGCGTTTAGCTCGTTCGTCATTATTAAATAAAGGCTACAAATGGAGGTAGGAATTTTTTATTATTTCCAATGTTCCCTTTTCAAGGTTTTTAGAACTTGCGATAAGTCGACACGGTGAAAGATATTTTGTGTTATCTTTATTAAGTACAAACCTATTTCCTGTACATGCAAAATGTTGTCCCACGCTGTCTGACCCTTTCACTTACCTCTTTAACATATCTGTGATCTATTATTTTCTAATTCCAAAAATATGAAGTGTATGTTTTTGAATGATATAACAGCTAAAAACAAAGCGTTACTTTGAAATCAACACAATGACGTAAAGTGCGTGCTCCATCACAATATTTTACCTCACAAAGATCATTAGAAAGAATTCTCTCTGAATAAAAGAAAATGCCTTCAAGGCAGTGATAGAGATGTAATTACGTTTGGGTATTGTGTTTGATTCAATGGTTAATATATAAAATAGTAATTTGTATTTATATAAGAAAAATAATGAATTGGAAAATTAAATTAATTTTATTATTTACTTATTTTATAGGGGGACAGACGAACAAAAGCTTTACCCGATGGTAAGTGACGAGCGCCGTCTTTGGACACCTGCAACTCGAGAGTCGCAAGTGCGCTACCTGTCTTTGGGAGCGATGGGGGATGGGGGAAAGAGGAGAGGGTAGATAAGGGGAGGAGGAGTTGAGCCTCCGGAAACCTCACTGATTTCCAGGCAATGCGGCAGCGTTTCTTCACAACCGGTTTTCTGTAAGGCCGTGGTATTGCATCGCCAGTCAAGCTAGCCCAGTCGTGCCTAAGCATGGCTTTACCACTGTCAAAATATTAACCTTCACCTATACTAACTTGATAAAATAAATGTAATAAAAACTTAGACTATTTACACACATGCTATAAAATTCTTCCACATCGTTGCCTACTGGTAGTTTTCCATGACGGCTGGCAGACTTGCCATGTTGAATGGCCTCTTTGTCACTGTGGAGAAGCTGTGGACTGTCTCGGACATCATGGCCTTTCTTGTAGCAGAAGTCAGGCCATATATTATGCAATGCTAATATCAATAACATATCTTATATATTTTTATTATTATTTATTAAAATTTTCAGCAAGATTTACAGGACACTTTCTTACGTGATGAGGATCAGCAATCACTCAGCCCAAAAGTAACATATTCAGTAGCACATAAGAGAAAAAATGAGAAAGGCCAGGGTGAGGAAAAGTCTTTTTTTTGTACCACTGACAAACAAATAAAAGCATTTTAATTTATTAGTAAAACCAAACACTGTTATAATCGCCAGCAAACTTCTTGAACATTGTGTGACGTAGTCGGGGAATGTTTGCGCATCTACATTTGCAAGTAAAAAAAAATAGTAGTAGTAATTGAAAACCGTCTTTTTTGTGTGTATTATTTTTGAATACGAAAAAAACATATAGGCATTTAATTACTTTATTTAATTTCTAATATAAAATTACTGCTATATTACACCCCGAAGTAATTAAAAATTACGATAAACATTTTTTTAGGCTGCCACATAAGATAAAATTGCCTTTGTTACTAAATATATATATATTTATATATGGACATATGTCCATATTCTTGATTCCAGAATTTACTCTTGAGGTAAATAAGATATTCCTTCCATTCATTCAAAACCAGCGCAAGCAGAACTGGTGCTAGGTATAGGTTCAGATAAAATAAGGCTTTGGCTAGGAGTTATTTTATCATCGTCACTATCATTATCAGCAAAAATTATAAAGTTATCAGTGACGGAATATAATACAATATGATCACTTTCAATGCACGCGAGTGTACTTGTAAGACAACGGGACACAGACGCTGGGCGAGAGGCAAGAGTCGACTGATGTACCAATAGGACGGTCGAAACGACGTTACCCGCCGTCGTGCCCCGCACCGCACCACCAAAGGGACCTAAAATACGTTTCTGCTCATTCAAGGGCATTGTTCAAGTTGTTTGCCCGGAACTATACACGTTGGACTAGCTGATTAAACTACTAGCAGACTACTTCTTGACAAATGTCTAAAATCAAATAAATTATTGATTTTCAAACGATTCATTTTTAATTAAAAACAACCACCTCTTGAGATTAGCTGGAAATGTATAATTTAAATTATTTATATTTAATTATGTATATATTAATTTTATTAATTATATCTTTTAACAATCATAAGATGCATTCATTAAAAAGCTGTTAGTGACATAAACAGACACTTCAATTTTATTTATTGGTATATAGGTGTATTATTTATAAAACAAAACGGCGTGAAGAGTCTATGGACTCCCGGTCGGAACGAAGTCCCGGTCGGAGCAAGTAGTGTCGGAATAAAGTCTTATTACACTTTTTTGGTCTCACTCCCATCGCTCAGAGCGAGTAACGCGCGATAAGGAACGCAATAACTGGGTCTAGAATAATTCTACGCGGTACACCTATTTGCTTAACTATATATTTTTTGGAAGAATTTTTAATTATACTTTCAAATCTTGCCTTTTAAAGATTTTTAGACTTGCGATAACTGGACCGATAACACGGTAACAAGATAACAAGATATTTGGTAGAATCTCTATTAAGCACAAACAGGCTTTCTGTAAATTCAAGAATTTTGAATGATCCCTTGTGTGTGTTGTGTACACCTATTCGTTTAGCACAGCAAGCTTTGTACTGTAAGCAGCATTTTCAGTTATTAAAAAACCTGTTTTGAAATAACACTTTAGAATAAATTAGTATAAGTTGTAAATTATTCACCAAAGTTCAAGAGTTGCAGTGCGCTGTCCGCGTTTAAGGGCTAAGGAAAGGGAAAGGTCTATTTACGCATATCAAAAATTATTGTAATAAACCTTTGTTACACATTTTAGCGACCAACTATTATAGAATTAAACATGTTATTATAAAATTAATAGATTATCTTACACAGATGAAAAAACAGTAACTGATCAACAAGCTAAAGAAAAGGAACAAGCAGAAAATATTGCGTCATTGCTAATGTCGAACTATGATATGAAACTATACGGAGAAGATGATACATCACAACCTACATCCCGTACAGCACCTATCATACCAATAGAGGCCACCCGCAAGAAAAAGAAAAGAAAGAGGTATACGAGCCCCGATGCAAAATAGTTCCTCTAGTATGGAATGTAGTGCAAAGCGTAAAATATAGAAAGTAAATATTGGTAAAATAATTAAGAGCGTTTAATAAAAAGTAAACAATTGAGGAACATTTTAAAGTTTATTTTAACATAACTGAAATTCTTTCATGACTTTACATAACATATTTTTTTTTTTAAAATATTCTAAAAAGCATAACGCAAAAGTATTCGTCTACCCTTGTCACTCACGCAAAATAGTTCGTCTACCACTTAATTGTCGCCTTTGCTCGCAATGACAGCTTTAATGCGAAGAGGCATGGTTGTAACTAACGGTGCACACTCCTCAGGCATAATTGACTCCCAGACAGCGAAGAGTTTAGCCTTTAAGTCGCTCTTCGATCTTGATAGATTTTTACGGAGAACTTTTTTCATTTTCCACCATAGGGTTTCGATCGGCGACAAGTCTGGGCTGTTAGATGGCCATTCGATTGTAGGGATGCTTTTCGCCAGTAACCACGTCTTTGTTGTTCTTGCAGTATGGCAGGAAGCACCATCCTGTTGAAAAATGAAGGAATGTTGATGCTTAAGTGACGGAATAGAGGGCAGTAAATTCTCTTCCAAAAGGTTTTGATACTTTGCAGCATTGATAGAACCATCCACAAACTGCATACCACCAACACCTTGTGCAGACATGCAGCCCTATATCATAAGAGACGCCGGAAACTTCACTTTGCGTTTGAGACAATCAGTATGAAATGCCTCATTTTTGTTCCGAATCACTTTTTTCCTTTCATCGCCGACTGTCACTTCAAATTTGGACTCGTCACTCCAAATGATACTACGCCACTGATCGGAAGTCCAGTTAAATGATCACGAGCAAAGTTCAACCTCTTTTTCTTTTGTACAGCAGTCAACACTTGTTTCTCCTTAGCGGTGTAAAATCCGTAATCCTTTTTAGGACTCTTTTGCAAGTATCAACTGAGACGTCTTTGTGAATCATGTCCTTCCATTGCACCGTGAGTTCACCAGTTCAAGCACGCGACGATTATTTTTGATAATTTTCTTCAGAATTCTGTTTTCTACTGTACTTGTGATGCGTGTTCGACCAGTTTTCTTCAAACAAGAATTCGTCTATTCTTTTTATAGTGCTGAATGATAGATTGGACTGTAGACCTGGGAAGTATCAAGTCTTTAGATATTTGGTAACTTGATTTGCCACCATCGACCCCACAAACTATTCGCTTTCGAAGCTCTTCACACACGTGTTTGCCACGACCCATTGTTATTTGAAAACTAATGAAAAAAATACAAAGAAATAATAATCTTATTTAACTCACCGATAGACGAACTCTTTTACATCGATTAACAATTAGACGAACTATTTTGCTTATAACTTCTTCGAATTTAAAACAGGATATGTATAAATTTAAAAAGCTAAAATAGTTTATTGGTTCATAATTAAAAAATGGCATAAGTAACGCGACATTTGATTGTAGAACAGCTTAATATTTTATATAGATATACAAAAATAATGAAGTAAGAAAAAATCTCACACTAGACGAACTATTTTGTATTGGGGCTCGTACAACTAAATTGTATCTTAAAAACCTGTAGTTTTTCTTAATTTAAATACATACACTCACCCCTGTGCCCCGAAGTGGCAGGCATAGGCATAATTAACGCCCGCATTTTATAGATTATAATATAGTCTGGGCACTTTTGGGGGGTAAAATGGGAAAATTTGGGGTCTATTTAATGGAAAGTGATCATAGAAATTAAAGGAAAGGGATATTACTTATACGATGGATTGGGGGATGGGTATAAGCAATAACTCAAGCGAGTCAAGGTCGCATACCTATAACACGAGCTGGCTGGTGTCGGGAAGTCCGATTCCTGTAACTAATATATCGCTTAATCCGTAGTTTTTGATCAATTATAGTCTGATTTAACTTGCTTTAGAACACTTATGTTCTGCTATGTTCGTTAGTCGCTATCCGTGACTTGGAGCCACTTATAAAATCGTTACTTAATATTTTCTGATGTTATTTTTCTCAGTTCTCAATCAGCAGCAAATTTTCATTTTTATATATGCTATCATGAACATCAACCTACATTGACTAGTTCAGAGTGTCACGTACAATATTTGCCAAAGGCTAAATAGCTCCATAGCCATTATTTTACAGAAAGAAAATGGAGGAGTACATTGCTAGTTGAGTGTAATGACTAATTACTTTGTAAGCACATTTTATTACAACGACTGTAGTTTGAATCTCAGATCCCAAATATCAATATGCCTTACAAATTGCCGTTATGAATCAATACGGAAGGTGGCCAGTGCCTTCGGAATGCGAGAGGTATCAGAAGAAGAAGCATGGAACTTTTACTGGACTGATATGAGTGTCTCCGTGGAAAGAGCCAAGGAAATGAAACGTTTTCAGCGTATTAATCATTTTCCGGGCATGCTTGAAATCTGCAGGTGTGTGTAATGTAATTAAGTGTTTAATGAAAAAATTCCCGCTCCTTCAATCCTGATCTTCATTCCACGAAGATGAATCTTATTCCATGTAGTGCTAAAGGGTATAGTAAAATTCTGTAGTGCTTTAATACAACATACGATTCAGGGCCTTGCTTGATCATCAAATTATATTATTGAAATTGCCACACCTCAACAGGGATGGATGGATTATGGATTACCTAACAGATCATTCTAATCTCGTCACCGCCCGTTTCAAAGTGGTGGTAACTATGATTTTTAAACAATTTCTGCCTTTCTTAATGATATCGAAAACGTAGCTTAAAAGCTTAAGAGTCAGGGCAGATATATAAGATAAGAGGCACAATCAACATATTTAAGGTGATTATGTAATTTTACTTAGGGCACTAAGGCATGATTTATTGAAGCAGCAAACAGAAGATTTCTGTAGGGTGAAGACATTTCCTATGTTGGACCACCCAAGTACATGTGATGCAATGTCATCCTTGTACATGGTGATGACCATTTTATTACCATTCCTTCTTTATCACTTTTGCCGACATCTTTATAATTATCATATACCGTTACAGAAAGGATCTATTAGCTCGGAATTTGAATAGAATGCAGAAAATATATCCCAAGGAGTATAATTTCTTTCCAAAAACTTGGTGTTTGCCAGCCGAGTAAGTTTACTTCGTTTTGTAAAAACACAAAAATAATTAAGTGTAATTATGAACAACATATTTTTTGTACAAAATATTTGCAAGAATTAATCAATAGGTATTTTTTTATGTAGGTTTCGATTACCTGGAGTACCTAAGCTGAATTGGTAGTGAACTCTAAATCGAACTACGTGTATATCAACCAAAACCTTAGACATTCCTTACTGTTTCCTTAGTTTGCGAATTATTTACTCTGTATTTTATCATATGTTAATATAAGTAAGAAATCAAGACTTGATATAGACGTAACAAAAAATTTGGATGCACTAAATTCTTTCAGCATGACTCATAAGTAAGACCATGATACAAAGTAGGTACGAGTAGGTACTCGTACTATCTATTTTCTTTTATCGACATTGTAATTTTCAGTTTCGGTGAAGCTCTGAATTACAGTAAATCACGAAAAAATAAAACATTTATTATAAAACCGGAATGTGGGAGCCAAGGACGCGGAATTTATCTAACTAAGTCACTAAAGGAGATAAGACCTACAGATAAACTTATTTGTCAGGTAATTTCATTTACATTTAATTTATAATGTAGCTTAAAGCTTGTAATATGTATCTGCGATTACGTATTTCAGTGTAATACTGTTCAAGCCGTAAGATTCCTAAATAATTTCTGTATAAGACAAATAGTTTGTTATATATATTAGTTTGGTATATAATTGGAGGAGCTCTCCTGTTAGTTCAGGCATAGTCAGGAAACTAGATGACATTACCACATTATCTATAGGTATATATTTTTATGTGAAATGAATAGTTTTAGAGTACGAACGCTTCAAAGTCTATCAACGCAACGCAACGCGTGTTAGTTAAATAATGGTCATCCATCATCATAACCATACCACCCAAGGTAGTGAGTTTTTATCGGGATATGCCCTGTGAGATTGTCCTAGTCTATGGTCATTGTAGTGCGTGGACAAGTTCTCAAACCCAAAGCACTACAGTGCTATATATATCCACGAACTATTCCGAGTCATTTTCAGATCCTCTCTAACTTAAGATCAAATAAACCTACTACAAAACTTCATTAATAAAATGATGTTTTGTATACGCCGTTAGATCCATTTTACTAAACAATGCGCTCACTCGAGGATTTACTGGTAGACATTATAGAGTTATAGTATCCACCTCTTGATTCCAGTATCAGAACCGCTCGATGGAACCTTATTCTTGTATGGTCGTCGGTATTCATAAATATATAGTGGGTTCATTGGTTTTATACGGAGGAATCCCCCATTTGTGTTGGAGGGACATGATATCCGTTCCTCCACAATTTGTTACATACTTGTTAACAAGAAGCGTATTAAGAATATTTGCAAGAAGCCTACTAAGATCCATTATTTTGTTACGAACCTGTCGACCCATCGACCATCGAACCTGTGTGCTTGTCTACACAAGCACGCTTTAACTGTTAGATTGCCGTCGAATATTTCTCAGTGACCATTAACTTGTCACTAGCGAATCCATAATTATTAGTTAATAAGTAATAAGTTGTTATGTTTTAAGCGGTTTTTATTTTAGGTCTACCTTTCGAAACCTTATTTAGTGGATGGCTACAAGTTTGATATTAGAGTCTATACACTCATTACATCTTGTGATCCGCTTAGGATCTTTGTGTACAATGAAGGTCTTGTGAGGTGAGTCACCTGTAACCTATACTAATATGTATATTTACCATATACTTTTGAAGTGATTTGCATTGAAATCCTTAAAAAAATACAGGCTAGTTGCCGGTGTTGCATCAAATTCTGTTAATATCTCAACACAATGGAGATTTTTAGTTTTTACTATAACTATAATTACTTGGAAGTTTTGTATACACAAAGTAACGAGGAGCTTTAAAATTTAAGGTTTCTTTTTAACTGCGGTTCGAAAAAGGAACAGTAAATAATGAGTATGTACGTAGTACTTTTAGCTTGTACTTAGTTAAAGGTAGGTAAATAAATCAAAATTAATTTTATTATAGAGTCAATCGGGGTAATTTTGTCCAACCTTGCGGAAACTTTATACATATTATCTTTGTTTGACCGAAAATTGTGGTTTTTTTTTTGGTGTGGACCATTGGCCAGTTATACCAAGACTGGGGTAACTTTTCTTTGATTTAAACAAAGTAAATCACTTTACTTTGTTTAAATCGTTTTAATAAGATTATATACAATTCTAACATGAATCACGTTAGTAGACGTAAAGCTTATTTTACCCTGATTGACTTAATTGCCACTACTTTTCGTCAAAAATACGAGTTCTTCGATTACAGACCATGTAATCGAAGAACTCGAAGAACATGTAATCGGTGAACATCGACACTGTTATACGCCATAATATATATATGTTATTTAACATATATAACATTTGTAATATAAATATGTTATATAACACATATATATATTATAAGTATATGTGTAGTTATATGAATCTGTTCATTCAGATTCGCGACGAGCCGATATGCAGACCCCAATGTGAACAATACCACTAACGTGTTCATGCATCTCACTAATTACGCACTAAATAAGCATAGCCGCACTTACGTCTATGACTCTGAAGCTGGCAGCAAACGGTAAGTCATGCACGGTATACTATCAAATGTTGTGAGACTTCTGAGAGTGAAAATGTTGTACTTCATTATGTTTTTAGTTCAGTTCATATATTGTCTGTATTTAAGTGTATGTGGGAAGGACAGCTGCACGAAAAAAACATTTACTCTGTTGAGTTGTTTCAGTTCTGCATTCTGCATTCGATTCACAATACATACTTATTTGGAAAGTTTTAAAGAAAATCTTTAATAAAGTAATGGCCGGCAACGCACATGTGACTCGCATAAGTTGCAAGTATCCATGATTGGCAGAAGTCACTTATCATGAGGTGACCCGTCTGCTCGTTTGCCCCCTATACCATAAAACAGAGTTCTTATTTATCTAAACGTTTTACGACAGCGACTGCCTATAGGTTCTATTATTTATATTTTTCATAGATCTTATTAACTTCCCATGTTTCTACATACCTACATTTGTATATAAAAATAGATTTCGGGACAATTTCTTAAACACCCCAGGCAAAAATGTGGATACTTATATACATAAGTGACGAATCCATTTCCCTTCGTTAGCAAAATATCGACGTTAAACAAGATCCTGCTGTCACAAGGCGTGGACTTGGACAGACTGTGGCATGCCATAGACCAAGTGATTGTGAAGACTATTATATCTGCGTGGCCGATACTCAAGCACAGTTACCACGCGTGTTTCCCATCGCACGATATGGTTCTTTTTACTATGCATCTGTTAAAGCTTAGCAATCATTCATTTTAGGCTTAGAATTTATAATTTGACATAATCAACGGAAATTGACAAAAAATTTGTTCGTAGCTTACGAATCTATTAATTTTTACTCAAATTGACCTTTTTCCATTTTACCGTTACAAAATGTTTGGAAAAACCTCTTGATCGTGACCACAGAGATTGTGTCGATTGATGCTTTTTTAGTATTATACTTATTCATTATATTTGCATATGTATAGACCAATACATTTAGTATTTAGTAACTTAGCGTTCTTCGGTCTTATATTTTCATGAAGGACGAACCTTAAGTCATGTTTAATATTTTTTTGACCTCTATCACTAAAGGTACATACAGGTAAAAAAATTAACTAAAAAAAAAGTTAACAGGTAAAAAAATTAACTAAAAAAAAAGGTAAAATTATTAACAGGTAAAAAAGGCATTTACATACTTACCACAAACAACATACATTTATTTTTTATTAAACTATCAAAAGATCTTGAGAAAGTTATCCTACGTAATTGTAATTAAGTATTATTAACCGCACACGCAAGTAAAAATCAACTTATATGGACTGAGGTTTCTAGTCTAGTTTGCTATGTTGATACAAAAAAGCATATTTCCTGGATAGAGTAAAACTTAAATCTAAAGAGGCCGTCGTTGCTTATAGCTGATATTTTAGTGAAAGTTTACCGTCGAAAATTAGTCAGAATATGATTTAAATACTAAACCAATTTTTCTCCTCTAAAAATACTTTTAATTCCTTGGTATATAAGATGGGTGCGTGTGTTTTTTCTAAATGGGGGACACAAGTTAATTTGAATACCTATGTACTTCAAGATAGTAAGCTATCTTGAAGTATATCATATCATCGTAATATTTCTATATTTTTCCTTCATTTATTATATATATTACTTAAGGCTGTAGTTATATCATAATTAAGTAGTAATTTTTATCATCAATCTTCTACCTTCATCTCATAGTTTGGATGTACATTTATGTAATGCATTTATGAATATTAATATAGTTCACTGAACAGGTGCATGCGTGTTTCGAAATCCTTGGCTTCGACATTCTTCTGGACCACAAGCTGCATCCCTACATATTAGAAGTAAGTACCATTCATATCATATAAATAAGTTATCGATAATATAATATAATCCTTATCGATAATATAATATAATCCTTATGTGGAAGCATCAGGAGGGTTGCTGGAGCGGTCCTGGCTATCCTTATCAATAGCAGAAGAACAGGCATGACTATGCTTCTTCTCTCCCCTAGATTGTGGATGCTGCTACACTTTTATTGTTTCTCTCGACATGATATGTCAATTGTAATACAACTGCTTATTCTCTCTCTTGTTTGTAGTAAAAAATTATATAATAATAACTTATTATGTATTATTTCTTGTTACCTATCTTTATAACTATCTATTATTTAGTATTCATATTAAGTGCATGGGGTGTTTACCCATAGAATGTTACTCTTACTTAGAAACAGTTGTGCACTGCATGTAATTGTATTATAATATACATATATATTTGTATTTTAAATATATATTTGTTAGCAAACCAATATTAATAAATACCACTTCACCAAAGTATAAATTGATGATGTATCATATGTTTTATCTTATCACATGAACAATATTGTATAAAAAAGTTATTTCATATTTAGATTTGATGTTTTTGGTCGTTTGTCGATTTTTGTTACTGCTAAGTATATACGTTTATCATTTTGCGTTTTGACCATTATCATTATTATAAAATGTAGAAACGTTAAGTTTCATGCAAAATATAGCAACCTCTATGTACAGCAGAAACGTACATTAACACCATCTAGCGAATAGAAGCTGAACTACGTAGCAACTACCCTAACTACGTACATATTAACATCGCGACATTAAAGTTCTCCGAATATTGCATCCATATATTATACAACTTCCCAACAGCAACCGTTGTGCTGCAGTCCGCCAGGAATGATCACCTCATGTGTGTTGGAGGGCCATGACACCCGTTTCTCCAGAAATACATTAAACATGAATCTTCAATCAAATGGAATACACGAATGATCACGGAAGCGATTGATCAAAGGATTATAAAATGAAACTTCCGAAGCGCATACTCAAAGCCTGATTAATGAAGTACTATATACTAACTTAGAATAGCAAAGAGAAAGCCATAAAACTATTTTGTAGCACAAATTTACAGGTAAATCATTCACCGAGCTTTCACACAGACACACAGCTGGACCGTGAGGTCAAGGAGGGTCTTCTTACTGATACTTTCACTATGCTCAACATTTGGCAGTGTGATAAACGCCGCGTCTTAGAAGAAGATCGAAAGCGAATACGCGACAGATTGCTGCAAACTAACAAGTGTGTTGCTTGGTTAAGTATGCTTATATATTTTACATAGTGGTAGAGCCATGCTTAAGCACGGGCCGGCTCGACCGGTGCGATGCCACGGCCTCACAGAAAACCGGTTGTGAAGTAACGCTTGCGTTGCATTTCCCCGAAATGAGTGAGGTCTCCGGAGGCCCAAAATCCCCCACCCCCCTAATGATAGCGCTGTTAACGAAAAGGATACCCCAGGGGGGTACCAGCGCTAGCGTTGGAGAATCCCCCCCTGGACGTCCACCCTCAGTACGGATTATGCCTGAGCGTAGACGCCCAGGCTGCCCCTCGTACTCTGGGGGGGGCTCAACTGCGCTCTCAAAATCTGCTCGGGGCAAGAGAAGGCATACCATGGCACCCCCTGTCACGTTTACCGTGGATTTTTGTAACATCAGGGGCTTACATTCGAACCTCGACACTGTCCACCACCACCTTGAGACAGCAAAGCCGGCCTTGCTCTTTTTAACCGAGACGCAGATATATCTCCAGCGGACACATCCTACCTCTGCTACCCTGGGTACGGACTGGAACACTCCTTTGTTCCTAAGGCTGGTGTATGCGTGTACGTTAGAGATGATATCACTTCTCGCCGCCTCGGCAATCTTGAAGGTAGGGACCTCTCCATCTTATGGCTACGTGTAGACTGCGACGACCATCCCCGCATCTACCTATGCGTCTACAGGTCCCATAGCGGTGATGCCGAAACGGACCGACTCATCGACCACGTCCAAATGGCTACAGACTCAGTGCTCCAGCAGGTCCCATCCGCAGAGATCGTAATTCTTGGCGACTTTAACGCCCATCACGCCGAATGGCTTGGTTCGCGCAAAACCGATCATGCGGGAAGATCTGTTCACGATTTCGCCTTGGCATATGGCTTGACGCAGCGGGTAGCAACGCCTACGCGAATCCCAGATGCAGAAAGCCACGTGCCTTCACTGTTGGATCTTCTGCTGACCTCACATCCTGACGGCTACAAAGTATCCGTTGAGGCCCCTCTTGGCTCTTCGGACCATTGCCTCATTAGGAGTATGGTGCTACTCGTTCACTCGCTGCGGCCGCGAGTTACAGGCAGTCGCCGCGTATGGCACTATAGGTCAGCAGACTGGGATGGAATGCGAACATTCTTTGCATCCTACCCATGGAGGCAGGTTTGCTTCTCGCCGGATGATCCCAATGTCGTTGCTGACTCTGTCGCGGATGTTGTGCTTCAGGGTATGGAACTTTTCATTCCATTCTCCCTGATTCCCACAGTTGGCAAGTCCCAGCCTTGGTTTGGTCGAACCTGCAAAGCGGCGTCCCGCCGAAAGCAGGAATGTTACCAAGCATGGGCTAATGCAGCGACAGCACGGGATGTAAAGACCAGCACATTAAAGAAGCAATTTCACTTTGCCTCCAGGTCCCTCAAAAGAGTAATTGCTGGGGCGAAGTCGGCTCACATCGGCAGAATTGGCGAGAGACTAGTTAGTCTCCCCTCCGGAACTCGTGCATTCTGGTCTCTTGCCAAAGCTGTCCAGGGGAACTTTTGTAAGCCATCCCTTCCACCTCTGCGCATAGGAGATAATTCGTTGGCCCACGACGCTAAAGAAAAAGCCGATCTTCTGGGCAAACTCTTTGCGTCCAACTCGACCCTGGACGACGGGGGAAACGCACCGCCGACCATACCGCAGTGCGAGACCCGCATGCCGGAAGTCCGGTTTACACAAAGGGCAGTGCGTAAAGCGCTTCTTTCCCTCGACGTTCATAAGTCGAGTGGGCCCGATAGAATCTCTCCTATCGTGCTGAAGACGTGTGCTCCAGAGTTAGCACCGGTTTTAACGCGCCTTTATCGGCTTTCCTACTCTCTTGGCGTAGTCCCGAACTCATGGAAGACAGCTCTAGTGCACCCAATCCCTAAAAAAGGAGATCGCTCGGATCCGTCCAACTACAGACCCATAGCCATCACCTCCTTGTTCTCCAAGATAATGGAATCCATTGTTAACTGCCAGCTCCTCCGGTACTTAGAAGACCACCAGCTCCTCAATGATCGACAATACGGCTTCCGTCAGGGTCGTTCAGCTGGTGATCTTCTCGTATACTTGACTCACCGGTGGGCACAGGCGATCGAGACCAAGGGGGAAGCGTTGGCCGTTAGTTTGGACGTGGCGAAGGCCTTCGATCGGGTCTGGCACAAAGCGCTCCTTGCGAAGCTTCCTTCCTATGGGCTTCCCGAGAAACTGTGCAATTGGCTCACCAGTTTTCTTACAGACAGAAGCATCAAGGTCGTTGTTGACGGTGCATGCTCCGACTCCAAGTCTGTTAATTCTGGTGTCCCACAAGGCTGTGTGCTATCACCCACGCTGTTTCTTCTGCATATCAACGACATGCTGCAGATTAGCAGCATCCATTGCTATGCAGACGATAGCACGAGTGATGCCCTTTACACCGGCCGCGCTAACATTTCTCGGGTAAACGTTCTTTATCAAAAGTTTCAGATTGGGGTCGACTTAACCTAGTCCAATTTAACCCCACGAAGACACAGGTTTGCGCGTTCACCGCTAAAAAGATGCCATTGGTCGTATCACCTCAATTTGAGAGCCCTTCCCTAACTGCATCAGCCAGTATCGGAATCCTTGGCGTTGATATATCAAGCGAAGTCCAGTTTCGCGGTCACTTAGAGAGTAAGGCCATATTAGCCTCGAAGAAGCTTGGTGTGCTAAACAGATCGAGACAGTATTTTACTCCGGCCCACCGCCTGCAACTTTATAAGGCGCAGGTTCGGCCGCACATGGAATACTGTTCTCATCTCTATGCAGGTGCACCCCAGTACCAACTTCTGCCTCTTGACCGCATTCAACGGAGAGCGACTCGCATCATCGACTGCCAAGATATTTCTGATCGTTTTGACACCTTGGCGTTGCGTAGAGATGTAGCTTCACTCTGCATTCTCTATCGCTTGTATCATGGGGAGTGTTCAGAGGAATTGTTCGGACTTATACCGGCTGCTGGTTTCCGCCATCGTCCTACGCGACAAAATATCCATCCCCATCACCTGGACGATTGGCACTCCACCACTGTCCGCTTCTCCAGAAGCTTTTTGCTTCGCACAACCAGCTTATGGAACAAATTGTCGCCTGCCGTATTTCCGTACCGATACGACCTTCAAACCTTCAAGAAGAGAGCGTACCTCTACCTAAAAGGCCGGCAACGCACTTGTGACTCTTGAGTTGCGGGTGTCCATGGGCGGCGGTAGTCACTTACCATCAGGTGACCCGTCTGCTCGTTTGCCCCCTATCGCATAAAAAAAAAAAATATCTACAAAATTATATGTAATTTATTAGGGTATTTTACATGCTCCAGTAATTCCACATACCTAATATTCTATTGACTTCTTAACCTTGTTTTAATTTGGAGTTTCTATGCTGAGAGTATTTAAAAGTCTACATGAACAGCTTTTTGATAGCAGATTCAAAAATAATAGGTTTAGTATAAAAAAGGCATTGAAATCCTTTGTATTGTATGAAAAATTATATCAATAGTATTTTCCGCCTGCGGCTTCTTCCGCTTTTCGCTTAGCTCCATACGAAATTTAAAATAAAAAACGGTTCAGTCGCTTAGACGTGAAAGTTTTCGATAAGATATCGATATCGATCGGGATATCGATCTGATAATTTCTTGATTATTTTATAGTAGCTTTTATTGCTCCCTAGGGTTTACTAAGGAATATATATCAATAATCTGAGAATACACATATGTACACTTAAGAACTTTTACTACAATTTTATGTTTCATAATTTTCTTATCTAATTATTCCTGTGATTGTTAAAACATATTATGTTTTCTATACACGTTATAGGTTTGCTGACTTCACGCCAACAGACGATAAAGAACCAGAAAAAAGTCCATGGCAGACGCAAATACAATGGGAAGAAACACATCTCGGTAACTATAGGTAATATATAAGGAGTTGTGTTTATCTATATCTTTTGTTTAAAGTTATTTAAAGATATATTTTTTTGCTAAACGTAACTATTTATTATAATTACCGAAAAGATTTAACAGTATTTAATTATAATGTGAATAAAGAGTTTGGTAAAGAATAAGTATCTATATTTAGGCTAAGTATCAGACCAGAATATATCCACCGAAGCAAGCGAGGATCTGTCCGTTAATCCTAAGCGTGCTTAGAATATTAGAGTACATATGCTCCCGCCAGGGTAGTCGAGACCATAGATAGCAATTTTCCATTATCCTGCTATAGAACTACTGATAACAAAACAAACTGAAAGTATTTGAAAGAAAAAGGAGAAGGCTAAATGGCTTTCGTAAAAGTGGTTTTTCTATCCCTCTTGAACAGAACCTTTTTTCTCAAGATACCCTGCTTTTTCCATACCTTTGGCAAAGTGTATTTAACAATAATCGGTTGACACAACTACCATCATCTCAGCATTTTTTATACATACCTACATACATACACAAGCCTATATCCCCAAATTGGTAGGCAGAGGTGCCTGAAAAGCCAACTTTTTGCCAACAACAATTTAATCCCACTTTCGTACTATAGTTACTTATATATAAATACATGTTTTTTTTTTTGTTTTAAGTAAGGATTTACAACGTTTCATTACAAACTAGCTGCCTGCTCCGGCTTCGCACGTATTGTGTACATACCAGAATGTTGAAGACCTCTGCCAGTGCCTTGTTTCACCCACTTACTTTTCATAATAGCGTTTTTTGTCAACATTTCAATGCTTTATATAATCCTTGTCCTAGCTATAAAAAAGCAACAAAAAAAGAATTATTATTGAATGATGATGCAGACGTTCTGAAGTTATGAGCGTTCATTCGGCATCATCGGTTATTTCGGCAATTTTTATTTTTATAAATATTTTCTATTCTATTTTGTATATAACAGACGAGTATACCCGGTGGGCGAGCAGTACGCGTCGCTGTTCCAGCAGCCGTCGGGCTCGCTGTACACAGGTACGGCCTCATCTCGCGCGCGGGGCGACTGCACGCGCATACAGCGCGAGGAGTTCCAGGTAAACATTACTACGAGAACACCTAACTTGTGTGATTCGGTCAACATAATCTTTCACGTCATTTTATATTGTTCAAAATAAAAACAATTTGTGCAAATATCCTTATATGCTGATCCTGACAGCAAATAAAGAGGTCGTGGGTTCGACATAGGATAATAATTGTTTGATGAGTATGTTTATATGTCTGTAATTTATATATAATACCTAGGTATATAAAAATATATGTTCATTTTACTGGTTATTTGATAGGCGTTTGTTTGTCTACCAACTCAAACGCCTATTCGAATAACCAGTAAAATACATATATGTATTAATAAGAATATTTATCAGCAGGCAGGCTGTACAAGCACTGCTCACTTTGGGATCAGACGGCTGTGTGTAAGATGTCTGTAGTAGTTAATATTATTAATATTAAAATGTACCTAATTTCTGTAAAATGTGGATATACAGGGTATCTGGAGATTCTCAAGGTATATGCAGATATTTTAGAGTTGAATCGTTGACGCCGTGAATAACACAATTCGCTAACAGAGTCATTTCTGAAGCTTAGAATAGAATTTCAGAAATTATTTTAGATCCTGCAGACCACTATTCAAAAAAATTAAGTTGCTAACATTTTTTTCATTTACATTCTTTTCATTCATTAAACATTTTAAAAATAGTTGTTTGTCAGAAAATACCCTAAGATGTTTGCCAAAGCTAGCGATAACAAAAAGGAACCTATCTAGAGACCCAACAAAATGGGTAAGGTGGTATGTCGGACTCGAACCGACTAAAACCACACAGTGTTCCGTCAACGGGTCTTATGGCCGGGGCCTCAGGTGTACCCTAAAAAGGAAGTTCCTGTGTACCCCGGCAGACCTAGCCGCTTTTTGAGCAAGACGACCCCAATATGATGTGTGGGTGGGTATGTTATGTTCTGTATGGTGTTCTGTCCCCCCCCCCTCATATTTAGTCAGGCGCGCGTGGAACACGTCGTGCCGCCGTCACGGGCCTGCTTCTGCTAGGGCGATAGATAGCCCAGTCTGTCGCCCTCACGCTAGCGCTCATGGAGGCCGGAGGTCATTTTGCACTCTCCGGCGCCTTGTGCGTCTCCTGCGGGACGGAAGAGTACTAACTCTCTCCCGTTCCCTTTCCGCCGCTTCTTTTGCAAGCATCACTGCCTCGCAGTACGAAGCGGCGGAATCCCATGCACTCTCGCTCTGGATCATAGCAATAACCATGGTCTCTAGCGAGAGGCTACCCACACCAATAGCTGCCACGAGGTCAGCACGCTGCTGAACCTGAACTAGCCGGTAGGAGAGAGCTCCATGTCGCCTCTCCAGCCAATCCTCCATGATGGGTCTTACCGCCACAATTGTGGCGTGCCCTGCGCTCGGTCGCTCAAGCCGTTCTTTCCACTGAGCCATGAGCGCCTGGCGGAACTGGGACCCTTGGACCTCGATATCACGAGGGCCAGGTCTGAGGTCCAGCTCCTGCAACTCCCGCCGCCACTGGTACAGGGCAGCGAGAGATTTTGCTTCCAGGTCCCATGGCGGTGTTCCGGCTAGGAGACTCGCCGCTTCAAAAGAGACCGTGCGGTATCCTCTTATGACCCTGACGGCCATAACCCGCTGTGGCCGTCGCAAAATAGCAGCGTTATTGGTCGTCAGGGTCTCCGCCCATATTGGGGCCCCATATAGGGCCATGGACCGCACGATCCCAACGTATAGTATCCTGCAGGAGGCTTCGGGCCCCCCCAAATTGGGCAGTAGCCTCGAAAGCGCGGCCGCTGCCCTCGTAAATTTGGGGACCAGACTCCGGAAGTGAGGTCCGAAGTCCCATCGGCTATCGAGTACGAGTCCCAGATATCTCATCGTGGAAGCAGAGGGCCTCAGATTTGTTGAGAGCCACCTGGAGACCCAATAGCCGGATTCTTGTAACGACTTGAGCGACCCCGGCCGTGGCCTTTATGGTCGCGTCGCGGTGCGTCTTTGCCCGAGCCGTCACGAGGGTGTCGTCGGCGTAACACGCAGTGTGCTCTTGGGAGGTGTCACTACGACACCTCCCAAGAGCACACCGCGCAGTACCCAGTCGTAGCCGATGTTCCACAGGAGAGGGCCCAATATCGAGCCCTGTGGAACACCGCACGACATGTTACGCCGACCGTATCCTGCCTGAATCGGGTATATAACGATTCTCTCTGTCAAATATGCCCCTACAATACGGCGGAGATAGAGAGGCACTACGTGATAGACGAGTGCCTCCTTAATACAACTCCAGGGCAAGGTGTTGAAAGCATTGGCGATGTCAAGAGACACCGCCATCATCACCTCCCCCCGAGACACTGCGTCCTCCGCCAAGGCTTTAACGCGCATGACCGCATCTACAGTGAAGCGCCTTCTGCGGAAACCAAACTAATTATCCGCCAGATCCGGCCCTACTCTAGAGAGATGCTCAACGAGGCGATTCGAGCCAATGATTCGCTCAAAGAGCTTATTCACCTCGTCAAGCAGCACTATGGGGCGGTAGGCAGATGGTGAGTCTACCGGGCGCATTAGGATCCTTACGGCGCCCCCACGGATCTCTATCCAGAGTCTCTAGCAACTGCTGACGAGTCTCCCTCTTGGCCCGCTTTATAGCCGCCTGTAAGGATCTTTTGGACTCCCTGTAACCCTGAAGAAGCTCCGCCTCGCGGCCTGCCGCATCATCTGGGCGGCGACGCCTCCTACGGAACCTGGAGTACTGGCGGCGCGCGGACACACATTCTTTTCTTAGCCGCGCTATTTCCGGCGTCCACCAGTACACCTGGCGCCTCGCAGACCTAGTCTGAATCCCTGAATCCTAGGCATAGCCGCATCACAGATGTGCGTCATGGCCTCCTGGAACCACTGTGCCTCAGCATCGACATCGACAGGCCTGTCCGGTGCAGTCGCCCAGGTCTGTACAATGGAGGCTTCCAGGAGGAGCTCCCGATTTAGGCGCTTCAACGCCCAACGCGGACCGGTTGGAGCCATAGCCACTGGCGCTTCAGAGGTTTCGGCAGAGACGTCGAACCGAATGTACTGAATGTATCAGACGACGTCTCCACCTCTTCCATGACACGCCAGCCTCGTACACGTCACCTCAGAGCAGGGCTCGCAAACGAGATGTCCACGATCGAGGTGCCCTGTTGACGCACGCACGTGGCTACGGAACCCGGAGTGATACGGCCCACTCCTCTAGTGCGGAACCCCAAGCCGTTGACTTGGCGTTAAAGTCCCCCAGCACCAGTACAGGGCAAGGTCTACACCCTTCGACGACGACGGCTAGCTGAGTGAGCCAGTGTTTGAACTCAGCCAGTACATGGTTTGGCGAGAAATAGACGGCCACAACCGCAACCTCATCCACAGTAATCGCCACGCAACCCCGTCCCCTTGCAATGACCAAAAAGGGGGCGGAGCCTGCAGCGGTACCCTGGGCTATAGCCGCCAAGCCGTCAAGGTCCACGGCCCAGTTATCACCGGGCGGCACAAAATACGGCATAGCAATGACGGCGACGTTGATTGACCACTGCGCCATGCTCTAGAGCAGAAGATCCTGAGCATTGGCGCAGTGGTTTAAATTCCCCTCAATTATGCGGAACTGGGAGCCCATTAATGGTCCTCCATTTGCGCATCCCACGTCAAATTAGGACCTCCCTCGAGGGCCTCTCCTGGTGTTTCTCTTTGCCTGGGGGTAAGTGGATTGCTCCCAGGCTTCGACCTTGATAAGGCGCAGGCTTTGGTACCAGCCCTGTGATCAGCCGCTTTGCCTTCCGCAGAACACCACAACACCACAACGCGGTGGGGCACTGCAAGTGACTGCTTTATGGCCAAGCTGACCACAGCGGAAACATCGCTCTCCCACGGTGACTTCCGCGGTGCATTTGACTCCTACGTGCCCCACAGACAGGCACCGGAAACACCTTATTTGGCGAGGCTGCAGGAGTCGCACCTGCGCCTTGAGAAATTCCCCAATGAGAATGCTGCGCGCATCTGCAACTTTTTGGGCTGCCGCAACTGGGCAGCTGATGACTGTTGTCCCCAGACCACAAGCACCGAAGCGGATTACTCCAGCTTTAATTTGGTCCGGGGTACATCCTCCGACATCTGCGACAGCGGACACCATCTCATCCGTTGTCACAGAGTCATCCAGACCCAATATACGCACTTCTGCACATTTTGTAGGCCTGGATACGCTCACTTCGGAAACTGACAATAGCTAGTGCAATTAGCATTTCTTTTGTAAACGTTTAAACTTTAGGTTTGGTACATGTTTATATGAAATGCACGAATTGTCAAATAATTTCCTTTCAATGTTAACTTGATTATCTAAAAAAAAAACGTTACAGTAAAACACTACAAATATCAACTATTTTCAGTAATCGTATTGCCCGACTTAGTGAAATAATTCTAAAGGTTGGCCTTTTCCTTGCACAACGGATAAGCTTTGCAATTCAACCTGATAATGCTGCCAGACCCTGGGAACGCTACCAGTAGGGACGATACGGACCAATTTTATAAAGCATGTTTGTAAATAGTTACTATTTTTTATGTTTTATTTTATTATATTTTTCTTTTTAGTTTTAGTTAAATGTAAATGTGCCTTTACATAATTGTATTAGAAGTAAGATTACTTAAACATTTTTAATTAAAAAAAGACATCTACCCAATTCATACTTTACAATATCTATAAAGCTAAATCGACTCAGAAAAGTGTAGTAAAATGTTTGAAGTGTTATGTCTTGCCGACAAATAGTTGTTTAAGCTTGAAAAAAGAAATGCATTATGATTTTTTTTGGTAAGAATACATTTTCGGCAAAATCCGTGTATGTTGCTAACATCCTTAGTATTAAATAAGTGTAGTTGAATGTCAACCCTCCCTCTTACAAGTTATCGTTTTGTAGATAAATTTTAAGGATCAATTTGTCAGCTTCTCAAATCATCAAATCTTGAGCTTGACATACATTACATACCAAGTGAAATAAATGCATTACGTGAATAACTGACACCTTAAATTTAATAATGTGTACGACCATTGTGGTATTACCAAGAAAGAAGAAATTGTTATATGAATTTATTTTAGATTGATGCATATTCTTATAACGAAAATTTAAGGACTTTCTACATAGAACTTCTATCTTTTTTCTTTGTTTCTTATTATTACTTTATTTCTTCTTTCTTTCTACACAAATCTTCTCTCATTCTTCCGCTTACGAAGTCAACAACGACGTAAATTCTGAATATTGAACTTGGCTCTCATTTGACGTTTATGTTTTTGATGGGATATGGGAAGTATTTGTCATTAATATATATTACTGTTATTTGTAAAATTACTCTAATTTAATACGTTAAATACCTAGAAACGTGCAAATCGATTTTAATATTGAAAAAAAAAAATGAACGAACTACTATTGTCTTCGTAAACATAGAATATTTATTCTTTACCAACCTACAAAAATGAAATTAAAATGATTGCGTATTAATTGCTGTTATAAGAAAAAAATGATATTTATTTATTAAAGGGTTATTTCAGTTGCTCAAATCTGTTGATCGAAACATAAATTATAACTTTTTAAGTTTCAGTAGATTTTAGAGACACAACCCTCCAGACCAACGCCAATGTACAGATTGCCTCCTCCGTCCTCGTCCGCACCCCGCGCTGTGCGATACCAAAATACGGAGCGAATTCAGCCACCATAAAACCTAACTAACAATCTTAACTATATACTATATATAAAACAAAATTATACATTAACCTACTTTCATACTTAACTTTGTTTTTATTTTGTTGATACTAATTACAATTAGTGATACTGAAAATTGTAAAGTATTCAGATTTTTTCTTTGTTTAGTTCTAATAGATCAGTCAACTTCTAATTTTTAAATGTAGCTAAATTTAATATATGTCGGCTAGACGCTCCGGCGTGTCTAGATAACCTATCTACATGCAAACACTCGTGAACCATCGTTCCCAACAGTTTACCTGCGTTTATGGTCACTATTCCGGTCCTAAATGTTGTAGCATTATGTTTTATGCCCTGTATTATTTCTCAATAACTACTCTATCCAACAAAAAAAAAAATGTGTTTAAACAAAGAAGTATTTTTTACAGCTTCATTATATTAGTATAGATTATCAGATCTATGATTTTATTATATGAATTTGAAATCATTATTTTATAGGTAGTTCCGTTGAAATTGTGCCTTGAAGTGGAGGATAAGCCGATTACTTTAAGTTTGGTCGTTCAAAAGGTTAATATAATTATTTGTGAATAATATTCATAATATACAGCGTGTCCCAGGAAATAAAAATAAGTGTACCATTTTCTGGGACACGCTGTATGTTATATACCGGTCGGTGACATTATCTTTATTGTCTCTACTAATAAGTAAACTGACCCGACTCTTTGGTAACTGTTGACACATTAGTGAGCAATCCTTAGAGCATAACAAAGGCTTTGCTTATATGTAAAATAGAATTTACCACCCCATTTAAAGCAAATAATTTAAATAAGGAAAAACGCAATTTCATTAAAATGCCTTTTTAACCTTTTGAATGCCATACAATACAGTTTTATGTAACAAGAATAAATTGAAACATTAGATTTAGCTTCAACCGTTTAGTTAATGTCGTACCCATCTATTTTTAAAGAAAACACCAAGATGAATATGTTTATTTTATAATTTATTGATTCATACAAATATCGTTTACAGCAAACAAAAGCCAAAGCGGAAGCTCTCAAAAAACCATCTCAGTCGAAACCTACGAAAGAAACAGAGAAAAAACCGGGTGAAGAAACCAGCACCACGACTACATCTGTCCCTGCTACCGCCGCCACTACTGCTGTAGACAAGGCCGCTAAAGCTAAGGCCCGTCTTGAACTGAAACGTAAAGAGAAGGACAAAGAAGAGAGAGACAAGAAATTAAGCGGCAAAACTTCACTCGTTAGTGCCTCCCAAGTTGTGGTTAGTTCATTCCAAACTATTATTTAAAATGAGAATGACAGTTTGTTTCTTTCGTTTTTCAATTAACGGTTTTATCGATTATCACGAAATTACGTACACGTTGTCTAGGGTACAGAAGTGAACACATAGAATACTGGATTGATTCCAGAACCTATATTGATACGGGAGAAGCCGCGGGCAATAGTTAATATAAAATATGTATTATTGTGTTTAAAACCCTAATTATTTTAATATATATTTTTATCTTTACTGTCATTTCCTTTTTATTGCTTAGCCCTTAGAGATCACAAAGCCGCCATACGTGCTGTGTTCATTCGAGCCAGATCCGATCGTGGAAAAAGAGGAGCGTGAGCGAGTCAACCTGCTAGCACAGAGAGATTTCCTTATAAGAAGTTATGGCATGTTAGAACAGGTAAGTTTTATTTTCATATGACTGTTGAAGACATGCTGCCCCGACTTTGCACTTATGGCGGACACCTACGCGTACAACAACGCCCGCCCTAGCTAGATTTGTGTCAAACATCACACGTCCTCGCTCGACGCGCTTAACAACGTTCGACTATTTTATAGTGGCACGTATTTATAGGCTGCGTATGGAGAGAACGACACCAACATACACGATAAGCCGAACTCAACATACCTGATTGGTTCTGGCCAAAAATGTGTCCAGGAACCAACCAACCATTTAATATTGTAAATATAGCATTCTGAAAGGTCAATCCACAAATTATACGACTTTCAACCATCGGGCCCGACTTCTCTGATCAAATTGGAATAATTTTATTAATTTGTGGCAAATAAGGTTCGGTTCTAATCGTCTTCAAGTGTTTCACTACATACTTGCTACGGGCCAGGGCTTACGGAGCCTAGCCGGCTAGTAGTACGTTAGCCTCCTAGTAGTAATACCTATCTAATCTAGCTATAGACGGCACGAAGCCTAGCGGGTCTAGACTAGGTATTTTAAATTAAGACTTTATTCCTAGTTAGGCAGGTAGCACAGTAACAAAGCCAGTATACACATAAAGCAACGGGTCAGCGACCCAAAAAAGCTGAACAGAAATGACTCATTTCAAATAAATCTTTTTTTGCATAACCTAAACATATTAAGATACAAAACTTATTGTTTTTTTTTTTTAAAATCCTTAATATTATAGAACACATTGTTGATTAGCCATCTCTTTAAATGGGTAGTAAATAATTGTCATTTTGTTTTTTAACAGCTACAGGTATTGGGTTGTACACACGATAGGCAGTAAGTGTAGTTACTTTTGTAATATGTTTTATTTCTAATTACATGGAACACATACATACATAATATCTCACCTCTTTCCAATAGGGGTAGGCAAAGACCACTTCCTTCCATTTGCTAAAATTTTGACATACCTTTCTCGCTTCTTCAACTTTCATTCCGTTCCGCATACAGACTTGTCGGTTAAAGGTACTTTGGACCTGGCCTTTGCTAAGATTGTCTTGAACTTAGTTCAAGAAATAACAATTAAGAAGTTCAAGTTTGCCTAGGCCTTCCTCTTATGACAACTCCATTTACATCTGCTATATAAATACCGTTTGTCACTCTTCTTTCAATCATCCTTTCGATTTGACCGAACCAGTACAGCATACTTTTTGCTATTTTAGTCACTACATCCTCTTTCACACCACACTATTATCACACTATTCCTCAATCTGTCACTCAATTTCCCATCAGCTATAGTCCTCAATGCTCTCAGTTCTACCTTATTAATTCTACTATATTCTTCTAATATTTTCTACTTTCGTGCTTCTTCTGCGATACCCAACTTTTGCTACCATACATAAGTATTGCCACCAATACACTTCTATGCACGTGCATGCATATGCATATGCATGGTCATAAAAGTATGCAATGCGTTATTGATCGCATTACCCGCACTCCCTCTTCGTTCTATATCGCCATTACACTTTCCGTCCCTAGTAAACTTTGATCCCAGATATATGAATTCATCTACTTGTTCCACTTTTTTATACTTTCATCTTTTTCAAAAACCATAGTTTTCGTCTTGCTCACATTAATTTTCATACCTTTTTTTTTTCTATTGTCCCATGCTAGCTTGTTACCATCTTCTGTAACTCCTCAGCTGATCATCATCATCATCAGCCTATCGCAGTCCACTGCTGGACATAGGCCTCTCCGATTGCACGCCACTTCGATCTATTTTCGGCTTCTCGCATCCAGCTCCTGCCAGCCATCTTGCGCAAATCATCACTCCACCTGGCCTGTGGGCGTCCTACGCTACGTTTGCCGAGACGCGGTCTCCACTCAAGAACTCGTTTTCCCCAACGGTCGTCGGTTCTGCGGCTAATATGGCCAGCCCATTGCCTCTTCAGCCTGCTCATCCGGTGGGCTATGTCGATTACTCTGGTTTTCTGCCAGATCACCTCATTCCTGATGCGATCCCTTAAAGAAACACCAAGCATAGCCCTTTCCATAGCACGCTGAGCAACTTTAAGCTTGTGGACCAGCCGTACCGTAAGTGTCCACGTTTCGGCTCCGTATGTCATGACGGGTAGGACACACTCATTGAAGACTTTCGTCTTAAGGCACTGTGGGGTCGACGATGAGAAGACTCGGCGTAGCTTCCCAAAGGCTGCCCAACCCAGCTGAATTCTTCTGTTCACCTCGTCCTCAAAGTTGTTTCTACCTAACTGCAATGTCTGCCCGAGGTATACATATTTTTGAACAACTTCCAGAACGGCCCCGTGTACAGCAATCGGTTCCGGTAGTACATGCTTATTGAACATGATCTTGGTTTTATCCAAGTTCATCCGTAGGCCGATGCGTACAAAAGAGTCAGCTAGGTCCTGCAGCGTCTCTGCCATGATGACGATATCGTCTGCAAATCGCAAATGAGAAATATATTCGCCGTTGATGTTGATACCACGCCCTTTCCAGTGCAGTGTCTTGAACATGTCCTCCATTGCATTTGTGAACAATTTCGGGAAGATAACATCCCCTTGTCTCACTCCTCGATGCAATGGTATTGGCCTTGTTTGCTGGCTCTGTACTTGGACGGACATGGTGGCGGCTTCGTAGAGACATCTCATCACTTGGATATATCGCCAATCTACTTGGCAACGCTGCAGGGACTCCATAACAGCCCAGATCTCGATCGAGTCAAAGGCCTTCTCATAGTCCACGAATGCTAGACACAGGGGCTGATTATATTCTTCGGTCTTCTGTATAATCTGCCGCACTGTGTGGATGTAGTCTATGGTGCCATATCCTCTCCGAAATCCAGCCTGCTCCGGTGGTTGGAATTCGTCGAGTGTTCGCGCAAGACGGTTCGTGATGATTCTTGAAAACAGTTTGTAGACGTGGCTTAGAAGGGAAATGGTAATGGTAATGGTAAAGGGCTCTGTTTCCGCATTTAGACTCATGTTCGGTCCATTATGCGTCCAGGAGGCTGACTAGTTGAGCCAGCCTAGCTCCTTCCAGAAGCGCAGAAGCCTCCTGGGGCGTTCACAGGCTTCTAGGAGCGTCCTCGCGCCTGCAAGGATTTCTGCCCGTTGTGCAGCCACGCCCTCGCATTCCAGGATAACGTGGGCGGCCGTTTCCTCCGCGCTCAGACAACCCCTGCACTGGGGGCTATCGGTCGCGTTAATGACGAATAGGTGTCGGTTCAGAGCCAAATGGCCTGTAATGCTTCCGACCACTATTCGGATGTCCGTTCTATGAAGACTGATGAGTCTGCGCGATAAACGTGGTGATATTTCTGTTAATACCATTTTGGATTGCCTACAGCCAGGTGTGTCAATCCATCTGCTATTGTGTACTTCTCGAGTCCTTTGCCTTACCCAGGAGCGATATAAGTTGAAGGGTAGTGGCAGGAGTGTGGTAGGGCCTGCCACTGGTGAATATATATATATAATCTGCCGCACTGTGTGGATGTAGTCTATGGTGCCATATCCTCTCCGAAATCCAGCCTGCTCCGGTGGTTGGAATTCGTCGAGTGTTCGCGCAAGACGGTTCGTGATGATTCTTGAAAACAGTTTGTAGACGTGGCTTAGAAGGGAAATTGGTCGATAGTTTTTCAACATTGTCTTGTCACCCTTTTTGAAGAACAAGGCGACCACACTCCTACTCCACGCCTCCGGAGTTCTCCCTTCAAACAGGACAGCGTTGAAGAGCTTTTGGAGCTCCCTTATTACAGGTTTACCTCCAGCCTTTAGCAGCTCTGTTGTAACGCCATCCTCTCCAGGGGCTTTTCCATTTTTCAGCTGTCTAAGAGCCCCGATTTGACCCCCGATTCTGCTCGATCACCCTTTCAATCGAGAGAGCGTTAAAGCATCGGAAATCGTGTCGTACGAGCTTACTAATCTCTCGGTTTAGAGTCCGCTTTGCCAACGAAGTGACTGGTGGGTTTAAACGTCGTTCCTTGATTAACCCTAGGGTCCCTTCCGAAAGCTTCGACTTCCTGTCCTTACGCTGCAATTCACAAAATCTCGTACCTTCTTCCCTGAGAACCCGAACCACGTTTTCGAGGTTCTGGTTTACGTCTTTTGTGGTTTCCACGGAAGCGAATCGGTTTTCCAGCTTTGCCTGGAACGTTTCAGATCCTATCATGGCTTGAAACAGAGTTGGTCGGAGCCTGGACTTCATCAAACGAACACGTTCAGCCTTAAAGTCGATATTTAGAGAGCCTCGGACAAGTCGGTGGTCACTACCGGTATTAAACCTATTGATCACTGAGACATCTCTGAATATGTGCTTCCTGACCGACATGATGAAGTCGATCTCATTTTTGGTCATAGCGTCGGGACTTTGCCACGTCCACTTTCTCTGGGTCTGTATCTTGAAAAATGAATTCATCAAGAAGAGCCCCTCCCGTTCGAGGAAGTTAACGAGCATTTGCCCCCTATGATTCCTGCTTCCAAATCCATGGGATCCTACTACCGATTCGCTACAATTCTGTACTCCCACTTTAGCGTTGAAGTCACCCATAACAACGTTGTAGTGGGTCTTAGTGGTACAGTGGAGGGCCCTCGATATGTCATCAAACATATCCTCCACCTCGTCATCCGAGTGTGCTGAGGTCGGTGCGTACACTTGCACAACCTTGAGGCTATACCTCTCGGTAAGCTTGACAATGAGGTACGCTACCCTGCTCGACACACTGGATATTTCCACAACATTGTCAGACAGGGACTTATTTACCAGAAACCCTACGCCACCTTGGGATTGTTGGTCCCTCTCGCGGAAGTACATCAGGTGGCCTGACTCGAGGGTTATGGTGTCCTCCCCTTCTCTTCGGACTTCAGATAGCCCTAGGATATGCCACCTAATCTTCTCGAGTTCAACCTCAAGTTGCGCCAGATGCGAGTCTAGCCGTAACGTGCGCCCGTTATACGTAGCCAGGGTCAGTGCGTTTTGGTGGCCTCTCGTAACCCGGAGATTCTTAGCACCCCCCGCCCCGCCGTAACCGTGGTCGCCACCATGACCAGGAATAGCGGGGCCGCCGGGAACTGGGGGCCGTGGCTTATGTTGCGTCTGCATTGGGAGGATATTTGCCCATAATCGCCACGCTGGGCAGGCGGGTTGGCGATCGCAGGGCATAGCTTCTCGCACCGGTGACGCTGCTGCTCGTCACCGGCCTGTCGAATTTAGCTACGCCTATTGGGATGGATATACCGCCATCGGTCGGTCGCAGAGCCTCGTTCGTCGTTTAGCGGGATGCAACACGTGCAGGTGAGGTTGGCTTAGGGCAAAAGATGGTGGTTCACCCCCCTCACCGTTCCACCTACTCAGGAATTTGATGGAAAGTTGGGAAGTTGAAGGGATAGGAATTAAATGGATATTGCTTAAACAGACGGAATGGAAGGTATAAGCAATAGCTCGAGCACGTCAGGGTCGCACACCTGTAACCTGACAGGAAGGTCAAGCCCTCTCCTCAGCTGATGACGCAAGTATTACTTGGTCATCCGCATATAGGAAACATTTGACGAGTAACCCATTCATTCTCAAGCCACATTCTTTCCTTTTCATTTCCTTCAGAC
Source organism: Tyria jacobaeae (assembly GCA_947561695.1). Classification (NCBI taxonomy): domain Eukaryota; kingdom Metazoa; phylum Arthropoda; class Insecta; order Lepidoptera; family Erebidae; genus Tyria; species Tyria jacobaeae. Next base: position 7,831,975 of record OX387221.1, read on the forward strand.
AATCATCAATGAATAAGTTAAACAGCCATGCCGAAGCTACACATCCCTGTCTAAGACTGACTTACTCTGACCGACTTCTACTGTTGACAAATGAAAAATACCTGATAGGTTTAATTGAAATAATTGTTTTTGATTTTGATTATCTGATTTGCCACCAAACGAGGGTGAAATAAAATATACATACTTTTCTATTCTTGATAAAAAAAAGAGAAGAAATGTATGAAAAGTGACTATCCGACCTGCCAAAGGACTATTACTTATCTTTATAAATACTGATCTATATTATGTGTTTATAGACCCGACAGACGTTGGCCTGAAGTTGCAGTATAGATAAATAACCAAGATACCAACCGCTATCTGCCGGGCTGATTTGTGAATCTAAACCACCCATTGCGCCACCCAAACGCGTACAAAAAAAAACATCCAATCGGTCCAGCCGTTTAGGAGGAATTCAGTGACACACACACGTACAGTAGAATTATATATAATTTATAAAGATGTATATATATATTTATTTATGTAATTATGTGTGTGTGTATATATGTATTAGGTATATGTATTTATTACAAGTAACTTAATTTGTTTGTAGTAAACCTTTTATTAGTACACTGCCCCAATACTTTTTAACAATATCCGTATTAAGGTTGTCTGGAAGAGATCGCCGTGTGATAAGAAAAAACCTATTGTCATACCTGACTATTTGTGACATGATTTCTGCATGGTATATATATATATGTATAAAAGGTGTACAATAAATAATTAAATAAATAATGGCTGGGTATCTTGGTCCATTTCTTTAGCTCAAGTATAATGTGAAAGTGGAAAATAGTCATTATCATAATAACCACATTGTTCCGGTCTCATTTGCATTCACAGATTAGGTACACAGTTCTTTAATATATTATCTGTTTCTTGTACACAGATTTACTTAGTCATGAAAAAAATGGGTACACTAAGGCCAGAAGATGAACGGAAATATGGCGTTTATGGAAGACTTTCTGTTGTGTCTAACTCGCCCAAGGTAACAAAGAAAGTACGATTATTTTCACATGCTTCAAGACAATTATCTCAAGGTAAAAGTATCATGTCTTCCACAAAAATAGGATGAAATTTTATAAAATTATAAAAGCCGCCCTGAAGAAATGTTGTATACCTAATATTTTGTTTTGTGCATATAAGCTTTGTTTTTGTTGGACTAGTGGTTAGTGATCCTGACTGCTGAGTCTTGGGTTCGATTCCAACACGGAACTCATTTCCGTGTTGGAATCGAACCCAAGACTTAGGTGTAAAATTAATTCTACTTGCATAAAACCGTTACCTTTGTCTGCAGAAAGTGTGAATGTATAATGCTGCTGAAAAAATAAGCCATAATATAGAAAAATTAGATGTAAGAAATTAAAGGCATATAAAATTTTGTGTACAGTCCTCAATCAATTAAAATAAGACAGATCATCATAAACCGAAATACCGTGGGTATAACGGGAACGACGGTGAGTATGCTATAATATATAACAGTTAGATATCATTTAATGTGTTCATTTTTTTTTACGTTTAAAAATTGATATTCTGGATGAATGTCTCGATATTTTTTCGTATATTTTTTTTCAATGTAAATGTTGCAGTCTCTTAAAAATAATTATTTTGATCAGCTTCTATAAGGCTGTGGTTGGGCAAACTTGAAGTCATAGTACTGATAGCTAATATCAGTTTTATCGTTAATTATATTGACTGCCTAATTAAAATATATATAATAATTAAATAGTCTAATTTTATTACTAATGTGTGTAATAATATAATAGTCCAAACACTTTTCAGTTAGACAAACATTTACAGCGGCCCAAATGAGAGAAGGTGAAACATTATGACAAGCGCGATGTTCAAGTGTCGTCATCGTGTTCACATTGTGCCATTTGATTGGAATGCATAGTTCCAAAGTGAATGTTAAGTATCAAACATGGTCGTAACATTGATAAGAGACTATTGTAAACAATATTAGGTCGCAATAAGAATTATTTTTATATCGTTATTGCTTTAAAACGCTCTTGTGATCATGTTAATCTTCAATTACTTATCTTACCTATCTATAGTCTTTATTATGTAGTTTAATTTTGTCGAAAATGTTCTGTAAATTCTAGTGCCTCCATATATAAACTATATCAAACAAATAACAAATATATTCGCTGTTAATCTGTATTCTTATTTTTAAAATTATTCATCATTATCGTTTTTATATATGGAAAAAATAAAAGTATATTTTAATATCAACTTGTATTTTCTCTTAAAAATAAGTTTTAATTAAGTTTACACAGGTAATTAATCATTAAAATCCATATTGTTTTATTTATCCAGTAAACACTGTCACCATATTACTTTCTCTACACACTTTATATAAAAATTCTTATTTCCACATAGGTACTTCTTAATAAACTTAAAAAAGGTTATTTGATCACTACTTTTCGTCAGTCACTTTTCAAAATGGAGACATTCTGGTTAGACATTTAATATAAATTCAATTAACACTTGCTAGTCAGTGGTATTAATTCGATCTTAACGTCATTGTCGTTTAAATTTGTCATCAAGTTATTTCTCATGATTTAACTGTACATGTCAGCAGGCAGTTAATCAGTGCAGTCTGAATATAATATATATACTTTTATATAAGTGATAAAACAACCCATTTTTCTATCATGAAAGTCACAATTGTCTAGTCTTCATAAATTGCACTTTTTATGATTGTACTAAGTCCAGCAGTACTTAAGAATGTCATAATCATTGGTTAGTCAAAACTGTAGTCTTTTGGCTAAGGATCCACCATCAATATTCTCTAGAAGCTTTCTCTTCAGGGAGGGTTTTTCAGTCTCTATCTTGCTGATACTGGAGGGCATTGGCAACTTGGAACCCACTGAAGGTGCTGGCTTGTTGCTGTAAAAAAAAAATATTAAAGTTATTACACACCGGGTCTTACAAGTGTAGTCAAATTTCAGGAACAATATTGTGTATTGGAAAACAAATTGACTCTTCGATCTATTTTCGATTATAAAATTTGATCATACAATTTATATATATAAAATTTATCTTCTTGTATATAAAAATGAAATGCTGTTCGTTAGTCTCACTAAAGCTCATTAACTGCATGATTGATTTGAACACCTAAAACTTTTGTCGTATTAAAAAAACTTGAAAGAAAAACTACATTCACGTAGTATCTACATACACTTTTCATGAAAAAAATCTAAAAAAGAAATATTTTTGAAGTTTGGCTTTGTATGAGTTCTATGTATTTTTTTTTACTTTTAACAAAAAAAAAATATAATAATGCCTGTTAATTGCGGATATTATAATGTAACGTTCAATGAATATTAATGTTTGAAGTTAAAGATACATTTATTTAGCTATCGTGTTTTGTTAAGAAGGTATGCTTTACCTTTTAAGAATTTGTAAAATGTTAGAATTAAGGACGTAGAACAAAAAATAATAATAATTTGTTTATTTCCGGGGAGGAAATGCGAAATACTTTCCTCCCCGCACCCTAATGACTGCTTCCATGCGGTGAGATATAATCCTATTCTTCTTATATAGCTGTTTTAAACTGGCCAAGCGTCGCCGGAGCATATTCTTTCAATCTGACTCGTCTTCAACTCATCCCATAGGTGTTCCATGGGATTTATATCTGGGCTTCTTGCTGGCCAGCCAGTAATCGTAATACCGACTTCGCTCAGGTATTCATTTTCAATGCCTGTGGTATGGCCCTGGCATTTTCCTGTCAAAATGTTCGCCAGTAAAAAGTGCGTAGGATACCACATGCAGCTCCAGACACTTGTACAATGTAACATGACACTGACGTCAACGTGACTCCAGACACGCGATATAACGTGACTCAGTCAGTGACAAATGCAACAACTTGCAAAACGCTCTCCCTCTCTTCGATAAACCTTCTTTCTACCGTTAAAGAAAAAAGAACTGTGCTCCATTGAAGATATGAAAAATTTAAGGGCTCAGTGCAAAGTTAAGACGCGCTTTTCGGTGGTCTACCGTCTATATTGGGCCATCAGCTGGTTTATGAGGTTTCAAGCGACGCTCCACTAATCTTCTAATAGTAGAATCGCTGTCAGTCAATCCTCAATCCTCGATTTCTAAGGGAAACTGACGTAACATCCCAGTCACCTGGCTCAGACGTGACTCGATATTTACCAGATCCTGGACGGCGAGTAAACATACCAGTTTCCCGCGATAACGCTAATACTCTCTATTGTCAGCCGAGAGGCTAATGAGAGAAAGAGACTATACCCTTAATCTAGCGACGCCATGACTTGGGCGGCTTCCGTGGGCGAGGTATCCATATTTGTTATAAAAAGTTCTTTGATATGATGTCACACAGCTTAGTTGTTGTGCAAAAGTGTATAATTTTAATACATTATTTTTAAATTATTTTATTTCTCACACCAGATGGTCACACGATTTTTTATCTTGATTGTCACTTTCCAACCCATTTAGCACTGAATTATGAGTGCAGTGAAAAATTGCAAATAGTATGTTTAATTTGTAGAGTTGTGCTAGGTGTTTTCTAATACTATAAAAAAAACTGGTGACATACCTGCATGTGTTTACACTGTCACGTAGCTGGCGTTATAAGGAGTAACTTAATCTACTTTTATTTCTTAAAATTGTTTTGTGGCGTGTTTACCTTGTATTTTTTACCTTATGAGTAATAATATATTATTCTTAGTTAAAATAAAAAAATCGTATGACAATCTGGTGTGATAAATAAAATAATTTCTAAATAATGTATTAAAATTATACACTTCTCATAAAAGAATATAAGATACCTGAAGAGTTCTTCAGGTATCTTTAATTTTATTTTCAGATTTTTTATTATATGTAAAAGCTGTTATTTTCCGTTTTTGTTTAGGCTGTGACACTTCACTAATCGATAATGACAAGTAGTAAATGGTGTAGAAATTTTAGTAGTGACAGTCAAGAAATAAAATCCTGTTAGTGACAATCTGGTGTGACGTGAATTAATTATAAATAAACATTTCAAACTCGTCTCAATGTTTACTTATAATTATTTCGTTAAAATTACTTTGTTTCTGTGCTCTGTAATTATCGCCTTGGGTGTCTGCTTTTAAGACTTATATTAGAATTTTATATTTATTTTATTCGTACTACAATATTAATACATGAACGAATTATGAGTATGCTGTTCTTCATATTGCCTGATTCCTGTAACACTTTAATTTTTGGTGGGTCAAAATAAAATAAAATATATATATATTTTATTTTATTTAAAATAGGAGATTTTTCTGGGCGATGCACAATTTAGATGATGGCGAAAATGCTGTTGATTGCCTCTTTCTAATATGTATAACCGACTAGCAAGCTCGTTGGATAGTTTTACACCATCAGACGAGAATTCGAATCGCATTTCATTTTTATATTTAAGACAATAAACAAAAATTAAAGTGTCCATGGAGTTCCTTGCCTATTCTTCTACTAGCTTAACATGTTTGAAGCAAATAAATATATCTTTATATTAACGTCCGACTGACTGACTTCTAAGACTCCTGACAAATAAAAAATACAACTTGTTTAATTGTAATAAATCATTTTTATTTTTCAAAGAATGAAACTAATTTATTTATTAATAAGCAATTACAAGTAATTTGAAATCGTTCAAGTAGAAAGCAAGTAACTATATGGACACTCCATACTCCCTTTTATTTACCAAGGGGGAGCCGCGGTTAGGCACGAGTGGGCCGGCTCGAACGGAGTAATACCATTGCCTCACAGTAAACCGTTAGACAAACATTTTATTTAGAATAAATAAATTAAAAACAAATGTCTGTTTTATTTTATGCTTTAAATCTATTATTTCTTTAATATAAATATAATAGTTGTGTTACCACTATAAGAGATTACAGAGGGAGCCATTTTTTTGTGAGTTGCCTTTTTTAGTTCCAAAAAAATATTATTGTTAAAAATAATTGCTTCAACACTTGTCAGTTAATCACACTAATAATCTATTGTAAAAAATATTATTTAATATGCGGCAATCAACTCGTCCGGTTGCTGTAACTTATTCGTCTTACGAGTTTATTCATTTTTGAGTTTTCATTAAATGCATAAGAACTCAAAAATTTTAACTCAAAAGATTGCATGAAAGTTCTTTCTTAATGTAGACTAATATATTGCAAAAGTTACCTGAAATAGGCCATCTGCAACGCCTGCGTGCAGTCACATCGACTTGGTGGATACAGTGCCAGAAGGCTTTCCATCAGCTGAATCAAATCGTCTCCAGCGGCACTGAATATGTGACGCAGTTGCTGAGGCGGGAATTGCTTGAACTGGACGTAGTCGGTTAAACCTTTCATGCCCTGAAAATATTATTGATAAGTTACTAGATCTGAAAATCCTCTTTACGTAAAATGTTGCTTGCTGTCCCTGTTACACTGCCTCATAAAAGTAGCTCCTTTTTTAACATGAAGGTAAAATTTCTTGAGATGTTAATATTATTGACATCTCAATTGCTATAACAGTTCCGAACAAAGGCTGTTATTAAAATTTTATGAGTTCAGTCTTATCACAAAAATAAAGAAACTAAGTTGAGAACATCCCTTTTGAACCGTTTACGAAATTATTTAACATGCCTTTTGTATAGTTTTGAAAACTCAAAAGGCATGTTAAATAATTAAAACGTAATCTTGCAGAAACAAAACAAATTACATTATGCCATTTATTGCATTATTGATCAGTGAAGTTTTACTTGCTCCATGTTTAGTTACGCCAAAGACAAAAGGTTTAATAAAGAGAAGGTCTGACTAAAAAAATCTGACAGATTAAGATTATAAGAATAGTAAGTAGTTACAGGCCAAGTTTCTTCACTAGGTGTACCAAATACTTGAAAGATACGTGAAAGTTGATCTAGGTCTGATTCTCCAGGTAGAAATGGTACTCTCAAAAGTAATTCAGCCAATATGCAGCCTATTGCCCACATATCAACCCCTGTGCCATATTGTCTTGCACCAAATAACAATTCTGGTGATCTGAAATCAGTTGAATATGGATTTATTCATTATGTATTTAAATATTTAACAAGGTTGGATACAGAGCAAGTATTTACATAAATATATGAAGATATAAATAAACAATAATTAGTAATAAATACATACATATACTCACACCTGTACCCCGAACGGGTAGATAGAGGCGTAAATAACGCCCACATTTTGCCGACAATTCAGACACATTTACGTATAATACACGGCTAGACTAATGCCGTCTATGACACAATAAAAATAATACAATTTCTACTGGTCAAATTATTACTCTGTATTGACCGAATATTGGCAACTGACCAGGAGATATAGCGCACGTTACGCCTTTGTCAAGTAGTTGAGTTTGATAGCCAGCATGATGATGATGAAAGAAGATTAGGCATTATTTACAAGTGCTCGGAAGCAATCGTAGTGAAAAGATTGACCAGAGAGATAGAGTAGGCATTGACGATAAATCGCAATTTAAATACGCTCCTCATTCAATAGTTCGCCTCTTTCATCTCTTATGACTTATCACACTTACAACAGCTGTAGATTGGTAGTCTACAGCTGGTGTAAGTGGTAGTTCGTACTAGCTTCCAGAATAACTTAATATTATGTTGGAAGCTCAAACAGAACTTAGCGTCTATTTGATTCTTTCTCTCTTTCTTCTTTTGTTCTTAGCTATTTATACTTTCCTTTTAAACATTGACAACATGTCACGTTCATTCATCTTTTATAATTCACTATCATCCTGAACCAGATCCCGAGTCCCACTTTAATTCAAACTCTAAATTATTCTTAATGCTTACAATTAAAACCATGCTTTCTTTTTCTCATTCTCTCTTCCCATCATTCTATTTCTTCAATTTATTTTAGAATTCCTCTTTCACTTCAGGCTCACGAACATTCCACTTTTATTCGTTTAACTCGGTGCAAGATGCCTTTGCTACTGATTCGACTTACGGACTAGATACCAAAGAGATATTAAAATTTTAAACAGTAGCGTAACTGACCTGTACCAGCGTGTCACCACTTGATGAGTGTTTATTCTAGTTGGTGACCCAAATGCTTTTGCTAAACCAAAATCTCCTATCTTCAAAATTCCTTCCCGATTTATGAGTAAATTATTAGGTTTCAAGTCCCTATGTAATATCCAATTTTGATGTAGGTATTCTAAGCCTGCCAAAGGTAGATATCAATTATTTCCTGAATATTTTCTATTTTTTTGATTATTATTTATTTTTTTCACAAAAAAAGTTGTTCCAAGATAACTTCATAAGAAAAAAAAACAATGTTCATTACAGACTTATTACATTATTATTAACGGTCTATAAGCTTCTAACATCTACTTTGAGAGTAAAAGTTACAACTCACTTAAATCAAAATTTGATAATTTCTGTTTTTCAGAATCGATGTAGGAGCGGGCCTCGTATCGCTAAGGAGCTCCTTATCATAGATATGGCCAACAAATATGTCGTAACCGCCAGAATCTAGCGATATGTTGGATAGACTATAAGGAGGCCTATGACTTGGATCTGGGTGCTGGAGTTGTATACAATTGATACAAATATGCACTTTCTTGAAGTCGGGTTAAGGGGCAATGGAAAACGATTCTTATTCGCTATCCAGGATGTCAGCAGATTGCGGCAAAGGATGTACCATTAAAGATCGAGCATAACATATTTCAAGGTGATATGAGTCCCTTGTGGTTCTGTCTAGCTTTAAATCCTCACAGCACTCTGTTAGAGGGTTCAGGGATAGGCTGATTTGCGGAAAGATGATCAAGTTATATCTCACTTTCTGATTTCGTGATTTGTACTATTTGCCTCCAGTAAATTTCAATTGACAGTGTTACAAAAGGTGACGGCAAACTTTAGTAACTCTATTAAGATGGAATTTGGTGTAGACAAATATGCAGTCATGCATGTAAAGAAAGGCTAATAGTAGAATTTAATTGAGTTGAACTTTTAGATTCAACTAAACTTAGTATATTACAGTCATTGGGAATACCATGTGAAACAGACGTGGCAGAAGCGATACTTTGGCTGCCTGAAAAAAATACTTCAGCGTGGTCAGTAGGTAACAATAGTTGGGTAATGCCGGTTCTCATGTATTATTTTGGTATACTCATATGGACTGAGACTGAATTAGATGATCTCGATAGAACTGAAGACACACACCGTACACTGCTAATTGCATTTCGAATGAATCATCCACGTTCATCGGTAATGAGGTTGTATTATTATTAGTAGTGTATGGACTCTCTCTCACGTGTAGATTAAACGCAGATATTCCGCCAATGTGAAGTATTTCGTAATGAGGTTGTATATCCCGCGTAAGTTTGGAGTTCGTGGTCTTTTAAACATTAAGACCTTAAACCCTACACAGAAATATGTATATCCTGAAAGACGGTACGGTCGACATATGTCGCGCATGCTATTGTCCCGGTCAAGCTATCGGGCATATTATTTCTGATTGTTCTCGTTCTCGTCAGCACAACACGCCCTTAAATACAATTTTCATTTACAATTTTCTAGATTTAGAAGAACAGTTCTTGAAAATGGACTATATGCAACCAATGTGCCTTGATATAGTGGTGATAGACCGATTAGAGCACCGCGCGATGATTGTCGATATCGCTGTTTCTCATGACGAGAAGCTCGTGAAAGTTGAAAAAGATAGGCAAATAAAATATTTGGATCTGTCTCACGATATTGTCGACATGTGGAACATCGATTCGTCGATCATTGTTTGGATAGTCATATCTCCTCACGGACAGCCAAGAACCTCGATCAACACCTTAAGAAGCTCTCGTTAGATGGCTGGATCAAGGGACTGATGCAGAGGGCAGTTCTCAACACGGTCTTTATTGACCTTGACCCGTCACCTCGCCACTACACTGCTGCGTCGAGTGTTGTGTTCCGCACGGGACAACACTTTGTGTATACCTCAAATTGTTGTTCTGAGTCTGAGTATTCTTTGTGTCCGTTGTTTGAATATTTGTAAAGTCCCTTGCGACACAGGAGTTAATTCTAGTGCGGGAGTTGTCTTTTTATAGCAATTATAACAATATTGTCACTAGTTTCCTATCTACTATTTTCTATATTTTTAAATATTTGTATATCGTTTTTATACATAGATAAATATAAAATGTAATTTATATGGTTTTGAAGTTTAGTATAGGGAATAATAATAATAACTTCAGATATCTCCACCCGTCTGATAACAAACTAAGCAGCATGTACAATGGTAACTTAGTAAAAAGTATATATATAAATTCAATGCACCACACCACACAAATATCATGATAAATTATAGTAAGCTATAGTGTTCATTCCTCAATTTTCTTTCAATTTAAACTGGAACAACCTTCATTACAAACAATTCAATGAAAACAGGAATTATTGAACTTAATTCACAAATGGTGAAGATATGGTGTAACATTAGAATTGGGCTTGTTTATCATACAATAGTCTCTTAAATTCAGTAGATAATGCTGGTGATAAGTCAAACAATAACATCATCACAACACATGTGATTGCTGATGCTTAGCTAGAAAATGTCTTTGCTCACCTAGGAAGAAATTGCAACTAAATAATATATCTCACCTTTTAAAGTCATGATCATGTATGCCTTAACATTGGCTGGAGTCAACACAATAGTATTATCCTTAACAATTATCTCTAAGTCAGTATCCATAAAGTCAAACACTAATGATACATTTGATTTCTGTCCAAATACATCTGAAAAGAAAAATAAGTTTATCTACATAGTATATATTTTGTTACATACACAGATGCCTGTTTCACAAAGGAGTATTCAGAGGTCAGTATAGATACAAATATAATAGTTTATTTATTGCTTTATTTAGTAACCATTACAAAAAGGTTATGTTGAGAACTGATCTTGTTTTTTATTTTGCAGTTATATAAAACAGTAAAAAAGTTGTTTGAAAATCAAAAAACTTTAATCTCAGCAACTTTTTTGTTTAAGCTATAATATCATTGTACCTTAAACCATCACAAAACAGTTGCACAACAAAGATAAAAACTCGGGTTTCTAATTAAAATTCTTACATCTTAAGTAACTCAGAAATAACCAAGTTTAGGATATTTTTTTTATATAGAATGCTAGCAACATAGGGTACACATTACACAACCTGTAACCATATAATCGCAATTTACCAACTTAGCCAGCTACCATAGCTTGAAATAATTATGGATATAGTTTCAGATCCAATTCCAGAACTAATCTAACACACCCCATGTTTAGATCTTTAAGGAATTTATTGTATTTTTTCTAAAACTGTAGAAGATGCACTAACATTGAAGTCGATTTACATGAAAATATCTTAGAGCAAATATACCTTTAATTAAAAACTATTACACATCTTAACCACTTTGTTAGTTCAACACTGTCTGAAATCTAGAGCTATTTCCTCAAATATAACATTATAAGATGTTATCATTTTATATGCAAATTAATACTTATAATTTTGCAACCATATAAAAGTGGTAATGTTAAAAAGTCAATATAGTGGCATGAGTATCAAACAACTATTATCTCAACAAGAAACCAAAGTCACATATAGAAGTTAATACATTTAGGTAAAGACTAGTTGTTAACTCGAATCTCACACTGAAGTTAATAAAATTGCTATCTAGCTATTTTCTATGCAAAGAGGCTAAGTAATAGTAGGTATAACATATTCTACAGAATATAATATAACGAAATGATAAGCCTACCAACCTAATAACCCAATGAGATTGATGTGCTGTAATTCTTGTAATAGCTTAATTTCCCTCAGTGCTGTCCGATTGATACCATCCTGGGCCTCTAACCGGGAACCAATTTTGATCTTCTTGACAGCAACTATTTTGTCGGATTTCACATCCCTTGCTTTGTAAACTGTTGCAAACTACAACAGATTTTTTGGTTATAAAACGGTTACGTGTGGTGAAATGTCCATGATGTCGTAAACAAGAAATAACATAATATGTTACCTGCCCTTCTCCAAGAAAGTCAAGTTTCTCATAACGTAGAATTGGTTCTTCCATCGTAAATTTTATTTTGCCATACACGTAAATCACGAAACATGTAAATATTTTGTGTTACTACCAAAATTTATATACAGTTCATCATTGTCTCCTAGATCACTGGTTTCAATCAATAATACACAATTTCTATATACTCTAGGGCCATTTACATGGCCAAAAAATTAAGAATTTAAATTTTGACAGTAGTTTCCAACTTCCCGTCCTATCTGTGTGGTTTTCGCTTTTCGCGCGTGGATGACAGTGACAGTGAGGCGCCACTGTGAGTTTAGGGCTACCAATAAATAACATGCTTAACAGAAAACTTTCACCTACTTTTGGATATTTTGTAGTAGCAGGAGAAAATAATTATTATTTTCGTCCTTAATATATTCTAAACCTTGGCAATTTTTTTGTTAATAACAAAAAAATAATAATATATAGGAGCCATGGTTCCAATTGCTAGCATCTTGGATTATACTTGGATTATATTATTTTGAATGATGGTGATGTTTTCAAATAGATGCTTAGAATTTTAATTTGATTTTAAATGGGATTGGTTAAATTTGTTAATCTATGTATGTCTCACTAAAAAAGTTTTATAAATATTTTATTCCTATATAATTTATCTAGCCGGCAGCAGGGTTCAAGAGAAAGTACTTGCAACATCCTGGCAGACAGGAAAATACGCAGAAACATATTTTTAAAAGTTTATCAGTAAATCAAAACTTAAGGTGTCTAGGTACCGGCCAAAGCATTAAGTAATTATATTATTCCAAATTTATAACCACTAAAATTTAAAAAAGGACTATACCAAAACGATACTCACACAAACGATTTCGGGAGATTTGCTCACTAAGAAATACGTAATAGAAAACATATCCCGTGTCTCTCTGGCGTTTTTATTTGAAAAAACACTGACAACGATCGGAAGTCACCCGAGGTAAAGCGAGGTTACACGAAGTTTGTTAAAGTGAACCTCAAAACTCTCGATCTCATTTAACTTCAATCAACGTCCCGAGTAGGGTAGTGAAGGTTTAAATGTGTTGTTGCTAGAATAGTTAAAGACATGTTGGTTTTAAATCCATGTTAAAACAGTAGGTGGCTTTACTAATAAAATCTGTGAATGTTAGGTAAACGTGTTATAGAAAGGTGTGGTAAAATTTTGAGCAACCAATGTTTAGGCGATAAATAGTTGATTTACTTCTAAAATAAGTTTTTCTTGGAAAATGCTTGACAGTGTGGATTTATATTTATAACCTATAATATTATAAATTTTCCTGTCTATTTTAATTCTTTTCATTTATTTTTTTCATAGTCACTTTCAGAAAAATCATGATACTCCACTAACATCATTGACCTTATATCCATAGTTTATTTAACGTTAGTCCCCTCTGTTACGAAATATTAGCTTTATATTTTAATTTTGATATTCAATTCGACTGTCTCTTCGTTTTAAACTTATGTAAAATTACAAAAGAGAGAGTTAGGTATAAAGCTCTACATAACTGCACTAACCGTATCCAAAGAGATACGTTTTCCATTATTTACCTTAGTACATTTTCACTTTCAATAATTTACGTAGGGACAGTTGAGTTGAATGTTGAATTTTTGTATTAAAAATCACGAATATCCTGTATAATAATTCATTAACCTAATGCTAGTTTAATTCGGAGACATGTTATACCTGAATAACTATAATATTTGATCAGGTAGCAAAAGACTATTACATGTATATTTAAGCAATTATTTTCTTTATCTTCCTTTATTTTAACCGGGTCTTAAGTTGACGGCAATAGGTTTGCCCTTTATTACGAGTATATATTATTATATAGGGACCTGACGTTATGAATGCCATCATACTTAAAATTTTCCGCTATTCCCATGGCTCAACAACGGCTTTTTTTGTCACTTATGTTCACGTTTTATGTCATTTCTACCGTTTTTATCCTCCTAGAGGCTTGTACCTTAGCAAAAATGGCATAAATTGTTGTTTAATGTATTTTTACTTCTTGGCTTAGAGATTCCGGATGCTTTCGTTTAGCACCTGTTTTTAACTAATAAATCTTCACTTTTGCCTTTAAAAATATGAATTGTCAATTATACCACCACTCAAATATGATATTTAAAGGTCAGAAATACCCTAATATCCCACAACTCTCAACAACTCAACACCTAACCTGTTATGCAGTCGATTTGTTCGAAGTAATGAGCTTTTACGATAAGTAAATAATATTTAATAATAATTCAAGTATAATAATAGTTCCTTTAACCCAAAATAATAATAGTTCCTTTAAACTTCCAACCTTTTATTTCGTTCCAACTTTTAAACCCTTTATTTGTGTTCATTGCATCACAATGGCCTAATTTTAGATTTTATTGTGAGCATTTTATTCCACAATAATGTACTTTTTTCTTTATTTCATTTTCTCTTGTATATAATTTATTACTGTAAATATTTAATTCTGTACATAATTTAAAAAGTAATATATAATGATGAATAAACACTCTAATATAGGCAAGTCAGTCGTAATCTCATAATTCAGCCTATCTAAACAATTTTTGTTAGACATAGGCTTAAGGTACCTACTTAATAAAATCACAGGTATCTAAGGATAACCTTAGCTATGCGTTACCATAAATTACCTTTTTTCAAGGCACTTAAAATATCGCTAATATCTGACATCTGTTTTTGCTAAGCACTGGTACACTTTTATACGTATAAATGAATCATAAATTATTCCCTTATACTCATTTAAGTTATTATAGGTTGCGCCATCCGTGCAGTCACATAGGTTACTCTTTCATACTGTACGGCTCCGGTTATTGTTGCTATATTACATGACGTACTTATTTATAAGTGTACACATAGATTAAATTGAGAATGCGAAAGATAATGCGGAATGTATGGTAGAGAAAGAAATAGCTATCTTTTGTGAGTTGCCCTTGAAGTAGATAGTAAATTATAGAATAGTTAGAACTGTGATAGACAAGACATTGAATATCGCAATCTTTATGTTTTTTAAAAGCTTATGAGTGTTCCATAAAAAATGTAAGTAATAAAGACAAAACAGTTTTATACTGTATAAATATGCAAAGATAAAGAAGATTATACACGAGGTGAATCAAAAAGTTCTTGGAGTATAAATAATATTTTTTTGTTTGAGTAGTTTTATTCAGTACTTTTTTTTTGCGATACGGAGCAGACGGGTCACCTTATGATAAGTGACTACAGCCGCCCATGGCCACCCTCAACTCACACACACACACAAGTGCGTTGCCGGTTTTAAATGGTTCAGTATTAGTAGTATCAGTATCAGTTTTTTTTTTATTTCATCAAATTTTGAATTTTGAGCTATTGCTTATACTTCCTGATCACTCTGTATAAGCAATATTCTCCCTTCCCTTTCCTTTCAATATACTCCAATTTTCATATCCAATAGGTTATAATAAGGCAATAGGTTTGTCCCCTGTTGTCTATTGCCCCCTACGTGAATGGTAATAATGGCAATTACGCCTGTGCCTACCGTTTCGGGGGTAGTAGGCGTGAGTTTATGTATGTGTGTACATTATGTATGTATGAATTTTGAGAAGTAATGTTACGCGGCAGTAACATGAGAATATCTATGAAATAAAAAAACTAAGCTTAATTTGTTAATTAGACGGTACAGGAGGATGCGGATTCTATGTATTGTGCCTACGATATCCATTCTGTTCGATTGATCTAGGACTCACGCGCCCGTTATTTGTCCTTGTCGCACTGCAGTTGCAATCATATTCACTATACTTCTTTTACAGTGGCTTTGTGATTTCATTTAATTAATATTTTCGGTAAATGGGCTCAAAACCATGACAAAATACAAATATTACGTAGGTACTTATAAATATTTACTCATGGTATGTAACTCCTTCATTCTTATTTACCTTGGAACCATAGTTTTTACACCTTTACACACAACTCTTGCATATTGGTAATAATATTAATACTTCACGGAGCCGCTTTGACGTGTTTATTCGCTAGCTTATACTTACCGACTACATCAAATCACGACAATTGTCTTCATTTCTCTTAAACAATTAGCGCGCGCTAGAGAGATATATACCTTTTTATATAATATCACTGCTATTACCTTTCTGTATGAAAATATCGAATGTAGCTAAGGCTTCTATACTATTAGTTTTATTCCGTGTAGATGCAACTTACGCCGAATTACCAAATATTGAAAATACGATCAACTTATCTAACTGACATAAAATCGCAGAAAACAACGCTGAATCGAACAAATAGAATTGGCAATGAATGCTTTTTTTTCTTGATTCCAGCGCTGTTTCTATATCCACGATATGGCAATAAATAAAGAAAGTTATTTCAATTTTTCAGCAATTTAAAACTAAACTGCTCTCCTAAACGATATGGTTTTTGTTGCTTATACCATATTTACTTTCAATTGCCGATATGTATTTAATATATTTTTGAGTCTCATGTTCCCTTTCTCA
Organism: Tyria jacobaeae; assembly: GCA_947561695.1. NCBI lineage: Eukaryota > Metazoa > Arthropoda > Insecta > Lepidoptera > Erebidae > Tyria > Tyria jacobaeae. The sequence continues at coordinate 7,848,542 of OX387221.1, forward strand.
TAAGAAACAGAAAATTAATTATGGAATGTCTGGCAGAATCAAGATCGGTTATTTCAGGAACGTGTCGAGGGATGTTACAAACTGATATTTTTTTTTCCAGCACAGTAATACATTAGTATAATAATCAGATACAATATTAATGAAAGAACAATTCCGAAACTCGTTAAATTCTTGTTAAGTACAGTAACATTAACCAAATTTGATTGATGATGATTTATATTAATTATAATACAGATACTGGTAATTATAAAACAGTATTGTATAAGTAATTGTTTCTTTTAGTTTTCTTACCTATTCAACGTTATCCTTTTGGCATCCTTGTTTTTCTATTTTATTTTTCGGTCAAGCCCATAATATGTAAGTACCAATTATGTTACTACCCGTATTACTCAACAAACAGTTCGGAGTTTTATAAAATGTCGCAGCACTAGACTTCTTATTATCAAACAAGATACGGTTGGTATTGCTGCAGAGGCGAATGAGGACCTACCGACGCACATCTCTCTGTATACCTACGTATTTCGCGTAAAATTTGCCACACCTCAGCGGCAGCCCCCAAAGTACCTGTCCCGAGTGTGATATTACACTAAAACGTTGCCTATACGCCTAACATATTTTTCGTACAGACTAAATGTGTAAAAATAAATCCTTTTTTTAGTGCCTTAGCTAATCTAAGGTGCGGGCAAGCATGTTAGAGACCAGCAACCTACGTGTTCTATCGGTGTTAATATTGTCTTTCAGGTGCAGGTACCTACTTAAAACTGGTTACCTTTTGAATAGGTGATCCAGTCAAATTCAGTCATCCTAGTCCGGAAGGACGGCGGGTACACAGTTTTATACCATGGTCCTAGGTCAAACTAGTGGGACCATGAGCCCCGAGTCGTTTTACTGATCTCATAGGAGAGAATAAAAGTAAGAAAGTAAAGCTTGGGTTGAAATGTAACTAAACTTTCTTCATTCATTATCGTTTGGTGGTTATTTTCTTTCATTATCGTTTGGTAGTTTCACTTACCTTCATTGTGAAAAATATTAATAAAAAGGAGTTAACATTGGTTTCTTATTATTACCTACATATATATATGTAGGTACCTATTATATTTGGTAGGTACATACATCTCGGACTTTTCAAGGCCACCTGTAGGCCGAGCCGCCGGATTCGATCTACAATTTGGGAGACTGCAGCCACAGCAAGCAACGCTGCCTCACCATATGTCGCCCCCCCGGCCGTGACCAAAGTGTCGTCTGCGTAACAGGTGAGGTTCACGCCTGGGAGGAGAGCAACCCTCAACACCCAGTCATATCCGATGTTCCACAGGTGTGGTCCTAGCACCGACCCCTGTGGTACACCGCAAGACATCTCTCGACGGCCAATACCATCCTTCCCCGCGTAGATGACGCACCGCCCTGACAAGTAAGCCCCGACTATACAGCGGAGGTAAGAAGGCACCTGATGGTATCTTAGGGCCTCCATTATACATGACCAGGGTAGGGTGTTGAACGCGTTGGAGATATCTAACGAAACTGCAAGCAAAACCCCACCCCGGCAGACCGCTTCCTCCGCGAGAGTTCTCACGCGTTTAATCGCGCCAATAGTGGAGCGCCCACGCCGAAACCCGAACTGATGTTCATCCAGGTCCGGCCCAAACGTGGATAAGTGGCCGACAAGGCGGTTGGCAATGATCCTCTCAAAGAGTTTGGCCACCTCGTCGAGCAACACTATGGGCCGGTAGACAGATGGTGAGTCCGCTGGGCGTCCCCCTGTTGCGACGACAGCTCGTAATAATGAAAGCGGTGGACTGTATACATAAAACTTTAATGAGAATATTTAAGTCGCGTCTGCGAACGTTACAATTTGAAATTAGAGAATAATTATGACTGGTGTAACGCGTTACGTGTGAGCGTCTAGGCTTATGACAGCTGACTGCCTGTCGATGCCGGCGCATGCGGCGGCGAACCGATGTCACGCTCCACACCCCTTCCTCCTCCCCGACGATGTTGGACCGGTTGAGTGAATGGAACTCAACACCCCCCTTTCGGAGCAGTACTAGCTTGCCGGTTTTCCAAATAGAAGGAAACCGGCCCTGCTCCAGAATTGCTGTGAAGAGCTCTCTGAGTCGAGGTTCTTTAAGGGCAAGTATCATTGCGCGGCCGGGTATGCCATCAGGCCCCGGAGCGGTTTTCTTCGCTCGGAGTCGTAACACCGCGACCCGAAGATCTGGTTGATTCACCTCGGGGACACGTTCCTCCTCTCTAGTCTCTGCGACTATGGGTGGGCCATCGTAGGAGGGATGTGCGCCGCTCGAGGTGGGAAGAGGGCTGTATCCACTTGTTCCAACAGCTGTGGCCGAAGACTCTCTGTTAGAGGAGGCGCCCAGGGGCGAAGTTTGCTCCTTACCAGATGGTAAGGCCGCCCCCACGCATCCCGATCCAAAGTCTCCAGCAGCTCTTCTTTTCCGCTATCTTTGGCGCACCCATGGCTAGTCGCAGAGCTAGCTTGGCCTGGCGGTAAGCCTCGTACCGTTCCTCCTCTTCTTCGAGAATACGTCGACGTCGCCTCCTATACCGGGTGTACTGCCGGCGGACCGCCACGCATTCATCGCGAAGCTGGGCGATATCATTTGACAACCAGTACACCTGGCGCCTCTTGTGGTGCGGATGCGGGGCATAGCTGCATCGCAGATGCTAGCCATCGCCGATCCAAACCATCGCGCTTCCTCCTCAACGTCGACTTCTCTCTCCGATAGGGAATTACGGATCCAGGCCGCAACAATGGCGGCTTCCTCCAGGACCTCTCTGTCCAGTTGTTTAAGGGCCCATCGTGGGCTGTTGGGCCTCGAAGATGCGGTAGTTGGACTACCTGCGGTTAGAGGCGAGACATCGAACCGGATGTAGCGGTGATCCGATAGTGTCTCCACCCTATCCTCCACCGTCCAACCTTGTACTCGGCATGCTAGGGCAGGGGTTGCGAACGTTATGTCCACAATGGACTCCCCCAGCCGTCGCACGCACGTGCCAACCGAACCTCGGTTTAGAACAGAGAGGCCTATGGTCAGTGCCCACTCCTCCAGAACGTAACCCCGACGATCTGTGATGCGGGAACCCCATGCCGCAGACTTTGCATTGAAGTCCCCTAATACCAAGGCTTGTCGAGGATGACACCGACCAACAACGGCACCCAAGTTAGTGAGGAAGCCGTCAAATTCGGCAAGGCTCCTGCTGGGTGAAAAGTAAACCCCAACAACGTAGATGTCGTCCAGGAGGGCGGCCACCCATCCGTTACCCCTGGACACGTTCTCAGGAACCCCGCCAATTATGGCTACCAGGCCGTCATTGTCCCCAATCCAGTTACCCCTGGGGGGGATGTAATATGGCCCCTGGGGGGGATGTAATATGGAATGTCACTAGGTATGGCTATAGCCATACCTAGTGGCATTCCATTTCCTCTGCCGCCTCATCCCAGGGTGCAACTGCCAGGGTGCCCTGCAGCCGTAGCGTTTTTGGCACTCTTGCGCGACACAACACGACATTCTTCCGCGGCCAGCAGGTGACCGTCCGGAGAGACCCCATCTCGTTTTGAAGGGGGGAAAAGTGCCACTCCCTGAGGGAGGCGCGCGGAACACTACACGCCTGCAACCTCGGACCTGCTAAACGATTTGGGCGGTGGACTGTACCCCACGTACACCGCCCTCGGTTCCATTTACGGAGGCCGGAATTGGGCATTGTCGGCCCTCCTCCGACGTCCGGTGCGTCGTCTGCGGATGGGAATGGAATGCCACTAGGTATGGCTATAGTCATACCTAGTGGCATTCCATTTCCTCTGCCGCCTCATCCCTGGCAACAATTTGTGCCGGAGAACTGCCAGGGTGCCCTGCAGCCGTAGCGTTTTTGGCCCTCTTGGACCCAGACCCACTCTTGCCTTTTTTGGTGGCAGAGGCGGAGCAGGCCTTCGCGCCAATTCTATGCCCTGCGGGCTTTTCTGCGGCGTGGCACAGGTTGCAGTGTGGCTCCGCGGTGCATCCTCCGGCTTTGTGACCGTGCCGACCGCAGCGGTAGCACTCATCACTGCGGTCTGTGTCGGAAGTGCAGAGGGCCCTTACGTGACCCTCTTGTAGGCATCTTAAGCACCTCATGGCTCTGGGTTGCAGAAGTTTCACATGCGCTGCTACCCATCCCACGAGTATTCGGCCGATTTCTGCCAATTTTTTTGCGACAGTAATAGGGCATCTTACCCAAGCTGTACTCAGGCCAGTTGTGTCTCGGCGGATCTCATCCACTCTAACTTGGTCGCCATGACACTGACAGTCACGAACTATAGCTGCCGTGATTTCGTCTTTCGTGACTGAGTCATTCAGCCCACCTATGGGCACCTCCGCGCTCTTGGTAGGTCGAAACGAAACCCGCGGCCCCTGGACTTCCACATCGTCGTCAGCGGGGTGCGGATGGCTGTCAAGGACACTATCAAATACTTGGGTTTGGTCCTTGACAGTCGATGGGACTTCCGCCCACATTTCAACCAGCTGTCGACGAAGCTAATGAGTACTGCAGCCGCACTGTCTTCGCTGCTTCCCAATCTTAGGGGGCCGAGTGTGGCGTGTCGGCACTTATACGTTGGGGTCGTGCGGTCCATGGCCCTTTACGGGGCCCCAGTATGGGCCGACCATCTGACGACAGCCACCGTCGCCATACTGCGCAGGCCGCAGCGGGCGATGGCCGTCAGAGTCGTGAGAGGATACCGCACGATCTCCTATGAAGTGGCGTGCTTACTGGCCGGATCACTACCCTGGGACCTGGAGGCGAAGGCTCTCGCGTCGCTACATCAGTGGCGTGAAGAGGCGCGAGAGAGAGGACACCAACCGACGCCTAGAGAGTACGAGAGGCGTCGGTACGAAGTGAGGGGGGTCCTAGTGGTGGAATGGCGGGTGCGACTACTGCGTCCGTCATATGGCCTCAACACCATCGAGGCCATCCGGCCAGTATTCAGCGACTGGGTCGAACGGAAGCACGGCTCCCTGTCATATAGGGTGACGCAGGTGCTTACCGGTCACGGATGTTTTGGGAAGTACCTGCGGGAAATTCGCAGGGAGCCGGACGCCCGGTGTCACCACTGCGTCAACTGCGAGGTAGACACGGCGCGGCATACGGTACACTCTGTACTGCTTGGGTTGAGCCGCGCCGTGCCTTAGTAACAGAGATAGGAACTGACTTCTCGCTCACAGCGCTTGTGCGCGCCATGGTCGGGAGCGAGAGGTCATGGGATGCAGTGGTCACCTTCTGTGAAACTGTTATGAAGGAGGCTGCGGAAAGGGAGAGGGAAAACACGACAACCCTTCCCATCCGCAGACGACGCACCGGACGTCGGAGGAGGGCCGACAATGCCCAATTCCAGCCTCCGTAAATGGACCCGAGGGCGGTGTACGTGGGGTACAGTAAACCGGCCAAATCGTTTAGCAGGTCCGAGGTTGCAGGCGTGTAGTGTTCCGCGTGCCTCCCTCAGGGAGTGGCACTTTTCCCCCCTTCAAAACGAGATGGGGTCCGCTCCGGACGGTCACCTGCTGGCCGCGGAAGAATGTCGTGTTCCCGCGGCCCTCGGCAGCAGGTGCCAGGAAGGAACACCGTGGTGGTTTTAGCCGGTCAAGTCCGGCACACCCCTCCGCTGATGCCCCCGGCGGAGGATAGTCCATGAGGATTTCCCCACGTAAAAAAAAAAAAAGGTACATACATCTATTTTGTACCTGCCTACCTAAAAGTATTTCTGATTGTCTTTGTTTACGAACACAATACAATATTATTTGAAATATCTAACATTGCCTTTACGCCTCCTTTCGGAATGCATCGTTAAGGGTTAACCCTGAGAAGCCAAACTCCATATTCAGAATTAGAACGTTTATTCAACTTCGCAATCAATATCGCTAAATGATCAACACATTACAAATCACTATAGCTTTTTTTTTTATATACTATAGGGGGACAGACTGCAACTCAAGAGTCGCAAGTGCGCTGCCCGCCTTTGAGGGTGATGAGGGATGGGTGATGCAGGGAGCATCTTAGCACACAACCACTCATTCCGACGGTCGAACTGAAGTGCCCGCACTTAAGCGCTCGAGCAAATTGTTATCAAATAGTGACGTACCGATTGAGTGGTTTAAAACGGAAGTCAAAATGATATGCATATAAGTAATGTCAACTAATAAGGATAATAAAAATAGGTAAAAAAACTTTTTAAGTTAAACGGTTTTATGTTAAACATACATTGCAATGTTTAAGATAAATGTACTAAAAACCAAAAAATAATAAAATAGATACAGTCGTGGGAATTATAAACATATGCATAGACTAGACTAAAATAAAACCGTGGGGCACGTCAATTGTCTACAATCGTTGATTAAAATGTTTGTTTTGTAATGTTACACTATAATTAGGCAGTTGTTCAACCGACAACGATGGACGTGTGATAAGTAGGGCTAGAATGTGGAAACAAGCTAGCAAGCTCGATTATAAGCGAGTTTTAGGGTTTCATAGTGGTGAGCGAGTAGTACTTTTATCATATGTTTTGTCGATTAAAGACAAACTACGAGCAGTGAAACGATTCATCGCCAGCCAGCAGTGTGAATGTCCAACGATAAACTAGTTGAAATATCTCTTTTATTTACATGGAGTGTATAACTATTGGAATTTCCATGAGCAAGAAAATAGTAAGTAATTTCCTCACCGTCTGCGGGCCAACTGCCTATTTTAACGACGAATTAAACGATTCTTCTATCGCACATTAAGTCGATAATTTCTAGACAATTGACGTGCCCCACGGTTTTATTTTAGTCTAGTCTATGCATATGTTTATAATTCCCACGACTGTATCTATTTTATTATTTTTTGGTTTTTAGTACATTTATCTTAAACATTGCAATGTATGTTTAACATAAAACCGTTTAACTTAAAAAGTTTTTTTACCTATTTTTATTTTCTAGTTTTTAGTTTTTTTTATATATTTTTTTACCATTTTGTTCCCACGAGTAATGGACATTTAAACGGTCGACCCCCCCCAGAGGTCCAATAAAGGGGCAAGGCTATGTACAACAAGATGCGCCTGAGTCTTGAGGGGAAAACGCTAACGACATATCATTTTTATCCACCCTAATGCCATACAGTTCTCGGCGCGTTTTAACCTTTCACCTCAACTTGGGTGGTGTACCGCTAACGATGTATCATTTTTTAGCCACCCTAACGCCACACAGTCCTCAACACGATACAAAATCTTGACTTGGGTGGTGGATTCAGGCTGGATTAATCAGATACCTAAATTACAGATTCAATTTCTAAATTTAAATCTTATTATTATACGCCATTTGGTGGCTGCGCCCATCTTAAATATTGAGGTTGTATAGTGCACTGTATTCTTCTTGTCAAGCCCTTTTATTTGATACCCATATTGGTGGGATTGATAAAAAATTGTTATCAGCCATTTGGTAGCGGCGGCCATCTTTGATTTCAATTTTGCATAGTAAATTGTATTCGCCTTTATCGGCTTTCTTACTCTCTTGGCGTAGTCCCGAACTCATGGAAGACAGCTCTAGTGCACCCAATCCCTAAAAAAGGAGATCGCTCGGATCCGTCCAACTACAGACCCATAGCCATCACCTCCTTGTTCTCAAAGATAATGGAATCCATTGTTAACTGCCAGCTCCTCCGGTACTTAGAAGACCACCAGCTCCTCAATGATCGACAATACGGCTTCCGTCAGGGTCGTTCAGCTGGTGATCTTCTCGTATACTTGACTCACCGGTGGGCACAGGCGATCGAGACCAAGGGGGAAGCGTTGGCCGTTAGTTTGGACGTGGCGAAGGCCTTCGATCGGGTCTGGCACAAAGCGCTCCTTGCGAAGCTTCCTTCCTATGGGCTTCCCGAGAAACTGTGCAATTGGCTCACCAGTTTTCTTACAGACAGAAGCATCAAGGTCGTTGTTGACGGTGCATGCTCCGACTCCAAGTCTGTTAATTCTGGTGTCGCACAAGGCTGTGTGCTATCACCCACGCTGTTTCTTCTGCATATCAACGACATGCTGCAGATTAGCAGCATCCATTGCTATGCAGACGATAGCACGAGTGATGCCCTTTACACCGGCCGCGCTAACATTTCTCGGGTAAACGTCATCGAAAGCCGATCCAAACTTGTGTCTGAAATCGAAACTTCTTTATCAAAAGTTTCAGATTGGGGTCGACTTAACCTAGTCCAATTTAACCCCACGAAGACACAGGTTTGCGCGTTCACCGCTAAAAAGATGCCATTGGTCGTATCACCTCAATTTGAGAGCACTTCCCTAACTGCATCAGCCAGTATCGGAATCCTTGGCGTCGATATATCAAGCGAAGTCCAGTTTCGCGGTCACTTAGAGAGTAAGGCCATATTAGCCTCGAAGAAGCTTGGTGTGCTAAACAGATCGAGACAGTATTTTACTCCGGCCCACCGCCTGCAACTTTATAAGGCGCAGGTTCGGCCGCACATGGAATACTGTTCTCATCTCTATGCAGGTGCACCCCAGTACCAACTTCTCCCTCTTGACCGCATTCAACGGAGAGCGACTCGCATCATCGACTGCCAAGATATTTCTGATCGACTTGACACCTTGGCGTTGCGTAGAGATGTATCTTCACTCTGCATCTTCTATCGCTTGTATCATGGGGAGTGTTCAGAGGAATTGTTCGGACTTATACCGGCTGCTGGTTTCCGCCATCGTCCTACGCGACAAAATATCCATCCCCATCACCTGGACGATTGGCACTCCACCACTGTGCGCTTCTCGAGAAGCTTTTTGCCTCGCACAACCAGCTTATGGAACAAATTGTCGCCTGCCGTATTTCCGAACCGATACGACCTTCAAACCTTCAAGAAGAGAGCGTACCTCTACCTAAAAGGCCGGCAACGCACTTGTGACTCTTGAGTTGCGGGTGTCCATGGGCGGCGGTAGTCACTTACCATCAGGTGACCCGTCTGCTCGTTTGCCCCCTATCGCATAAAAAAAAAAAAAAAAAAAAATTCTACTTGTTGAGACCTTTCATTTGATACCCATATTGATGGGATCGATAAAACCTACGTTATCCGCCATTTTGTAGCGGCCGCCATCTTGGATTTCAATTTTTTATAGTATATTGTATTCTGCTTGTTGAGCCCTTTCATTTGATACCCATATTGATGGGATTAATAAAACATAAATTATCCGCCATTTTGTAGCGGCGGCCATCTTGAATTTATAATGATAATGAATAATTGTATTGTCACCAAAATCCAAAGTGTATACAAAATTTCAGATTAATCGGTTGACAGGAAGAGGGTGAAATTTGAATTACTGTATTTGACCCAAGAATAATAAATAAAACAAACGGGGTGAGCTAAATAAAACCGTTTAAAAAATAAAGTAGGATAAAACAAGGTACTTTGAGAAGCACAAAAGAGCACTGTATAGGTACCTATACGAATTTTTATATATTTGCCATATGCATTATGCCATATGCATATGCATAGCTCAAATATCAGACTATATAAACAATGGCAGCAGGAACATGGGCTAAACAAAGGTATAGTGTATTCTCATATATAAAAAAATAGACATAGGACCCGACCTACCTGAGAAAGCACTATGTAGCTTTAGAGTAAAAAAATAAAAAACTAATGTATTCTCAGTCCTTATATTTCAGAAGAAAATTTACATTCCTCCTCTCAATCTTAAAACTAAGTGTAGAGTAGACTCTTTCTGGATGTTATAGTCTGAGAGTGTACGTCCATCTTCCAACTGCTTGCCTGCAAAGATCAATCGCTGCTGATCTGGAGGAATACCTTCTTTATCCTGAATTTTTGCCTTGACATTCTCTATAGTGTCAGAAGCCTCCACTTCTAAGGTGATGGTCTTACCAGTCAGTGTTTTAACAAAAATTTGCATACCACCACGAAGCCGAAGAACTAAATGTAACGTAGATTCCTTCTGAATGTTGTAGTCTGAAAGAGTACGGCCATCTTCAAGCTGTTTGCCGGCGAAGATTAAACGTTGCTGATCTGGAGGAATACCTTCTTTATCCTGAATTTTTGCCTTGACATTCTCTATAGTGTCAGAAGCCTCCACTTCCAAGGTGATGGTCTTACCAGTCAGTGTTTTAACAAAAATTTGCATACCACCACGAAGCCGAAGAACTAAATGTAACGTAGATTCCTTCTGAATGTTGTAGTCTGAAAGAGTACGGCCATCCTCGAGCTGTTTGCCGGCGAAGATTAAACGTTGCTGATCTGGAGGAATACCTTCTTTATCCTGAATTTTTGCCTTGACATTCTCTATAGTGTCAGAAGCCTCCACTTCCAAGGTGATGGTCTTACCAGTCAGTGTTTTAACAAAAATTTGCATACCACCACGAAGCCGAAGAACTAAATGTAACGTAGATTCCTTCTGAATGTTGTAGTCTGAAAGAGTACGGCCATCCTCGAGCTGTTTGCCGGCGAAGATTAAACGTTGCTGATCTGGAGGAATACCTTCTTTATCCTGAATTTTTGCCTTGACATTCTCTATAGTGTCAGAAGCCTCCACTTCCAAGGTTATCGTTTTACCAGTCAAGGTCTTGACAAAAATCTGCATACCACCACGTAAACGTAATACTAAGTGCAGGGTTGATTCCTTCTGTATATTATAGTCCGACAATGTGCGTCCATCTTCTAGTTGTTTTCCGGCAAATATCAAACGTTGCTGGTCTGGTGGGATACCCTCCTTATCTTGGATTTTAGCTTTCACATTTTCAATTGTGTCAGAAGGCTCAACCTCTAAAGTGATGGTTTTACCAGTCAACGTCTTGACAAAAATCTGCATACCACCACGTAAACGTAATACTAAGTGTAGGGTTGATTCCTTTTGAATATTATAGTCTGACAACGTGCGCCCATCTTCTAGTTGTTTACCGGCAAAGATCAATCGTTGCTGGTCTGGAGGAATACCTTCTTTGTCCTGAATCTTAGCTTTAACATTTTCTATTGTGTCAGATGGCTCTACCTCCAATGTGATAGTTTTGCCAGTCAATGTTTTAACGAAAATTTGCATGCCACCCCGGAGACGTAGTACAAGGTGAAGAGTGGATTCTTTCTGGATGTTATAATCTGAAAGAGTACGGCCATCTTCTAGTTGCTTGCCAGCAAAAATCAAACGCTGCTGGTCAGGAGGAATACCTTCCTTATCCTGAATCTTAGCTTTGACATTTTCAATTGTGTCAGAGGGTTCTACCTCTAGTGTAATGGTCTTGCCTGTTAAGGTCTTGACGAATATTTGCATACCACCACGCAAACGTAGTACTAAATGGAGTGTAGATTCCTTCTGTATATTGTAGTCAGATAATGTACGGCCATCTTCCAACTGCTTGCCAGCAAAGATCAGACGCTGTTGGTCTGGTGGGATACCCTCTTTATCCTGAATTTTGGCTTTTACATTCTCAATGGTATCGGAGGGTTCTACCTCCAGTGTAATAGTCTTGCCTGTTAAAGTCTTCACAAATATTTGCATGCCACCACGTAGACGTAACACAAGGTGAAGAGTAGATTCCTTTTGAATATTGTAGTCAGAGAGCGTACGGCCATCTTCTAGCTGTTTTCCGGCGAAAATCAATCTTTGTTGGTCAGGGGGAATACCTTCTTTATCTTGGATTTTAGCTTTTACATTTTCTATTGTATCTGAAGGCTCAACTTCAAGCGTAATTGTCTTACCAGTGAGAGTCTTGACGAATATTTGCATACCACCACGCAGACGTAAAACTAAATGGAGAGTGGACTCCTTCTGGATATTGTAGTCTGATAATGTGCGGCCATCTTCCAATTGCTTGCCAGCAAAGATCAAACGCTGTTGGTCGGGCGGAATACCTTCTTTATCCTGAATCTTGGCTTTAACATTCTCAATCGTGTCAGAGGGCTCAACCTCCAATGTGATAGTTTTGCCAGTCAATGTTTTTACAAATATCTGCATGCCGCCTCGAAGACGTAGCACAAGGTGAAGAGTAGATTCCTTTTGAATATTGTAGTCTGAAAGCGTGCGACCATCTTCCAACTGCTTACCAGCAAAGATCAACCTTTGCTGGTCTGGAGGAATACCTTCTTTATCTTGAATCTTGGCTTTAACATTTTCAATAGTATCAGAGGGTTCCACCTCCAATGTAATGGTCTTCCCCGTCAAGGTCTTCACAAAGATCTGCATTGTATCCTGTAAAGAAGAAATTAATTTCTTATTAATAATTAACACAAAATTATAGTAGTAAGAGACTGAACTAAGTAGAGGTTATTCATTAAATTATTTTGTATTTGGGTATAACGAAGACAGTAGATTTCCCGTCCCGACTACAATAGTAAATTTTAAATGCAAGTACCTATACTCTTCTTGAAACTTGACCTTTTGAATGGTGTTACTGCACCACTAAAATATTATTAAATCTGTTTAGGTTTGGCCTAATTTAGATAAACCGTACATAAATGTAAAGAAAAAAGTTGCTCACTAACAATATCTAGGAACCATTATAAATATAATAGCATTAATTCACGCTATTTTATATGACGTGTTGGTTTCCGTCGTTAGTACACTGACTAATCTATATTATTGCACAATATAGACGAATATATAAGACGAAATACATTACAAGAAATACAATGAAAATACAATTGTCTTTCATTAAAGTAATGCAAGATATTTAAAACAAATAGATTTGTTGGATGGATTCTTTCGTGACCTAGAAAACTATTGCTGCTTAGTATTGCTTACTTGGCAAAACAAAAAACGTTATTAAGAATAAGGCACGCCCTAACTTTGGAAGGTTAAAAGATTTGTAGAAAGTAAATTTAAATTATGTATAATTTATGACCTATCTAAGGTAATTTATACCTAAATTAATTATATACATAGGGGTAGAGGTATTGTCCACATCAATATACACTTTATAATATTATACCTACATTTACAGTAGGTAGGTACGTAAAATAATAATGTTAATTTGTATATACCTACCCAAGTGCTATAGGTACGTTGTAAATCTACAGAATCGACTCTCATAAAATAATTACAAACATGTGTATTTACCAGTAGGTACACATATTCTAAATATCAATAACAATTATAAACTTTAATGTAATGTGCAGCTAACAATATGCAGTAACCAAGAACAAAAACATTAATTTAATCACACGAAAAACATTAATCTGATCACACGAATTGAAATTTACAAAATGGCGTATCTATCACAAACAATATTAAAACTGCGCAGTGTACAAATCTTTGTAGTTACTTAAAATATTCAAATGTAATTTGCAATTTAAAAAAAGGGCAATTAAAACTTACCGAATATACACTGGAATTTAGTTTGATATAACACAATTTTCAATAATCAATTGGTATTTTACAACAAGACTTGAAACAGTCACTCGCCTCACGAATTCTTTTTTCAATTTCTCGTTTTGAACTGCGCTTCAAGCACTGACGTCCCCTGTTTTATAGACACGCCGATATCGTGCGAAAATCTATACCAGCGATGACTAGCGACAATGGCCGATGAGATTTTTGTCTCTTTCCGACGTGACTTCAATGAAAGAGAAAAAGCTATTTGTTCTAGAACGTCTACGGCGATGCGTAATTTCTTTCCTTTGTGACGTAAACGCTTTTGTCGGGCTCGCGCAGCCGCCTGGGAGGAAGCCCATCAAAACAAAGGCAATTCTGTGAAAACATGACGATCAATAACAGCAGCTACAATATAATAATAGCAAACGTAGTTCCACCTACAGCTACAATAGGTGTCCTCTTGAGATCATCTAAAATATAAGGTGTTAATAGTCTTAAAGTACTTAATCTAAACTGTTAACCTTCTACATTTAACAAAAGTGTATATAATTAATGGAATAAATATAGTGCCTGGTTGACGGCAATAGGTTTTGCCCCCAATTTTTTCTGTCAGTGGGAACAAATTCTAATTGACAAAATGTAGATGTTTAATACACAAAGATATCTTTAAAAATCTTCATAACCCCAAAAGTCTAAATACCTACCTAGATGTCCTCATATTTATTTAAGTGGGTAGGTACCTAACTTACAACAGTCATCACTTCATTCGTAAGAAACATCTGAACTACGTTACTTGAAAAAATCTGACCTATTTTTAGTCAGATAAGTTTCCTTTAGATGCAAAATATGCCGTAAGTTGAAAGATTCATCAGTAGGAAAGAAATTTAGGTAATGTAATAAAGACAAGGCCAGTACAGTCCTACTACTATACCTATACTATAGTAAACAATAACAGAAGCTACGCAGTCTTCTGTCATGACTGAAAAAATATTAAACATATCTGCTATGTTATCATATTATGTTATTTGAAATATTTTTATCTAGAATATTCTGCATTGTTCTTTACACATAATTTACAACTGGTAGGTAAGTCTGTACAAATGTTGCAAATTGGACAACACCTCTTTGTTGGTTATATTCACAATAGGATAAATAAGATATATTTTAACTTATATCTTATTTATCCTAGGGTAGTATTCAATTAGTTTTATAACCAAGACAAAAATAACATATTTAAAGAAGTAAAAATGGTATGAGAAAATATTTTTGCAGTTTGGAACTTACCTATACTTACACCATATGTGTAATGTGCCTTAGAAAAAAGTGATTTTTTATCAAATACCAGCACGGGGCGATCTAACATTTAGGTCAAGTCGTTAGTTCGATCACCATAATTACAAGTAACTTATTTGTTTGCTTGAATCTCTATCTGCATTGGTCTGTATACTTCACTATTTTTAGGTATACTTTTCACCCATTTAGAAATTCCAGACCTATGTTAATATTATAAAGAGGCAGTTTGTTTGTTGGTTTGAACTACTAATCCGATTCGAAGTTATTATTGCATTAGATAATCGGTTTATTGAGCATAGTTATAGTCTATTAAACACATCGCTGCTACCCTTACGAGATTAGCCGTGGTATAGTGGTAAATATTTATAAGTGGTCTATAAACCATTACATCCACAAGCTACTAGTTTGAGCTTAGGTGACTCTGTATGACAAATTTAATATATGTATTTGATATATTAATTCATACGATAATAAGTAAGTTAATGATGTTGGTTTGTCCACGTTCCTCCTCCGCTATTGATGCGAATTTTCAAAAGGTGAAGAAACCAGTTTTTTAATGCCTTCGTCAAAAAAAAATTTTCACTGTCTGAAGATATGTCTGGTATGAGCAGACTAGTGTCCACATGAGATCATAACGTAAAAAATTAATAAACTATATTTAATATTTATTTTTAAGTTTTCGCAATATGACCTTGTCAAACAATAATAAGCAAAGTACAGTCATACTAGGGTATGTAACAATGATTACTATTGTGTCATCTGAAATATTGGTTTTAGAAATGTGTAGTAGGTAGGTAGTATAATAAGTTTAATATAGGTACTCTGGTAATGTAATATCGATTCAGTGCTAGTGAAGCCTTATGATGATCACTCTCTAACAGTTTAGGTGTATGGCTTGTATGGTTTCTGTTGAGTAATTTTCTGACTAGGTACAGCTACTTAGCTACCTAAAAAAACAACACCCAAAATATTTTGGGTGTTGTTTTTTTTTTAAAGCAGGAGTTCGACTTCACAAAACGCTGAAATCGAGGTTCATAATTTATGTAAGATACTTGTACCTATAATATTTCAACCTACTTGACTCCTCCTGACAGAGCCCGCTTTCTAAGCTGCAGGCAATAGCTAAGTAGCATTAATGTTTGTAGGAAAATGAGATGACAATTTTTTTTTTATGCGATAGGGGGGACATACGAGCAGACGGGTCACCTGATGGCAAATGACTACTGTCGCCCATGGACACCAGCAACTCATGAGTCACAAGTGCGTTGCCGGCCTTTTAGGTAGGAGTACGCTCTTTTCTTGAAGGTTTGAAGGTCGTATCGGTTCGGAAATACGGCAGGCGACAATTTGTTCCATAAGCTGGTTGTGCGAGGCAAAAAGCTTCTGGAGAAGCGCACAGGTGTGGAGTGCCAATCGTCCAGATGATGGGGATGGATATTTGATTCGCGTAGGACGATGGCGGCCACCAACAGGCGGTATAAGTCCGAACAATTCCTCTGAACACTCCCCATGATACAAGCGATAGAGGTATCTCTACGCAACGCCAAGGTGTCAAGTCGATCAGAAATATCTTGGCAGTCGATGATGCGAGTCGCTCTCCGTTGAATGCGGTCAAGAGGGAGAAGTTGGTACTGGGGTGCACCTGCATAGAGATGAGAACAGTATTCCATGTGCGGCCGAACCTGCGCCTTATAAAGTTGCAGGCGGTGGGCCGGAGTAAAATACTGTCTCGATCTGTTTAGCACACCAAGCTTCTTTGAGGCTAATATGGCCTTACTCTCTAAGTGATCGCGAAACTGGACTTGATATATCGACGCCAAGGATTCCGATACTGGCATGCAGTTAGGGAAGTGCTCTCAAATTGAGGTGATACGACCAATGGCATCTTTTTAGCGGTGAACGCGCAAACCTGTGTCTTCGTGGGGTTAAACTGGACTAGGTTAAGTCGATCCCAATCTGAAACTTTTGATAAAGAAGCTTCGATTTCAGACACAAGTTTGGATCGGCTTTCGATGACGTTTACCCGAGAAATATTAGCGCGGCCAGTGTAAAGGGCATCACTCGTGCTATCGTCCGCATAGCAATGGATGCTGCTAATCTGCAGCATGTCGTTGATATGCAGAAGAAACAGCGTGGGTGATAGCACACAGCCTTGTGGGACACCAGAATTAACAGATTTGGAGTCGGAGCATGTACCGTCAACAACGACCTTGATGCTTCTGTCTGTAAGAAAACTGGTGAGCCAATTGCACAGTTTCTCGGGAAGCCCATAGGAAGGAAGCTTCGCAAGGAGCGCTTTGTGCCAGACCCGATTCGAAGGCCTTCGCCACGTCCAAACTAACGGCCAACGCTTCCCCCTTGGTCTCGATCGCCTGTGCCCACCGGTGAGTCAAGTAAACAAGAAGATCACCAGCTGAACGACCCCGACGGAAGCCGTATTGTCAATCATTGAGGATCTGGTGGTCTTCTAAGTACCGGAGGAGCTGGCAGTTAATAATGGATTCCATTATCTTGGAGAACAAGGAGGTGATGGCTATGGGTCCGTAGTTGGACGGATCCGAGTGATCTCCTTTTTTAGGGATTGGGTGCACTAGAGCTGTCTTCCATGAGTTCGGGACTACGCCAAGAAAGTAGGAAAGCCGATAAAGGCGCGTTAAACCGGTGCTAACTCTGGAGCACACGTCTTCAGCACGATAGGAGAGATTCTATCGGGCCCACTCGACTTGAGGACGTCGAGGGAAAGAAGCGCTTTACGCACTGCCCTTTGTGTAAACCGGACTTCCGGCATGCGGCTCACGCACTGCGGTATGGTCGGCGGTGCGTTTCCCCCTTCGTCCAGGGTCGAGTTGGACGCAAAGAGTTTGCCCAGAAGATCGGCTTTTTTTTTAGCGTCGTGGGCCAACGAATTATCTCCTATGTGCAGAGGTGGAAGGGATGGCTTACAAAAGTTCCCCTGGACAGCTTTAGCAAGAGACCAGAATGCACGAGTTCCGGAAGGGAGACTCACTAGTCTCTCGCCAATTCTGCCGATGTGAGCCAACTTCGCCCCAGCAATTACTCTTTTGAGGGACCTGGAGGCAAAGTTAAATTGCTTCTTTAATGTGCTGGTCTTTACATCCCGTGCTGTCGCTGCATTAGCCCATGCTTGGTAACATTCCTGCTTTCGGCGGGACGCCGCTTTGCAGCTTCGCCCAAACCAGGGCTGGGACTTGCCACCTGTGGGAATCAGGGAGAATGGAATGAAAAGTTCCATACCCTGAAGTACAACATCCGCGACAGAGTCGGCAACGACATTGGGATCATCCGGCGAGAAGCAAACCTGCCTCCATGGGTAGGATGCAAAGAATGTTCGCATTCCATCCCAGTCTGCTGACATATAGTGCCATACCCGGCGACTACCTGTAACTCGCGGCCGCAGCGAGTGCACGAGTGGCACCATACTCCTGATCAGGCAATGGTCCGAAGAGCCAAGAGGGGCCTCAACGGATACTCTGTAGCCGTCAGGATGTGAGGTCAGCAGAAGATCCAACAGTGAAGGCACGTGGCTTGCTGCATCTGGGATTCGCGTAGGCGTTGCTACCAGCTGCGTCAAGCCATATGCCAAGGCGAAATCGTGAACAGATCTACCCGCATGATAGGTTTTGCGGGAACCAAGCCATTCGGCGTGATGGGCGTTAAAGTCGCCAAGAGTCACGATCTCTGCGGTTGGGACCTGCTGGAGCACCGAGCGTGTAGCCATTTGGACGTGGTCGATGAGTCGGTCCGTTTCGGCATCACCGCTATGGGACCTGTAGAGGCATACGTAGATGCGGGGATGGTCGTCGCAGTCTACACGTAGCCATAAGATGGAGAGGTCCCTACCTTCAAGATTGCCGAGGCGGTGAGAAGTGATATCATCTCTAACGTACACGCATACACCAGCCTTAGGAATAAAGGAGTGTTCCAGTCCGTACCCAGGGTAGCAGAGGTAGGATGTATCAACTGGAGATGATATCTGCGTCTCGGTTAAAAAGAGCAAGGCCGGCTTTGCTGTCTCAAGGTGGTGGTGGATAGTGTCGAGGTTAGAATGTAAGCCCCTGATGTTACAAAAATCCACGGTAAACGTGACAGGGAGTGCCATGGTATGCCTTCTCTTGCCCCGAGCAGATTTTGAGAGCGCAGTTGAGCCCCCCCAGAGTACGAGGGGCAGCCTGGGCGTCCACGCTCAGGTATAATCCGTACTGAGGGTTTTCTCCAACGCTAGCGCTGGTACCCCCCTGGGGTATCCTTTTTGTTAACAGCGCTATCATTAGGGGGGGTGGGGGATTTTGGGCCTCCGGAGACCTCACTCATTTCGGGGAAATGCAACGCAAGCGTTACTTCACAACCGGTTTTCTGTGAGGCCGTGGTATCGCACCGGTCGAGCCGGCCCATTCGTGCCTAATCATGGCTCTACCACGTATGAATTCTTATAAAATACCAAGCATTCCAATCAAATGATGTGTTTAATAAAGTATCACCTATAGATAAATGTCTATACATTTTACATATTCTGCTGGTCTTTATTCGCTTCAAAGCTCTCAAAATTAAAAGAAATCACTTACATTCTGAAGCTCCATTTTCATATATGTTAGCTAGACAACTATTTTTAAACGTGTTACAAAAAAGCAGACCGATCCAGGGGCCAGTCAGTACCTAGACCCAATTTTTCCTGTGGGTATGAGCGCGTCTACATTTTTAACGGTATGATATATGTATATACCTACGTAAAAGTCAGATAGGAAAATTTACGCCAGGTGAGTATCCTGAAAAGCTAGCAGGTAGGCATGCAATCATAGTACATACTAACACTACTCAATCTTACACATTTCAGTCTGGTGGACCTGCTCTACTAGTAATATGTTAATATTTACCAAACTGTCGATAGCCCTTTATTTTAATGACGTCCGTCAGATGTCACTCTAATCTTATTCTTATTGTAGGAAATTACACCCAAATATTTGATTTTATATTTTCCTGACGCATTTCTTTCTATTTCGCCAACGTCTGTGGCCATTTTTGGCAAATTTCCATTAGGCAGGTACTTATGTGTATAAATATCACCAAGTTTCAATGAATGCACGGTACATCGTACGTCGTACGACATCAATGTCTTTAGAATTTCTTTGTAGTCATTACATGTAGATAGGTATAACAGTGAATTGTGGATTAAGAAGTAGAGACTGTCCAGGAACGCAAGAAGAATCAGCTACGGTGGTATTAGCGAGATTTAAAACTAGCCGTTCCCGCAGTTTTAGCTGCGTTAGTACTCTCACTGCTCCTCTCATAAGAGTCAGTCCAAGCGTGATGTTTTATAGCCTATAGCCTTTGTCATCAGTTGTTCCCGAGATTAGCGCCTCCAAACAAACACTTTTTTCATGACAATTTTTCCAATAAAAAAAATTGATTCTATATTACTATATATAGATACTATGTATAGATTCTAATTTTAATAGTAACAATAAAAAGCAAAAATTTAATATGTAGTTTCCATAACCCAAAGATCATATTTCGAACCTTTTGATACTGTGTAAGTGTAGGTAAGTATACCTTTTGATAGCAACATCTGATTTTTATGTGAAGTAGTTAGATAGGATATTGCGTACAATTAAAGGTCGTTGTATGCGTCCAATACAAAGAAATCTTCTGTACTATCAGTGTGCCTAAAATAATTTGATAAGGTATACTAATTTTAAATACAACTTAAAAATCATGCAACAGTAGCATGCTTCAAGAACAGTTAATCGGTTAATGTCCTAGAAACTTTGTGTAAAGTAGAATTAACTAGGCATGTCCACGTCATTCGAAATAATTCACATGTGGAAATGAACGTCACTACTTTGCTTTAGCAATAAAAATAAAAATAGATTTTACGTTTTGTTTTTCTTGTTTGTAAAGGAAAACAAGTAAGAGCTATTTAATATTTTCATATCGCACTGATGTCTATTTTTTGCATGCATGCACTTGCATGTTCAGGGCCTCAAACGTAGGAACGAGCATGGAGCGTCGTCGTAACAGTCCATAAGACTGACTGACTGGCTTGTTGGTCTAGTGGTTAGTGATCCTGACTACTGAGCCGGTAGTTGTGGGTTCGATTCCCACACAGGACGAAAATTTGTGCTATCCAAAATTATTTGTCACGAGTCTGGGTGTTATTTGTGTCCATTGTGTGTATGTTTGTAAAGTGCCATTAGTTATTATTAATAATGAGCGTGTTGTCTTATTGAAAAAATAAATAAAAAGGGAGCAGTGTAAACCCGTGGGGGTTTCCACACGAATAAAAAAGTGTTACTTCGTGACGATATTTTAAAATAGAGCCATCATTTCATTTTTAACTTTGCTAGTTCATAATAAACTCCATGTATATTTCTTTGTTTGGATAATTAACTTTATAATTAATCTTATACATATTAAGAATAGTGTATAGAATTAATGTAAGTATTTTATTTAGGACATTTGAGAGGACATTTAGGATATTTAATTAGTCTAATTACAAAGTACTCCTTTTCCAAATATGGAGTATAAGTAGGTAATGTCAGTAATCTATATTCTGACATGGTGCTAAGCTTTTGTCGGATTACTGTAAGTATGTTCTAGAGATGCAATAACTGCTCTGATGGAAAGTGCTTGAGGAAATCTCTTATAAGGCAGGGTCTTATTCTTCAGTCAAGAGTTCATAATTTTGTTATCAGAACCAAGTATTAAATACTACTACTAACATTATTTATTTACAATAATAATAATAATACAACTAAATAACATTGTGTGCATAATGTGCCTATTTTTTTATTTCCTGCGCAGGTGCCTCCCAAGGTCGAGGACCTCTTATGTTTTCCCAGTTATCTATATCTAGTTTTTGAATTTCTTCATACGTTTCTTCTAATGTTACGTTTTTCTCTCTGTGAAGCCCCATCTTTTCAGCTTCCTCTCTGCTCACTCCTTTTACTTTAGAAAATTGGTACCTGTAACAGTTCTTCTGTTGAAAATTTTTATACATAATTGAAGAGGAATAACTTAACACCATCTTATTATACGTATATAATTCTAAATCAACCGTAGATGCTGTTATTTGGAGATGATATTTAAAATAGACCAACAGTCACAAAATCTTGACAATGTGAATAATTCTATTATTCAGGTCCGAGATTTGTTTACGGTAAATAATTTGTTACTATATTGCACAAAAACCAAATGCATTCGATTTCAATTACCTAATGTTAGAAGTAGTGAATGTGACATTATATATATTGCAGAAAAATTGGAATTTGTAAATCAAAAGGTGTTCCTAGGAATCACGCTACACGATAAATTACAATGGGGACCTCATATAACATCTCTTGCGGGGCGGCTAAGCTCGGCCGCTTATAAAAACCGCGCGTTTTACTGTGGGGCCGAGCTGCTGACATCTAATCCATTTTTATCTTGTAAAAGAGAGCTGTCAGAGCTATTTATTTATAATCTACGTCGCCGCGAATCCCAGGGAACTATTTAAAAGGATTCATTTTATGACGGTACCTTGCCAATTCATTTATGAAAATATCATATATGTAAGAAAAAACCTACATCTTTTTAATAAGATAAGTGATACAACATAATTTTAATACCAGAAACAAAGACAAATTAAATCAACCATTTTTTCAGATTAGCTAAACACGTATGTACATCTTTTATGGGGTACTGTGTTAAATATTATAACAAAATTCCTTGTGATATATTGCAATTAAATGAAAGGAAATTTAAAACCCATATTAAAAGTACACTTTGTAATCAGCTTATTACAAATTAGAGGATTATATCCAAGATAAGAATGCTTGGAAACATGCTGGTCCTGCTCCATAGGACAATTTAGTCTAGACAAAATCAAACTGGTTGCTAATTTTAATGTATAAGGAATTATATTTTTATGACATTGATTTACATGCAGTGATTATTTTAACACACACACTGACTTATTACTTGTTAATATTCTGTGTAAATCATATACTTACTTTTACATGTGTGAGCACCATGTATCAATAATAAAATTACTTTAACCTGTTGTTGCTTCGCTTTAATTCTTTTTACCTATTTCGGTATAGTAAATTATATATAATTACTGTATTAAAACAAAACATTTAAAAGAGTAATGGTGGAGTTTCTTGACCATTCTTCTCCATACAAAACTACATTTTGGAAGGGGTGACTAGGATCAGTTCTATTTCAAGGCAAATGTTCACGTTCAAGAGTGCCTTTTGGGCCTATTTGAAATAAATGCTTTGACTTTGACTATCTATCACAGAGCAATTGAAAAGAGAAAGTTTGGAACCACACATAGTAATAAAAACAGAAATTCTGAAATAAGAAGAAAAACTAAAGTAACAGATATTGCAACTCCTATAGAGCATTTAGGGTTGGACAGGACATATGTAAAATTCCAAAACAAAATAAGTGGCGCAAACAAGTAACCTCATGGTATCCAAGAGAGGACACTAGGAGATAGGGGTGTCGAAAAACAAGGTGGAAAGACAATATCTACCTAACCTTGGGGCCATAATGGACCAGAGGGTTTGCGAGACATACACTGTGCATTTTGAAACAACTTCCATGCATAGTAGAGAATCCAGAACTAGTTTTAGTCATGTGTTGTGCCCATTTAACTGCTGAAGCATTCAATTCATTATACTAGACATTACATTCTATTCTACTATTGTTCAATAAATTTTAATTTTGTTATATTATACACTTCTCATCAAGCCAGTATGTTTACAGACATACAGAGCCCAGTTGACAGCAATAGGCTTGCCCCCTATTACATCAGTGGGACCAAATTCTAATTGGCAAAATGTGTTAATACACCTCTGCCTACCCTTTAATGGATACAGACGTAACCGTATATATACGCTACGCTATAAATTGAATAGACTCCGATAATACAATACACAGAAGAGTATAATTATCCTTGAAGGTATTGACGACTATGTAAGAGTTTGTTACTGTCATCACGATCTATTATTAAGATGTAAAGATAAAGTTATTTAAAGATAAACAAAAGTTTTGCCCAATCTAAGGGTGGACATGATAGGATTCTAACTTGATGACAGGCCATAGGTATTATTATAGGATTTTTTGTAGAGACAATTTTAGTTGCTGAGGATCGAAATGCTTATTAAATGAAATTATGATAGGCTATATAGGTGGCGGATTAAATAAAAGTGAATCACCTTATTTGTGTCCATTCTTTCAAACCGAATGATCCTCCAACAACAAATAGAATGAAAGGCAGACCATATCTGAATGATTTTCGTTTGCTGTACGTTAACAGTGTATGCTTGAGTGAATCGAGGCGTCCTGGAAAATTTTCTAACATCGTAATAATTTTCAAAAATTGACAACATAACCTATATGAATAACTTTCGGTAAAGTAGAGCATAGAGTAGTGTGAGCCTGATAGGTAGACTCAGGTAGAGGGTATTTGGTATAGATTAAAAAAAAAAGATATAGAAAGAAAAGTAGATGATGCTGATCACCGAAGAAAATGTTTTTTTTTTAAATTTGGTTACAATTCTCCCAGAAAAAACATTACGTAGTGTTCAATTTTAATACGCTCACTCGTGTCCCTTACGTGATAGGCAGAGTTGTATAAAAAACCCATATTTTGATAAAAATATTTTTTTTGTAACGTTTATATTGCACGCCATTTTTAGGACTACAAATTACATACACATAAATGCGAATAAGGCTACACAGCACCCGTAGAGGGAGTGATTACTTACATCGACTTAATGTATCACTCACTCTAGTTCAGAGTATATCAGTAACTCATCATTTAACTAACTCACTAGATCAACACTCCGGGTCTTCGTGTTGGTTGGATAGCGTGCCACTTGAACGAGAGCTAGTGATAAGACAAGACAATGCATGAGTGAGAGCGTGAAAGATGCATCCTGTTGTCGGGTGATGTTAAGTACGTTATGTGCTAATTTTCTTATGAATGTATATAAGTTGACAGGATAAAATACGGCTTATTTGTATAAACCCCAAATTTTAATATTATGCACCTTTTATGACCATACCACCATTACGTACCATATACCATGTGAGCGCATCTTCTGGAAAGTCGGTTAATGTTTGAGTCAAAATCAATTTTGACTCCAACACTATTAAATTTATTGATATGTATTTTCACAGCGAAATGATATGTATCTATCAGTTCAGCTCTGTGATACATTTTGAGCATGGCTGGCATCCAGTCTATTCCAGATGCAATTTAAATATGTCTATGATCTATGATCAGACGTTCCTATAATCTGTCCGTCAGTCGACCGTCACTTGTCAAATATCAGCTGTAATCTGAACTTATCTGTGGCTGTATGGAATCTTTGTTGTTATAAATTGCTTGAAGTCGTTTCAATTCATTTATAGAATTTTGCAGTACGTCTTTATAGTTGTTTAGTGATATTTCGTGAGATTTAAAGACTTAAAGAAACGTGATGAGACCTTATAAATTACTAAAATATCGTCTATACCATGGCCTCAACTAGTAACTCTTCTAGTAATGTTTATTATGAAGATCTACCACCAGGTGCTCTAAAGGAAGATGAGTTTTTCTGTACGGAAAGAATTGTACCCCGCAAAATTAAACCACAAAATATTGTTATGAGACTTATGGATAGGGAAATCTATGGGTCTAGAAAACCCGGATCACATTTTCACGTCGTGCGAGAGTACTATCAAAATATTTTCCCGAATTTAACTATTGTTAATGTTGAGAAACCTCCTTGCTTCTTGAGGAAGTTTAGCCCGGATGGAAAACATTTCATAGCATTTTCAGCAGATCAGACTTCTTTGGAGGTGAGATTCTATTTTAATATATTGGTGTGCAATAATGCATTATATATACCTATGTAGTCTTACCGATTTCGTAAATGACGACCCACAATGACAATATTTCCTATCATGAAGACTGCATTTTGTTTTAAAAACCAGATCATGTATGTGCATTTGGATTTAAAAAGCATACTGCATTATTAGCATATA
The DNA here is from genome assembly GCA_947561695.1 of Tyria jacobaeae. Taxonomy (NCBI): domain Eukaryota; kingdom Metazoa; phylum Arthropoda; class Insecta; order Lepidoptera; family Erebidae; genus Tyria; species Tyria jacobaeae. The sequence goes on from OX387221.1 coordinate 7,874,208, forward strand.
TCCTAAAAGTATCTAATATTAAATATTACATAAGTATAAAAGTTAACATTTACATTTAACATTCTCTAGTTTGTGGTCCCTGTCTTTAATCAATGGGATTAAATTCTAATTGTTAAAATAAGGGTTTTTAACATACCTCTGTCTATCCCTTCAGGGATAAAGGGGTCTGTATATGAATGCATGCATATCAGAAACAGCTTTCTGCTTGATGGTCTAACTATAAGCATTATAAGCATGAATCTGGTATTTTTTTGTTAGTGAAAATGGTAATGCCTTGTAAGCAAATAAATTGCAACCATCCCTATCTCACTTCCACTGTTTGTCACAGTACAAAGTTATAGAAAACCATAAAAAATAAATAATAAACCACCTCCATCCTACCTGATCAAGTAATTTTAATTTTAATTCAGTTCATATGCTAGTACAATTTTGGCTAATGATTGTTGTATTCCCACATGCTGGTATAGGAATATATGCTATGACACCAATTAATTCAGAAACTAATTTATACTGTGATACTGCTGTGTGTCATAAATAAATAAATACATACAATCCTACCTTGCATTATATTTATTGACAGATCTATGAGTACAGAGGTGCTGCAGCGGCAGGAGACCTGGTGGCTGGTTATCCTTCAGATTTATTAAATGCTGATGCTGATGTCCACCACAGAATAAGAACACATATATTTTATCGCTTTTTCAAGGTATTTTACATATAGCTTTCTTTTATAACAATGATTTTTTTTTTGTTAGGACTGGGTATAGGATATTAAAAGTAATTTCCTGAGCTGTTGCAGTACACATGGATATAAACTGCAGCAATTTGCCTACTCCTGGTTATGGTATAAAATATTAAAGATGAGCTCATTACATTGTCCCTACATGAAACTTGTCTAGCAACAGAGTACCCAATTCTTATGTAGGTAATGGAATATGTATCTGTATGGGTTAAATGTGAATAATTATAATTCTCACTATTTCTCTATCTTTTGTGATCCTAGTAATTATAAGGATAATATACTATGCTACTATTTGACAGGCCTGTTGATCTAGTGGTTAGTGACCCTGAACCAAAGGTTGTGGGTTTGATTCCCATATGGTACAAAAATTTGTGTGATTCGTATAGTATCATAGTAGTTGTTCTGAGTCTGGGTGTTACATAAGATAGTATTTATTTGTGGAATGTGTCCAGTGATAAAAAAATTGTAAAGCCCCTCAGGACAGGAATTATTCCTAATGTGGGAGTTGTATTAAAAAAAAAGATTGATATTTAATGGCATAATTGCAATCCATTGTTTACAATATATTTATACTAATATAATATAATTGATTTTCAGCCTAAATTTACAGTGAATGTATGTCAACAAAGAGAGACATTGAGATCTGAACGTCATAATGCTGGACATTTACCTTTTATGGAACAGCAGTTGAACAGAGAATGTAGTCTGTTTACTGAGGATGGCCGATACGTCATAGTGGGGTCTGCAGCACATATTAATGATGATCTGAGACCCCACTTTTATCATATACATAGCAATAACGAAGCTGTTACACCAACTATCAGGTACAGGGATTGGTCAATGTATTTTATAACTATACATTATTCGATTTGGACATTAAGTTTCACAATATGCAGAATTTTTTACTTATGTACCATGTTAGATGTTAAACTTGAGACTACTATTGTTTACCCAATGTTTTGGTCAAATTGTGAACTGTTGATATGTATATAATATGATGTGTAGTTATTACACAATATATTGTATATTTGTGCATAATTCACACACATGATTGTATGGAAAAATACTATAATATATTTTGAATATGTATCAAGTTCTTTTAGAAATATTATAAACTTATAAATTTCAGAGTCAATAATTTTGCACTTAAATTTTTAATGTAATATCATGTCATGAAATTCGTATAGATACTAGATTTATAAAATAGCTGCCATGGTTACAGATATTACTTTCCTTCACACACAATCTTACAAAGTTTTATCCCCTATTCTTTTAATTTTTTCTGCCCTTATTATATTCTCACAGCAGCATATTTAAGTTATTTAATGGCTAGGTGTTTAACACTCAATTTCATATTTATAGGTCAGCATTAGAAGATTACTCACTACATTTAGTAGATTTGCATCAGGGAAAACTGTGTGACACAAAGCATTTCCGAGTGGACAAAATCTACCTATCACACAACCAGGGTATTTACTTGTACAAAGAAGTGTTGGCGGTATTGTCTGTGCAACATCAAACTATACACTTGTTTCAAATTGTGGAAGGCATGTTAATCGAAATAAGGAAAATAGGAAGGTTTTGTTATGACGATGACCCGTTTATCGTGAGTTCAGTTTTTGCACCATTGATGAATGAAAGACCTTTTCATGAAGAAACTATTAACAGCCTCAAGCACAGGTTGCTTGTTTTCCTTTTCAAAAGAGCTAAGGCGATAAGTGACGAAACGAAAGACCCCCTTGAATTGAGAAAATTTTATAAATATTTTGACATGTTCAAAGGTTTGAGAATGTGGAAAATGCAATTACTAGACGAAGACCATTTGTTTATTAAATATGCAAGCGAAGAAGTTGTTACTCTGCGTGTGGCCGAACCCAACAGCCAATCTTCATTTTTCGTGATATATAATATAAGCGATAGCAAAATACTGGAGGTTTATGAAAATACATCAGAAGGGCTCTTGCAACTATTCGAGAATTATTGCGACTGTTTTAGAAATGCAAGGCTTTCTGCTGATTCACAGTTTACTTGCTCCCCTTCAAATAATTTGTTTGCCAGGTTGACACAACAAAGATTTAAGCAAACTATCGTACGAGCTATATATGGAGGTCGAACAGAAGCAACAAAAAGGATCTTGGCACAACTACCTATAAGTGCACAGTCTTACAGTGGATCGCCATATTTAGATTTAGGTCTATTTAGTTATGATGACAAGTGGGTTTCAGTTATGGAAAGACCTAAAGCCTATGGAGAATATCCAATAAGGTAAGGACCTTACCTCGTTCTACAATCATATAAGTAAAATAGCACTTAGGACTGCATTGTATGGTTGGGTATAGTTAGAAGTTTCATGGGGCGCAGTTTGGGTTTGTCAGTTTAGAGTACACCTATTTACTTACCTCAAAGATAATTACTGACATCGATTTATTAAGAGAAAACAGATTCAAAAAGAATAATTTCTCTTTTAGAAGGGTTAGAATTTAGTCGAAGGAAAAACGCGTGGTTTTAGGCTACTATGTACTGTAAAAATGGTTTCTTTCTCAGATTCTATGCACGCGACTCTGGTTTACTGAAATTCAAAATTTATGCTGGGGTGTTGGGTCAGTCCGTGCCAGCAAGTGCTCGAAGACTGGTCGCTTTTACCTTCCATCCTACAGACCCTTTTGCGATAAGTGTGCAGCGGACGAACTCTGAATACATTGTGAATTTTCATATAAGAAATGCAGTACTTAGTTGATGTATGCCATCAAATATTATTTTTAAGCACATTTATATAACGCCCATGTATGGTATACTACTGTGTAGTATTTGTCTTTTAACATTTTATTTATATGCGCAAAACAGTTGCTCATAATGTAAACATTTACGCCACTAGGAAGAAATAGTTTTGTATTTTCATAAAGTATTTAAGAAATAAAATAGTCATTTCCCAGTTTTTTAATGTGTAAACCTTTTAATTGTTATTTCGTACAAATACAGCTTTAAGACGATTTAATTTTAATTTATACTATGACTGATAAGATCTGCAGTTACTTAGGAATATTGTAAGCCACACGTAACAGTTTAAGTATCGATGAAGCACACAAGCATTTCGAATGAATTGATATGCTTGCTGGTCCGGTGGTTAGGGACCTGAATTATGTGCCGGAGGTCGTGGGTTCAATACCCATTCTGGATAAAATTTGTGTAATGTACAAATATTTTTTTCCGATTCCGAATGCCCTTATTGTTACTTTGAATTAAATATTCTATTCGTCGAAGCCTGACTAACTCTCGAAAAACGAGTAACGGTAAGTAGAGAAAAATCAGGGAGCTTAAACAAATGGTTGGTTCATAAAATAATAGTCATGATCGGTGTTGCTTTTAATCCGGCTATATAATATAAATGTATATTATAATCTTCAGAAGTTCACAAATTAATGTGTTAGATGTAAGTAATGTAGATAGATATACTCTTTATTGCCCAACAAACTAAAGTTTAAGTATAAAAACAAAACCTAGTAAAACAAATATTGTACAATCGGCGGCCTTATAGCTATTTACGATCTCTTCCAGGCAACCATTGGATGGAGAGAAATATTAAGGATGACATGAGGAGTTGCAGTGAACGATTTAATGAAATAACGAATAATTTGACTATTGTGATAGTCATGAATATATACATATATACAATAGCACATATAACATAAAAAATGTGTGTGTAACTATACTCTACGGCCTCTACGATTATCTGTCTACTTAGAGGTCAACCTTAAAGTACAAAGGATATTATTTTTTTTATTGTCATCTGTCAGCTTAACGTCAAAGTCTATAAGTCTAGCCAATATGTCATATTATCCAACAAAGAGGGAAAACAAGTTCTGAAAAAATGAATAAAACATAAGTCCTATAAAACCACAACAGAATCAATAAGAAATGCACACATAACCGGAAAAGTTTGCACTGTAACCATGCATTATAATCAACACTACTTTGGTAACCCTGCTAACTCTTTAAATAATGGATTAGGATGTGGATATAACACCTACAGTCCACGTAAGCAATATTTATGTACCTATCTTACTTTATGTACTCAACAAAATACACATTTTAACGGGAATACTCAAGTCACACTGCTTCGACTCCCGTGTACCGGGATCGCACGACATCAGTCTCCCCCTACATGCACCTCTGTCTGACCCTTGTATTTGTCATTTGTTGAAAGCAAGAAAGATTAAGAGGTGGTTGGCTTTGGTTATATCTAGGAACCAGCTGGGCCAATATCGAGAGTACCATTACTCCCGCAATACTCTTGTGTCGCAAGACTCCCGAGTTACAATTTTAAATTGAACCATATTTATTCCATAAAATACCGCAATTATCTAAAATTGTTTTTCTTAAACTAAATAAATATTTAGTCCAGATGTGTCAAACTCAATTTTGCAGAGTGTCATATATTTAGAATGTGTTGGCGGGCCAGATTCAAATAAAAAAAAGTACTGAATGATTATAACATTTTATTTATTTAATTTTATAGATTAATATACGATTGTTAAAAATCATATCAAAGTTATAAAAGAGGGTAATTATTTTGAGCTCGAGGATCCAGATACCTGACTTCTCTTGTTTTTGACAAGCTGATTGATGTCAGGTAATGATACCTACTACATACATACTACGAATATGATCGTTGTAATTATTTTAAGAATAGCTTATAGAAAATATCCATCCTCATGGAGAAAATATCCATCCTCACCACCTGGACGATTGGCACACCACCACTGTGCGCTTCTCCAGAAGCTTTTTGCCTCGCACAACCAGCCTATGGAACAAATTGTGGCCTGCCGTATTTCCGAACCGATACGACGTTCAAACCTTCAAGAAAAGAGCGTACTGCTACCTAAAACGTACTGCAACGGACTTATGACTCTTGAGTTGCGGATGTCCATGGGCGGCGGTAGTCACTTACCATCAGGGGATCTGCTCGTTTGCCCCCTATCGCATTAAAAAAAAGTGGTTCATTCGTAAGTCTTGTGCGATGTTTGTTCTTTTTTTTTGGGTGCTGCAAGCTTTTTCAATTCCGAGTAGTTTTCCAAACTCTTAAAATATTGCAAGAGCGTTAACCTCTTTAAATTTTCCTTTCAAAATACTGTCCGATTAAAGATCTATCAACTCCATTTGCAAATGAACTGGTGCTTGTGAAGCTTCAAAATCGAATAGATTTTGAAAATTGGGAATTCCATTTTATTAATTTTGTAGAAGTCTTCAAAACGATTATTGAATTCCGTGATCAAATTTTGCAGTAGTTGAGAATATTAAACCATTTTTTTTTTGGTTCACTGTGCCAAATAATTTTAAACGAGGGAAACGATCTAAAGTTTGATTTTTACCTGATTTTCCCACAGCCTCAAGTTTGTTTCAGAGACTTGAACACATGAATACATTTGAGTGACAATCAGATTTTTACCCTGTAACTTTACATTCAGCTCAGCAAGCAAGTCAGTTAGCTTATATCGATAAGGAAGGTTCTAGTTTAGATTCCATTGTTCTCAACAAAAATAATGGGGTATTTCGGTTGTTGCTAAGAGATGGCGTTACTGTCTATATATCTCTCGCATGTCTTGGCACGCGCTGCCATTGAATATTTTGTAAATGTAGTGTGCGCATTTTAAAAATTCCGTAGAGGAATCGATTGAACTCTAAACGCTCTAAAAATCGCGGGCCGTATTGATACGGTCCGGGGGCCGCCACCGGCCCCTGGAACCTATCTTTGACATGACTGATGTAGTCCAACACACGATCCCCCCAGCAAAAATGGGTAATTTTTGTCTCCTATTGATTGAAAATGAAAGCCCGTTTCTTTTCACCATTTCTCTTGATTTTCTTCTAGACACGAGACAAAGTTTTAATAAATTATATATTTACTTTCAGCTCAAATAAGCAATGGTTTTTATCCACACTCAATAGTAGGAGAAGGAGACGTCAACTGTGTTACACTTCCAGATGGGACTTGTCAATTCTATTTTACACAAACGGCCAATTGGTGGTGTCCAAATACCTGTTATAACATGATTAATTCAAATAATGTTAATCCATGTCTGAACCCCAGTATAGGTACTTGGTTTGTCAGAAGTATAACAAGCCCGTATGTATTAATTTTATTATGGTGTATTACCCGATAGAAAATTCATTGACTTCTTGCGATGTTAAAATAATAAGCTTATCGCAGCCATAAATCAAGTGGCAGAATAAATATTATTATTTATCAACGTTTTATAATACTTAACCATTCAACCCTCAGGCATATAAGCTCAGACTGATGGAAAGCTATCACCGTAGGCTAAGTATGTTTCTGTCAGTAGGGTCTTATATAAAAAATAAAGACAACCTCATTTTTGAAAAAAACCATAATGTGATGCTTTAACTAGGATTTATTGCAGAATAGGTGAAAACTTGAAATTGGTGAAAATTTAATAATCTTATTATTCGCAGGACACCAGCTGTCTGGAATAATTCTTTATATCAACGCCACGAAACGCCGATACCATGCCAGTCTTTTGACTGTAATAGAAATGCTATTGATAATGGATACCAATTAAAGGTATTGCTATGTACAGGGCGCTTTTAAATTCATGTAATTTCTTCAAACCACATTGATCGATCGACTGATCTAGCATATAGCTGATAGCCGATCTTGGCCTTTTATCGCCTCACAGTTGACTGCTATTTTTAATTAACTTACTACCCCTTAATATGATTGCTTTGCTTTGCTGATTGTAGATTCAGCAGGCGACGATACTTGAGGTTCCTATTAAATGCTACAAAAATGTAGCCGAAGACGAAATGCGAATGTAAAGCACTTCTGCCTAGTACTCCTGTGTAACAGGAAAAGCTAAAAATAATATGTACAATCTGATGGAACGTTAATACTTCAGAATCAGAACCACAACACGAAGTTGAAAATTATTAGAAATACTCTTTTGGACTTTTTTTATTCAGAATTTGTAATTAGCAGTTTATTAGCAGCAGCTTGCAATTTTTTTTTGTTTTTTTTTAATACTATAGGGGGACAGATGAACAGACGGGTCACCTGATGGTAAGTTACACCGCCGACGCTTGCAACTCAAGAGTCGCAAGTGCGCTGCCCGCCTTTGAGGGTGATGAGGGATGGGGGATGCAGGGAGCGGAAAGAAGAGAGGAGGGATGAGGAGATGGAAAAAGGAGAAAGGATATAATAAATATATAATTTTTAAATTTTTTAACTTTGAAAAAGCATTTTCTTGAAATAATGTTTATCGATGTCTGAACCCCGATATAGGTACTTGGTTTGTCAGAAGTATAACAAGCCCGCATGTATTAATTTTAATACAGAAAGAAAATTCTATTCAGATATTCTGTGTTACACAGCATATCGGGCAGATTTCATGTGAAACCCAACAGCCAATAATCTGGTTTGAAGAAATTACAATACCTAATTTATATTCACCATATTCAAAACTTAAAGTATATTTTGAAACGTAATAAAACGAACACCAACTATTTCAGTTTCATAGCGATGTGCGGACTTCGACTACTGATATACATTACTTTTACCCTTGCTTACGGCAAATAGATTACACACTGGCGTTACCAACCAGGGGGTGCGCAGCTGTTCAGGTGGACACACCGGTAGCGACCAACACAGTATGTCATTACGAAGTCGTCTGCTCAAAGCCGTGCAATGCTATTTCAACTCGGGTGAACACATCTGTGAGTGCAATGTCCTTAGATACTAATACTCAACCGTCAGAAGTCGTCACTTGCCGATGCGTCTCCCCATTACAGTTTAAAAGACGTTCTACCGATAAATCATTACAACGATTACAACTCTTACCCAGTGATGGAAGAAAAAAACGTATAAAACTTGAAAGAAAAAAACAGAAGGTTGTGGGTAGTAAATCGAGAAACGTAATTTGTGAATGCAGCCCGCCGGTATCTGAAGCTAAATCTGTACATAACGAGTACAGAACGTGCTGTGGTAATCTTAACAAGATTGCAGAATGTTCTCGTTGTTGGGGGATAGGTATACACGATGATACCCACGCAAAAAAAGAATTAGAAATATGGCACCCAGCCACAAATTCATTAAAAGATGTATTTCAATGTGAATGCAGCCCGCCGCGATCTTCAGAAAGGATATCACAAAATGTAAGTGCAACTAAATCCAGGGACGTAATTTGCCAGTGCAGCTCATCGCACTCTTCGGCAAAGATAACAAAAAATGTTAGTAAATGTAAATCGAAAGATGTAATTTCTCAATGCAGCCCACCACTTTCTTCTGAGAGAGTAACACAGAATATAATTATAAGTAAATCAAAGGACGTTATATGTCAGTGTACCCCGACGACTTCTTCGGAAGGGACACCACAAAATGTCACTAAAAGTAAATCCAAGGACGTTATTTGTCAATGTGACTCGCCGCCATATTCGGATAAATTAATGGCTACACAAAACGCGTGTAAAGCAAGTGGTTGTGATGTCAATAAGAGAGTATCATGTTCGCGTTGTTGTGGGAAAAAGATAACGGTAATTAAAGGGGATGCCTATATAGAACCAGAATCAGAAACGTGGTGTCCCGTCACAGATTCACTCAAAAAAGTATTTAAATATGGTAAAGGTGCGCCTACATCTGAACGTTGTTCTGGCTATTGTGACTAATATAGATAGATATTGTACGGATAAAAAGTGAATAAAATAGTTGATTTAGGTAATTTATATTTTGTTATAATACAATTTATTTCTTAAAGTTACAAATACCTATTTACAATATTAAAAAAAAAATAGTACAAGTAATAAACAAAAACAATTGAGATTTTAATACCTTAGTTATTATTTTTTATAAATTAGAGATAAATACAACTGCAAACAATTCAGTCCTTACTACTCTTTAAAGACTAGTAAACAGTTGTACATTTTTGTCTCCATAAGAAATTGCTTTATTTTTAAGTAAAAGGAAGACTAAGTGAGACACCCAAAAAAATGTTCCTATGCTTTGGCAGAAATCAAACGTCTCGCGTTTGATCGCTTCATCACTTATTTCTCTCAAAATTTCTGATAGATTATAAATATATGGTAAAAACAATTTAACACTTAAACCTAGTATTGCATAAGATTAAACAAAAGGACTAAATAAATTGCGGTAGTCGAAATTAAAGTCTCATTTTTATAAAATGCATATCTTACTACCTAATAATATTCAAATATAGAAATAATGTCTTGCTATTCTTTGCGTATGGAAGTACTCACAATAATAATGAACATTTTAAAACATTTACATATATGTATTAGCAATTCTACACACGATTTCGAAATTACGACATTTATTTGACGATTTGCATTATTTGAGATTCATGGCATCATAGTACATAACTATTTGTCATGTTTGACATCAATTCATTACAACTATAGTAAATAAGCAACATACACATGCCATGTGTATTATGTTTGGCTTTTGTACAGTCCAAGCGTCAGACTTAGGTCTGAAACCGAAGGGCATAAAATTGTGTTCTTGATAATAGGTTACATTATAGCTTGTATATAAGTATTTATATTTTACGATAGCACACAACCGGAAAGTTGGCTTTTACAACTTTTTCTTACTATGGCTAAACATACCTTAGTCTAAATGAGATGAACAAGCCAATTACTTCAAAATTGAACTTATGGCATGGCAAAATACACTGTTGGTTATATATTAATTACACTATCAGACTTAGATGTAAACGTCGTAGGGGATTTATAACTCACTCTAACAGCTGCTTTTGTTACTTCTTTTTGTCACAACACCGAAGTTTAAACATAATACTTCACGAGGATGACAGTGCTGAGTGCATTAGGTCACCATTTACTTAATTTCTATGGTGCAAAGTAAACCGACACGCTTAGTGCATTTTATATGTATAACGCTTTTCTTTATTTGAGCGACATTTATGTAACACTTTTTGTAAGTCGAGTGTTCATTTTGTTTAATCATTCTGTAGGTCAGTCCTCTTTGATTAATTAAAGTGCAAATACTATAATATGATACAAACAATATTACAAACAATACTTTGACTAGACAGTACCATAGTACCGACATATCCTTCATGACCTCTATTGGGTGGAATCCTTACGAGAAAATTTTACTCATATAAAAATTATTTAAAAAGATCTTTTAGTGGAATTATTTTATATAAAATTTGTGCTAAATATAGACTTTGGTAATACGACATTTAAAGAGAAGGTGAAAAAATATCCATTTGTATAATTTCAAAGAAGGTTTTGGTTCCTTGTAGAGTCATCGTCATTTACTTAGTGCGAAACTATACTTACTGCTTCCACTAAAAGTTCTCCAACATCTAACACTTAATCTTGTACAACACGTCAAAATTACATATTATCTAAGTCTAGATTACATTTATTTCTTAGCGAGGGAGTGTCTTCAAACATATTAAAATAATTTAGTACTTACATAAGGTATTAATTAAAGTATAAAATACAGCTCGCAATCTTCACAGCACTTTGCCTATTCCCAGTTGTACATACATTTTACACTATGTCACGAAGTCCAGCGACACATCGCTCATAGATAGCGCCTCACTGAAACAATTATATAACGGTTTATTTCCGTATTCCAATTAATGATATATTTGTTTTAATTTTTGACGCATTTGTCACACATATTTGTATAAATGTCATACATACATATGTATATGCAATAAAAATATAATGCACCCTGCATACTTATTTGACATCAATTAAAAACTCCCTATCTCAACGACCTTCAAACCTTCAAGAAAAGAGCTTACTCCTACCTAAAAGGCCGGCAACGCACTTGTGACTCTTAAGTTGCGGGTGTCCATAGGCGCCGGAAGTCACCTACCATCAGGTGACCCGTCTACTCGTTTAACCCCTATCGCATAAAAAAAACAAAAGGAAACCCTTTAAAGATATAACTGAATTGCTGATCTTGGGATCAAGTCACCTTTCAAACAAAATATAGATCAAATCAAACGCGTTTAGGAGCTATGACTTCATTTGTCTTATACATACATATATGTGACAATTGCGTACAAGGGTTACGTGCCTGGTGGGGTGGGGCGGGATGCGCGGGGTGTGGGCTGTGGTGCGCAAGGTCCCTGATGGCTGCCAGGCGCAGGCGCGTGTGCGCGAAGCTGGGGCGCTGCGCGGGGTCGGCGTGCCACGCCGCTCGCATCACCTCGTAGGGGCCCGCCGGGCACCCCTCCGGAGCCTCCATGCGGTACCCGCGCTCCACGTGGCGGACTACCTCCGCTAGAGGCTGCACCAGTACTCATCTTATTATAGGCGTACATATGTATGCTCATATGCCTTATTCCTTTACGGGGCAGGCAGAGACTGTAGAACAGCATTTGCTACAATCCTTTCATACAGCTTCATTGTCATTATCAATATACTACTAAGTTATAACATTTTAATTACCAACTGTCTTTGAAATTGTATTTTCTTGTAGAAGAAAGGTACCCTCTATATTTTTTCTGTACCTCTGACAACATGAGTGCAAAATTTCATAATTTTCGGTTAAGTAGTTTACGCGTAAAAGTTAACAAATAGACAAAAAAAAAACAAACAAACTTTGCAGATTTCTCACACATTTTTAGCAGTAAAATAATTTATGCTGTTCAATAATGAATAAATAAAGATAAAAAGTAATAAGTAAAAGAAAAACAATAGAAAATATCTCAAAATTTACTCACGATTCGCGGATAGGGGACTCTTCCAAAAGAGTATATCTCCCACAGGAGAATACCAAAACTCCACATGTCAGATTTGTTTGAAAATTTCTGTTAAGAATAATATTTTTTGTTAATATTTCGTATACAGAAAATAATTTACAGCAAGTGATAGAGACGATAGATACAAAATAGACTGAGAAAAAGAGAAGGTCATATTTGTGAGTATGTGGCGACCTTCACATACAGAAGAGACATATCAGCACCATCTAGCAGAGACAAGTCGAACTATGTAGAAACTACATGACGTAGTTCAACCGTTGGGTACTGACATTGTACTTGAGCGCCTCGGGCGCGGTCCACTTGATGGGCAGCTTGGCCTGCAGGCGCGCGGCCTCGGCGGGGTCGTCAAGCGCGGCGTCGTGTCGCGCGAGGCCGAAGTCCGCCACCTTGGCCACGCCCTCGCCCGAGATCAGCACGTTGCGCGCCGCCAGGTCGCGGTGCACCACGCGCATGCGCTCCAGATACTCCATGCCGCAACACGCGTCACTACAACACATGACGAAACAATTAAACGATGGAATGTTTTCTTATTTTTGATTCATGATTAGTTTTCTTGCTACTGCTACTGGTAAAATTGAATAATCCATGACAAAAGTTAGAAAAATTATTATTTTTTAAATGTAAAATTGGTAAAATTAGAGATTGAGATTGTAATCCCATTATAATCAAAGCGCACTTTTGTTATGTTGGTACTCCTTATAATGGCATCCTCATTTATTTTACAATCTAGTCCCTGTTAGGCTAATAATTTATTTTAAATTAAACTGCTAGGTATGAATGTTAATAAGAAATGTCCATTAGTATTATTATATCTCTATTTACATATGACTCAACCATATCTATATCACAATGGCGTGTGAAAGACATGTAATAATAATAATATAACCTTTATTGTCTCATATAAAACAAAAAAATACACATTTACACAATTTTATATCAGGTAGAACATTGTTGTTGTATTTCAGTAATGTAATACTGCTCCCCCAACTAGACGAGTGCCTGTATTTTGGGGGTCATGTATACATGAGATAAGGAATAAAAAAAACTTTGGTATCTATAAACGATATTCCCCTTATTATTCTTCACATATATCCATTGTCGTTAAATTTTACAAATCAGGCTTGCATTTAATAAATTGATAAAAATTATATTGAGTTTATACTAACTATGCAAAATTAATCTGGTTGAGTTGTGTGACGTAATGCCTGCCCCGCGACCGCAGGTAGTCCAGTAGCGAGCCCTGGGCGCAGTGCTCTGTCACGATACACGTATTGCCTGACGACGAGAACACTAGCCCCAGTAACCGTACCAGATTGTCATGCTTCAATGACCTGACATAAACATAGATATACATAGATTATTAATTTATAATACAGACAAAATATATTTAACTGGATAATGTGTGCTTATCAATCGATACTCTATAGATAATACTATTCATGTGATAGTTATTTATTTAAAATATTTTATTTTTACATACAAAGTATGCGCTTACTATGTAGTCATATTGCTAGTAATCTCTATTTAAAAAAAAAGAATGTTTATTTATTTTATGATACTAAGAATTATTTGATTATTAAACAATTTATTTATTTAGTATGTTCAGATGTTTCTTTTGCATACTCTCTCGAACTACCAGTTCTTCATGGGTTTCAATTTCAATAAATATGACAATGTTTTTAATATTTTTAAATAATAGTTATGTAATTAAGCAGTATCGCTACTCAGAACCAGGAAAATGAAAAATACCAGAAAAATGCGAGAAGAGCATGACATGGAAAATGCAAGTGTGGACGTCGTAGTTAAAGAGACTAGAAGCTGGATTGAGACAATTATTTAATGACTAACGTCTTCTTTTTTAAAAGTAATAAGATATAGAAGAATAGTCGAGGTAGATGACTAACGTGACACCCTCATCTACTTACGCCATCACGCTTGCTTCGGCCCTGAACTTGCTAGCGGCCTCCCGATCCTTCAGTATCTTGACTGCTACTTTTTGTGAGCCGTTTAGTATCCCCAACATGACGTCACCAAACTCTCCTTTACCTATGTTTTCGCGTATTTCCAGGTCACGCTCGTCTATTTTCCAACCTATAATTGTTATTCATTGGTTATTACAGTTGTATCTTTGTCCTTAAGTGAACATGTTATGAATCATTTCAGGTAAATGTTTTATTTGACTCGTTGTTTATCAAAACTATGGAATTACCATATTCTGTATTATTAACATAATTGTCCTACTATTCCTAAATCTATCAAGGAGAATGAATCTTTTGCTGTGATTATTTCATACTAAATATTATGAAAATACATATGATTCGCATCTACGTTAGGGGAAATTATGTTAAAAATATAATTTTGAAGGCTTTAACAAACAAAGAAAAAATACACACAGCTACAGAATATAATCTGAAGGAATCTGTTAATTTAATATCTTAGTAATTTTTACTATTCCAAGCTTTTGCCCTTAATATTTTTGATTACACTATTATTCTTCAAAATCAGTCAGAATAAACTTACGTGCGTCAACAAAATTCGTCGCACTATCTGTTTGGTCTGCGGATGGCATTTGTGAAGAGTACGTGTGCTGCTGGAAGTGACTTGATACGCTCGGCGTGGGCGGGTACGGAGGTGGTTGCTGGAACATTATTCAATTTTACTGATAAAGTATAAATTAAAAATATCCGCGACTTGAAAATCAAAACAGCTGCTGATCATTAAACGGCTGAACTAATATGTATATATATGATAGCTAGCATACCAAGAATACTCTCAATTAAGACGCATTTCAAACAAAAAAAGATCAAAATTGATTCCTCCGTTCAGGCGCACAGATACACATTAAAATTCATCCCTCTTTTTATAGGGGGTTAATAATATATATATTTTTCTTATTTTTGGTTGAGGATATCAGACACAGTACACACACAGACACAGATATAGTAGCGACAAGAGACGAAAAGTTGAAAGCGAAACATTTTATCGTTGTATGGACATGTAATATGGATGGATGAACTACGTTGTGATGAGTTTTATGAATGGAACTACGAAAGAATAGATAGAAGAGGATACGTCTAGAAAGGAAGTAAACAGTACCAATGATACGGTATATTTCCTATATTTCGCCCCCACTCGAAATCAGGATGTCCACAAACCGCTTCACGTTTAAACAAAGTTAATTTTAAGTTCATTAAGTTAAATAAATAAATATTTGAAGAATTTGAGAAAATGATCAATTATGCTGACCCAAAATAAAATAATGAAAATGGAAGATAGATGATGATGATGATAACGATTGTGACAACGAAATGGAAAAGAGGAGATAATAATGTTAAGTAATTTTACCTGTGGGTGTGGTGGATACTGTGGTTGCAAGACACCGTTGTTATTCGCACCGTTGGGAGAAGCTTTCGGCAAACATCGAACTAACTTCGTGCACAGGCCGTCAGCATCTTGTAGGTAGTGCTTTAAATTGTAAAAGTGTGTTATTTGTAATCGAATACTTTCATGTGGTAACAATATTAACGCGGCCATCCAAATTTCAGTGGTATGCAATATTTTGAAAAGGCTGATGGTTTTTAATTTATACAAACAGAACCACTAAATAAAAGTAGGACGCTTTTAACCATTATTTTTTAAAAACTGACTTATTAGTTAAGCTTGATTAGTTAGGTAAAACTTACATGTATTAAATCTGTCATGTTGTCAAAGAATTCTTCATCATCGATGGTGAGACGTTGATTTTGGTTGTCAGGTGCTGTTGCCCATTTCACTCTGTAACATATAGAAACCATTTTTGTTTTATTCTCTTCTAATCAATACATAGATGAAGGTTCAGTGGTACTTCCTTTAAACACTCACAAAGTGCCCTCATGTCACTTTCAGTGTGCGTACGTTGTCAGTGGTCCTGCACAGTTCTGTTATTTCAACACATAAATCAAAACAGAAGTAACAGTAACACACACAGTGTAACTGACTCACCGGTAATGTTCGACTCGTCCCCGAAATCGCACACACAGCGTGTGATCTCCAGGAAAATTTGTGCTCTCTCGTACAAGGAATACGCCGTCTGCAGATCCTGACAGCAGCGCCTCGGCCCGGTCACGAGATATAGCGCCATGGTGCCATCTACATAGAAACATATTGTAGAAGTTATATATAAACTATTTGGCTGCAACGCATTTAAAATAAGGAATAAATAATAATTAATAGAAATTTGTATAGCACCCTATTTGCGACCTATATATAAGAAAAGCCGTGTGCAAATTGGATTCCTATGCATTAAAATATTATCGTTATAGCTATGAGCATACTACAGACCTGAACTTTAGATTGGAGGTAGTTTATAACTACCACAATTTTTTTTTTAAAACAGAACCGGACTACGGATTCTCGTGACTTTTTATACAGGTCCTTAGGTTGTGTTTCAGAGCCCTGAACTGTAATATGAAAAAAAAACCAGCCACAGCTTTGTCTCATTTGTTATGTTTTTCATAATAAAGAGTTTATCTATCAATCTACTTATGACGTTTGATATAATTATATTGCGATCGTTAATTATGCCACTTTCAGCTACTAAACACGTGAAAGGTTTTTACGGGAAACTCAGTAAACTAAAGGTT
This sequence comes from Tyria jacobaeae, assembly GCA_947561695.1. Taxonomy (NCBI): domain Eukaryota; kingdom Metazoa; phylum Arthropoda; class Insecta; order Lepidoptera; family Erebidae; genus Tyria; species Tyria jacobaeae. The sequence continues at coordinate 7,891,343 of OX387221.1, forward strand.
CCATTCGATAAACTTAAAGGATAAAATACATAAGTATAATTTCCGAAGCCAACTCGTATGGACATGTGTTTCCTTTTCCAAAAAACTAAGTACAACTAAATATATTGATAAAACAATTGATACTTTACTCAACATTATTGTAGGTCAGCTCGGGAGGTGTACACAAAAACACTTTGTGTGGTTTATGAAAGCACTCAGTTATATCAGACACACAGTTCATACTTCTCGTTGTGACCAACTGACTAACGCTGTAAGTTTATCATTGCTATTATCGTCCGAAAGATAAGACTTGATGTTATCAAACGTTTGCTAAGGCAGTACACTAATGAATTGCTGTTTATAATATGTTAGTTTGATATATTCTGTATACAATTTACAGTTTGGTACAATTTTATGCTCCAGGCGTTGACAAATACTTTTACATCCCTCAGTATGCGATACTGAGGAGTGAGGATACAAACTTGAAGAAAAATTTGAGCTTGATATTAAGTGTATTGTTTATAATCATGATTTAAACATAAATTTAAACACCTCTTATGACCAGACAATTTATTTAAACTATTTGTCTTGTTTGTTTATACTTATTAAAATGACAGTGTGTAAAATGCAAAGAGGTATCACATAGGTATACCATAGAACTGAACATGGCCGCTTCCAGTTTGTAAACTAGGTCTCTTATACTATTGAATAGTAAGCGTTTCCTGATACACCTTCGTAAGAACCTATGTACATATATCATAACACTAGCGGGGTCAATCATAAAGTCACCTAGTCCTATCGTTTTGGTGTAATCTTCTATTCGGTATTTCTCCAATGGTATTGGTGTAATTACACCGTGGTGTCAATTTGCAAGGCAAGTCCGACCCACAAGTAGTTTCTTAATCCATTATTTATACAATAATATACTCACGGCCACTGAGTCATGTTTACGAGTCGGCTACCGGCGGGCGGTGGGTTGACGGATGATGAGTTCACAAGCACATCGCTAGGACCTTTCGTTACGGCTGTTCAACAAATACACATTACTTTTAATTATAATGTCACCAAAACACATTATCTCACGCATTCAGCTAACTACATAGCTTTATATTTAACTTATTCTTAAGAAAATTTACTACAATAAAATATTTCGAAGAATTAATCCCAAATTAAAAGAAGACAAAATACTTCCATAGTCATAGAAAATCATCAAAACCCTGATACGATCCCAAAATAGGAAGAAAAATAGAGAAAATAGACCCCTAGGTTGATCAATATCTTAATAGGTTGATAATAATAGCGCTTATGAAAAAGAGCCTTAGCTTCAGTTCAAGTGCACCGTACAAATGAATTAATTATGAATGTATAAGAAATTTAATTTAACTCAAAAGGATGGAGTAAATTTTAATATTAAGCAGACGCATGGGGGAGAACATTACTTTGAATTATTGTGAGAATTTTTGGGAGGGATGACGAGAAGCGATTTATTTTGGTTCGTACATCAGTAATAATTTGACTGATCTAGTGTTTACTGACCCTGACTGCAAAGCCTGGGTTCGATTACCAGACGGGACAACAGTTATATAAATAGTTAAAGGTATAGTAGCCCCGAGTCTGGTTGTTTGTGTCCGACATATAATTATGTTTGTGTAGCCCGCGACATAGCAATCATTCCTAGTGCGGGAGTAGTCTTTTTAATACAAATGTCGTATTGTCGTGATAATAAATAATAAGGTTTCTTAAAATTAAAAGAAACCTAATTATAGATGGACAACATATTTGTATCTTTAGATTTCAGGTATTTTTTATTTTAGGTGTCAGAAAATGGAGTCTAAAGGTTGCCACGGTAACGAGCTGCTCTGTCTGCAACACTTAAGAATAAGAAACAGGTAGAGTCGTTTAGCTTATTATACTATTAAGTGTTATTCTTAAAATATGATAATTCTAGTTACTACTAGATTTAGGAAAAAAAGGCACATCTGACGTCATTTTTTTTATTTCTTGAACAAGATGGCAAGGTCATGTAAACTAAATATTTACATGAAGTGTTGTGTTGTACCGTCCAGTTATGTATATGTATAATGATGAAATGTAAGTAGGTATACTTTTCCACATACTCATGCACTTTGTATGCAGTATTACATCAGTACAAAAAAATAGGCAATGATTGATTTGTTATCAGCGCTAGAAGTACTATTTAACTAGACTTTTAGACTGAAAAGGTGTTGGATGCAAAATGTAATTAGTACCCATTTTACTGTAGAAGTCTCTGCAGAGATCTTTAATTATTGATTTCACAAGAAAAATATGTTTGTCATGTAAATGTCGGAAGTTATTATTATTACCCAAGGTCCTCAGAAAAAATAAGTGCATTACAAGTACAAGCGCATGGGCGGAGGTGATTACGTATTCTCTTTGTTCGATCTTTAAACCATTTAATCCCTGTAAATGCGGATCAACAATAACAAAAGATTTTATGTACAATTTATGTCCTATTATATAGTACACGTGTTATGAATGTATTATGAATGATGTAGGCACTATTAATACTATACTTAATATGCGAATGACTTTATTAGATTTTATTATTGGATAGATGGTATACGATTATCGAGGACTATGTATGCCCGCCACTTTATTCACATCCCATATGACGCTAGCGTACCTATTGCCCGAACATAATACAATACAAGTTATTTGCACATTTTCAATTGCAACTATAACTGTAATCGGGTAGCGCCCCTAGAATGCAAACGGTAAATTCCATTATACTAGTGGAAGATATTGTTGTATTATAACCCTCTCTGCGATAACCTCTAAAATAATAAATAGGGTAAGAAGTAGAGAATATACAGGGTTATTTTTTATTTTCTAATTCCTTACCACACTTTTGAGATGGATACAAAAACTTATTTCTAATAAAAAAGTAACACACAATTTATAGATTACTGCTCGTATGGTCTTTATTGGCAATAACACCAAACGCTATTGTCTAAATGTCAAACATTTTTAAGCACTTAGGACATGATTATAACATAATTGACAGTTACCGGGTGTAGTTTGCGAAGTATGCATTGCGGAAGGTGGAGGCCCGGTCGGTGCAGGCGTCCTTACCGATGACGACATTACAATCTGTTGACAAACGACACTGGTAAACACGTGAATATATTGAAAGTACCAATAGTGATAGTAATAATTTGTGGAATGCGGACGTACTTTGAGTAAGTACGGCAATATCCTCTTGTACATATATTATACGTAGTGAAACTCAGCTAAGTTCTTTCGAAATTAGTTCACAGGAAACTACTAGGAGATACAGGCGTGAGTCTATGTTTGTATGTAGAAAAGTGTTATGTATTCGTACATAACACTTTTCTTAATTACTGTATTACTTGTTTCACAAGTGGTTTATATTATATTATTATTCTATTCATAAGAAAATGCTTCTGCATTGAAAAGCGGTTGTAGCCAGAATATCCAACCGACTTCTAGGTCAAGCAAATACTTATTTGTGTGCTTGATGAAGTTTCTGAGTCCTAACCCAGTTTGTGGATGTTTTTGTGTAATTCTGCCAAATTTTTTTTATTAGGTCTTGCGTCCAACAGTGGCCTGCGCTAGGCTGATGATGATGATTTTTCTCACTTTGTACCTATGTCACACTCGTCTACCTTAACTCATAGAAATTTAGTCTTTCTAAATTGAAAGTAAAGAGAAAGATAATAGTTTATTAATTGCACCGAGATTTAATCTTACTGTTTGCTACCCATTCATATTGCATGTTTACCTGCTGTGAAAGGTAGCAAGTTAAAACAAAATGTATTTATGTAGTGGAACGGATACCTTTACTTTCAGTTGTTATAGAACAGTTAACTTATTATTATTAACTTAACTTGTTATAGAATTCATGAAATATTGAAAACAGCTGGTCCGTATATTGATTCAATTTAAATAGCTGAATTTTGTAACTGTAAAGAATTTGCACTTACATTATGTTGAATGGTGTTCTGCAATGCGGTGGGCGAAAGAGGCGCGTGTGTTCCATTACTGCCGCTCACACTAATTCCACACTGGAATAATGTTTACAATACATTTTATTAATGTAATGAAAGAGCTAGATACGAAGACCTATTATTTCTGCCACACCGAACCTATGTTAGCGCTTGATCTAGTGAGCTACCTTACTTTCTAAGATACCGTGAGAAATTTCTTACCAACCATACATGTTGTCACAACCCATTGAACTAAAAGGAGTTTTAACTCTATGCTCGTAATATTGAATTCTCGAAAGAAGAATACTTACAAATACCATATTTTATATAGTTCAGTATTGTGTAAATCTGACGATAACACAACAATTATATTGTTCTTTGTAATATATTAACTAAGCATTATGAATAGATTATGTGGTCGTACAAAAGGACATAAGTTAAGTGTTATTAGCAGTGTTACTGTGTTGTTTTTTGTTTATTTGTCTATCAAAATAGTTTCTTAAAGGCTTCGCATATTACAACTTAAAAAAAAGTAGATGACCGCCTTCAATCAGCCTTTTAAATTCTTTTGCGCAATACTTTTAATAGTAAAAACGAGCAATTTATAAAATATTTCGTAATTTACCTGGTGTCTCATGATCTAATACGCATTTGTTTACATTAGGACCTCCGCAGGATTACTATTTCAAATAAAAAAAATGAAGATCGGTTGACAATTGGCGGGAAATCGCTTAACATACTAGCCCAGTCGAATTAGGATTTGACATCGAAAAAATTATAAGTAGCAATTTTCATTCGGAAATCGTTGGGGGTGGGGTCACAGGCAGTCTACAATTTGGTTTTCGGGATTCGCACCGCATTGAGGGTGATATTTTGTTTATTGAATAGATCGTTTATTTTTACTTTTACACGAAAAAAGGTCAAGTACCAAAGCTGTTTTAGTCCCTATCAATTTTGTCCTAGCATCGTTATTTTTTTATTGCGATCTTAAAATAGGTGAGGGTGAACCTTAACATTCTATTATCTCGATTATTATTGTTTTTTTCGTGTAAGAGATAATAATCTTACTTGTTGAAAATTGAATTTTCTACATCTTTCGATGACCACCTTTTTTTCTGAGGGCAAGCGGGATGTAAAATAAAAAAAAATAAAAAATAAAGGTGATAATGCGATACTAAAGTTTCACTCCCATCCCTTTTAGGGTCTAAATCGAAAAATATCGGTGCTAACAAAATATTGATAAGGACCAAAAAGTGTAGGAAATTTAATTCCAAACAACTTTGCGGCTGACCATTTTTCGTGTCAAATGGAAAATAAAGGTGATAATGCGATAACAAAATTTCACCTTCTCTTTTCGGGTATAAATCGAAAAATATGGATCCTAGAAAAAAATATATTGAGAACAGAATTGTAGAAAATTCAATTCCAAAAAACTTTGGTGAATAAACAAAAATTCACTCTTCAATTCAAGATGGCATATGACGCAACAGGGTGCGAGTCCCGAAAACCGAAAAGTAGACTGCCAGCGACCCCCAAACGGTTTCCGAAGTAAAATTGCTACTTATAATTTTTTCGGTGTCGACCGCGTTTTTCATCTAATTCGACTGGGCTACATAAATATATACAGTCGAACATAGAACCTTCTCCATGAATCCTCCTCCTAAATTACGTTCTACGGTACATAATTACCTAGCCTATTAATTATGAAATCAAAGCGTTATCTTTTTAACAGTCATAGTACAATTGCTTAATTAAAATATGTATTATCCTCAACTGTATTATAGTTGGGAAATCTAAAGCTAGACAATAAAAGACGAATTATGATTGTAATTGCAAAAGTTTCGCTAGACATTAAACAGTTAATGATGTTCCTCCATTGTCCAGCTCTGGCAAGATTCTTATTACTTACTGGCAGTTGATGAGGAAGTTGAGCCCGTTTGAGACGTGCTGGTGCGGTAGGAGCCGGTGCGGCCGATGCCGTATACCAGCCACAGGGGCCCACGCCCTGCGTGCCCCCGTGCACTCCGTGCTGAAACAAAACAAGATATTCTTTACCCCCGTTCATTGAACAATATTTTTTACTTACATAAAGAATATAGTTTATTACCAACATTATTAAAAAAAATAAGTAAATGAATGATTTAAGCGTTACACTGTTTTTTTACTTCTAGTAAGAAGTATTTATACTTCTACCCGTACTGTGCTCAAACCTTAAATTTTGCAAATATTAATTGAAATAGATACCATGATAAATAACTTAAGCAGGGCCGCAGTCGCAACGGACATTTGTACGAAATTACACAAATTCCCCGAGCATAATGTTATCAGTGGACAGCTTTTTTATTTTATTTCAAAGTTCAATTTAATATGAGAAATTCTAAATTGGACTAGATCAAAAATATAAAACATTATAGTTTTAATGGAATCTAGATAGCTGGGAACTCTCGGCGACAGCCAGTTTGAGGAAGTCCCTAATTCATTCGTATCAGCTGTTTCGTCTTACCTTTATTGTTTTGTATTTGTAATCTATAAGTTTTAAATAGCAATTCAATTCTCCATCTTCAATCCGCGTGACGCACGAGGTATATACTCTTCGGGGATACAAGCGTGAGCGTATGTATATTAAATAAATCTAAATAAACTTAGAAGTCAGATGACAACGAATTTAGAATGTGTTATATATTTTGTGATTGTTTTTCTATGCACACTATTTCTATGGTAAACATATGCAATATTTTCCCTTACACGAGAGCGGCCTTCAGAGCGCGCCTTCTACCCAACATGGGGGTCTCAAAGCCTTCTGTAGAAGACTGTACGTTGGACCTACTGGCGATCCGCAATGTCGCAGTTTTACGACGCCGGAGCTTCGGAGAGTGAAATCAAGGCGCAGCGGTCTCAGCTCCAAAGAACAAACTGAGGGGCAGGGCAGGGCACGCCACGGTTGTGGCGGCAAGACCCGTCATGGAGGATTGGCATGAGAGGAGACATGGCTCTCCTACCGGATGACCCAGATGCTTACTGAACATGGCTGCTTTGGAAAATACCTGTGACATATAGGCCGAGAGCCAACGCCTGAATGCCACCAACACGGGGGCTGCCACGACGATACAACCCTCCCCGCCTTGGTGGATCGCACTGCGTGGGCGCAGCAACGTCTGAACTGCGGGGCACAGATGGTTGCCAAAGAAGCGGCGGAAAGGGAACAGAAGAGAGCTAGCTTTGCCGGCCCGAAGAAGACACCAGGCGCCGGACAGGGCAAAATGATCTCCGGCTACTATGAGCGCTTATCTGAGGGCGATGAACGGGGTTTATCTGTCACTCAACCTACAATACATCCAAAGACTAGCCTGTAGTGCAATCACAGGATGCATGCGTACTACACCTACAGCATCACTAGAAGCAATACTCAAAATCAGCACTACACTTCTTTACAAAACAAGAGACAGCTTCAGCAGCAGTAAGGTTAAAAACATTAAAACTTTGGAAAAGTAACCGATCTCTACACTTAGAAGTCTTAGACAAGGCGATTGAAAAGGAACCAATGTTGTTGGCGGTATATGATAAGCATCCAAAGCATTTTTTTGCGACAAGAAGTACAAAATACATTTACTGAAGAGTGTCTTAATGCAAAAGATCTCAGGATATTTACTGACGGCTAAAAACAAGATCTGGCACAGGGTACGGTGTATTCTCAAAAGATATGATATGTATGCCTGAAGTCCTGGCTACAAGGCGCGGTGACAGAACACTGTGCGGTTTTAGTCGATTCGAGTGGGACATATACCTTACCTTACCTTACCAGCCCCGGCAAGGTGACTGTGGTCCAGGGGGGGTTTTACACAAAAAAAAATAATAATTCTGGAGTAGACAATTATATAGATATGTAAATAACGACCAAACCAAGAGATGCTGGAAAAAATGGAGACATTTTTTTAGTTAGTTGAAAAAGTAGGCAAAAAATTTAATATTAATTTGAGGGGGCGAACAGAGCTGACCGTAAACTGACCTTTCATGAAAGCGTCTGTTGAATTTTAAACAGTGAAATTTGTTCATACTCTACATAACATTGAGTACGCGCATTCATATCATGGACTTTAAATTAAAAGCTACATTATACATACAGAGATACATTCTTATTTCGTTACCCAATCGTAATTGTTTAGCATGTACAAGGAATGGGAGACACTTAGAGAAACGTAAAATTCTTGCAACGATTTGTTCAAACACAACCTTGGCTATGCGCCAAAAGCGTTGATACAGGTATAGTGCATTATATACTAACTTTTATGAGATTTATTATTTATTCCAATTTATTCTTTTTAATTGCGGATATAATCGCAGGTATCGCAACAATTTACAAAATACAATGACTCTGACCGCATTCAACGGAGAGCGACTCGCATCATCGACTGCCAAGATATTTCTGATCGACTTGACACCTTGGCGTTGCGTAGAGATGTAGCTTCACTCTGCATCCTCTATCGCTTGTATCATGGGGAGTGTTCAGAGGAATTGTTCGGACTTATACCGGCTGCTGGTTACCGCCATCGTCCTACGCGACAAAATATCCATCCCCATCACCTGGACGATTGGCACTCCACCACTGTGCGCTTATGGAATACAACCAGCTTATGGAATACATTGTCGCCTTCCGTATTTCCGAACCGATACGACCTTCAAACCTTCAAGAAAAGAGCGTACTCCTACCTAAAAGGCCGGCAACGCACTTGTGACTCTTAAGTTGCGGGTGTCCATGGGCGGCGGTAGTCATTTACCATCAGGTGACCCGTCTGCTCGTTTGCCCCCTATCGCATAAAAAAAAAACAAAGTATCGGTAACAAATGTGGTTGATCTAGTTTGGGAGATTGTCTTTATTGAACTTTCTGTTCTTGAACGATGTTCAAGTATAGTAAAGAAAGTCGGTATCGGTAAAGAATTTGCAAAATACGATCAATATAATATATTTATTTTTGTGGATTTTCATCATTCACTTAAAAAAATTGTCTATCCCTACGGATAGATATATTTTGAAGTTGCTGAAGTATTTATAAACATTTGAATCCAATATCCCCGTGGGTAAAGTAGTTCCACTTACGTAATAAGGAGTAAAGCCTAATACTGTCAATCTCTTAAATAATTAGAAAAAAAACCTCATTCTAAAGTGCATATATCTCCCAAATTGATATGTAAATTCGTAATTGGGATATATTTTTTACAGATACTCTTCTTAAGTCAGATTTTAGAATTATCTTTACACCTTATCACTAAGGTTGACATGAAAAAAATCTGCTTACCATTCCAAAACACGTATTACACGACATGACAGTTTCATGGAAGTTTCACAATTTAATTTGTTTTGTTGTAAAGTATAACAAACATAATTTTGATCTACTTCCATTTGGATCTACTAAAATGTGATAACTTTTTTACAACCTTGTATACATTTAATAACTTACTTACTCTAATAATAGACTTTAGCTACCGCATAAGTAATATGTCTGCATTTACATAAGGCGATTTCCGCAGCATCATGTGTAGTCATGGGCTAGTTAGCTTGTCGGACAAATTAGTCAGAGCCTACAGCTGAACAAACTTTCTTATAAAAAAGGCATGGAAACATAACATCACAAATTTTACTAGGATTTCTGAGAGAGTAGAACTACAAACGAACTTTAGAAAATTAGACTTTAGATTTTAGATCCAGTGAAAGTATTAAATTTACATAAAACAGGTACACAAAAATTAGAAGAAAAAAAATCCATACGAGAAGAGATATTATATATGAGGGTTCTTATAACTTATTATCAAAAGTATACAAAAGCAAATAAGACAACATCGAAAAGGCTAAGGAATTAAATCAGGCTACCATACAAACAATTATACCTATAGACGAAAAAGAAGTATACCTTCAATTGTAACGATTAAAAAGAACGATAAGACAAAAGCCCAGATCCCGGTGGGATAACTAACGAAGCCTTGAAACTAGGCGCACCAATTTTACTAGGCCTTCTCACAGAATAATTCAACCTGATACTGGAACCTGAAATTTAAATTATATTGCTACATAAAAAAGGTAATCTACTCGACATCAACAATTAAAGACCAATCAGCTTACTAGCAAATGTATATAAAGTTTGATATTGATGATGCACAAACCATAGAGGAAGCAGGATTCCGTTCTAAGTTTGATGAATTTAAGAAGCCCTGTATCTAAGTTTTATTGATTATTATAGCAAAGCATTCGACAGCATTAGTCATAGTTCTATAAAGTAATAAACACCCTAACTTGGACCCAAAGTAGGTTTAAAGAAATTTATTCTCATAAGAACAATAAACAGTTCACTTACATGAGATACACAGTATATGAGTATAATTAATGTCGTCTTGCGACGAAGCATACATAAACGTATTGTAAACAAAATTAATTTACGTATTGAACTTTAAATTAAAAACCTTTCAAAACAACAAAACAAGGCATAACAAATACATCGTTGTTATTAACAAAAAGCAAATATGTATTGTCATATACCAGTTAAATACACCTGTGTTGGTAGAACAAATAACTGGCCAGTCAATCGTTACTAGAGTACTTTCAACGAACGAACTTTTAATATTTTCTACTAACTGGTATAGTGCCATTGCCGGTATAAGTATGTGTGAACTAAATAGCACGGAGATTTAGACGTGTGTGTGTTTTTGTGTAAAAATATTTTGTGACCGTAATGTTGAACCTACATGGGACAAATTAAAAAAGTATGTAGCCTACAAATTACAAACGTTTGATTAGGGTATATTTAAGAGTTACAAGTTTTCTTTTCTATTAAAATCACTTTATTTCTTGGTCTATTTACGGTGTTAAACTATTTTATGGTGCCTATTTTCTAATTTGTTTCATATAGGTACGTACGTACATAAGTACAGAATGAACACACAACTCAATACAGGGGTACTGTGAACAAAGGAGAATTGCTCCATTATTATAGAACATTATGTAAGCTTAGTTTAAGAAAAATTGTGATGTTCACTTTCCCCTACAGCCAAAGTTTGCCACAGGAAGAAAACTTAATTAGATATAATATTAACATAGCATTGCACAATTTGACATTCAATAATGATTTATTCCATTTAATGGACATGAACAATTACATTGGTAATCGTTTTTATTTGACAAGAGATAGGTATCTTATATACAGATACTATATTTCAAATTATTGTAGGAGACAGATAGCTGTGTCGCTATCATATTATTTTTGTATAACAGCCAAGAATTTGGCTAAACAAATTGCTCCTATTGAGCAATGCCATGACAATCCTTATGATAATTCTGCCAATGACTTGGCATCTAATTGTGACATTATTAATCATTTAAATTAGAAATTAAGACAACAGAGACAATCTCTAGCAATTATGTAAAGAATGGAGAAATAAATGTTTTAAAACCAAAAAATAGTATCAACCTGGTGCACCAAAACATTCAAGGTTTTATGAATAAGGATTTAGAGATACAATTATTCCTTAAATTTAATAATATTGATATTCTTTGTATAACTGAACATTGGCTTAAAAGCCATCAGTTTATGTTTAACTATAGTAATCACCAGGTTGGTAGTTCATTCAGCAGAGTAAATGCTATACATGGTGGCTCACTAATTTTAATAAATAATCAACTTAAGTATAAGGACCGCAAGGATATTGTGAACCTCTCTGTTGAACAGACAATTGAAATGGCCTGTATTGAGTTGGAGCAGCTTGTTATATTAAGTGTGTATAGACCACCTTCAGGATTGTATGATTGTTTTGAAAAAGTAATGGATGAGGTATTACACAAAATTTGTAACTCAAGCAAGTCCATCATTGTTTGTGGTGACTTTAATGTTAATTTGTTAGAAACTTCTAGCTTAAGCACTAAAATTATTAGTTTGTTTCAGTCCTACAATCTTGCAAATTTATTTATGGAGCCTACTAGAATAACCCCCACTAGTGCATCATGTCTTGATAATATTTATACTGATATTTTACCTACCCACAAAAAAATTATTAATTTAATAGACTCTGATCACTGTGGACAATTGATCACTGTACCAAATATAAAGAAAAATAAATTGAAAAAAGATATCACTGTTAACCCGAAGTCTGAATATCGCTTGGAAACATTTAAAACTAAACTTGCAAATAAAATCCAACTTTTGTCAACTAATGATGACCCTAATCAACATTATAATGATTTTTTCAAAATGTATTGCTTGCAATTTGATACTACATTCATTCCTAAGTCAATTTCGGTAAATAGCAACACTTCCTTCAGTGACTGGGCCACCATTGGTATTTATAAAAGTAGAAAACGGCTTTATGAACTGTATGAAGAACGGCCTTATATTAACACTGTGGAATATAATTTATATGTAAAGAATTATTCTAAGTTATTTAAAAAAGTTTGTTATTTGGCGAAATCTCACTACTTAAGTTCAAAAATTAAAAATAGTAGTAATATAATTAAAATGACTTGGAATATTATTAATAGCGAAACGGGAAGGTCTTGCAACCGAACTTGTGATTACAGCCTTGCTGTTGATAGCAGTATCATTAAATCAGATTCGAAAGTAGCTGCAGCATTTGAAACTTTCTTTGCAGAGATTCCCGTATCGACTACAAAATGTCTAAATTCATCACCAACTGTTGCAGAAACAATACTTAAAGAAAACGTTCCAGTTTGTGAATTCCAGTTTTATTTCCAATATGTAACTTGTAATGATATAATAAAAACTTTTAAAACTTTAAATATTAAAAAGACTGCAGATCTATGGGGTAATTCTGTTGACGTTGCTAAGTCTATTATAAACATTGTAGCACCAACTTTAACAGTAATCTTTAATAATTGTATAGATTGTGGTGAGTTTCCTGATCTAATGAAATATAGTAAAATAATACCATTGTTTAAATCGGGTAGTACATCAGACCCTTCTAATTATAGACCTATATCAGTGCTACCTACTTTTAGTAAAATTTTTGAGAAACTTATTTTAGATCAAATGCACAGATATTTTACTAAACATAAATTATTACATAGCAAACAGTTTGGTTTCACAAAGGGTCGTTCAACAACTGATGCTGGTGTTGAACTTTTAGGGCACATTTATAATGCATGGGAAGATAAATGCGATGCGTTAGGCATTTTTTGCGATTTGTCTAAGGCTTTTGATTGCGTTCTCCATGATACATTGATCAGGAAGCTGCGCTACTATGGAATCCGGGGCACCTCTCTGGATCTTCTTACTTCATATTTAAGTAATAGGATTCAGAGAGTTGATGTGAACGGTAAAAGATCTCCCGGATCTGTAGTCAGAATGGGGGTTCCCCAAGGCTCTATTCTAGGTCCCTTTTTATTTATAATTTATATTAATGACCTGCCGTACCTCATAAAGGATAAACATGATATAGTGTTGTTTGCAGATGACACTTCACTTGTATTTAAACTCAAACGTCAGCAGGTGGTTATTGATGACGTAAATAGTGCCCTTTCAACAGTAGTTAACTGGTTTAATATCAATAATCTTCTCCTTAACGAGAAAAAAACTAAATGTATAAAGTTTACATTGCCTAATGTAACACAGGTGAACACTAGTGTGTCAATAAAGGGCGAAGTGTTAAAACCCGAAGATTCCACAGTGTTCTTAGGCTTAACTTTAGATGCAAAGCTTCAGTGGAGCCCCCATATAGATAAACTGTCCAAAAAGCTTAGTTCTGCAGCGTACGCCGTTAGGAAAATTCGTGGTTTAACAGATTTAGAGACAGCCCGTTTAGTATACTTTAGCTATTTTCATAGTGTAATGTCGTACGGTATTCTGTTGTGGGGAAATGCCGCCGATATTCAATCTATTTTCGTTTTACAAAAAAGAGCTATACGTGCAATTTATAAATTAAGTCCCAGACACTCCCTCAGAGATAAATTTAAAGAGATTAATATTATGACTGTGCCCTCTCAGTATATTTATGAAAATCTCATGTACGCACATAAAAATATTAATCTGTTTAAAAAATACAGTGATATCCATAGTGTAAATACTAGGAACAAAAACAAATTTGTTGTTCCTAAAACCAGGCTCAAGAAAATAGGTGGTTCGTTTAGATGCCAAAGTATACATTTCTATAATAAGCTTCCTAGCCAAATACAAGAACTAAGCAATAATAAATTTAAATCATTTATAAAAAAAAAACTAAGTCAAAAAGCTTTTTACACAATTAAAGATTATATTGAAGATAAAAAGGCTTGGGAATGAGCTGCTTCATTAATGTACATGAGCCTTTGTTTTTTGTTTATAATTTAATTTTTTTTTTTTTATACACATTGACATTTTATATTTTACTTTTTGACATGAATACTTACTTTGTTAAGTATTATATTGTTTTTTTTTTATTGTTTAATCTTTGTACCTTTTGACATGAATACTTTGTTAAGTATAATATATTATATATTTGTTTCTTTTTTTTTAATTTATAAATTTAATTATTGTAAATGTGAGGACTATGTAGGTTATTTATTTATTTATTTTTTTCTCTTTTCTCCTGTAGTTTGTTTTATAACGATGTCTGACAGTTTGAGTACTTTTGCGGCCTACCCAAATGTCCTTGCTTTGGTACTGTTCGTCGGTCCGTTGAGCTCCTTAAAGTTCTAAGTTGAGCTACACGATAACTGACAAATGCTTGCACTGTTTGGACGGGTCCACTCAAATGAGCGTGGTGCTTTCTTCAAAAGCTCATCTCAGACGTTAGCGTGCATGGTTCTCATATGTTTTTACATCTGTATGGACTTTAAAACAGACTTTGACCTCTGAGTTTGTTTCGGTGTTTCTTCTCAGGGTAGTCAGCTAGGAAACACCGGCCTCATCTAGCATAAACTAACAGAAAAAAATAATATATTGACGTGTAAAAGTGTTGTTGTAACCTATTTACAAAATAAAGATCATTTATCATTTATCATTCATTTATCATTTATCATTTATAATATCTCAACATAATATTGTCTAAGTATTCACTTTTTATGTTTCCGTTTTAGTTAAAAACTTATTATAATTTATTAACAGTTATGGTCATTCGGAGATAAAATAATGTATAGTGTACAAAAGAAAAGTTTTCATTTGTAAATTTCTGGCTGTCGCAGCTAAAACTGTGTGCGGGAGTAAAAAGGCTAGAACGAAAAAGAAGAGTAAGTAGACCGAAGGGAAGGTAGGCTGACGACTTAAAAGATATAGTGGGAAACGCAGAATATTACAAGCGACAGGGACAAATGGAAGAATCTGGAGGCCTTCCCCCGTGGAGGGGCTCATATCCCAAAAAAACGTACTAACCTAGATTATAGGAAAAATCAAAACTACTAAAAAAATTATAACAAAATGTACATTTAAAATGCTACTTTAAGGGCAATGAGAAATAAAGGTATTTTTTATTTCATTTAAATTTTACAGCCAATCAAACTGCACTTAACAATTTATAGACACCTGATTTAAGATGAAGCTGAATGTATATATTTTCTAATTACATCATTATAAAAAAATCTGTCAATTCAGATCGTACGCTATGTTTAAAGTTTCAAGACTGACAACGGTCGATACAATATAAAGCGATGAGTCGTATCATAGCTTACTGTTCTTCAAATGACACAAAATAACTTCCGGTATGTAAAGTTGAGGTCATGCTATTCTAGGACTACTTCTATACAGTCAATGTGACATTTAGCACCAACTATCAGGCTCTACTAAAGACCTTGCTTTGAAAGGACGGAGTTGTTCTTACCCCCTCTACTTGCCGCTCTACTGATTTTCGCGGCTTGCCGTACAAAATATTGTCCGGATTAATCAAAGATCCTAATCTGCAATTTTGTGTTAAGAGTACCTGTGCCAATGGCGGGTGCGCCTGGTGACGATGCACGTCAGAATTCATGTCGTGCAGCTCCTACCACGACAGCTTACCCCTCATCATCTGTTGGCAAGCAAAATAAACACAATTTAGTACTAACGTTACTATTATATTTTTAGAAGTTCTAATGACTTTTAGTTCCGTGACAAATGCAAGATCTTTTTTGGGTTCAGATACCTGGCTACTAATGGGCCATATAGTACAAATTACATTGACACCATTAATTGCTGCATTTATAGATTTTGTTTTTCGACTTAAAAATGCGAAACTCTAAGCCAGACTATCTACTGCCTATCTCTTTCCGACAGACATTTGCATTAGACGACGTGTATAGCTAAAAAAGCGGGGAAGCCAACAATCAATCAAACGCATCATAAAACGAGTGACCTACAAGTGCTGTTCTAGCCTCGACAGTACTTCAGATGTATCTGTAGAGAACGAGGCGTTAAGGCAAGCATCCCAACCGATCCCTATCCTAACCAATATAGTAAATTTGAATAATTCAATTTTGTATACTACACACGTTAACAATAGTATAGAAATGAACATAGTATAACATACATCTAAAATACTCTACCCGAAGAATATTAAAAATCTTTAACTCGAGCGAGCTAGTTTACACACAACATACTGGTATACGAAATTCAATTTTTTTTTATTTATAAGGTTAGAACTCTTTCTTACTAACTAGACGTCCATGATATTTGATTTACTATCATTGTTTACGTAACGGCTCTCTCAGCAGTTTACCCCTGAATTAACAGTACGTAGTTTACACTTTCACTTAAATGAAGAGCAAGGGAAACGCTTCAATCAAGTCATTCGTACAAAGAAAAAGCGATACCGAAATCGTAGGAATACTATTATGAAAGCTAATTACTTGCGTAGCCTTTAGAGTGTCATTGAAGGTACTGCTTATTAAAGAATGTCATATAAAACAGTTTTATTATCTGTTAGTTTTGTTTAAATACTGGTTGTTTAGAAATCCATGTATTTTAAACTCTCACCATAAACATAAATCGGACTTTAGATATTGTAATGAGGGCCACGAAATAACAATTTAAACAAACTCCTTAAACAAAAACCTGTGTTCGCCAGTGTTACTCACATACACAACATAACTACGGAACAAATTAATCTAAGTAATGGATTGTTTTCAAGGATTAGTACTTTGAAATGACGTGGACTCCATAAAGTAGAAAATAAGTACCTAAACAAACACATTCAATAGGATAATGCGCAGTCGTAAAGCTTCACCTGTCTTATAACTTGTTAGTGAATAAAAATATATATATACATATACGCTCTTGTTTACTATAATAATTATACACATACATACATATTTATAACTTCAAAAAAGTACATGAGATTTTGTGTATAATAAAGATTGAAGGTAATTTAAATTGTCATGATTTCAATTTTAATTTAGAAGGGTTTTAATTTAATTTAGCACATTAATGTATGTACACATGCATATGTACACGATTAACTTGTACGAGTATATGTTACTTGGCCTTCAAATATGAATCTTTAAATTTTGTTTTTTTTTTTTTTTTTTTATGCGATAGGGGGCAAACGAGCAGACGGGTCACCTGATGGTAAGTGACTACCGCCGCCCATGGACACCCGCAACTCAAGAGTCACAAGTGCGTTGCCGGCCTTTTAGGTAGAGGTACGCTCGCTGTCGCGTAGGACGATGGCGGAAACCAGCAGCCGGTATAAGTCCGAACAATTCCTCTGAACACTCCCCATGATACAAGCGATAGAGGATGCAGAGTGAAGCTACATCTCTACGCAACGCCAAGGTGTCAAGTCGATCAGAAATATCTTGGCAGTCGATGATGCGAGTCGCTCTCCGTTGAATGCGGTCAAGAGGCAGAAGTTGGTACTGGGGTGCACCTGCATAGAGATGAGAACAGTATTCCATGTGCGGCCGAACCTGCGCCTTATAAAGTTGCAGGCGGTGGGCCGGAGTAAAATACTGTCTCGATCTGTTTAGCACACCAAGCTTCTTCGAGGCTAATATGGCCTTACTCTCTAAGTGACCGCGAAACTGGACTTCGCTTGATATGTCGACGCCAAGGATTCCGATACTGGCTGATGCAGTTAGGGAAGTGCTCTCAAATTGAGGTGATACGACCAATGGCATCTTTTTAGCGGTGAACGCGCAAACCTGTGTCTTCGTGGGGTTAAATTGGACTAGGTTAAGTCGACCCCAATCTGAAACTTTTGATAAAGAAGTTTCGATTTCAGACACAAGTTTGGATCGGCTTTCGATGACGTTTACCCGAGAAATGTTAGCGCGGCCGGTGTAAAGGGCATCACTCGTGCTATCGTCTGCATAGCAATGGATGCTGCTAATCTGCAGCATGTCGTTGATATGCAGAAGAAACAGCGTGGGTGATAGCACACAGCCTTGTGGGACACCAGAATTAACAGACTTCGAGTCGGAGCATGCACCGTCAACAACGACCTTGATGCTTCTGTCTGTAAGAAAACTGGTGAGCCAATTGCACAGTTTCTCGGGAAGCCCATAGAAAGGAAGCTTCGCAAGGAGCGCTTTGTGCCAGACCCGATCGAAGGCCTTCGCCCTGTCCAAACTAACGGTCCAAACTTCCCCCTGTTTAGGTTTCTCTGTTGAAAAATAATAGTTTACCCAAGAAATTAAACAATTCAAGTCTATAATTACGTTCAAAAGGTTGAAGTGTATGTTTCGTGTCATTCAGGATGTATGAACTTAATTATCATTCTAAAAAGTTAAGCCTGCCCATAAACAAAAATTTTATCGTTGTATTCAAGATCGCAAATATAATTTATGAAAACTGTGGACCAGTGTAAGTGTTAAATAATTTTGTAAGTATGTTATTGTCAATTTATTTCAGAAGCATTCAAAATAAATAATGTGCCAGTTAGGTTGATTTCAATAAATATGAGTTAAACAGTGGAGAGATAATTGCAGAATTCAAAGGCGTGGGCTCGGAGCGGGTGTGCTGATTCACTCTCGTCCTCTATCATTGATGTGGAACTAACGCACGATGGCACGCCTTGGACCGTATCTGACATGAGTGTCGTGACTACGCTACTGTTAGTGTTATGGGCATACTTATGTAACAATTACACTCAGGTCGAATGTGGTAATGCAGATGACACTGTAATTTTAACAGGTGAGCAATGTTGGTTTTAATTAATATGCTGATCGTTTCTATAGCAATTTGATTTGATGCTCGTATCGATTTTTCTGAATGTTTGGCCTCTGGGTGCCGTCAGTACTTTCTAAGTGTTAAAATTTATTAAATTACCAAAATCAAGGCACAAATTAACAGACATGTATCCACAATCATAACTTTTTAATCTTCTCCTTTTATTAAATCTTACTTCATATAAGTGTACTCTGTCCTTAGTAATTTTTATGCAATCTTTGGATAATTTTCAGTTTACCTAACCATATAACGACCATCACTTTACCATGGTTGTCACATATATAGTTAGGATTAAGATGACATTAATATGTTCAACAACTAAAACAAACAACATATATTCATATAAAATTAATTAATATACATTTATTTATGCAATCTTGTATTGTAACCAGTGACCCACACATATGAAATTGCCCAGTAACCGCAACACAAGTGCAGTTGCACAATGATCGATATGTCTTACGTTTACGTAAACAGTACGTACGTAGTTAAGGCATACACTATTTAACAATAACGGCAACTATTATTTATCTTACTACTTTTACTGTTTCTTCAACTTTTCATGTCTTATGATCTTAAAAGTTTGTCTAAGCGTCACTTAAATGTTTTTTGAATTACCGCTGTGTTGTGCCTGGGACAGTGACTGTTGAAAATAAAATTCATCAACCCTTGAATAATGATGTTATCGCCATATCAAAAACTAGTATTTATTCTATTAAACATAGGGAAACTATAATAGATACATAAAACTGTAGTATTTAATAACATTAGTCAATACATTTTTATGAAAAACTACACCGAAAGCGCAATGCCATTGGTCCGCTCAGTAAGTGATGGTGAATGGTGGTGTGATAAGACCTGGCGGGCTTGATAAGTTTTATATTTTGGTCACTTGAGTTCAGATCGAGATACAAATAATATAGCGGTTGCTGTCATTTAGTGAATTTTTATAGTTTATATGGTTGTTTTATTATGGTAAAGAATAGTAGATAGGTTTACCTAACTATAAAAATTTGTCTTCCAAGACAATACCTTCATCTTGAGGCATAATTCAATAAAAACTATAAGTACTATTTATTGAAACGATTGTCTCGCAATTATTGAGCAAAATTTAACAGTTTTCAGTCACTTGACCTAACCTGAATGTAAAATTGTGAACGTACACGGCACCAAGCTGTTAAACTAACGCAATACACCGTTTTAGTAGTATTTTTTTTTTACTTTTCATGCAACCACGACGCGCGTGGGTGCACACCGCATATTCTGCATATTGTACTAAAACAGATTTGTTTTTATCACGCAATCTAAATAAGACCATTACCCTTATATAAATAGAAAAACTAATATTTGAATATTGAATTTGGTGTCGCTTACAAGATTAAGCTTTAGTTTTCATTACTTTTTATGAATCGCAAGACAAAATAAATTCAAAGAAAATACCATTAGGTTTTCGTAGCTTGATTCGTATACATTGAGCGAGGGATATTATGAAGACTTTGAACACAAATACATATAGTTTAAATAAATTGCGCCCCTTATTTACAGTGAGTTCACATTAACACATAAGAATGAAGGTTATGTTTATTTATTTGAATAAAATTGTCCTCACTGGATGTAATGAGTAAACAATTGTAGGTACCTACATAAACAGGAAAATATTTCTAACGCCTTAGTCAACCTTACCTCGTTGACCAATGATCACAATAAAATAATATATTTACAAAATCATATTGCAGCAGTTGTATGCTTATTAGATGTAATGGCAAATTCATGGAAAGTAGTGGCGTTTTTATTATGAGTTAATATTGACATGAATCACACTTGTATGTATACATTGTATAAGTCCTATCAGGATGGTCTCTCTTGATAAACTAAAGTAACAATTAGACTATGTGATTATACCTACAACTAATTAATTAATTAAGAAATACATATATATGTTATTGCAACTACATTATTAATAAGCAAGTGAATATAATTTATTTATGGAAGGTTCTTGCGGTGTTAGACAAACATATTGCATAATTCAAGAAAATCGAGATATCGGTTAATCAAGATTTCGAGTTCCGACGGATTTGATGTTCTTTGACCCACTTTCCATTAAAAACTTATATTATGTCTATGTTTACGTTTTATGTTTTAACTTATTTGTAAACAGTCGGCGCTTTGGTGTTGGTTATAACATTAGGGCAGGGTAGCCTATACAGAAACCGTAACGAGAAAACAACACAAGCAACAAGATGTGGTGCCAGAGGACTTGCAGGCGCGTGCCGAGTTGAACGACCACGCGGCTGTGGGACCACGCGCGCGTTTCACTTTCATCGCATCCCGACCGCCGCCCGCAGAGACCGCGTCGCTGCCATTACAGAATAACATCATTCATCACTTCATCGGTGTTCTGATTGTTTGACTTTTTAGTCCATTTTGTAAATGTTGATGAACTTAATTGTATAAAAAACAAGAGTTATAAGTTGATTTATTTATTCTTTATAAGGGTCTTGTGAACATTCTCCTATTGCTATGGACACAATTATATTGTTTTTTTTTTCAGTTTAATATAACACGATAATATTTAAATAATTAAGTAAAATGAGAATAATAACGGTGACAGGTTAAAACAATTTATTAGTATATGTTGATAGGGGTGTCTTTAGGAATCAGACAGACGATTCTGCCAGTTGTAATTTTTTCTATGTACCTACTGATTAAGGAGAAAATAATGAAATTTATTCTTCGGTGTCTTATACATGTTTATGTAGATACCTCAGAAGGAAAGTTAAAGTAAAGACTTTCAAAGGACTGCAACAATTCATACTTTTGGTAAACAAGTCATTGGTGTATTGTAGATATAATAGATATTTACGCTTACGGTTCGTAACCAAGTATCGTTGATTTTTTGTGAGTGTATTACCCGGGAGAATGAGATAGCATAAGTTTAATTCCATGCACAATTAAGAGAACAACGAAACTCATAACAGCTTTAAATGAAATACAGCCGCATAATAACAGCCTTAAAAGTCTGTGAATTGTGGACTAAAACACTCTTATTTAAGATTTAAATCACAAGTTATTAAATATTTTTACAGATTTCTAATAGTTTAAGTGTAAGAATAAACACTTCCTTGACTATTATTTAATGCAAATACTATAAAAATGATTCCGTAAGATTGTGAGTGTCACATTCTTTGCTATTCAAGAACCGGCTTCACTACACACTAGAAAGTTGTTCAATAAAGCGATGAACTCAAGACTAGACCAGCACTGGGATGCTTACAGGCAGGCCCGACACAAATACAAGAAGTGGATCAGAATCAGGAAAACTGATTGCTGGCGAAGCTTCTGCACTAACATAGACACCAACAACCATGCTAACAGAGTTAAAAATATCCTGTGCTCTGAGCGGAAGCTAGACCTTGGCTTCCTAAAAAAACCTGATGATACCTTCACCAAAACAGATTCGGAGACTTCGGAACTGTTAATGACAACTCACTTCCCGGGGTGTCGCATACTTAATGAGAATGACATTTGGGAGGAAGGTGAGGTATATCTACCAGATGAGTCAGATTGGACCACCGCTCACAGAATCGTGAACCACGATAAGCTAAAGTGGGCTATCAACAGCTTCCTTCCATTCAAAGCTGCAGGACTGGATGGTATTTTCCCAGGTCTGCTAAAATGGTGTGACGCTGCACTGATCATCTACGGTCCATCTACAGAAGCTGCGTAGCACACCGCTACGTACCTACTAATTGGAGAGAAGTCAAAGTAGTATTCCTTCCCAAACCCGGCAAAGGAGACTACACACAACCTAAATCATTCAGACCTATCAGCCTCACATCCTTCATGCTAAAGGTTCTAGAGAGGCTAATAGATAGAGAAATCAGGAGCACGGCGCTAAACAAGCAACCCCTGAACCCACACCAACATGCTTACTCGATGGGTAAATCAACAGACTCCGCTCTGCATAGTGTAGTCTCATACATACATACAGGGCAACCTCAAATATAAAAAATCAACGCTAGGAACCTTCATCGACATCGAAGGTGCCTTCGATAAAACAAACTTCAACAGCATAAGCCAGGCTCTGTCTAGACACGGAGTCGACTCCACCATTACAGGGTGGATCGACAGTATGCTTAGAGGCAGAGCTATACAATTCACTGTTAACAACACAACAAGAGTACCTAAACCTAAAAATATCGCTGGCACTAGGCAAGCACAGTTCGATTTTTCAATGCGAATGTGTTGCGCTAACATACGCAGCCCTCGCGGCTATGTCTAGAGGCATCAAGCAGTATAACATCCGCATACTGTCAGATAGTATGGCGGTACTAAGGGCCCTAATGGGCAACACCATGAACTCCGGTCTCATTTACGAATGCCACCAGTCGCTAGAACGCTTAGCCTCGGCGAATGGGGTAATTCTTCAATGGAACAGGGGGCACAGCAACTCACTCGGTAACGATGCCGCCGACGAGCTAGCAAGGAAGGGATCTACAACACCAGTGGCAGGCCCTACCACACTCCTGCCACTACCCTTCAACTTATATCGCTCCTGGGTAAGGCAAAGGACTCGAGAAGTACACAATAGCAGATGGATTGACACACCTGGCTGTAGGCAATCCAAACTGGTATTAACAGAAATATCACCACGTTTATCGCGTAGACTCATCAGTCTTCATAGAACGGACATCCGAATAGTGGTCGGAAGCATTACAGGCCATCTGGCTCTGAACCGACACCTATTCGTCATTAACGCGACCGATAGCCCCCAGTGCAGGGGTTGTCTGAGCGCGGAGGAAACGGCCGTCCACGTTATCCTGGAATGCGAGGGCGTGGCTGCACAACGTGCAGAAATCCTTGCAGGCGCGAGGACGCTCCTAAAAGCCTGTGAACGCCCCAGGAGACTTTTGCACTTCTGGAAGGAGCTAGGCTGGCTCAACTAGTCAGCCTCCTGGACGCATAATGGACCGAACATGAGTCTAAATGCGGAAACAGAGCCCTTTACCATTACCATTACCATTTATTACCGGTTTCACTTATGACTTAAGTATTTTGATGACACAATAATTTTTTTAATTAAATTATTTTTTATATAAATGATATAGAATACATATAGGTACATAACATATTTAAATATCAAATCTTAAAGTTGTCGTATAAGTTGAAGGGGTTTCCACTTGTTTAAGACAAAAATACATGAAGGCACAAGTTAAGACACTAATTTAATTTCCTGTATAAGTTGAACTGTCAGCGTTATTCACTTCCGTTTCGTTACTTGTCGACATAATGTATATTGACCCTGTACCTGTTTTCACATAATTGTAAATTAAATTTACAAACATACTTTATAAAAAAATTGCCTGTCTTCATTTCATATCACTTCATGTGCGAAATTTGTTTAAAAGGGGGCGGTAAGTATAAAAAGTTGTCTGGACCTATTAGCAAAATTATATAGATATATGTAAACACTCTTTCGTTCTTAACAAGGCAGAATGAAAATAGCACTGAAATTTATTGTTAAGGTTTTATTAGAGACCAACACCAATTTACTGACTTGGGAAAATTTTAAACCAGACAGAACCACTCCCGTAGTGACTTTAGCGATAAGAGTTATAAAACATAAAATAATAACTGAAAATATTCCAATAAATAAACATTAGGGTACGGAATCCTAATAAAGAACTAAGTGAACTATGTCGGTCAATGACTTTTAGTCTTTAAATAAAGGCAGGAACTAGGAAGTGATATCCTATTTTGATTGTCATTACTTGTGTTCATTGGACTTTGTTTATATATTTTATCCGGATGTTTAAATGAATTTAGGTTTTAAGAAAATAAATAAAATAGAATATTTGCTACGGACTTAAATGGAAAAATAGAGAATTCGTGATAGCTTCTTTACCGGTAATCATAATTTTAACCTATGTAAAGTGTCTTTGCAGTCAGGTCAATATTTTTGTCGATTTGCTCGAAGAAATTCGCAATTATAAAATACCAATACGTTTACAAGTTTCTTTTGGTTATTTTTTCGTGGTTGGTAGTCGTTGGTTAAATAATATAATAAATTTTATAAAATTTAAAATCGAAATTAACTTCATGTGAACATCGAAATCAATCAGGGGTCAGGTGCGAGTTCTAGGTTTTAGGCATGTGCATAATGGGCTATAAGGACGCAAAATTTGTTAGTAAGTAGTTTATATTTTAAAGATTTTGAAAAAAGAAACGTTTGTATTTTTAGCGTTTGTCTATATTAGCTGGTGGCTGGCTGGTGTATTCGTCATCTATTTAAATACAGGCCTAGTGCCTGCTTCTGATAGGGCGGTGGATAACCCCGTCCGTCACCCCCAGGCGCTTATGGAGGCCGCAAATCAGCTTGTTCTATCCGGCGTCTGGTGCGTCTTCTACGGGAGGGAGTACTAGTCCTCTCCCGTACCCTTTCCGGCGCCTTTTTGGCGAGCATCACCTCCTCGCAGAACGCGGCGGCGGATCCCATGCGCTCTCGCTCAAGAAGATGGACACAATCATGGTCTGAAACGACTGGCTACCCACACCTATAGCCGTCGCGAGGTCTACGCGCTGCTGCATCCACGCAGGGCACTCCCCAAGTGTATGAAGTTCGGTATCCTCGCGGATTTCTGCTTCCTTGCCCCGCTACACTTTGTACGTTATCGTAAGCAAGGCCAATTCGCACTTTACTTACTTTTTCTAATACATATTTAGTATTTCAGACTATAGACTATCAACAGATACCTAGATTGGCTTTTACACTAGCACTTACATACACAACATAATTAAATGACATATTTTATCACGATCACATTAACCATAACATTTAGGTCACGATTCCTTAAAAATGTATCGTTACAATGCATTTAATTAGCACGGCCGTGCAATTTCAGAAACGTCAAGGTGGCCACTGCACCGTCATTCGTAAATTACTACTTCCGGTCGTTATTTCCATATTCGGAGACCATTAATTCTGTTTTAGCGAGTTGCACCCCGTTTTCATTGTAGTCATAGGGTTAAGGACCGCTCCCTAATATGTTAAATGTGCTATGACTATGAGTCAACTTTATTGCTGCCTGATAATTGACAGTACAGAACTAAATTTAGACTTACTTACTTACTTATATACATATATACTTTTTAAAAAGAAATTAGTCTAAAAATCAATAAACAATTATTTTGAAGATTGCTACTTTAATTACAATATAGCAATAACTAAAAACATACAGATTTCGAATGTCGTAATAACGATGGTCCGTCAAGCATATGAGCCCATTGTATTCACATTAAGAAAGCTCGTATAAGACAACAAGGGTTTTGGTTTTCTAGAAGTGAAATCGATACCAAAAGAAATGTAAGCTAGGATCATCGATATATATATTTTATTTATATATTAGTATATCAATGGCCCCATGGACCTTCCTCGGCTCTAGATCTGGTGCTGGTTTGAGCGAATAGTGAGCTAGTACTCGAGGAAAGATAAAGAGAAAGGCTCGCCGACCGTTCCGCAAAGCGTTTTCTTCTAAGTACACATTGTAACATATACTAGTACTGTATATATGTAATATATAACCTACTGTTACCTGAAGAAATGTTATCAACATTCGGTAGTAAACGAATTCAATAAATCCCCGTTGCGATTTCTTAAATCAGTTAATGTGCCCTTAAATGTAGTTACACACATGCAGGTGCATACATATACATATATAGGTCTTAATAACATTTCTGGAATATAATTTACAATGCCATGGTAACATAAAACGCGTATAATTTGATTTAGGCAACACCTGTTAAGTGATCATCGTCATTAGCACGTGTTTGGTCTGTAAATAATGAATACTTCTTTTGCGCAAAATATGTATAATTACGTAACAATGACATAGTGGCCTTTGTTGAATAGCGTTTGATTAGCAATTATGATTAATAAAATAACTTATAAACTATTATTATAGTACAAATTCTTTAAATAAAATTTTATTTTGTTTTTTAAGATTTCTAATAAAATATTTATTTATTAGTGCAAAATGTTTTTATTGTCATAATTTAGCTTCAAGTATAACTCATAAAGTAATTGTACCTAGTTAAAATATTAAACCACAGTGATTCGTTTTTCGTTAAGATATATAGATAGACGTCGCCATTAGAAAACCTTTAAAAAAATAATAATAATTTGGTACTTGTAGACTTTTTATAATAAGATCATAGTCATAGCATTTTAAGTTAAACTATCCAGCTCACTTTAGATTTACCTAATGCAATAAAATAATTTAAGATCTATGATCAAAACGTGTTCATGGTAAACACAACCCACGACAAAGCAATCGAGGTGGACATGTTAACATATTGGCCTCATAATGCAGAGATGAACGTCACGTCTCTGTGGAAATTATTAATTTAGACTGCTCCTAGAAACCTTATCATGGAAGTGTTATTATTTCATATAATATAGATTACAAACCTTTATTGTACTTATTAATGTTCATTTAAAGTTCTGCAAAAAATATACCATAAATCCAACAAAAACACTCCACTTAGTACAAAACAAACGCATTCTTTTACACAGTTGTTGTATTCACACACACTTGGCGACTTTCAGTAGTGACTCAAACTACCATGTTGGTAACTTTGTTTATTTACATGGGGAATATGTTCCTAGAACAGTACATTACAGCAGACGTTACTTGTTTATATTAAAATTTTCTAAACGGCGCTTCCGTAACTATCAACGTTCATATGTCGCGACAGCCAATCGCAAACTGTCAGTGAGGGAGTTAAACTCACAAACACGATCTGCCCACCAACTGGTGAATATCCCTATCAGTAAAGGTATTTCAACAACGACCGTCTATGTCTATACCATTCGTCTTTACTGCGTAATCGTAAACGGTGGCCGACAGCTTTGGACACAGCAAATCTTCACGGTTGGTACAAACGTTAAAATGACAGTAAAGTTTCGTTTCGCCGCATAGAGCATTGATGCATATAGCACATAATAAGGTTGTCTTAGGACACTTAAACGACACACCGTTCTACCGAAAGACGGCCCGAGTGGGTTTCCACACGAAAAAAAAGGACACTTAAATGAAGAGAAAACGTATTATTATTTTGTGACATAGTTCCCTCTTTAGAACCCACTTCACATTTCCCTACTGCTGATTTTCTTTAAGACAATTATGAAGCCTGACCGTTCTCTTAAAGTGTTCTCTATTAAGGCTAACCATAAATAAATAATTGATTTCATGTCGATTAAATGCACATTACAGTGTGTCAATAATATATATTACAGTGTGCTTATGTAAGGTTGAACCAACAAGTGTAATTTCCTACTGCGATCGGTACGGTTATAAGGTTACGTAGACGCTGCCGCCGTGCCGAACTGCGCTGCAGTAAATATTCTGACACGACATACTGACACTTTATGTTGCCACGTTGTTGATGAATTGAGCACTTTTTGATATGTATTTGGAGATGTAATTAATATTATTACAATACATGTTTATATCTTACAGCGTTAAACGTAATAGGGCCTTGAATTGAACTAACCAAGATATTTAAAAATAAAATTTAATGTATAAATATGTATTTCAACAACATACACCTAAAGGGGTCGTAGTTTCACGTTATGTTATTTATTATATACATATATATATATATAGAATATTTTATAATTGGTAAAGTAAGCATTTCTGGAAAAGAAAAGAAATTCCATAGCTTAGCTAACAAATTACTAACAACGAAGAGGCTTTGTGGATGCTAAAAATGTTTAAGATTGAGTTGAGTGACAGACTGCAGACCCACCGGTCGTCTCAATGATGTTATATCTTAATAAATTAGCACACACAGAAAAACCTTATATATAAAATATCTTAATAAATTAGCACACACAGAAAAACAAGCCATCGAAAATGCAAATTGAATCAAAAGAAGCTACTTGAAATGTCTAGTGTAACTGTGCCATAACTGTGACTAAGTACTTTTACTGGTGAAACAATTACTGCAGTGTTGTACTGGGCGAAATGCAACTGATAAAAACAAGATATCCGTCAAACAAGAGTCCGAGAAGAATCAAACCAAACAAACCAAGACTTGTTCATTGCTAAAATTCACAATTCCATAATCACGAAGTAGAATACAGTAACATTAGTGTTATTTGCCACAACTGGAGTGTGACAGGAATTAGATGTACATACAAGTATGGTACAAGAGCTCAGCAGATTAGTAATATTGACTGGGTGAGCACATTAGAGGCGGCCGGCAAATCGCTTGTCGAGATTGTTTTATGATATGCGAAGGTGTATGTACAATATAGACATAATTAATAATTTAAAGTCACTAGACTAGTAATATAACTGTTGTAAAGTAGCGATACCATTTACGTAACAAGAGAGAACTACATATGTATATTTTACGGTCAAGATGCATTTAGTAAAACTGTGTCGCATGTTTCTGGCGCAAATAATTAAATTACACGTTTAAGTAGTATTAATAGTAAAAAAATAAATATAGAATACCAAACGCATTAGCAAGTGTTACTTAACTGTGCGAACTACTTGCTCATTGTTCATCAAATTGACTCTACTAAGTGTTAGGGCGAGGCGTGCGACGATGATGTCATCAACCACACTTGTCAACATGGTGCTGACAGTTGAGTAATGGATTATGGTATTTTAAAATGACGATCACCTGATACATTAAAATATTCCTAAATAGCATAAATCTTATTTTTACATAAAAAGAAAATTAGTCCCTTTCTGGCGTTTTTTATTATGTTCTTCATTAATAGTAAAAAAAACATGTTTATTAAAATATTATGACGTAAAGGGTGTATTAGCCTGAAGTTATTTTACTTATTGATTTCGTATTATTTATAGTACCTGGATGACCGATTTTCATGAATATCGTTGGAGCCGTTTCCGACATTCATATATATATATACAAGAATTTTTCGTTTTAAGATAAAAGGTAGATAATTTAAATCACATAATATTATATTGATTGAAATTATCTATAAATAATTTACATCACATCTAATCCATAGTGGTTATTCTAATATTTTACTTATGACATCCATATTGTGGTTAAATTTTGTGTTTTAAACTTCTCTTCTTATGTATGAAACCACAATAAAAGAACACAATATCGAGAGATTCATGTTTCTTGTAAATTAGGTGATATTAGTGTGTAAATGACCATGACCGCTACTGATTTTATAGCCTGACTCAAGATACGTTGAGATGAATACTAACTGCGCAATAAATACATACAGATATAAGAAAATAAACCCAAAATCAATATAAGTAAAGCAATTATGAGGTAGCGATCAATTTCCAAGATTTGTCAATCACATTTATCCTAATGAGTAAGGCCGTTTACTTTGTTCCTATGCAGAAATCTATAAAGTAATAATAGGGGGTACAGTCATTGCCAGCTCTCTGGTGTACGTGGTATGGATGTCACAATACGACTTCAACCTTAGATTTCTGAAAACAGGGGAAGAGCAGATTAAATTCTATATCTGTTAGATGTTTGTATTGTTACAGTACGCCCATGTCCGTTCGTCAAACAAAAAAACTGTGTATAACTAACTATTAATTAACGTAGTTTGTATGTACCCAGGTTGCACTACCGACACGACGTATCCACACAGAGCGTACAGAAATATTTAGATCTGTTTTGAACTTGCAGAATCCTTGTACCCAGTTATGATCAATGACAGCGTGAGTCAGAACGCTTCGACATCTGCGCACTGATGTATTCTCTAAATATAGGCACAGAGAGCGTCTGTTTAATTATACCTACCACTTGCAAGGGACCCGCAATGTAAATTTAGGATTTCTGTCTACTTTGTGTTATGGTTCTGCTTTGCACTCTGGATCACATTCGAATTATATTTTCACTAAAAAGCAAGGCACATTATAAAGCAACATTTATATTAAAAAATAGTTACACAACAACATTGAGCGTTAATCATAAAAGATATTGGTAACCTTTTGATACAGTACAAACACTTGCAAGAAATGGTAGCTTAGTAGTAGTAGAAAGAAGATATGTAGGTAGGAGCATAGTTAGTTTTTTTTTAAATTTAAAATTTCCCTAAGTATTTTTTATGAGACTAAATCAGGTTAATCTTTTCATTAATATGTGCAGAGAACAAGTAACATTATCACAAAAAAAAACCTGACCGAATTTTACTGACACCTTACATGTCCATCAAGCCTCTAGGGTGTTGTAGAGCCACATAACATATATATATATACAAACGTAACTCTCCTCCTTACATAGTCTGGTAACAATTACTCAACCACAATATTTATTGTTTTGAAATTAAAGTTATAGTATGTTACTTTTAGCCTAAGAGGTATATTGGTACATAGTGGTAGAGCCATGCTTAGGCACAAATGGGCTGGCTCGACCAGTGCAATACCATTCCTTACTGAAACTGGTTGTGAAACAACACTTGCGTTGCATTTCCCCGAAATTAATGAGGTTTCTGGAGGCCCACTTGACGGCACTCCTCATTCCCTTCCCCTCAGCCACCCTCTAATTTTCCCGTCCCTGCATCTCTGGGACCTAAACCCACTTATTTTACTGGGGCTGCATAAAAGAACATGTATGTTTATAACAACCAAAAAAAACTAGCCATTAAGTTGCCATTAAGTTGTTAAAGCAACAGAACAAATTAATACTGTAGTTTTGTATGTCTCATGACAGCCATTTATAAAAAAAACTATGTATTTTGACCCTGTTCTTGGAAATAAAGATTATTATTATTAGTATTTATTATTTAGGTCTAGCAGCTGAAGTGATGCAATCCCTGTATTTGTACCAAAGCCAATTAATCAAACTCCTTCTTTACAACAATTAGGTTATTTTAACTATCAGAAGCATGGTAACATCCAATAAATACTATTCATATTTAAGATTTAAGGGAAAAGAGATCCAACCTACCCTACCTAAGGATTTGAGCAATAAATAATTAATTACAAAATTTACAACCTAGTATTTTTTAATGTTCCATAAGGATTCTTTTTATCAATTAACAAATTCACATAGATATTTTTATTCCAAACTCACATCAGTTTTGCCAGATCTGATACAACCTAGCCCATTGCACAGTATCTGCTTGAAGTTGAATACCAGGACACCTGTATACATAACATGCTGCTAACATTAAGTTTAATTATAAAAACTATTATGACATCTATTGTTTGACTTTTGGGATATAAGCCTGAGCAAATGTATGTTTGCAGGTTATGATAATTTTTATTACAATAATATTTTTCACATGTTTTCCACTTCAACTTCCACTACTTCCATTTCACACTCATTTCAATGATACACTCTGAGCTGATGGTAGCAGGACCAAAAAAAGTGTAATAAGACCTTATTCTGATACTTTTTGCCATAGTTACAGCCGTGTATGAACTTCCTTAAGACCGGGGTCTTTGGTTGACCTTAACCCCATACCTATTTTTAAACTAAAAATGACTTCACAAAAGTCTTAATACTTGAATTAAACTATAAGGTAATGTTTTTTTATAGATTCCAACTATAAACATATTTAACATAGACAGAAAAACAAAAATGTTTCATTATGCTTTAGTAGGTTTAACACAACACAATAATACACCTTACATTTCCACATAATAGAAAACTGTAGACAAGAAAACAATAATAGTAGAATATGATGAGATTCAAGATTTTTTAACATATGGTGCTATCATTTATCTATTGTTACAGATATTGTATATTTAAAACAATTTTCAACACTATTAAAAAAAATCATTAACTACACTAATAACAAAACAACAATATTTATTTTGAAAATTTTGGAGGCTTTGATATGGTAAATTTTATACATGTTCTTCAAAAACCACTAGAATTTGTTTATGTATTATTTTACAAACCTGTTATATACCATACAGATTAATTACAAGATTATATATAAGGTATTTGTAAGCAAGACGTTTTAATTAGATTTATTGTGCAAATGCTGGTAACAATATGAAAAGTCAAATCGTTCTTAATTGGGCGCATTGCAGAGTTGGACGGTTTTTTTACTGAACCATATATATATATAATTGATCTACTGAAGATTACATGGATGTTATGCACATCGAAACGAGGACGTTCCATCCCGCCTACAATCATAGCTAACTACCAACATAGTGACAAACATCAACACAGGAATATAAATCAAAACAAAATTTAACTCACCAAAATGACGACGCTAGATAAGAAATAAACTGATAAAATAAACTTCACTTCATTATTTATATCACTGTATTGAGATAATAGACGAAATTCATAAACATACAACACATACGTCACTCAGAAGTCAGCCATTTTATACATTAGTTTTTTTTTGCAGGGTAACAATTGCTCTGGCAAAGACATTCCACATTTATCCTAATTAATATAGAATCATTCAATCGTTTTATGTAGCTAATGAAAATCAAATCAATGAAAACGTAACGTATTAAAAACATATATAAATTTATGCATTACGTTGTAATTGTAATATTACAACAAATTTTAACTAGCATAGTAAATAAAAACTTCTGAGGCATCTGAGAATACTTCTTCTTCTTCTTATATTCTTGTCCTTGTCAAGGCAGTCGTGGTCAAGCATGTTCTTTAGATTTGCGCTTTGCAGTTTTATAACCCTCCCTTTTGTTTCTTGCCTATACTATTATTGCTCTCGTTTTCATAGATACTCGCCTTGGTTAAGACAGGGTGGTGATAAGTGTGGCCGCAGGCGGCTGGGACGGGGTTTTCGACGGGGCGACGTCCTCATGTGCCTGGACACCGTCTAATTGAGGGACACACGAAGGTGATGGCCGCGCTTTTGCGGGCAGGCGCTTGGAGGGGTCCGGATGTCTTACTAAAGTTGTTCCCGGACTCCTCCTACTTCAGGCGCAATACGGCCCACCGTGTGGTTTTAGTCGGTTCGTTTCCGACACACCGTCCCATTGAAAGCCCCGGTGGGGCTACGGCCTGTGGAGGATTCCACAGGTCGTCGCCCTCGTAAAAAAAAAAGGGTGGTTTAGGGCTTTTACCTAGTCAATTAATATGTTGTGTAAGTACTTAACAACACGTATCTTAGACAGGATAATCAACCTCAAAAATGGATTAACAACTACTAATATGAAAATATTAGTGCAAGCTCTGCTTAGTTTGGAATCAGACAAGTTATTATTATTATAAGCATACTCTTTATTCGTCAAACAAACATATGAATTACATTTTTAAATATTAAATAAAAAACAAACTATCTTTAAAAATATAAAAATAGTATCCCACTGGTATACGGGACAGGGACCAAGCTATATTAGAATAAAAAATTCCTGTATTAGATGCATGTTTATTTACATATACGGGTTTCAACAATTTCCAACACTATTAAAGAGTGCATCGTCCGGTACCGTCGCGGCTTAATGACTTACTCCTTGAAAAAGGATTCGTGTCGAGACCGAAACTAGTAAGGCATTCCCGAAATACACACGTGAGTAAAACCGTATATTTAAATAAATAGGGACCAAGCTATTGGTGGTTAGGGTTCCAGAGACAGGAACCGCCTCACAATACGTGCCGTATCTGAAGGACTGCCTTTTGCATCAGGTCCTTAACCCTAACGTAGCTACAAAACCTGAGCCTCCGAAGGAGTTGGTCGAGGCTCTTAGCAATCATCCCATGTGCTGATATGACTATCGACACAATAATTGCTGAATCCACATCCCACATATCGACAACCTCATGGGCTGGATCCGAATATTTTAATTGTTTTTCTTTTCAGCATTTATGAGAATGTCGTCATGGGTAACAGTAATATTAACAATAATTGCTCGGCGCTCTAAACGATCTATCACCACTATGTCAGTTTTATTGGCAACAATAGTCCTGTCAGTGATGATAGATCAATCCCAGTATTTTCAAGAACTGGATCGGGCAAGGTTATATCTAAGAGCAACTTGCTGATGGACTATCCTGGCCACTAGGTTATGTCTATGCAAGTACTCGCCGTTGGCAAGACGAGAACAACAGGAAGTTATATACATGGGAGTTTCTCCGGGACAATGACATGCCCGACAAATGTCAACTGTGCCGTCCTTCAGAATATGTCTCCCATAGTTGTTCGTCATAACAACTTCATCTGTAATTGCATAGATAAAACCTTCAGTGTCTCCGAAGAGATCACCGAAACTAAGCTAAACCACAGATGATAATAAATCTACATTGGGCATGTTAAAGCCCGATAAAAACATCCATGCAGCTCTTTGCTCTTCCATATATCCCTACGATCTGTAACATCAAGTACTGCAGGTTCGTGCCAGTTCTCTTTACCTAAACCAGGCGGTGTAAGTCCGTTATCAACTGCTACCACATTCCGGTGTACCTCCACGTTAACGGAGAGAAAGTACTATTTATCTAAAGTTGTATACCAAGACCCCCACATTTCCGCGGGATATATAATCTCATTACTGATGAACGTCGATGGTGCATTCGGTACATAGTTAGTAGTGTACGGACTCTTCTATCCAGGGCATCTAATTCAGTCTGAGTCCATCTAAGTACGCCAAAGTAGTAGGTTAGGACTGGTATGACCCAATCGTTATAGGCTTACACATTTATTACACCCCTACAGACTTTTTAATACTTTTTTCAGGTGGCCAAAGAACCTTTAGATTGCTTCATAGTCAATTCATTTATACCCAACGACTGCGACATACCTAGATACTTGTTCGTTTCATTTGCGGAAAGACGTCTTAAGTCTGTGGAATCTTAAAGATCAATCCCTTCGGATTCCACAATCTTGCCTTTCTTTACATGCATTTAACTTCACCAAATTCCATATTTGGTAAGTAATTTAATTAATTGAAAATTGTTGCACGCAAATTTTTTCAAATCATCCATGAAAAGGAGGTGGGAAATTACCTGACCTCCCCTTCGCAAACGCTAGCCAAGCGCTGAGCCCTCCAAAATATGTAGTACTAAGAGGATTCAAAGCTAAACAGAACCACAAGGGATTCAAACTGTCACACTGAAATATACCTCTCTTGATCTATTATTATTATCTCTTTATTCTAGTTAATATAGATCTAAATTACATTTTTAAATGTGCAATATAAATATAAAATACATTTAAATATATAAAAAATAGTAGACCACCGACATTGGGTACATTGACCAAGACACCGGTGGTTAGGGCTCCAAAGATAGGAACCTCCTCACATTGCGGGCCGTGTCAAGGAGAACTTCCTCCGCTGCATCTGTCCACTGCATCAGTCCCTTGATATAACCATCTAACGAGAGCCTCTTAAGGTGTTGGTCGAGGCTCTTAGCGTTTAATCCGTGAGCAGAAATGTACAATATTATTATTAATATTATTTAAATTGAACATCACTGTTTGTCCCATTGCCTGTCAAATATGTCAGATGTCAGTTATCTATTGTGTCTCATAAGTTTTGATATTAGTATTCTGTGATTGAGTTAAACGTTCTGTGGTATTTTGCTATTGAAATGTAGTGGAAGTAGATTTAAGGAACCGGTGCAAATTTTGACTTTAATATATTTTAAAGTGATAACTTTGGATTTCTTTGTATTTTAATGTATAACCTATTGTCTCAGAATATCTTTTCCGAATTCATTATACTATAACAACATGGAAGAAACCAAGAAAGGTCAATCAGCAACTGTTGAAGAACTTAGAATCAAAGGCAATGAATGCGTTAAAGATGGAAAATTTATTGAGGCTGTTTTGCACTATACTCAAGCTATTAAAATGGACCCAAATAATTACGTTTTATATAGTAACAGATCATTTGCATTTCTGAAATTAGATCAACACTATCTAGCTCTGCAAGATGCTAATGAAACTGTGAGGATACAACCTCAATGGGCTAAGGTATTGTGAAAGTTATGATCTCATATTTATTTTCAGAAGTGGTTGTGGGTTAAAACAAATGATAGTCTTTGTAATTATAATTACAGGGTTATTTTCGTCGTGCAGAGGTAGAAGCAGCTAGTGAACTATTTGATGAAGCTATTATATCTTACACAAGAGCGCTGCAACTTGACCCACATAATGTTAAAGTAATGGAGTCCATTAAAAGCATCACAGATTCCCAAAAGAAGAAAATCAGAGGTGTTTTTAAGTTACTTTTTTGTCAGCAAGTCATTTTTGATATTTTATGAAAATAAAAGAAATAGTTTTACTAATAGAGCCATTATACTCCTGCAACTATATGTTTTATTCTTATTAGTGTGTGATGTAGATGTAATTAAGAATTAAGTGTTTAAGATAGTCTTTATTATGACATACAAAGGAATTGTACACTTATAATAACATTTTTATCTGATTTCCAGATAACCAAAACATCGTTTGGATTTGTACCTGTTTGGGACTAGCTTTAGGAATAGCTGTTGTTGTATTAGATTATACTTTAACCACTAATCCTACTTTAGAGGTTTGTATGTTTACTCTGAATTCTGTAAAAAATTTACTTTTTATCACTGATAAGAAGTCAAGACTTTCAAGGTTTTCTCACATGTTTGAGTTAGAAAGATAACAACAAAATTACAGTTAAGACATCCAAATTGGTACAATTAACAGATAGCCTAATTCTAAGTATTGACCTTATCTATTGTTAAATGTAAAAAAAAATGTATGTAAGTTGATGGGCTAGCTGGGTAAAACCATAGCCCATCAACTTCCAGTATTCATCTATTCTATAAAAAAAAAATTGTATGTCACTTCACTCATATATCCTATCATCGTCATTTAAGAAAATGTAAAAAATTTCGACCCTAGACCATTTCTTCAGATACTGTGTTCATGTTTAAGAATTTTCATGTTTAAGAATTTTGCAACTTTGGTACTTCAATTTGCAAAATGAAATATTGCATTACAATGTTTTGAAGTTAATCATAAAAAAAAACAATATGAAATGTTATATTAGATTTTATTTTATTTGAAATGAAAGTGTGTTTGAATTGTTTGGATGTGCATTCTCCGCAATGCCTCAGAAATTATTTGACATGACGAGGCTAGGAATGTTGAGGGAGAACTTCTCCTCACAAGCACAATTACAGTTATAGAAATAAGAACTTTACTCAATTTTCACTCTTACACTCAGCAAACTTTGGAGAGAGAATGCGGTTTAATGATATCTTATAACTAAGTAATGTTTTGAGGGGCTGTCTTTATATTACTTTCATGGATAATCCTCTAAAAGTTATTTTCATGTTTAGTTGAAATACATATATATTATTTTACCTTTCAGAACCCGTTCAGCATGATATCATTTTCATTTGCGCTGGCAGGGCTTGGATGGGCTATAGGAAAGACTGTAACATTGATGGGCACATGGAGTGCAGGAAAATCATTGCAACCACCAGATGACTTAGGTAATTATTACTGTTTTGTTAATTATTTCACTAATTTATTGAATGTATTATAGAAGAAAAAATTAAACTATCTGTTTTCCTTAGTTTTTATAAAGGATATATTATTATGATGGACATACTTTATGTACCAACAAATATCACACTCATTTAAATTGTATAATTATAAATAATAACATAAAGTTTGTCTCCAAATGGATTAAGTATCTATAATAATCTTGACACATCTCACATACGGCCGTCTGATCCCAAACTAAGCAGAGCTTGTACTATGGTAACCAGATAGCTGATAACCATATTTATATACTTCTAAATACATACATATTATAGATAAATTACACCCAGACACAGAACAAATGATCATGCTCATCACACAAATATTTGTCTTGGATGGGAATCGAACCCACAACCTCTGGCTCACGAGTCAGGGTCACTATACACTAGACCAACAGGCCAGTCATTATGTCTACACTCAGTATGACTACATATTTAGTTTCTTTTAGAATTTGAATGCAAAGTTTTTATTAATAAACATTACAAGTAAATTATTGTACAGGTATAAAAGAAAAAATCGAAAATTAAATTGTATTATTAAAATGATGTTGAACAACTTTTAAGTTACAAAGATTTTCGAGAAAAAAAATCTCTGAAGCATGATTACAGTTTGAATGTAATTGGGTTGGTTGGTAAATAACTTACAATAACTTTTTCTTATCTTCTACGCTTAATCACTAATTTAACTAGATTATAGAGAGGTCTAGCCTCCTTCGACAGAGGCTGCGCCAGGATACTATTATATCACTTTACCACTCGGTCGCTAGGAGGGAATTAAGTCCCGCCTGCCACCACTGCGACTGCAGTGAGGACTCGGCTCAACATACGCTCGCGGATTGCCCCGCTTGGGCGGCGCAGCGTCGGGTTCTCACTGCAGTAATCGGAGCGGATCTCTCGCTACCGGCCGTCATACGCTCCATGGTCGGTATCGACAGG
This sequence comes from Tyria jacobaeae, assembly GCA_947561695.1. Classification (NCBI taxonomy): domain Eukaryota; kingdom Metazoa; phylum Arthropoda; class Insecta; order Lepidoptera; family Erebidae; genus Tyria; species Tyria jacobaeae. The sequence goes on from OX387221.1 coordinate 7,930,827, forward strand.
AATTTTACCGCGGTCGCAACCTTCTGTGAAGAGGTCATCTCTCAGAAGGAGGCGGCGGAGAGGGCCCGGGAGAACGATCTCCACTCGGACCCAATTCGTCGCCAGCGAACCGGGCGGCGTAGACGCGCTTACCAGCGCCTCATGCCTCCCTGAGTGTGGCCGCGGGTGGTCGGTACGGGTTTTCCCTTCCATCCGCCATATGGCCAGCCGCGAGGGGGTGACGTCTGCGTGTGTCTGGACGTCACCTTATTGATAGGTTACCCGTAGGTGGTGCCCGCATAGTGCGGGCAAGCGCTAGGAGGGGTCCGGATGGCTTAATAAAGCTGTTCCCGGATACACCTCCTATTTAAAGCGCAGCGTGGCACACCGTGTGGTTTTAGTCGGTTCGATTCCGACACACCGTTTCATCGAAAACCCCGGTGGAATGACGGCCCGAGGGGGTTTCCACACGAAAAAAAAAAAAGGATACTATTATATCTGACCATTTTCTTTAAATCAATATGGTATTCAAACAACAACTTTTGCCTTTCATCTTCATTTCGAACATTCCGCTAGAACGTGATGTGCGTTTTCTCTTATTCCACACTCATTACAATTCTGAGAAAAACATTTGCCCATTAAATGCCTTACAGCAGTAACAATATCAAGCCTAGACAAGTCGGATTGGCCAGGGTGACTTGCTAAGACAGGGTTGGATTGTCTTATACCATATGCCTATAACCAGTGACCTTTCATTAAAGTGCACTTTCCACCTCTCTAAAAATCTGTTTCTAACTAAGTATAAACAATCACAGTAAAAGGGCACACAGGGGAAATTAATCCCGTTTGTAAGGTCATCTTTGGCCAAGCGGTGGACTTCTTCGTTACCTGGTATGCCAGTATGTGAATGAATCCATTGGATTTTAATAGTTATAGCATTTTCTGTTAATTTAATAAGCGCATTCAGAATTATGTAGGCTATCGGTGCTCCTTGAATTATCGAAGTGCACCGAGCCAAATGTAGAATCGCGTTTTTTGAGTCTGTCAAGATGACGTAATTGCAGATTCTACGTATGAAATTGCTTCTGGTATCGCGATTCACTCGACCACCATTATGGATATGTCAATATCGACCAATAGTTGAGAGAAATAATTAATTTTAAAGATCAAACCAGGCAACACCGCAGTATACATTTTGGTCTTTTGAAGCATCTGAATAAATCTTGTAAAAGTTCTCTTTTGTGTACGTGTTTTAAATTTATAATACTGTACTGGCGTTTTGGCTTATCAGACTTAATATAAGGTTCCAATATCGAAGAAAGATCTACATTACTAACCCTCGTGTTGAACAGAAACATTTCTAATAATAATATCAATATCAACTCATTAACATGTTTGACCCAACGTAAGGATCGGTCCAACCAGAGACCCAAATATTTAACTAAATCTACCACTTCTAATTCCCTACCGTCTATGTTTTAAATTAACAGTTTCTCGCCAATATCCTCTATTAAAAATACATATTTTACTCTTAGAAGGAGACATCTCAATCCCAATTGGAACTAGTAATTTATTGAAACTATTCAATGCTATTTGTAGCTGCGAACTACACTCTTTCAATTGGTTGCCGAATTTGTACAAAACAAAATCATCTGCGTATTGTGATATAAATACACTGTTTATATTTTTGCATATATTTATTGTGGTGCTATATTGAAGAGTAGGGGCGACAGCGCATCGCCCTGGGCCACCATCGGCAGACCACGACATTTACTTTTACAAATATAATGTCCATCTACTTGAATCGTTAAATATCTCTCTTTTAAAGAGTTCCACAAATACTTACACATTAAACAACTGATACCAAGTTGCTGCTGACATTATATGAGTTACCAATATCGATGAATGCAGCTACGGGTAAATGATTACGCGAGAAACCGGTTTGTATTCTTGCGATTAAACATAAGATTATCTAATGTCGAACGGTTGCGTCTAAAACCCATGGTTTTATTATATAAAATATATCTTTTTCAATAAACCATTCTGCTCGTTTCGCTAAAATTCTGTGAAAGGTTTTACAGACAAATGAAATGATCGATAGTGGTCGAAGCGAGTTAGACATCCATATATGATGATCTGGTTTAGGTATAGCTACTATTTTTATATCACGGCACTGTCTAGGGAAAAAATAAAATGCATTGAACAGTTTCAACAATATTTCCTTTCCATTGTCGAGTAAGTATTGAAGCATTGAACTCACAGGCACAATTAACCGCCCTTTTTCCTCACCCTGTTTGTTTATGTTAACTGTGGCTTATCTACTGTTTTGTTTTTAGTTAAGTGGGTACTTTAGCAATAAACTAAACACTTAACCCTTATTTCGACCCTTAAACTTGTATCGCCGAAGCGTTTTTAGAATTTAGTCTCTGTTTGGCATTGTTGCAGTAACGTTACATTGATTACATTTCTTGTTCTTGTCTGCTATCGTGTACGAACATTGTTTAATTTGAGTTTTTAGTGTACGATTATTGTGTGACTGAAAAAAATGCCACTGGATGCAACTGGTGCTGCTAGGGCAGTGACTTTAGCTGACGCTGGGTATAGCCAACGTCGCATCGGTCGTACGCTTGGTGTACCTCGAACTACAGTGCGGGATGCCATCAGACGCTTTCGGGAGACTGGTTCATATACGAGAAGGCCAGGTCAAGGCCGACATCGGTGCACCTCGGCTCTGGATGACCGCTTTGTTGTCAGTAACGTGCTAAGAAATCGCTTTTGCACCGCTACTGAAGCGCGCACACGTCTGTTTAAGGTGAGAAATGTCACTGTAAGTGAACGTACGATAAGAAGAAGACTGGCTGAAAGGAATCTGAGAGCTTTTCGTCCAGCTCGCGGTCCACAGCTGCTTGCACAGCATCGTAGAGCAAGACTTGCCTTTGCACGAGAATATGCTGACTGGACTACGGAACAATGGAAGAACGTACTGTTCTCAGATGAGAGCAGAATAGCCTTAAGGGGTCCAGATGGATCAGCGTGTTTATAGGCGCCAAAATGAACGGTTTGCTCCATGTGCAATAATCGAAACCGTGGGTTATCAGGGAGGATCCATAATGGTTTGGGGAGGTATCTCTTACGAGGCTCGTACCGATCTAGTGGTGTTTGATAGAGGCAGTGTGACTGCTCAAAGATACGTGGAGGAAGTCTTACAAGACCACGTCATACCTTTCGCACACTTTATTGGTGAAAACTTTAAATTTATGCACGACAATGCTCGATGCTATACCGCAAGATCCGTCACTCAATACCTCGATGAGGTCGGGATTCAAGTTTTGCCATGGCCGTCACGCAGTCCCGATCTTAACCCAATTGAGCACATTTGGGACAACCTAAAAAGACGTATTCGAGCAAGAATATCTGCTGCTGCCCTGCGACCTTACAAGAGCTCAAGACGTCTGCGATAGAGGAGTGGCATAATATCCCTCAGTCGGATATTCAAGACCTCGTAGATGGATTGCCAAACCGACTACAAGAAGTCATCAGGGCCCGAGGTAGTAATACTCATTATTAAAATTTAAATAAAAAGAAAGCGGAAGATTTTTTTCAAAATTAATGTCATCACATTTTCATGCAATTTTTTTGCAAAATCGATTTTTGGCATATTTTTTTTTATTAAACGGTTTTGTTTAAAGACTTTTGTGATTTTATTTATCCTTAATGGCTGCTTTTAACATAACTTCCATCAAATGTGGTCAAAATTTTCCGACTACTGAAAATTGAAAGAAATACAAGGTGGGCGGGTAATTGTGCCTGTGAGTGTATATTGTCACATCCGGGCGCGGTATCCTAATGGCGTAAGCAGGTATTTAATTCTTGCCCAGTAATTAGCTCATCCAGACTAGTTTTAATTTGCATGAAAAATGTGTCACTAGGAAGGTGTGTAGTCCGGTGTTAGGTTGCCGATGTTAATAATACATAATTCTTTTTGTTGTTAAATAATGTAAAAGATCTATCTCGCAACTGTCGCATTAATTTTTGTATCTAATTTTTTCTTGTAGTGAAGTTAAGTTGTCGGGCGTGGGATTACGTCGGAGTTTGGTTAGAGTGAGACGGCTTTCGGCCACGTGTTTGATAGGGCCGGACCCCAATAGGGCTTAGGTGAAAAGTTGCTAGTGGGATTGTTATTGATGATGTAAGGAATGGAATGACCCGCTGCTATATTTATGCAAGTAATGAATTTATTATTTATTATGTACCGGTTGGTGTCGTAATTAAATCCGAAGTTACAGAAAGCTTCAGTCAAGATATCCCTGTATTTCAACCAATTTGCTTTTTAAAATTGCGGGAGGTAGTGTTATTATAACTTTTCTCCACGTATGTTGTAACTTTAATAACAAGGTGATCGCTACCTAAGTTTTCGTTAATTGTCTTCAAGTTGAATTTAATAGCGATATCCAATGAGGCCAGGCTAAGTCCGTTGAATATTGTTGTGTGACGTACACATGCCACGTACTGGGAAGCCTTAAACATGCATCAAAAAAGAGAGCACGCATCCACTCGCACCGCGTACCAAGCGGCGATTGAACTAGTAATGCGTTCCTCACTCGTGGGTTGCCTCATTTGAGGTACTCGTGACAGAAAATTTAAAGAGTTACTCAAATTTTGACATTGAACCACCTCATTGTGTACATATATACATTATATTACAGTTAGTAGATAAATGAGTGAGGGTGTGAGTGTCGATTTGCGAGTAAATGAACCATTAGCTATTATGAATTTATTGTATACTGTTGACATTTATTTAAACTAGCTGTTCCTCGTGGCATGCGGCATCACTGGAGTGTTGCTCAAAATTATGAATTATGAGATAGTATGAACGTGTGAAGTTCCGTAGCATATTATTTAGATAATGGAGAAACATAAAAATCATAACACGAATTTGAAAGCAATAAATATTACATACCCATTATTATGCATTTACGAATAAAGTTGGTAATTGAGTGTCATATTTTGTTTATTTAGGTGCTTAAACCTTGTGAGTGAAAGATAATGATGTGTGTGAGAGAAACGACAATAAGACTTAACATACTGAGGCCAAACCTCGCTTATTTGACGCGCGCTGCGTGTGAGTTGAAAACTAGCCGCTCACGTGTCAAGCAAATCCTCACCTCAAATGAGGTGTGCCTCGCGAGTACCTCACGAGGTACAATGAGGTACTCCCTCATCCTCATCTAAAATTGTCAAGTTACCCATTACTAGAATGAACGCTATCCGCGCGACACCTCGTTTTTATACGATGCGTAATTTATACTCACGCGCACAGACAGCGAAAACTGCAACTTATCTGATTTGTTACCTACACATTGATTATTGTAAATATAGAATTAGAAATGTTATTGTTAATATTGTGCGGTAAACTAACTACGTTACTTAATGATCAAAAATATACATATAACTGGCACACTTTTAATGAAATATAAGTCGATTCCAACCATTCCTTGGTGTTTCACTTCAATAGCTACGGTTCAAGGACTAACCAGTCTGGCCAGTTTACATAGGCACCTTTCCTTGCTCCTAGTATTATCTGCTTAGCTACGGTTTGACTGCTTATACAGCCTGGCAGGCTAAGTAGATATGCTCACCTAGATCAGCCAGCTGGCACACGCAGGGAAAGTACTTTAACTTATCGGGTCAGCTACCCCAAGAGTTGATCCCGAAAGTTGTTTACTAACTTAATACGCTTCGGAAAGTTACTATTATTCAAGTATTCATTTCTTACTATGCACTATACATTTGTATACCACGCGTGTTTGTTTTCTGCGACCATTTGGTATGATGCCCGTTAAAATCGCCAAATAGCTTTGCTATCCAGGTGACTAAACAAATGCTCCCAGCCTGCTCCACTGCTTGGGTGTAGGTTAAAATTGTAGAGAATCAGTTCATTATGAATTTTGTGCAATTATTTATTATTATTATTATTTTATGGACTCTCTCTCGCGTGTATATTCAACGCAGAGATTTTGCCAATGTCAAGTATTTCTAGAGAAAAAAACAGTATAAAAATATGATCGCCATGTTGGTCGAAAACCGTCATCTACCGTGCAATTATTCATCTCACTAACATTTTACAGCAATCAACAATGATGACATTTTAATGACGTTGAAGTTTTAAAGTTATGATAAAATAAACGATAAAAAGAAATTAGTTACACTGCAATATGGCGAGTACGGAGTACGTTTCTAAGTTAGTTGCATGCCAATTTCAATATAATGGATGTTTGACAGGTGTCGTTCTCATCAGATCCTTCTTTAAATTCGGAAACAGATAATAGTCACTAACAGGTCTGAACTGTAGATTTATTCTTTTGAAGCCACGTTCTCGCACAGTGACCTTGGACGGACCGTGTGAACCGGGTAGTTGTCGTACACCTAATAACACTCCGCCTGTAAAAGTGTAAACTAAGCTAGCCCCTTTTTTAAATGGGTCCTTTAAATTAACCGTTTGACGCTGCCGTTATTCTTTTATCCCTTACATATAGATCAATAAAATTGGCATTCTTTTCTGCAGCAGCAGCAGCGACTTTAAAGTTCGTGTTTTTCTACCTTTTCTTCAATGAAACTAACGGGCCCGCCCGAGCAAGTGTTGTCTTGAAAACTTTCCTTCCTTTCCTATTTTAACACATTCCTGCTTACCTCAGTATGTCAAAAAACCTTAGACCGCTGCGTAATATACGTATATTGTTTTTACAGCACTGGCAGTGCGGCGACATATACTGATTCACTTTACCACTTTTGAGTGATGCATAATGTAAATAGGAACTATCTCTTCGCTGATGATTTGTTGTTTTTTCCAAAGCAATTAAAATCAGCAGGGTTTTGAATTTTTTCAATTATTGTGGCGTCAGTCAGTAATTTCAGCAGTCTTCTTTTTACTGTATCATAAATAAGTGAAATTGCATTTATATCCTTAGACAGTATGTTGTATCTGAGATGAATACTTACAACCTGCATCATAATCAATCATCTCGGAACCGATTATACATTAAACTTGTTTGTAAACAAGGGTGTTCATGATATAACAGGTAAAGACAAAACAGTTAAAATCTATTTTTCCCTGTTTGTAAACCGATTTCCCTTTTAATTATGTTTCTTATTTCCTGTTTCTTTTGCAGCAATTGTTGAGCTTAAGTACCATGGCAAAATAGAAAAAACAAATTATGACTAGACTAGCCGCAAATTTAGATTGATTAACTAAATGTAACAATAATGATTATCTTGTGTTTATGTTGTTAATAATTATAGTTTAATAATTACAGGTATGAATAACAGTAGTCAAGAAAAAGATGCGACAGCACCAGAGAAGAAAACAAAATACAGTAAGGCACAAGCAAGACAAAGATATAAGCAGGGGAAAATTTAGTTATAAGACTTTTACAGTTTATTTGGTACATTTTTTTATAACAGATTTTTAGATCATAAGCGTGTATCAATTGCTTGGTGAGGGGTGTTGTGTTGTTAAAGGTACTGCTAGTCTAAATAGATATGCTCGAAAGCACCGTGTTTTAAAGACTTAACATAAAAGACATTTTAAATATTTTTTCTGAATTGTTGAAATCCCAAATAATAAAGGTTTTAATAAAATATTTAAAATTTCCTGAAAATTTAATGCATGTTTAGTATGTTTAAATATTTATGTTAGTTTTGTACTTAGAACATATTATTTGAATTTATGTTTAATACTGAAATCTATAAACATTTGTTTACAATCACTATTCCTATATTCTGGATGTTTTTTAAATTACAAAAACAAAATACATATATCCATCGTTTTTAATTTTGTAACATAAAAAGGTAAATTAAAACATAAAATAAGGGAGAAATACTTTATTGATCCTAGTGTAAAATGTATTTCGAAAATTCCAGAATACAATATTATATCCTTTGAATAAAATTCTTGGTCTCATACCTTATACTTAAAATAAGTTCAACATGTACGGAATAAAAAAAACTGTACAACAATAGGGTACCTACATTTACAATAAATGACTAAGGTGTCCAAATTTACAGCACATGTCTGACATACAACATAGATCCTTATAACGTAATCGTACATCCGAAAATGGAAGATATTAATACAACTTTTGGTGCCAGTTCACCAATAACAGTAATATAGAGGTTGTTTTGTTGCATCTGACATTAGTACCATGGCCTTTAAGAAATTAAATAACGTAATTTAAAAATCGGAACTAAAAGCCACCGAAAATATAATATCAAACAAACCATGGATAAACTTTTCATAGACTTTATACCCAAAGGCAAAATTATGCGACAGTGATAAGGTACTATTCTTAGAACGGCACCTGGGTATAACATAAGGTAACGAACAATGTTTTACACGTACTACTAATATTTATTGTATTGTAGAGTTGCACTTCGGTGTTTAAAATTACCGTTCTTTCTACAAAAGATATGTCAGTCGCTATCGGAAATTGCCTTCTTTCTTCGTTTAGCCTGTTTGGGTTTCACTATCTCCTCTTCCTGAAAAGTAATAAATGATTCTATTTTAAGACAGAGTACATTAAAAAGATAGTAACCAGATTTTATTAGATATTATGCAAGGGTATGCCGGGTTCACATATTTTTATATACAAAAAGGTCAAACTGTACTTCGGCCCGGGTACATCTTTAGTCCTCTATTGTAAAACAATAGGAAAACGTGTGATACTATAAAAAGTATGGTAGGTAAGAATGTTTATTTTTTTTTAAATAAAGACGGGAATGAAAAGAGGAGAGGGAGAGTTGGGCGTCCGGAGACCTCACTAATTTCAGGGTAATCCAACACGAGTGTTGCTTCACAACCGGTTTTCTGTGAGGGCGTGGTATAGCACCGGTCGAGCCGGGCCATTCGTGCCTAAGCATGGCTGTACCACAATAAAGTTCTGGAGTTAAGCCTTACAAATGAGTAGACAGAGAAGATATTTTTTTTGCTGCCAATTTTTATAGTATTGCTTATTGCAGGTATTCCTTTCCTAGTTACGTCAAATACATTTATTTACCTCACTATCTTCGTTTGATGAATGCAGGTTTTGGTTAATCGGTAATGAATTCGACACTAATTTTCTGGCCCGCCTTGATGTCGGCAACTCCTCTTCCCATGCCAAGGCCAGTAATTCACTATATTGTCTCTGTAATGGTAAAACATAAAATAGTAATATGTATTATGAATGTAACTAAGATTTTTAGGAGTTTCTTTCTGAATGAGTAACACTTAACTTAAATAGTATAGTTCCTATGTAAGATGTTGGCTTACATGTATTTAAGAAGTTCTAATCTGTATGTTGCAGTACTCTATCTTAAATCAACTATTTAATAGTTTTTCAAATAAGGTGTTGATTTGTTAGCCGTGTGGTTCACGGTGGAGTAGAATAGGGCCAACCCATCTCTTCCCGTGGGTGTCGAAAACGGCTACTAAGGGTTGGACTGTTATCTATCAAACAGTATATATATATAGTCATACAGTGACGGCTATAGCGTTGCCCCGTCTTACGGACGTGGAATTAAATTATAGTTGACAAAAAGTACTGGTACTGGTATGAACATACTGGTAAAAGTTTTGGTATATTTCCCGTGTATGTGTAAATCCATTGTGTATGAAATATGGACAAGTGTGGTAGTCTTATTTATATGTAGGCAGAGTTCAGGTTTCCTTTCAAAAAATTTAATTATTACATTTTAGTGACATGTCAGTGTAGTTTTCAGTATAGGGTTATATATTCATCATATTACCACAATATTTGCGAAATTGAATTTTATAGGTTGTCGCATTGTTAAGTATGTTAATCAGATCGACACCCTTTTGTTTAGGCGACGTAGCGACACGTTATGATTTAAGTGTACTAATAATGGTCACTGTGAACCCAGACGGCTATGGGTGAATGCATTATTGATATAATTTTTTGTAATGTCTAATGCAAAATTTTTGGCCCCTAAAGTTTATGTATAAAATATACCAAGGGGGTAACCTAAATATAATTCACTATAGACAACCATTTACAGTATAAAACACATGAAATTCACAGTGTTCAACATGAAATATGCATATGTTTTTAAAAATCATTTAATATAAATGTGTTATATGAACTATCAATCCAATAAATAAGGGATAGATTTTAATACTGAAAATCCAGCTAGCCTGGTTGCTTTTAGACCCAAGATAAGAATAAGTTTGTAGAATTTTATTTGATCGAATTAAAACAAAAATGAGATTGAGACTGCATCATACGGTACATTCATACTTTGTTAATAAAGTCTAGGATTTATTCCAGTCTTAGACTTTACAAACAACAGAGACTGAGAACACCATAACTCATAAAACACTCATACTCATATTTTGTGGATTATACAGATGGGCCACAAATTAGTTAACTTGTTAAAAAATTAAAAAAAAAAAGACTTGTACAATGTTTTATCCCATGTGACAATTGAAGTCACAACCTTTACTCAGCAGTCAGGGTGACTAACTACTAGACCAACAGGCCAGTCAATATATTTTTAGTTTGTACAAGCTGGTTTGTTAGTTGAAAACATGATTTCATATAATGAAATGTCAGCAGCTATTAATATATCCTTACCCTTAAATTATCACTACTATTTGACTGTGCTTGCTGAAGCGCTTTTTGCATACACTCCATTTTAAACATTGACATGTCGTTTTGTTCCACACAGCATACTCTCATTTGTTCCAAATGCCCAAGCACCTATGGATAACAAAAGAAATAAAATACATTAAAATTTTTGTTTCACTGATAAGATTGATTACTTATTTGATATGTTACTTATATTTACCAGTTCAGCAGAAGGCGGAGCATTTGGTGGAATGCTATGTTTTCCAGGACGTTTTCGTTTATTGGGGCTTGTGCCTGGATACCTTGTGCTTAATAGTACTGAAAGTAAGTCGCCGACCTTATCTTCGTAATCTTGGCACCAATACATTAATGTGGACACTACAAAGGTATCTTCTTCCTCTACTGGTCGACAGAATAACTGTCGTACAACATCAGCTGTAGGCTTTTCTTGTTTTAACATCAAGAGTACTGATGTAAGTGCTTCTGAATGGTCTTTATAAGATAATTTAGGAATGATGGGTAAGACATCTTCTACTGATATATCATGGGCTGTTAGAAGTTGCCAAAGGCAATATTGTTCAAATGTTTCCCAGCCTAGACTAGTTTGCAGCATTGTTGTGATGTCGTCGGACTTGAACATCATTAGAGTACCTTGTAGCGTCAAACACACAAGCCTCTGTAACTGTCCCGCATCTAACGCCATTACAATGGCGTGGAGCAATCTTATATGGTTTTGTGCCTGATCTTTAAATTCTCTGTAAATATCTGGTATCAACCATACTAATACATTTGCATCACACTCCTGACATCTTTCAAAATCAAATGCTAAGCTATCAGCCAATTTTAACTCTAAATAACTACAATATTCTCTATACACCTCTGCTTTAAATTTAACATTTCTTCGTTTGGCAAGATCGCGTTCACTGCGTCTTTCTCGCTCATATGAAACTTTTAAATAAAACAGTAAACAAAATCCCACATTATGAAGAGTACTTTGACTGTGGATTTCTTTTAATGTTTCCATCATAAGTTTACGCTTTATATCTGGATCCTCGCCAGTAGCTGTTACCCCAGTAAGATATGAAAACATTGCAAACAGTGGTGAATCAAGAGATGCGTCGAGCTCTGCTTGAGATGGATTACGATTAACTCGTAATGTTGGAACTTCTTGCACAGCAGCAGAAAATAGGTCAGCGAGAGCAACAGCAGTTGGCATAGGAGCACTGCAAGCATTAATGAGGGCAGTAGCAGCTGCTGAAGAGCGTTCGTCTAATAAAGTTTCAGCTAGAGGGCGTAATACTAGAGGTAATGCTGCTGCCAATTCCGGGCGCTCGCGTGCTCGGACTTCAGATAGTGGCAAATCATCATCGTCTGTGTCTTCAGCAATGTTTGGAGCCACTTCATCCTCATCATCTGAGAAGGCAGGTTCATCAGGACCACCTCTTGGGAGATCCTCATTGCCTTCATCACGTAAACCCGAAACACTTTCACCATTTCCATTGGTACAGAACTCTTTAAATGTTTCCCGCACAGTTGTCCTGAGCTCGCGATCTAACTTAGGAGAATCAAATAATGGGTGCAAATTAGGAAGTACTCTCTTCTCTATAATTTGCTGCAATGAATTAAATATGCCTTGCCTAACTTTATCGGCAAAAGGTTGATAAAAGTTTGGAATGATTCGACATAGAAAATCAAGTAATGTGGCAGTTACAGCTGGATGGGATCTCATCGAGTGATGCATGACAAGAATGGCTGGTTCAATATTCATTATATTATCTTTTTCTGGGTCATAGAATAACCAATCATAAAAAAGGGCAAGCTTAGCATTTGATGCAGCCACATTAGAAGTACAAGTTGTTAGCAACCAACCAATAACAGCCCACCTTGGAATTATATCAGAACAAAGTAGCTCATTTGTAGGATGTATCACACCAACAATGAAGCGGATCATGTCACTTCTAAGCGATTGTGACTCAGGTGTGGCTAAATACTGTCTCTGGAACCACTCTTGATACTTTTTATGGTGGCCAAACCTCACTTGTGATGTTAGAAATACCAATTTTCTTTCCATATCAGGAGTAAGCCTTGACTGCAGATATCTGCGAGATGTTCTTGTTTGTAGCAGTTGCAGTATATTAGTGAATGTGGGGCACAAAGATTTTGGATTTGTAAAGATAACTTGCCATAACTGATTAAATTCAGGTATTCTAGCAACATTCTGGAGTAATCTCACTAAATCTCTACCCAGTGTTAAAACATCTGAGAAGCGCTCTCTAATTAGAGTGATAACAAAATTTACTTCCTTCTGCCTTAAGTTCATGAGCTGGGGTATATTGTGGTCTTCTATTAACCTTAGATATGTGTATACAACCATACAAATAAGTACAGGGAACTTATCTAGCCATGCTCGATTTTCAATATAAATATCTAAAAGAGATTCTACTAGTTGTATGTTTTTAGGAGTAACATCTCCTCCAGAAGCATAGCGCATTAAATTCCAACAAACACTATCCACACCATTAACTGCATTTCTTATCATTTCCTTTATCAGCCACAGTAGTTGATTGCGTGTAGTGTCATGAAACTTCAAGTACCTTTCTAAGATCAAGTTTGACAGGTTATTGAGCACACAAGTTAAACCATCTCTTGTAATGAGTGTAAGATCTCTGTAGCACTTGGTAGCATTATGGGGTTCTGTCAGGATGGACATCAACATTCCAAGAGATACATCTTCATGATTCTTGCACACTGCATTGTTGAGGGCATCATGAGCCTCCTTTTCACTGCAGTCGGCGACCAATGATTGAAAATAGTTATAGGCTCTCTCATATCTCTGTAAATAAAAAAACTCTAATAAGATAACTGGAATCATTCACAAATTAAATTTCGCGCCACATACACTGCAGCGCCACCCCTATCAGTATTAGGAAATACGATTATACATGGCCGACTACATTATTCTTTGTTGGAAAAGTGCAAAATTTCACACAGTACCTCCTCAACCTCGTCCTTATTTTCTATGGCAGTACACAAGAATAATCTAGGTGAATTAGATTTACTCTGCTCCATAATTTGTTGACAATTAAAACTACTTATTTTAATAAAATCCTAATGAAGGTTGTCTCCTGCATGGCTATCGTAGGCGAAAAATATTTATGAAGCAATACAATCACAAACATGAATGTGTGCGTGTATATGTCACCGACCGTGATGTTCAAACAAAAGTTAGAAAATGCCGACAGATAGCGCTTTCGTAGTTTTTTGATGTATCTTTACAAAAAAATGTAAACGAAATGGTAAGAAGTAAAAGCTACTAACAAATTTGAGAAATAGATTATGGCAACTATTTTAATATTTATAGATATTATCATCCCATTGGGCCTAGTATTCTAGGTGTACTCTGAAACTTAGTTATCATTGGCTGTTCTATCAAAACTTGCCAGTTGGTTTTCTTTGTGTTATACTAAAAGACAATGTTGAAAAATGTAAGTGGTTATTCTCGACAGTGTTTTTAGGATTGTAGATAATTATTTTTAAAATTTTATAGCTACTATTGTTATAGAATACCGGTCATAATTCTGGTTACAAATCTTTTTAAACTTCTTCGATTTTCCGTTTTAATAATTTATCTTTTTTTATTTTTCATTTTCGGTTCGTTAATTCTCGAGTTACTTGTTTTACTACTCCTTTACAAGTACATATCATCTCATGTCACACATTATAAAAATATGGGAAAAAGTGATTAAATGATAGTGAGAAATACGTTTGTTGGACTTTAAAAGAAGAAAGAATGACTGCTAAGTATGTCACATATACTTACGGATAATTCATTTAACTCTTAGATACACCTTCTTCCTGTTTCTAGTAAATGCTTTGACATCATACAAACAGGAAAAAACATCAATTTGCGGGAAATGTGGTTCTGATCGGTGAGGACAGTCTAAAGTCAAATGGCAATAAAGACTTGAAATTATTAATTGGCTTCAAAATGAATAGAATCATAACCGAATGACATGAGAACATAAACAAGTTCTGTGATTTTTGAGGTCTCACCAGTCCTGAACTATTTCGTTTAATGGAATAGCGATACGATTCTGTACCGCTTTTAAGTATCTCGACTTGTTCGTGCTATCTCGGCAGCTATAAAGCGAAGGCTATGAAATATATAGAATATTGATTGGATGGGTGGTCGCAGGGTGGATGAAGTGGTGAGCCCTAATCCACGTTCAGCTTAATAGAAGGATGGGAATGCTGATAAAAATCGTTGAACTATCAACCATAATCCTGGCTCCAGTTGTGAAATCGGCTTCTGCAATAAAAAAACTTGGTAGCCATTCTTGAATTTCATTTTCGAGAAATTGAAAACGAAATTCAAGAATGGTATGCACATTTTTAAAATATCCTGCAATTGTTCCTTGAAACCTCTGTAGAGGTTTTTCAAGTGTTAACAATAAACAGTAATACTTCTGATAAATTTGGGAAGCTATTTAATTTCCGTCTGCCGATATTTCTTTTGTAAAGTGGTAGTTTGTATACGAAAGCAGCAATACCATTTTGTGACTTAATCAAGTTTAAGTCATCCATCACTTTGAAGTTAAGAGGTTGACATTATTAAACAATTTATACAGGTATGTCAAGCCTACAATACCGATCTTCAATAAGATAAGGTTGACGCGCAATTCTGGGCCTTTGTTTTATAGGAACTCTATTACTGTGTGAAGCAGCAATCGGTTGAAATCTTCATCGTTGGCAATACAAAGCTGACTAAATAATCTGTCATCAACCAGTTACTTCTGATTTTAGTAACTGATCTGATAACATATTGCAGTGATAAATGGAGGCCTTCACTTAGATTTTTAGCACCGACATGCTCACTTGCTGACTTTCAAATGGCCTGAAGACATAAAAAATAATATAATTTCATTTATTTTATTTGAAATAATAAAAACCATTCGGAATAAGTCATGCAGTGAAATAAATGTGAAATTGTATGGTCGGGGTTGACCGCAGCCCCGAACCGGCTCGCCTGCCAGTTTACATTATAAACTAACACATTACATTAAAAACTATTAATTGATATTTTGTGTATGTTTATTTAATAGTAATTTTAACAAATATTAAGTATCTTTTGGAAATAAAAGTTTATATAATCTTAATCTCTGTACTTTAATCTCGATTGTAGTACTTTTTATTTTACAGTTTTTAAGTAATGGTGATTTTAATCATTCTCTTCGCACATGTGATAAAAATGATACAATATCTACAAAATGAAGATGAACATTGTTCTGATCGCGAAAACTCAAGGTCCGGAGGACCCACTCAACTCAGGAGTAGATGATCAGATCGAAGTAAATAACAATTACTCGTTCATATACTTTTTTAAAGCTATCAAGCGTAAGCGTCTGTGGCTGAGCTGTTGGTAGAAGATACAGCTTTGAAAGGCTTGAGAGATAGTGGATAACTATTTAACCTTCATTGCACGTTAATACGATTTATTACGTTATATTATGAGACGCACATTGAAGGCTATTATCTACTTTTTTGAAAGTCAGTTATTATTATATGTGCGTTACATTTACTATAATGATATAACGAGTCAGGCAAGCAGGTAAAGGTAATGAACTTGAACTTGGCAACACTAGAACTCGCAATGCGTCAGCGACGACTGCAGCGACACCATAGAGTAGCGACACTGCGTCAGTCACCCGTAAAAGAAAGGCGCCATTTTGTGAGAATTAATCGTAATAAACTTGTATTTTGCTTTTAGCGTCAAAGTCTTACTTTGTGTTAAATTGGTGCTATCAACTTAACTTTTTTTGAGCCAAATTCTGTACTGTTAGTTTCATCTAGTAAGTTAAGTTTTTTGTTCTTTTCCTAATATTTATTGTGATAACGTGTACCGGCTTTTAAAACAACATATTTATGTCAGGTGTATATACATACAACAAGAATGGACAGTCAGCGAGAAAAAGAACGTGATCGATCTAGGCGTGGAGATCGTCCATCCAGGTTTTCTGATGCAACTCGAGACCGCTCCAACGACCGCGATCGCCCCGAAGGAAAGAGATTGTTTGTCTCCAACATTCCTTACGAGTTCCGGTGGACGGAGTTAAAAGACTTATTTAAAGAAAAGGTGGTCCTAATTAATAGAATTTGTAGTACTTAATAACAGTAAAGATGTTGCTATAATTGTATTGAATTTTATTAGGTTGGAGATGTGGCTTACGTCGAATTGTTTAACGACGAGAATGGTAAACCTAGAGGATGCGGTGTCGTCGAATTTACTAGCTCTGAAGCCATGAAAAAAGCTCTATTTGTAATGCACCGTTATGAATTAAACGGAAGAAAACTTGTGTTGAAGGAAGAGACAGGTATATACCCTTCCACAATAATTTATTATTATCTTTAACAATGATTGTGAAATATGTTTATTCATTTGCTATTTCAGGTAATGAAAGGAATAGGTTGAATTCTTCGCGGTCTGGTGGCGGTGGTGGAGGTGGCGGTGTGGGTGGCAGGAATAATAGAGATGATAAAGAGTAGGTAGCAAATTTTTTTTTAATTCTGAAATAACCAATGAGGTAAATTCTGCTACCTACACATGTAGATCAAGTAGCAACTACTTTTAGGCCTTTTTATCAGCACTTGGATAGTGGAAAGTTAAGAAAGGATATAATTTTAGAAAACAACTAGGAGTACTCTTAGCAGTTATTCTGGCTATCTCTGAGCTGTCATTATGAGTAGAGAGCCTATCTGGATTCAGGTTCACTTAATTTGTGTTTACCTTTTATGTTTTTAATTTGTTACAGTTGGTCAATGAATAAACCTAGAGAGCCTGAGAACTACAACACATATGGCCTTAGCTTACAGTTCCTGGAATCTATAAATGTACAACCACCACTGGTTAAGAAAGTTTTTGTTGCGAATGTAAGTTCAACTGCTGTTGTTTGTTTTCAGAAAAGGCATTTCATATTGACTAAGTATTGACTGCATTCTGTTGTGAATCCCAATAACAAGGTAGGCTAGTTTTGTCAGGATTGCATAAACTATAATTATAGTGTTTTATATTCTGACATCATGCTTAAAGTATTGATACACCCTAGATAAGAGACAGACATGTATCTCTTAATAAACCATGGTTGATAGCATCACTTCAGGGGTGATTTAATAAAATAAAAAATCTAATGTAATTATTTAAATCAGTTTTAGGTATTTTTCTATAAGGGGTAGGAGTTAGTCCAGTCCAAGTCAGTTGCTAAGGCAGTTGGCAGTTCCAATACATAGATCCCACAGAGGATAGTCAAAAAACTTCAAGGACACTTATTTTTCAATCAACATGTTTTTACAAGTTTTTCCTTAAATTACTTTAAAAGTTAAATTAAATGTGAATTCAATGTAACATGTTATTCTGAAATATTTACAATTACCATTATATCATATAGCTTATCAATTAAGTTGAGAGGTGCTTCATATGTTAAAAAAATATCTGTCTAATTTTGGCAATTATATTATTTCTTGTACCAATGTGCTTTTGATTACATGACAGATGTTATTGTCCTCATATAATGTTTACTTTTAAAAGGTCCTTATCATTTCCTGACAGTTTGCTACAACTTCTGATAAATGTTTCTTAATTTTTTTAATATATATTTTTAGCTTGATTATAAAGCAGACCGCAATAAAATAAAAGAGGTGTTCAAAATGGCTGGCAAAGTACGCAACATTGATTTGGCAGTTGATAAAGATGGTAATAGTAGAGGATTTGCTGTTATTGAATATGATCATCCTGTAGAAGCTGTGCAGGTAATATTTTGTATATGCCTTATGATTTACAAGGATCTGATTGCTTCGTTTTAACATTCCTGTGTGTCCTGTACAAATAACTCAAACTCACTCAGTTTGTTGTCTCCGCTCTCTGTATCTATATTTTCTAAACCTACAGACATACTGAGAAACATTATATATCCATAAACTAAAGGACTGGTAATTGCAGGCAATATCTATGTTTGATAAACAAATGTTATATGACAGAAGAATGACAGCCCGTATGGACAGAGGTGTATCGGATAAAACTGAACTAAGATTGCCGGAGGGTCTTAAAAGTATTGGTCTTGGGCTTGGTCCAAATGGTGAACCACTGAGAGATGTTGCTAGAAATGTAATGCCAGCCCAATCACCATCTACGACTGGCTTAAGCATTGGAAATACAGGTAGTACATTGGGGACAAGTGTTTTAGGAGCAGTGCCTGCTACCGGAGTAACTCTGAATGGCCTGGGTACTGGATTAACTGCAAATACTTTGAATACCAACACAACTCTGGGTGGCAGTCTTGGATTACAGGTAACTTTTAATTTTTATTATTGAGCAGGGGAGTGTTTTTATTGGTTGCTTAGGATTAAAAGTGGTTATCTATATTCCTATTTAGCATTGAAAAATTGGAAAGATTCCAAATAAATTCAATAATTAAATAAATAAACCACAAAATATTCTAAATGTACTTAAGGTTGTTATACAGATTATTATATTTGCATTCAAAGTATCTAAGCATTATTTGTGTGACTTCTCCTGTTAAATTTTCAGGCATTAAGCTTGACAGGTCTCGGAGCTCTCCAAAATCAGTTACTTCAACAAGGTTTGACAGCTAATGACTTGGCAACAGTCCTCACAGCTCAAGCAAATGTGAATACATCAAATTTGGGACTTAATACAGATTTAGGATCAAATATGCTCAATTCTTCTGCACTCAGTAATAATGTGTTGGGAAACAATTCACTTAGCTCAGGCCCATTATCAGGTATGTATACATATAACTTCTGTCCAGTTTAATCAAGTGTCCAAATATTAATAATTATTTGGTTCACCTCACAAGTAGTAAAAACCGAAATATATACATTTCTTAACATTAATATTCGCATTTATTTTAAAGGTACTGGAAGACAAATGGGAGGAGTGTCCCTTTCTGGACAAGGCTACGGACGAGAAAGTTCGCAGCAATCTAGCCGTGAGAAACAATCAGATATGGTCATAATTACCAATGTGAGTGTCTATCTTTCAGAAAAAAAATTTAAAACATTTGAGTAGAGCTAACATACCATTTAAAGTCCCCGAAATATCCCACATGCTTTAGAGTTTTGTTAACATGTCATTTATATATCATTCATTCTTTATTTCCTTATATAAGATTTCTACAATGCTCTCTGGTTACAACTTCTTTATGTTTCCTTACAGCTTCCTCCGACTGTGACATGGCAGCTAATTCGAGAGAAGTTCAGTGAGTGTGGAGATGTGAAGTTTGCTGAAATGACTGCTCCAGATACTGCTGTTGTTCGTTTCCATAAGGAGTGGGATGCTGAGAGGGCCATTAGTATCCTTTTAATTGTGACCTATTTGTGTCATATTTTATAAACTAACATTGTTTTGTAGATGAAGATAGTTTTTTTTTTATTTATATATATATAAATATTTTTTGTGTTACATATAACACATTGCAAATACACATTACAAATTGAAATTCAGAAACATGTTTAGTGAATAATATCACTTATACATGCCAATGACGGAATAACCATAATGCATAAACACAGAAAAAAAAAAACATATTAACACACAACTAAACTTATCATTTCCTAGTGATTTTCCTTAATCCAATTTACCAGAAATGTTTGACAGGACTCGCATTGATGGCAGGACCATAGATGTTCGCTTCTTTTGAAGAAAACAGAATGTAAGTGGATTAATTTATGATGATTTCAATTTAGCAGTCTGTTTTTCAGTTGTTAGTTCCCACAAGTCCGTGACGCCTGTTCATTCTATGGCTCTTTATTAACTTGAAAATGTTGGTTTTGGTACCCTTCGATTTTCATCTGTCTCCAGCCTAGATTCTTAACTCTTCCCGAAATTCTTTTACATAATTGATCTCATGATTATGCTTTGAATTCCTACCAGTAATATAAAAATTACTCTTTATTTCCATAACAAAAGAAAATATCAATCATGTAGTCTTCGATTATTATTAATTGAAAAGTGAACCGTTTGTGGACTATGATATATGTACTTTCATCAATAGCAGTGCATGTTTATTTCCTGCCAATGTTGTTCGTTCGGCGTTCGTGCTTTGACGTTCGGGTGACGAATATTTGGTTAGCTTTTATCTCGGTCCGGACAGCCGAAAAATCGTGCGTCCATAAAATTTGGAGATATCATCTCGAGTTCGGCTTCAACCTAAACATAATTGCTAATATGGATAGTCATCTAAATGTTGTAATTTTTGTGATTTCAGGAAAGTTATTCAAGTCATGTCTGTTTGGGGTTTGTATGCACTCAGCCACATGGATAATGATAATAATGAACCACTTTAAACCTTCTATCTTCGTTTTGAATATTGTCTGGTGATGTGTTCTCCGAGTTTTGTTTCGGTTGACCCTCATTTATCGATAAATACTTGTACATTAGTTAAGTTAATGTAAGAATCCTGAACATTTCATGTAGTTTTTATGATAAACTTCAATAAAATTCATTTAAGGAATATCGATTATTATGTGTGTTTTACGTTTAATATTAACAATTCCTTGAATCGTGACATTCTGTTTAAAAATTCCCTTTTATCAATATTCATAAAGCTCCTACAGTCATCGGATGAGTAGTGGTGTTAGCTCGAAATTGTCATTATTTCATGAGCAATTTTTCTAAACGAGCTCAAGATTAATTCAGAATACATTTATTACTCTGTGAGAAGCATATGCATTTTGGAAAAGTTCAGAAGTAGTTATGTTGAATTTCGCATCGCATTACTTACTGTTTCTTCCAACTAAAGTACGGCATTTGTTCTACCGGCAGCGTGTGCTAAGTTGAGAGATGAACCGGCGACAGATTTATTAGGTGTTAAGCATAAAGTGTATTTTGGTTAGTTCTGTCCCTAGCTCTAATTAAGTGTGAGCGGTTTGTGGCAGATGATTTGTCCACGAAGGTATCCTCAGCGAGTGTCTATTTTTTTGTGAGGCGTCAGCGAGTTGAACGGCGGCAAGCACAATCTGCTCGCCGATGTTGTGTATCGTCATCTTTGTTTTATAGGAAGACGTTTTTTGATATTGATATAAACGGTGTTATTGAATATCATTAAATATGGTTCATGTGGTTTGTGGTATCTTGCCTACGGTGGTACAAAAGCTTGATGTACGTTGGTCGAAATAAGTAGGCTATGCGAATGTTCAGTTTATTGCAAAGAATTTAGTTGCGAAAAATACCAAAGTATATCGAAACTAAAACTAAAACTGTAGTTATAAGAAATGCATAAGCAAATTTGCTTAATTTATTGTTGATCTTCCATGTTTAGAAACTTAAACTGTTGACTGATATTTGATGAACGCTCAATTTTGAGTTTGATATACAAATATGGATAGGTTTACGTCTCTCGTTTGTTTGTGTACAGGGTAAGTACCAGCAGAATATTTATCACCATAGTTTCAAAAAGAGAAACTGAAATTTGTTCAACGTCACCTACTATTTTGTTCATTAGTTGGCCAACGGTAAAGAGTAAACCATCGCGAAATGGTTAAACGGTGAACATTTGGTTGGTAATTTATCTACTGCACTGAAGAGGTTGATTGTTAAATTGGATTCGAGAAAATGTAGGTAGCCAATGGTTTTAATTTTATAATAAATATCTAAAATGATTCACTGACATGCCTCGTTCAAGTTGAAGTATTTCGAAGATCGCAAAACTCGTTTGAGATGCCTCAATATTCATATGAAATGTCTTCAGGTTTCCTCAATTTGAATGGTAAGTTTGCTCTCATGGAAATTCGATTTTCTTATTGTTTTGGGTATTGCATGCAGTTTCTATAGTAAACAGATTGGGTGCTATCATACTAGAACTTCAATTTCGTACTACATTCAGTATATTGTTTTTGTTTTCTTTAGATTGGCGCCACTTCTAAAACTTTCTAACACGAAAAATCTACATATTTCTACTTTTTCAGCGTTTGTCGTACTGATTGATAGTATCTATCTCAGTTGCGACATCTGTCAGAAGATTTTATTGGGTTGCTCCGTATTGTTCGTTGCCCGATATGATCGATCTGGCACATTAGCGATCTCGCGGTGATCAATAAAACCAGACTTGAATAGTTCGTGGCCCTTGCAGTGTCAAGTCCACTTTGGTACTACGTGGTTTTAATTCAACAGCTTTCTGATTCGTGACGTATGTTGTGGGTATATATTTTATCGATATCAAAACCTTTTTATGATTCATGTTTCTTGTAATTAATTTCAGGATAAATAAAATGAGTTCATGACGATACACAACAAAAGAGTACACAGGGGTACTAGAGTATAAATAAACATTCCCTTTTCGTTCGTTTACGGTCACAAATAATGGGAAAGGTTAGTTTAATTTTTTATTCCTGACTTCTAGATTAACATATTGCCTCTTTACTTAACTTCATGATGTCTGGTTAACCTGCGAACTTAAGACTGCATCCATCCCACCATCTATATTATCCATCACCATGCATCCATCCACCATCATATTAAACTAACGTTGTCAACCAGCGCCTCTACAAGTGTTGTGGGTTGAACGTGTACAGAGGGATAGTAACTACCGCACTTTTCAATTAATAAATTAAAATAATTGGCCGTTTTCGGTGGGGTAGAATAGGGTCCCTTCTTCCCGTGGGTTTCGTAAGAGATTAAGATCTACCAGACAGTATATATGTATATACAGTGCTATAAGCTTTCCCGCTATATATATCGGGACTGTGAGTTTCTCGGTTATGTTCAAGACAAAATGTGTGTAATGTTTAAATAATAATTTTTATTTTCAGAAACTTAACTTGATGACTGCATTCCAATAACGAGAATAGACCGGGTTTTGAATGCCATTAATGGTTGTACACAGGTAATTCATGTTCAGTTAATATTTCCGAATAAATTTTGTTGATTATATTAATATGAATAATCAAATGTGCGTTAAGAGGTAAATTCATGTACAATAATACAATCAACATCATCCATGTTTATTTTCCTTGTGTTCTTAGTGAAAGTATTATAATATTTTATCAAACGGTTACAATTTCGTATGAACGCGGTTGTCACGTTGAACTAACACGCTTTGCGATAACGACGAAATGGTTTCAATACGTATTCAAATGCTATTTATCTAAACAAACATACATATAAAGCGTCATTATACATATAAATATACATACAAATATGTAGGTACATATAAAATTAATTTAGTTCAATAGATCAAACTGAGTGCAATAAAACCTTATCTTATACATTATGCATTGTTCCAGATGTGGGCCACGGTGGCATGGAGCGACGGAGCATTTCTAATCATTAATTAAAAAGTGTAAATGATATCAAATAAATATACATTTTTTAACTCTGTTTTTTAACAAGTGACATCTTTTGAATCTGTGGTTTAGTGTATCTTCGCCAAATCCCCTTTGCAATTTGCATTACTTCATAAATAGGAATTCTTAAAGCTGTCAATATCAACTCCATTATCGAAATGACTGAAGTACCAATACACAGGTTTACCACTCCTCCACTCCTCACTGAAAAAGAAGACAAAAGTATAGTATGTGTTCGCTCCTCGTATTCATTAAAATTACGAAGCGACGTTGTTGTTACAGCACTACTACAAATGATAGACCGGAGTTGGTAATTTATTTTAAAATAGTTTTTTTCCTTTTTGTTATTTTAAAAACTACTAGGATTAATTCCTGTGTAGCGGGAGACTTTACAAACATTCAAACAATGGACAAACGACACCCAGGCTCAGAACAACAAAGTGTTCCTTGTGGGGATCGGCGCACCACTCGGCGCGGCAGCTTAGTGGCGAGGTGACCACTTAAACCGCCACGCCATCCGCTATGTATTATGCTATTAAATATAGGGAGCTTATTAAAAAATCTTACAAAATAGATCATAGAAGCTGAATATAATCTCTCTCATAACTCGCACTTTAGGAAATGCGGAGACCATGACTTTTAGCCGATTCATGTTATTTTGAGGAAGAAAATCTTCGTAGTCGTTCTGGTATACATCCTCCTCACAATTTCCTAAACAACCACAATCCCGCGAAGACTTTGGCAAGATGACGAAGTCTTCTAATTTTCTCCTACTTTCGTTCGTAATCGATAGTGTCATGATTTCTTTCTTGTATTCAATGAGACACTCCAGCTCAGATAGACTGCATACTCTTTCACCATCTGAAATTCTTAGAGACATTGTAAAAATTGTATTTTTGAGTAGTCACTTTTAGAGAGTGGTTACATACTGGATTTGGCTATTTCTACCAACATGGTTATAGCTCCATCCCTATCGGGGACTATCTAAGATAAGGGGTAGGATATAATTGTTGTTTGGTTCATATTTATACCCTATTTAAATATTTGTTCAGATATAAAGAGTCGCTTACCCATGGGTTTATAAAAATGTGGGATGCAATCGCAAAGAGCCAAAATCATTTTGATTCTGCATTCCAATAAGCAGCGATTGTAAGAATAAATTGGGTACCTATTGCTATCTGGTTCATTTATAAATCTGAAAAGCAATTGTAGATTAATAATAAAATTGCAAATTAAAATTCACCTAGTGTTGTGGTAATATCACGAACTGAACAATTTAAAGATTGTCTTGCCTGCATTTCCGTAAGTGTAAGGGTATGTCTCTGAGGTCTGCTGAAGACCTGGTGCTTGTAATTTTGACCCCAAACGATAAGAACCCTTGTGTGTCGAAAGTTAACGATTGTGCACCGCCGAGAACGATTTCATCTGGACTAGTAGTGTATACCTAAAGAAAGCAGAATAGGTACCGAATTACTTACGAAATGCTTTCACAGTATGCATAAGTAAGTATTGATTCTACGTAAGGGTTTAAAGAAATAATTCAGTAATCATGGTCTCCAACGAGAGGCTATCCACACCTATGGCCGCCGCGAAAGTCCACACGCTCCTGCATCCACGCAGGGCACTCCACTAGAGTGCAGTGCAGTGTCCTCGTGGCAGCCCCCGCAGTGATGGCACACAGACGTTGGCTCCCGGCTTATTCGACACAGGTACTTCCCGAAGCAGCCATGTCCGGTAAGTACCTGCGTCATCCGGTAGGAGAGGCTACCATGTCGCCTCTCCAGCCATCTGGGGGGGATCTATGTGAATTCACCACATTCGGACATTTCTTAGTATAGAAATGTCATTTTATTGATACCTTTTATAGAAAATTTACCTAATGTTATAAAAATAAAATATGGGTTTAGTTTGTAGTTTTTATGTAGAAATTTTTGAGTTGTACTAGTGAGAACTGTGTAACTTGTTTAGACTTATTTCTATTTGGCCTGGCAGTTCTGAGTATGTCATGTTCGCCATGGAAGTCCTACCAATGGTAGCGTATGTGTTGGGTTCCCTTTAATATGTTTGAGGTGGATGGTGGCTGGCCCGTGCGTCATGCTCGTGAACGAGTTGACATCTCCGGACTGCTATAATTTGAAATATACCTAGTAGTAATTATTAGAATTTATATTTCAGCATGATGTATTGCATTGTCCTAACAGTGGTAGAGCCATGCTTAGGCACGAATGAGCCGGCTCGACCGGTGCGATACCACTGCCTCACAGAAAACCGGTTGTGAAGTAACGCTTGTGTTGCATTTCCCCGAAATGAGTGAGGCTTCCGGAGGCCCAACTCCCCCTCTCCCCCATCGCCACTCTCCTCTTTCTTAACTCTTCTCATCTTTCCCCTCCCCGCATCCCCCATCCCTTATCGCCCTCAAAGGCGGGCAGCGCACTTACGACTCTTGAGTTGCAGGTGTCAATGGATGGCGGTTGTCAGTTACCATCAGGTGACCCGTCTGTTCGTCTGTACCCCTATAGTATAAAAAAAATAAAAAAATTAACACTTATAAAGTGTAACGAGAAAATTGTATAATAGATTTGAAAAAGAGCGTCCTTGGAGTTCCTTGCCTGTTCTTCTCCATAGGATCTAAGTATTGGAACAGTCAACTAGCTTCATGACTGACTTAGTCTGACCGACTTCTTCTCTTAACAATTTAAAATATCTATGATTGTTAAATTGAAATATGTAAATATACTTATATACAGTCGTGGTCAACTAATTAAGGACATTCAAGATAGTGGACAGCAATAACCGGCTATGTACATATAAATATAAAACCCTGTTGATTTCTCAGTAAATATTATTTGCATAATTTGATCCGATTATTATACTATAAATGGCTGTAAATAAAAGATTAAATAAATATAAAAAAGTGTTTAATATCAAAGGTTAACCATGTATTCAATTTAAGGTACAATTCTGTAGCTGGACATTTAATTAAGAACAGTAAAGTAAAATGAAAAATAGAGTTAAACAGAACTAATAATCTGCAGTATTTTAATTTCTTTAACAACTTCATTTTATTACGGGTAAAATCAGTACCCAGTAGCAAAACCTTTGTTAGTAATTACCGCTTGACACCGATGTGGCATAGACATTATCAGTTTCTGACATATTTCAACAGGAATGTTTGCCCATGCCTCACAAAAAGCTTCATTAAGTTCATCTAAAGTTGTGGTACGATAAATGGCAACTTTTTTCTTAATTTCGTGCCAAAGGTGCTCGATTGGGTTGAGGTCGGGGCTATTTGCTGGCCAATCTAGCACTGATACCGACTGTCTGTTAAGAAACGACTTGACTGAACGGGCTGTATGTTTTGGGTCGTTATCATGCTAAAAAGTCCATATAATAGGAAGATGTTCCTCAGCATAGGGAAGCATAGTTTCTTCTAATATTGCCTTGTATTGATGTTGGTCTAAGTTACCCTGAACTTTCCTCACAGGTCCCACTCCACGTCCAGAAAATGATCCCCACATTTTAATGTTTCCTCCGCCATGTTTCACCTGCTTTTTTGTGAATCTTGGATTCATTTCCGCTTTTACAGGACGCCGTACGTATTGCCTTCCATCTGAAGAAATCAAATTAACCTTGGTCTCGTCAGAGAATAATACATGTTGCCATTGGTCGTAGGTCCAATGTCCATATTTACGTGCAAACGCCAAACGTGCATTTCTATGCTCTTTCTTTAACAACCGTGTTTTGCGAGCCACTCTTCCGAACAACCCTGCTTCTACCAGACGTCGTCGAACTGTCCTCGCTGATACACTGACTCTTTCGTCTGCCCCAAACACTTCATGTTTAATTAAAATAGAGCCTAGAAACGGATCTTTCTTAGCTAACCTGGTTATCATTCTATCTTCTTGCGGAGTTGTTTTTCTCGATCTTTTTTTTCTGGGCACATTTAAAGTTGTGTTATTGCGCCTGAAATGTTGCACTGCATTGCATACCATAGTTTTTGAACAATTTAAATATCCTGCTATCCTTCGGTATGACCAACCACGCTCGACAAACTTCATGATAATTTTTCGTAGTGTTGCATCGCAACTTTTATTTTTGCCCATTGTTCTTCAAAATAACTCTCAAAACTTGAAATTACAAATCTAGATTGCCGCCAAAACTACCACAAAGAATAGGAGAAGAAAGAAAATAATAATTGAGATTCAGATTTTGAAACTAGAACGCAATATCTCAGTGTCCCTAATTAAATGGCCAGCCAGCATTCTTTGAACAAATAGCACTGTGATCATCTATCAGCTATACTGTAAAGAGGTTTAATGTTTAAGAAGTTGTTATTGTTTGTATAATTAGGCACATAAATGACTAATTATACTTACATGTAAAAGATGTGGAATATTGTTTAGACTCGTTGGAAAATAAAAAATAAATTCACAATTTGGATTAACTAGAGAGTATCCCTAATTAGTTGACCACGACTGTATATGTACTACGGGCCTCGAGGCCTCTCTACCATGCTTAGTCTGCCGCTGCCCATAAGTTCGGGGTATTACTATATATAATATGTTACTTACGTTTATACAACGTTGGCAAACAAGAATACATGGCCATAAACACACAAGACTATCCCCACCCCTGTAGAGCTATGTAGACCCTATACGCAGGCGGAAAAAATATCACTACGCTCATAGTAGGCAGTGTGTAATCGCGACGGAAATGAGACCTCAAAATTATGCACAACAAACTATAACTAAACTTTGCTATGCCTTTTAATAACAAAATATTTCACAAAGAATTAAGAGTTCACCTTGTAGGCATCGGCGTAATTCAAAACTTGAACAAAATAATCGATATCGTGTATGGAGAGTTCGATATTTTTCTTCACGTATCCCACAGTATGGACGCCCCATTTGCTGAAAAAAACCAACTGCTTTGTTATCTAGGCATTTGTTAAAAGTTATTAAAACTTTCAACTTAGTATTTTTTTTCGCTATTAGCTTTCAACGCCGGCCCTAGTCAATAATAAATAATCCGAAGAGATCCGAGAATCGGAGAGAGCTGGATTATATTTCAGCGTCCTTTTCAATGCACATAAATCGTTTTCAAATCTTGGATTGGATTTAAATGAAATCCACTGGTTCTATTTATATTACTGCTTCTTAACATTACACCTCTCAAAACGCGCCATCATATTTTTTTGGAAATAGATTTTCGCATTATACTTTTTGTCGCTTGCTATCGACTGCCTAGAAGCGATCCACTCTATTCATAGGGCGGGGTTGTGAATATTGTAGAGAGTAGAAAGTTAGGCCGTATTATATATGGCACACTAATACAGCAAGTAGTACTTTTGTAAGTTTGGTATTTAAAGCTTTTTTTTTTGCGTAGCTGTAAGTGGTGTAACACGTTAAGTTACAATCCATTTTTCATGTTATAAAACTATTTCCTCGAAAGTAATGCTGATAGGTAAATAACTAGGTTTATATTACACTTAATACTTAATATTTTACTCATTTTATTTCACTTAAAGAATATAAGATTAAGAAATATATCTATCTACTATACACATAATAAGAGTTTATTTTTTTTGAAGAATTTGAGTACACAAACAATAACTTACGTGGGGTCATCAAGGAACGCAACGTTGGAATTTAGCAGATGACACATCCCCATCTCTGTCATTGTCGCGTCCAATGTAATCGGCCATTTGAGGTGGGTCGTCAAAGTGCTCACATCAAATTTATTGAATAAATCCGCCGCTATTATAGCATAGTCTTCAGGCTTTACCAGCTTAAACAAAATACAATCTTATAATAACGAACATGATAAAACGTATTCCTGTATAATGTACATATTAGTGGCCGGTTATTTATTAACCGGGTATTCCTACATAATATATTTCTAATAAATGAAACAGTGTTAGAGCCATGCTTAGGCACGAATGGGCCGGCTCGACCGGTGCGATACCGCGGCCTCACAGGAAACCGGTTGTGAAGCAACGCTTGCGCTTCATTTCCCCGAAATTAGTGAGGTTTCCGGAGGTCCCATTCCCTCTCTCCTTTTTCCTGTACCCTGTCCCCTCCCCTTTTTCCGTCTCCTCATACCCTCTCCTCTTTACCCTCCCCGCAATCCCCTCATCACTCATCACCCTCAAATGCGGGCAGCGCACTTACGACTCTCGAGTTGCAGGTGTCCATGGACGGAGGTTGTCACTTACCATCAGGTGACCCGTCTGTTCGTCTGTCCCCCTATATGTATATATAAAAAAAAGAACTACTTAAGAGAAATGTCATGTAAGTACCTATCTATACCTAAATATTTATATACCTTTAAAATCTCGGGAGGTGGTAAGTCCAGGACATTTAAGGATTCCAGCGAGACGGATGAAATAGCTATGTGATATGACACAATTCCTTCTGCGGATCCGTTTCCAGTTTGGCTAGGAACATAAATTAAACTTTAATTCGTCATTGACGATTCTTTTTGGAATCCGACATAGTTAAGGAGACATCAATACTAGTTAAATATACTTTCTTTATCTGGAAGTAGGTTATTTTTTCTTGAAAGCGATGTGCACAAATTTACATGTACGTATTCAATTCAATTCATTTATTTATTGCATTGCAAAATGTTAACACGGACATTGAACTTAACGTAAATAAATAACGTAATCTCAATAGTTGATGGGAAGATATACATAATTTCGTGGTAATATCAGCATACATATAATCACGCCAAAATCTCCAGAGGCGTATCGAAAGTCTACATTTTGAAAACCATCACATAAATTAGTCCCACTTACGTATTAGGCGCCGAGAATATTGCAGTCAACCGGGCACTTTAAAATGTCATAATAACAATAATAATCATTTAATGTTCTCGTGTAGGTAATGTTATTTATCTTCTATTAAATGTGTGTTTGACTTACTTGCGATAGTCAGTGAGAAGTTGACTATCAATTTTTTTAGCGGGACATAACATTACTGCCGGATACGACACATTCCAGTTAAAGTAGTCTTTTTCCACGCTCATCACTAAAGGAGCAGCCTGCAAAAAGGATGAAATATGTACATACATACATCTTATAAGTTGTATGCTTACTACGTACATATATAGGCAGGTACTTACCACAAGTCTTGTGTATTGAGCAGACAACAGATAAAATGTAATGACGCAGGCAACAAAAAAGCAGAAAGCCCAGAACACTCTGTAATTTTGTAAATATGATATTTAAAACGGTACAAATATCGAGAAAAAGAACAAAGAAGAGTTTGATTCTTGGGAACACTACAGCAATTCTTATGGGAAGTGAAATTTATTCTTTTGGGAATATTTTTTTTAGTGGGTGGTGAATTTGTAATATTTAGTTAAAGGGTTGACTTCCCGGCGTCGCTTTTTTTTTATTTTGCCAACTGTTTTGCTACCTTGAATGTTGGGAGGAGGGATGTGTGAGAAAATCAAGGAAATATGTGAGATGAGAGATGCATAAAGGATTGATGTTTAGTGTGGGTATGATGTTTAGTGTGGGTATGTACGGATAGGAAGGGTGAAGCACCTCAACGCACAGAACCCTTAGGAGGAGAGGGGAAGTAAAGCGTTGTTAAATTCTTCTTCCTAAACGAATGGAAAGGTGCTTCTTTCGTCAGCCGTCGGTTACTCAAGCTTGGGCTTACACTTATATATACAGTAGGTGTCTATGCTCAAGGCATCTCGAAACGCATGCAGGGAGGGGTTCTGCAGCTTCTTCTGCAGTAAGTTTTTATAGCAACGAATGAAAAACTTGTCATGGTCGGAGATTTTAACGCGAAGGTTGGAGTGAAATGTGACGGGTACGAAAGTGTACTTGGGTAAGTTTGGTGATGAAATACTAAATGAAAATGGAGAGTCAATAATGTGAAGAGATGAACCTAGCTGCAACAAACACATGGTTTTGGCATCGCCGAATTCATCATAAAGAGACGGAGGATGTTATTTAAGAGAAAAGGTTATGAAGGAGAAAAATAAAGCATGTCTTTACTTGTTAGCATTAAGAACAAGTCAGAGATTGAAATAAAGTGGGACCCGAGATACGGTTTAACATGATAGTGAATTAGAAAGGAAGTAAGAACATTACATAACGCTTAAAAGGAAGGTAAAAGAGTGCGTAGCGTGAACGAAGGTAGTGAGAACCACCACCTACCAAGATAATATTAAGTTATTTTGGAAGCTATTCAACACTACCCGCGGAAAGACTATAAAGAACTATAAAGAATACAAATACATCTACTTACAACATTATAATACATTTTTTGATATTACAATGTATTCACATCCGCAAGAATTGACTTGTGAACCCCACACTAGGTCAAGCCTGTCTCGTGGAGTTCGCGTGTTCAATTAACTATAAAAATTAACCATTAGCAATCTAATTATTATTTAACTACTTACATTGAAAACAAAATATTTCTAGAAAAAATAAATAAGTTTTCCTAATAACTAAAGGGAAAATTATATGATATGAATTAAAATCAAAACGCGCAACATACGTAAGTATTAATTAAATGTGTGTGTGTTTGTATGTTTCCGTGTATATGTTTCACAAAATTACTTTTATAAGAGATTCTGTCTCCATGTAGGATTGCGATAGCATCCACATTTGGAGAGTTACTTTGGCCTTACTTGTTTTTGAGTTTTTAATATCACAAACTTTGGTTACTCTGTTCTATATAAAGCTAAGCTTAAATTCTTGCATGTGCTGGGCAGAGGGACTTTTTACTCTCACTTGTGAACATTTATAAATTCTACGCTTGAGTATTTGAAGATATTCCGGTGACAGTGTTACACGATTGTGTTGCTTAAGAACCCTTTTTAAAATATATATATTATTTTAAAATATTTTTTAAATATAAATATTGTCGAACATTAAGTGTTGAAGCTTCTTTGTATAAACAGTCAGTGGGAAATCTGAAAGGCTTCCTATAGACATAATTTTCAAAACCGATCTTTGGGCTGGAGTGTATAGTATTATCGTTCCGCTGTTTGGCATCCACAGCTGGGGTGAGCTCGACCTTCTCATTGAGGTCCATCTGTGATCGAACCGGGATCGCTGGCAGCTTTTCTGCTGTACGTATATTGTACCGTTGCGAACACAATAGTAGCGAAATCTGAGCAAATCAGTACGTTTGCGCGCGTCACGAAATAACGCTTTATTGTTGTTTGACAAGCGTTCGTTGATGTAAATGTTTCGATTTCGATTCGTCGATCTTTGGCGCGATAAACCTCGTCAATATGAGTTTCGGTTAATTGTATTCCAATTTTCGTTGCCGTGATACTGATCCAACAGTATACGAATGTCGCTATGGTATTTCGTTAGAATATAAATGAAATTGGTGTTCTATTTTTGCAAAAGTAGGAATTAAGTCGTTAAAATGCAATGAACTGTCACTTAAACGAATTACTTCGAATACTTCACATTAAGCAGCGTATATTTATTTGTTTTGAATATATACATATGTTTATTTATATGATATGAAATAGTTGCACAAACACTTTATTATTGTTTATGAGGTTTCAGGAATCGTGTCCACTAGTATCGTATTAGCTTTATATTTAGTCACTATTTTTATTAGATAACTTTATCACTGGCAATTACTAACACAATTTACTTCACTTTGATGCACACTTAACTGAATAAAAAACTAAAACTATTTTTTTTTTAATTTTAAATAATTAGCGTACGTTACTTGACCGGTGGAATAGTAGCTATTGCTAGACTTCCACGAGTTATTCGAATGGGATGACAATGAGGAGGAATGTAATTTTTATGAGGAAATAATTGTTGAAAGAAATTAAATAAGCTTGGAAGAGATAATAAAAGCTATGAAATGTATAAAAGTAGGAAAATCTGCAGGGTATGACAAGTTGACGATTGAAATGCTGAGAGCTGGTGAAGAACGCTCCGTGGACCTACTGTATTATGCTGCTGTTGCTAATCCAAAATAAATTTGCTGGATAAAGACAGTAATTAAACCATTACACAAACGTAAGGGATCTCAGCAGGAGTAAAAACTATCGCGGTATCAGTCTTCTAAATGTGGTTAGAGAGATGAATTTTGATTAGAATGTTGATAAAAAGAGTTATGAATTTAGCAGATAGTCAGATTTGGGATGTGCAAGCGGGATTTAGAAGAGTACTGGGATATACGGATCAAGTCTTCTACCTTAGGTGCAGGTGCAGGTGAAAACTTTTTAGATCTGTAGAAACTTTATGACAGAGTACAGAGGAATTAATTGTGATTAACGCCAGACACATAAGTATGGTTGGATCACGTTTTGATACGGGCTTTGAAGACACTCTACACGAATGGCATACTTATTTATAAATTATATATTATTCCAAACATATTTATTATTCTATTTAAATTCAAAAAACACTAGTGCGGTTTTCGTATGGGCGGGTTACATGTACGGGTTTCTTGTACGTGGACGATCAAGTCTGCCTTGCATCCTCGGCAAATGACTTGCAGGACATGATAAAAATCATGAATGATGAACTTGAGCTGAAATATAATTAAAGTACAACGAAGGAAATGGTTATCGAGGTTGACTGCTGTGAGGTTAAAAAATCCAGAGCGTGGATGAATGATGTGGTTAGAAAACGGTGTGGGTTGAAATAGTATGAAACGAATTGTTTGAGAGGGTACTCTCTGCCCGCATCGTCCGGCACCTGGATGAGGTTGGCCCCGATTTGTCGGACGCCCAATCCAGCGCATCGAGGCGCTAGGTTTGCGGGTGGCCCTGGACAAGACGGAGGCCCTTTTATTTCACGGGCCCCGTCGTGGTCCACCTGCTGGTGCCGCCATCATGGTCAACTCGGTCCTCGTACCGGTTCGGGCCCACATTAAATATTTGGGCCTGACCCTTGACGGGAGGTGGCTCTTCGACGAGCACTTTCGGCAGCTTGCTCCAAAGCTGGTCGGCGCTGCGTCCGCTCTTGGGCGCCTTTTGCCCAACTTGGGTGGACCCAGCGTCGCAACAAGACGGCTGTATACGGGGGTTGTCCGGTCAATGGCACTATACGGTGCACCGGTGTGGGCGGAGGCTCTGACCGCCCAGAATAGGGCACGCCTCTGGCGTCCTCAGAGAGTTATGGCGGTTAGAGCCATACGCGGTTACCGCACCGTATCAACGGAGGCGGCATGCGCGTTGGCCGGAACGCCCCCGTGGGATTTGGAGGCGGAAGTGCTCGCCGAGGTCTATCGCCAAACGGCTGATTTCCGGGCGGTTGGTGGCAGTCGGCCCCCGACGGAAGAGGTACGCGAGTGGCGTGAGGCCGCACGCCGAGCCACAATGGTTCGTTGGTCGTCCCGGCTGGAGGCTCCACGTGCTGGCTTTGCCGCCGTGGAGGCGCTCCAGCCGGATATCGTCGAATGGGCAGAGCGGCAGCACGGGACTCTTTCTGGGCACGGCTGCTTCGGAAAGTACCTGCACTCGGTTGCTAGGGGGGAATTAAGTCCCGCCTGCCACCACTGCGACTGCAGCGAGGACTCGGCTCAGCATACGCTCGCGGATTGCCCCGCCTGGGCGACGCAGCGTCGGGTCCTCACTGCAGTCATCGGAGTGGATCTCTCGCTAACGGCCGTCATACGCTCCATGGCTGGTAGCGACAGGAATTTTACCGCGGTCGCAACCTTCTGTGAGGAGGTCATCTCCACCCGCTTTAGTGGCCAGCCGCGAGAAGGCGACGTCCTGGTGTGCCTGGACGCCGCCTAATTGAGAGTTACAAGAAGGTGGTGCCCGCGATTGCAGGCAGGCGCTAGGAGGGATCCGGATGTCTTAATAAAGCTGTTCCCGGATTCCTCCTATTTTAGGCGCAGTATGGCACACCGTGTGGTTTTAGTCGGTCCGATTCCGACAAACCGTCGCACCGAAAACCCCGGTGGGATGAAGGCCCAAGGGAACTCCCTCGGGCCTTCACACACACTCCACACGTTAAAAAAAAAAAGTATGAAACGAATAGAGGAGTATTAAAAGGTTGAGTGAAGAGCGACTACGTAAAGAAATTTTTAAGGTATATTAAAAAGGGCCAAATTAAAAGCACTCGTAACTGACAAGGCGATAGTTGTGTGCTAGGATCGTGGAAAATGGCGTTCTAATACCTACCTACCCTAGACGGGAATTAGGCTTGAACATATGTTTGTTTGAATGTACCTAAAATTTAGAAGAAGCGGTGATAACAAGCGATTTATAATCAAGATAGCCCGTACCTTAACCTATTATTAATATTACACAAGAGGTGGATTGGTTAAAGAAAATACCTAAGAGGGAATCGTAATGGGGTCATTGTTTATATATTTACCTTTCGAACCAGTGAATCTCAAAATTAACTATGTGAGCTAACCCATGTGTTGTAGTTGCCCGCAACTCGCTTTGTAAATAGTTTATAAGTTTCTTAGTCTTCAATCTCCTTGCGTAATTATCACGTTTCTTCTTGAATGTCGGTTTCTCCTTCACGGTTACCCTCAACATGGTATCTATATCTATATAAGTTTATTTATAATCAAGACTTTTGTGTAGATGTTGTGAATTGTTTTGTGCGATTAAACATCAGGAATCACCACGTTATCTCAAGTCCCTCGAGCGATATTTGGAGTTATTCGTACCAATGTGTTTCTTATAAAGAAACTTTTTATAAATTTGTGAAAACTTAAAATTAAAAAAATCACAGAAATTAATTTAATATACTAATTCCTAAGATTCTAACCAAATATTACTAAGCTCTGGAAACAAAATAAATCACAGTGTTCTGTCAACTAAGAGTGGGATCTAAGTCAATACAAATAACTCGATATATTTTCATGAAAATACAATAGACGAGGACATTAATAAATAAAAAGTAAGAAATGTTTAAATTTGTATGATTTCAGTCACAGTGTAATAACGAACAGTGTGCCTACACAGGTAGTCCGCGTTGCGTTGCCGTATTATAATTTACTTCGTTCGTTCGCCGCTGTTATACCTGGTCACTGCTCTGCTACGAGGGGTCTATTTACATTACTGTTATATTGATATTTATTGAGGAATAGGGCCACCCCATCTCTTCCCGGTGGTTTCGAAAAAGACTACTAAGGGCTCACACGGTGTCCGGTTGACGGCTATAGGGTTGCCCCCTATTACGTTAGTGGGACCAAATTCTGATTAACAAAATGTGGGTGTTTAATACACCTTTGCCTACCCCTTTACGGGATACAGGCGATAGTTTATGTATTTATGTATGTATGTGAAATATTACGTTGCGATACTTAGAAGCGGAGAAGTGAGCAAAAACGACCTTGGAAGTTCATCAATCATCATCAATTTTAATCGAATTACCTATTTTTGTTACGTTGTAATCAATATACTCGTATACGAAATGATTAAAAATTAACGACTTTAAAATGATTCGGATTTGTAGTCGTTAATTTTTTTTATGCGATAGGGGGCAAACGAGCAGACGGGTCACCTGATGGTAAGTGACTACCGCCGCCCATGGACACCCGCAACTCAAGAGTCACAAGTGCGTTGCCGGCCTTTAAAAATAAAAATTAAACATGTAAAATTGTTAAAAAATATTTGTTAATAATTTGTTGTTGACGTGACGACGACGTATGACCTACCATATACATATATGTCCTAATATTAGATACGACTCAAATATTTTTTAACATTTCACACACATCAGTTATATCTCACATATCGAAATCCATCAAGGCGTCAAAGGCTCTAAAGACGTTAAACATAACCCTCCTTGCAGAGCCGTGTAAAAATATGGGCATTGTCCCTTTGCACTCACTCCCTCGTGAATGGGAAAGAAGAGAGGGGGGTGATGAGAGGAGAACAAAGAGTAGAGGAAAAGTTGGGCCTCCGGAAACCTCACTAATTTCGGGAAAATGCAACGCAAGCATTGCTTCACAACCGGTTTTCTGTGAGGCGGTGGTATCGCACTGGTGGAGCCGGCCCATTCGTGCCTAAGCATGGCTCTACCACTGTTGGTTACTACGATCAGAAAATTATAGATTTTTGTAACCTATCTGGTTACAAAAATTTACCAGATAGGTTACAAATCTATACATCCTTACTCAAATTTTCGATTATCTTTTAAAATCACATTCTCTTAGTTGCTTACAAAATATAACTCACTTTTATTACAAGCTTCTACGGTCCCATTATCTTTTTCAGTCGGTCTACTGTATTTTTAAGTCTACAATGATGATACTGTGAAATATAAGCGGAATCCAGAGAATAGTTCTATTGTCAGAATTTTAGTGAGTTCATTCACAATTATCATACAAAGCGTACATATTTTATAATATAATAGGTAATTTAGATTGTATTCCATAACCTCAACCGTTCTCGGCCCACTTTCAATTGACTGCGATAAGAAGTCGTTTACACAATGGGCCCTATCCCTTTTGTAGCTATTATGTTTTCTTCTTTTCATAACCAATTTGGATTAGAAATTGATATATTTATTATAAGAATTGACAACAAAAGACATATGTTTTAAATTATTTTCAAGCTAAACATTATTGCTGATGCACTTCTTTTATGTTACTTTCATGAATCTTAACTTTTATCTCTCATCGAAGATTATTTTTTTATCTGAGAACAAAATAATAAGCAATTTCTACTGGAAAAAATGTAATCTGCCTGTCCAAATCAATCAGTCTGTCAATGCCAGAGGTGTTATAGCAATGATATAGTATTAATTAGCATTTTCCATTCAACAAAAATTGTAAACATGTGTCACTTTTAAAGATAAATTTAAATAAAACAATTTGGGTAAAATGCTCTTCGCTTTGGTGTAGTAAAAGGCGACTACGTTATATACACTATGCTCGTATACAACATGTTGTGGCTTTGAGTTGCATAACAGAGAAGCCTCCACATAAACACTGCAACTCGCGTATTGCAAATAATCTTGTTCACTCTCTTTGTAAGAGCTGCTCTTTTTCCTAGTTTTTTTTACCATTATTCATCCACAGTTGCTGGTCTAAGACTATATACGCGTTAATAAAGAAATAAAAATGTTCATAATGTTAGATTTTCAAAGTAATTGGATTATTTTATATGATTGTAGTGGTAAGGTTAAAGTATAAATAAGATAAATTAGCGCGAAATCCTACACTGTACATTTTACCTGTTCCGACCCTGTTTTCTTTCTAAAATTATATTAAGGCAATAAAATAATAACGGCCAATACCAGTAATGAGGCCGTAATGGCTTAGAAATGAACTTAATTAAACCGTAAGCTTTCAATTTGTCGATTAGACTTTAATAAAAGGTCTAAAGATGAATTTCGTTAACATATTGTTGGTATAATTAATTTTGATGAAAATGTACATACCAATATATATATCACAGACGCTATTTACATATTTATATACTCGCAGTATCAGGTACTGATACTGTTTCAAAAATGTTAACGTGTTTCAAAGTGTATGATAACTGTTTCTAGACTGGCAGTTACTATTTTATTTTGTGGATAGTAAAGAATACAGGGAGTTAAAATTTTTGTAATGAATTGAGTAGATTGTATACGTGGTAGTGGTGGTGGTACAGCGGCACGAATGGGCCGACTCGAGCGTTGCGATACCACGGCCTCACAGGAAACCGGTTGTTATACGTGGTAGAGCCATGCTTAGGCACGAATGGGCCGGCTCGACCGGTGCGATACCACGGCGTCACAGAAAACCGTGTGAATTGTGAAGTAACGCTTGCGTTGCATTTCGCCGAAATGAGTGAGGTCTCCGGAGGCCCAAAATCCCCCACCCCTCCTAATGATAGCGCTGTTAACAAAGAGGATACCCATGGGGGGTACCAGCGCTAGCCTGGACGTCCACTCTTAGTACGGAAATTACCTGAGCGTGGACGCCCAGGCTGCCCCTCGTACTCTGGGGGGGGGGGGGGGGGGCTCAACTGCGCTCTCAAAATCTGCTCGGGGCAAGAGAAGGCATACCATGGCACCCTCTGTCACGTTTACCGTGGATTTTTGTAACATCAGGGGCTTACATTCTAACCTAGACGATGAGACGCAGATATCATCTCCAGCGGACACATCCTACCTCTGCTACCCTGGGTACGGACTGGAACACTCCTTTGTTCCTGAGGCTGGTGTATGCGTGTATGTTAGAGATGATATCACTTCTCGCCGCCTCGGCAATCTTGAACCTCTCCATCTTATGGCTACGTGTAGACTGCGACGACCATCCCCGCATGTGATGCCGAAACGGATCGACTCATCGACCACGTCCCAATGGCTACAGACTCAGTGCTCCAGCAGGTCCCATCCGCAGAGATCGTGATTCTTGGCGACTTTAACGCCCATCACGCCGAATGGCTTGGTTCGCGCAAAACCGATCATGCGGGAAGATCTGTTCACGGTTTCTCCTTGGCATAGGGCTTGACGCAGCTGGTAGCAACGCCTACGCGAATCCCAGATGCAGAAAGCCACGTGCCTTCACTGTTGGATCTTCTGCTGACCTCACATCCTGACGACTACAAAGTATCCATTGAGGCCCCTCTTGGCTCTTCGGACCATTGCCTGATTAGGAGTATAGTGCCACTCGTTCACTCGCTGCGGCCGCGAGTTACAGGCAGTCACCGCGTATGGCACTATAGGTCAGCAGACTGGGATGGAATGCGAACATTCTTTGCATCCTACCCATGGAGGCAAGTTTGTTTCTCGCCGGATGATCCCAATGTCGTTGCCGACTCTGTCGCGGATGTTGTGCTTCAGGGTATGGAACTTTTCATTCCCCTGATTCCCACAGGTGGCAAGTCCCAGCCCTGGTTTGGTCGAACCTGCAAAGCGGCGTCCCGCCGAAACCAGGAATGTTACCAAGCATGGGCTAATGCAGCGACAGCACGGGATGTAAAGACCAGCACATTAAAGAAGCAATATTACTTTGCCTCCAGGTCCCTCAAAAGAGTAATTGCTGGGGCGAAGTCGGCTCACATCGGCAGAATTGG
The DNA here is from genome assembly GCA_947561695.1 of Tyria jacobaeae. Classification (NCBI taxonomy): domain Eukaryota; kingdom Metazoa; phylum Arthropoda; class Insecta; order Lepidoptera; family Erebidae; genus Tyria; species Tyria jacobaeae. The sequence continues at coordinate 7,971,770 of OX387221.1, forward strand.
CGAGAGACTAGTGAGTCTCCCTTCCGGAACGCGTGCATTCTGGTCTCTTCTAAGCCATCCCTTCCACCTCTGCACATAGGAGATAATTCGTTGGCCCACGACGCTAAAGAAAAAGCCGATCTTCTTTGCAAACTCTTTGCATCCAACTTGACTCTGGACGACGGGGGAAACGCACCGCCGACCATACTGCAGTGCGAGAGCCGCATGCCGGAAGTCCGGTTTATACAAAGGGCAGTGCGTAAAGCGCTTCTTTCCCTCGACGTTCTTAAGTCGAGTGGGCCCGATAGAATCTCTCCTATCGTGCTGAAGACGTGTGCTCCAGAGTTGGCACCGGTTTGAACGCGCCTTTATCGGCTTTCCTACTCTCTTGGCGTAGTCCCGAACTCATGGAAGACAGCTCAAGTGCACCCAATCCCTAAAAAAGGAGATCACTCGGATCCGTCCAACTACAGACCCATAGCTATCACCTCCTTGTTCTCCAAGATAATGGAATCCATTGATAACTGCCAGCTCCTCCGGTACTTAGAAGACCACTAGCTCCTCAATGATCGACAATACGGCTTCCGTCGGGGTCGTTCAGCTGGTGATCTTCTTGTTTACTGGACTCACCGGTGGGCACAGGCGATCGAGACCAAGGAGGAAGCGTTGGCCGTTAGTTTGGACGTGGCGAAGGCCTTCGATCGGGTCTGGTACAAAGCGCTCCTTGCGAAGCTTCCTTCCTATGGGCTTCCCGAGAAACTGTGCAATTGGCTCACCAGTTTTCTTACAGACAGAAGCATCAAGGTCGTTGTTGACGGTGCATGCTCCGACTCCAAGTCTGTTAATTCTGGTGTCCCACAAGGCTGTGTGCTACCACCTACGCTGTTTCTTCTGCATATCAATGACATGCTGCAGATTAGCAGCTTCCATTGCTATGCAGATGATAGCCCAGTGATGCCCTCTACACCGACCGCGCTAACATTTCTCGGGTAAACGTCATCGAAAGCCGATCCAAACTTGTGTCTGAAATCGAAACTTCTTTATCAAAAGTTTCAGATTAACTATTAGGGGTCGACTAAACCTAGTCCAGTTTAACCCCACGAAGACACAGATTTGCGCGTTCACTTGCTAAAAAGATGCCATTGGTCGTATCACCTCAATTTGAGAGCACTTCCCTAACTGCATCAGCCAGTATCGGAATCCTTTGCGTCGATATATAAAGCGAAGTCCAGTTTCGCAGTCACTTAGGCCATATTAGCCTCCAAGATGCTTGGTGTGCTAAACAGATCGAGACAGTATTTTACTCCGGCCCACCACCTGCAACTTTATAAGGCGCAGGTTCGGCCGCACATGGAATACTGTTCTCATCTCTATGCAGGTGCACCCCAGTACCAGCTTCTACCTCTTGACTGCATTCAACGGAGAGCGACTCGCATCATCGACTGTCAAGATATTTCTGATCGACTTGACATCTTGGCGCTGCGTAGAGATGTAGCTTCACTCTGCATCCTCTATCGGTTGTATCATGGGGAGTGTTTAGAGGAATTGTTCGGACTTATACCGGCTGCAGGTTTCCGCCATCACCTGGACGATTGGCACTCCACCACTGTGCGCTTCTCCAGAAGCTTTTTGCCTCGCACAACCAGCTTATGGAACAAATTGTCGCCTGCCGTATTACCGAACCGATACGACCTTAAAACCTTCAAGAAAAGAGCGTACTCCTACCTAAAAGGCCGGCAACGCACTTGTGACTCTTAAGTTGCGGGTGTCCATGGGCGACGGTAGTCACTTACCATCAGGTGACCCGTCTGCTCGTTTGCCCCCTATCGCATAAAAAAAAAGTTTTTTTATTAGTTAACACTGATTTAAGTTAGTTAGTTATTTGTCGTTGTTTTCTTTTCTTAAATTAGTCTTAATAGCATTATATTGACGATGTCTGTATTATAGATAGTAGAATTAAGTCATGTTATCTCTTATATAATAAGTTATGAATATAACGGAAGCACAACTGATGTTGTACTAGCTATCTAAGTCATCGAATTATATTATATATAAATCTGATTTTGCGTAAGTACGGCCTAAATATGATGTGCCGTTGCCTACACCATTCTTGCCACTCTATTTATTATTCGGAGACTCATCGGGAAAAAAATAAGGACTCTGGACTGTAGACTAATCTCTAATTCATGTAGGCCATGGCCTAGTCAGTCACATCCCCAGACAGAACAACGTTTTCGAATACGTTTTTATGCGTTTAGTACTTACCCAAGAGAACTGTATCTAAGTCATTTTTTTATTATTATTACTATTTTATTCATAAAACTCATTTCATTACTATTGTCAATATATAATTTCAATCAATTTATATTTGTTCGTCGCCACCGTCCATGGCCGAACATTTTGAAACACAATACCTATATAATATATATTGAATTATTATGCATTTCCTGTAAACTACACATGTTTGAAGCAAATAAACACATCTTCATCTGGTTTTATGTTACATTCCCTTGCTAGGCATAAGTTGTGTATAAAAAATACATAAATATTTAATACTTACAGCTATCGTTGACTTAACCAAGCATAATTCTGATAATTCCCACTAATGTTTGGGAAAACATTTTCAATAAGAGCTAATTGAGAGTCTACAAATCGGCAAAAGTCGTTGGTAAGAGTAATTAATCCAGATGTCGCATCAACTGGGACTTTTCTATTTCCAACAGCTAACAATTGTTTGGAAAATTGTGCAGCACTTTGATCATTTTGAAGTTGAACTCTCATATTAGTGGTTAGCGATAATGTTTTTATTTTATTCCATAAAGGTGATGCCTTCAGGCAAGCATTCAATTCATCTGCAGGCGTTCCACGGGGAATTACTGGCAACGTCTGCCTGAAAGCGTCTGCCAACAATATCATCAAGCCGCCAAAGATGTTGTTATTTCGCCGAAGATTCTTCAGTGTGAAGTTAAGTGCTTCAAGTGATTTCTTATGTGCCATTGTGCACTCATCCCAAACAATGAGCTTGCATTGCATCAACAATTTTCCCATTGCACTGGATCGGGAAATATTGCATGTTAGAGTATCAATTGTGTTTAAATTGAGTGGCAACTTAAGCGCAGAATGTGCAGTACGACGGCCATCTAGAAGAGTCGCCGCAATTCCAGATGATGCTAACGCCAAAGCTATGTCACATCTTGATCGAATAGTGGCCAAAATCAATGAAATGACAAATGTTTTCCCTGTTCCTCCAGGTGCGTCCAGGAAGAATAGACCACCAGTATTATTGTCCACCGCTTGCATTAATGTTTCGTATACTTGTTTTTGCTGTTCATTCAGCAACGGCACATTATTTCGAACGAATTCCTGCAATGTATCAACATTGTATTGCAGCTCTCGATTTAATTCTTGGTTGAATGCATCGTGCATCGATCGATTTGGCGCAATTATTCCTACTTCAATCAGTAGCTTGTTTACAATAGTCAAGCATTGATCCTCAATCAGAATCAATCCTTCATTGTAGATTTCATCGGTTATTAGGATGTCAGGATTATTCGTTTGAATGCGCAAGCGATGCAAGATATTTTCACATATGTCGTCTTTGTATTTGTTCCATAACTGAATTGGTTGTGAATTAAAACATGTGGTGATGATAATTGCGAATAGCGTTCGTATTTGGTACGCATTTGATGAAACAACTGAATCCGCAAGTGTTAAATCCCAATGAGAATCGTTCTCCAGCAAACTCAATAGTTGACATGCTTCTCGATATGTTTGGCATTGGTGGCCATTCACAGTTTTCAAATGCGCAAATGATTTTGGTCCACGTACATTTACCAACAGCAGTCGCAAATAAAAACATTCATCATTTCTAGGATGAACAGTATACATGCGACCTAGTGCATCAGTGGAAAACACCTGTGGCCAATCTGCAACTGGGGTTCCTTGTTTGCGACGTTGGAATTTCTTTGTTGTTTGATTCCAAGTGTAAAACTTGGGCATTTCAATGTACATCAGCGTCGCTGCGAATGGATCTGCTTCACACATTGCAAAGAAGCTAGTCAATGTTGTCGATGGTGGTCTCTCAGCTCGTTGTGCCGCATTAGCCTCAGTGAAGTAAACTCTTTGGCCATTTTCCAAATGCACTGCTAAATGTAAAACTGTGGGATATCTTTCATGAATTTAAAATGACAATAATCGACACAGTGCTTCATTAGTACTGACGTATCTGCCCATTTTGAAGTTGCTGATTTCGTCATTCGCATTTTCCGATGCAATACCAAACACAGCCATGTCGCTGCCTTTTGTGACGTACTTGCACTATTATTTTTGATTGATTTGTCCGAATGACAACTCTCAACGTTTGCATGTGTTTCGAAAATTCGTGATAGCAGCGGGCAATATGGTACAATGAATTCATTTCCGATCTCAATCTCTTGATTTTGAACTTTAACTTTGATAGTTCGACCATTATCTTCTTTTGAACGCCGACGATAAACTGGATATCCATCGTTCCCTGTGACTGTTTCAGCAACTAACGGTCTCTGATATCATTTTGTGCACTTTCCATCAGCCATGCAAGGCGATAATGGATTTAATGCACCGCACGGTCCATGCACCATCTGTGTCGTCACAATGTCGTGTAGATGGGGATCAGTGACTGGATCAGGAATTTCAGCTGATATGATGTCATCCACTTCATTTGAATGTAATTTGTTCAGAAACCAAATTAGGATATGAGCATGCGGTAGTCCACGCTTCTGCCATTCCACCGAGTATATATAACAACGTGTGTCACCAAAAACTCGATACTTAGTAAGCACATCCATCCTAACCTTGAGTTTTTGCTGAAATACTCTGGCGATTATGTCATGGCGATCTTGCGGTTTTTGGCCCGGTTCCAACTCACGTTCAATTTCCGTCTACTTCGGATTGCATGTGAACGTAATAAATAAATCCGGAGTTCCATAATTTCGCACGTACGTCATAGCGTCTTGAGCGTATTCGTGCATGTGGCGTGGGCTTCCGATATAAGAAGATGGGAGAATCGTCAGACGTCCAATATTCTGAACATCACCATCTGAATGAATAGCATCAAGCAAGTGTATATAGTCCTCAGATCGTAGCTTTGCCTGATTGAATCGGATGAACGCTAAACGTTCGGTCTCGACTTTGACATACATGTCGACAGCGAATTGCTGGAATAGGCACGGCACTTCAGAATGACGTTCTCCTCATGTGTACGAATCATCATACGATACGCATAGTAATTCATTGCGCTTAGATTTTTATTCGTTGATACGCCTGAAAATGCAAAATTAAATGAATTGTTAATGGAAACCAATGATAAAATGATAAATGATAAATGATCTTTATTTTGTAAATAGGTTATAACAACACTTTTACACGTCAATATATTTTTTCTGTTAGTTTATGCTAGATGAGGCCGGTGTTTCCTAGCTGACTACCCTGAGAAGAAACACCGAAACAAACTCAGAGGTCAAAGTCTGTTTTAAAGTCCATACAGATGTACTGGTCAAAAACATATGAGAACCATGCACGCTAACGTCTGAGATGAGCTTTTGAAGAAAGCACCACGCTCATTCGAGTGGACCCGTTCAAACTGTGCAAGCATTTGTCAGTTATCGTGTAGCTCAACTTAGAACTTTAAGGAGCTCAACGGACCAACGAACAGTACCAAAGCAAGGACATTTGGGTAGGCCGCAAAAGTACTCAAACAGTCAGACATCGTTAAAAAACAAACTTACTGAAAAAAAGGAGAAAAGAAAAAAAAAGAAATAACCTACATAGTCCTCTAATTTACAATAATTAATTTTTTAAATTAAAAAAAAAAACAAATATATATTATACTTAACAAAGTATTCATGTCAAAAAGTACAAAGATTAAAACAATAAAAAAAAAACAATATAATACTTAACAAAGTAAGTATTCATGTCAAAAAGTAAAATATAAAATGTCAATGTGTATAAAAAAAAACAAAAACTATAAACGAAAAACATAAACGAAAAACAAAGGCTCATGTACATTAATGAAGCAGCTAATTCCCAAGCCTCTTTATCCTCAATGTAATCTTTAATTGTGTAAAAAGCTTTCTGACTTAGTTTTTTTTTGATAAATGATTTAAATTTATTGTTGCTTAGTTCTTGTATTTGGATTAGGAAGCTTATTATAGAAATATATACTTTGCATCTAACCATCTAAACGAACCACCTATTTTCTTGAGCCTGGTTTTAGGAACAAGAAATTTGTTTTTGTTCCTAGTATTTACACTATGGATATCACTGTATTTTTTAAACAGATTAATATTTTTATGTGCGTACATGAGATTTTCATAAATATACTGAGAGGGCACAGTCATAATATTAATCTCTTTAAATTTATCTCTGAGGGAGTGTCTGGGACTTAATTTATAAATTGCACGTATAGCTCTTTTTTGTAAAACAAAAATAGATTGAATATCGGCGGCATTTCCCCACAACAGAATACCGTACGACATTACACTATGAAAATAGCTAAAGTATATTAAACGGGCTGTCGCTAAATCAGTTAAACCACGAATTTCCCTAACGGCGTACGCTGCAGAACTAAGCTTTTTGGACAGTTTATCTATATGGGGGCTCCACTGAAGCTTTGTATCCAAAGTTAAGCCTAAGAACACTGTGGAATCTTTGGGTTTTAACACTTCGCCCTTTATTGACACACTAGTGTTCACCTGTGTTACATTAGGCAATGTAAACTTTATACATTTCGTTTTTTTCTCGTTAAGGAGAAGATTATTGATATTAAACCAGTTAACTACTGTTGAAAGGGCACTATTTACATCATCAATAACCACCTGCTGACGTTTGAGTTTAAATACAAGTGAAGTGTCATCTGCAAACAACACTATATCATGTTTATCCTTTATGAGGTACGGCAGGTCATTAATATAAATTATAAATAAAAAGGGACCTAGAATAGAGCCTTGGGGAACCCCCATTCTGACTACAGATCCGGGAGATCTTTTACCGTTCACATCAACTCTCTGAATCCTATTACTTAAATATGAAGTAAGAAGATCCAGAGAGGTGCCCCGGATTCCATAGTAGCGCAGCTTCCTGATCAATGTATCATGGAGAACGCAATCAAAAGCCTTAGACAAATCGCAAAAAATGCCTAACGCATCGCATTTATCTTCCCATGCATTATAAATGTGCCCTAAAAGTTCAACACCAGCATCAGTTGTTGAACGACCCTTTGTGAAACCAAACTGTTTGCTATGTAATAATTTATGTTTAGTAAAATATCTTTGCATTTGATCTAAAATAAGTTTCTCAAAAATTTTACTAAAAGTAGGTAGCACTGATATAGGTCTATACTTAGAAGGGTCTGATGTACTACCCGATTTAAACAATGGTATTATTTTACTATATTTCATTAGATCAGGAAACTCACCACAATCTATACAATTATTAAAGATTACTGTTAAAGTTGGTGCTACAATGTTTATAATAGACTTAGCAACGTCAGAATTACCCCATAGATCTGCAGTCTTTTTAATATTTAAAGTTTTAAAAGTTTTTATTATATCATTACAAGTTACATATTGGAAATAAAACTGGAATTCACAAACTGGAACGTTTTCTTTAAGTATTGTTTCTGCAACAGTTGGTGATGAATTTAGATATTTTGCAGTCAATACGGGAATCTCTGCAAAGAAATTTTCAAATGCCGCGGCTACTTTCGAATCTGATTTAATGATACTGTCATCAACAGCATCACAAGTTCGGTTGCAAGACCTTCCCGTTTCGCTATTAATAATATTCCAAGTCATTTTAATTATATTACTACTATTTTTAATTTTTGAACTTAATAACGAAATTTCGCCAAATACACGAATACATATACGACAATAATAGCAATAATAGTGTGTGTATATTGTACCTGTAATTGGATCGACCATCTTCAACGTGATGTCCGTCTTGCCCTTGCCAATAAATGATTGGATATTGTAATGCATCGTACAAACGATGTGTCTCGTTTACACGATGCATGATATTGCTTCTTCGCTGAACGACAATGTCTCGCGATTTAGTTGGATCGCCAACAATAATTGCAGCAACATCATTAACGGTGGGTGCATTGAATCTTCGCACACGTTCACCTGTTGGGGTACAATCCGCTCTTATGACAAATTTGTGCGTATCCTATGGCATTCGTTCCAATGCTGTTTTGAACATATTAACCACAGCATTATTAGCGTGAAAAAATGCTTGCAACTGTTCAATAATTCGTCTCTTTAACTGTTGTGTTCCCTGTATATTGCACCGCACATTCAGCTGATCCACCATCGACGAAATGAAATATATTTGCAGAAATTGATGCGGTTCATCTGGTGTTTCACCATTGAACTATGCAAATGATATATTTGTCCTTGTATCTGTAATTGCAAACAATCATTTGTTGAAGAATACGGTGTAACTTCTGATCATGTGATGGTGTAGTGTGATGTGTATATGTAGTTGTTATGTGTTGCAATTCATTGTGTTTTTGTGAGTGATTGGTTATATGTGTTGTATCTTTTACCTTGCAAGTCGGCATGAAGCCGCCTTCTCGAATGATATTAGCTCCAAAGGAAGTCATGCAGCAGTTATTGTATTCAAGGATGTGTTGAAGAAAATGGCTGGAATCGGGATCACTTCCATCGAGCTATGGTTTCAGTGGCTGTGGTTGTTTGAGCTTCGGATCTTGTTTGGAGTTGAAATGATAGTGGACTGTACTTTATGTGTTTAATTTATATAATCGTAATTATAATAAATGGTTGCCCGTGAGTGTCGTGCGCGCCGCTCGGTCGTCAAGTGGTGGGGCTATCCCGCGGCGACAAGCGCCGCAACTATCACTCCACGGTGTCCCCCGCCGCGCCTTCCACTCCGTCGCTAGGTGCCCCCGCATGAGGCGCGTGGACATCCTCCCCCCCTTTGACCTCTTCAAAGGGAAGAGGGCAAATGTTGTTGAACCCTCTCATGACATTGCCTCTTCTTGTCTTCAACTCCGCCACTCTAGTCACGCCGTCGAGTCCAGGACAGGTGCGCACCACGCGACCCAAAGCCCAAACCAGCGGTGGGAGCGCCCTGTCCCGAAGAAGCACGAGCATCCCCTTAGTGAGCTGGCCAGAAGATGTGGACCACTTGGTTTTCTGCTGAAGTAAGGAAACGTACTCATGAGAGAATCTTTGCCAGAAGTGCTGTCGGATGCATTCGATTCTCTTGAAGCGGTCGAAGCAGCTGATGTTCTTCTCAGGAATCTGCGGACACGGTACAGACGTGAGTGGTCGTCCAATTAAAAAATGGGAAGGAGTGAGAGCAGAGAAATCGGAAGGATCAGTAGACAGAGGTGTCAAAGGACGAGAATTTAAAACGGCCTCGATTTGACACAGACAGGTTGCTAACTCTTCGTAGGTGAAGTGAGTAAGACTTAACAACCTTCTCAAATGGTGCTTGGTAGAGCGAACTGCAGCCTCAGCCATGGAATTAAAATGAGGTGAATATGGCGGTGAAAATGAGAACCTGATACCTTCACGAGACATTTCACATGCAACATCAGAACATGAGTCCGACAAGAATTTTTGAAGTTCATTGTAGGCTCCGACAAAATTCGTGCCATTGTCAGACAAGATGCTTTGCGGTTTGCCACGACGCGAAATAAAGCGATTCAGTGCTGCTATGAAGCCCTCTTTTGTGAGGTCAGTGACGGGCTCCAGATGCACTGCTCTGGTTGCGTGACAAACGAAGATGCATAGGTACGACTTTGTGAGCTTACAGCCCCGACCTTTACGGTCTGCTATGAGTACTGGACCAGCATAATCAATACTGCAATTAAAAAAAGGGTATTCGAGGCTAGTTCGAGTTTTAGGCAGTTGGCCCATTATTGGTTGTACATTTTGACATTTGAATCTAAAACATTTAACACATTGTCTGACCATTGACCTAGCGAGATTCCTGCCACCTAATGGCCAATAATTAAGACGCAAATGCGCTAATAAAAGTTGAGGACCTGCATGTAGCAGTTTTAAATGTTGCATATAAAATAATATTTTTGTTAAGTGGTGTTTACTACATAGCAGTATTGGATATTTAGTATTGTAGTCGTACGGAGAATTATCGAGTCTGCCACCTACTCGTATGATATTTTCGGAATCTAGAAATGGCGATAATGAAATTAATCTATTTTTACGCGGTAGTGATCTTCCCGACTCCAAAAAACTCAATTCCTCAAGAAACATCTCTCTTTGTGCGCTGCGTAGTAAACACATTAATGAATTATTTAACTCCTCGCTAGAAAGAGCGCCCTGTAATTTAGACTTAGGATTTTTTAAATTGTGGATAAATCTTTTAATATAGGCTAAAACTCTTTGCAAGCGATTGAACTTAGAATGATAATGAATTAATGACTGTATGATATTTGGTGATAGCTCTGAATGAAATGATTGGTTGTTGTCAATAAAATGAGAAATCACTTCAGGTAGATCCTGCTTCGCGCTATTAGAAGGCATGGTAGGCCAGTCATGTTCATGATTTTGTAAAAAGCTAGGGCCCGACCACCATAGATCATTATCACCGATTGAGTCGGCCTTCGCCCCGCGCGAAACAAGGTCCGCCGGATTGTCTTTCGACGGTACATACCTCCACGTATGACTGGTGCAGTTTTCGAAAATTTCATTTATCCGATTACGTACAAAGGGCTTGAGTTGATGTGAAGGTGTATTCAACCAGCCGAGTACTATCGTTGAATCGCACCAAAAGAAGCATTGATAGATTGGCATTGTCAGTGACTCGAGAACGGTTATACACAGTCTTGACCCTAATAATGCAGCACAAAGTTCAAGCCGTGGGATCGTAACTAATTTTATCGGTGCTACACGGTTCTTGGAGAGGAGAAGACGAACCCTAACAGTGCCGGTGCAGCTTATGGATCGGACATAAACACATGCACCATAAGCCCTCTCGGACGCATCACAAAAAACGTGAATTTCATGTTTCCCCGACGAATCGAAAGAAACCCAGCGGGGTATTTTTAGATAGTTTAAACAAGGAAGCGTTGAAACAAATGATGACCACATATCGTTAATTTTCTGAGAAACCCCATCATCCCACTCACATTTGTCAACCCATAGTCGTTGCATAATTATTTTTGCTTCGACGATGCAAGGGCCGACTAAGCCTAGGGGGTCAAATATTTGGCTAATTACTGACAAGATGTGTCGTTTTGTGATCTTGTCTACATGGTCAATATTTATAGCAAACGACAAGGAGTCTGAGCTACTTAACCAGTTTAGACCGAGGGTTTTCGAAGACATGTTATGGTCTGAAAGATCTAATGGAGTCGGATATTCCTGATTGTATGACTCACCCAATATGGCTTTTAGAATTTCTGGGCAGTTAGTCAGCCACTTTCTCAAAAAAAAATGAGCTGAGGATAAAATTTGTATCACCTCTTTGACCAGTGCTGTAGTTTCCGGTATAGTAGAACCTCCACCCAAATAATCGTCAACATAAAAGTCCCGAGCTATTGCTGACCTGACTTCCTCAGTGGAAGCTGTGTCTGCTAGGCTCACCAAACATTTTGTAGCTAGGTAAGGAGCCGACGCAGTCCCATACGTGACTGTGTTGAGGCTATATGTTTTAAGAGGCTTTTCTGGATCGCTACGAAAAATTATTTGAAGAAGAGGCCTTTGTGAGGTGGTTATTTCGATGCATCGATACATTTTCTCCACATCCCCGGAGACCACATATTTATGCTGCCGGAATCGCAATAAAATCGATAGAAGCTCATCCTGTACTTTGGGACCTACCAGTTGAAGGTCGTTGAGGGAAAAGCCTGAGGTGGATGGAGCTGATGCATCGAATACACTCCTCAATTTAGTAGTGGTGCTCGATTCTCTTAGTATACCATGGTGTGGTATGAAGTATTCAACGTCATTACCTGCGTGAGGCGCTGGCTTGTTGACATTTTCTGTCATGTGACCCAGGCGTTCGTATTCTGCCATGAAGTCAACATACTTGGCCTTGTAGTCAGGATCACGTTTGAAATCAATGTTTTTAATTATCTCTGATGCTTGGCCTTTAAGTGACGCACGGAGGTAGTGGAACTTGTTGATGTCATCGATACAATCACTATTATGTATTAGTGAGCAAAATGTATCTCTAAATTCTAGCCAATACTCATAGCTACCATTAAAGTGTGGCAAATCAATTTTAGGTAAGCGCACAAAATTATTTTTAAACGATGCACCTGATTTGGAGCCTGCATTAGAACCCGCCTCCGAAGCAGTATGCTCAGCAGCGTGCACTGCCAATGACTTGCGCGCTCGCGCAAGCAGGGAGTAGTAACGCTCCTCGAACTGGGCCCGCTCCTCATACTCGTCGTCAGGAGTCTCCGAGGTTGACTCGATCTCCATCTGTAAAGCGTCATATGTCTCGTATAAGGCATCAAAAGTCTTTAAACGAGCTTCTAAATCAATTTGTTGTAGCTGTGATAGGTCTTTAGATGATAAAATTACAGTTAAATAATTTTCAAAGTGAGTTGCTTTAGCTTTCATGCTACTACGTTTTTTAATTAATTTTTCTAACGACATTTTAAATAAAATAAAAATGTACAATAGTAAGCCAAAAGTGCTTAAACGATAAAATAATGCACTAAGTTATAAAATAAGAATAGCCTTTTGAATAGAATGCACCGCTGTTCAATAACAAAGAACCGTAACAAAAAAAGGGTCGATTACGTAAGCAATGCAAATGGATAAATATACATAGAATGCAATGAAAGCAAAAATGGCTGCAATAGTAATTAAACTATCGGGTCAGTTAGGAGGCGAAGTTTGCGATAGTATCGGAAACGGAAACTGAGAATAACTTTTAAACACTAATTTCAAATAATAACAAGAAAAAGCTTGGATGGGAAAAGGAAATAATCGGAACGAACTCACGGATGTCCTTAACCGTCCTTAATCAGTTCTTTATGCACTATGAGTACGATGACTTGCAACAAGCGGTCGACACGTCGACTTCAAAGTCCAACGAGTTGACACGACGACTTTGTTTCTTCTCTGCTTCTTTCACGGTAGAAGGACCATTGTTTGAGCTTCGGATCTTGTTTGGAGTTGAAATGATAGTGGACTGTACTTTATGTGTTTAATTTATATAATCGTAATTATAATAAATGGTTGCCCGTGAGTGTCGTGCGCGCCGCTCGGTCGTCAAGTGGTGGGGCTATCCCGCGGCGACAAGCGCCGCAACTATCACTCCACGGTGTCCCCCGCCGCGCCTTCCACTCCGTCGCTAGGTGCCCCCGCATGAGGCGCGTGGACAGTGGTGGTGTAAGTAATGGATCCAGTTTGACTTTTCCACTTGCGCAGCACAATCCAGCCGTTTCTCTTTTGACTTTAACGCATTGCAATATCGGCATATAGTCGTCATTGGCCCAATATCTAAATTTTCATCATCACTGTAGTTCGCAGTGGGATCATATTGGAATGCCAAGCGATTGTATGATGCCAATGATCTTCGTGTGCTCACGCGTTGTCTCAATCGGGCATTTTCTCTTATTATATTTTGTCTTTCTTCGCTTAAGTTTTATGAATACTCTGTTGCTGGCTTGCATGTCTTGTGCGGCGGCCAATGTTCGCACGTCGTCCTTTAGGCATTTTGGACTATGGACAGAGTGGTGAATTTAAGCTCAAATGCACGATCCACATAATTTACACAGTTCCACTTACCACCTTAAAGACAATGCCTGCTGTTGAAATTGAATAAAAATTTGCACAATACACGTGATTGATTTGATGGTTTCCAATTGAAATGTTAGGAAACGAATAACTTATTTTTTTACTTTTTTTTCACAATTTCACAGTGAACACAATACCGGTTTGTCACATGAAATTAACTGAGCAGAGAACAATGAGTAGCTGTCAAACAATGTATCACGCACCGGCGCCATCTACTTAAAATATTGGTTTGTAGTACATGCTATGTATCAGAGATGGCGCTGTATGTGAAAAATGATTTTCCCGCTTTTCTGTTAAATTTTTTCCTGAATTTTCTTTGCTATAAACCTCACGGAGCCCGAGACCTTTCCAACGAATGCAAAACCGTGGAAATCGGTTCTTGTGTTCTGGAGTTATAGCGTCAGGAAGGAAACCCCGACTTATTTTTATATAGTAGATTTTGGTTTACATGACTGTTGTGGATTCTATCCTGTATGTATGCGTACGTCACGTACGTACGTTTAGTTTAGTAGTAGTAGTTTATGTTAAGGGGGTTAACATAAACTACTACTAATATTGTGTTTTTCAAACTTTTCAAACAGGTAGCACCAGCAAGTCTATCATTGATGTTTAAGAATAATGTCTGGTGATGAAATCTAAATAAAATGACTTACCAGTGAAAAATACAAGGATAGCGGTTAAATCTTTTTACTTTAAATTTTATCCAGTGAGTCTTAAACAAATTGTACATAAAGAGCTCCTTTGGGCATTCTGTGAAGCACACTACAGTTCAAGCCTTGCTGAAGTAGATCGGGTCGAACATAGGATGGAAGCAAGCATTCCTACGCTTGTGTAAACAATACAAGCTTAAAAACTTTTGAATGATTTAATGTGAGAAACAATCTATTTGTTAGCCATAAAACCCCCGAGACTCGTTGCAGAGCAAACGCTAACTTTATCAGAATGCCCGTGTTGTAGTCAAGAATGCCCTAATCGGCCATTTGCTAACGTTGAGCCCCTATTTATTATCGTAACTAGTGAAGCACTATCGCTTTCGGAGCGAGTTAGAGATCGTTCCGCGTTTCTTACATACCCATTTGTCTGTACCCTCTTACTAATTCAACAAAACGTGAGAGACGGCAAGATAACAACTTTGTTTCAAAGATTGTCTATAACAGGGGTCGGCAACCTTTTGCTATAGCAGGGCCACATATGTTGCCAGAGTATCAGTGCGGGCCGCACTTATTTTTATATTTATATGTTCGGGCATGTATTTTTAATATTTGAAATAAAACGCATATATATTCATACAATCATGTCTATTTTAATTGAATTACTATACTAACATAAAAGTAAGAACTACTGAGATTTTTGCGGCTGCATTTGACTTGCTAGTTTTTTAACGTCTGCTTTCATTTTAGTAGTAGACACGCGCAGTATCGCGTCTAAATTTTCATCCGTTAACCGCGAACAATTCTTATTTTTGCGGTAGTTGAGAATTGAAAAAGCCTGCTCACACAAATATGTACTACCAAACATAGTTATTATCTGCCGAGCAAACTTTTTCAATTCTTTGAAGTTTTCAGAACTCAAACCTCCGTAGAACTGTATCAAGTCAGTGCTCTACTTAAATGCCGTTTTAAGTGTGCTATTACTTTGCAAATCTACTATGTTCATTTGCAAATTGCTTGGTTCCTCACTAATATAAATTGCAAAAGGGTTTTGGAATATTTCCATGTTAAGGGAGTTCTTTTTAAAGTCGGTGAATCGATTTACAAACTCAGTTTGTAGTTGTGTTAACACGTTTCTCATTGTAATATTTTGCCACACAAAATTATATCCAGCTTCTTCCACGGCTTTTTGCAATTAGGAAAATGGTCAAGCTTTTTTTCATCAATATGCTTGATAAACAGTTTCAGTTTCATCTCAAATGATTTTACATCTGAATACATATCGCAAATCAATTTATTTTTTCCCCCGAAGCGTTTGTTGAGCTGATTCAGTTCCTTAGTCACATCAATCAAAAAACTAAGATCGATAATCCACTGTTTGTTAGTAAGCTCTTCCACTGGCTTTCCTTTCATTTCCATGAAGTTGCCAATTTCTTTCCTCAAATCAAAAAACCGTTCCAAAACGGCTCCTCGACTGGGCCACCTCACTTCACAGTAGTAAACCACGTCACCATGATCTTCGCAGCTTCCAGATCTTCAAAAAACTTTTGGAACTGACGGTGTGTAAGCCCATTTCTTCTTATAAAATTAACAGTGGATGTTACAGTATCCATTATTTCTTTCCAGGATATAACCTTGGAGCACAATGCCTCTTGATGGACAATACAGTGAAAAATCAATGGCACAGTAAATCCAGAATCTTTCACTTTGCTGATGATTCTCCCAACAACACCTATGTTTTGACCGCTCATGTTCTTGCCTCCATCGGTAGTGACAGTTAACCTTTGTTGCAATGAATCCAGAGCTTGTTCCACATAGTGAAATAGATCTTCTCCCGTAGTTGTACCTTTCAAACTGCACATTTTCACAAGCTCTTCGTAAACAGTAAAGTTTTTGTCAATGCCGCGTACAAATATGAGTAGCTGTGCTATATCCGACACGTCCGTACTGTCATCCATCGCTAAAGAGAAGCAGTCAAAAGACTGCACCTTATCCCTGATTTGTTCACACAAATTAACACCCCAGTCTTCAGTACGTCGGGTGCAAGTTCTCGCAGAGAGACTAAGACTTTCAAACATTTTTTTCTGCTCTGGGCATATTTCTTCTACGATATCTAAGACACACTCTTTTACTAATTCACTATCGGTAAACGGACATCCACTTTTTGCTAGAATCTCTGCTACCCTGTAACTGGCACGAACATTCGATTCGCTGTTGTCTGCCACAACCTTAAATATGTTTTGTTGATTTTGTAATTACGATTTCAAAGTGGAAATTTTCCTTTTTCGTATTTCTCCTTCAAGACAGTCAAATTTAGCTTTGTGCTCAGTGTCGTAATGTCGCTTCAGGTTATATTCCTTTACTACAGAAATACTCTTTTGACAAATCAAGCATAACGGTTTTCTTTTAAACTCGATAAAAAAGTATAATTCTGTCCATAATTCGTTAAAAACTCTTTTTTCTTCTTCTATCTTCCTTTCCTTCTTGAAGCCATGTTTATATAATTATTCTGTAACAATAATGAAAAAAAAAAAAACAAATTGCTCGCGAGTACATACAACGTACTTATCCATACGTCGTGCGTGAGAAGCTATCAGCGAAGGGAAGAAAGGGAAAACGAAACGCGTTGCTAGCAACCAGATGAGACGTGAGTTTCCGGCGAATTTCCACAACCGAATGAGGCGAGAGCTGCGCGCGGCTGTGATTTTAACTAAAGCCGGTCGCTTTGAATTTTTTCGCCGCCGCACACCTGCGTCTAATCAAAGACTGCCGCCGCCTATTGTCTCAAAGGAACCGCCCGCCGCCGACAGCCACGTGCGGTGGATAAACGCAAAAGAAATTGCCAAGAATTGAATAAGTACAGCAAATATTTATTATCGGTATAACAATACATAACATCACAGTCTTGATAAACAGTTCTTAAAAAATGAAATAGGTACATTTTTATCACCCCGCGTGGGAGCGAGCTTTCAAGAATACTCTCATGGCCCAGCAGCATGGCCGTATAAATTCTAGTGAATGTATATGGCCTTTTGCTTTGGTATTTTTTTTTACGGACCGCGCGGACGTCTTGCGGGCCGCACCGAGATAGTCCACGGGCCGCATGCGGCCCGCGGGCCGCCGGTTGCCGACCCCTTGTCTATAACATACACTATCGACCGATAAAATGGCATCGTTCCTAGAGTCTGCGTGTACAATAATTTAATACCTACTCGCCAAGGACGTGAGGTTTTTCTTTCAGTTTTATTTTAATAACGATTATCGTTTCCGAAAGTGGTAATCAGATTCTTTAATAGACAATTTCTGTGTAAAGACAAGAGTCGTGTCAGTCTTATCGTAGTGTATCATTACTCTTTGTCAAAGTTGGACGTTCCCTCGCCACGGTCCCGCCCGGCCGGTTCAATCTCCGGTGTTGTGGCTCACTTAGGTTGTTGCATCGCGAAACCTATTTAAACTTTAAGAATTGCCAAGCTTAGTCGGTTTGGAAATATTTCTGTTCAACTTTTCGTGCAATGAAAAATAATACTTGATTATAAAACTGAGCCGTTACAATATTGTTTTATTATTATTGAAATGATTTTTCAATCTAAATCATTTAGGAAACTGATGGTTATGCACATGGCTTAGCGAGCAGACGGGTCATCTGATGGTAAGTTTATATCACTGTAATTTGATTCCTGTTAGATTTTACTCTGAATAAAAACCAATACACACATACAAATGTGTTATCCACAAATAGCTGTTCAGGGTCGGGTTGTTCTTTTTGTCTCTTGATTGTATGTTTGTAAAGCCCTAAGACACAGGAATTATTGGAACAAAGTTCCTTATCGCGCGTTACACGCCCTGAACGGGTGGAAGCGAGACCGAAAAAAATAATATAGTGATAAGATCTTTTTCCGACACTTCTTGCTATAGTTACAGCCATGTATGAACTTCATTTCAAATGGGGTCCTTAGACCCCTCACGCCTTTTTATTATTAATACGGGGTTGTCTTTAAAGAAAAAAAAGAGAAGTAGAAGAACTCCTTTAAAATTTACTGAAAGTGCACATACCCATTTTCTATTAACCCATTCCTCCCCACTGTCCTATTTTTGGAACACCATATTCAACATTTTTTTTTTACATGTTAGGTCGTTTATTTTTATTGTTTCTGACAAAATTCGTATTCTTGCACAGTTTTTCTGATAAAATATTTTTTTTCTTCTGCAAAGTGTATCCGTAATTTTAATGTCATTTTTTCAAAATATCATTTTTGTTGCCTCAAAAAGAAGCATCATATCATCATCTGATTCTATATACCATAATGTAAAAAACTTACCAACTGCAATTCACATTTAACTGATTCTTAGACCTTTACCAAATATATAAAAAATTAAAACATAAACAAAACATCATTTAAAAACTTGTGGTAATCTTTCAAAATATAATTCTTGGTGTTTTTTCTTGGAGGAAAAACTCGGAAGGCAAGACAAGCAAACCTACACCAGGTACATCAGAACGCCTTTTACAACCTGTCAGGTTTGACAATATTGGTCAGTATATGACGAAGAGGGACAAACAGAGGCGTTGCCAGGGACAAGGTTGTAAAAACAACCTCTTACTTTTTGCGCTAAATGTGAAAAAACACTCTACAGTTATTGTGTTATACCTTACCATACAAAATAAGTTAATAGAACTTTATGTTTAAAACTGTTAATGGTCAAATTTTCAAATAAAACTTATTTTCTTATAATTGTTTACTTTTATTATTGGAACGAAGTTCCTTATCGCGCGTTGCGGAAGGGGCTAGACGGAAAAAATTAAGACGAAAAGTTGTAACGACACTTTTTGCTATAGTAAGTTATTGTAAGCCGTGCGGCGTGCGCATGTCTCTCTCTCTCTCTCTCTCTCTCTCTCTCTCTCTCTCTCTCTCTCTCTCTCTCTCTCTCTCTCTCTCTTATATTTCAATAAGAGAGAGAGAGAGACTGACAAGCAAGCCAGATACTTCGTTTCGTCTTTCTATTTCGCAATGAACAGTGTGGTGTCGTGACGATTATATGTATGAGGACCATACAGTGTCTTATGTATAGTCTACGGATGATTGTTATTATTATTGCAGTTTGCTATTATTATTCATGTAAGTAGCTGTTTCTTTGTATATTATTATTTTTAATTTTATAAATCATTGTAAATAAAATAAAGGTGTTATGATAATTTTGTAAAGAAGTTTATTTGATTTTTCTTCTAGAAACTTCGTTCCTATCTGGTGTCCCGCGACACCACACATATTTTTTCTGATCACATTTCCCCACTGTCATCTTTATAGGACAGGCTGACTCAGCATTAAATGTACATTTTTTTGTTCGTATTATTCTTTCTCAGCGTATTATGAACTTAGTTTCAATATTTGATAAAAAAATTCCAAAGTTTTGGAACTCCAAAAATTTGTTAAAAATTATATTAAATTTTAACTTGATGAAGGCATCAAGTTAATACGTAATAGATAACCGGAAGATTGGGTGCCCCCCTGGCATATATCCTTTATTCAAATAATTACATTACCCTACTTGTGAAATAAAAGCGCTATAAACCTATAACAAGTTCATGGCAGCGCTAGTGAATCGCCTCCTGCTACAATTCTTAGTCTTGTAGAATATATGATAGTTTAATTTAAGAGCACGTTTGTAAGCCTTATAATTTGAAGTTATTTTTGTGAGCAGTAGAGTAGTTGAGATGTATTCCCATGTCCTCCTACCATATTCATTGTTCCGGTGGACCGGATGCCATGGACCAGAAGTTAGGAAATGCCTAAGTCCAACTGTGAACTGCGATAGACTGAATGATGATGATGAAGTTTATTCTTGAATGCAAGAATAAAGTAGGTATTAACTTTCCTCCAACGAAACACCTCAATATTGTTTAGATTATTTGTTGAATATAATTAGTAGTTAGTAAATCGTGTTCTATTCTATGTCTTTTGGGTTGCAAAGTTATTCGTATGACAAAAATGACAAAAACGCGTACAGCATAAGTATAAAAAAGCATGATCGAATCTAGATTTGAAGTGCTGGTCTGCAAGGCTGTGTTGCATAGATCGAAATAGGTGGTAATCAGAAGAAGTACAATCTGGTGAATATGCGGGATGCGGGAACACTTCAAACTGAAGATCTGAAAGTGTATCTCTTACAGCTTTTGTGATGTGTGGGCAATGCTCGTAAACGTCGATGTCATGCGGTAAACTGACCTTTGGTTTTCTATGTGCCATTCTTGGAATTCGATTAATAGATGTTGATAACGCTCAGCTGTAATAGTTTAATTTGGTTTTAACAATTCATAATAAATAACACCTTTCATATCCCACCAAATGAATAACAATACCTTATTTACGTAAATGTTACGCTTCGGAGTCGATGTGGACGGTTGACCAGGATCTACCCATGATTTTCTACGTTTTGGATTATCATAGTAGATCCATTTTTCATCGCCGGTAACGATTTGATACAAAAAATATTTCTTTTTGTGACGAGACAGTAGTGAAGCACCAATGGTTACTCGATTTTGCATTGCTAATTCTGATAAAACATGTGGAACCCATTTTCCTTGTTTTTGAATTTTACCCATTGCGTGTCAGAAATTGTTAATTTACCTACCGCTTCTTGTGTAAGTCTTTATTTTAAATTTGAAGTATGTATGTACAATATTACACAGAAATTAATGTTTGAAATTTTTATATATTAAGTAACCTTTTCTACTTGTTTGTTTTACATATGTATCATAAACCGTTAACTTACGACAATAAGCATCTATTGAAATTAATTATGAAATGAAATGCGCCTATGAAAAATAGTAACTAATTTATATCCATTTTAGCATTACATAGAGAATTAAAATTTCTAAAGGGATTCACTGCACGCAATTGAATTCCAGATTACGAGTGATTGGTGTGTCGTGTCATCCTCATCAGTATTGCCTGTGAATGGCATTCAAAGCAACGTAATTGCTAAATTATTGCGGGTTGTAAATACTCAATGTATGTGTGTAGAGGCGTAAGCAATTGTTTTTACACACACAAAATTAATGTTAAATTAATGTAAAGTCTATGCGCGATTCCAGACTGTAATCTGTTTCTGTTAAAGATTTTACCCATATCTATTTAACTGCTCAGGTGTGATTCACCTTATTCATCCAAACTTTCGTATTTAAAAGATACAGATTTTTTCTTTTTTCTTTATTTTTATCTAAATCAGGAATATTTACATAGCAACTAACAAGTACAATACACAGAACATGTACGACATGCTGACTAACGACACAATGACAAATCTTAGATAGATGTACTCACGGAGAGCGACTCGCATCATCGACTGGCAAGATATTTCTGATCGGCTTGACACCTTGGCGTTGCGTAGACATGTAGCTTCACTCTGCATCCTCTATCACTTGTATCATGGGGAGTGTTCAGAGGAATTGTTCGGACTTATACCGGCTACAGGTTTCCACCATCGTCCTACGCGACAAAATATCCATCCCCACCACCTAGACGATTGGCACTCCACCACTGTGCGCTTCTCCAGAAGCTTTTTGCCTCGCACAACCAGCCAATGGAACAAATTGTTGCCTGCCGTATTTCTGAACCGATACGACCTTCAAACCTTAAAGAAAAGAGCGTACTCCTACCTAAAAGGCCGGGAACGCACTTGTGACTCTTGAGTTGCGGGTGTCCATGGGCGGCGGTAGTCACTTACCATCAGATGACCCGTTTGCTCGTTTGCCCCCTATCGCATAAAAAAAAAAGAATTGAGATGTGAATAGAACAGTATTATGTAAAAGAAATTTGTAAGGCAATGTCAATGACTCGAATCTCAAATTAACTTTTAACATAATAAAATCTATTCTTCTTTATCTTTAGTTAGAGCACCTGGAGTTCCCGACACCAGCCAGCTCGTGTTATAGGTATGCGACCCTGACTTACTTTAGCTTATACTCGCCTATCAATCTGTATAAGCAATATCCCTTTCTTCTCTCTTTCCTCTTCTCTTCCTCTTTCTGTCACTTTACTCTAAATTTTAACATGTAATTCCTAAAAGTGCCCAGACGATGGCAATGTGCTTGCCCCCTATTACGTAAATGGGACTGAATATAATAGGCAAAATGTAGGCGTTTATTACGTCTCTGCTTACCCCTTCGGAGATATTAGGGAAAAAGAGATTATATGTGTGTATGTATAATCTATTATTTTGTCTCATTTTAATAATGCCGTAAACTCCGCTCAGACACATTTATTCAAATAGCTAGGAGAAATTCGACATGTGTATTCGAAATTGGCAGCTGCTTTTAAGCTGTCTTGATTTTTGAATTGTTATAACCCCTTTAATAAAGCTTTACAAGATACGTATAACATTTCACAAATAAATTTAATACGAAGAAATATTTTTGCTGCTTATACACCTTTTGAACTATCCAAATGTATTTAATGAGCGATAATTCTTAGAGCAGGAAGATTTACAGACTCCACGGATGTGGGTGAGGAGAAATCCATCGAGAGCTCCATTCGATACTACAATATATCATTGAGAGGTTTCCGAAGGATAAATTGTGTAGTTCATGTATCCCAAAGGTTTTGTACCCTAATATTATATGGGGGTGAAAGAAAAGTTCTGTGGAAACTAATAGGGCTATTCCATAAACATTATTTAGATTTGTTGCTTAGGTTATTTAGGTTTAAGACCCAAGATCGCTGTGGTTTTAGGACATGAAAGAAAACCGAAATGTTTATTTTCTTATAAGAAATGATGACTTCGTATAACTTTTTACAGTATCTTTATTTGTGTAGTACGAATATTTTGGGTAAATGTTACATTTTATGGGCTTTGGTACCTGCTAAACCTTGTTTTGCACTTAAGGGAGCCTAGCCTACGGACCTGGCAATAAGACTCAGTGTAGTAACACCATGTGAATTTAGTCGGATCGTGTCAGACATACAAACGAGAGTCATGAGGAGCCTACATGTTAAAAAAGCCTTAATATCGATAGTCGTCTAAGTGGGAAGAACTTCGTATAGAGGGTTCCTTAAATTTGTAAATGTAAGTTTTTACGTACAAACTGATAGACTTACCATATGCACTCCTTTAAAATTAAAGTTTTTTTTTATAGATATAAGTAAATAATATCCGAATGTCTATATGTTTGTCTGTCACAAGACCCTTTTTTCCGGAACGCGTTGAGGTATCAAGATGAAATTAACAACATTGAATATAAAGAAAATATTCAGGTTCTAAGCCGCTAAGGTAATGAATAATAAAATTAAGAAATTAACAAAACATATTACGTGATAACTCCTTTATTAGTGAATCGATATCAATACTTCCTATTGACTTTCTCTTTCTCTAAATTTTATTGAATTGGTTGTACTGGAAAATAGTCCGGTTTAAGTTAGAAGAAAGTATTCTACATTAAAAGTGGAAAATACAGTTAACTACAATTTATCAAAATAAGCGCGAGCAACATAATATATAGGGTATAAATATAACAGACTTCTCTGTTATATTTATACCCTATATATTTTTTAGTCAATATACTTGTTAAATTGGTTGAGGCTTTCGCGGCCGATTGATGACTCGTTGGCTTTATTCAGGTCTAAAGGCCGTCGTACGTTTCAGAAGAAGCTGACCACTCGTGCTAGCGAAACGTTAGGAAGCAATTCCAACATACGATGGCCTTTAGACCTGAATAAAGCCAACGAGTAATATACTTGTTATTAGATACGTACATTGATGTTCGTTTGGTAACGGAACTTGTCCGGCTTTTTTTAATTTCTGTAGTTGCAAATGAGGGAAAATGGTCAATTTACATACTTTTTAAAATTTCTTTTAAATGTTTAATCTTCAAATTTTAAAACTATATCATATCAAAGGCACTTAAAACAAGGCCTTTCATTTTCATACGTGACACATTCATACGGTACAGCTGGCAAATTTTATATTTAACTTTATAATTTATCCCGCACAAGTGACTCACAGTCGGTCGGTAGGGTCACAAGATATATTCATTTTTTTACACTTTGTGGGCGTTTTTATTACTATCTTAATAAGTGCCTAGTGCATTTCATACCAAAAAACTTTGGGTGATGAAGGGAACAGGATGTAGAATTTCAACAAAAAGCGGGTTTCCGTCGGATACACGGAATACGTGTAGGTACATACATACTGTACATTTACCGGGCGTTACTAATAAAGCGTATAGGGCGTAGCTAAAAAATTATTTAGCTTTAAAAAATATACTTGGATGGATGGATGTCCATCTACATATATATATTTCTTTTTATATTATAGGGGGCAGACTAACAGACGGGTTACCTGATGGTAAATGACAACCGACGTCCATACACACCTGCAACTGCAGAGTCGTAAGTGCGCTGCCCGCCTTTGAAGGTGAAGAAGGATTAGGGTATGCGGGAAGGGGAAAGAGACGGGGATGAGTACAAGCGAAAAGGGGCGGGAGGTCAGAGGAGAGGAATAAGGAGAGGGGAGTTGGTCCTCGGGAAACCTCACTAATTTAGGGGAAATGCAATGCAAGTGTTGTTTCAACCGGTTTTCTGCGAGGCCGTGGTATCGCACCGGTCATTCGTGCCTAAGCATGGCTATACCATGTAACATATTATGTGTTGCATTACAGCATACAAATTCAAATTCATATGAGACATATAAAATAATTAGGTTTGTAGTTAAATTCCTGAAGGTTAATAATACATTAAGATAACAAAGAAATGAAGCAATATTACAGAATACAGCATATTAATTCAAATGTAGGTATTGATAATTTTATATTATGTCAAAATGTTATAATTATTTGTGTAATATAATTTGTATTAACTGTCATCTAAATAGTACTGTCATTACAGTAATATCATAAGGTTGAAGTGAAATTCGACAATTTTAATAAATACGTACAGAAAAAAAATGGATCTAAACCATCATCTAAATATATATACAGTCGTGGTCAACTAATTAGGGACACTCTCTAGTTAATCCAAATTGTGAATTTATTTTTTATTTTCCAACGAGTCTAAACAATATTCCACATCTTTTACATGTAAGTATAATTAGTCATTTATGTGCCTAATTATACAAACAATAACAACTTCTTAAACATTAAACCTCTTTACAGTATAGCTGATAGATGATCACAGTGCTATTTGTTCAAAGAATGCTGGCTGGCCATTTAATTAGGGACACTGAGATATTGCGTTCTAGTTTCAAAATCTGAATCTCAATTATTATTTTCTTTCTTCTCCTATTCTTTGTGGTAGTTTTGGCGGCAATCTAGATTTGTAATTTCAAGTTTTGAGAGTTATTTTGAAGAACAATGGGCAAAAATAAAAGTTGCGATGCAACACTACGAAAAATTATCATGAAGTTTGTCGAGCGTGGTTGGTCATACCGAAGGATAGCAGGATATTTAAATTGTTCAAAAACTATGGTATGCAATGCAGTGCAACATTTCAGGCGCAATAACACAACTTTAAATGTGCCCAGAAAAAAAAGATCGAGAAAAACAACTCCGCAAGAAGATAGAATGATAACCAGGTTAGCTAAGAAAGATCCGTTTCTAGGCTCTATTTTAATTAAACATGAAGTGTTTGGGGCAGACGAAAGAGTCAGTGTATCAGCGAGGACAGTTCGACGACGTCTGGTAGAAGCAGGGTTGTTCGGAAGAGTGGCTCGCAAAGTACCGTTGTTAAAGAAAGAGCATAGAAATGCACGTTTGGCGTTTGCACGTAAATATGGACATTGGACCTACGACCAATGGCAACATGTATTATTCTCTGACGAGACCAAGGTTAATTTGATTTCTTCAGATGGAAGGCAATACGTACGGCGTCCTGTAAAAGCGGAAATGAATCCAAGATTCACAAAAAAGCAGGTGAAACATGGCGGAGGAAACATTAAAATGTGGGGATCATTTTCTGGACGTGGAGTGGGACCTGTGAGGAAAGTTCAGGGTAACTTAGACCAACATCAATACAAGGCAATATTAGAAGAAACTATGCTTCCCTATGCTGAGGAACATCTTCCTATTATATGGACTTTTCAGCACGATAACGACCCAAAACATACAGCCCGTTCAGTCAAGTCGTTTCTTAACAGACAGTCGGTATCAGTGCTAGATTGGCCAGCAAATAGCCCCGACCTCAACCCAATCGAGCACCTTTGGCACGAAATTAAGAAAAAAGTTGCCATTTATCGTACCACAACTTTAGATGAACTTAATGAAGCTTTTTGTGAGGCATGGGCAAACATTCCTGTTGAAATATGTCAGAAACTGATAATGTCTATGCCACATCGGTGTCAAGCGGTAATTACTAACAAAGGTTTTGCTACTGGGTACTGATTTTACCCGTAATAAAATGAAGTTGTTAAAGAAATTAAAATACTGCAGATTATTAGTTCTGTTTAACTCTATTTTTCATTTTACTTTACTGTTCTTAATTAAATGTCCAGCTACAGAATTGTACCTTAAATTGAATACATGGTTAACCTTTGATATTAAACACTTTTTTATATTTATTTAATCTTTTATTTACAGCCATTTATAGTATAATAATCGGATCAAATTATGCAAATAATAGTTACTGAGAAATCAACAGGGTTTTATATTTATATGTACATAGCCGGTTATTGCTGTCCACTATCTTGAATGTCCTTAATTAGTTGACGACGACTGTATATATAGAGCAATTTTGAGGTTTAATTGTCAGTTTCATAAAAGCCTGCAGCACTTTACGCAAAAGAATGATCAAAGCTTTTAGTATCAGCACATTATTTTATTTTATATTCATCATTCTACATCAAATTTTTATTTCATTTCATTCAAGATCTTAAAAGAATGAGTAGTGCTAATATCTAAGCTTTCGATCACAGTATACTCGACATAAATATTAAAATAGATATTACATATTAGTGTTTTACTTAGAAGGAGGTATTCCTTTTCTTTCAATTAAACAGAGGATTTTTTTTTACATAATTGACTTTAAAAAATTCGATAACGGCCTTAGATGATCCTTTCAAATTCTTTTCGGTAATACTCTCAATCGCAAAAACGTGCAACATTATTTACTTGGATGACATTTTTTTACAGCTATTTTTATTTAAACTAACTACGGCACCGATTTTTAAGAAATTTATATTCTATAAAATAAAATATAATTCAAATCTATCTATCTGTCTATATTAAAATAGACAACTCCCGTCGCGGGAGCTTCACAAACATTCAATTAACAGATATAAGGAAAAGTCAGACTTGGGCAACTACTCGTATTTGTGGATCACACACTTTTTTACCGTGTGGGAATCGAACCCAAGACCTCCGGTCCAGCAGTCAGGGAAACCAACCACGAGACCAATATTCCCGAGGGTTAAATCGTCGGGTAAATCGATTTAAAAATGACAGAGTTATGATAACCTTTATGATAATAACCTTTTTGAAGTCTCATTATTATAAATTGAATTTGTGACTTTTCACTACTTCAATACTAAAATCATATTTATACACTAAAAACTTTATTAGAGCCAAGCTTATTTTTTTAGTTTGTTTTATCATTAATTATACACAATTATATATATATATATATTGTAATAGCTGAAATTTGGTGAGTATTTTAAGTATCTTAGTTTTGTAACTATATTTTTATTAAAAGTTTACACTCTAAACTCTCTAATACTCGTAATACTGTCTTGATACACGTTAACATGAAAATAAACAAATACTATTTGGATTTTGTTTCCGCAATTTTCTCTCTCTCTCTCTCTCTCTCTCTCTCTCTCTGCAAATTTCGCAAATGCACGAAGTTTTTAATAAGTAGTTTAAGGAATTGTGAGAAACACATACAAGTTGATATATACCATCTACCCTGCTAACACATTAATAAAATATATTTGCAACTATGTACAAACTATCTGCCATGCGCTGCGGTGTAAGACTAGAAACGCAAATCGGGTTTTGTATGTCAACATATTGTCAGTGGAGTTGGAAAAAGCTATTTTAAAGTTAAATTAGTTTAAACTTTGCACATTTTGATTGCATGTGTCTTTCTAAGCAGACATGTGGCGCTGCGAAACGTTTGTCTCAAAATTTAATTACTTGAGACTGGCAACTATCGTATTAAAAGCATAATGAGAATGAATTTCGTAAGTAAATCTGGTAGAGCCATGCTTAGACACGAATGGTCCGGCTCGACAGGTGCGAAACCACGACCTCACAGAAACTGGTGACCAGAGAGAGCTGCATTTTTGACATCAAATTCCGGGACTGAAAACGCTTGAACCTCTTACAGACATTCAATTAGGTCCATAAACGTCATAATATTTGCGTGGCCTGAGTCCCATTCTTTCCTTTTTTGTTTTTTTTTGACCAAAACATATTAAACATAGAAAAACATGGGCCAATATAAATATTCATGACTGCATACATTTATACTTACTTTATTTGAAATGTTTTTAAATATCTTAATTACTACTTACTATATCTAACCTAGAGTAAAACTGACATTCTACCGCTTAGATAGTTACAATTATAATATAACTTTAAACTTTGGCCTATCTAGCCGACAGACGAGATTTGAACCTAAGTGTTACTGTTCTACAACTTTAAAAGGTACTGGGTGAAATAAGCCTCAATAACGGTACTACAAAAAAATCTTATAGGCAACTCAGTAGAAACTGTATGTTGTTTATTACATAGGTACCTCTATATACACTGTATAAAATATTAAGTACTTTTCATTGCCAGGCTTGTAAACAGACAACATAATTTCGAAATTACACAAAAAAAACCTGGCCCTATGTAAAGAAACGAGCAGCTGTAGTTATCAAGTATAAGTGTATAATCTATGGCTGTAGTTAAAGACAGTTGACTCTTATCACTTTTATTTTCAAAATAGTAATTTAATTTTATGTTAATCTCTCTCTCAATGAGCTAATATATACATATATACATATATATATATATACATATCATCATCATCATCATCATCAGCCTATCGCAGTCCACTGCTGGATATAGGCCTCTCCCATTGCACGCCACTTCGATCTATTTTCGGTTTCTCGCATCCAGCTCCTGTAAGCCATCTTGCGCAAATTGTCACTCCCGGTCTGTGGGCGTCCTACGCTACGTTCGTATGTTCTGCGGCTAATATGGCCAGCCCACTGCTACTTCAGCCTTCTGATCCGGTGGGCCATGTCGATTACTCTGGTTTTCCGCCGGATCACCTCAATCCTAAAGCGATCCCTTAAAGAAACATAATATACGTACATATTACCATTATATTATTATATCACGGAGAGTTCTGACGAGCTCTTCCAATTGGTCCCACCTTCTCCCTTCCTCTAAAGGACTACACGTGCTGGCCTGAGGAGTCACCGTTTGCGAGTCGAGGGTATGCGATCCCGAACGAAACGGTTTGGCTCTTCTTTCCTTTGCTGATCGGTGAAGGATTGGAATTCACTACCAGCGCACGTTTTTCCTTCCCACTTTGATCCTGGGTCTTTAAAGCGGAGCGTGAAAAAGCATCTCACCAGGCCGCCATCGTGTGGGTCACCATACTACATTGACTAGACATGCAATGAGGATTCTCCAACACTCTTGGACTCCATTTATTGCTTACCATCAGGCAAAGTGGAGTCATTATGGTAGGCTTACACTGACGCGCTTGTATCGCCTGTCCTATTCCTCAGGAATTGTTCCTGAGGCCTGGAGAGAAACGAATGTTCAACCCATTCCCAAAAAAGGCGACCGCTCCGATCCAGCCAATTACCGACCTATAGCCGTCACTTCCATGCTCTGTAAGGTGCTCGAGCGGATCATCAACACCCAATTAATCCGCTACCTAGAGGATCATTCCTTGTTAAATGATCGGCAATATGGTTTTAGGCCGAACCGATCCACGGGTGATCTTCTAGCGTACGTCACACACCTTTGGGGTGAGGCTATAGATAGGCACGGGGAGTAATTGGCCATCAGCCTCGACATTGCCAAGGCCTTCGATAGGGTCTGGCACCGCTCGCTTCTCTCCAAACTTCCTGCATTTGGTCTGCCACCCAAACTCTGCAACTGGGTTGCTGCCTTCCTCTATAAGCACCGCATTAGGGTTCTCTGCGACGGCGCGGCCTCTGACTTCCAGGAGGTTAGCGCTGGTGTACCTCAGGGCTCCGTCCTATCGCCTACGCTGTTCCTTCTGCATATCAATGACATGTTGGCTCTTGGCAATATACATTGTTATGCAGATGACAGCACAGTACATGGGTGATATTTTGGACATCATGCTGCCAAGCTGGCAGACGTTGAGGGAAAACGACAGGAGTTTGTCGCTGAATTCGACCGGGTCTTTAGCCGCATTTCCCAATGGGGCTGTGAGAATCTGGTCGAATTCAGCGGCAAGAAAACACAAGCGTGTGTGTTCTCTACCAAAAAGTCTCCATTCCTTCCCCTTCCTACTCTTCAGAGCACTCAACTGCCACTTCAGGATAGGTTTAGTATCCTGGGTATGGATATTTGCCGGGATCTCAATCCGCGCGATTACATCGAGAGCGTCACTAAGGCGGCCTCGCGTAAGCTCGGCGTTTTGAACAAGGTAAGACGGTTCTTCTGACCCGAGCAACTGTGTCTTTTATACAAGACCCAGGTTCGCTCCTGCGTGGAGTACTGCTCTCATCTCTGGGACGGCTATGCGCAGTATTTGCTGGACGCTCTCGATCGGTTGCAACGGCGCATTATCGACTGTCCTGTGATCACCCAGTCCCTTGAGCCTCTGCAGTTGCGAAGAGATGTCGCCTCTATGGCAGTCCTCTATCGCCTACATCACGAGGAGTGTTCTGATGAGCTCTTCCAATTAGTCCCACCTTCTCCCTTCCTCTACAGGACTACACGTGCTGGCCTGAGGAGTCACCGTTTGAGCGTCGAAAATATACATATGTACCCTAACTAAACGGTTTGGCTCTTCTTTCCTGTGCCGATTCCGGCTCCTCTTTACGAAGCCCCATCTCGTGCCACTTTTAACAACTGGTTTAATGAGTTTAAACGTGGTCGAAGCAAACTCACTGATAATTTTCGAAAACGATGTACTAATGATAGAAGCTGATAGAAGGGTGATATATTAAGAGATTCGGACTGCTTTAGGCATTGGTATAAGTCAAGTACAAAAAGTCATTCACGAACATTTAGGAGTCAGAAAGCTTTGTTCTAGAAGGATACCTCATAATTTGACGGAAGATCAAAAATGCCGTCGTTTGGATTGGTGCCACTCAATGCTTAAATATGACGGAAGTGATTCGAATGCTGTATATGACATCGTCACAGGTGATGGAACCAAAAGACAATCTGCGCAACGGATGTCTCCATTTGAAGATTTGCCGACAAAGTAAAGAAGGGCAGAATTCAAAGGAATCTTTTCACAACAATCATTCTAGAAGATAAAAGGACTGTTACTGACGATTGGTATGTCAGTCATTGTTAACCAGTTGTCTTGAAAAAATGTTAGACAGCTGCGCCAAAGAAGCAGGAACTTTCTCCACCATGACAACGTTCAGCTCCTGAAGACGTGGAGTTAATGAGTCATCCTCCTGACAATCCCGACCTGGCACTTTGTAACTTTTATTTATTCTCAAAAATATAAGCTTATAGAAATTCTTTTTATGGACCCTGAAGATGCCGTGGCTGCTTTTGAAAAAGCGCGTAAGATGCCTAAAGAAGAGTGGGCTCACTGCTTCAGTCAAATGTTCAATCGCATGTGACAGTGCTTAGAAAGAAACGGAGATTATTTCGAAAATTAATAAAAATATTAACAGGCTTGGATATCATTCTGGTTTTTGTTTTCTAAAAACTTTCAGCGTAACCCCGTACATATATGTAATGTATGTACATATGTATATGTACAGGGTCGCACTGAATTTATTATCTATTTATTTAATTATATATGGTATAGAATTCATCTCATTTTTATTGTACCAGGTATTCTAGGTATTCTATCTAATAATAAATACAACAGCATTTGAGCATCACTATTAGAATTTGGGAGTAGTTATGTCCGTTTTTACTAGAGTTATATCAGAAGATAAGCAACATTTATTCAATATTTTACAGTATAAAGCATCAGTTCCCAACCTTTTATAGAATTCCGTTCCGTTTCGTTCCGTTTTATAGAATTTACAAGAAAAAACATTCCAACGCCCCCTTTCGCATAATAGTTAATAAAATAATTTTAAATGTATATTAATAATAACAAATTAAAAATTCTCTCTAATCGGGTCATGATTATTAATTAATTATTAATACAAAAACATGCACAAAGGCAAAGACAAGACGATTAATCAAAATTAGTCAAAAATATATAAATAAATAAAACTCAATAAGTTGCGGTTAGTGGAGTTTTAACAATTTGTTAGGGTTCCAATTTAGTTAACATCAGTCGCAAATCGCTCAGTGATCTGCAGTGATTCTGCGGGCGCCTCTCTAAGTTGGAGGGGAGCTAGGTCTCCCACTTTCCACGGACCAAAGTCTGCAGGGTTTCCCGGAAGCTTCTTTCTTAGGGTATACCCAAGGTCCTCTGCAATAGACTCGTGACGGAACACCATGTGGTTTTAGTCGGTTCGAGTCCGACATACCACTTCACTGTTCATAATTTTAGTAAAGTACTGAGTTAAAATTTTGGATCTAACATTTGCGAGATGATCAAGTAGTAAATGTAAAAAAGCTCGTTAACGTTCCGGCTTTGCATAATGAAAAAAAAAAAAAAAAAAAAATTAAGTGCTTATAGGAATCATTGTATAAGACGATGTACAAAGTCAATGCTGAAAAGGCGCAATGAACTCGGCTTCGAATAGTGATTGCCAAGCCAATGCCGAAACCAGGAACGGCGTAGATTTATTCCACTCGGTTATTGCACATTGTCGACAAATGTGCACAGAATATGCAACCACATTGAATATTTCAACACTTCAAGTGCACTTATTCGCTATATAAAAAAACTGAAACTAATACGATCTGTACTTTTTCTATGAAATAGCAAAGTAGGTATACTCTATAATATAATACTTGTTTCTGCAGGAGGGGAAGGGTCACACATGTTGCAAATCCTGTAGGTTTTTATTTTCTTTTAGTAAATGAGGTGCCCTGATTTACTAATAGAAACGAGCGATAGCGATAGCTTCGCAATTTTGAGTTGCCATTTGAAGCGCAGCACGATTTTTCCTACTATCAGATACCCAATTAAATTAAATACTAATAAATGAAAACCCAACACTGACGGGCTTTTATGAAATTTTAATTGATAGTAGAGAAAGTTCGTGATGTATGTAAGGAGCAGAAGAAGCACCTGCTTCTTCTGCTACCTAGCAGGCTTTTGTCACTGCCTGCTACGATGTAAATCAATCTAACCCGTTTTCCTTAAAATGGATAGGCTTTGACTCTAACTCGCTCTGGACAAACAGTTCCGCTCTGGAACCGTTCTACGACTACTTCAATCAATCAATCAATCAGCATATTGCAGTCCATCTCACGGTATGTCAAAAGCCATTTTCAGCGAGACGCAGTGCCCTGTAGAACGCTGATGTGTGATTAGTTTTGCTTGAAGTTGATTAAAGCTTTTCTACAGAGAAGTAACCTTGTTTGATAAAGATCATTTCAAATTTTACACCTGCTTTTTTATATAAAAAAAAATATCTGAGGCTCTTAAGGGCCTAGTTCTTGCTTTATGATAGTATATTGAAAGGGAAGGTAAGTAACAAGATAAATATATCCTTCAGGAACATACATATGAGTTCATTGTAATTCTAAGGCACACACACTTTGTACGTAAGGGCCCAGTATAGGATTTATCGAAAGTTTCTACGGCACTTTACGTGGACCCTTTCACAAGGGAATATTAATTTTCAGCCTCTACAACAACCTTACTAACGTTAGCACGTTATACGTACATTGTATAACGTGCTAATGTTAGTAAGGTAATAGACGTACATTGAGTTTGACACAAATTGTTTTGCAGTGCATGCATACCCTGCGCGTAGTTGTGCACTTCTAAGACTGTATAATGTTACTAAGAGTTTTGTTTGATATGTTGTACAGTTTTTTATGTTTCTGCTTTTAAGGGTTTTTTATTAGATTTCTAACTAACTAACAAAGTTAAAAAAAACTTAAGTCTAATTTATCAAACTTCTTACTGTTGTTTAGCGTGAGAATACAATGTCAAACACATTTACTAATACTTATTAACTCATGGTAAATACAGATTGTAGCAAAAAAAAGTGGTTTAATTTTAGAAGCGCTATAGGCACCCAAATATTTTTTTTTTAATAATTATATATTCCATTTTTTTTCTTATGTAATTGTGCATTTCTGATCATTGCAATCTCCCGTGATCATATTTATATACAGGATCTATTTACTTTTTTTTGTTGAATTTCAAGTTCAGATTTAGGTATTGAAAATTGCTATTATTATTCCTAAATTTATTATCGCTTTACGTAACTCATGTATTTAAAACAAAAAAATATTTATTTGTTTTTAAAGGACAATGTTCAAATCGGCCTATAAGTGCAGAGCTATCTCTACAATTTCATATTATTCTTGAGACTAGTAACTTTCAAAGGAATGGGACGAATCAAAACGACCCCCCCTTACAACAACGCCTGGACTACTATATAATTATATTTTCCAAGTTTCTTTTCAATATTACTCGGCCCTCGGCCTCGGTAGGTTTCCTCCTGAGGTGTGCCTCTGAGAAATTTGTCATCTTAAAAAAGATACAAAATCTTTAAAAATAATTGAAAAAAACTTGGAATAATATAATTATAATACTAGAGCATAGAAACAATAGACACAACTTAGAGTAATATAATTATAATTATAGAGCATAGAATAATAACATGAATACCTGCGAAATATATTTACATATATTTAGTATGAAACCTAGTGTAAGCATCACCTACTCGCCTCTTTGGTAGGATACCCTGAACACTGAATATTTAATTCTGGCTACCTGGAAAGAAAATACCTTTACTTCTATTGATTAAAAAAAAACACTTTATTTTTAATTGACTTACATTAACTTTATTAATAATTGTTATATTAAAGTCATATCAATGTAAGGCATCTCCTTTACTATTAATTAAACTGTAGTACTAACATGGAAAATAAATATCTAGAGCTTCGATTTCTAATAGTAGTAATAGGATATAAATCATCTCCTAACAATGTTTTTAACAATTTTTTGTAAATGTTCAGGTACAATACAGTTATGACTCTCTTTGGAACAATTTTAATTAACTATCGTACGCCCTCTTACAAAACAAATTAACGTGCTCATTAATTTTTGCAACAAGCTGACTTGTAATTTGTGTTGACGTGTATTGATATTACAATAATACAATAGTTATTTGGATGTTTAGAGTGGTAAACGATACTGATTTGTTATATACTTACTGTATATTGTTGGTCATGTGACAATCGAGATGAAAATAGCTTACATTTTATAACAAATCTTTATGTGTATAACAAAACTGAACTGCTCCCTATCAGTACCAATACCTATTTTTAATCGCCTTTTTTACATGATGCTTTTGACATTTTGGTAATAAAAAACGTATATTTCCAGGGTCAAGGAAACCCTCTAAGGTAATTCCTTTGTGTAAATCTGGAACAAAAGGCGACCTTTGTAATTATGGATTGATGTCTGTGTTACTTCATTTGCCTTTTTTTATTATTTAGAAACACTTTTATAACTAAATGTATTACAAAGTAACCAGTTGTATAGTTTCTCTAAATGACGTTCCTCTATGGATTCTATAATTAGATTCGTAAGGTTTTGATTACACAAAGAAATAACTTTAAGACTAAATCGATACTGTATTATAATAGATGCTACTTGCTGAAACAAAGGTCTAATACGAAAGGTCTTGAATACCAAATTATTTGAGTATGAATAGTTTCTGTGCTAGTGCGCAACTGATAAGAATCAGACTGCGATTCCAACCGCAGTCGAATACCGCGTTGGAGAGCAGTGACGTCTAAATAACAAGAAATATAGCTAAATACATAATTTATCGTCGTATTTAGACATCAATTTAAACTTGTTTACTTTAAGGAGTTTCATGACGCGGGCACCAATAATCTTACGGGTATTTAAACACGGAACATTAAATTATTAAAAAAAAACAATATGTTGTTTTTTTAACAAAATTGTATATTTTACCGGTAACAGAAAAGAATGGTCATGTTTTATCTTCTTATATTATCCATGTGGTTTACTATTATAGTCCGTTTCTATTGCAGGCGGAATTAAATGCAATGACCCTTTATATTATGTGTGTAATGATACATATCGCCAAACATACTTTTTATATCGTTATTGTTTAGTAGCGTAGTTTATAGTACAGTAGGTCTGAGCAATGCGATTGTCTGTTTTTTATCTGCAACGCACTGGATGATATGCTTAGTCAGCCTTTTTAACGAGTATATAAACGCATGTGTGTGTTTTTAGACACAATGTGGTTAAAATTTTGCACTTTTTTAAATACCTAATAAGATTGAGAGCAATATTTACGATTACTCCTCTTCACCTAAAACCAGATTCTTACCGTCATAAAAATTAGTCACACAGTCTTTTTAAACAAAGGAAAATAACAACGTTAAAAAAAACTCGTGTGTAACTAATATCTCCTTATTTATAATCTTTACACGTATTTATGTAGTTAGTATTTGTTTTCAGTATTCATGTAAGAATCTGTAATTGGTGGAATGCTATGAGTAGTTAGATAGATAGCTTCAGTGTTTTAAGGGCATAGGGGGCAAACTAGCTGACGGCTCACCTAATAAAAAGTGACAACCAACTCCCTTGGACATCTTCAACTCAAGAGTTGTTAGGGGGTGGGGGGAAAGAGGAGAGTGCTGGTTTCAGATTAAGGTATTACTCACACACTCGGTAAATACAATGTATTGTATTAATGTGGTATTACTCCGGTCGAGCCGGCCCATTCGCTAAGCATGGCTCTCTCACAGTGAAAAATAAAATATCAAATAATCGTAAAGCAGCGCTCAACGTATTGTACCTAATAATTTATATTATTCAAAATTAATATTGTATTTGAATATTATACTCATTTCAGATTTTACAATCAATCAATCAGTCAATCATTCAACTCTTGGTTTGATAAAATTAATAAATCGGTATGCAGATTATTTGACGATGCATATAACAAAAGATAGGTCTACAAATGGCTAGTTGAGCTTGACTATGATAGCACCGAGCATATGCTGAAAACTATACAAAAACAAGCAACATATATATATCATACACATCATGCACAACACACACACACACTCACACAAAACCACTCATATAGGTATATCATACACATCAAGTACAGATCACTCAGATCACAGAAGAATATTCGAATATTAATTTTTTTTTTATTTTTACTTTTTCGTTTTAGTTTACCCTGTACTTTTACATGTCTTTGAGACGTAAATTAAAAAATAACACATAAACCAATCAATAAATAAAGGAATCAATCAATCAGTATGATCTCAGTTTAGAAAAAAAAAAAACCTTAAGTTGATTGTGCGCGAAAAACTTATTTTAAACCTTCTTTTTTGTACATTCGTGAATAACATTAGTAACATATAAAGCTCACTACATTTACTGGATTTTTTTTATGAAAACCGAAAAATCTTTTGGAGAAACGACGCAATGCAAGAGGAATATAGCTGTATGTTCCTCCAGTTCATAAAACTAAGTCTGAATATATGACGTTATTGATGACTTTGGTCATTAGCAACTTTCCCTCAAAGCTTTTTCTAATTAATTTCGGTATACTTATATACATTATATATGGAGGAATTTACATCTGTCTTATATTTGAGTTTTGCAATTGTTTGCGAAAAGCAGCAGAAGAAAAAAGTATTTAAATTTGAATTAGGAAACCTTTGGGAATCTGTAGATGTGTAATGAATTCATATGTCATTTCGTGCATTGAAATGGATTTGTCTAGAGAAAATCTTTGCTTAATAATTTATTACGACTTTCGTTGCGATCTTACCAAACAACAATGTTACGGACTTCGATTTGCATTTCATTATGAATCCCCATCTCGTGCCACTGTTTACAACTGGTGTAATGAGTTAAAGTACTTCTTAAATAAATAAAAATAAAAAAAAAACATGGTCGAAGCAAACTCACCGATGATTCTGGAAAAATACGACTTTTTACGGTGAATACTGAAGAAAAAATTAGTGCTGTGCTGCTAAACGATAAAAGCTGGCAAAACGGTGATATATCAACAGATTCGGGCAGCATTAGGCATTGGTATAAGTCGAGTACAAAAAGTCATACACGAACATACATAATGATATACAACGCTGATACCTCATTATTAGACGGCAGATCAAAACCGCCGTCGTTTGGATTGGTGCCGTTCAATGTATGCAAAGTACGACGGAGGTGACTTTAATACTGTATATGATATCGTCAGAGGTGATGAAAGCTGGATATATTGCTACGTGTAGTGTGTAAGTTGTCATGGAAAAAGTTAGATAGTAGCGCCTAAGAAGCAGGATCCTTAGGGAGTCATCCTAGTAACAGTCCCGACCTGCACCTTGTGGTCATTATTTATTTCCAAAAAATAAAGGATTAACTTAGAGGAATTCGTTTTATGAATCGCTTGAATGATCGCAATAAATTCGTTTGAAAAACCCGTGGAAGAGAAGAAGAGTGTGCTCACTGGTTTAGTCAATGGCTTCATCGAATGCGGCAGTGCTTAAAAAGGAACGGAGGCTACTCCGAAAAGCAATAAAATATTAACAGGCTTGCATATCATTCCGGTTTTTATTTTCTAAAGTAAGTAAGTGTGACCCACGCATGCGTTTGTAATTAATTTAAATAAGTAATATTTTTAAACAGTCAGTTTCAAACAGGCATTAGGCAAGAAATAGACAAATGTCAGTAAATTCTACAAGTTCCTTTTTTACCATTATTTCGCGTTTCTATTTAAAAAAGTGTGTATTATCAACTTGCCATTATCGATGTCAAAAATATTAAGAGCCGAAAAGTAGCCGTGTGGTTCTCGGAAGAAGACACAGTGGTAGAATCATGCTTAGTCACGAATGGGCCGGCTCGACCGGTGCTGTACCACAGCCTCACAGAAACCCGGTTATGTGAAAAACGAGTGAAGTTTCCGGAGGCCCAAATCTCTCTCTTTCTCTCTCCTATTTCCTCTCCCCTCATCCCTCCTCTCCTCTTTCCTATATCCTAATCCCTCTCTCCTCTTTCCCATCCTAATTCCCCGTCTCTTCTTTCCCACACTCGCATCCCCCTATTCCTCATCACTCTCAAAGGCGGGCAGCGCACTTACGACTCTTGAGTTGCAGGTGTCTATGGACGGCGGTTTTCACTTACCATCAGTTGACCCATCTGTTCGTCTGCCCCCCTATAGTAAAAAAAAAGTAGAAAGGAGCCACCCCCTCTCTTTCCATTTGTGTCGTAAAAGGCGACTCAGGTATCGGACTGTTTTCTATCAGATAGTATATATCTGGGCGACCAAGTGCTGGACACGCCACAATTCTGGCTGTAAGGCCGGTCATGGAGGAATGGCTTGAGAGGCATCATGGCAGCCTCTCTTACCGGCTGACACAGGTGCTTACTGGCCATGGCTGCTTCGGGAAGTACCTGTGTCGCATAGGCCGGGAGCCAACGCCTGCGTGCCACCACTGCGGAGGCTGTTCAGAGGATACTGCCCTACACACACTGGTGGCCTGTCCAGCGTGGAGTCAACAACGCCACGTCCTCGAGACAGCTATAGGTGTGGGAAGCCTCTCGCTAGAGACCATGGTGCTAGCCATGGTACAAAGTGAGAGCGCGTGGGATTCCGCCGCCTCATATTGCGAGGAGGTTATGTACGCCAAAGAGGTGGCGGAAAGGGAACGGGAGAGGTCTAGCACTCTCCCGTCCCGCAGAGGACGCTCCAGGCGCCGTAGAGACGATCTACGGCCTCCATGATCGCTGGCCTGAAGAAGACGAACCGTGGCGTGACGCGATCTGCGCGCGCCCTTCGAGCTCGGATTGGGAAGGAAATTCCTAATATGTTTCGAGACCACCTGTTTTATAAACAGATGGTCACGTCTGTCGGGGGTCGAGGGACATCCTTCCTAGGTCATACCTTAACC
Organism: Tyria jacobaeae; assembly: GCA_947561695.1. NCBI lineage: Eukaryota > Metazoa > Arthropoda > Insecta > Lepidoptera > Erebidae > Tyria > Tyria jacobaeae. Next base: position 8,012,368 of record OX387221.1, read on the forward strand.
CCCGACTACAGACATTTGTGTCGGAACACCGTGTGGTTTTAGTCGGTTCGATTCCGACATAGCCACTACATCGAGTTTTACTCGATGAGGTGGTACCCGGGGGGGTTTCCACACGTTAAAAAAAAAAAAAAGATAGTATATATAATGTCAATTACGTTTCGGGAACCAAACTCTAATTGGCAAAACGTGTGTGTTTAATACACCTACGCCTCTATATGTATGCAAAAATATAATCTTATATTTATCATAATAGGGTAGAAGCAGATAATTATAGTCCTGTGGTTATGAAACTTATAATTAATTTCAACCTTAAATAAGATAGTTGACAGTTTGGTTAGTTACAGTAACTTTAATAACAGAACTACAAAATTAGAAGCATTGTGGAAACATCTCTACCACACTGTAAACCGCAGCTAACAACAGTTCTCGTCCGATATTATATAAAAGGGAGTTATCATTGACTTTTATTTTTAAGGAACCGCACTTTAATGAATTACTAATAAACGTTCACCTGGTAAGTGACTTCACCTGCATTCCACAAATTCAAGACCAGTACTAAAAACAAGTAGCGTACGAACGTATGTACATATGTATATACGTCATAAACGCGTTTGTTAGATTATACAAGATCCATTATACAAGATACATATGTATACTATAATATTGTCAGGAATGCCGCCTGAATAGTTTACTATTAATGCATTATGATAACCGATACTCGTCCCTGCGCTGGATGTTTTATGTAAACAGAATTAAGCCTTCATAAATATTTAAGGATCAGAAGTTTATGAATGTTTCTTAGCAGGCAGTAATAGCGCCTAAGGCAGGAATAGGCCGGCTCGACATTAGTAATACCATTACCGAAAGAAAACCGGCAATTAAACAATGCTTGCATTGTCTTTGACCACGTCAGTGAGGGTACAGATACTCCTTCCCCTATCTGCAACTCAAGAGTCGTAAATGCGCTGCCTGCCTGGAAGAAGAAGAGTTGGGCCTCGGGAAATCTGATTAATTTCAGAGAAATGCAAGCAGCAGACAGTGGTATCGCACCCGTCGAGCTGGCCCGATTCATTCCTAAGCGTGGCTCTGCCATGATAATTTTTAAGTTAGTAATTTCAGTATTATAAGAAATTATTGTAATTATTTTAAGTTCACAGTTACTCATTTTAATGACTATTAGAGTGTGTATGACTATGTGTAACGGGTAAAGGTATAATTATTGAATGACATCTATTATTTCTTATAATATTTCTAAAAAAATCAGCAATATTTAAAGAGACAGAACAATACTTTGAATAGCGTAACAATGATGTGAGGCTCAAATTAACAAAACAAAACACAATTTTTTTTATAGTTGTGTTGTGTACTGTGAATGAACATAAAAACAAGCAGGAATATCTAACCAATAAAGCCAACAGCCTCTTGATCAAGGCAAAAAATGTTTAAGTTTTAAGTCGTGCATCGAGCCGAGTTGAGCTTTGAGTTGAGTTTATAGATAGATAATATCTTTATATATATATATATTTTTTTTTGCTATTTCAATGTTTGATGTATGTATTATAATAGAAACCTAAAACTTGTGATACAAGTGTTACTGCTACTACTGTTTGTTTGTAAGAGTAAGTGAAAATGTATAAGCGAACATACTGAAGGTTCATTAACGATTAAGTTGTTTTGTGAGGAAAAAACTTGGGATCTTTAATATTTTATGCTAGGGAACAGCTGTAATACTCCCTTTATTAAGTATCTTTGTTACGTAATTTATAAAAAGCGAAATGATTGAAATAATGTTTACAGTAAGCTAGAAACACATACTGTTTCGCTTGCTATAAATTACTTGTACACGAACCTAACTGACAAACTTTAGAAGTGACACACCGCAAAGAGGTGAACTGCTTAAAAACCTACACTACGCAAATAAAAATCTCGGTAAAACTTCTTACATCAAGTGTTAAATCAAGATTAGGTACGCATCAGGTTGAAAGAACTTGTGAATAAAGGAATTACATACATTTTGTCCACAATAATGATTTAGAACATTATTTGACATTCGGGTAAGCATAGTTATCATCATGCATATTGATTCCAGCAACAAGGAGGAATTAAGTCTTAGCCACATAGTATTTACATTCATTTGACATTATCAGAGACAGCACATGCCTGCACCGTAGGTATCTAGTAACCCTCACACATACAGCAGTACATTTTTAAATAACATGTTATTTACCTGATATCCACAGGCATTTAATGTTTAGTGCCAATATACCTAGTGTGTGTTGATTTATAATATCAAATATTTTTTTTTGAACAGGACGATTTCGAGCAATTTCATGAAAAAAAAATAATAATTTGAATAGAACATTTCACAAGACACAGACCCGTTTAGTCGTCGTGTGTCTTTTAGTCTCTTTACCTGCCAACTACTAATAGTATGTCTAACACATCACTGCTAGCGTTACTGCCATGCGCTTATCAAAATAGTGAACTGATTAACTCGTTAATACAGGCCATGAATGGACCAATTTTCCGCGCAGCTGTAACCCGATTAGGGTGGACACAATTTGTAGAATATAAATGTAAAATACAATGAACAACTGCCACACTTTATCGGAAACAGCTCTTGTCTATTAGAATATTGGCCTAAATAACTTCGTCTATAAATAGTTGATTTGTTTAAATATTACAACATATAAGAGGAGAATAACAATATTTAAAATGTTCATTTAATATCTACGGTTAGAACATAAGTTTGTATAGTCTGCCATTTCATTTGGTAAATGTCTACTCAGACATTATATGTATATTAGTAATGCAATTAGCCGTTGTATCCATAATCAATTTAAACAGATTACTTCAGAAATTATAACATAATATAATTTTAAACACAAATAATACATCATGATTTAGTTCATGTCAAAAGATAATAGAAATATTTCTATTTAAACATACATATCTACAGATTCCGTTTTTGAATATACAGAACGTAAATTGAGAAAGTTTAATATCAGTGTAATACATGGTTGTGATTAATTAATTACCGGTTTAATTAATTTCAAAAGCGTTTATAAGTGTTTTACTGCTGACACTTTAACGATAAACATTCATTACTATTCGCTATTACATATTAAATTGCGTTAAATGTTACATTATATTTGAGTAGAACGGTATGTTAAATCTAATTGTACTAGAATTATTTTGTATTGTAGGATAATTTTAACATAGTCTTACACTTAATTCTTATAACATTTGGCCTAGACAGTTTTTTGCATTCTTCCTATACATAAACTCAATAACTATTTCTACAATTTTAAAATGTCTATCATCTTTGTAAAACTACATGAACAAGTGACAAACGCTAATTACATTTTCAAAATAAACTGAATATGTAGGCAAATTGCAAAAATGTAGCTTAAACGACAAATCAGTTATGTGAATCAATGTATTGTGCTAGCGCTGGTCCGTAGGTGGTCGCAAATTGTCAAAGGTTTGTTACCGTCAATGTATCAGGTGCAGTCGTTTAAAGGGTCAAGTTATTGCTCCTCGGATGGGAAGAGTGTCTCAAAGTGCCTCCTCCTTCCCCAAGAGTGTCTCACACCAGGTTTCCCCTTTGAAAACGTAGGTCTGGATTATGCAGGACCTATTGCATCTGTTAGCAGGCAAGGGCGTAAATCACGTATAGTGAAAGTCTTTATATCTATTTTCATATGTTTTTCTGCTAAGGCTGCTCTGCTGCTGGCTGCTGTTTTATATTTTTGACTGGCCTGTTGGTCTATCGGTTATCGACGCTGACTGCTAAGCCGAGGTCGTGGGTTCGATTGACACCCAGGACAAATATTTGTGTGATCTGGTCTGGGTGTAATTTACCTATAACATGTATGTATTTAGAAATATATAAGTATGTTTATCAGCAGTCTAGTGACCATAGTACAAGCTCTGCTTAGTTTGGGATCAGACGGCCGTGTGTGAAATGTGTGGAGTATTTATTATTTATTTATTTATATATTAAATTTCATTTTATCCCCGCATACGCACTACATTTCGGTGGACTCTGGGAAGCATCAGAATCGCATACGCACCACTAGACGCTGAAGATTTGAACCCCCGCACCCACCACCTAAATTGAATTCCTTGGTAATTCTCAACGAGGATGGCTTACCACCATTGAAGTGGCGTTGAGGTCACATAGTCTCTGGTTCAGATAGCATAGTGAGAGTTGCTGACATTAGAACGAGTGCTGGAGTGGTCAGAAGGGCCTTTCAAAACTGTGTCCATTACCTGAAGCTTCCAAATGAGGTTTTGTTGAAAGGCAAGCTTCCAACGTCCGGAGGCTTGTCGCAAAATAACGCTTACTACGATAACAATAGCATACACGCACCGATTACTAATTAAGCCTGTCTTTAGCTTAAGTTGAATTTAACTCATATTTTCACTCTGTCGCCGTCCGTGTTATAACTCATTACTGTTAATACGTGGATCTCAAGATTTGTGCCATTAACGATACAAAAAAATATGTTCTAAATATTTATATTACAAAACTCGCTATGCAAATTTAGATTTCTATTCATATTATTTCAATCATTTCTTATAGTAGTAATAAATAAAAACAAATACCATAAATATGATGTCTCCGAATTTCGCAGAAAGCTCAAGCGGTTATTAATCCGAAGTCATCGGAATGCCCACATTCTCTCTCTTTTCGCATAAATTTCGAAGTTTCCAAACATATTCTAGATCCTTAAGATCATCTGACAATTTGAGACCGAAAATGTCGAAACATTTGAGGAACTTCACGGATTTCAAAAATTTTGCAAAAGTTTACTATCTGGTAAAACACTCTTACGTCGTCTAATCTTTGATGTTTTTTTTTTAATATATCCTTGCAAGCCTTGTACTACGTTTATTAAATTATAAATACTTCTATTTGTTATATATCTATTGTTATGATTTGATGGGATAGATATGTATATTTAGAAGGGTTGGTCTACATCTTTTCACAGTATGAAAATGTACATGCTACAATGTAGTTCATTTTCATGGCTATGGCGTAACTGTGTGCTACATTTGCTACTAATATTATCGTAGCAAATATGCTCTTTCTAGACACGATTATGGTCGTATTTGCTTAGCGAAGTTGACTATTACAAGAGCGCTTTAAAAATGAGACTTGTGAATTCATTCAGCAGTAAGTTATCAACTAATGTTAATACTCCACAAAAATTAGAAAACCATGTGTTAAAAAAGATATTTGCCATGAGAGAACAGAACGTGTCAGTCGTCATGTTACACATAGGGATAGAAGAAAAATGTAATTTGGGGCAAATACATTATTTTAGGCAGCTATCTGGTGTCGACTACCAAGAGGCCAAGTCTTCACATAGGTACCCACGTTCACGTACGTTCAAGTTTTATTTTTTCTGTGTATAACAACAGATACACCATAAAATATGCTACCATTTTTAATTTGTTTTATTTCAATTATTATATTTTTTATATCATGATTGGTTGTTATTGTTCCTGGAAAGAGCGAACCTTGAACCAGCAGTGGTTACGTACACATACATACCTACACTCACGCCTATATAACAAAAGTCCCCTTTTTAGTCCCACAACGAAAGTTAGTAAAAACAATAACATATTTAATAAAAAGGATTTAGGTAGGTATACAACCACAAGCCACAGTATAACTAAAACGAATATGAACAGTTAAACTTTTACTAAGCTGCCTTAATTTAGCTCTTTTTACATTTTCCTTTTAGGATGCTAATGAAATCGTATTGTAACTACGAATTCATTTATTGCCAGTATTTGGGGCAAATAGGGCGTTTGTTTCTCCACACTGTTAATTTCTACATTAATTGATTAAAACAACGCCTACAGTTAAATTGAATTATAAATATTGCATTAATTTCACCATATCGCTAGACAGAATAACGACTCCATAGAGCGACTGGTAGTGCAGGGAAAGGTGGAGGGAACCAGATCGGATGACAAGGCACTTGTTCGCTGAACTGACCAGGTGGGATCCGCAGTAGGAAGCCACGTATCTGACTGCATTCGATAGTCTGCTAACAGGTAGAGATCTACCACTGACATGGACGTCTCAACGTGACCGTGACTGCTCTACCAAAAGCGACACGACAGAGAAAATGAATAATAAACATATTGCCACAAAATATTAGATTCTTATCTATTTGTCCAACGAAACATAACTATGGGGTTTTCGACAGTTTAAAGACTTAGTATTTTTAGAATGTAAATAATGTATTTGCATTTCTTATGAGTAGAAAGTTCTGGGCGTTATCACATCCTCCTGCGGCTGCCATATCGACACAGAATGTGATAACGTCAGAAGTCGAAATTGTTGGGAAGTCCCGATATATGTATTATGACCAGGGTTGTATTCGTAATATAAAGAAAATTCTTAGTCAAATCACTGTTTTCATTATAGGAATAAAACTATTTACATTCATTGAATGACACTCAAGGACAAAATGATCATTGAATAACTTTTAAACAAAAAAATATCTGTTTAATACGCTAAGCAAATTTATAGAGCTTTCTAAAACCATATAACAACATAAAGGACTAGAGAGCAATTCACTTCAAGCAATGTCCACCGGGGATTTCAATTCCAAGATATTTAGTAGGTTTATACCGACATATCCCGGCTGAGAGCCTGTTTATTGTAAAGTTATAAATCACTGGCGTACACCTTCGGGATACAATTTCAATTCAGCTGTATTAATACTCCGCCAGTAACTGTAGTATGGTTATAGAATTGCTACCTACTTAATTACCAAAAGAAAACATTTATTACATACTAAATATAATAGTAGACTTTACGCTTGAAGCTATTCAATAACTTCATTATTATTTCGAACTTATGTATTTTATTATTTAATATCATAAATTCTTTCACAGTTTTACTACCGAAACATCATTATAACATTTTGTACATAAGAGGACATAGGGTACCTCGCGCCCAGGACTATGCGCAGTTAACGGGGAAAAGATAAAATAGCTTAAATTAGATAAAACATCAATTCAAAACAATTTCTGCTTCTTAGGTCGGTTTCCACTACCGTGTTATTTTACTTTTATTATTACTAAAATAAATTACTATCTTTATGTTAACTTGACCTGTAAATATTGTCATTAAATGCAAATTAATTAATATTTATATACGTAATAATCAATAAGGTTTTACACTTCACACTTGGGATAAAATTTGTTGTTACCGAACGAAACGAGGCCTAATAGAATCAATGAAATATTTTATTTTAATCTAAGGTAACGACTTTTATTTTTGTCTTTCTAAGATATAAGTTGTGGTCGTAATATGACAAAGCAAATAACTTTGAGAAGTCAAATAATAATTTGTTTTTTTAATGTTATAATAAATTAACTGATATTTGCGATAAATAAAAATAGGTTAATTGTTACTTACACTACATCAAATATAACTAAGAAATCATAATAAAATATATTTGTACTGGTGTCATCCTCCAAGCCTTTTCCCAACTAAGTTCGAATCGGCTTTCAGTCTGCCTACGAAACGGCCAAACTTCGATGTTTCACGTATATGAATGTAAAATAAATAATTCATTTATTTATTACTCACGTTTACACACTCCTAGTCTATTTATTTGTATATAATACCATATCAAACACCAATGACAATATTATGAGAAAAGGCTTTTTTTAATAAAACGCGACTGCGCCTTAAGCCTTTCTTAAATATTTTAACTACATGTTTTCTTGCATAACTTTTATTAAATGACTTAAAAAGTATAATTATTACAAAAACGTACAAATTATTTAAATTAAAATGACCTTAAGAGGGTTTGACTCTAATTATAGTCACTTATGTATTAACGCTGTAGAAACGCCATTTGTTTATTTAAAGGTATTTTATTTAATAAGAATTCTACAACAACTTGCCAAAAATGCATTAGACTGTTATAGGCTAGTTAGTCCAGTTTACGTAATCCTTTGCAAAATTTGAGCAGTGCTTAGGCACGAATGGGCTGGCCCGAACGGAGTAATACCACGGCGCTTGTTTCCTGCAAGTTTCCTCTTGAGTTGAGAGGTGTTTGTGGGCAGCCGTTGTCACTTACTATTAGGTGACTCTGCTCGTTTGACCTCCTATGTCATAAAAAATACAATAAGCTTGTTAGTGCACGTAGACAAGAACCACGTAGGTACCATCCTTTAAAATTAAAATTAAAAAAAAACTGGTACTCTCTTATATACTTGTGCTGTCGCTGTTTGAGGCTACTGGCATATCTCGTCTTATATCGTCGTCGTCTTATCGAACTGCTTGGTCTATACACAATAAAAATCGATTCCTAGTAAAATGTACTGTAGGTTACTGTGTTTACTTGGTCTATACATTGAAAAGAGACTCAGTGGCTAGCTCAAATTGAATTAGTACTTGTTTAGATTAAGTTACAAGTACCCAAACGACGATATTACAGGCTATATATTTAATTTTACACAATACTCGTGGATTTTTAGTTAGTATGGAGGGTTTAGGTATATAATTTTTTTGATTACTTGTGTTTTACAGACTATTAATTTACAAATAAACATCGATAAATTGTGGTGTTAAAGAAAGAAAAACAACAAAACACATTTTCTTTTATTTTATGTGTTAATAAGTTCTAATCACCTCCTCTTCGTTATACGAAGAGCCAATGAAATTAGAATCTAGAAATTAAATGATTTCTCAGAGTAAACAGAATTCCTATTCAATTCTGTTTACTGAAACTTAACAACATCACCTTGCTGGTTGCTCATTTCATATTTAAAGTTAAAGACAAATGGTTACTTATAGTGACTATTAGTCGATTGAAATAACCACGAAAATGCAAATGAGATTCTTAAAATTCTTACTTAAAACTAAATTTAAAGGTTTACAAACCATTTATTAGAATAAACACTTCAAACACATAAATTAGCATTAATATGCGCACAAATACTTAGACAGAGTCGTTTTTGTAGCATATTTGACTTTCTACTTAATACCGGCTTAAAAAGACGTTTATTTAAGAAATAATATGTAATTTGTTGGGTAAAATACTGAAAAGGTTTCAACCGAAAAAGAGTATTTAAAATATCTGTGCCGGGGCTTACAAGCTCAATTTACCAGCAAATTTTAACATTTCGAATTGAGAATACTTACTTATATTCTACTACTTAGAACTATAGACAGTTTAGAGCTTTTCTAAACACGTTTTTTTATATACGTAAATAAATAAGTAATCATTTAACAATGAATATCAAAATTGCAGTATATATACATACATATGTATATAGCAAGATTATTTCTGAATCTCTTATTTGTTACGTGTTCGATTTAAATAACATTGTACTGTAATACAAACCCCCAAAAATTAGGACTCTGCTTCCGATAAGCTGTCTATGGGAACTGTAGTTTTCGTTAATGTTGAACGCACCGCCCTTACATTGGCCTTTAGGTATCATTGTTAAATTGTTTTCCGGCAAGGACAATGTTACCAGAGTAGTCGAAGTAAGGAGTGCTAACAATACTTACAGAGGCCCGTTCGTCAAGCTCTGTCCACTGCCACTGCAACGATCAGAACAAAGCGGTTGAAGCAGCTCCTAATACTCACCTTTGAACAACATCTTACTTGATAACTCGAATCGAAATCCATCTGGAAAGGCCTTTACCATAAATACCATAAAATTAACTGAAAATACATATAAAACACAGCTGATCGTGGGCGAAAGACTACAAATAACATTGAAACTCAAAACACGCAGACATAACCGCGTACGCATGAGGAATAGTTTAGTGTCAGATGCCTTCCTATTCTGAACACCTTCTGTTACACGTCACAGCCACTAAATTAAAACAGAACTGTCCTTCCAACTTTAATTTAACCCAACACTATATGAACTTCTAGTATTTATTTCGAAGTAAAAACAGAATAAATGGGTATAAGATTACTTAGACGGTTAAAAGTATCTGAATAGTAAATTATCGTTGATTAAAATAAACAATTTTGTTTATATAAACGGTTTAGAGTGTTTTATTAATGTAAGATAGGCCGAAGCAATGCAGTAAGAAAACAAATTTTGTGGGAGGTAAGGTAAATTTGAACTTAGCAAAATAAAATGTGATAAAACATAAAACGGGAAAAGATGATAGAATTTGATCTACAGAATATTTATTACACATAAAAACTCCAAAAGTATCTAAAAATATAACAAATAACGTGTTGTCAAATGTTGATATTACCAATATTTATTTTTTTAAACTTGCTCAAAACTTGTACTGTACAAAACAAGTACACTTTAGCAATAAGAAAATTGCTACAGAAGGGTCAATTTTTGTGTCCTGTGAGTCATTCACAGATTTTTATACTTCCCTAATTTAGTTTCTTTTACAATTACAAGTTTACAAACTTCACTTTTTGAAAAATTCGGTCAAAATCTAGATTTTACTTGTGTGAACCACCTTTATTTATAACCGACTTCAAAGAAGGGTTCGACTGTATGTATTTTTTTATGTATGTCAAGCATGTCTCTGACAATTTTCGACAGATTTTCATTAATTTTGTAATTGGAAAGACTATAGTTATTACGATTGACAGTATTGTGGAAACTAATTGGAAAGGTTCATTGAAGGTGGTTCTCTTTTTTAAAGTCAATCATAGAAAGTGATATTAAAAGTTGAAATCGAACAAAGAATTAAAAGTTAGTTAGCAGATTCGTGTTTGTTAAATAAATCCCCTAAACTAGTCTGGATATTCTGTATATTTCTTATTTATTTTTCAAAACTTTTGGTTTTTAACAGTTCTTTGTAAAAAAAAAGTATATTATTAAAAAAGTGTACGTTGACAGAAACGGCACAAGACACTGAGCCATTGTCGCTATAAATATAGCGTTCATAATAGTAACTGACATATCTCGATGTCTCCCATACTCGAAGCGTCGTTGAATGGACCACATGGCCGGTTCTAAGAGGGCGTGTTCTAACTACACCCAGTTGGAGTTACAGGTATGCGATCCCAAAGTCGTCATGCTATTGTTATACTTCTAGATCCGTCCCTAATAGCAATATCAATTTCCCTCCATTGCTCCCCTTTGTTCTTACTTTTCCCTTTCCATGTACTTCCAGTTTTATTTTTTCATATCTTTAACACCTAAAGTGATCAGGATGCAGGTGATAATATTGCCCCATATTAAGATAGTGGGACGACAATCTTATTGGCAATATGTAGGTTGTTTAACACACCTTTGATCGAAGAGTCTTTATATTTTATTTATTCTTTCATTCCGGTCAAGTTCTTTATTTATTTTGCAGCTATTTATGAACTTCAAATCAAGGACTTAAGGTACAGCCGATTTGTCCGACTACTCTAGTACATATGTACATACATACGCTACGAGGTGAACTTTGTTTGTATGTATGTAGAACTTGAGCGGACAAAATAATAAAGAGCCTGGTGCAAATTTTTAACAACTCTACTTTTAATCGGTATATAAAACTCTGTTAAGTTGTCTAATATTATATATATTTTATAAACGTATCAGCCTTTATGCCTACTTTCCGAATGCATCGTTAAGGGTTTACCCAAAGAAGACAAACTCCCTATTCAGAATCAGAACTTTTATTCAACTTTATAATTAATAACACTTTAAATTATCACCACATATTACCAATCACTATAGCCTCTTTGCACACACAATCACTCAATCCGACGGTCGAACTGTAAGTGTGTCCGCACTTCTGCGCTCGACCAATAGTGACGTATTGATTGAGTTGTTTCAACCGGAAGCCAAAATGATGCCCATTAGCTATTTTATGTATATTTATTATGTCAATTAATAAGGATAAAATCAAGTATCTTGAGAAGCACGCTAACAGTTTTTATATGATAATTTCCTTTCCTGATTATCACTATGTATTTATAAGCAAGTCTCGATAATCTTTTACAAGTTGCCATATGTCATTTAAACTAATCCAGAAAAATAAAACGGATATCTTTTATGTCATAAAATACGTATACCTAACTTCAAAGATACTTGTATCTCCCTGACGGCAGGGTTTCAGTTTTTCATGTGGTATATTTCTGTAGTTTTGACGTAATTTTGTTTAATATATAATTGAACAGTAACATTAGCTTTATAACATGCTTTTTGTACTGATTTTGAATGCGTTTCCCACTTTATATTGAATAGACAAATCCAGAATACTCAGTTTAAAAAATATCCTTCTCATTTCAGTTTTGAAATAGCTTCACTGCTCTGGACTTCTTAAAAGGGATCTGCAACGTAGGTCACAGCTTGCACAAAAAAAGACCTTTATTTTTATTTTTAAGCAAAAAAAGTACAGAGCGTATTATTTTAAATTTTATTTTTTACATAACGGCTTAAGCGTTGAAATATTTAGTGTGGGTGCATATTAACTTTGTACAGGTCTCCCAAAGTAATAATGCGCATAGAAATCTTCGTCACTGTTCGGCAACGGTCGTATGTCCCGAGCGTCGGAAGACGATATATATATAGAGTGGTTAAGTGCATTCATGCATAATTTAGTAGAATTATGTGTTTTATTCTAAAAGAGATAAATATTGATTTATCAGTAACGAAATTTGATTCGATAATTCCATGTAAGTAAATAGTGAGGAAACCCACACGATTGCGAATATGCTACAATCTTTGTTGGATTGATTCACTTTCACACAACACAAGTTTTATTTTAGTAGTTTACATTAAAATCTTAGAAATCTAATCACTAAAGTCTCAGTTCAAAAGTATTTACAGCACTGATCATTCTAGAATAATATTACAATTACAAAAAAATAATCAGAATCAGGGAGGATCTCTATTCCTGATATCGTAGATTCATCAGAACTTTCATTATGCTCTTGTTCATTTACACTTTCCCCACTGCTATCACCTGTGTAAATAATCATTTCATCGGAAAAACTATCGATTCTTGGCTCAAATTTTCTATATTCATCTTCGCATTTAACAGCATGATCACAAACTTTTTTCCATTCTTCTGGTCCTATATTATTGATTTTTTCTAATATAGCATCTTTAACTGACGTGACAGTCATTGAAATATTTTTTTTGGCTACGTGTTGCTTTTTTTGGGACCAAATATTTTCAATGGGGTTAAAATCTGGATGATATGGTGGCAATCGTATAATTTTATGCCCATGTTCCTCCATTATACGGTCAATGGCAAATTTTGTGTATTTTTCTTTATATCTTTTTATAATTTCATACAAATCGGGTTTCAGTTTCTTTGGGTCATGCGGAATGTTGTGTTATTGTAACCAAGCTATCATTTGTGGTTTAGGTGTGTTTGAGTGTGGTGGTTTCACAGACAGCTTATTATGATATGGGGCGTTGTCAATTACCAACACACTATTAGGAGGCAAGTTGGGAATCAATTGATTGCGTAGCCAAGTTTGATAACGTTCCGCGTTTATTTCTTTATGATAGTCACCTTCTGTGTCGACACATTTATGTAACATTAGAGCCCCTGGGACGAAGCCTTTTTCATTGCCTGCGTGTACAATAATTATTCGCTCTCCTATGGAAATGGGTTGTTTGATACCTTTTTTGCTGCTATCTTGCCAAGTTTTACCCTTAGTATGTGATGTATAGTATGCACGTATGACTCGTCCATGAACACTATGTTTGTACCAGAATTCCTCAGCTGTTGTATTTCTCTGAGATATTTGATCCTCTTTAAACGTATATCATGCTTTTCCATAAGTAACCGTTTGTTATTATCAGTTTTCAGAAACCTAAAAACCATATCTTTCAAGATCAGCCTTAAAGACTCTGCACAGCCTTTGAAATTAATAGCTTGGATCAACTTTTTCTCAAATTATTTAAAGTCAACTGAATTTAATTGTATATCATATTACGAATCACACAGTAGTCGAAATCATCAAGCCCTAGCCGAAATCTACTTTTAGGTTTTCCTTTTTTCGGTGTGGAAAATTTCATTGATTGATTCTGGTTTTTTTCGTTTAAGATATTACTTAAAGTTCGTCGTGAAATTCCTGTAGTTTTGTAACACGGTCCTGAACTTTTTTCAAATAATCATCATGATCTCTTTTGAAAACATTGGCTTCATTTAAGAAATAAAGGTACACATTAAATACCATTTGTCGTACTTGTGACTTAAGCGGCTTTCCACGTTTAAATTGATCCATTCTGGAAGAATTCGTCTGAAAGAAAATGGTATGGGCAGAGGTAGGCATATTTTTATTTATTTGTTGTATTATTGCATTATGTACTAATATACTTTTTAATATTATTTATTCCTATATCTATTTGTTTATTTATGCATGTGTTTATTTATTTGTTTATTAAATTTATATAAGCTTAAATCTTAATATGTATTTAACGAAGGTATTTTAAATTTTTTAATATAAAAAACCGTGAAAATTTTTATGTATATTTACCTATTATACAAAATAAACTATTTAAATTTGAATAAATTAATTAAAGTTGAAATTAAATTTACCTTTGAAAACAAAACCAAGAAGGGTGTGTAGTAGCAGCTCTATATAATTCCACACAGAAAGAACACGTGCAGTCACCACCAATATATAAAGACGACTGACGGACCTTTAACTGACCGGCGACAGCCGCCGACCGCTAGAATTGTTTTCGATTGTGTACTCATGATATTGACTCCTATTCCTTTCGAACAAAGTGGAAAATGCAAGTGCGTTGTTTAGGGCTCTTACGATTCAATGATTCGGGTGTTTCCGGGAATACGACCATTAGCGAAGATCTGCATGCGCATTATTAATTTGGGAATACTGTACATCTACTTTTACACTGATTCGTAAAAGCTCTAAATTTAAATTCATATTTCTATATAATCCAAAGCCGAAATATCAACCGCCTCTTTTTCTTACATATACTAATTAACCATCTCACGAATGTTAGGTATTCAATTTTCTCTTTGTACTCTGCTAATATTTATAATGAACCTCAGTTGTCCAATGAATCGTATAATTTAATATTTTTTGTGTACAAAGAAGACATTTAGTTAAAACATTCACGAGAAAAGGACAAGTACGATAAAATTTTGAAACTTCTAATTATATTTATAAGTAAGTCTACATCTATAAAAAAGTAAGTAATATTAATATTAATATAAATAATATTTATTAGCAACCTAGTGGTATGAGTAAATGTTTTATATTATTCTAGTGCTTTTAACCTTTAGTATTTTCATAAGTTATTTTTCAAATTTTTCTTTCATGAAGTACACTGGAGTAATTAAAGATAGGATACGAATTATAAACTAAACTAAAGTATAAGATTACGAGTTCATCTTGGAAAAACTGAATGACTTGACTGGCGTGTTGGTCTAGTGGTCGGTGGAGTTACACACTAACATTTGTGTTATCCACAAGTAAATAGTTGCCCCGAGTTTATTTGTTAAAGGTTATAGAAGTATGGTTGAAATGTATATAAAGACCGAATTAACGAAATATATACATAAAAGGTTAGAGAACATTATTTAATAACTGACAGCTCTGAGATAAGAAAAGTTAATGTCAATCGCTCTCTGTGAAAACTAAGCTATATTCTCCTTACCCCAAGAAAAAACGCGACCCAACGAAAAAACTGTACCCGATTATACATTAATGTAACTGTATAATAATAAAAAACACAATATATCCTTACTCACAGGCCTTATTTACTATGAACAGTAACAAAGGAATACCTACAAACGTGTGAAAACATGATGGAGGAAATGGGTACTCAAATAAAATGTTGTTATGGCAAGTGATGCTAAATAAGGTATAATATTAAATAAACTTTAACTGTCTTCTTAATAAGAAGATAATCAAAATATATAATATTAAGTTCTTTTATTACTCTATTAAATACGGGTATAACTGTTCCCGAATTCGAAAAGCGATATTCAAATACGGTTGAATTTATTTTAAGGTCGATTACGTTCAAGTATCTAGTGTACACAATATGAGAAAGATTTCGCTTTTATATAATAATGTAAATTTACAAAAAGTTTTATAATGTTATTTTTACTTAATTTATTTATACAATTACTGTTATTAAGTTCTAAGAACAGATTTTTTTTTCTATTTGCCTCATTTTAAACATGGTAATTCAAAATGTACCTCTGAATTACCTAATAGCGTGACAGTGTTGTATGTTGCAGGCAATTTGTATGATTCCACCGTTTACATACGGCGTCGGTAAAATATTAATAAAAGTAAAATCGTGAAATCTGTCATATGTGTTTACAATATAACGCGTTAGATTCATAAACCGACGGTGGGTTAAGTTAGGTTAGTGTGCATGACATCGTATGTAAACGGTGGAATCGCACAAATTGCCTGCCACATATACACAATAATTAATTATATAGGAAAACATTTGTCTGACGGATGGAGTGGTTTAAGTGGTCACCTCGTAACTACGTAGTAGCGCCGAGTGTTGTGGTTTCAATCCCCACACGGGACTACACTTTATGAAAACCTTAAATGATTATTCTGAGTTTGGGTGTTCTACGTGTGTCCTTTATTTGAATGTTTGTATAGCCTCCCGCGATACAATAAACAATCCTAGTGCGCAAGTTGCCATTAAAATTAATAAATAATAAAAAACAGTAACACTTAATATGCACATTTAATTTGTACGGCTAGATAAGCTCCAGTTTAAAGTGACATTACATTGGTAACTAACTACCTAAGTCTTAGAATATCAGTTTCACTCTAGGAAGGATATTTCCAATGCACCTGTGAATGAATGTATTTATATCTTCTGAATACATGCAGTTAAAAACAGTACAAAAACAAAAACAGTCTGTACAAATATTGGCACGCATGAATATTGTTTTTCTATGTGAGAGTAATACGAGTATATATAATGTTACAAAAAAATATCTGCAGTATTTGTAGTATTGTAATAGAAAATATAGTTTAGAAAACATTTAATGACGACATATATATATATGCACAGTGTTTTGATTTCGAAATCCACAAATATCAAATTATAATTCAGTACCAGTTTATTATAAGTTGATGTCAATACATCAATACGCAGCTATGTTGTATTGGTTAACTAATTTGCTATGAAATTATATAGTCTTCTAGCATGTTTCTAATTTCTGCTATAACTATTATATGGCATATTTTAAACTATTCTGACCTATAAGTATTGAGTGTAAGTCCACTTAACACTTACAGGTCAGTATACTACAAATATGAGCAAAAAAATGTTCAACTGAATACGTTCAATTCAGTTGAACATTTTTGAGTCTTTACTAAGACTTAGTATTTAGAAGTCAAATTTACATGTCAAATTCAATGTCATGTTTCAATCATAAGGTAATAAATCTAGACACACTGGTTATATCTATTATATTATCAATTCACTCAATGGTGTCTCAGATAGACTTTGTTAGATTTTATTAGGAAAATTCGTATATTTAAATGTAGCGAAATGATTCAGTCTGATTCGACGGATTTATTCAGCATACAATTTTCCTGGGGCACTATAATGCAAATAATTAAAGGTAGAATGTATAGTGTATTTCTATTGAGGACAAGTCAATACACTAACATAAGTCATAGCTACTCAATAATATATTTCTGTAGAAGCAGACCGAGCACTGTCCAATATCAATGTTAATATTTATATCGAGTATACTGTGATGGAAGATTAATAGGTATTGGCACTTCTGCGTTTCTTGTAGATTGCTTGAATGAAATGAAATAAAAATGATGTAAAAATTAAAGAATGAAAAGGTGCTGATGCTAGCTAAGCTACATATTATAAACAATCACATACAGGACGATATAGTAAGCTGTGGTCATTTTTAAACATCAAACAATATTTAAATTTTAAGAAATTTTCATAATGTAATGCGTTTTACATGCGTCTTTAGATAATACGATATATAAAAAACGAGCTATGACAATAGATAATGAATTACATTATACCTATGTAATTTAAAATGTTGGTTGGAAATAATTTTTTATTCATCTTTCACGTAATTAATCACATCTTTTCATTGCGTCCAAATCCCTGTTGTGCTTCAGTTGTAACAACTGTATGGGATCCGATTCGTCCTGTCTTCCAAACCACTTAAAAGCAACATTTAGAGCTTCAAAAGCTTCTGCGTGAGATGGTACTTGACATACATCTCCAGTTTCAGTCTCTTCTTCTTCTTCTCTCTTGTTACTGTTCAAATCCTCAATTATTTCTTCATCAGTTAATATTCAGAATCCAGGGTTTGGAATCCGCTATGGCAGTTCTACCACTCCTTAATATTCTCTTCATACCCTTCACCAATGCTAAGAATATTCATTGCTTCTTTTATTTGTTTAAAATCGTTGATCGATTTCATTGAAGAATTAGATAGATAATTCATATATATTGTAATATAGCATATTGCATAGCTTTTATCGCGGGCTTTGAGCGCGGCGACCGAATCAACAAAATCCGTAACGAAAATAAAACCTAACACCCCCCACTCCGCCTACCATGTAGCTCGGCCGAGCGTTCGTTTAACGTGTATGTATATGGGACGACTGTATGAAGCTCGCACGGATCGAGACGAGCTGCTCTGAAATCGGACGAATACGTAAGCAGAATAATTATAATTGCATGTTCGGATAATCGGGATTCTACTATACTGTTATTTATATACACATATATCTATATAAATATTTTACATTATTTAATGTTATGTAATTATTAAGCTATTGCATAGCTTTTATCGCGGGCTTTGAACGCGGTGACCGAATCAACAAATTCCGTAACGAAAATAAAACCTAACACCCCCCACTCCGCCTACCATGTAGCTCGGCCGAGCGTTCGCTTAACGTGTATGTATATGGTACGACTGTACGAAGCTCGCACGGATCGAGACGAGCTGCTCTGAACGAATACGTAAGCAGAATAATTATAATTGCATAAGTTGATAAAAAATGCTATGCAATAGCTTTACCGCGGCAGACCCCGAGTGCCACGTGTTTTTAAATTTTAAAACCACACATACTGTCTAGTCTAGTCTCTTACTCAGTATTGGTACTTAGTATTAGCACTTACACGTTTAGGAAAATTAGATTTTTAGTCTCCGTAACTCTAAAATTTATTGGTTAAGTTAATATTTAGATATTAAACGCGTATACGATTTTTTTAGAAAAAACCGAAAATAGTTCTTTACTATTAGATTAATATAGAACATATCGTAACTTTCTGAAGATTGTACGCACAAACTTACATTTAGATACTATTAGAGGTTTTTTTTTTAATATTACGTATTTTTTTTATATTAAAGGGGGACAGACGAACTGACGGGTCACCTGATAAGTGGCAACCGCCGTCCATAGACACATGCAACTCAAGAGTTGTAGGTGCTCTGCCCGCCTTTGAGGGTGATTAGGGATGGGGGGATGCGGGGATGGGAAAGAAGAGTAGGAGGTTGAGGAGATGGGAAAGAGTAGAGTAGGATGAGGGAAGTGGGAAGGGGATAGGGGGATTTGGGCCTCCGGAAACCTCACTAATTTCGGAGAAATGCAACGCAAGCGCTACTTTACAACCGGTTTTCTGTGAGCCCGTGGTATCGCACCGGTCGAGCCGGCCCATTCGTGCCTAAGCATGGCTCTACCAATTTTATATTTGTTGTTTTGTCTACGATATTTTAACAATAACTTTTCGTAGATGGTGTTGGGCCGATCATCTGAATTGCGCTAACCTTTTGTCTCTGCCTATATCATATAAACCACACGTTTTTTGTAATTTAACCATACCAACCAACACGGAGTAAACATTTAGTTACAGTGTTCTAGTGTTTTATTGTGGTTCGTAGGTATCATTTGAAGCCGGATTTGGTAAAGGTTGAGAAGAAAAGAAATGTTAAGACTGGACAGTGGATTGCTGTCCACGGCAATAGCCACAGCGACGAGACGCATCGAGACGTGAGGTCATAGACGCAACGCGATGTCAGTAACGTGAAGGATCCGGCAAAGCAGCTGGAAGGATTTAAGCATCGCTTGGAATAAGTAAGCTAAGTCCCGTAAGATACAGTTACGAATTACAGTTAAGTATAGTGTTTGGTGAAACTGTGAGTACATTTTTAATTATCACTTAGTAAGAAATTTTAATAGTGCATGGAAAATTGAACTCTCAAGTCATCAAAAGATAAACTTACTTGAATATACTTGAATTGGTAGTAATTTTTTGACTTTATTTGCAAAGTCGTTGGAAGGAGGAAGCGATGCCAAATTCTCAACGGTAGACCCTTGGAGTCGTATTCATGTACATTTACACGATTTCACCCGGGGGCTTATCAGTAAATTTGTATCCGAATAAAGCCACATTGTGTTTCTAGCATTTATCAAATCAGTAGGCTTTGATAAATGTTAAAAATGCTCAATATTCAACATTTACGTAAGTAAATCAAACTAATCCCATTGCATTAGCAAATACACACAGATTAAGATACCATATAAACTTATTCAAAAGTAAACATTTCTGTTTTCCGTCATGTCATAAAAGCACCAAGACTGGAACCTAAACAACCTAAGCACCAAATCTACATTATAAAATGTTTGTAGAATAGCTCTATTACTACAAATCGTTCCTTGTACCCCCATATAATATTAGTGTAGAAAAACATTTGTGATAAGTGACCTACTCAGTTTATCATTCTTAAACTTCTCAATGATATATTGTAATATAGAATGGAGTTCTCGCTCGAAGCCTACGACATCCATGCTTATGGAGCCTGAAAATTTTAATGCTCGAAAAATTATGGCTCATTAAATATATTTACATGTCTGAAAAGGAGTATAAGCCCCAAGTTTTATTCTACGTCTATATTTCATGTAATATCTGTTTTAGTGAATTGTAAGGCTTTATTAAAAGAGTTATGAACCTTAAAACATCTTAATGCCGAAAAAAAAAACTGTCAAATTCAAATACACGTGTCGAAATGCTCCTAGCAATTTAAATAAGTATGTCGCTACGATGAGTCCACGCCACAGTTGCAATAAATACATTAAAATGCGAGCCAATATATACTTTAGGAATATATCCAGAGTATGATAATTTAGGAATTTGAAAGTTGACACGAGATTCCCCTTCGAAAAGAATTGTAGTATATGCATTGGTATACAACCTTGTATACCATTGCAAATACTATTTACGTTCCTATTCACGCAAAAAAAAATTGTACTATGATACAGAAAAAAATATGTGTATTTCGGATATGGTTGGTCTATAATAGTCGAATTACGGAATTCTATAAGGAGGCCGCGTCGTGCCGCTACGATGTCAGGTTGATGTTGAATTAAAAATAAAATTATTGTACAACTATCGGAATTACCTAAACAAAATTGTAGGAGATAAAAAAAATAAACTGTTTTAAATTATTGAAGAGTCTAGAACTATACATACAATATTTTACTTCTTATCATCCGATCTAGGCTAAAGATGTACCGTAGTATTTTTATGTATATTAAGAATTTTTACAAGTGACAGAAAATATGCTTATCAGCAAAACTTGTTTTATAAGGTTATAAATGATTTCCGTTTTTAGTGGTGAAATAAGAGTCAATATTCTGAATTCGAAACGACCACTTGAATACACTTCTTTGGTTTAAAAAGTTTTCAGTATTTTAACCAACAAATTAGATAGAACTTTTTATTTGTACACCATTCTTACAGTAAAGTACATTACATGTTATACACGTGTCAAATATAGAAGGTAAAATGAGGGCCTTATTGCCATATGCAATCTCTTCACGGCAACCTTAGGATGGATCATAATCATTCGGAGAGACAGATATAGTTGGAGGATCATTTCAACATTTTAATGAAAACTATACCAACTTATTTTCAAATATAAAATCTAAACATATTTATGTACAACATATAACATACATACACATACAGATAAACATATATATACTAATACATAAACAGACAAAAATACATACATACACATATAACTATATGTAGTTACATGTGTATGTATGTACGTACATAATAATGGAAATAATAGATACTAGACAACAGAACTTAAGTGATAAATATTAGTCATGAACCATTTTCTTAAAAATTTTAAATGATTCCGCTAACCTAATGTTTTTTGGCAACTCGTTCCTCAAGCGTACAGCTTCAACAGTAAATGATTTGTCATAAAACCTGTTTTGTGATCAACCAGCAAGATGACGTTGTGCGGTCTAAGGCCATATTAGCCTCGAAGAAACCTGGTGTGCTAAACAGATCGAGACAGTATTTTACTCCGGCCGACCGCCTGCAACTTTATGAGGCGCAGATTCGGCCGCACATTTAATATTGTTCTCATCTCTACGCAGGTGCACCCCAGTACCACCGCCGCATACCGACTGCATTCAACGGAGAGCGACTGGCATCATCGACTGCCAAGATATTTCTGATCGGCTTGACACCTTGGCGTTGCGTAGAGATGTAGCTTCACTCTGCATCCTCTATCTCTTGTATCATGGGGAGTGTTCAGAGGAATTGTTCGGACTTATACCGGCTGCAGGTTTCCGCCATCGTCGTTCGAGACAAAATATCCATCCCCACCACCTGGACGATTGGCACTCCACCACTGTGCGCTTCTCCATAAGCTTTTTGCCTCGTACAACCAGCCTATGGAACAAATTGTCGCCTGCCGTATTTCCGAACCGATACGACCTTCAAATCTTCAATAAAAGAGCGTACTCCTACCTAAAAGGACGGCAACGCACTTGTGACTCTTGAGTTGCGAGTTTCCATGGGCGGCGGTAGTCACTTACCATCAGGTGACCCGTCTGCTCGTTTGCCCCCTATAGCATAAAAAAAAAGTAAACAGCAATAAATTCTCTTTAGTTTTAGAAGGCATTTCACTAGATCCTATTGGCGTAGCTCAGCTTATAATAAAGAGGCATTTAGGAGGCGATTAGAAGAAAATTCATTATCAGTGATCGGAGTAGGTAGAGCCAATGTACCTAAAGTTCAAGGAACAGAGACGAAAAGTAGAGACCTCCTTACGACATTTTTTTATCGGAATATTTGTTCCGAGTTTCGGAATATTTGGTCTGAGTTTCGGAACATAACTTAAGCACAACTAAAATTAATAAAGTAAAACTATCGATTTCATTTGCTGTTCCTGTTTAAAAAAAAAGAATGAAAATGAAATGATTTTAAAAAAAAAATAAAGGTTATCTCCTTATCTTCGTTTGCACGACATGAGTAAGTGCGGAAAGCTAATTTACTTTACATGCCAGCTTTAATAATTAGAACTAACAAGGTAGAGGTAGAAAAAACAATTTATTAGGTAGGCATAGGTTTTCATACCATTTATTCATTTTGTACAATTTTGGAACTAAGCGTAGACAGAAATAAACCTCAATAATTAAGATAGTTACCAATCTTAAGACTCAGTCGGAATATTATTTCCGTTGATGTTGAAAGTGGTCCCTTAATCTTAATCGGTACAGTTTCCATCAGGAACGGAGTTTTCTTTGTCATCCTAAGATTTATCTTCTTTCGGAGAATTGAAATAAGTTATGAACAGTTTTTTCATATGATCTATCTTCAAACGATTTATTTTTGCACTTGAAATCCATTTTTAGGTAGAGAAGGACCTTTCAACATCAACTGAAGTTATAGGTACATATTTAGTACGACAATGATTCATTTTCATGGTTAAGAACTTTTTGTATATTGTCACAAATGTCTCTTAATGCATCAAGAACGACAAATCTGTTTATGACGTTTTCTAATTTTATTTTAATTGGTTGAGACGAACACCGAAAAATATATGGAAAGATTCCGTTAACAATAAGTTAGACTTTTGTATCTCCTTTATAGAAATTTGCATTATCTTAAAATATACGTAAATATAATCTAAATCAGTTTTTAAATTTTCTTTTTCCAGTACTGTTTTAGCATGCCTGATAGGCTAGAATTATATATAGCTATCTAGTTTTAATTTGTTCGTAACATTTAGCATAATATGAAGCTGCTTCTAGCCATGTACCCAATCTTGTTATGACTGGCTCATGTGGATTGCCACATGAGCCAGTCATAACAAGATGAGAAGCCTACCATTGGGTAGGCTCGGAAAATTCCTCTAATAATTTGACTCTATCGGAAAATTTTCCTTTAATAATTTGAGTCTATTAGGAGCCTTTAAAATATATTTTTTACAGTTGAAATTACGTATCAATTATTGTGTCCGTATTTTTTCTGCAACGAGGTTAAGAGATATGTTAAACAGGTAACATGTATCATATTTGGAAAAAATAGTTCTTTAAAATTCTTCCTGCTTTTAACATATATGGTATGCTATCAGAACATAGGAATGAAGCATTTCCTATTTTGGTTTCTTAGGTGGCTCCCCACATATTTTCTAAGCAACCAGTCAAAAATTGAGCTGCTGTCTCTCCATCCATATTTTCTAACATTTTGCAAGCTATTGAAATGGCTTAATTGTTTCCACATTTAAAGGTTGTACAAGAAAATTTACAATATAATGACCTAAATAATCAGTAGTTTCATCTAGAGATATACAAAGTTTTTGATTATGGACATGGTCAAAAATTCAAGCTATTTTTTTTTAAAACAATGTGCAAATAATCCATCCTCAATAACGATTCATCGGGAATTTTATTAACTTTTGTACAATTACAACATATGTATTTAAGTAAAAATGATTTAAGCGCTGGTTGATTTACTCGTGGCCAGCGTATGTTACACAATATAAAGAATTGTATTAAATCAGCATAAATGCTTCATTCGGTCCGTCAATATGCCTCTTGATGTTGCTTTTTCTTGCATACAATACTATTCTCACATTCAGAACAGAATATCGTGTTAAATATAATATGTTCGGGATCGTGGTTCAGGGTGATCTTTAATCCACGACTTTGCAATCACCACCACCAATTTGATTGCTATGAGGGAGCAAAGTTACTGTAAAATTATAAAATAACTTCATCCCGAAATTATATAAAATATGGCTTAACTATAGGATTGCAAGTAGGTACAACATTTGAGCATGGACTAAAATATAAAACAATTGTCTGAATAAAACTCAAAAATATGTAAAATTCATAAACTTACTAAGCAGTTTGACTGGCACAGCAAATGTCAGTATTTCAGTTGCGGTAAAACGTAGTTCATAAAATCAAGCGAAGGTGGTCATGTGAAGCAGATCCAATAAATGATAAAACAAGTATAGGTAAAAAAACAATTCACTAGTCAAATGTGCGTACAAAACATAAGGAACTACAGGAAGGAATGCGAAATACCCATCTACTCCTCAACCCTTTTGTCATTGTTTACCAGTGACAAACAAAAGATAGAAAGCGACAGCAAATTTTGACTATTCTGGGCTATTTATATTCTGGCTTTCTTTACCTAAATTAATAAAAATAGAAAACGTATCAACTGGCTTTTTGAGAAGGTTCTCCTTGTTCTTGAAGTCGGTTAAAAAGGAAGAAGAAGTCATTTAGTTTACTGTATTGATAAATAACATTAATATCAAATGTACTTTAGTGATGTTCCGAAACTCGGAAGAAATATTCCTGAAAAAAAATTTAGTCGTAAGGAGGTCTCCACTTTTCTTGCATTTCCTTGAAATTTAGGTTCATTAACTCTAGCTATTCCGATCATTGTTAATTATATACGATTTGACGGTCAGCCAAGTGAGTACACCTGACTGTTTGCTTCTTGCAATGAAACACAATTCCACGTTGTAAATTCCTTGTAACAAACAAGTAAACAGTGGATTCGTTACGTACAAGGATATTTTTTTCAGTGTTTGTAACTAGTTCCGAACCAACAATTTCGTAGACGGCCGAGGGGAAACAAAGCTGTTGCGCCGATAATAAAAAATATAATATTGTCATATACCATTTCAAAGATATATAACACAACATCAATTGGCAAAAGCAATTAAAACCCTTTCTTTACGGGTTGCGCTTACAGCATATTTTGTAAAAAAAAAAAAAAACAATTTTGCAAATACAAATAGGGACAGGTTATGTATTAATATTTCAAGTACAGGCGTTCAATTTCCGGAGTGAATGAATACTCCTCACAACGTGTTCCAATATTTAAGTAAACGGCAAATGTAAATACCAATGTATGTATTTCGTTTAGCATGCTTCGAATATGTAAATTGATTGCGGATTGCGGCTTTTGGTGTGTATGTTCGATTTAAAACAACTACTTGATAGCGGGAGAGTTCAGTCGAATGTGCCCAGTTGAAGAACTAAACGGTTTTCGTGTTTTATAATAATAATAACTCCACAGAGCTCCTATTATGGTATTAAGAAAGCAGATAAACATACTTATATTTATTACTAAATACATACATATATGATTATGGATCAATTTTATAGTTTAATATAAAAAACTTAAAAAATCTTTAAAATTCAATACTTTCAAAGTCTCTTTTAATATAATATATAAATATATAAACACATTGCATAGTTTTATAGTGAATTGATATTTGCTACATCAAAACAAACCGAATCATTGGCGTATTGAGACTGTTTAACTAATGTATTACAACTAACAGAACATATGTAGGGTATTAATTCAATGTTTTCCAAGTCACTTAATTATTTTATTGTTAATCTCTATGAAAAGAAAGCTTAGTTAAACATAAAAAAAACCTTGATTGCTTAGAGTCAGGTTAGGTCAGTTATACAACCGTACTACGAATAATTGTCTACATTGGTCTATTCGACAGACAGTGACAGTTTGACAGTGTTAGGTGGAATTACAATAATTCGTACATTTAAATCTTGAAAAATTGCTTATCCAACTGTCTTATTAAGTATAAAATTTCCCTTCAAGAGCATAATAAAAGTAAAGTAAATTGTACATTTCTATTGACGATTTGTAAATACACTAAGATAAGTTATATGTTGTCTGTATAAGTTAGAAGTGGGAATTTTCATAAATGAATGTAATTATTTATATCGATAATACTCTGATTTTCTTATAGATTGCTATAATAAACCTGGAGATACCTTTTTATTGTACACGTATAACGAGACAAATTAAGTGAGTAAAATTTTTGTTAATGAATATTGTGTGTAATAGTGTAACATTTAGGCTATGATCAATTAACTATGTCCTGAGATTAATTAACTATGTCCTGAGAAAAACAACCGATATTTTTCTGACAATGAGGATCTATTTAAGTAACACATAACACCATCTGTTGTTTACAGACGAAGAAGTAATACGTTGTATAATACATTTGCTCGAATACAATTTTTCGCTTCCAGCTCCTGCCAGCCATCTTGCGCAAATCGTTACTCCAGCTGGCCTGTAGGCGTCCTACGCTACATTTGCCGAGACGCGGTCTCTACTCAAGAACTCGTTTTACCCAACGGTCGCCGGTTTTGCGGCTAATATGGCCAGCCCACTGCCACTTCAGCCTGCTGATCCGGTGGGCTATGTCGATTACTCTGGTTTTCTGCCGGATCACCTCATTCTTGATGCGATCCCTTAAGGAAACACCGAGCATAGCCCTTTCCATAGCACGCTGAGCAACTTTGAGCTTGTGGACCAGCCGTACTGGATGCGAGAAGCCGAAAATAGATCGAAGTGGCGTGGAATGGAAGAGGCCTGTGTCCAGCAGTGGACTGCGATAGGCTTATGATGATGATGATGAATACAATTTTACAGAGATTATGCGCAATGTCATGCATATAATATGTCGAACGTTATTTATGTTACAAAGTAATAGTTTTATTAGTGACATAATTATTTAGCCGCTTTTTAAATATATATAAACTTATTTTCTTTGAAATTAGAGGTTATTAATGGTAATAATATTACAAATTAGTGCAAAGTGCAAAACAAACATGGATAAATCTTCTGGAGTAAATTAAATATTGTAAACTGTTTTAAGCCGGAGTTTAATTTAATTAAAAAGATAGCCATACAAATGTATGTAGCTTTGTTTGTACATGATGCTGGTCGTACAGGTCTCCCAAAATACTAATCCGATTTGGATGCAACTTTCGATATATGAAAACATATTTTAAAGGAAAGTTTGTGTATAATGTAGAAGGGTCTGATCAAGATCTCCGGATCTTCAATAATTAATATCAAATAATCCGCGATTGCTGTAACTAAGTATTGTCTTCACTAATCCATAACACAACAATTCGGCTGTACGCTTTGAAAGATTAAGCAGATAAACATGTAGAGCCGAAGGTGCTTTTTGAATTTAGGTAGTTTTTTCAGTATTTGTTGAAGTCGGTTTATATCCAACTTTGCAAGAAAGAGGGTTATGTTTTTCGATGTATGCATGTTTCTTTGTCAAGTTCTACAGCCTAGACGACTTCATGGATTTCGTCATGTGGAGTAACATTTCCAAATGCTATATTGAGAATAATATAGACAAAACGATAAAGATAATATAGATAGACGCATCGCGTTTTATATTTGTTTAATTATGTACCTATTTTATTTGTTACTACGTCAAAAACATTACTAGCATAATATTACTGTGGGATCGCGCACAATTTAAATATATTGAATGCCAATTGCAACAAAACAAAAGAATTGTTCTTTCTTCTTCTTCAAATGTTTACCAACAGATTTAAAGATTTGACATTATTCAACATAGGGATATTGGACGCCAGCAGATATTGAACCCCAAGAGAAAACGGTGTCTTCAATCTTTATGCGCTAACGTCGTCCATACAGGTAACTATAAAACCAGTCAATCGCTGTTAGTTTTTTAAGCGAAGCCAATGTGCTAAGCAAACACTGTCAACTCACCGTGTTTTATACATGACCTGATGTCATCCGTAATGTAGTTCAGATTACGGATGTCATCATTGCAGTTGTAGTACTGTGTCCAGCGCGAAGTCCAGATTGAAGAGGGTTAAGGAGAAGATTTATAGAAAGGAAATGATTGAGTTGATTATATATAAGACGTTCTAGGACTTTAGAGAGAAAGGTGAGGATAGAGATAGTCAGAAAAAGATGAGGGATTACTCTTTTTGGGAATAGGAATTACTTGGGCGTCTTCCATACAGCTGGAAAAACGCTACTGGTAATAGAGAAGTTGAATATGTGACAGATGATAGGAAGGATTTCGTCGAGGATGGGTAGGGTCATACGGCTGACAGAGTTGGTTCCAGTTGAGTTCCAGGTGATCGATATTATGCTCTTCTTAATATCACAACTAGTGAATTGAGAGAAGGAGAATGGAGTACAGTCGGGGGTGGAGATAGATGAAAGATGTTGTAATGAGGGAGTACAAAAATGCTGATTTAACACATTGATACCAACGTTATTATTTACAGAGTCAGTTGAACAGTTGTTAATAAGTTACGTTTTTGTTTATTGAGAAAGGGAAGAGATTGTAGTAAAAAACTTATTGCAACATAAATAATTTGAGTACAAAGAGAATCAGTACTCAAATTATTTTGCATCATCTATAGAAGGATGCAAAATAATTTGAGTACAAAGAGAAAACTCTTCTTTCTTGTCAAGCCAACTAGCCCCAAACAAAAAAAAAAAAACTACTACAATATACTACTACACTATAAAACCTAAAGGTTTACCCTGTTCACCTTTTACCACGCTTATTATAAGCGACATACTGTTGTTTTCCTACTTGCGAAATTGCGAACAAAGTTACGGGCACAGCTAGTTCCTATTATATAGACATATGTTTTCATAGTTAGCCTACACTGTACCACTACTGAGCAAAGGCCTGCCCCAGATCTTTCCACGTTCTCTTCTCCAGGGCCACCCCAGACCAGTCCTTGAAGTATGCGTCCAAGAGCCATCACGCCTTCTATTTTTCAATAATCTAAGTATTTTACAATTAAGTTGAAAACTGTTATATTATTATTTAATTTTGATCCCACACACTTGATAGTCTGTGGAATTTAGAAAAATTTTATTAGTACAGAAATATTTTTTTGTAACTGTGACTTGATTCTTAATATAGGGAGAAGGACGAATATAAGGGTCACCTGATGGTGAAAACTGCCGCCCATAGATAGCTGGTCCATACGGCAATTTTCTGAATATTGTACGTACAAACTTAAATTTACTTATATTTACTAGATTTTTAACATGCGGTTTCCGCAGTTACTCCTCATCATCCGACGGCGTATCTGCAAGTTTCTATGTAGGATTCGATTCGACTACTATGATTACTGCTTGAGAAAATTGTACATCACCTCACCCACATTGACGATTTTAATTTTGATTATTGACATTGGCTTCAATGTACTTCATGACATGTACTTCATTTGACATTTGATACAAATAAAGATGATACAAACAAATTTATATAAAAGTAAACATTTCTTTTTTCCTTCATGGCCTAAAACCACTTATTCCTCGTTTCTGACTGAAATCTAAATAACCTACGCATGCAATCTATATAATGTTTATCGAATAGCCCTATTAATTTCAACAGATTTTTTCTTTCAACCCCATATAATATTAAAGTAGAAAATCATTTTTGATACGTGACCAACACAGCTTATCTTTCGGAAACCTAATAAATATTGACTATCGAATGGAGTTCTCGCTGGAAGCCTACCTCACCTATTCTCGTGGAGTCTGTAAACCTTCCTGCTCAAAGAATTATAGCTCATTAAATACATTTAGATGGTTGAAAGGCCGCAAGTGTTTTTCTACGTCCATATATTTTCTCTTTGTATCCTTTCTTTTTGTACACAGGGTAGGTACATATTTATCAGTCAGTATAATAATTATTTCTAAGCAACGTTGTAGCGCTAACATAGTAACAACGCTAGGTTATGACAGACACTCGGTAACATATTTTATGTAATATCTGTATTGGTGATATGTAATTGGAAGGCTTTATTACAAGAGTCAAAAATATAAAACATCGAGACACCTGAATGCTTAAAAATCTATCAAATACAAATACACGTGTCAAAATGCTCCTAGCAATTTACGTAAGTAGTCCACAACATCCACGCAATAAGATACATTTGTTTGGTGTAAGCCAATATATACGTTTACTAGCTGTGGCCGCGACTTCGCGTTTATGTCCAATAATGGCAATATGTCGCTCATGGTAAGAGTTGAAGAAGGAAAAACCTACATCCATCAGGTTTTTAATGTTGTAGTAGCAATGCAATTATCTTGAGCTTTCAGAAACATTTTTTTTAGTTTGCTTAGACGCGAATCAGGACATTTGATATCTACTAGGGTGGATATCATATAAGGGAATAATTGTATTTTTATGAGGAAATAATGTTGCTTGCACTTGACCCACTCTTAGTGTAATTTTGAAGAAATATTGACTGTTCACCAACTGATGGCCGTATGCGTTACATAGACACATACGGCCATCATAGAAAAGAAAAATGTATTTCTCAAGTCGGAGTGAATAAATTACGATTAAACACGATTTAAATGTTACACCAAATTACACACAATTTTCCTGAATAAATAGTTTTTTCGTTTAATTTGTGAAGTTTAAATGATGCGCGTACAATAAAAACGTCTCTTCATAGTTATATAGGTACAGATGTTAGAAGGCGAGCTATCTAGAGCAGGGGTGCTCAAACTTGAACTGCTGGCGATCTACCTCAATATTTTTAGACTACTTACGATCGACTTGAGAGGCTGCAAGTATGTGTGATGCAGGGTTGTCGTACATACACGATACATCCTACCTACCTAGGTAGGGTGTACCGTAGCATATATAGATATTAGCTTTCCGCACAATTTACATTATCTTAGTCAAGGTTTGGGTTAGGTTTACTTAAGTTCTTCTCTACAATATCAATGAAAAAACTCCTAGTTATTCAAAATTGCGAGTTTATTCGTTGTTACAAAACAAAAGAGCTACATATGGTGTTAAACTCAACTAAGGAGTGACTTTGGATCTTGAAGCGTGGCGCTGCATGTCCTCAGCATACTTTTCATAAGATGGTGCGTAACCACTGAGTGCCAATCGCAAGCATGATGACATATGATCGTCAGTTAGTCGATTGCGATATTTTGACTTAATTATCTTCATTTCAGAAAATGCAGACTCGCACAAGTAAGTTGACCCAAACATTGCCGTCAGTTGAAGGGCGATTTGCCTTAGATTCGGATATTTATCTTCAGATATAAAACACCAGAAATTTGTATCAGATGCTGTAGCTTTGAGATGTATATCTGATATAATCTGCACCAACTCATTTTCAACAGAACATGAGTTCATATTAAACTGACTTGCTACTTCAGTGGTTAATTCCTCAATGTTTTTACATGAAAAAGGATAACTCATAAATGATGCTATATTTGCCAATTTACTGCAATCATAAAAACGCATTTCGAATTGTCCCAAAATATTTGATAATTCAGCCTCATACATACGTATCATAATTCAACTGAGGAATCCTTGCTTTCAAAGACGGAAAATGTTTCAGATCCTTTCTTTTCAGTTGATCTATCATAAGTTGCAATTTACTTTTGAATGCGTTTACTGCGCTAATCATCTCAATAATAGTTTTTCCTTTACCTTGAAGCTCCAAGTTAATGGTGTTTAAGTGCATTGTGACGTCAGTCAAAAATGCCAAATCAGTCAGCCATTTTTCGTTTTTCAACATCTCAGTGTCATCACCTCTTTCGTCTAGAAAAGCTGTTATTTCGGGCAATAATTCTCGAAACCTTTCTAGGAATTTTCCGCGACTCAACCACCTGACGTCCGTGTGAAGAACTAAATCAGTGTGTTCAGCTGACTTCCTATCTTCCAACTGCAACTTAAAGAGCCGCCGTTGCAAGCTACGTGCACGGATGGAATTCACAATTTTTGTTGCAATGCCCATAATTTCCTCCGTGTTTAAAACTTTTGAACACAAAACTTGTTGATGTATAATGCAATGGAATGAAAAAAATGAAGGGAATTCTTCATTAGCTCGACACAATGCCACAAAACCGTTCTTGTTTCCAGTCATTGCTAGTGCTCCAACGGTTGTAATGCACACTAATTTATATATTGGTAGCTTGTAGTTTTTTACAAAATTGATGAAAACGTCATATATATCTTCGCCACGGGTCTTCCCCTTCAGAGGAATGATTGTCAAAAATTCTTCCTTAGCCAACATGTCATTGAATACCATCCGAATAAAAATACACAGCTGGGCAGTGTCTGTCATATCGGTGGATTCGTCGAACTGTAAAGAAAAGTATGTACATTCCATGATATCATGTTTTAGTTCATCTGCGATGTCCTGACTCATGACTTCAATACGCCTTGTGACAGTCGGACGAGATAACTGAAGTTCTCTAATAGCAGACATGATTTCTGTTTTATTTTTAAAATCTCCAAATAAAGTCTCACCCGCTTCAATAAATACTTCCTTCACAACCGATCCATCTTCGAATGGTTTCTTGTGTTTCGCCAATATATGAGATATTTTAAATGACGCGATCGTAGCAGCTTTTGATTGTTTGGCTGGTCTTGTGAACATGGTTTGTTCTTTTTTCAAACAAGATATCAAATTACTTACTTTTCGTTTTCTTAATTCACTCTGTGGCGGAAAATCCTTTTCATAGTTTTTATGAACCGTTTTATGTTGCCTCTCTAAGTTACCACGCTTAGGTATTGCAACTGACGCACGACAAATAACACAAATGCACTTATCCTTCACCATACAAAAGAAAAATTCTTCCTCCCAATCGTTATTAAAATAATACGTTTTAGATTTCTTCACTGCACTCATTTCGCACTATTTAATAATAAACTTTGTATCGACGTAGTATCGCCTTCAAGTTACAATTCAGAATGACTCCAATTCCTGCAGGCGCAACATTTATATCGGCGTGAACGAAAGTCTCGAATGTTCCCGTCAAACGCGCCGCCCGAAATGGTCTAGTACAGTCTAGTCTAGAAACAACGCGGCTTTTCTTTGACAAGTACCGCGCGTTCCTTTGATAAAGCCGCCTTTTGCCGCAAGCAGTGTTATTACGTAATAATTTTTTGTAGTTTAGTTACCTACTTATTAAAAAATTTTTTCTTCTCAAGATCTACTCAAAAAGCACTCGCGATCGACTGGTCGATCGCGATCGACCGTTTGAGCACCCCTGATCTAGAGTATTTACATTTAGGAGTTCAAAAGTTAATTCAAGATTCCAATGAAAATATAATTGATACTGATTTGTATTTAGGTATATCACTTTAAAATAGTGTTCTATTTATGTAATGCTAAAAACAACAAGAGCCGTCGCTCGTCGTTATGCCATGATTCTAAGAAAAAAGATACTAAAAAAATGAATATTTCGGGTATGGCTAACTAGTTTTGGCCTTTTCTACGAGGACTCGTCGCGTATTGCCATACTGATATCGATCGATCTATTACTAACCATATCGATAACTATTAATAATATTTTTTTGCCGATTATTTTCTTTATCGATTATTAATAGTTTGAAATAAATCAATTAAACTGATTTAAATTATTGTATATTCTAGAACTATACATACATAAATTTATATTTCTAATCATCCGATCTAAGCTAAAGATAGTACCGTAGCATTTCTATGTGTATTTAGGATTAATACAAATGACACAAAAAAATCTTTTCAGGAAAACTTGTTTTGAAAGATTGCAAATGATGTTGGTTCTTAGATATATAGATCTCTCTGAACTCTTTATTGTACAACAAACAAAAAAAACATAATAATAGAACAGTTTGTACACATTGCTATAAGTCTTATGAGCTAAAGTTAGAAAGGTGAAATAAATTAAATAAAACTTAGGCTTAGTACTTTTATAAAAAAAAAATCTTAATTCGAAGCGTTAAAAGCTTGTGCACCTCCACACAGACAATTTAAAGACACTTTTAAGTCGATATCAGTATTTAACCCAACACATGTCGTTAGATATTATTGCTCAAATAAACATCTATTTAAGCCGGTATTAAATTGAAAGACTAATATGCTACTTGTCTTTAACTTTAAATATGAAATGCTTTTTGAGCTACCAGCAAGGTTGTTAAGTCTAAGTAAACAGAATTTAATCGGAATTCTGTTTACTCTTAGAAAGCATTTAACTTCTAGATTCTAATTTCGAAGGTTGAGCGTATAATGAAGGCATTGAGGAGGCGATTAGAACTTATTAATACCGACTCGGTAAGTAAACCCACCCTTTTCAAAATGTTTATTTTGTGATATCATTCGTCTGCCTCTTAACCTTAACCTTTCATTTTAATATTATAATAAAAGCGGTTGTGTTTTATTTGTTTTTCTTTCTTTAACACTACACGTTATTAATATTCATTATTTGTAGAGGAATAGTATGTAAAACATGTAAAATTAAGATAAATATGTACCTAAACCCTGCGTAGTCATCAAACCACGTTATCATCCACAAGTATTAATAACATTAAATATCCAGGCTTTAGTATCACCGGTTGGATAGTTGCAACTTAACATTTTCAGGTATTAATTTAATGTAAGTTTACCACTGAGTCCGTTTTCAATGTGTGTTGGCCGTCCCGGGTAAAAGAATTTAGATTTGCGTGGAAAGTTTAAAAATAGTCTAAAAAATAAAAAAAAATACACGCTAAACACCATTATCAAATTGCTGTTTATGTAATGTGTTTTGTTGTAATAATAATTATTACTCGATGTTTTGTATAAGTTTACAATTTAATTTCAACTGGCAAGCTAACCGGTTTGGGGCTGCGGTCAACCCTGACAATAATTTTCACATTTATTTCACTAAAATGGCTTACGCCGAAAGGTTTCTGTTGTTTTAAAATTAAATAGATTTAATTATATTATTCTTTTGTCAGTATCTTCAGGGCATTCGGGAGTCAGCAAGTGACATACATGCGTCGACAGGTCTGGGCCCGAACGCCGCGTCGCCCTTGCCCCCAGGCGGCGTCTGCAATTACCTTTCGGGCCGGGTGTTATAAACGATTCACTTCATGTTTATCTTATTCCTGTCGCAACGTGTTAAATTTCTCCAACCTGTATAAAGGCAATGATTGTCCATTTTATTTTCATTAGCAGTATTGCGCGCATTGACAAAAGGGTTTTAGAAGTTTATCTTTTACTCACGTATCAGTAAGTATCACGTGTCGGAAGCAAAGAAGAAGATGCGAAAGAAGAGAGCATTGTGCCTATTATATTAACTACAGATTAATCGAAAATCCATCCAATTAATCATCGCCATTGTGCCCTAATTGAAAAAAAAAAACAAATGAAGCGACGAAGCCTTCTGGGCTTAAAGATCATTTTAATGAAATATACCCGGATAAGAAAGATAAAGATGTGAGCTCTCTTTAAAATAAGACACGAAAAAGGAGTACAAAATTCAACCAGCTATATCAAAACTATTCTCATCAGCCTTTAAGCAAGACGATGACGAATTTCGAGCTTCGTACAATTTCTTATTGTTGATTGCTAAAACAGGGAAACTACACACTATTGGGGAATAGCACAAGCTCCATAAACCAGCTGCAGATTTTATCCGAAAAATTCCTTTGAGCAATAGTTATGTGCAGAGAAGAGTTGATGAGATGGTCAAAGCATTGAAGAATTATTGTGCAATTACCTGCCAACTTTCATCTGAATGCATAGTTATACCATTCAATAAAGACGACTTGCTTGTTTACTGGCAACACTTGAAAAACCTCCACAGAGATGTCAAGGAACTATTTCAGGACATTTTAAACATACCAGACATATTAGACTGGGTTTTGGATGCTATTTCAAATGTTATCATTATAATATAACACAGCAGGATCATCTCAGTTAGATTAACATATAGAACTGACGACAAATGGGAAATTAAAAATTAAATTCATGGCTACCAAGAATTTTGGCCACAGAAGCCGATTTCACAACGGTATTCAGGGTTATGGTAGATTTAGTTAAACGTGGATTTAGTGCCATAGCAAAGTTGATAACTTAAAAGAGAAATCGGCTTCATGATACTGAAAGCGGCGTTATTTTTAATTGAAATCGAGCCTGATATTAACAAAGTAAAATGCATCGTATATAATTATATTACCTTGTCATTAGTTATGTCATAAATTCATGGCTTTTAAATGTTAATAAAAATATTCTCCAATGTTACTAAGTATGCATATTTTTTTTTATTGTTCCTATCAGAAATTTGAGGGATCATATCCCGCCTTACTACTGTACTTATAGTATAACACGTTTATATATAATCATGGCACTAGAGGTTTCAAATTCCCGACAGATGGTAAGTCAAATTAAGATGTTTGAGTAATAAACTATGATCTAGCTAACTATAGTGTCTAATATATTAATTGACAAGTTTTTTTATAAAATTTGTACTATATAATACCTTTTGTAAGCAATTGGTGATTGTCTGTATAAACTTATAGGTCTGTAGTTTCCAATGTTCTAATTATTAATATATATAATAATTTCAATGTTCTCTTCCCTTTTTCATACAACAGTGTGATTATTGAATTGTTTTTTTTTTGATACAATTTTACTAAACAAATTCGTTAGTATGGGTTACAAGGTATAAGGAATTTAGAAATATATAAGTATGTTTATCAGCAGTCTGGTCTGGACGGTCGTATGTGAGATGTCAGAAGTTATAATTGTTACTATTATTTCAAGATTTTGTTGTTAATACTATCTTCTCCTGGACTTTTTGAGGGCTTAAGAGACATTGCATTACGTACTTCTTTTATCCTAAATGTTGGTACTTTTGCAATTACAGTATCTAAATTTGTTGCTGGGAGAGTTTTGCCGTCGATATAAGTCTTTGTAAAGGACTGTAGCAGTTCCACCAACTCTTTTCTATCAGAAATAATTCGTTCTTGTTTGGATGTTAGAGAAGGGATTTATGTTACATATTGTTTGGTCGTAGTTCTCTTTTTACTGATTTTTTGATAATTAGCTCTACTTCAATAATTATTAACATATGAGCGAGTCCTTTCAGTTTTTTTTTTCTTACACTTTCTGAACAAGTTGGTCAGATTCTGTTTTATAATTCTTTTTTTTTAATCTTCTTCGTTCTATTAGTTTCACAATATCTGGTGGGAAATTTTCTTTTAGTTTCTGTTTAGGGTTTGTGTGAATTAGTATATTTAATTCGTTTTAAATAGTAGTATAATTTTTTGGACATCTGCAGTATTCGTCAGCAAGCACGTTTGCACAAATTTATTGAAAAGAGTTTCTTATTCTTGACTGGAAACCTTACTAATTTTGGGGAAATACAACACAAGCGTTGCTTCACAACCAGTTTTCTGTGAATCATGTGTTTATCAGTTACCTTATTTTAATAACCCAATTTTAGTTTATTTAAAAGCAACATAATAGCACAAGACAAAATAGTGTTTTATTGGATTGTATATGTTGTACACAAAGTTCTATAATACCTAACTGGTGATCTAAAAGAGTGGCCTCATGGCCACTCTTTAGCCCGATTTCATAAGTCCAACCATAATAATATAACCATTTGTAAACCTTTTGCTCACAGCGCTAGAGGTCATGGGACGCAATGGTCATCTTCTGTGAAACTATCATGGCACAGAAGGAGGCCCGTCAAGTCCGGCACACTCCTCCGCCAATGAACCAGGTGCAGGATAGTCCATAAGGATTTTCCAACGCTAAATAAAGAAGAAGCAAATAATGAATATACCCTAGTGTCCGGTTGATTCTACTAATACGGGGCAAGCCTTTTGCAAATTATGCACAACCATAATTTTATGGTTGTGCAAAATGTTGCGTGTTTTAGGTACTGAATATACAGTACCTGGGTAAATTTTCTTGTGTATGTATATATGTTATATATAAATAACATGATTACAAAATAAATATCATATTGTTATATAGTGATTTTGTAAATCTGATTATCTGAACAAAGAGTGTCAAGCCGAATACAAAAATAATGTTCCACGAATGATTTTCTTGCGTGCTCAGTGTTAGTGAACGAGTAATAGTGACGTATTATAAAGGGGTAAGTAAGCATTTTACGATCAGTATCAAAGTTGCGGTATGTCCATAAAGCAAGAATTTCTGAATCATATAAGATGTCTTACGTGTTCTATTTAAATAATAGTAAAAACGAAGATTCGTATTTGTACTTGAGAATAATGACACAGCAATTTTGGAATAGATAAGAAAAATATGCACCCAACTAATGAAGAAGAGTTAGTATATATTAGAACAAAAATAAAATTATAAGGCAGGTTTGGGAATAATGAGCTCATCTCTATGCAGGGGCACCCCAGTACAAGCCCTTTAGACCGCATTCTACGGAGAGCGACACGAATCATCGACTGCCGGGAATTTCTGATCGGCTCGACTCTTTGGCGTTGCATAGAGATACAACTTAACTCTGCATTCTATATCGGTTGTATAATGGGGTGTGCTCAGAGAAATTGTTGGGACTTATACCAGCCACAGCTGCATTTCCGGTCCGATATGACATTCAATCTTACAAAAAAAAAAGAAGCGTACTCCACCTAAAACGCTGGCAACGCACTTGCAACTCTTGAATTGCAGGTGTCCATGGGCGGTGGAAGTCACTTACCATGAGGAGAAAAAAAAAACATGATTAATTTCAACCATTTGAAACTGAATACAGACACTGATGATGAAATCATGATTAACGTACAAATACTAGTAATCAGTGAAGCTCAAACAAGTTAATTTTTTATTTCGATATTTATGGTAATCCATCCGGCCATATTGTTCTAACGTCTAAGTGTAATATAAACTATGTTTCTAGTTCAAATATTTTGAAATTAAAAATCAAAATTAATATTAAATTAAAATAACCATCCTAAGGGATAAAATATCCATCCCCATATCCTGGACGATTGGCACTCCACCACTGTGCGCTTCTCCAGAAGCTTTCTGCCTCGCACAACCAGGCTATGGAACAAATTGTCGCCTGCCGTATAACCGATCCGATACGACCTTCAAGAAAAGAGCGTATTTATTCAGGAATATTGTGTATAATTTCTCGTAACATTTAGACTGATTCTCAATTCACAATTTATTTAGTCTATATAATCTTAGAAATACATTTTATTTCTATTGTTATAATGTATATATGTAACACACAAAACAAACTACACTGAGAGTTGGTATACTATACCAGGGAGCTAGACAACATTATTTCCTCCCAAAAATACAATTATTCACTTATATGAACAATATTTTTAAAGGAACATTAATACTGTTAGCTTTGTACAAACTGCACCAAATAATACTACAATTTCAAAAATTAACACGAAAACACCAAGCTACTGTGAAACAATGTTAGTTCTATACTTCTCCTCGTCCATATGTATCTTACGTTATTCACACTACAAAGTAATAGTTTTTGTACGTGACACAATGTTTGAGCCGCTTTTTAAGTATAGATAAAATTTTAGTCTTTTAAATTTAAGGCTATAATTGGCGTTAACTAATCATATATTGTAAAAATT
Source organism: Tyria jacobaeae (assembly GCA_947561695.1). Classification (NCBI taxonomy): domain Eukaryota; kingdom Metazoa; phylum Arthropoda; class Insecta; order Lepidoptera; family Erebidae; genus Tyria; species Tyria jacobaeae. Next base: position 8,052,821 of record OX387221.1, read on the forward strand.
CTAGCGTAAAAATTGTAAAACCAACGCGGAAAATTCTTCTAGAGAAAATATAGTGGAATGTTTTATGCAGGAATTTAATTTAATAAAAAAAATAGGTTTTCTGTATTTAGCCTGTATGTATGTAGTTTTGTATGTAAAGGATTTTGTTAAAAGCTATTTATCCAGTTTGTTAAGCGACTTTTGATATATGTATAAATTCATATTTTTAAGAGAAGTTTTTGTAATATATTACCACAGATAGACATCGTAACTCTTCAATAACTGACATCAAATAACCCGCGATTGCCGTATGTTTATGTACTGTTTTGACTATTCCAAAACAAAATTGACTACACTACCAGGCCGATTGTTGTTCTGAGTCTGGGTGTTCTTTCTGTCCGTTGTTTGAATGTTTGTAAAGTCCCCTGCTACACAGAATTAATCCTAATGCGAGAGTTATCGTTCGTATCCTATCGTAATAAATATACAACATATTTTACAAAATTAATGATTAGTTAACGCTAATTATAGCCTTAAATTTAAAAAGACTCAATGTTTATCTATATTTAAAAAGCGGCTTAAACATTATGTCACATATTATGCTATTATTTTGTAACGTGAATAACGAAGACACATATAAATAGTTACGTATAATAGTTACGAACAGTGGTAGAGCCATGCTTAGGCACGAATGGGCCGCTTCGACCTGTAATATACCACGGCCTTACATAAAACCGGTTGTGAAGCAATGCTTGCGATGCATTTCCCCGAGATTTACTACGACTTTCCTTGCAGTCTTACTCAACAACGTTACGATAGAATTCGTTTGGCATTTCACTGATGATTTTCGAGAAGGACGCTCTTCTACGACGACTACTGAAGATAACGCGAGTGCTGTGCAGCTAATGATAGAAGGTTGACATATCTGGACAGCTTTAGGCATATGCGCAATGAATTTGCCGAAAAAAGCAAAGAAGGGCAAAAGTCAGGGAAAACGATGATTACCTCTTTTCTTAAACGGACGGGTAATTTTGCAGAAATCATTCTAAAATATAAAAGTACTATTACTGCAGATTGGTATATCAGACATTGTTCACCAGTTGCTTTCGAAAATATTATACAGCAGTGCAAAAGAAGCAGTATCGTCCTTCAACAAGAAAAGGTCCCAGCTCACTCCGCCAGACGGACTATCGAATATTTGTCTATCGAAGGTGTGGTGTGGAGTTAGTGAGTCAGTCTCCTTATAGTAACAACTTGGTGCCTTGTGACTTTCATTTATTTCCAAAAATAAAAGATAAAGTTAGAGGAATAAGTTTTATGAGCCCTGAAGATGCACGGCATCTTCAGGGCTCATAAAACTCATCATACATTTGAAAAAGGCGTGGAAGAGATCCCTAAAGAAGAGTACGCTCACTGCTTCAGTTAATGGTTGGTTGGTTGGACGGTGCTGAAAATAGAACGGAGACTACTTCAAGGAGTGACAAAAATATTAACAGGGTATATATTATTCTGTTTTTTATGTTCCAAAAACATTCAGTGTGAAAAAAACTAATTTAAATTTAAATTATTTTAGATTTTTGATCTATTGTATACTAGATTATATTTCGAATCATCATATTCTCAAGGCAGTACCGTAATATTTCTATGTTTATTAAGGACTAATACAAATGACAGAAAATAGCCTCGCCGTAGGCAACTTAAATACACATCTTTGGGCGAAAACGTTTTTAGTATTTTTTTACCAAACCCAACAAATTAGACACTAAGTTGAAAGACTAATGTGCGACAAAAACGACTTAACCGAAGTATTTGTAAGCATAATAATGCTAATTTATGTGTTTGAAGTGCTTATTCTAATAAATGGTTTGTAAAGGTTTAAATTTTGTTGTAAGTAAAAACTTTAACAATCTCGTTTACATTTTTGTAGTTATTTTAATCGTTCAATAAGTAACTATTTGTCATTAACGTCAAACATGAAAGGCTTTTTAAGCAAACGACAAGGTGATGTTGTTAGGTCTATGTAATTCTGATTATATAGACATGACAGACATGAACAGAATTCCTATTACATTCTGATGTAATAGGAATTCTGTTTACTCATAGAATTAACTTAAGTTCCAGATTCTCTAATTTCGGTGGCTCACAGTATAATGAAGACATTGAAGAGATGATTAGAACTTATTAATACCGACTTGGTAAGTAAAGTCAGTAGCGCTATCTTGAACAAATGTTTATTTTGCGATATCAAATTCGACTGTCTGTAACTTCTTATCTTAATATGATAATAAAAGCTAATGTATTTTGGTTGTTTTTATTTCTTTAAGACCACAATTTATCGATGCTTATTTTGTCTGTAAAAGATGGGTAACCAAGAAAAATATAATATATTTCTAAATCCTGAGCAGTAATGGACAATTGGCACTGCATAAGTATAAATAGAATTAAATGAAAGCCTTTAGTTTCACCGGTTGGACACTTGTAACGTAACATAGCCACGTACTACTTCTAAGTGATGATTTTTATGGGATATGGGGCAAACGAGTACATGGTTTACCGGATGGTAAGCGAATACCGCTAATGGACACATGCAACTCAAGTGTCCCAAGCGCGCTGCCGGCCTTTTAAGTAGGAGTACGCTCTTTTCTTGAAGATCCATTTTCAATGGATAGGGTAAGTAAACGCCGTAGACTACAGTAAATTTTACTAAGAATTGACCAGTTATGTGTTTGGATAAAGCAGTTCAATAAGGATTTAAGATGAGATATGCCAGTAACCTCAAACAACTCTTTATCTGAAATATACGAGGTAAACTTGATATTTTACTATCATGATAATTCAAGAGCTCAGAACGATAATTACGTGATCTTGATTTTCTTAGCCCTAATAGGCTTATTGTACATTAAGCTTAGATAAATAGCATAGAGTGTGTCTTATGTAACATAAAATACCTTTTATAAGTAGGTGGGGATACCTCAAAATTTATAAATGGGTGACAATAATAGGAGTAGAGCAGTTTAAGGTATTGTTAAAGTCATTTTCATTGAATAAGATGTTTAATTTTATCATATACGTCTTAAGATTTGTTTGATGGAAGTTGCGCACGATAATTTATACAAATATGTTTAAGAAAGGCTTAAAGAACAAAATAGCCTTTCTCATTAAATTGTCGTCGGTATACAATAAGTTGGCAAACACAAATAAATGGACTGAGTGAGAAAAAATGCTAATTATCTGGACAAATATATAAGAAAAAAATCATTCGATTCCAATTTAAAGAATGTTTATATATTCACAAATAAACAAAAACATCAAAATTTAAATTAAACTTAGATAATTTCTGAGAAAAATAAGCTTAAAAAAGTGGAAACGACGGCGTAGGTTTATTGTTCCTTAATTTTATATTCCTTTATCGTACTCATGTGTAACTTTGTTAACTTCAACCAAAGAACATACTCGAAAACAACATAATTACTAGCTTTTTAAATAATTTTGAACGGAAAGGCAGCGTGTAGTTGTTTCTCGGCTGACGTGGCCTTAGAAACCAGTACTGCCATTTTCTAGCATGTGCGTCGCCCCTGCAGTTTTCACAGCTGATAGGGTTTTAGGAAAAAAGTACGATTTAGACAATAATCTAGTAATCTAATGGATTATTTATTTCACATTCATATAAGAGTACAAATGCACTGTGTTATGGTTTATAGCACAGGTTCGAAACGCTTTTCTGCTTTATCGCCCCTTAGTTGGTGCTGAAGCTTTTCATGAGAGCGGTAGTGGGTTCAAAGGCAAATGAGGTTGCTATTAGAGTCAAGGGGCGGTCGCGGCGTACCTATATAATCAGAAATTTAATATAATAAAGTACTTTGAAAAGACTTCAATTTTCATGATAATACATTTTATCTAGCCGTCTAAAATGTTTATCTTATTATTATGGTGTAAATAAACATTACATCATTTAAATAAGCATTATGTTTAAAGTAATTGATTCGGTTCAAAACTGTGGGTAACAAGTCTATGCAAGTTGGTAAGCAAAGAAGTGATTTACGCAAACAAGCATGTTTAGACTAAAATACTGAACGAAAATCAAATCTTTAAATGGTAGGGATAGCTCTTCTAATCACCTTCTGTTTTTGTATGCTTCGTCAGTAATCCATGCTCGTGCGTGACTGGTAAAAAATGTATTGAAATCGAAATCGTAACATTTTGTGAATTCCAAAGTGCCTGAAACTAAGAAGAAATGTCGGCAGTACAATATTGAGTATTTGAAATATGGGTTTACGCAATCTCCAAAAAACTAATTATTTAATTTACCACCTATGAATTTGCTAAAAAAATTTTTTGTGAAGCCCTAAAGCCAAACTTTTCAGTGGTGGTTTTTCAGTGGTAGAGCCATGCTTAGGCACGAATGGGCCGGCGTGCGATACCACGGCCTCACAGAAAACCGGTTGTGAAGTAACGCTTGCGTTGCATTTCCCCGAATTGAGTGAGGTTTCCGGAGGCCCAATTCCCCCTCCCCCTTTTCTCGCCCTCATCTCCTTTCACCTTTTTTCCACCTTCTCATCCCTCCTCTCTTCTTTCCACTCCCTGCATCCCCCATCCCTCATCACCCTCAAAGGCGGGCAGCGCACTTGCGACTCTTGAGTTGCAAGTGTTCATGGACGGCGGTGTCACTTACCATCAGGTGACCCGTCTGTTCGTCTGTCCCCCTATAGTACATAAAAAAAAAAAAAAAAAAAAAAAACTCAAATCCTCTTGGAGCATAGAAGGCTTCGAAACCATTTGAATAAAATACATGTTGATCAGAAGGACAAAAATTTATCCTTTTTTTTTTTTTTTTTATCGTGTGGAAACCCCCTCGGGCCGTCATCCCACCGGGGTTTTCGGTGGAACGGTGTGTCGGAATCGGACCGACTAAAACCACACGGTGTGCCATACTGCGCTTAAAATAGGAGGAATCCGGGAGCAGCTTTAGTAAGACATCCTCTCAATTAGGCAACGTCCAGGCACACCAGGACGTCGCCTCCTCGCGGCTGGCCACTATAGCGGGTGGAGGGGAAAACCCGTCCCGACCGCCCGCGGCCACACTCAGGGCGGCATGAGGCGCTGGTAAGCGCCTACGCCACCCGGTTCGCCGGCAGCGAATTGGGTCCGAATGGAGATCGTCCTCCCGGGCCCGCTCCGCCGCCTCCTTCTGCGAGATGACCTCCTCACAGAAGGTTAAAATTCCTGTCATTACCGGCCATACCGGAGCGTCAAAAACTTATCCTATTTCAAGGACTTGAAAATAAATATTTGAAATGGTCAACTATATCAAACTTTTTGCATGTGTGCATGTTGCATTTTGCACTTGTTTCTGTATTCTAAATAACAAGTTGATGAAATACCAACTATAAAACTATAATACATGTAAATAATATTTCTTTATTAATCGCAAAAGAAAGTCACCAAGCAGTACCAAATGTACTCGCTGTACATTGTGCTATTTATCTTCAGCACTTGGTTGCAAAAAAATTAATGAAAGCCTGCATACGTCGCTCCATTACGTTATTAGAGCAGTCAACAAGAAACTTTGTAGTGAAAATGATGAAAACTATAAGCGCTTGCTGCTATACAGAAGTACGATGGCTCTCGAAAGTATCTCTGATAATCTATTGGACAGACCTTTTTAAAATATTTAATGACCTTTTTTAGAATAGCTAGGTGATAAGTTGAATTCAATAAAACAAACTTAATAGCCGCAAAAACTTCTATTCAAACGAAATCTAGGAAGAGGTTAATACAGCCACTTTCCAACATTATCAGCATTATCGGTAAAAGACCTGGGATCAAAGTGAGAGGGAAACACGTGCGCTGGTAGTGAAATCCAGACTTTAACCAATCGGCACAGGAAGGAGGAGGCGAACCGTTTAGTTCGAGATCCTATGTTTTTACTTTTACTTTTTTACTAAGTCTATCCTATAGTGGCAGTTGAGTGTTCTGAAGAGCAGGAACGGAGACATTTAGATATAGATATTTATATGGGGTATATATGAATATACCAAGCTGGGTTTTAAATCAATTCGCAAATACTGTATAATCAACAAATTTAAAAGAACTCGTAGAACTCACAACTAATGAAGAATTAAAGTAAAATTCAAAAAATGGATACCTAGAGTTCTAGTTCCAAACATCAATATCAGCTCTCCTCCCTGAACTGTGGGAAATAGTGCAGACATTTTTATTGGCTTTTCCTTCATCTTATTTGGCTCAGCGTGTTAGTGGTTTAGTTCAGTAGCTAATAATGCTGTCTAAGAAAATAAATAGACTGCAGATCACTGAGCGTGGTGATTTGCAAACTGATGTTAACAAAATTGACCCGACATTAAAAAAAAATGTTAAATGTCCACCAGCCTCAACCATCTCATTGATATTTATGTTTCTTATTGAATTTTGGTTTTATGATAAATTTAATACTAATTTCGATTACTTGTCTTGTCTTTGCCTTTGTGCAGTGTCCCAGTGTTGGGTGCTCCAGCTTTGTGTGTTGCTTTGCATTTGCTGTGTAAGTTAAGTAAGTTATAATTTTGTTCTAACACTTTGTATGGTTAGGCTGAATTAAATGTTTGTATGATAACATATATTTATATTTTTAATAAATAATAATTACACACAGAGAGAGATATATAAGAGAGAGAGTATTCATTTTTTATTCGTGATAGTCTACTCATTATACCAATTTCATTTCATCATTATACCAATTTTATATGTATATAAAATAGTATAGTAATAGTATAGTTAGTATAGTTAATCATTATACCAAATTTATTTACATATAAAATTAGTATAATGATTAACTATTATGAATAAATTGGCGTTAGATTTTTTTCTTGTAGTACTAGGCGGTAGTCTATAACAGGTTGGGAATCTAAGGTTTATAGTCAAATTTTTTGTAGAGTATTTTATGTGTGTGTGTCTAGTTGTCAAAACACGTATCAGTGAATTTGTTATATCTTAAGAAAAAAAATATTACCTCATTAATCAACATAATATTGCTTCCACAATTTTGAATTTAGAAAGTCCATCGAAGTAAAAGTCGTTAAATTGAATTAAATTCAATTTTTGATTGATTCTGTTAGCCCTCCTCTGGTTCGGTAATAACAAGTTCCGAATGTGTAAAGACACTTTATTGATGTCTGTGTTAAGCTATAATGTCTCGTCGGCTTCGAAACATATAATTCTATAGTATAGCCTAAGCGCATAATGTGCTTCTGTCTTATTATCATACTTGTACTAATTACCATATTGTATTAAATTATGGTGATTTCTATTGTGTAATAACTACTGTATGTCCATATAAAAAAAACATAAATAAGTTAGCAAATTATTTACTACGAAGCTTTTAACATTTGTAACTACGTAAAGACTTTAATTAAGTAAAGTTATAAAAGAAAGGACTGCACTTAATAACAATAACAGGTAAAGTTAAAATGAAGATGGCAACTTGTTTTAGTAATAAAAAACATAAAAACGGTAATGAAAACGACTCAAAGAACAGAAATAATTTGATACTGGCTCTCGCCCGAAGCTCTGTTTGCGTAAAAGCTATTTAGTATATACCTCCTTAACAGCATAGTCCTGGACGCATAGCCTGGACGCGAGATGTACATTACACGCGAGATGTCCTTTATGTACATTACAATACAACAATACAAATACAACATTTTATAATAGTAATTCGGCAGTAACAACGTGAAAACGTTACAAACAATAGTATTTATAATATTAAAAATAAAATAAGTAAGATTCTAATGACAGTTAAATTAAATCAATTGAATAGCTAAAGTAAATAAAGTCAAACTAATAAATGGATACCTTTCCTTACAGTAAGTGATAAATGTTGTGTTTTATTGCGTGGGTAGCAATTGTATAACCATAGGTACTGGTGCAGTATCAACACAGATGAATTAAATTTGTATCTCGGAGGCCAGTGATTTACTCGTATAACTTTGCAGTGAAGAGGCTCCCAGACGTCATATGTCAGTGGAAACCTGCTAAATATCTTGGAATTGAAATCCTCATCTAGGCCCCGTTCTATTTTGATACTGTTTAAATAATTATATATGTTATAAATTTCCTGATGGTAAGTGACAACGACCGCCCCGACCGCGGTATTTTTACTCCGGTAGGTTCGGCCCATACATGCCTAAACATGACTTATGCAAAACTTACTTTCTGCGATAAAGTTACACCAGTGAAAGAACTCTATATATCTTTGTGACATACTGGGTAGCACAACGTATTTAGTATATTCATGTACATATATATTTGTGTATATAATTATAATTGTACGTATATTTGTGCGTGATCCGGGTGTTTTGGGGAATTATTATTTACATGGACAATTTGGACTATATTGACTGGAAAGGGAGGATAGAAAGGGAAGGAGAGTATTTTGATAATACAGATTGGATTTGGGAGTTTAAGGGAGGATTGGACACAAAGAACACCCAGACTCGGGACAACTATTGGCAGATTTACACAAATTTTTGTCCCATGTGGGAATCGAACCCACGACACCCGGTTTAGCAGTCAGGGTCACTAACCACTAGACTAACAGGCCCCGTATTTTAAGTTCATTTTTTATTTGAGTTTAACATATTTAGTAGATACTAAATTCTAACAGATTTTTCTATTTATATCATGGAAATTTATTTACCTAAGAATTTTCTTCTTTTTATTGCAAATACAACCCTTGTCATAATATATCGGCTACTGAGTTTCCCACACTTTTGACCTTAAACGTAATTATATCGTTCTGTACGTGTAGATATGGTTTACAAGGAACATTTTACAAATATGAGAAGAAAAACTTCTAAGCCTAAAAAATACTAAAAGTCCTTAAATTATCGACAAACCCAGAGTTTATCATGGAGAATTTAACATTACATGCTTGAGTTAATTTCATTGGCCAAACAGAAAAGAATCAAATAATTGTGCCAATATGTTTACTATTCATAGAATAAATCAATTCAACTGTTTGTTTTAATCAATTTAACTAAAAACGAGCAGATGTAGCTGTTGAAAACGCATGGAGGTATAAATATCAAAACAGGTTTATTTTCCGCACGCTCTGTATGCCCCAAATGCGAATCGTTGGAAAACTGGCAATAGATGATTTGGTAGTTACGTAGTTCTTTAGTGGAATATAAATATTAAAGTTAAAATATTCGGGCTAAGTGAAAGTAACTGTTCATGTTCGTTGTCTTCATTCTGTGTCTTATTCTGGTTGTATAATAACAATATTGAGTCTGATGATAATTATAAGCATTTGGTCAGTATTCTATTATTATAAATATGTAAAAGTATTAATATTTTTTTGTGATTCAATTGTTTAATACTGATAACTCTTTAAATAGTGATTTAAAACGACATTTATAATAAATTCCATTTATAATGCTGGTCAATTAGGAGCATTCATTCCTGCTGCGGTAAGTACCTGTGTTGCATAGGCCGAGAGCCAACGCCTGTGTGCCACCACTGCGGGGGCTATCGCTAGGATACCGTACACCACACGTTATGGGGGTGTTATGTCTATGGTCCAGAGCGAGAGCGCACAGTATTCCGTAGCCTCGTACTGCGGGGTAGTGATGCTTTCCGAGGAAGCGGCGGAACGGGAGAGTTAGTACTCTTCTGTCCTTCAGAAGACGCACAAGGCGTCGGAAAGTGGAAAGTGACATCCGGCCTCCATGATCGCTGGCCTGAGGGCGACGGACCTATCGCGTTAGCAGAAGCAGGCCCGAGAGGGTTGTATGTCCTGTTCCGCGCACGCCTATCTAAATATTACGGGGGGGGGGGGGGTCCCATGGGTGTTGTAAAAGGCGAATAAAGAATTGGAGTCTTATCAATCAGACTGTATATATACAGGCATACAGTGCCCGGATTACGGCAATAGGCTTGTCCTTATTACGAAGTTGGGACTTAACTGGGAAAATGGGCGGGCCTGTTGGTCTGCTGAGACGGAGTTCGTGGGTTCGATTCCAACACTGGACAAAAATTTGTGTGGTCCACAAATAAATGTCTCGAGTCTAGGTGTTCTTTGTGTTCGTTGATTGGAATTAATTGAAGCTGTATTAAAAAAAACCTTTTTGCTAAATGTGAGCGTTTTAGGCGCCTCTTCCTTCTTCTGGTATACAGACGTCTGTGTATGTATGTGTTTGTTATATTTTTGTTTAGTGCGTAAAGTCAGAAGATATATTTTCATAGGAATGGCATAGGCACTTTAAAACGGCATTGACACCGCCGCTGTTGTTACAGTAATACAAATCATAGCATAGGAAACGTACTTGCACTTACTCATAACTTTTTCGTAAAAGAATATTATTTGGCTGCACATAGTAGATATAAGCCTTAGTAGTTCAGTATAATAACAACTAAAATGAAAGGAACAGATAGATAAGCATATCTAGAGTAATGCCTTCACAATTTTCAATATAACACAAGTTGAAAACAAGCCTTACACCATTAAAGGCTCTAAAGCTGTTAACAGTCTCTTGGCGAAGAGTTTTGTAATCCTTGCCGGGTGCGCGCTCTTACCTTGAATACAAATTAGATAAGGGTTAAAGGTGTATTATTGGTCAGGCAGATTTCCGCTTACGTGACCAGGTAACTTAATATAGTGCCCAATACTAAGTGTTTTCCCGTGTGAGTCTATTCAAATATCTCTATTCAATTCAATTCAAAAATAAATAACTAAAAAAAACAACAATATTAATTAGTCCTGCTTTAAAAATATTTAAAATTATAGATCAATACACACAGTTTCATCGCACGTACCTGTTACTATGTCAAATGTGAAATTAATATTAAAAATATGAGATAATTAAGCAAATGCCTCTGGTAATCTATAACCACCTGTGTCTAAGATACTTGGGTTTAGTAACTTGTCAATTAAATTCCTGAAGCAGGGCGTTTTATCTCATCAGTGTTATATAAAAGCCCTAACTGAATAATCTTACTTTCTTTATTAAAGCAGCTGGGTTTGGTTGTCGTATACATTTACAGATTGCGTAGTACTTCTTTATTCTTATAATTATCATTTCCTAGTTTAACGTACAAAAAGGTTTTTTAATTGTTGCAAAGTAAATTTATAGTTGGTAAATGTTTTCGACTTATAGGAATGTGTTATTCTAGATGATATGAAGATGAAATTAATGACTTCTTTCGTACTTTTGATATACTTATACGTTTGTAACCAAACCAATTACTGTTAAATTTTAATATGGTATACATTTATGTGCAAAAATGTTGATGCTACTTGCATGTGACATAGAAAACGTCTGTATGGTTTTTGTAACATGTAGTCAGTGTTTCTAGAATAGAAGTTTTTTTTTATACTCAAAGTCAAAATTTTCAGTTCAAAGAAATCTATGCGTATTCACTCATTTGCACAAAGTGGTCGTTTGTTGTGATTTAACGACCTTTCATTTTCAAAGCTTTTTAAAAAAATGACAACGTGATATTAATACTTTTCTTAAATCATCGAGGTTTGGTTCTGGGTAGAATAGAGCCATCCCATATCTTCCCGTGCATCTTTTAAGGTGAATAAGGGATTGGACTGTTAAATATCAGATAGAATTTATACATTCCCGTCGATTGCGTAACGTAAACGGAATTAATTTACGAATTAAATTATGGGCGTTTGTTGCGCCTCCGCCTACTCTTTTGGTGATAACATGTCCCCATGGATAAGAAACAAGTGTATGCATGCATACACTTGTTTAAATTAATTAAAATACTAAAAAAATAAAAAAAAAACGTGTGGTATCGTTGGGCACCAGACAGGAACGAAGTTCGTTATTGTAAGGAAAGGTTCAAGTTTCCGTTGTTTGTAATACTTTTACTAAAGGGCAGTGTTACACCATGTTTGGTTTTAAAACCAAAATCCCTAAACTTCTTTGCAGTTCATAATAGAAACAAATCTTACGCTTTTAAGATGAGCCCGCCCCATGAGCAACGAAGTTCCAAAAAAAAAAAAATTACAGGTCATTGTTTTTTACATACACGAATCTAGTACCCAGTATACACTATATGCACTTATCTTTTCCTAATTACAAGGCGGGTTAAATAGTGAATGTGATGCAATTTTACACACAAATTCCTTATTGGAATAGTTACAGAATAATGTAAATAAAATAAAGTTAATAATGATAACATATTGTATTGTATTTCTGTTCTTATACATAGAAAGGAAAGATGAAACGTAAAGGGTACCCATGGGAAGACTTGGCCGATTTATAGTCGACACCAGATGGCTGCCTCGAAAGTAATATATGTGCCCTAAAATACATTTTTCTTCTATCCCTGTGTGTAACGTGATGACTGACACGTTCTTTGTTCTCATGGGAAATATCTTTTTTTACATAAGTATTTTTTGTAATTTTTATTGGGTGTTAAAATTAGTCTTACTGCTATGTTCATACTTCCAAAATGAAACCTACGCAGTGAATTAACAAGTTTCATTTTTAAGCCGTCTAGAAATATTAAATTGCGCAGCGCTTGCTACGACTATAATTGTATCTAGAAATTGCATACACGAGTATATGGCTATAATATTCATAGCAATTGTAGCACACAGCTGCGGAACAACTATAAAGCGGAGGACTATATTGCAGCATCTATAGGGAAGAGTACTATAAAAATGTATAGAATAACGTTTGGTAGAATATAACATGTAAAATAGTCTCTTAACGCAGCTCCTTCAGAAACTGACATGCCTATTGGTCCACCGATTAGCGAACCTGGCTGCCTAGCCAGATATCGTTAGTTCAATTCTCACACAGGGATAGAAAATAAGTGATTTACAAATAGTTGTCTTTAGTGCAGGTGTTAATCGTGTCCGTTGTTTAAAACTGGTCACCTGATTGTAAGTAACAACCACCGTCCATGGACACCTGAAACGCAAGAGTCGTAAGTGCGCTATCCGCCTTTAAGGCTGATGAGGGGGGGAGACGGAGGAAAGGGGCGTTGGGCGTTGGGTTATTGAGTTTATTAAGTACAAACATGTAAACAAACCTTTCCTTCCCCCTTCCAAATCCTTTTTTCAGTGACTAGCGTAAATGTAGATGTAGCTAGTTATTCTCCAGCCTATCTGCTATAAGCTTAATTATAATTTGAAAGTAAAATTATCCTAAAAAATTGATCGCAATAACATTTACCATTCTACTAGTATATAATGTAACATTCACACGCTTCGATCATTAAACGCAATTCAATACGTAGTAACGAATAGTAATTAATGTTTATCGTTTAAATGTCAGCAGTAAAACACTCATAAACGCTTTTCATATTAATTACACAGGTAATTATTTTATCATAAACAATATATTACACCGATGTTAAACTTTCTCATTTTACGTTCTGCTCATTACTAAACAGTGTCTATAGATATGTATGTATCTTTAAATAATAGTATTTTTATTATTTTGATGTGTTAGTAATAACTTATTTATTATTATAGCATCTTAAGTTTAGTTTGTATAGATGTTATTGTGAAAAATATTAAGTAAATTTGAAAGATCTGTAGCTGGATGATTATGGCTCGGCCAATGGCATAACATCATCATAATATTACTGCAGAGCCGTCATTAACCGAATTAAACGGCAGATACAACTACCTGACATATGCAAGGCTGTCACGTGCTATGGAAACCAATGTACTTAACATTAATATTACACAAATGGAGTCCATTCTAATCGAGTTGAGATAAGTTTGGTCATTTTATGGAGGGGATTAAGGAGTTATCAGTTCACTGTTTTGATGAGTGCATCGTACTCCAATACTAGTAGTACGTAGATCAATAGAATAAAAGACAGACGAATAGAGTCTTGTAAATTATGTTATTCAAATTAAAATTACGTTTTGAAATAGATTATGTCAGTAAAGTAAATGTCCGCCTCACAGTTAGCTACTTGTAAGAAGTGTGCGTGTGTGTGTTCCTGTTCCTTTCAATTCATTTAAACACAAGGGGAACCTTTCAACCTGGTCGGTTATCGTGGTTTAACACTGAATGTAATTTGTTTTACTTTTTATTTAAGACTTTTATTGGCCAATGTAGGTTATGAAGATGTACAGTTTAGTTTAATATACATAGGTCAGTTTGGTTCTTATACAAAAAAAAACATATGTCAAGCGAAACCGTAAACGTGTCTAGTTTTTCTAAACATTAATTTTATAACTTTCATATTTTGTAAATTATATCCCAATGGTACTTATTAAAAGCTGTATTACAGTTTTTCTCTAGCATAAAATATTACGGACCGAAAGTTTTTCTCACAAAACAAGTTAATCGTTAATGAACCTTAATTACGTTTCTTATACACTTTTACTGTCTTAGAATGTAGTCAGAGTAAGACTTGTTAGCACATTGTTTCGGTTTCTATTATAATATATTAAATATTGCAATATCAACGAAACTAGATAAAGACCAGAATGCCCTTAAGGACAAAACATTTACTAAAAAATGTCTGTAAATATGTTTATTACGCTGGTGCTGGGAACTGTTGGTATGAAGATGTATTCTATGAAAGTATACCCTATCAGTTATACAGTATAATAACTTTTACTATATATACGACTATGATTTTACTTGAAAATCTTGCGGCTTTGTTTGGAAGTTTTCCTGAGGTTGAAAAAAATTCAGCCGTCATGTTCGCAGCAATACACAATATCGTTCTTACAAAGATGTGCCTTCTTTTGTATCATAAAAAGTCTATAAGGAAATTAAACTACGAGATGGCTACAGTCGGGGAGGATTTTGAAGAAGAATACGTGATGAGGAAGCAATATAACAAAGCAAAGGTCGGAATATCAATGTACGCTATATCGGTTTACCTGTCACTTATTGCTTACGGGGTGGAAAGTGCCCGACGAGCGATAGCGGAAGGTTAGTTATTCTGGGTGTTAGAGATTGTAATCATAGCTTAAGTATTCATCTATTTTTTGCTTTTAAATTAAGCAAAGATTACTGTACTGTAAAGATATTGAGGAGAATTCAGAGTAAGAGCTACTTATCGTAATTTCTAAACCTTTTTAAACGTAGAACTTCAGCTGAAACATGTCATACAAACTTGTTTAAAAAAAAAAACTACACGTCATACCGTTAGCAATAAAGTTGACATCAGCTTCGCTTGGGTTTAGTTATTTGGATTGGGTTTAAGGATCAGTGGTGGAAACTATATAAATCAGGTGCTCTGCAGGAGATGCAGCGTATGTTGTGATACTATCACCTGTGCCAGAATATAAAAGATTATAAAGATAAAAATATTACCTGAAAGATTCTGATCACATTAATAAAAGTACTTCATAACCTAAGTGATACATATTCATCTATCTACTACTCATCTCATCTCTACTATCATGACCTGAACTGTACGCATGAATAATAAAATAGGTAAGGCAATATCGTGTACGCATAGAGCCGTACAGTATTGTCAACAAAATGGTCTAGGAATGCACTATTTTTTTAAGGAATTTAGTGTCTAATCTTGTGAACACATCAGCCATAAACTTTTTTCAGGGGCCCCTTTTTATACTGTGGTCACATATTTACCATTTTACGAAGACAATTCTGTTATCGCATTGATTTTCCGGATATTTTTCTACATTACGTGGTTGTATATGATGCTCCCAATGATGTCAGCTGATTGCATGCCCATCACACATTTGATCATCATGACATTTAAGCTTATCACTCTATGCCATCATTATGAAGGTATAAAGAAGAAGTTTGAGGGGGATTTACTAACTATGAATAAAACTGAAGCGTTAGAAAAATTCAAATCGAGGTGTTTAGAAGGCATACGAATGCATCAAAAGCTACTATAGTAAGTGCTTATTATCTTTTAATTTTTTTGAAAGTATTATTTATTTAAGGAAACGAGAACAAACTCAACTTATTACGACGGTGAAGTCGATACTAGTGCTTAATATTGAATTTATGTTTATAAAACCTAAAAAAAAGTTATGCCTTGATCAAGGGTCTTATTCGGCTTTATTGGATGGATATTCGTAACTTATTGGCCCAAACTATGTCTTATTTCGTCAATTTTAACATTAGAAAATCCTTGTAAGAAATAATGCACGTCACATATTTACCTTGTCCTTTATCTTTTACGTAATTCTTTACTCGTTACACATGAAAATGGAAAACGAATTACTGTAATAGTGTTTTAAAGATTATGAGTTACGGTTATTTTAAAATAATTACAAACTATATAGAAATTAATCGAACTTAGACATACGCAAGTAACTACTTGGTTTACTATAAGTTGTGATATACAAGGTAGCGTTTGGTCCAATGGTCCTAATTCTTATCAATTGGTACTTTTCTTGGAAAATTATTTCTTTTTTTTAAAGCCGCGTTGTTCATGGTGAAATAGAATAGGGCTACCCTATTTCTGTATAGTGCGTGAGTCTTTTCAAGTGCTTACAGTCATACATTGCCCGGTCGACAGCAATAAGCTTGCCCCCTTTTACCTTAGTGGGACCAAATGCTAATAGGCCAGATGCCCACACCTATATTTAATACACCTCTGCCTACCGCTTTTAGGATATATACGTATTTATTTATGTTGTGTAATATAAAATATAAAAATATGTTGGTAAAAAAATAGAAAAGTTGACAATATAATCTTATAAAAGTATCGTGTAATGTTCTTTGTTTAGTTTAGCCGACGAGGTACATCGTGTTTTTGGAATAATAATGTCACTTCAAGTTTGTGAAAGTTCTGCCGTCGCCGTTTTACTTTTGCTGCGTTTGGCGGTATGTTAAACAATATTGCTTTTTTTTTCTATCGTAGATAACCAATTAGCATATAATTAGTTATAATTTAGTTTTGGCCTTAACTTATCACCTTTAGATATTACTTATCTAATTACTTATCTCAATATACTTATCTCAATATACTATTCTGATGTTATGTTTTCATGTTGTAGTTGTCTCCTCACCTGGATTTAACAAACGCGTTTATGACGTATACGTTCGTAGGCTCCTTGTTTTTACTACTGGCCCTGAATTTATGGAATGCAGGCGAGGTCACTTACCAGGTGAATGTTTATTATTATTTCTTTCGACTTAAAAGGCAAAAAAAAAAAATCTGCGTTGCAGGAGACTTGACAAACAAAAACGAACACAAATGACACCCAGACTGGGTTTTATTTTAATATCACAATTTTAATGAATAAAACTTCGACGAGGCTATTGGCTACTTATTTATTTGAGTGTATATTTTGTTTGTAATTGTATATAATATCAGACTAGAACTATTATTAGCTAATGTCCTTCTAACTTCTCTACCACACCGGTAGGTGTAGTAGAGAAGTTCCCACAATGTTTCAAATGTCGGAGTTACTGTTATAGTTTCTTTAGCGAACCAAACTCGTAACTGTCAACTGCCTAGTTTTAGTTTGCAATGAATTACATATTTCATAATCTCATGACTATAGTTATTATCAGTTTTTATTATATTATGATACATATAAAAATAAATTGATGATAAGATGAGATGATGAGCATGAGAAATCGATAGTATTAATTTGAAATTCCACACATTTTTGATTAGGTTTGAAACTTACGATTGACTGCTGACTGTTTAAAATATTAGCAAAACTTATAAAATGATACAATTCTCCAAGCTATGTATCATTAACTATCGAGTTGAAACGAAACGCAAAGATTTAAGACAGATGTACATTCTACGTAATTATATCTGTCAAGATATACCAAATTAATTAAAAACAGCTTTGAAGGGAAGGTGGTAACTACCTAAAATATCAGTGACGTCTTATATACAGACTTAGTTTTTTCTAAACTGGAACATACTGCTACCCTTCTCTTACTTTGTGTGGTATCAGTACACCACTACTATCTTATCTAATTCTACTATGAGGTTAAAGTAAAAGAAGTGAGATTTTAATATTATTGCCGCTTTGATGATGTGTTAGACATCATTGTCTTCTTTTAAAAACGTGTTTTGCTTTTTGAGATATTGTCGATGTAATTTTCTTAAGCAAAATCTGTTATAAAACCCTCTAACTACATTGTTTATCGCACAAAGGCTCATTATTGTTAATTTATTTTTGGGGAACACCCGTAAT
The DNA here is from genome assembly GCA_947561695.1 of Tyria jacobaeae. Lineage (NCBI taxonomy): Eukaryota > Metazoa > Arthropoda > Insecta > Lepidoptera > Erebidae > Tyria > Tyria jacobaeae. The sequence goes on from OX387221.1 coordinate 8,070,930, forward strand.
TACGCTGTTTATAAATTTAAATGAAACAGCAATCCACACTTTACAGATCCAGACTGTTAAGCATTAATTAACATGCATACATAATTGCATGTTGTTGGCCGCAAATACGGAGCACAAATACTAACTGTATAAATGAACGCTAATACTATAAAGAAGGAGATAACGTAATATAAATTTAATTTTCCTTACTCGAGAAACGGTAGACGATGTATGTCCAATTCTTGAAAATGGAGGAGCAACTTGTAAGTTGTTTAAAGAAGGGCCACATTTTATTTATTTCGATAATGAAAGACTTATATTATACTTATTATTATATATATTGTAAACAAAAAAAGGAACAATGGCACTGCTCACCACCCGCTCACGAATTATGTAAGTTTGTTGAACGATAGATATCGTTTTACATAATTGCAAACATAATACAGATAATTGTCTTGTTTTGAGGTTGCAGTACAAACAGACAAGATACACAAGTTTTACTATAGTAAAACTATAGTAAAACTGTAGTTGTGTATTTTGTTATGAAATTATTATTATTTATCTTCTATAAAGTAAATATTCGTACATGGACTAAATTCGATGGTACGTATTCTGCTATATTTATTGTTATTTAGGCGTCGTTGCTCTCCAACGCCGTATTTAACTGCGGTTGGCATTTATGTGAAATGGAGAAGGACCGCCATTGCGACATACGCCGTCTGGTCCTCATCAGCTGCACACAAGCACAGAAACCACTTATACTCAAAGCCTTTGGAATTCAAGACCTTTCGTATGAGACCTTTGTTTCAGTAAGTAAATAATATACTATCTATTTATTACATACACTCAATATCTTCGAAGGGGTTGGAAGAAGGGGCTCAAAGTTACAGTATTTGCCAATAATAATTTAGTCAAACTTTCGAAATAGGATGCTATCTTTAGTCGCAAATCAAGGTCCATGGGATATATTAGCGATATCATCTAATAGTATATTTATTTATAAATAAAAGTTAGACATCCAACCATTATTACCGGGGTCACCTTTTGTTCCAAATGTAAAAAAGAATAACCTCACAAGGTTTCATTAACACTAGAAAAATATTTGTATTTATTCTTCTACTGTACCTTGAATATACATATTACTAATTGTTTTTTTCATCAATGAATTTGAAAGAAGCTCCATTAATAAATTATATTAACTCTAAAACACTTTTTTAATAAACTACTTCATATTGAAACAAATACAGTTTTTATTACAAAATTTTTTCTCTCTTCTCAGCAGCTTACATTAACATAAAAGAGCGAACTTACGAAGATCATAACCATAAACTGTAACAAGTAGAATTATTGAAATATACTAAACCGACTGACTGACTTACCTCAAAATGTTATAATACCCTATGGTCCCTACGTCACTCATACTCAAGTGACAAATCACATGTCGAAATCCATCAAGCAACAAAACCCTCCTTCTTGGGTGATCATATAAAAAAAAACTATAAAAAAATTGTTATTACGGTGCAGTTTTGTTATACATGTATAGATTTGATATAAAATAAATATTCAAATTTTAATTCTTTAACGATAAACAAAACACTGGAAAATAATAGTACATATCATCAAATGCGTAGTCAAATAGAGTGGTAAACGCATTGTAACTATCCAAGTAACAATTCTATTAAATATCAATACACGTCAAACAAATTATAAGTCAGCTTGTTGCAGAACTCAATAAGCAAGTTAATTTGTTTTGTTTGAGGGCGTACTATAGTTAATTAAAAACCGTTGTTCCGATGAGAGTTATAAGATAGATAGTAGTAGTTATAAGAGTATTTATCTGAAAATTTACAAAACCGTGTTTAAAAAATGTTAGGAAATTATTTATATACTATTGCTATTACTTAAAGCTGTATTTTGTTTGAATTAGAAGCCATAGCCTAGCCCTGACTTATTTAATTGTAAGTACTATAACTATTTAAACGTGCATCTAAACTGCGAATGAATTAAGGATCGCATTTCAAAGGGCTAGTCATATTTGCCAAGTACGTTGGGCCACAAGAATGCTTTTAAACTAATGCCATTGATCATTATTTCTTAAATATGTGTGACACGTGTTACTTGGAGCGGCATGGACCGCGGCGCCGTAAGCCATACTCTATTTTTCTTGTATTAAGCCGCTAAGGGGCAGCTGTCAGTTAGCGACTGCTATCATGAATGTTTGGCGATACTGAAATATAAATTTAATGAATACAAGAGAAAGGCGCTTTTGGAAACTGATAAACACAGAGATAGGGGAATAATAATAAGATTTAGATATATTTTTAGATGACAAAATCTCAAAAGTGCATATTTATTTAAACCCTGACTTAGTTTTGATCATTTATTCTTTGATTGCAAAAAAAACTTTGCCATTTCTTTCGTAACTCCTGGGATGTTTATTGAAAAAAAAAAAAAGTTATTAACTGATTAGTTTTTTTTTTTTAATATTTATACTCCAAATACTTCACACATCTCAAATACGGCCGTCTGATTCCAAACTAAGCAGAGCTTGTACTATGCTAACCAGACTGCTGATAAACATACTTATATAGTTCTAAATACATAGATATAATAGACAAATTACACCCAGACACAGAACAAATGATCGTGCTCATCCCACAAATATTTGTTCTGGGCGGGAATCGAACCCACTTAGCAGTCAGGATCGCTCACCGCTAAACCAACAGGCCAGTCTAGTTGTACATGTTTAAATAAATAAGAAAAAAATAATTATTTGTTTTCTTACACGTAACATGAATCAAAATAAAGAGTTTTCTAGAATGCAGTAGAAGTAATAATATTTTCTTTACAGGTAGCAAGAATGACATATTCAGTGTTCGCTGTATTCTACCAACGAGGCGAGTAGGTAATTTTTACAGGCTTCATACTGAATCATAAATATTTTATATTTCCTAGAATGTTGATTTTATTATTTCGATTTCGATTATATGATTGTTTAAACGGTTAAAATAAGATGACAAACGTACCAGGAGGATACTCAGCCTGGGCGCGGAAATGTCGAAAAGAAACTTGGGATAATGTAACTATTTAGTAATCTAGGCATTAGTGTTATCAAGTAATCTATGGTCAGGGGATAAATTTTAGTTATATTTGTTCCGTCACATTCCTTTGAAAGTAATTATAATTACACTAAAGAATACTATTAAATTGTAGCGGTATTAATTGTGTATGTAAAATCTTAAATAAAATGTAAGTGTGCAAGAATATTTTTGTTATTTATATCAATTTGTTAAGGTAATTGCAGAACTCCAATTGTTTAAATCGGCTTTTTTGAGTTTTAGTGAGACTAATGAATGGAATTTAATTTTTAAACATATGAAGATAATACGGAAAAGCAACTTAGAGCTGTTAATTATATGTTTCTGATACTCAATACCGAAAACTTATTTTGGAACTGACCAAATGAACTTCAAAACTCATTAAAAAAGTGAATACATGTCCTCATAAAATAAATAATAACAACCATAATCAAGGAAAATGTCAATATTTTGTTTAGAAATGCACATTTTCTTTTGTTTTTGATCCTAAACAAAGTTTAGATTTTAAGTAATAATAGTATGGTATTAACAGTGAAGTAAATCTCATAGTTTAGCTACAAGATGACATTTCTGTTATCTAATCATTTCTGTCATCCATATTCCATTTCAATTCGACAATAAGAAGTACCGTAAAAACCACTGCCAAGATTTTTTTGCATTGTTTTTTTGGTAGTTTCAATTAATTAAATCCCTTAAAAAGCAACACAAATATTTTTTTACTTTCTTTACATTATAAAAAGTATAAAACAAAACCCTTAGAAAGATTAGACGGCCTTTAGGAAGTCTTATAGCCGTCTAATCTTACTAAGGTGCCTGAGAAGTGCACAACTGCGCGCGGGGCTAGAACGTATGTATGTAAGTAGGTGAAAAACAAACTTGTGCTTAATTTTACTGCAAAACTATTTGAGAACACAATGTACCTCTTAATGTAATTGAAACAAATAGACAAGGCTCTAAACTATCTATTTAGCACGTTCGTAAAGGGTGTTAGAGAGGCTGAAAATTAGTATTCCCTTGTGAAAGGGTCCCCGTAATGCGCCGTAGAAACTTTCGATAAATCCCTTACTTGGACCCTTACGTACCAAGTGTGTGAAGGTCGCAATATGCTTAATGTATTTAAATTAGTTTGAATTCTGTTTGATGTACTTAGAATTACAATGAACTCAAACTTCCTGATATATATACTCAGTGATCAATATAAAAGACCTTTTGTATCTTATCTTTGTGTTATCGTGTAAATTTATCTGAAAGATGCTATGTAGACATTATTTGTAACCAGTTATTATTTCAAACCAAAACTGATGAAGGAAAGCAGTCGTCACAGGCTAGGCGTTGTTTTGATTATAGTTATTGGCATAATCATTTACATTACATTACATTTTACAGAGGAACCTTAATTTCTCTTTTATAACTATGAACGGCTTTAGGCTTATGGTACAGGTATGTACATCATCGATAGATATTTTTCGAAAATCAGCAACCATTGGTAATACGTTCTAAAGCTTTTCTCCCGAGTATTGAAATAAAATAATCAGCAAAAAATGGGGTTATGGCTATAAGTACTGTAACGAGCCTTAGATATTACACTTTATACCAAGCATATGCGTGATGTAATGGCACATACGTTGCATTGGAACACAGCTTGAATCATTTTAATTTTTAGAGAAAAAAAAAAAAAGGTCAAAGACGACTACGAGTTCAAGACGACCTATATGTATAAACTTAACCTAAAAAGTAGAAAATAATATTTTAATTACTTCAAAGCAAGAGCATTAAAGGACAATCAACGAAATTATTCATACTTATTTACCTATTTACAATTTATAATTATTTATTTTTGGAGGCGGTCCCAGCCGAAGCAAAATAACCTTTATAGATATCCAATTCATTAATCTATTATTATATTAATGCGAAAATGAACGACAACTGATAATTGCAATGAAACGCATGAAAGTTTGTATATATTTAGAAACAACCAGGTATGGATATGGGACCACCTCTGTAGTAGGAACTACGAAGCAATAAAATAATCATCAAAATCGATTGATAATTGGCTGAATGATCACATAACAAACATACAAAACAATACAATAACAAACAGTCGAATGCAGAACTTCCTCGGTATTTGAAGTCTGTTAAAAACTAATCACACCGCTTGCGTTGCATTTCCCCGAAATTAGTGAGGGTTCCGGAGGCTCTTCTTTCCCCTCCTCGCATTCCCAGATCTCTCATTATCCTCAAAGGCAAGCAGTTCACTACGACACTTGAATTGCAAGTGTCCATGGACGATTGTCACTTACTGTCAGGTGACCCGTCTGTTCGTCTGTCCGCCTATACTATAAAAAAGACTACTGTGTTAATGATTTGTTCAGAACTAGTAAGACTTAAAGTGGGCCAAAGGCAAGTAAATCAGATACTGATTTTTGCCAAAAAAATATTTTTTTATTAATGTAGTAATTTAATTTTAATAATATGTTTTGTCTTTTTTAAATAAAACATTTATTAACTCATTCTCATTTAGCGGACTTAAACCAATGCTAAATTAGAATGAGCTAGCTTTAAATACATTTTGCCTGAGTATATTCAGCCTGAGAACTGAAGGATAAATATAGTCAATTCTTGATACAAGAGATGTCATTATTAACTATATTTGTAACTATTTGGTATATGGGAGAAATAGCGAACTATTGATATGTTTACATATTTGAGAGGATCAATCAGGATAAATTATTTTTTAAATCATCAATTCACTATGAAAAAATAACAGGGGAAATAATTCAAATAATAATAAATTAAAAAGGAAGTAATGACTTTATCGATCTTGCTGAAAAGAAAAGACAGAAAATGGTTCCAAGGGCCCACAGAGTGTGCAAAATGGCCTCAGCAACACATGCACTGCCGCTCATGGCCTAATGTTCACTACGAGAGGTTATAATATCACAGACAAAATCAAAATAAACTTTATTGTATTTATTTGTTTGAATAATGAGATATCATAATAAAAACAAATAAAATTACAGTAGGTAATTAATTTACGTAATAATTGACTTAAAAAAAAGTACGTATGTACAATTTAAAGACTCATTATCATCAGCTCAAGCAACTAAAAAGTAAACATAGTAACAGCTTCAAAATACTATAAATTAGAGGGCTTATACATATATATATATATATATATGTATATATATATATATATATATATATATATATATGTATATATGTATATATATATATACACTCCTTCAAACAAAAAAAGAAAGGTTTAAAAATCAGTCTACTATTGGCGGAGAAATCGTTGAATATACATAACAAAAAAACACCAAGATTCTGCAAGATCTTATTCAAAGTAAAGAATTTAACCAATCAATATAATATAAATGGCGCCGTTAATAAACGGACAAAGACGCTATAAATCCCACAAGACAACAGAAATTTAATATCACCGGTAAAGATGTAATTTTACGCTAAACTTTTGCAATAGATACCTAACTTCGGCTCATTGGGCCCGGTTCAGATTGAACCATTATTAAGTACACTTTCCACCTAAATCAATATGCTTGGGAAATAATACCATTGAACCGTTTCAATTTACATCGCAACTCATGCTGTGGCAGGGTAGACAAATGTAGTATACTAAAATATTTAGTATTGTAAACAAAAATCGAAGAAATTTTTGCAAAGGAATGGCATATTTGTTGATTTGAACTTGATCTAAGTTTTTATTAATAGTTTGTAGTATGTAGTTAGTATTATTATTAAATAGTTAAGGTTTTCCTTTTTAATTTGTGCTATATATTCTGATATGTTATTGACTGGCTTGTTGGTCTAGTGAGCCTGAGCGCTGAGCCAGGCCAGCCAGCGTAGAAGGGGTCCGCTTCGGACGGTCACCTGCTGGCCGCGGAAGAATGTCGTGTTCCCGCGGCCCTCGGTAGCAGGTGCGAGGAAGGAACACCGTGGTGGTTTTAGCCGGTCAAGTCCGGCACACCCCTCCGCTGATGCCCCCGGCGGAGGATAGTTCATGAGGATTTCCCCACGTAAAAAAAAAAAAAAGGCCAGCCAGCGTAGGTTTGATTACACCACGTGAAAAATATGTGATCTGCAAATAGCTGTCAAGAGTCTGACTGCTCTTTGTGTCCGTTTTCTATGCCTGTTAAGTCCCTCACGACACAGGAATTTTAACAAACGCGGGAGTGGTCTTTTTTAAATTATGAATAAGTAATTGCTACACAAAGTAGCCAACCGAGAAAATTACCAGAAAGAACATTATGTAAAGTCTTTCCAATAGCTTTAAGTATTATCATGACTTAAATTTGTCGTTACAAATTTAAATAAGGATAGTACGGCTGCAAACATCATCAATAATATACGACTTTGGACCTCAATGACTCTGCGAACAATGTTAAACAGATTATAAGCATTCGTTTTTAATACTTTATCAGTAACTTTTAGGGATTTTTGGTAAGTATTTTATTAATTAAGTATACTGCCTACCAAGTAGCGGTAACTTATAATGCACGCAGTGAGACTTAACCGATATGGTAACCCACCACCCCGTTATTGTCTGTCTGTCAGCCCTACTTAATAGTTGAAATTCGGCTTATCCGCCGGGTTCTGTAAATGATTTGACTAATCTAATTTAAAAATTTAACTACGGCAACTAGTTTTTGATTACAGTTTTTTTTCCGGTTCGGCAACGAGTTTTTGACACACCTGTGTCTAAAACCGATTTCAAAAAGCCTTTTTATTTTAATGTGCCGAACTCAAGGCTGGCCCACTTGAATTAAGGGATGAAGAATACAGCTCCTTACCAGTTTTTTGTATGTTATGTATATGATGAGGGGAGGGGAGTTGAGGATCCGGTCCGATCACTCACTCGGCAATACAATGCAAGCGTTGTTTGACAACCGGATACAAAGTCGTCTTATTCGTGCCTAAGCTTGGCTCTTTCAAAGATAAAGTTAACTACGACATTAAAGTCATGATTGTACATGACATGGGTTTAAAATATCATTCAAAATAGATAAAAAAATATTGAAAGTTCAAATTATTTGTGGTTTCTTTATTTACGTCTTCAAAAGTATTAAAAATTATATATGTATTATAGCATATATAACGCATGTTGTAGATAGTACATGCAACATTTGCTATGCAACATAACATAAGATATAAGATTGATCTAAATATTGTACTGCAATATAGTACTTTTAATTAAATATACATATATATAGCTTGCATAGAACATTATTTCTTCTTAATAGTGGAATATAGCATAGGCTATCCTTAACCTAATAATCTGTCTTAACCTATTGTAATCTTAAGAAAAAACTTCTACAGTATGATAGCGGTAAGACTTGTTTGTAGGAACCCTTAAGATGTTGATTTATCTGTTCTACGTGCTAGGAACATTGACATATAAGGTTACAAAACGCTGTTTCCGGATTCCTCCTATTTTAGCATCTGTATGGCATACGGTATTGTTTTAATAGGTTCGCTTCCGACACACCGTTTCACATAAAACTGCGGAGTTTTAAAACTCCGGAGTTTTATGTGAAACGGTGTGTACGTACGTACCTACGTAAATAAAAGTACTCTACACCGTCCTACAGAAGAGAGCGATAAAATGTTAGTCCCCTTTTCTAAAACAACATTTTTTTATAGTTTAGGCAAACACGGACAGTGTAACAGATGGGACACCTGCAACTCAAGAGTCGTAAGTGTGCTGCCCGCCTTTGACAGTTGTGATTAGGGACGGGGATATGCGGGGAGAAGAAAAATTAGATGGGAAAGAGGAGAGGGGGATTATGTCTCCGGAAACCTCCCTCATTTCGAGGAAATGCAACGCAAGGATTGCATCACAACCGTTTTACTCTAAAGAATGGTCGAGCCGACCTATTCACGCCTAAGCAGGGCTCTACTACTAAATGACGATGATTATTTTCATCGGATTATATATTCCTTCGATCGATTGTATGTATACTAATATTAATGTATGAATATTATATATTATTATTATATTCTTATTTATATTGACTAGATCAGCAGTGTACTGAAGAACTGCAAAATTAAAGCACCCGTAATCGGCAAGCGTTTACGAATGCTCTGATGAATATAGAACAAGCTCGAGATGTATGTATGTCAGGATTCTGGCAATTGGCGTTCTACCATCTCTGTCTATCCTAGGAATAAGGTTTTATCATAAATATAAAAAAAAATGTTTAATGTTGCAAAGTAGCATTGTAAAAATTTACGACCGTGTTTACATACGTCATATGTATGGTTGTTTATCTTTGTTACTCATTTGAAAGGCAGCTGCAATTGTATGTTTCTTCGAAAACAAAACGCAAAGATAAAAGCTCAGGGCCACTGTCACAATAAAGTTAGCGGCTCTCTTCATTATGCAGTATTTTCTTAATCAGTTTTTGAATAAAATGTACAGAAGTTGAATAAAATTGATGACTACAATTTAAAACTACCAACCATTAAAATAAACTAATTACTCGTCTAACTAGTAATTAGTTAGACAGGTGAATCTATTTTTCTAGTTATTCTCTACATTTTCTACCAAAGATTTTTGGTCTTAAACCTATTAAAAAGTTGCGTCACCCTCGGGATTAATCCCGGCTTTGGCGTAGTTGTTTGTAAGCGTGCCGCCCTCAAATTTAGTTCTACGTAAGTCAGTTTATAGCATCTTCTGTTTATATCGTTATTCGTAAATTTTATTTTATAGATAATTTTCTGCTCTAAGTGATCCTTTGTTTAAAATTAATTGAAACTTTGCAGAGAATGTTTAGATTTTAAACGTACTATAAATATTAAAGGGGCTTATTAAAATGTCATAGGAACGATTCCCTTTTCGGTTCTATTATATCTTAGATAGATAGTTTTCAAAACTCTTAGATAGATGGAGAGACAGGCGGGTCATCTGATGGTAAGTGACAACCGCCGCCCATGGACATTTTCTACTCAAGAGCTGCCCGCCTTTGAGGGTGATAAGGGAGTGGAAAGAGGGGTGAGGAAAGAGGAAACTCTCGGTAATGATGTCTTCCCAACGCATCTGTAGCCTTCCTCTAGGTCATTAAAATTAAAAATTCAAATGACATTAAGAATTTTTGTAATCGGTTCACAAATGACGAACACAAATAAATCTGTATAATTGAGAATCTCCTACTCTCTGCAGTAGGTTAATTTAAAACAACGCTTTCAATATTTAAAGGCTATACATATGTATAAGACAATTATGTACATCTAGAACCATTTTTGCTTTTTGTAGGTATGCTATGTTTATATATGTACGTCAGACGGGCGTCGACTTTGGGAAGCAAATGGCAAAATTGGGAGTATGTTTAAAAGGAAAGGGGGGATAGAAGGGCCTGAAAGGGATGCATTGCGAAGTGTAAGCAATAGGTCAGGTAGGTCAGAGTCGTATACCAAGTAAGACGAACTGGCTGATGTCGGATAGTCCGGCCCTTCTAACCGGTGGTACAACAATGTTCAACACACCATAAATATTCTTTTACCTCATTTTTATGTCCAAACTAAATTGCTAAGTCATGTTACTTAATTACATTTACACTTCAATAAATAAAGAAACTAATATTTTCTGTAGAGAATTACGACTTTGATCCATTAGCAGATATTAATATAATATTTGCAGTCACATTCAGCTCCCATTAATTAATTACTGCTCTTAAATCAAATTAATGCCCTTCGCTGTAGCTTGTAGTTCTTGTACGAATATGTTTTTATTCTATTTCGAAATATTGATGTGCCGCTGGGGACTTGACAAACATACAAACAACGAACACAAAGAATACGCAAACTCTAGATAAATATTTGTGGATCACGTAAATTTTTGTACCGTGTGGGAATTGAACACGCGACCTCTGAGGTTCAAATGTGAAGATCACTAAAAACTAAACCAACTGGGCCTCCAATACTTGTTTGGGTTAGGCTTTCATGATGATTACCTTGTTGTGTACAAACCTTCATTACATTTCGGATAAACGAGGTCACGGGTATAAAAAAACACAGGCTACCTTTTATCCAGAAAATACCTTTTCCGATGCATACCCAAATTGACTGTCAAAGTCAACATTAAGCGAGGCTTTCGCCCGCAGAAAGCTGGTTTTAAATAGACAAAAAAGGCACCTATTATTATAAGTAAGTTATTATTGTAAGTAATGTAGTCTTAGTACTATTGAGTGTTAGTTTAAATTTGATGCCATTGAATTCATTTTGGCAACATACAGAAATATTTAGTTTTTCAGTTCTACAAATCAAAGGACGAAGTAACCTTGTGTCACATTAGCGTACTTTATGGCAGCTTTAACGACGACCATCCCTACCTCACTTCAGTAGGAATAAATTACTATGTGACATCTTACGACCGTTAACCTTGCTGTAAGTGAAAACATTCTTAAAGGATTAGTAACTTTTTACTATCAACCCTACTTAATTACAAATGAATGTTAAATAGTTTAAAGCAGAGTAAATATTTGTTTTTAGCTTCAACAAACACGTTCAAGCACGTTAAGGAGAAACCAAAGGATATGTTTTATGATATATTTTATGACTCCAAAACAACAAAAGTAAAAAAAAAATGCAACCCGGGAGTGCCGACAAAATTGAAAACTTATTTTGGCGCGTTAGACACTTTTTGGGTTATTGGGTAATAAATTGCGTTTTATTTATGAATTGTATTTTATTAATTATTAGAAACTTTAAATACATTTAATATTCTTTTATGAATTATCGGTAACAATATCGGCAACTCTTGTATCATCATTATCATCATTAAAATGATTACAATCTAATACAACTATAGATTCATGGTAACTAAAATAGGAAATAAACAATTTTGATTCGAAGTTATTTAAATATCTCGTGAATACCGCATCAATTGTACTTTTATATCTCGTTTTGCTAATATTGCGTTGATTGTACATATACGTCTCGTAACGGTGTCGCGAGTCAATAGATTTTATCTCATCTAAAAATATGCGTACCGCGCTAAAAGAAGTTTTCACTTAAAAAAAACAACATGTGCTAGTAGTCCAATCACCGTTCCTGGAGGCTTCCTTCTTAGGGTATTCCGGTGTGTGTGTAGTTGGGTGGGTCTATTATTATTACTGGTTTTAGTCGGTTTGATTCCGACATTCCACGTCACTGTTAGCTCCGGTGGTGATATGACCTGAGGGTTTTCCACAAAAAAAGAAAAAAGTTATCTCATCAGTCTGTAGGATGGACATTCGTGCTGCTCAACTTTCTACTCTTTATTTAAATTGAGAACCATTTACTGATCTTTAATAAATCTCTGATTTTAAATAGATGAAAGTACAGTTTCCGGTGTTTTGTATAATTTCGTTCGGATCGGTTTAATTATTTTAAAAACATACTCAGTCAAAGTTTTAGTTGTTGCGTTGTGTTATCAAATGACGCAATGAAAGAATAAAGCTTTCTTCCTTATCTAAACATTTTGCTACACCCAATATAGTGCCTGTATTATGAAGAGTATATTTATAATAAAACATCTCAACTGTAGACCTATTTCTTCAGGTAGAAAAAACCTCTTGTTGGTAATTCGTGCATTTTAAAATTGATTGCAATGGGTATCTTTATCTAGATAGGGCCATTTTGCGAAGAAAGGCATATAAATTTTTCTTACATAAATTCCGTTTTCATTTAATGTTACCTATATGTTTACTGTGACAAGTAATGAATCATTCTCTTTTAGTCTGGATAATAAATATAACAAACGAAAGAAAAAGATGAATATTACATATATCACTCGTAGGAAACAGAAAAAGTAGATAATCTATGTGACAAATACGAAGGACTATTCCCTTGGATCGTGAAATATGGATATCATTAATTTAAAACAAAGTATGGGTCCCCGAATGGATCAGGGAGCTTTGACGAACGGTTCTTTGATAGATACACCAACCAGTGGCAATATTTTGGAATGTTTGAAGGTTTGTTTGTGGTCCTCGGAGACAAAGTGATCTAGAGTATAGTTATAGTTTTGAAATCTAAGATTTGTTAACATTTCCTACGGCCGAAGATCCCACAAAGTAGACATGTATCGTGACGAAAATGTATTTTACAAGTCCTGATAATCCATCAATCGATCATTAACTTTGTACATGATAACTGATTTTGTGTTTTTGAGAAACAGTAAAAAATAGCCTTCCAAGGTAAGGAGAACCAGTTATCGATCAATTTTGGGCTGTGGTACATTTATGAGGATGAGTTTGTAACTAAGAGCGATCCTGTTAAGAATCTGTCTTAGTAATTGTGTAAGCAGTGGAAAAGAAAAGCTGACTCCCAAAAGACTCTTGTAGAAATGTTTCGAATGTCTCTATACGACCCGACGTAAGACGTCTAATTTTAATTTAGCGGCATTGTAATGGCCATCGCCATGTGTGTGCGATGGCGTGCTCGGCTTGTCCCTGGCTACCCGATCGACTGGATAATACCCCGCTCATAACGAGTTGGCTGAAGTCCAGATACTCACTAGATACGGTTATGTTAAGCTGAACGCAAATTATTAATTTTGGCTGTGTTTTTATCGGATTTGGGATTACTATTCTCCAAATTTTGCATCTGGAACATATTTGCCTTTACAGAGATTTTATTCAATTAAGTCATAGTTTGATAAAATTAATACAGAACATATTTTTAGCGGTATATTTAAGTAAGCACTTGTGTCAGGTAGTACGAGAGGATCCCAAGTCCCATCTCCTTTCCAATCACATGGGATCTCTCTCTGGCGCCAATATAACACATATACAGATACATATTGGATGCGGAAACTGGACTAATCCATTTTTTCTTAGTGATGTAAGTCAATGTAGTTTATTATGTCTCTATATAACCTCAACAGTAACGTAGCAATATCCTTTATTTTGAATAACACTGGTTTTTGTACAAACACAAAACAATTATTTTGTTTAGTTGTACAAACATTACTATGTGTATTTTTTAATGACGTAAGTGACTTCTGCCGTCCATGAACACTAGCAACTTGAGAGTCACAAGAGTGCTGCCCGCCTATTAGAGTAGGGGAAAGGGTGAAAGGGGTAAAGAGGGGAAGGGAAAAAAAAGGAGAGGAAAGAGGTGGGGAAAGGGCGTCGGGTCTCCGCTAACCTAACTCACTTGGCCACACAATGCAAGCATTGTTTAACAAACGGTTTTCTATGAGGCCGTGGTAATACTCCAGTGGAGCCGGCCCATACGTGCCGAAGCATGGCTCTCGAACGTTAGATTGTATTTAAATATTTAAAAAAAATATGAAAATATCATAATTTTTAAAGCAATTAAAATACTTATAACTAACTAAGAATTGATAAAACTACACTACACTTTTAAATTTTGACATATATTCAAATAAAATATTACTTTTCATTCTGTTTTTGTTGTCTGATAAAGTTCTTGCTGTGAGATAAAGTGTTCCATTCGAACGTATTATAGTAAATTGGGCAAGTCTAATTGAATGTAATAGAAAAAGTCCAGCAGGGGTCGTATTGAACTACATTTTTTATACTGCGCATGTAGCGCAACTATCCCCGTGGTAGAACTGTACGAAGATTAACTTGGCACAGACAAAAGTTTTTTTTTTTTTTTATGAAGTAATTTAAAATATTGTATACATGTTTTGGCTACAAAAAAGTGGAAAAAAAACATATTCTAAAATGATTTATTAAATAAAATAAAAAAAAAATAATTAAGGTGTAATTTATTATTTCAACCTAATCCAAATTCATATTCCATTTCTTAATTTCATAAATCTGCTCAACAAATATGTATTTGAATTTGTCCTGCTTTAAAAATATAAGACTGTTTAGAAGAAGAAGAAGAAAGACTGTTTAGAAGTTTAAAATTATAGATCAATACATATAGCGTCACCGCAACTAAAGGTTACTTTGTCAAATAAGAAATTAATATTAAAAAGAAAAGATAGTTGAGTACCTTTTTTTATAGGATAAAGGGCAAACGAGCAGACGGGTTACCTGATTACTCACGCCTGACGGTATTCAAAAGGCGTCAAGTAAAGCATTGTATGGTACGGAAAGGTTTTTTAAAGACCAAGATGACATACTGACATACGTAAATACTTATACAAATTTAGACCTAGTAATTAACAGTGCGTTATATGGAGTTATCAATAACAGTAGGACTATATATGTGTAATATAAATACTGTTGCAATTAATTTACTTAAATCATACACTATGATTTAAGTAAATTAATTGCAACTGTTCAATTTCGCTGAGTGAATTCTAAGTGTAAAAGATGCTCCACCTTTAGACATGAACTGCTCAAACGAAACACTTCTCTCTATACAGTCAGTAGATATCAATACTGCAGCTCTAAAAGGAGTTTTACTTCTTAGTACTCTTTAATTTGTCATGTACGGAAATGTTTTTGTGGGCCATGGGTTTCTGCCAATTTCGTAAATTAAATTTACAAGAATTAATTGTTTTGTTGAAATAACTAAAGTGTGTACTGGCGATATTATTTAGCGGAAGTTAGTATTGTTTTGCTGTTGTATTTGCGTTGGAGTCCTGATTGTTCAATGAATGGCTAATTTTGTGTTTCTAGGTCATTTGAGGTTTCATTGTTTTTATGTGTTTCATTGATGTAATAAATAAACGTAATTCTAAATTTAAGTTAATAGACTGGGACTTCCCGGCACCAGCCATATCGAGTTATATGACTTGCTCTTGCTCGCTATTCTTTATACTCTCCATCCATCTGTATAATCAATATCTCTTCCCTTTCCCTTTCTATACTCTCCTGCCTGTCAAATTACTCCAAATTTTCTCATCTAATTTCCAAAAGTGCCCGAATAGGCCTGCGGCGGGGCGGCAATAGGCCTGCCCCTAAAACATAAGTAGTCAATTATAATCGGCGAAATGTGGATGTAAATGAATAATATATGAGGTATATAATTATTTATAATTTATAATATATGAGGTAATAAGGTGTGAGTACATGTATGTAAGTATATAAATCGAATGATGTCAAAAATTAGCACACAGCGGAAAATAGCGGCTTTCAAAATAGCGGCCTAAATTCAAGCCAGTGTTTTGAATTTGAATTGAATTTGTATAAATAGGAATCTTGTTGTGACAAATACAATATACAAATACATACACTAGAGAAGAAGGATGTTCGAGAAGTATGATAGATTTTGTAATTGTGGATGAAAGGCTAAGAAATAAAGTTATGGATACCAGGGTATACCGGGTTGTTGGTATCGACACAGATCACCATCTAGTCATCAGTCGAATACGAGGACTCTCTAATCGATGGCGACACCGAGTATCCAAACAGACTGTCTCAGAGCGAGTGAAAGTAGAATGAAAGTGTTCAAGAAGAATTTTGTATGAAGTTGAATGATCGGTTTGATGGTATAGATGATATACAAGAATTGGAAGGTTTGTGGGATACGTTTAAGGATAAAGTTGTGAATGTTGCTGTTGAAGTATGTGGTATATCCAAAAGAAGGAAAGGAAGAATGCAGAAGAGTGAATGGTTTGATAAGGAAGTGCGTAAAGTTGTATCAGAAAAGGAAAAAGCATGGTTGGACTGGCTAGCAGCAAAAGCTAGAAAGAGAATAAGAAAGGTGACGGATGAATGTGTGCAGGATAAAAAGAGCTTTACAAGCAGTTAAAAGGAAAAGTGAAAATAGTCGTGAATAAGAAGAAGAATGAATGATCAGACGCGTTGGATCGCGCGTTAACTGATAACTTTAGGTCTAATATAAAATTGTTTTGGAAATCCATAAGAACTGCTCGTGGAAAGTCAGCCACCTCGGAACTGGGCAAAATTAGGAGTGAAAGTGGTGATTTGTTGCATGAAGAAGGAAGTGTGCTAAAGAGATGGAAGGAATATTTTGAAAGTTTATTTGAAAAAGGATAGCACGCTGATTGCAATGGAGTTGAGCACGATGTGAGTGAAAGCGAAATTAGTGTAGATGAAATAATGGAAGCAATGAAGAGTTTGAAAGTAGGAAAGGCTGCGGGGTGTGACCGAATTACAACCGAGATGCTCAAAGCTGGAAAAGGTGTAATTATGAACCAGCTGTACCGCCTTTTCAACCTTTGTTGGAGGAACGGCCGAGTGCCAAGTGATTGGTGCAAGGCTGTAATCGTGCCGTTGTTTAAGGGAAAAGGGACACAGCAGGATTGCAAAAACTACCGGGGTATCAGCCTCCTAAGCGTGGTAGGAAAATTGTATGCAAAGGTATTAATTGAAAGGGTAATGAAAGAAACGGATGACAGGATATGGGATGTGCAAGGAGGATTTAGAAAAGGAATGGGATGTTCGGACCAGGTTTTCTCCTTGCGAGGCATAACCGAAAAGTTTTTGGCGAAAAGTCAAAAAGTTCACTGCGTATTCGTGGATTTGGAGAAAGCTTACAATCGAGTGGAGAGGAATGAATTATGGAGGGTTTTATCGGTGAATGGTGTAAACAGCGAACTGGTCCGAGCACTGAAATCTCTATATGAGAACTCCAGTGCTTGTGTCAGGGTGAACGGCGCCTACACTGAATGGTTTAAGATTGAGAAAGGTCTTAGACAATAATGTGTAGCTTCGCCATGTCTGTTTAACTTATTCATTGATGATTGTCTTAGAGAAATGAAAGGGAAAGAATGTGGTTTGAGAGTGAAGGGATTACTCGTCAAATGTCTCCTATATGCGGATGACCAAGTAATACTTGCGTCATCAGCTGAGGAGTTACAGGAGATGGTAACAAGCTAACATGGGGCATTAGAAAGAAAGGGTATAAAAATTAACGTGAGCAAAACGAAAACTATGGTTTTTGAAAGAGATGAAAATAGAACGTTTTGTGAAATTATAATAGGTGGTCAAAAAGTGGAACAAGTGGATGAATTTATATATCTGGGATCAAAGTTCACTAGTGACGGAAAGTGTGATGGTGATATAGAACGAAGGGTGAGTGCGGGTAATGCGATCAATGGCGCATTGCATACTTTTATGTTCAGTCACAGAATCTCAATGAAGGCTCGCATGGCTGTGCATAGAGGTGTGTTGGTGCCAACACTTATATATGGTAGCGAAAGTTGGGTATGGCAAAAGAAGCACGGAAGTAGAATTAATGCGGTAGAAATGAGAGCATTGCGGAGTATAGCTGATGTGAAATTGAGTGACAGAATGAGGACTAGTGTAATAAGGGATCAGTGTGGTGTGAAAGAGGATGTAGTGACTAAAATAGAAAAATGTATGCTGTACTGGTTCGGGCATATCGAAAGGATGAATGAAAGAAAGTTGACAAAAGGTATTTATATGGCAGAGGTAAATGGAGTTGTCGGAAGAGGAAGACCTAGGCGAATGTTCTTGGACCAAGACCAAGAAAATCTAAGCAAAGGCCAGTTCAAAAGTACCTTTAACCGACAAGCCTGTATGCGGAACGGAATGAAAGTTGAAGAAGCGAGAAAGGTATGTCAGAATCGTAGCAAATGGAAGGAAGTGGTCTCTGCCTACCCTTAAAGAGGCGTGATATTATGTATGTATGTATATAATATAAAATGTCTAGGAATCGCTTTGAATCTTTCCAAGGCGTTTGACATAGTTTCTGTTCCCTTACTTATTGATAAACTTGTACGTATCGGTATGCGTGGAATGTCCAACGACATTTGTAAGGTAGTGCTAGTGCACAAAAATAGGAAACAACTAGTATAGCTTCATAATGTAGTAACACCGATGATGACTGATAGATGATACCTAAATAGTGGTTTAAAGTCCATCATGGGAAGTAGTTAAACCAAATGCTAAAGAAATCTTAGCAATCTTATAATATTTAATCTTGACTTGAAACATTAGTAAGCCACATACCTCATTCTCGGTCACAGCTCACTCATGCTCCAATCGACTAGTCATGTTCCTGCATTACATTAACAAAAACAGACACATTGAAATATTTGGGTGTGCCGATTGACGACGGCCTTAAATGGGATAAGCTCATCGACACCCTAAAAAACAGAATCATGCGGCTTATCTACGTCTTAAAATCCTTCAGATGGGCCGCAAGGTTTGAAATATTGAAACTTACATACTTCGCTATTTGTCAATCAATGCTGGGATATTCTATCACGACATGGGATGGAGCTAACGAGACTAACTTTCTCAGAGTGGAGAGAGCACAGAGAGCTGTTCCAGGATGAGGAGGATAAGATATATACCCAACTTTCTGCTGACAGTAAAGTTTTGCCAGTCCGCCAGCTCTTTGTGCTCCAGTCGACTTTTAGAAAACACATCGGTTTTGTAATGCAGAACCCTAAAGAACGCATATATACATACGCATGCCACCTAATATATTACTTTGTTTGCACATCACCAATAGTATATTTTATATACGTATATGTATATGAAAGCCTTAAAAAACACTTATAATATTAGAATTAAACAAGCATAAATTAAAACTAAAAGTTACAGAGTGGTTTTTAAAGCAGGACTATTCTAATACAGAAGAATTGCTGACTTACTTTTCTTAAGAAGACACTTTTTATAAGATAAGTACACCCGCATACATACATACACAAGCTCATATTCACTCATAAACATTCGTATACACATATCACTAACACGCACACACACACATTTACACGCTTGCATACACACACATACTCCCTTAAAACCATTCGCGGGCATGATTTGGTACACTAGTGTTTTTGACTATCACTATTTTTTAAATATATTAGTCGACCGAGCACTGTTGCTTAAGTGACAGGGCTCCTATTTTTAATGTATAGTTGATTTTTACGAACATACTCATTTTACCAAGTTTTTTTTTTATATATTTTACACATTTCTTTGTAACGACGAACTATGCAGTATTATTGGAAATAAACTTATTATTATTAGTCTCTTTATTGAATTAAACAAACAAATAAATTACATTTTTAAATATAAAATAATAAACAAAATAATTTTACAAATATAACAAATAGTGTCCCACCGGCATCGGTTGTTAGGGCTCCAGATACAGGACTACAATACTTGCCGTATCAAGAAGAACTGCCTTTTGCATCAGGCACTTTACCTTTACTGCTTATCGTTACTACAACTGTACGGGCCAAATCCAAGTATTTTAGTTGTTTGGGTTTTTAACCCTTTTTAGAACAGTCTCATAACGACTGAAAAAGATAAACAACTAAAATACTTGGATTTGGACTGTACGGTTGTCTTTATGTAGGATGTGGATTCAGCAATCAATGTATCGAGCAATGATTGAGGTCATGGGGAATTTTCTCCACGACCGGCACTCTAATCGGTCTATCACCACTATATTAGGTTTATTGGCAAGAATTGTCCTGTCAGTGGTGATAGATCGATCCTAGTGTAATGTTGCACAACCATTTTAAAGAACTGGGTCGGACACATACCTGTAGTACGGTAACTCAACAGCCACAAGGTTATATCTATGAGCAATTTACTGATCTGCATCAATTACTAAAATAATATAGGTAATAGAAATTTTACTAAACTTTTAGTAAACTATTTGTCTGCACAAATAGTTTCAAATCATCCATGAAAAGAGGGTGGAAATTACCTGACCTCCTTGCGCAACGATAGCTTGTCCCTGAGTCCTCCAAAATGGCACTAAGAGTATTCAAGGCTAAGCAGAACCACAAGGGACTCACGCTGTCACCCTGAAATGAACCTCACCTGATCTTCATATACTCACTCTCACCTTGAGATTGTCGATTGTCCATTAATAAGAGGCTGGGTTTCAATTTTGACAAACTTACATAAATTTCAAAAGTCAGATCTGTTTCACTCGCGATAGTACTATAACAAACACGACGTTTTAATACGATTATTACTCTGTTAAAAGTAGTAACACAGTTCAATTATGACCCTGTAGGGCACTACAACTTAAGACTGAGTATGTAATTATTATAGTGCTATGTGACCGTAGACGAAAACGCAAGTGACGTCGCAAATGACCAGATATTAGGTCTCAAAGGCAGGGTAAGGTGTGGCAAGGTCTCTTTTTAGTCGAATGGTGAGGAGAACGGTTTAACCTGAGCAGTATTCATTATTTCTTTTTAATATGTCTCTTTGGATGTCAAATTGCTGTTATTATACTTATACCAAAATATCGGATTAACGTCTGGTCTTTAATAATATTTATAATATACCAGACAAATTCGTAGGTACCACATACGAATTTAACATTGGCAAACTTAACATCATTATACTAAATTTAATTCCAGATTGGTATAGAGGATTAGCCGTAAAGCCGTTATAGACAGACAGATATAGTTACTTTCCCATTAACGATATTAGTATGGACAGTTATGAATTGTATTATGTAATTATATTAAATGTAGTTAAGGTTACGTTAGTTCGACATCATACGTATTGTAGCGGCCTACATATTTCCCAGTGTAATTTATTTAAAAGATAATATATGCACCAAATGTAATAAAAATATTGGGCTATAATTCTGTAGCGTATGACCGGGTCGTAACTATATTGGCAATTAGCCAGTGTAAGGCAGCATTGCAGCATCTGGACACATTCATTTATGCGCGTATCTTCTGAAAGTCATTAGGAGCAAACTTATTTACAGGTTTTGTATTATTAGTAAGTAGTTATAAGTAAGTCACATAATAAAAAAAAAAATGGCATTGACGCATTCCCTATATTCAATTCAGAGTTATAACTCTATTCTTATAGCATTTAATTATGTACACATATCATTGTGAGACCAATAAATATTTTACACACACATTACGCATATTTTACACTCTAAATTAAATAACATGATAATATTTTTTTTTATATTTTTTTTTATGCGATAGGGGGCAAACGAGCAGACGGGTCACCTGACGGTAAATGACTACCGCCGCTCATGGACAACCGCAACTCAAGAGTCACAAGTGCGTTGCCGGCCTTTTAGGTAAGAGTACGCTCTTTTCTTGAAGGTTTGAAAGTCGTATCGGTTCGGAAATAGGGCTGGCGACAGTTTGTTCCATAAGCTGGTTGTGCGAGGCAAAAAGCTTCTGGAGAAGCGCACAGTGGTGGAGTGCCAATCGTCCAGGTGATGGGGATGGATATTTTGTCGCGTAGGACGATGGCGGAAACCAGCAGCCGGTATAAGTCCGAACAATTCCTCTGAACACTCCCCATGATACAAGCGATAGAGGATGCAGAGTGAAGCTACATCTCTACACAACGCCAAGGTGTCAAGTCGATCAGAAATATCTTGGTAGTCGATGATGCGAGTCGCTCTCCGTTGAATGCGGTCAAGAGGGAGAAGTTGGTACTGGGGTGCACCTGCATAGAGATGAGAACAGTATTCCATGTGCGGCCGAACCTGGGCCTTATGAAGTTGCAGGCGGTGGGCCGGAGTAAAATACTGTCTCGATCTGTTTAGCACACCAAGCTTCTTCGAGGCTAATATGGCCTTACTCTCTAAGTGACCGCGAAACTGGACTTCGCTTGATATATCGACACCAAGGATTCCGATACTGGCTGATGCAGTTAGGGGAGTGCTCTCAAGTTGAGGTGATACGACCAATGGCATCTTTTTATGAATGTGCAAACCTGTGTCTTCGTGGGGTTAAACTGGACTAGGTTAAGTCGACCCCAATCTGAAACTTTTGATAAAGAAGTTTCGATTTCAGACACAAGTTTGGATCGGCTTTCGATGACGTTTACCCGAGAAATGTTAGCGCGGCCGGTGTAAAGGGAATCCCTCGTGCTATCGTCTGCATAGCAATGGATGCTGCTAATCTGCAGCATGTTATTGATATGCAGAAGAAACAGCGTGGGTGATAGCACACAGCCTTGTGGGACACCAGAATTAATAGACTTGGAGTCGGAGCATGCACCGTCAACAACGACCTTGATGCTTCTGTCTGTAAGAAAACTGGTGAGCCAATTGCACAGTTTCTCGGGAAGCCCATAAGAAGGAAGCTTCGCAAGGAGCGCTTTGTGCCAGACCCGATCGAAGGACGCTTCCCCTTTGGTCTCGATCGCCTGTGCCCACCGGTTCGTCAAGTAAACAAGAATATCACCAGCTGAACGACCCCGACGGAAGCCGTATTGTAGATCATTGAGAAGCTGGTAGTCTTCTTAGTACCGGAGGAGCTGGCAGTTAATAATGGATTCCATTATCTTGGAGAACAAGGAGGTGATGGCATGTGTCTGTAGTTGGACGGAAAAAAAAGGAGATCACTCGGGATCTCCTTTTTGGCATTTCGTTCTTTTTTAGGGATTGGGTGAACTTGAGCTGTCTTCCATGAGTTCGGGACTACGACAAGAGAATAGGAAA
Organism: Tyria jacobaeae; assembly: GCA_947561695.1. Classification (NCBI taxonomy): domain Eukaryota; kingdom Metazoa; phylum Arthropoda; class Insecta; order Lepidoptera; family Erebidae; genus Tyria; species Tyria jacobaeae. The sequence continues at coordinate 8,094,317 of OX387221.1, forward strand.
GCCGATAAAGGCGCGTTAAAACCGGTGCCAACTCTGGAGCACACGTCTTCAGCACGATAGGAGAGATTCTATCGGGCCCACTCGACTTAATAACGTCGAGGGAAAGAAGCGCTTTACGCACTGCCCTTTGTGTAAACCGGACTTCCGGCATGCGGCTTTCGCACTGCGGTATGGTCGGCGGTGCGTTTCCCCCGTCGTCCAGGGTCGAGTTGGACGCAAAGAGTTTGCCCAGAAGATCGGCTTTTTCTTCAGCGTTGTGGGCCAACGAATTATCTCCTATGTGCAGAGGTGGAAGGGATGGCTTACAAAAGTTCCCCTGGACAGCTTTGGCAAGAGACCAGAATGCACGAGTTCCGGAAGGGAGACTCACTAGTCTCTCGCCAATTCTGCCGATGTGAGCCGACTTCGCCCCAGCAATTACTCTTTTGAGGAACTTGGAGGCAAAGTTAAATTGCTTCTTTAATGTGCTGGTCTTTACATCCCGTGCTGTCGCTGCATTAGCCCATGCTTGGTAACATTCATGCTTTCGGCGGGACGCCGCTTTGCAGGTTCGACCAAACCAGGGCTGGGACTTGCCACCTGTGGAAATCACGGAGAATGGAATGAAAAGTTCCATACCCTGAAGAACAACATCTGCGACAGAGTCGGCAACGACATTGGGATCATCCGGCGAGAAGCAAACCTGCCTCCATGGGTAGGATGCAAAGAATGTTCGCATTCCATCCCAATCTGCTGACCTATAGTGCCATACGCGACGACTGCCTGTAACTCGCGGCCGCAGCGAGTGAACGAGTGGCACCATACTCCTAATCAGGCAATGGTCCGAAGAGCCAAGAGGGGCCTCAACGGATACTTTGTAGCCGTCAGGATGTGAGGTCAGCAGAAGATCCAACAGTGAAGGCTTTCTGCATCTGGGATTCGCGTAGGCGTTGCTACCAACTGCGTCAAGCCATGATGGGCGTTAAAGTCACCAAGAATCACGATCTCTGCGGATGGGACCTGCTGGAGCACTGAGTCTGTAGCCATTTGGACGTGTTCGATGAGTCGGTCCGTTTCGGCATCACCGCTATGGGACCTGTAGAGGCATACGTAGATGCGGAGATGGTCGTCGCAGTCTACACGTAGCCATAAGATGGAGAGGTCCCTATCTTCAAGATTGCCGAGGGGCGAGAAGTGATATCATCTCTAACGTACACGCATACACAAGCCTTAGGAATATAGGAGTGTTCCAGTTCGTACCCAGGGTAGCAGAGGCAGGATGTGTCCGCTGGAGATGATATCTGCGTCTCGGTTAGAAAGAGCAAGGCCGGCGGCAGCCTGGGCGTCCACACTCAGGTATAATCCGTACTGAAGGTGGACGTCCAGGGGGGGATTTTCCAACGCTAGCACTGGTACCCCCCTGAGGTATCCTTTTTGTTAACAGCGCTATCATTAGGAGGGGTGGAGGATTTTGGGTCTCCGGAGACCTCACTCATTTCGGGGAAATGCAACGCAAGCGTTACTTCACAATCGGTTTTCTGTTATTAGAGTGTAGAATCAAATAATATAACAAAAAAAAACTAATCTTTTTGAAATTATTTATAATGACTTTATAGGGCTTTACTAGTCACAACTCGCAGCGTTAATGGTCTTCTGATTATTGAACATCATAGCGTCCGGTTTTTTTGCATTTATTATTCCTCAACAAATACTCTATCCACAATTTTTTTTGAATCCGAGTGGAAGACAAAATCTTTTTCCAATAAGCAATTTTGCGCGATCTTTAGCCGAGCGTTAGCCTATGTATGTATGTATTTTTCGATATAATATTATGTTCATATATAGAATATGAATGATATATGTATATATGTATATATAGAAGAGTCTTCTTGATTAGTCGACTCTTTAAGGTACATATTTGAACTTCATTTACAATTCTTTCCACATAGTAAGTGAAGTCTAGTAATCCAGTTCTCTTTAATATAGTTGATGAATGGCGCGTGGGTCATGTTCGTGAATGTATATACATATATATTGTTGTTTTAATTGTTACATTGGCCTCGTACTTTGATTGTTCTAAAACGTGTCCGTGGAGTTTCTTGCTTCTACGTATATTAACTCCTACTCTATAAAATTCAAAAATACATGGCTATATAATTAGTTTTTTTTGAAAATTTATTTTAACATTTTGACTTGGTTTTAGACAAAATCTTTGAATTAAATACTTCTCCAAAAAAAAAAAAACAGAAAACCAAACTAGCAGTATTTATGGAATGTTATTTAAAAGATGTTATTAATAATTAAAAACTCATTTTAATAAGTTACACACGAGAGAGAATCCATAAATAAATAATAAAATATGAATGATGTGGCCCCATCCCCAAATTAGAAAAAGGATACCTCAGGACCTACCTTTATTCAAACTTCACACTCGTCTCGGCAGTAACATCACTGATAAAGAAAAGAAAAGAAACTTCCTCTTTTCCGATATCACTGTCGAGATGTATAAGGAAGTTTCCAAACAAAAATTCATCATATGTTTGGAACCATCATTTAATTTTATTATATTCTTGGACATTGTACATCAATCAAAAGAATTTTACACCCAAATGCGGTCTAGCCCCTGTGCTTTGATAAGAAATACCCTACGACCATCCCCAGGCTTTAAAGTATTTACATATAAAATTTTATTTAAATCGATTCAGGCGTTTATCAATGAATATAAGGTTACTAAACAATTTTAATTCTTGGCATTTCGTTCTATGTTAATATTGTAATATAGCTGCTGTAATACTGAAATCATGAATTTATTTATATGATGCCTGTTTTTAAATTGTTTTTTAATGATTATAAAATTCAGAGAATACTAAAGGCCTGTAAATAAACCTTTTTTACTATTTAATTAGGAATATGACATTATCAAACAATAATTAGCAACAAAACAATGTTATTTAATTCTATATTTTTTTTATAGTACAATCATATAATATTACGCGGTGTTGACTTGTAAAGGTGTGCTTTGTAGAAAAAACAACAACAATAAATCAAAACTGTTTTACACCATATAATTTTTGTTATTTGAAGTCCGATGTTTCAGAAGAGTCACGCTTAAGCACGAATAGGTCGGCTTGACCGGAGTAATGCCACGGCTTCGGAGAAAACCGGTAGACAAACAATGCTTGCATTCTATTGCTTCTTTCTGCCCTTCCCCCATCCCTCTCTCCACTTTCCCTCCCCTAATCCTCCCTATCCACTTTCTTATCTCCTCATCTTTCATCTCCTCCTTCCCATCACCTTCATCACCCTCAAAGGCGGACACGCACTTACGTCTCTTGAATTATAGGTTTTCATGGACGGTGGTTTCATGTGAAAAATACATACGTATATTTAAGTTAAGAAGATCAATTTTTAACAAATTTCAATGAACTGGGAGGTTTTGTTTCACAACTACTTCTAAGAATATTCCTTTTCTACACAATTAAATACTCCTGAAATTGATCACATGATTGGGCTTTATTAGAATTTGTGCGCTGCTCAACTAATTATCTTTGTAACACAATATTGTTTTCTAAACGTTTACAAAAACATTCTTGTAGAAACAAATCATTTGATAACTACGAGTATTAGAAATACGATTAAGGCGATCTAACATTATGAAATTATTATAAAACGTTACACTATATTGTGCAGAAAATGTAATTAATCAATCAAACAGATTACATGATCCTGCACCGGAATTACAGGTAATTCAAAATATATGTATGTACACACCTACAACTAAAAACAGCGCAAAATATATCATTCATGTATATCACAATATGTTAAAACTCAAACGCAAATATTTCAGAAAAATCTTCACGGCTTTGATGCTGAACTTATCATCATTACATTTTACAAACATGTTGGCAGGCACACAAACAACGACATATGATACTTTTGATCTAGAAAATAGTACTGTTATTGTAGCAGAGCTGCGGGTGAAATCTGAATAAATTTTAATGACAGGGTAAAAAGAAATATGGAAAAATATTCTAATAGGATAAATTCTTGAGTTTGCATATAATCCTCACAACGTGAACACATTATTCATACGCTTAAGTTACGATATTTCCGCATCGATGTACGCTGTATTGGTTAAAGAGTTTTGATAATGCAACTGCTATTATTGTGATTACTTACTCTAAACTAATATGAACCGCCAGAAATTTATCTGTCTGTCGTTTCATTGATAAACGCCTGAATCGATTTAAATAAAATTTTATATGTAAATACTTTAAAGCCTGGGGATGGTCGTAGGGTATTTCTTATCAAAGCACAGGGGCTAGACCGCATTTGGGTGTAAAATTCTTTTGATTGATGTACAATGTCCAAGAATATAATAAAATTAAATGATGGTTCCAAACATATGATGAATTTTTGTTTGGAAACTTCCTTATACATCTCGACAGTGATATCGGAAAAGAGGAAGTTTCTTTTCTTTTCTTTATCAGTGATGTTACTGCCGAGACGAGTGTGAAGTTTGAATAAAGGTAGGTCCTGAGGTATCCTTTTTCTAATTTGGGGATGTTTTGAGGGGCCACATCATTTATATTTTATTATTTATTTATGGATTCTCTCTCGCGTGTATATTTAACGCAGAGATTCTGCCAATGTCAAGTATTTCTAGAGAAAAAACAGTCTATTAAAATATGATCGCCATGTTGGTCGAAAACCGAATATCACATCATTTATAAACAAAACAAACTATTTGTCACCTTGAATTTTTATGTAATAATTGACAGCACAAAGCATTGTCAAATTGAGATTGTATTGTATTATACCCGATATTCAAATTCATGAAACTAACGTTTCATGAATTTGAATATCGGGTAATTAATCCACGTTTTTGTTTAACTGTTTTTTTTTTTTAGATTTTATTCATTATTTTTTGAGGTTAATATGAATGGATTTTATTGTAAACGACTTAATTAACCTTATTTAATTTAATTAGCTTAAGTTACTATACTGTAGTTAAATTTATTTTCAGTTTGTATAGTCTTCGATACAACTGGCAGATGGAAGCTCAGTGGAAACTAACTGAACTTTTTTTTATTATTATTTTTTTGATATTTCATACCTTCTTTATCCATTAGTCCATAGATAATTAAATGATATTCCCCGACTACAGTAGCGATACCGACATGTTTTATTCTGTTAGCAGTGATGATAACAGCTTTACTCGTATTCCTTCACTGTCTGAAAACCTTGAAACTCAGTTTTCTAATGAACCTGGAAATTTCAATATTGTGCATATCAATGCCCAAAATGTAGCTGCTCATTTCCCGGATATGCTGGTGAGTTTTAATAGTAATAACCTACGTGGTATACTAATATCGGAATCATGGTTAAAACCATGCCTTTCTTCCACTTCGTATTTGGGGGTGGGAGAGAGATCGTGGGAGTTCTCTATTATGGGGAATCATTTAATTGATAGTGAGCAGTACAGTACTCAAGTAGTTAAGGATTCTAAACTACGGATAATCATGGCAGGTCCACTACAATAAACGAGTCTCCGCTGCGAATGGACTGGGTATTTTTGTCTATTTCATGCTACTGGTTTATAATTAAATTAGACGCAGTTCACTTAGCTGTATTATTTAGGGACTGGGACCCAGCTGCGGTACCAAATGAAATTATATGGCTTTGCAGTGAACTAGGCCGATATTTTTACAACCATTTATATGTATTATTTCATATTTGGTTAAGCAATAGCCAGTCACGCATAAACAAAATGTGTAAATAGGAAAGTAGTGGATGAAAGTAAAAATCTATATCAGGTTTGTAACAAACATATCAAAAAAGACTGACACACGACTTTAGCCTTAGAGGCCAATTACCAAAATGGGATGAAGTGACCAGAGTATATAATCTCATAATTTTATTAAAAAAAGTGTCAGTGCAGGTAGCGGTACTAGTCAATTACGAATAGTCAATAAGACCACAATTAGAGGTGACAATTAACAATATTTATTATACAATACTAGTTTTCAGAAATGTTATTAAATACATTTATTACGTTTTTAAAAAACGTATGACATGCTCCATAATAAGTAGTTATTAGTGCCACTAATAGCTTGCAATTTTAGTGCTGTCACTTTCCAACATTGGTATCCCCATGGATATTTCCTAATCTATTATAGGGTATAGTATTATAGAGTATAGTATTGTAGGGTTGATTGACTTGCCTGAGGCGGTATTATTTGAAATACCAATTCCTAAGTCATATCATTTAGTTTTCCATGCTTAAATGTAATTAACCCTTTTTTAACACTAAAAAAACTACAAAAAGGTAGCGTTTTCATAATGTGAAAATAACGATTTAAAATAAATAATCACAATAACTAATAGTCTTGTAATATATACGCCGGAAGAGTCCATGTCTGGCAGGTGGCCAGACATAATGGCTTTGGCTGTTTGGCCGCGATTATTTCTACTACATAAATTTTACGCTTCTTAAATGTAAAGACGTGCAAAGTGGATGCTTTTGGTAAGAAAGGGTTGAAGTGATCAAAAAGTAATTTACGGATTTTGCAATACCATCAGTAATGCCGTTTGCCTCTAACTATGGTATAGCATAACTCATAACAATAAATGAACAACTTTTTGATGTACTCTGTACATAAAAAAAACACAAATTCAAAGACCAAGGTACCATCTCGTGATAGTAAAATGAAATGTTTCTTGAGTAACTGTCCCGCTTGTTAAGTGAGACCAAGTTGTTTGCATAATATCAGCAACAGGAGCAGAAGGATCATACCAATTCGGTATTAAGTTTATTGCTGCTTGCCCAATGCATTGCGTAACTAGGTAAATTATGTGATATTTCACTTACCTACCTGATATAGGCCAGCAATTTATTAACCGTTCTCAGGGTGTAACACCACAATATTAAAATTTTACAATGCGTGTAGTACCTAAGCTTTGATTTAATTAAAATCCGCACCCCTGTGGTTTGTTTTTATTTAGTATGTAGTAAAAGGAGCTCAATATTATGTTAAACAGTTTGCAAGTTGGGTACGTTAGGGCGGCTAGGGATATACTCGACTCGTGTAACGGGACAGAGCTTCCGCTGCTATGAACAGCTGACGTAGGTCAAACTCAGATGTTTTGGAATCATTTACCATTAGTGAAAAAACTGCTAGTGAAGGAAATTACCAATTATATTAATGTTTTTAATTACAAATATTTTTTATGGTCTGTTATTGCGTGGCTTAGGTCGTCGTTTTGCGTGTGTGTGCGAGCGTGTGCATGGGCGTATGTATGTTCGCAGGGCCGGCGTGAGTGCATGGGATGATGTGTGTATGTGTTTAACGAACATATAATTTTATCAAACATCATGTTTTCTTAATTCTTGTTTGTAACATGTAGATATCCTTAATTCAACTTTTTCACTAAAGTATTTGACTTCTTTATTACCAACGTTTAAGTGGAAATCACGAAGAAAACCCTTCCCTCCTCAAGTAATCTTCTTCTTTGTCCCTCACTCACTTCGGAGTTCGTCGTATGTTTATCTTTGGAAATCTCGTCCTATGAATATCAGGACAGCCACTAATCCTTACTAATTTAAGGGAAAAGTAAGGGAGTACCTAGACATACAATTATGACGGCCCTGTGTAACATGTCACAAGTAATTAAAAAAAGCTAAATTTAAATATTTATACTTGTAAGTCCTACTCTTTAAATACAGGTTCCAAAAAGCGTTTCAATTACAATTACACTTGTGTACAACCAACGTTATCTGTCGTTTTGTATAATAGCTTTTCACTTTATCTCCGAGCACAAAGGATATCGATAACCAAGAGTAAGTTCAATGCCTTTATCTGCCGCAAACCATTGCGAAACGGGCCTTTATCCCTTTTACTGGCAGACAATTGAAGCACCTAGGTATTATTTAGTCTAAGATTGTAACAATATATATCTACTATATTTGCATATCGCGTTGTGCAGTTTCCTTTCACTTAAATCGATATTGCTTCAGTACCAAGAACATCTTCTCATTACAAAGACAATTTTAACTTAGGTACGCATTTATAATTCTGTTTAGTTTGTGTACAATGTCCTATATCTGAAAAGCGGGAGTTTATCGGTGCATCCAGAATATCTATCCCGTTGCAAAAGCCCGTCGAAACAATACAAGACTAAAGCGTTTTAAGGGATCATTAATATAAAGCCATCCATTTAGAGAAGATAAGCTGACTTCTGTAGAAAGTACCGATTCTATATCGCGAAAATCGATAAGTATACAAATTCCAAAGATTAATTATTGGGTCGCAGGCGCAACTCGATCGGAGTATTACCACGGCCTCACAGAAAACCGACTGTCAAACAATGCTTACCGGGTAACGTACAGGTTACCGTAGGCCTAACTCCGTCTCTACTCTTTCCGCTGATCCGTTGTCCCCATTCCTCTCAAAGGCGGTCAGCGCACTTGCGACTTTTGAGTTGCAGCTGTCCATGGGTGGCAGTTGTCACTTACCATCAAGTGACCCGTCTGTTCGTCTGTCAACCAATTTCATAATAGAAAAACCTCAACTAAGTGCAGTAGGTAAAGTTGGGCTATGTTTTCCGAGTGTTTGTGTGTATGTATGATGATTTTTTTTACCACCCCTTACAACCGAAACTGTTCTATGAATTTTAATATGTATCATTTGAGTTGTCCGTAGTAGGAGTGACATAAGGTATAATTTTTTGAAATCTTCAGCAAAAACAAGAATAATTTAATAACGCACATTTACTATTTAAATCATTTTCTTGTTGGATTTCTTTTTATATTTGCATTTTCTTTTAGGAGACTTTAAAAAACTCGGATATACGTGTCGATCCAGTTTAGTGTCGTTTTACGAAATTCAGATGAGAGTCACGCGCGTGCTCTTCGGTAACAGAGCATTCGGTGTCCTTAATACGGCTGGTAAATGTCGGCTGGCTTTTCGCCAAACACCCCGATAATTCACCATCGATGTGCTGCATGCAAATTTAAAGCCTAAGCCTTACTTTTCATTTAAAATCGAGCAAATTCACTCTGTGCCAGCTTTCCGAGTAGGTGATACATTTTCATAGTCCGTTTTCTTCTATAAACTTTGAATTCGAACTTGTTTCGTTTTTGTTTTCTTTTGAAAAACTATCACTAAATAAAAAAGGACACAAGGACAGTTACTTTCTTTTGTCTTTCAGCTCTACACTTATTACCCTACAAGTGCACTTGTCATTATTATAATTTGGTACCATAGAACTCTTTTAATACTGGAGGCAGGTGGCCTAAACAAAGTCCTCAAGTTAGTCTATAACTTTCTGCAATTCTAATTTCAATAAACTTCCACGATTCGGTATAAATATGATTTGTATTTTTCACAAAACTCAATTTGTGTGGAGCTGCTGTCAATTACTGCGGCGTTGCGGACATCTTACTTCATAAAATGTTTATAGATCGAAGGCTGTGTTTTGACATAAAAAGTCATAAGTACGTAATATTATAACTCTAGAAATTTAGTTTATTGAAATACTGCAGATATAAAGCATTACTCCATAATATACGTATGTACTCGTAGTAGTAAATATATACATGTACATACATATTACTTAATGAGAAACTTCTATGTCATTGTGTATTTATACCAATTAATCTTCAAATATATAAGAACAGCACACAATACTGCGGGAATGTCTGCATAAAAACTATAAAACTGCTGAGTATGTAAATGTTGGCCCCTTCTACTGTGTTTCTTTAAAGATGAAAACACATTAAAAATGCGGGCTTAGGTGTTAAACTTCAAGCTTTATCATTTGTGTGTTTTAAATTTAGAATTTCAATAACATGCTTGTGTTCGATCATCTGAAATTATTTGATCTCAAAGTCCATTTTTTAATTAGACAACATGACGACCTACATAATCCATAGCCCTAACCATGACACAATGTCAAAAGGTTTCCTCACCAGTTCAAAACTAGCGTGAAATACACTTCACTTTTGACGTTCCGGGAGTGCAATTTCATTAGTCGCAAAGAGCTCCGTCGCATCAGGCGTGAAGTTGTCATTCATTAGTGTGAAGTTATATGACCCAAGCAGACAGCCTGCATCTGCACTGAACTGAATTACCCTTTGAGATCAGCTCAGTGTAATTCGAAATGTTCCTTCTGGATATATGGGCTGCGGTCTTTATTAGTTTATATTCGAGCATCGGCATTTTCTCGAGCTACTACATATGTACTCGTAAATTATGACTATAGCACATTGAAGAAACGCCCTGTACTTACTTACTACTACTTTGGTCCCTACCAAAGTAGTACTAAGCAAGAACAGTACAGGTTGGGCCTCCGGTATCCTCACTCACTCAGTAACACAATGCAAGTTGTTGTTTAACAGTCGATTTTCTGTGAGGTCGTGGTAATACTCCGATCGAGCCAGCCCATACGTACCCAAACATGGCTCTGTCACGTTAAATGGCCACGATACATGCAATTAATGGATGCAAAGTACATCCTTACCTAGAATAATAAATCTGAAAATATCCTTAATCTGCCTACCCAATTACATGTTTTCGACTCAATTTTAAATAGTAAATATTTAATACCTCATAGTACTTACTATTCTAATAATATAATAATCACGTACTTATAACGCAATTAAATATTATAATATTAAAATTGGCCAAGTTTGTGAGCATTTCACGTCAGTGGAAGTCGTCACAAACGAGATTAGTAGACTCTGTCATTTTGAAAATTTTAAATACTTTTTTTATTATAAAATGTGCTTTTATCTAACGCTGATACTTCGGTGTAATGATTACTAAGCTGGAAAATAAGCTGTTTTTTTTTTGTTTATGTACCATGCACAAGTAAAATGTATCGATGATTTATATATACACTTTTGCAGTCACTATTATATTGTAGGTATGAATCAATTAAATTGTTGCTTGTCGTAGAGAATACAGTTTTTCTTTATTGACGTGGCAGTAAAAAGGCTAACATTGACAAGACAATCACCTAATCAGTAGTAAAATAGTTAAATAATTTTTTGCCTCTCTAAACTGGGGTAGACAAGTAATTTTTTTTTTATATTGATATCTAACAATGAATTCTTACTTTAAAAGAAATAAATATAAAACGAAAACAAAATCCACATGTTTGCCTTTCATTGCGGTCTAGTTACTCCATGCCTATCACCCGCTCATACAAGTTACGTACACGGTTATATTAATAGTTTTAAGGGCTGTCATTGCGGTGTGGCGGCAAATTAGTTTACAAAGTCTTCATTCATTACTACCAAGTTGTGTGGTTTAACTTTGACAAGCGTATTCCGTATGACTCGAGTTGTACAAATTGTAATGTATTACGGTTTAGACGTCTGGGAGTGAAGGCAGGCGAGCGACGTGGCGCTCAGTAATTGTTGCTACTAGTTAAACAGCTTTCCCTTCTAAATACCTACGAGTTATGACTGTTGTAGTTGAAAGCGCTGAGAATTGAATGACCAAACTTACATAAATACTGAGTTCGAGTTAGTGAATTGCGGTCTGAATTTGACACATTTTGGAATTATGGACGAAGTACTCAGATAACAAAATTAAATACTAAAGGGACTTCGCATGGCTCGAGTTCAATATGTTTGTCTGAATTAACTAGATGCGACTAATAAACTTAGGCTAATCCAAGAGAGTAATCAATTCTATTAATTATTCTTATTAGATTAATTAGTATTATACTAAAAAGAGCACAAGAAAAAATTACGTAGTGATGGAAATTTAAGTTGGTTCAGGCATAGTGGAAGAAGAAAACTAGAATGAATGACAAAAAAGTGTACACAACAACAGGTGTAAGGCGAACAGAGTGGATAGGCCTAGAGCTGAGGGACTATTCATAAGTACAAGACATTAGCAGACTTGTATTAGATGAGGCAGCTCGCGAGGTATGCTACCTTGTCTGTGTCTAACCCAAGGGGAAAAGTGTTAGCGTGCGTATGTATAATTAAAGCTCAAATTATAACTGTTGTATGTATAATTGTGTCTACGTCGTGTATTATTTACACGAAGATTGGATTATGTGTGGGGGATTCTGTTTTAGTGTATTTGTGGGATGACGTTAACATTGATTTATGGGAGTACAGACAATATTAAGGCCAGGCATGACTAACTTTTATTACATAAAGGGTGATTTATCACTTCACATATTGTAGGTATGTGATCGACTCTGTCCTCGGTAGCACTTAGCGTATCAAAAACATGCAAACCACTGAGTTTGTATTTAGTGAAGTGATTATTAAATGAGTTCTTTGAACACATGGTAATAAAGTTGAAAATATATGTATATTTTTGGAATTTCTGAACAGTTTAGAAATTTAAAAATCTAAATCCAGATTTTTTTTTGAACAATTTAAAAAAACTTAATCCAAACCCAAAAATAAATGAATTTGTTATCCGTGATCCTTGTTTCCTTTTGTAAACTAAAATAAGATTCTATGCAAACTAAAAAATCTTTAACGCATATATATTCTTTAGGGTGTGTAGTTGTGTACCCTGTAAAAATCAATTACAGCTGTATTATACATGTGTATATTGTAAAGCATTTTCTCATGGTGTACCATGATTTTTAAGCGTTAGATCCATGCGTAGGCACGTATGTGCTGGCTCGACCAGAGTATTACCACGGCCCCAAAGAAAACCGGTTAATAACCTATTTACGCACAAATAAAACTTCACGTTAGAACTAGTAACGTCATTAGGAAAACTATTTCTTCATAGAAAAAAAGGCGGCCATTAAATGGGGCCACTGGGATCATGAAGCGTGAAATATCAAAAATGTTGAAAGTATTTCCATTTTTCAGTTCTTCTATAAATTTATCAAGACGCTTTGCACATTACCACAAGTAGAAACTATTGGCTCATATACAGGCTCTGTTTTAAGCCATTGGGGTAGCTCTTAATTAAACCTTCGCCTTTTAGTTTCCGCAAGCGTTTTATCATCACTAATATCCCAAGGATCTTCATCCTGATGTATGAATATTTCAACTCTGCCTGGTATGGCGCGCGTAAAAACATTGCCTTATATATTGTCTTCATCGCCTTCTTCTTCATCGATAAGGACACTTGATTCTGGAGGAAGTGCTACTTAGTCTATCTCTGTTACGTTGTCTTCTTCGAGCATTACATCGTCAAGTGCTTCTTGTAGCCCGAGGTACTCATTGTGACTGTCATACACTCTTTTAGCCATCGTTCATTGCAAAAATATCTGCAATCAAAAAAATCGAAGAATTAACCTTTAATACGTCCAACGTTCTCAAATGAGGACGACGCTATAAAACTATTCCTAATATAATCAATGTTCAAGTATTTCAGTAGAATCATATTTTATTTTATTATATATACTATAATCATATAGTTTATGTCAACAACACGTAAAGCACTATGATAGAAAACAAAACATTCTGACAAATAAACTCATTATTATTATATAATATATTATTATTCTCTTTATTCAAATAATTAAACATATAAATTACATTTTTAAATATAAAATAAAAACAAAATATATTTAAAAATATAAAAACAATTACAATGAGTTTTATATCATTTATCGTAAATGCCTAGACTGTATAACATAAGAATACAATTTAATAGATGCCTTTTTATTAATATAATATCTATAAAACACTCATTAGTCAATCTAAAATTATGCAATTATGTTGCTCATTTTTGTCACCTACACAAATGTTTGTGTTATTATTGAAGTGTTATTATCTTTATTCTTCTTAATACATACATATAAATGACATTTTCAAATATACAGTATAAATACAAAATACATTTAAGAATATAAAAAAATAGTAGACCCCCGACATCGGGTACAGGGACCGGTGGTTAGGGCTCCAGAGACAGGAACCTCCTCACAATACGTGCCGTGTCAAGGAGAACTGCCTTCTGCATCAGACCCTTGATCCAACCATCTAACGAGAGCCTCTTAAGATGTTGGTCGAGGCTCTTAGCTATTAATCCGTGAGCAGATATGACTATCGGAACAATGATAGCCGAATCGATATTCCATATATCGACAATCTCCTGAGACAAATCCAAATATTTTAATTGTTTATCTTTTTCAACTTTCACGAGATTATCATCATGAGGATATCGCTAATCATTGCGCAGTGCTCTAATCGATCTATTACGACTAAATCAGGCTTATTGGCAATAATAGTCCTATCAGTGATGATAGATCAATCCCAATACAATGTAGCACGACCATTTTCGAGAACTGGATCGGGCATATACCTGTAATATGGCACCTCTAAATCCACAAGATTGTATTTAAAGGCAAGTTGTTGATGTACTATTCTGGCCACTTGTTTATATCTATGCAAATACTCATCGTTTGCAAGACGAGAACAACCAGAAATAATATGCCTGATAGATTCACCGGGACGGTGGCATGCCCGACATATGTCGACCGTACCGTCTTTCAGAATAAATTTCCGATAGTTATTCGTCATAACAACTTCATCCATAATTGCAAAGACAAAACCTTCAGTTTCTCCAAAAAGATCACCACACCGTAGCCAGAATGTAGAAGCTTTTACGTCTACATCAGGCCCATTTAGGGCCCGATAGAACCGACCATGGAGCTCTTTGCCCTTCCATACCTCCGTGCGATCATTAGTACTGAGTACTACAGGTTTGCACCAGTTCTCTTTAGCCAGACCGAGCGGAGTAAGTCCTTTTTCCACTGCTACAACATTACGATGCACTTCTACATCGATATGAAGAAAATATTCTCTAAGGTTGTATATCTCGTGATTTTGTAGGGTCTTAATGTTTAAAAGACCACGACCTCCAAAATTTCGCGGGATATACAATCTCATTACCGATGACCGCGGATGGTGCATTCGAAATGCAGTCATCAGTGTACGAACTCTCCTATCAATAGCATCTAGTTCAGTCTGAGTCCATCTGAGTATACCAAAGGAATACGTGAGAACTGGTATAACCCAACTATTGCAAGCGCGTATCTTGTTACCGCCTGACAAAAAGCTTTTAAGTACTTCTTTCAGACGGCCAAAAAATCGGTCCCGCAATGCCTGTTTTAAACTAGACTCAGGTATTCCCAATGACTGTGATATACCCAGATACTTGTAGGCTTCAGCAGCAGAAAGAGATCTAAGTTTAGTTGAATCTGAAAGTTCAACTCCTTCAGATTCTACTACTACGCCTTTCTTTACGTGCATGACTGCACACTTGTCTACACCAAATTCCATCTTGATAGAGTTGCTAAAGTTTTCAGTCACCTTAAGTAACGCTGTCAGTTGCAATTTACTGGGGGCAAATAGTTTCAAATCATTCATATATAGAAAGTGAGATATAACTTGATCATCTTTCCGCAACTTAAAGCCTAGCCCTGAACCCTCTAACAGAGGGCTGAGAGGATTTAAAGCTAGACAGAACCACAAGGGACTCAGACTATCCCCTTGAAATATGCCTCGCTCGATCTCTAAAGGTACATCGTTAGCTATAATCTGCCGACATCCTGGATAACGAAGAACCGTTCTCCATTGCCCCATACATGACTTCAAGAAAGTGCATAGAGTTGTATCAATTTTATACAAGTCCAGCACCCTTAAAAGCCATGTATGTGGAACCGAGTCATAGGCCTTCTTGTAATCTATCCAACATGTCTCCAGATTCTTGCGATTACGACGTACTTGTTGGCTAATGGCCATATCCATGATAAGGAGCTCTTTGGTGCCACGAGTCCCACTCCTACATCCATTCTGAAAAACAGAAATGATCGAATTTTTATTTAAATGAGACGTAATTTTTATTTTTGTTTGTCGGAAACTGCTCCTGTCTTTTTCCGCTGCTTGACTCAGGTGGTCAAAGAGTCGAGTTGTCTCGGAGTCTCCGGAATGGGAGCAATAGAGGCACACGTAAATCCGGCTCGTAGAGCCCAAATCCCAAAAAAGGATGGAAAAGGATATGTCTTCTAGGCAGTGCAGACGGCGACAACAAACATCCGCCCTGACGAAGAGGCACACTCGAGCCCTAGCGAGGAAGCACTCCTCGAGCTCGAGGTATGCCGTGTCGGCAGGGCGGCGTATTTGTCTCCGTAAGAAAAAGCATGGCCGGCCGAGCCGTCTCGAGGTGTTGGTGTACGGCGCCAAGGTTTGCATGGAGTCCACGTATGTTAGTGAACTCCACCTCAAAAAGCGGGTTGGTGGGAGAAGAGGATGCCGCTGTAAGACCACTATTCTTTTTTTGTGCTGCCATGATAGAAGAGGAAGGGGGCGTAAAAGGCGTGATAGTCATCGTGGCAATGTAAACTGAGACTAAAAATGCGGTGTCATCATGTATCGGTGAAGCATGACGGTGACCGAACCGTCGGACGGAAGGGCCCCCGTACCCTCCCGGAAGTGGTCGCCGGGTCCCACCATCCGGTCACCAACGGGCACGACGTGCCACTCCGTGGATTATGCGCGACCTGACGGGGCAGCCTCCCAGGGTGGTTAGCCGTGGTTGGGCCCCTCTCTATGCCGCGGGCGGCCCGCGGCACCACCGTTTCTACGGGTCTCCCTGGCCGACGGTTCGATCCACGCCACCCTCACAATGACTCTACAACACTCCACTGCTCACACACATACCACGATAACTGTCACCCCTGCATCGTTGGGCCTCCGGTCTCTTACTCACCAGCGAAAGGCGACACCACGAATGTTGTCACTCTAGGCTGGTATTCTGTGACAGGGTAGTACTGCCCTGGTCGAGCCGGCCCATTCCTGCTGAATAAGTCAGCGTGACTCTACTACCTACTAAAAAAGGGACGTTGATGTTTAAGCGACAAGACTGAAACATCGGGACTGAAATGAAGCTCAAAATTTAACCGTTCTTTTTTTGTTAAAAGGATCACCTTCAAAAGGTTCCCGATGTGACTCACGTTCGATTGTTCAATTCATTTGCTTCGGAAGCTAATGAAACGGCGGGAGAGTACATATAAAAGAATTTAATGAAAAAATAATTTCTTCAGTTACACTTTCATTTCAAGTTTTAGTAACTGGTTTATGTTTCTTGAATTGCATTGTTACTCAATAGATTAATCTTTATTTGTGAAGTTTTAATAGTCTGATCTTAGGATCGAAGACATGCAACAAATCAAAGATCATAAAGATCGTACTACCCACACTTGATTTATAAATGGTGTAACTAACTCGATTTTGCTTTGTATCTCAAAATTACGTCGCTATCGGAAAAATAACAACAGTGGTAGAGCCATGCTTATAATACCGGTCGGCGCGATACCACGGTTTGCCAACGCCTGCGTTGCATTTCTCCGAAATTAGTGAGGTTTCCGGAAGCCCCTTTTCACATCTGCTCTTCTCCCTCTCTTCTTTCCTCTCCCCTCCTCCCTCAAAGGCGGGCAGCGCACTTACAAATCTCGAGTTGCAGGTGTCCATGGACGGCGGTAGACACTTATCATCAGGGGAGACTCTGTCCCCCTATAATATAAAAAAAATAAAATAAAAAAATAAGTCTTTCTACTATCATAAATGCGATAGTTTTGATGGATGGATAGATGTGGATGAAATTTAGCACAGGGATAGATTATATGATTTGGATCTTTATCTCCAAAAAATGTAACGATCAAAATTTCCACACAAACGAAGTAGCGGGCTACAGCTAGTTTTGCAATAAATTGTGTAAAAAATGTAACAGTTATATCGTTAATCTCTCATGAAAGAACACAGTGTTCTAAAATTTTGCTCTCCTTACGTCACGAGTACTCTAAACGAAAAGGATAGGCTCAACAAAAGTCAGTAGTCAGTTCTAACAGTCAGGCGGACTATGTAAACGTAAGGCTTAATTCCGACTTAATCATTAAAAGTTTGATAGAGGGTATGAACTTCCCGGTAATGCTCAGTTCAAGTTACTATGTGACGTAGTAATTAAGCGTTAGTTTATAAGAATATAGGTTGGGATTATATGTATATTTAGGAGGAAGAGTCATCAATAAACGTAATGTATGACAATCAACATCTCTTTGATTCACCTAAGTACCGTCCTCACATTCGGTTCGGTGTCAAATTTCGGGCTCAGTTAATCGCTTAGTGACATAATGGTACAAAATGTTAGATTGGGTTCTTGTTCCGATAAAGTTATAAGTTTAATGCATAATTTGAAAATGGGAAAAAACACAGAGAATCAAAAGAAGCTTGCTTGCTTGAATTCACATCCACGAAATAGTCTTGTACCTCCAACATTACACATAAGTAATCCAGAGTCCAAGGCAAACTGGTATCTAACTAGCATTATTAATTTGTTTGTCAGCATGGTAATCAAGGAGCGTTCTAATACATTACTGTACCCATTGTGTACCTTTAGAATGACGTTCTTATTACATTATACACAATCATTATACGATCTTCGATCATTTGTGATCATTTAGTTGCTTACAGGTTGATAATAAACGAACATTTACTTAAGTTGTTACAATTATTTGCTGTTAACGTTAAACAATATTCAAAATAATCAATATTAAATGCTTCATACAAAGTAAGAAGAATGAATGAATAGAAGGCTTGTATAAAAAGTGTAATGACATTTAAAAAACCTCGTAATGGTATTAAAGGATCTGGTGCTGTTGTGTCTGTTTACCCCGAATTGAAAAACGCATGAACTTTAGTATGTATGCATGAAATATATTTAGTTATTGAGGATACAGAGTAAACTCTAACAACGTATTTCTCGGTGGAGTAGAATAGGGCCACCCTATATCTTACCGGGTGTCTTAAAAGGCGTCTAAGAGATCGGAGTGTTACATACACAGCAGACAACATTACAGTCATTCACCGCCGGGATAACGGTAATAAGCTTGCCCCTATAACGTAAGAGGGCATATATTAATGTTGCCAAAAAGTGTGTGTTTAAGACGCTTCTGCTTTCCCCTCTGAGGGTATAGCTGTAAGTGTGTGTGGCTAAATTAGGTGTTTTGTCTACTTATTTCATAATGAATTTCTTATTAAATGTGTTGTTGTATATTAATTGTGTGTTCATTGTCTGTGATCGATGTAATTAGGTATCGAATAATGCTATCAATTAGAACTCGTACGTTGAGATTTAAAGTGATGCGTGAATTTGGGATATGAAATTCTACTATATTAGCAGCCCAGATGTGTAAATGTATGTTTGTGTGCTTGCTTGCTTGAATTCACATACACGAAGTAGTCTTGTACCTCCAACATTACACGTAAGTAACCCACAGTCCAAGATGGAAACTGACTGTTATCAGTTAAACTTGCTGGTGATCTTTCATGCTATTTTTCTCTTCTATAAAAGACAACTCAAGCATAAGGAATAATTCCTCTGCCACGGGGAGCCTTACGGACACATTACCCAGACTCGGGACAACTATTTGTGGATCACACAACTTTTTGTAACGTGTGGGTATCGAACATACGATCGTTTGACTAATAGATGATATTTGAAATACAATAAGTGAAAATTTAAAGTTCTTAAGCCAAGTGAGTCAGTCAGTCTTTAAAATGCAGTATTTTTTTTATTTTTGGTTTATTTATCATAGATAAACTCTGAGTACTTACTGTTACGTTCAAATAAACGCAAATCCTTATTCGGTTATGTAATGCACTTTCTTTACTATTCTGTTAGTTTTGGTATTACATTTTTGTATTATTCCATATTTGTACGTGCACCGCGCAAATTGAAAGCCGTATAGGATTTATAAGGCATTAATCATTTAATATCAGTTTCGCAAACGAGTTAAAGCGCTTGCTCGATTCGTTGTTGCAAGGCTCGCGTCACAATATGATTATTGCTTGCTATTGTCTACTATGAATGGAACCGTCTGTACTATACTCAGCTTTATTAATTGTATTGTGTGCAAATAAATAATATTTCTTAGTTTCTTTATTATGAATTTTATGGGATATTCGTAGGGAGATATTTCCAGACCAGACCATAAGGAATACAACATTTAGGTAGTCTTGTTTTGTGTTATTTATTAAGTAAGTGTGATCACTTGCTGGTACGAGAAGCTCTTAGTACAGTTTGAAATGGTTTATGAAGAAAAAAAAAAAACATTTTGTAACACCCCAACGGTTATTACATCTCATAAACATTCGGCTGCAGATCACGTTGTGTCAAGAAATTACTTCAATTTAATTTCAGAAGGTTTATACGACGGAAAACATATTTAACAGTAGAGAAATTAATCAAACCAGACTGAATCAAAACATTTTCTGTGTTGACAGTTGTTAATGTATAAAACATACATAATCGCTAGATCTGCTATGCACTTTAAAAAGGGATGCCTTAATTGAGACCTCATTTAATGTTGCAGAGCGCCCTCATTTGTTGGCTGTGAGTGATTAGGCCTATGGATTCAGACACCCTCATCGTTGGGCGGGTGTCTGAATCGGCTCTTTGTTACCACTTACCTCCTGGCTACTTGCCTAGGAGCTCCTTGTGTTTCTCCGCATCATTGCCACTGTAGAGATCCTGTTGACAGACTCAGACATATAGCCTTTCTTGCAGAAGAAGAAGAAATAGGGTGCGAGTGCGAGTGCTCGTTCCATTTATAAGAAACTAGCTGAATGACTGGTGGCCTTTTATAAGAAACTAGCTGAATGACTAGTGACTTGTGGCGGATAAGCATTGCCATTCAACGAGATAATGCTACCAGCCTCCTGGGAACGCGACCAGTAGGCGAACCTATTTTAACTGTATTATGTTTTTCTATTTGGGTTGTAGTCAAATATAAATATTCCTTGATTCTTTTTAATTGTATTGGGAGTAAGATAGTAAGATTACAAATTATAAATTCGCCAATAGTCTTTTAAGGAAGGGATACATAATTATGTGACTACATAAGTTGTTTGTTTTCTATATTTATTCTTTTAAGGTAACACAAATATTTAAAATGTAATCATCCAACGGACTTATTACGTACAATTTTAAATTAGTTTAAACATTGGCCACTCGAGTTATAGAAATTAATGGCATAATAATTACAAATTTTATGTAGGCAAACAGCAGTTGTTGATATCGTAAACAGAATGATCTGAAACGGAAAACGGAAATTTACAGGTCAACGAATTTCTAGTTATGAACACTGATGTATCCTGAATTACAAGCTATCATTGTATAACTAGGATAATTAATGCTGGTAAATCCCTCATTATATTCGGGGTTATTATGCCCACACGTTAAACTTGGTTTGGTTGAATTATACTATTTTATCAATTGATTCAGAAATTCAATGATTATCTTAATCCTGTCGAAGACATAGATATTTTTACCGTCTTTTTTGTTAGCAATAGTAATAGTAAGTCGGGACTAACTAGCGGTGTGGAGGCTTTTATCATCTACATGTACCTACATACATATTTGCCAACAGTTTGTGATAAATGAATTTGTTTAGTCTTACGATCAATTTGATAAAAAAAAAAGGAGATGAAGTAGATTATGTTTTCAAGTATACTGTTGAAGTAGGTTAAGACTAAGGACTGATTATTTACGAATGCTTCGTGAAGAAGCAATTCCAAACTGCTTTTAATGATGAAATAGGATTCACCTCATATATGTATTACATTTTTTTAATTTCAAGTTCCTATATTAATTGTAATTTGTGTATAAAACAACTTAACAATCGTCACACACAATCGTCTTGGGCAGTCGTTCTTCAAGTCGTCGTGTAGGTCGGTTTCAAACATTTGCAATTACAAAATCACACTCAATCTCACGCTCCTTTGTTGTACCCTTTAAATGGTCGATTACTTTGGTTAATTTTTTGCGTCAATTATCTTAACTTTAACATTTTCTAACGATCAGTTTCAATCGGCAGATTCAAGCGAGACGTATGGCTTACCTTAGTGTATGAAGCGTAAGGGTTTCCGATAGAATATATTCTGGGATCAGTCATGTATCTAACTCTGGGAGTATTAACTTTAAGTGCAACGGCCGGATACGCTAGAGGCGTATCCGACCGTTGCACTTACACTTAGACAATAATCACATATTAACTAAACAAATTTACATCTTATAACATAAAGGTACCCATGTAAATTATAGGTACACTTACTATGTAACCTGGTCACTTATATATTTTTAAAGGTAAATTAATTCATGAAATTTGAAATTATTATAGCTTATCTGCAGAAAAAAATGCATAAACCTAAACTTTTTAGTCTATTTTTCTGTTGTTCTAGTGGTTAGTGACCCTGAATAGTAAAACAGAATTCAGAGGTTCGATTGCTACACAGGATGAAAATTTGTGTGATCCATAAATAGTTATCATAGATCCGTAAGTTCTTGGAGTTTGTCGTTTAAATGTTCATAAAGTCTCAGTTTGTCTTCCTAATGTGATTATTGTCTTTTTGATCAAAAAGAAAATGGATCAATGAAACAAACACACAAAACTCACTGAATAATGGTCTAAAATCTAGTACCAATTTCTACTCTCCACAACCAGGTAATCTTATCCGCCCCATATTCTCTATAACTATAAAGTCTATGGTCGGAGCACTTCTATAATGTGGTGTTTGGATGCCAATCACGTAGCTAAAGGGGTTAGGCCTGCGAATTTATCAAATTCTGCTAATATCCTAACCTACTATGTTAACAACAGCTAAATATATACAACGCCTACTTCCCTGGGCTCATCACTTCATTAAAAATAAATACACCTGGATACAGTTTAAGAAAAATCTAATTATTTATTACGTTTGATACGTTTGATACTAATTATTTAAGTTATACAATTAAAAAAAATTCATCATCATCATCATTCGAACATTTTAGTTTATCAGTTAACAAGCTTTATTAAAGAAGTGTGATTGTTTTACATTTGTTTATTGTATATAATATTTCATACTAGCTGTACCCGCGACTTCGTTCGCTTTATGTAGGAAAGTCATAATATATCGCCTCTAATAAGTCAGGTAAAAGTTGAATGGGAAAATCCTCCAGACATGTAATTACCTTGAGTCTGAAAAAAATATTGGTATGTTTGTGTCCACGAGAATCGCGACATTTTATATCCATTCTTATTAAAAAACAAAAGAAATGACGAATTTATTTTTAAACTGCATGGAAACCAATTGAAGGCAGTTATCTATTTTTTTAAAGTCAGTAGCTATTGATGATGTGTAAATTTGGCTCGATCCCAAATAAAAGTATTATATGTAAATATATCAAAACCATTTTGATAATGTTATAAAAACATGTAATAAATGCATAGTTATCTAGAACAGTTAAACAAAGACTGAATCACAAACTTTCGCTTTTTTTCGCTGATGACTCTATGTACATACATATGTATATTATCTCTATGTAATTCTCACTATCAATAGGATTCAAATGATACCCCATATCCAAGTCTTCTAGGCTGTAGGGCGTGACAATGAACCATCATGCGTATATATGTATCTAAAATCGTAACCCTCCTTTTTACACAGTTAGGTAAAAACCCGACTGTAACAAATAATGAGAATTAATATTTTACAAAATAAGCGTCATAGTCATCTGAAACTTAAAAGACTAAAAGTTTACTATTTACCCATTACTTTGAAACGTGAATAACGTTACAAAATTAAATAATCTCTCTAAAATTGTTTTCTAGCAAAAGTATTGAACTAGGATTTTTTTACAATACCTACAACCTACATTGACTTGGCACAAATTGACTTTGCATTTTCGTGTTAATTTATGTATATAAAAGTTTTAGCGTGTGCAAATCGTCAAATAGTTTTATTTTTCATGTAAAACTGTTGTTCATGTATGTAAATAATTGTATTCTTATGATTAAATAAAGTTGTATCGAAGTCCAAATTGTCTGTAACGCGACATTTATCATTCATATAGTTTACAGAATTAAGGTTAGTATGTACAAGTACCTTACAACTATAGGTTTTAATTCTCTTTTTGTAAATAATATCTCGAATATAATATCTGACACTGCAAGTAATA
Source organism: Tyria jacobaeae (assembly GCA_947561695.1). Classification (NCBI taxonomy): domain Eukaryota; kingdom Metazoa; phylum Arthropoda; class Insecta; order Lepidoptera; family Erebidae; genus Tyria; species Tyria jacobaeae. The sequence goes on from OX387221.1 coordinate 8,118,286, forward strand.
CAGTTTAACGAAATATACATATAAAACAGAATCTCCTTGTCAATTTTCTCTAATTATTCAAAGTACTTTATTAATCCAATTTTGTAATATACATACATGACGAGTATTCAGTAATATATCATAATTGTCATCAATTAAGTTTGTCTTGGAATCCCCGACGCATTTAATCTGTCGTAAATTGGAGCAATTGAATAGTAGTCCGATGTTTCAGAGATTACACAGACAAGGCGAATATATTATATAAGTGAACGTAGTGATAGTGAATCAACCAAACTCACCACAATTGCTTCTAAATTGCACAAATGCAGTATCAGTTTGCACACAAATTTGGTGAATAAAAAAAAAATATATTTTGTTAATTTACTTAATATATTTTGTTTCTGACAAGAAAAACTGTGAACAAATAAAGAGTTACCATTATTAGTTTAGTTTACGTTTCGTCCATATCATATCCATTGCTTTGTAATGGTCTAGAGAAGATGGAGAGACCAACCAGTCCAAAATGTAAGTGTGTATGATCAATATTTATCAAATAAAAAAAAGAAGTACTCAAGTGTGTATGTTAGGGATGCTCGAGTAATACTGAACCCCACGAGGGATCTTCATCGCGGGGTGATACGAATCCTTATAATACCAATTTGCATTTGAATTTATTTGTCTTGATCTAAAGAAAAAATATTTAAGGAAATAATGGTAATAATTTTTACTAACAGCTAATCTGATAAACCATTCTTTTCCCAAAGCATTTGATGTGCACACTGCCTTACAGATATTCGCATGAGCTGTTTTATACATTTTACGGTTCCTGGAAGTCCGTGACAACGTTCGATCAGTGTAATGTTTACTTGAATAATATCGGAGTCTGTCGCACTCGTTTGCGAGGTTAGGCCCTATAATATATTTTCATCATGTTCTATTTATTCATTGCCTGTCGATATTGATTCTGTATATGCTTGCCTTCAAATGTTAACAACGTATTCCGAAGAGTCCATATTAAAATATACCGCTTTTTAAATATATTTACATAACGTTTTTCTCGTTCATTTTTATATATGTACATACGAGTTTAAATTTTAGCTTGGTGAGGTTTTTCTTTATTTTTACGGGCTCTTTTACAAAAACCTTTTTTTTTTAATTCAAATTACTTTATATAGACCGATTACAATAGAATATGAGTAGGTACAATGATTATTGTGATATTATGACTTAGCTTCTCCTTTATCCGTCTTTCGGCATGCAATACTTATAGATTTAGGAGTAAAACATAAATACTCGCAGATAAAATATATTATGTCCGCCTTTTGTAACAGAAATTTCTAACCATATTTTTAAAAGTAATGAAATGAGTAATTTCTATCAAGCCTTTGGGTAGATGGTTACAGGCTCGTGGCGCCATGCAGAAGATACTTCGATAAATCAAACCACTTTTATGCTCAGGACAACACGTTTTGAGATTGTGACGCTTCCTTTTATAATTTATTATTATTAAACATGTTTATATAAGCTCTAAAAAAAAATTATTAATTTATATACATATATACAGACAGGGTATGGTTAGTATTTTAAAACTCTTGTAATATGGTTTACAGGTGAGGCAATGATCCGTGGGTGTTTACAAACTACAAAAAGGGTTAGTGTGTAGTTTCTGCAACATACCATAAGGATTTTTTTCAATTTAATTTAACGCTTATTTTAATTTCTATTTAGGAAATATTAATTAATTAATCCAACACACACAACAGCAATTGTAATGAACACTTGAAGTAAACACCTAAAAACTATATGAAGATCTGTTAGGTGAGTTTTAAGTAAATCGCTACTAACTAATAATAATAATACTTATAATGTGCCTTTATAAATAAATAGGCAACACTAATTGTTAACGTCATATATTTTTCGTGGAATAATTTATTATATTGAATTCTCAATAAATTAACAAAAAGAACATAAAATTCACGTCATACATTTTGGAATTAATATATATATGTATATACATACTACAATACACCACAGTTAATGTCCATATTACCTGTTGATGAAGTTGTGGAGAGTGAAGCTATATCTGTAAGTACCCAATACAATGAGAGACTAAGGAGTGCTTCGGAAGATACGATTCTGGAATATAGATCTATGAATCATCAGATTAGGCCACGTTTATCCCATTTGCCTATGAATAAAAAAAATATAGCGCTAATGTGTGCCCTGGATTTGCTGTTGTCTAACTACTTGGATAACATTTGGAGATTATTTTGAGAATATTTATCCTAAAATGCCCTAAATAGGCCTGACGTAGACGTAAAAGCTTCTACATCCTGGCTACGGGGCTTTTTGGAGAAACTGAAGGTTTTTTCTTTGCAATTATGGATGAAGTTGTTATGACGAATAACTATCGGAAATTTATTCTGAAAGACGGTACGGTTGACATATGTCAAGGTCATGGGCATGCCACCGTCCCGGTGAATCTATCAGGCATATTCTTTCTGGTTGTTCTCGTCTTGCAAACGGTCAGTATTTGCATAGATATAACCAAGTGGCCAGAATAGTACATCAACAACTTGCAATTAAATACAATCTTGTATTGGGATCGATTACTGACAGGACTTTTATTGCAAATAAGCCGGATAAAGTCGTGATAGACCGATTAGAGCGCTGCTCCTCATGACAATAATCTCGTGAAAGTTAAAAAAGAAAAACAAATAAAATATTTGGATTTGTCTCACGAGATTGTCAATATGTGGAATATCGATTCGGCGATCATTGTTCCGATAGTCATATGTGCTCACGGATTAATAGCTAAGAGCCTCGACCAACACCTTAAGAGGCGCTCGTTAGATGGTTAGGTCAAGGGACTGATGCAGAAGGCAGTTCTCCTTGATACAGACCGCATTGTGAGGAGGTTCCTATCTTTGGAGCCCTAACCACCGGTCCTTGTACCCGATGTCGGGGTTCTACTATTTTTTTATATTCTTATATGTATTTTGTATTTATACTGTATATTTGAAAATGTCATTTATATATATGTATTAAGAAGAATAAAGATAATAATACTTCAATAATAACACAAACATTTGTGTAGGTGACAAAAATGAGCAACATAATTGCATAATTTTAGATTCACTAATGAGTGTTTTATAGATATTATATTAATAAAAAGGCATCTATTAAATTGTATTCTTATGTTATACAGTCTAGGCATTTACGATAAATGCTATAAAACTCATTGTAATTGTTTTAAAAAGCTGCAGTGAACAGGTAAAAAACTAATACCAGCAGCTTTATTATAATACCAGGAAGATGTTACATAAGCTATCCTCTGGAGCCATTTTCCCGATAGAAAATAAATAAAGTTGTGCTCCGTTTACTTGTACACCGGTGTAATCTCAGCGGTTTCTGCTTCACACCAGGATTAACACATCGTGGGGAATAAGTTCGTTCACAGCTATTGTCTTATTGTTTATTAGTTTTCAAATACGTTTGTTTGTCACGCATTAACACGTTCAGCGACAAAGCGTGTGGGAAGCGTTTTTTTTGCATAAATGACATCTTCTAAAATACTATGTGAACTGCTTTTTTACCTGTCTTGTGTATCATATATCAATATCAACTTCAGAGGCCAGGCCGCTGAAGTTGATTACTCAAGGTGTATAACCAGATATACACTGGCCTGTAAGAGTTGGAAATTATTTTATTAAATTGCTATTAAGTAAACATTATTCTGAGTATATTACCTACCTTGTGCGTACCTTTAGCTTTGTGTTACTATGTTTTTAAGATTTTATTTAATTTGAGTAACAAGCAGTGTCTTCAGGTCCAAATAAAACAGCAGTGATTTATACTAATATAATAAAGATCAAGAGTTTGTTGAGTTTGCAACTCTTAGGATCGGAGCAGTGAGCTTAAACGCAAGTAAAACTATGGGGAATGGCTGGTGAATTAAATAATGTTCAGATTAACTAATAACTCAGACTCATTTTTTCATGGAGTATATTTGTTTGAGCTACACATAAACAGAAAGCGAATAGAGGTGCAATTTTATCAGTCTCTTTCTATTCATTTAAAAATTACTTCACTATCTAAGTGATAAATACCTTCTTGGTAAATAAAAACTATTTTCTCCTTAGGTTAATTTTTACCCAAAGTTATCAAACATCAAAACATTCAGATTTATTGTATATTGCTAACTTACATATATTTAATATTATGTAGGTTTATAATATTTTTATGTAATCAAGGTTCACCCTAAATCAGATTTAACAATAGTTCAGAGGTTGTCTAGAATACAATGCTGCCGCCGTGACAGATAATGTCTGCGGTCAATTGACAAGTTTAAAGTTTGTGATCATGTATTGTATATATCTATATTATTGGAATTGTATATACAATACAAATAAAGATATAAACAGGTAAAACTGTTACATAAATATAAAATTCCGCTGGATTCCTCTCCTTTTTTTTATTACTTGCGGTAGCTAGACATTTTATCTTGTCTGTGTTATATCACATGTGAACATTCATTAAAACATCTAATCGTCTATAGGGCATAACAAAGAAACATCAGACACACATACATACATTCAAAAAGTAACGTTTATGTTCATTCCTTCTTCCGCAGTTGGGTAAAAACCAAAACACTGGAAGTTAAATATGTTTTATGTTTTGGATATTATATGAAATAGATTCCTTACAAAGTACATAGGTTTGTGTCCAATAAAGAAGCGCTTAATTGATATTTATTTTTCAATATCAATTAAGCTATACTTTATTGAATATACATAGTAACACTGGCCAATTCAATTTAATCTTATAAATATCTGTAGCTTTATCTGCCAACGACTATCGCCATTAAGACTCAAATATTAATCCTGTCGAATCAATTATGTTTGAGTATTAATTACTAGTACAATTAATATTCATATCTATCCAAACGTTGTTAGGCCTTACACTTAAGACATCTATCCAAAATTCCCTTACTTTGACTATGGCCTGAATCGGCTGATTGAGTGTTACTCGTATATCGTTAGGAATTTCAGATTCAATATTTCAATTCATAGTCTTTTACCGCGTGCAATAGAAACGGACCATGTCGAGTGTAACGTCCGGTACCGTCGCGGCTGGACGACTTACTCCTTGAGAAAGGTCTCCTGTCCGCACCCGTTTGTCATCCCCGAAATACACACGTAAGTAAAATCGTATATTTAAATAAATATGAATGTAACTCACGAAAGTTTTTATTCTGAGACTATACTCGTTTCTATCTGTTCCCTCCGTGTAAGTTGTAAGTCAGTTGAACACTCAGAAAAATGGGTGATGTGTAGTGGTACTATTTTTTAAGTACACTTATATAATGTGTTTTATATATTAGACTTAGGTTTCTCTGTGCATTTCGATACGTAAAAGGAATAAAATATAGGTTACGCCTTTGTCTATTATCTTAGGCAATAAAGAAAAGTTACGTAAATTACACTTATTTTGTAACCATATTATGATTGATACTGGCATGTCACAGGCAGTTATAGGTTTCAATGTCACATGTATCAACATTGCTTGCGTGTATAGTCTACGTATATGTTTGACTTTGAAAGTACGAGAACATGTCTCGTCTATAAACGTTTATCTTTTTATATGCGATAAGTATACTGATATTTAACTCTGAAAATCAATGAAGGTGATATTACTTTTTGTTTTATGTTGTTCAGAATACTAACAGCATTAAATATATATACTAGACATACAGTTATACAGTAGTTCAGCTTTGAGTATAAAGCATTAAGTGTATTCGTTCAGACTCAGATTATTAAAACAAATTAATGAAAGAAAACTACTTATAGCTATAGTTATTCGAACTAATATTATGAAAAAGTCGCTATACGCTTCGATATATTATATATAAAGTTATATTATGATATTATGTACGTCATACGTATACTGAAAAGTTAACAGTGATTTATATTCGGCCTTATATGTACCTAGTATTGACGATGACGATCGCATCGTCTGGTTTTGACTTAATTTTTTTTCAGTAGTAGCATACTCGTAGTGTGCTTATACGCTCGGTAGATGTCAACAAGTTTCTACCGAGCGTGTTAGCACATTTAATAAATCTCTCGTTCAATCAAGGAACATTTCTTGATAAGCTCAAGCAGTCGATAGTTAAATCACTAATTTAGATGATAAATTTATTTTAAAATAAAATAGAACCATTGTCTCTATATGTAAGTAAATACTTGTAAGTAATCAACTAACCGCAACTGTTATATCCGCCTCTTTATCTCACCTAATTTGCTGTTCCTGACAGGAATGAATAAATAATAACAGTATATTTAAATAGTTATAAAATATTTATTTAAATATACGGTTTTACTCACGTGTGTATTTCGTGGATGCCCGACTAGTTTCGGTCTCGACAGGAGGCCTTTTTCAAGGAGTAAGTACCGGACGATACACTAAACAAACGATATGTTCGACGATACACGAAATACACACGTGAATAAAACTGTATATTTAAATAAATATGAATCTAATTCCTGAAAGTTTTTATTCTAATGAATATAAAATAATTAAAGAAGAACAATAAATCCACAACACTTGCAGCTTTTCTCTAGTAAAAACTATTACAGAAAATATCGGCAGTAGAACTCCAGTTACTGTTTTATTCCCAAACATGTGCAAACCATTCCATTGTGTAAATCATACTGCACTTATAAATTATTGCGAATGTTATGGAATAAGTATCTATTAGTTAAGTATCTATTCTAATGAAGTACCTAGTTTTAAATATGATCCTTCCTAAATAAAATGCTTTTTTCTCCTTTCTACACCTAACATATCCATATGTTTTTTTTTGCATCTTGTCTTTTTCTGTCCATCCTAAGGATGCCTGGCAGAAATTGCATTTAGCGATAAGGCCCCTTTTTTGTATGAATATCGTAATTTTTGTTTGAAGGTGTACAATAAAGTCTATTCTATTCTTTTCTATTTTATAAGTCGTGTGTCGAAATAAACCGTCTCAATAACGCTTAAATTTCAACATCGTGTAAATCGAATTTAAAGAAGAATACAAAGGTAATAATTCCGCAGGATAGTGTAATCGCGCCTCTCTTGTTTCATTTATATATTAATGATCTTCCTAACATCACTGATCACGAATGTATATTATTTGCAGACGACGTTTCCATAATTATACCCGAGCATAATCAACTGAGGCATGAAACTGTAATAAATAACTATCTATGTGATGTGGTTGAAAAACTGAAACAATGATCAACCTATTAATTTGCAATTAACATATAATTTTCAAATTACATTACGTTTAGCAGTGACATTATTATAAAATACAATGACTACAAAATTGTGCCGATAACATAAAATTCTTGGCGTGAATCACTACTGTAGGTTTAAATCACATATTACGTTCGCGTTTATGAACCCTTCGGAGGACAACATCAGAAAGTGTGGTTATCTGTCAGATCAATTTTGAGATACGGTTTATTACTATGGGGTAACTCTCCTCCAATTACCAATGCTTTTATAACCCAAAAAAGTAAATAAGGGCAATATGTATCTCTTACGATCGACTTGAGAGGCTGCAAGTATGTGTGATGCAGGGTTGTCGTACATACACGATACACCCTACCTACCTAGGTAGGGTGTACCGTAGCATATATAGATATTAGCTTTCCGCACAATTTACATTATCTTAGTCAAGGTTTGGGTTAGGTTTACTTAAGTTCTTCTCTACAATATCAATGAAAAAACTCCTAGTTATTCAAAATTGCGAGTTTATTCGTTGTTACAAAACAAAAGAGTTACATATGGTGTTAAACTCAACTAAGGAGTGACTTTGGATCTTGAAGCGTGGCACTGCATGTCCTCAGCATACTTTTCATAAGATGGTGCGTAACCACTGAGTGCCAATCGCAAGCATGATGACATATGATCGTCAGTTAGTCGATTGCGATATTTTGACTTAATTATCTTCATTTCAGAAAATGCAGACTCGCACAAGTAAGTTGACCCAAACATTGCCGTCAGTTGAAGGGCGATTTACCTTAGATTCGGATATTTATCTTCAGATATAAAACACCAGAAATTTGTATCAGATGCTGTAGCTTTGAGATGTATATCTGATATAATCTGCACCAACTCATTTTCAACAGAACATGAGTTCATATTAAACTGACTTGCTACTTCAGTGGTTAATTCCTCAATGTTTTTACATGAAAAAGGATAACTCATAAATGATGCTATATTTGCCAATTTACTGCAATCATAAAAACGCATTTCGAATTGTCCCAAAATATTTGATAATTCAGCCTCATACGTATCATAATTCAACTGACGAATCCTTGCTTTCAAAGACGGAAAATGTTTCAGATCCTTTCTTTTCAGTTGATCTATCATAAGTTGCAATTTACTTTTGAATGCGTTTACTGCGCTAATCACCTCAATAATAGTTTTTCCTTTACCTTGAAGCTCCAAGTTAATGGTGTTTAAGTGCATTGTGATGTCAGTCAAAAATGCCAAATCAGTCAGCCATTTTTTGTTTTTCAACATCTCAGTGTCATCACCTCTTTCGTCTAGAAAAGCTGTTATTTCGGGCAATAATTCTTGAAACCTTTCTAGGAATTTTCCGCGACTCAACCACCTGACGTCCGTGTGAGAACTAAATCAGTGTGTTCAGCTGACTCCCTATCTTCTAACTGCAACTTAAAGAGCCGCCGTTGCAAGCTACGTGCACGGATGGAATTCACAATTTTTGTTGCAATGCCCATAATTTCCTCCGTGTTTAAAACTTTTGAACACAAAACTTGTTGATGAATAATGCAATGGAATGAAAAAAATGAAGGGAATTCTTCATTAGCTCGACACAATGCCACAAAACCGTTCTTGTTTCCAGTCACTGCTAGTGCTCCATCGGTTGTAATGCACACTAATTTATATATTGGTAGCTTGTAGTTTTTTACAAAATTGATGAAAACGTCATATATATCTTCGCCACGGGTCTTCCCCTTCAGAGGACTGATTGTCAAAAATTCTTCCTTAGCCAACATGTCATTGAATACCATCCGAATAAAAATACACAGCTGGGCAGTGTCTGTCATATCGGTGGATTCGTCGAACTGTAAAGAAAAGTATGTACATTCCATGATATCATGTTTTAGTTTATCTGCGATGTCCTGACTCATGACTTCAATACGCCTTGTGACAGTCGGACGAGATAACTGAAGTTCTCTAATAGCAGACATGATTTCTGTTTTATTTTTAAAATCTCCAAATAAAGTCTCACCCGCTTCAATAAATGCTTCCTTCACAACCGATCCATCTTCGAATGGTTTCTTGTGTTTCGCCAATATATGAGATATTTTGAATGACGCGATCGTAGCAGCTTTTGATTGTTTGGCTGGTCTTGTGAACATGGTTTGTTCTTTTTTCAAACAAGATATCAAATTACTTACTTTTCGTTTTCTTAATTCACTCTGTGGCGGAAAATCCTTTTCATAGTTTTTATGATGCCTCTCTAAGTTACCACGCTTAGGTATTGCAACTGACGCACGACAAATAACACAAATGCACTTATCCTTCACCATACAAAAGAAAAATTCTTCCTCCTAATCGTTATTAAAATAATACGTTTTAGATTTCTTCACTGCACTCATTTCGCACTATTTAATAATAAACTTTGTATCGACGTAGTATCGCCTTCAAGTTACAATTCAGAATGACTCCAATTCCTGCAGGCGCAACATTTATATCGGCGTGAACGAAAGTCTCGAATGTTCCCGTCAAACGCGCCGCCCGAAATGGTCTAGTACAGTCTAGTCTAGAAACAACGCGGCTTTTCTTTGACAAGTACCGCGCGTTCCTTTGATAAAGCCGCCTTTTGCCGCAAGCAGTGTTATTACGTAATAAATTTTTGTAGTTTAGTTACCTACTTATTAAAAAATTTTTTCTTCTCAAGATCTACTCAAAAAGCACTCGCGATCGACTGGTCGATCGCGATCGACCGTTTGAGCACCCCTGCCGTAAGCTCTTTAACAGTTTATTTTGTACGCTGGGGATTGGAAGCCATTTAAAACGACGTAGAACTCACGCTAAGATAGGTATGAGCTAAACCATTCTAAAAAAGGGTCCGTTATACCGTAAGCAGATAGCTTATTAATTAGTATGGGAGTTTTTTTTTAAAGACAACTCCCGCACTAAGAATAAGTCCTGAGTCGCGGGGGACTTTACAAACATTCAAGCAACGGACACAACGTACACCCAGACTCAGAACAACAATTTGAGGATGACACAAAGTGTTGTCCCGTGCGGGGATCGAACCCACAACACTAGGCGCGGCAGCGTAGTGGCGAAGTGACCACTTAAACCGCTACGCCATCCGTGCAGTAAAGGCCTTCCTGGAATCCGTGTATATCACATCAAATTGTTTGCCTGTTGTGCAATGTTACTGAGTTCGTGGTTGTTTAAGTAGATAACAAATTCCAAAATCTTCGTAAAGCTGGACAAAATCCATATGGGTCTGTAGTTGGAAATTAAGTTTTTATTTTCCGACTTATAAACTGGTACCACTTTGGCTCTTCTCCATTCCAGTGGGAAAATATCTGTCGCAAGAGAAGTGTTAGAAAATAAAGTACCAGAGCAGTTGCACATGAAGAGATAAAGATAGGTGGTATGCTATCAGGACCTGGCCCCTTATTTACGTTATAGGTATTTAGTTTCTTAAGTAACATTCCGGGGTTTATCACTGGACTGGACAGACACTGACATTACTATGTAGAGCTAGGAGAAATTATGAGTTATAGTAAGATTCTTTATCGTTATCGGATGTATATACGGAAGAGAAGTGATTGGCAAATTTATTACAGATTTCAGAGCCTTCGGATATCACAGTCTGACCTTCTGTCATAGTTATTGGGTAAGCACTGGACCCGCCGCGCTCGGCTTTTACGTAACTCCAGAGTAAATTCGTCTTGTCTGTAATGTTTTCTTTCAAGTTCTTTATATAATCATTGTATAGGTTCATTGATAATTTTTCACATCGCTTTGAAATCAATTTCAATTCAATCTCAACCAAGGGTTTTTTGTATTTTTTATATCGTATTCTTATCATATTTTTCTCTTTTATAGAGTTGATTAATGATTTATTGAACCATGGCGTGTAGCAAGAGCTTTTTGATTTTCGAAAAGGCACGTATTTCCTAATCACGTTACCCAAATAATTGTAAAATACTGCAAGCATTTCATTCACATCCCTAGCAGTATTGAAAATTTCTCTCCAGTTAAAATTATTCAAATACTGATTAATTTCCACATAGTTGGCTTTATAAAATTTGGCTTGCAGGTCAGCTAGATATGGCAGCTTAGAGTCCCTAGCCGATGAAAGTGATACATCAAGGGCAGGATGAAACTTATCGATAATAGTAAGGAATGAACTTGACTCGATCACTGAGCATGAGGGCACCGTTGATAGCTCTAGATCCAGCATACGCCCAGAGTGGTTCTTCACACGGTTATGCTGTATTAATTGACTAACTTTTACAAACTCCAAGAGAGTTAGGCAACCTGTAGGCAAAGGATCACATCCTCCTTTTAAGGCCCAGTTAATTTTACATAGGATAAAATCGCCAATCACATAAACAACCATGTCTGTTGAGTCTAGTACTTTGTTGCAGTGATCTATAAAGTGTCCCAGACCTGACGGACATACAGGTGGAGGGAAATAAATCGCACAGAGAGCCATACGACTAGATATATTAGAAGGGAATACTATATTCGGCCCAATTTCGACACCACAAGAGCGGTCATTCATCGCGCAAGCCGTCGCACTGTGGGACCGATCGGTATATTTCATCTCAAAAATCGATAACTTTGTTGTTTTGTGATGTTTCCCTTTGAATTTTTTTTATGTATTAATGAATATATAGGCAATAAAATAAATTAAACATCATTATTTTAAAAGTTATATAATTTTCATAAAAAATTACAAAGATAACGATATACGAAATTACATACAAAAAATTATACAGTTATAATAAAATGACAATAAAAGTAACACTTTTACTTAAAATAAGTTTAAGACTTAATTATTATTATTATTATCAAACAAACATGCTAAAAAATGACACCATAAAAAAAATTGCGATCCTATTCATAACCTCCTATTTCCAATAATTCTTTAGCTTCGTCAAACAATTCTTTGGATATTACAAAACTGGGTTCATTTAAACTAGATATATAAGGATCAGATGTATATAACAAAATATGCAGAACGTCCTCGTTTGTTGCTGATCTGGAACACTTCCTAGCGTGATGTAACCTATATTTTTTGTAATCTTTATTCCTGGCTTCCTGAGCATCTTCGGATAATTGTCCTATAGGCAGAACTGCATAATGCTCTATTATTTTAGCACCATGTATAAGTACTTTATGGACCGAAGATGGCATGTAATACCAGTTATATTTGCTTACGTATAATTGCGCGGTTATCAATGTATACTGCCCAAATTTTTCTGCGTTTATAGGGAATCCCGATGACATGGTTTGAAGAATTACATAAAATCTCTTAATTAATTCTCCATCAATTCCAGTTATCCCTGCAGAGCATTCGTAATTTTGGAAAAATCGCCTTGCTGTATTTCCGTCATTGCTATGTCCTTGTCGTGGTTTATCAATGTGCAAACCAAGCACTTCTCGGAAACGTTTTTGGACATATTTTTTCTTGTCTTCTTTAAGTTGCTTGTTTTCTGGAGTTGTTGCTGACCACTTCTCAAAACCCAAATTATAAGAAATATGGAGGATCGTCTCCATAAATCTTATCCATGCATGTAGTGTCGACAATCCGTATTTAAATGCATCTTCATTTTCAACTCTTGATGTAACTTTTAAAAGATCGTTCATTTGTCTGGGAGTTGCTCCACAAACAGTGCAGGTAGCACTGGATGATGTGTTCGTTAACACTTGAGCAACTTTCCCATCAATCATTGTCATAAACAGTTCATGTTTAACCTCGATGACTTTGTCGTCTATAGACACAAGAGTTGAAATCAATTGATTAATTTTGGCTTCAATTTCACTGACAACCGCTGTAGTTTTTTCGGGTGTTTCTTTTGCAAATTCTAATGAAATTGGTCTGCAATATCTAACAGATGAGCAAGTAGGATTCTGCCATATAACTGTAGACGTTTCTTCGTCTACTAGTCGCAGTGGTACAAGGGACACTATAAACAAATTAGCATCCGATATTTGTTCGTTTTCTTCCTGTAGAATTTGTTTATACTCACTTTGCCCGGAAGATCCATCACACCCCCATTTAGTGAACAGCTTGAGACGATTGTAGTTTGTCGAACCTGACTTTATCTTTATATTACGGCAGACTGTATGGTCTAAGAGATCTTGCAGATTAATTTTTGCGCTTATATTTGTCACCGTTATGCTAGATGCAGGCGGATAGCAAGCCTTTTTTGCTTCACTTAGTATTTGATACGAAGGTAAAACAGAACTTAAATTTTTATCAACGAGCCTTTTTCTTAGGTACCCATATTGGGCTTTCGTTAGATCCGTTTCAATACACATGCTCAATGCCTCTTCTTTTGTAAAAGAAAGTGCACTATCTGGACTGATTATGGTTTGTAGAATTGCTTTCTTCTCGTCTTTTTCCTTGTTTCTGATAATAGACACAATTGACGCTTCGTCATTTTCACCCATAGATCGTAAACCTTGCACATAAGCGTTACGGACATGTCCCATTCCATACTCCTGGAGCAGTTCCATATTTTTTCGTTTTTTTGTGTTTTCCGAACACTCGTCGTATGGTTTTGTTGGTCTACCACGATCACCAGAAGTATTCAAGCCAGATATTTCAGAGGTTGAGGTACTGCAAGAATTCAATGGTACTTTAAATTCACCGTTTAACCAATTAGAGTATAGACTCTCGAACCTGTCTGGCTTTCTTTGAGCTTTCGTCCATTTCTGGTTGCAACTTGATGTTAAATTTTTTTGAATACTTTCTATTACAGTGATAACGTCAGTTTCCGACAGTTGAAAGTTGTTCAACAAATATTGTCTAAGGTCTGAAGTACTCTTCCCTCTTATTATTTGATCACAAAGATCGCGTCGAACACAAACGAATTCACTCATGTTTTTTTCTGTTAATTGTTATCGAAAAGAAGTATCTGAATACTTTGATGAATAGTATGCTGAAAACACGCGTATATAAAGGACCAATATTTTGGTGCCTTGTGCAAAAACCGCAGGGTAATTGATTGTGATAGTTGTCATCGAAATAGTGTAATCAGTAGATACTGGTTGTAATAAATTACCGCAACAGATAAATAGAACTTCCGCAACAATACAGTTTATCATACTTGTGGTTTATTACCGCTATCGAAAGTACCAAGTGAATATTCTTGTAGTCTATTTATTTGTTAATGTATGCTTCTATCATAGAAATGAAAAAAAAAAAGACAAGTTAGACATCAAATATAATATATCACAGTAAAAAAGAAGAACCGAACATAAGTTTCGAGATTTTTTTTTGCCCCCGATTGACATGTTGCCTTGAAATCACCATTCGCGCAAAAAACGCGCAATTTTTTTTTTGATCCTCGTATTACTGAATAGGTAAGGTCTCAAATAGAGTGATTAACTTGACACCGGTAGCTTTCGGCAACATAGAAAAGTCCAATTGAAATAAACAAAATCGAAATTTTCTTTACTTTACTAAAAAAATAAAAAAATATATATATCATTATTTTTTTTTACAAAACTGAACGTGGATACAAAGTGTACATTCTGATCTATCTAATGATGTATTACACTAATATGTTTCCATGGAAAACATCCGAATAATTTTGTGTTGAACTTCCTTAACGGTAATTTAATTGGCATGAAAATATTTATGCTCAATGTTTGAGGTTCACTTTATAAACATGAAACTAAATTATTTAATTTTTTTTGGAATTAATTCGAAAGTTGCATCCTTTGAGGGTATAAAACTATAAAAGGATCTATGGATTTACGACTTTTGTCAAAACCATTTATGAGATGGCAAATAATGTTTGGGCCCATAGTGCGTCGGCGCCCCGGCCGTGTTAGTCGGGAGCACGCTTATCGCAGATTTTAAGATAAAGTTTAATAACCTTGTACACTTAGTTGCAATAAATGCTTTGACTTTGAATTTGATAAAAATGATTTTAAAATAATTTATTACATTTCCTGTTAACTTTCATTTTATTATAAAAGTAAATTAAGTTAAAGTTTAAAATGTGAGTTTAGAAGATATTGAACGCCTGTTTCACTTTATAACACTCAAGTATTTACATGTAAGTCATTGCGGTTTTTATTTGGTAATTAGCGGAGTAATATAACTTGATGAGTTTACTTTAAGCTTAATTACGAGTTATATTATAAATAAAGGTACTTAATTACTATTTTACTGTATGAGAGCATGTAGAAAATGGAACATTAATTAGTTTTATTATTTAAGTTACGTACTCTGAGGTCGGGTTTGCGAATAGATCATTAATTAATGTGTCGTTTCAGTTTTAGGTTTAGTTGATAAAAAAAAAACTGGTTCCAATTATTTATTATAGGGTTAAATTATTTTATTTATTTACTTATTTAAAAGATTTACAATGTACTTTTATAAACTATTTACTGTAACAAAAACCAACGGTTTATTAATACTCTTACATTCGTTTTAAAATTTACAATTTAACAGTCATATTAATCGTACATTCATAATAGTAATACACTCTACGAAAAATACAAAAACAAGTAAGTGGGTATGTCTAAAGCCAAACACTTTTTATGATTATCGCAGTCGTCAGTAATGTCTATTTTTTAATGTATTAATAAATACTATTCATAAATGTCTTTTATCGATGTCTAAATATGTTAAATTAAAAGAAGGTATTATTCCCATCATTATTATGTTCGACAGGAAAGTATGACTTGAACTATGAATTAATAGCGATCGGTAGGTAATTGAGTAAGAGAGCTAATATGCAGTTATGTATACTGATATCGGTCCCAAAATCGACTCAAACACTGCTTGACCAATGTATGTTAAAAGTATTTTTATAGGTTATTTGAACTTGAACGGGATTGAATTTGAACGGGAAATTCTGGAAGTTTCAATCGGATTATAAAAAAGTTTTATTGTTGTAGTGCTGTGCTCATAAATCGGGAACGGGTAGTGTAAAATACGTCAGTCGAATGTCAGGCAAAAACTATTTTTTATTAAAACTGTACGTTCTGAATAATTTACATAAAATAATAGTTTAAGATGTCATACTTTGCTATCGTCAACCTATTAACTGTTAATAGACAGTCACTTATTTGTGTGACCCAGTCATTCATGTGTATAAGGCAGTCAATTGTACAATTTATTAACAATGTATAATATATCAATCTATTATTAACTTCAATTCTTAAATAAGTACAATAAAGAGATTTATTTAATTGCTACTACTTACATAGTTTTAAATTACAAAATTATGAGAAACTTAAAGATAATGTCGTAGTATTAAAAGTTTATACTTAATCTCACGAATACAGAAGGTTTTACCCCTTAGAAGCAAATTCAACAGTATAGCTCTTAGTATATATATTACACTAAAATAGTAAATGTTGTTCAGGTTAGGTGTTACACGTTTTTTAGTTAACGTTTGAGAGTCATGCTTCGGCACGTCTGGGCCGGCTCAATCGGAATATTACCAGGGCCTAACAGAAAACTGGCTGTTAAACAATGATTGCATTGTGTGAATGAGTGAGTGAGGTTACTTAAACCCTTTTCTCTTCCCCCCTTCCATCTCCTTCTTTTTCCTTTCCCCTCCTTCTTTTATCTTTCCCTTTTTTTATACTATAGGGGGATAGACGAACAGACGGGTCACCTGATAGTAAGTGACAACCTCCGTCAATGGACACCTGCAACTCAAGAGTCATAAATGCGCTGCACTCCTTTGAGAGTGATGAGGTATGGGGGATGCGGGGAGAAGAAGAGAGGAGGGATGAGGAGAGGGGGATAGGCGGAGAGGAAAGAGGAGAGAAGGAGTTGGGCCTCCGGAAACCTCAATAATTTCGGGGAAATGCAACGCAAGCGTTGCCTCACAACCAGGTTTCTGTAAGGCCGTAGTATCACACCGGTCGAGCCGGCCCATTCGTGCCTAAGCATGGTTTTGCCACTATTAAGAACGAACGAGAACGTTCCCTCCTCCCTTTCCCCTACCCTAAAAGGCGGACAGCACTATTGTGACCCTTGAGTTGCCAGAGTTCATGGACGGCAGAAGTCACTTACCATCAAGTGACCCGTCTGATCATTTATCCCCCTATAACAATAAAAAATCAGCACATTATTTAACATAATTATATGCAAATGCATTTACATAGGTAATATTCTCTAATAAAAAAAAATGCTTAGTTAACTATATAACATAAATCTATGAATACAAGACCATTAGCCTCCGCTGTTGTCTATTCTGGGGCGGAACAGACAATTTCATTGATTGGTTTAATTTGAGATAGCTGTTGTATCGTTACTATACTACATGCAATTTTTTAATTGTTCTTTTTGATTGCATTTTTTTAAAAAGACAACTCCCATATTAGGTAACTTAAACTGAGAACAATCAAACTCGGGACCACTATTTGTAGATCACACAATTTTATGTGTCGTGCCCCGTGTACATCAGATCTCCGGTTCAGCAGTCAGGGTCACTAATCACTAGAACAACAGTCCCGTATATGAGTGAAGCTGTTTGACACAATCTTAATGTTGTAATTATATCGCACTATATTGGGTATTCAGTTTGCTATGAATGTCATTGATTGATCATTGAGGTTTCAAAGAATTGCCATAGAGAGGGAATGCAAACCAAACACCGACACGATGTTGATATCGTTGGGGTCTGTAAACCGAGGATGAGTGGTGGGTTTTCCCTCCTCAGTTACTATTGCTAGAATAGACACAGATTGATCTGCGGTTTTGCTGACGGGCTATTGCGATTCCAATAGGAGCCTTCCGTCAAGTGTAACCTACCACGTCTTTACCTATTTATATTACACTTTATTAAGGCTGAATTTGTTTTATAGATATGTATTTCTTTATTCAAAACCCCTGACAGTTACTATATGTTCTAATATGAATATATAATTATAAATTGAGTATATTATCTCATCACTCATTACACTAATAAGTCACTGTTAGAGAGTAGGCTCACCAGAACTATAAAGAAAGGTAAAGCGTCACGAGTATCGTTAGCTTATATGATAAGTTAGCGGTACTAAAAAAAAATGATTTTATTGAATTATGATTTTAAGTAAAGGTCAAATGTTTTAGTACCACTTACTTAACAAAAAAGAAAAATTTTTTTCTCGAAATGTAATAAGCATTTGGGATAGGTTTGGTAGTTCATGAACTAAGTACCATTAGGAACTCATTTCTGATATGGAACTAGAATGAACTATTCCGTGAGCTAATAGGATATCGTTCATTAAGTACAGTAGTACTGTCAAGAAACGGAGTTAGATGTCGTCTCCAAACAAATGCGAATAAGATGAATGGTCTGTATTATATAGTTCGTACTTCCTTATTAGTTCCTAATTTAAATTTTTAGTACATTCTTATTATTTTTGTGATGTACGAAATTCTCTCCTTGCGTTTTGAGTGTTGGTGTTTATACTCGGTGCTTACTTGTTTGTTACGAGTTGCAAAAGTACGTACTCCCCATTTGCCTATCCCCCTCTTTTCCCTCCTCCCTTTGCCCTACCCGAAAAGGTGGAGAGCACTTTTGTGACTCTTGAGTTGCAGATGACCCACCCCTAAACATAATAAAATATCTTCCCTTCTTCTATTCTTTTCTTATCAAAATACTAAAAAAAAAACATCTTTGAATGAAAGCAACAGGCTTAGCTCCTATTACACCAGCGGACAAAATTCGTAAATGTGGGTGTGGTAAACCTTAATAGATCTCTGTCTACCCCTTCGAGGATACAAGCGTGTTTGTATGTATCATAAAAGAAAACACTGCATTTACTCGTATGAACGTAAACTACATTGTAACTTAATACAACAGTTATTAAGTTAATAGAACTAGAAGGGTATGCTATAAAGTTAAAAGATAAGTCAGACTAAGACAAACGCCATGCATTACTCGTGAGATGATAAGCGAGACGGTTTCGAAGTTTATGTTAGATACTCTAGAGATGAATGAACGCATTTATAGAGTAGAGACCTGCAGAATGCGCTAAGAACTTTTGATTCAAGGACTTCGTGTCAGTGAACTATTTTCTTTTTAAATACTGATGGATTTAAAAAAATCTGCTGCTGGGAAACTAACAGACGAGCTGTTTGGTGATAAGTAGTTATTCGCTTTGTTGAAGAGCTAGCACTTGATCATATGTTAACTATATAGAAACCGACTTAAGTAGGTAGGTAGGCTTTTAGCATATCTCAGGATACGTTATCCTATTTTGGATTTGCCTACCTTAAATAACTTAGCAAAGGTATCCACACTTAGGATTTAGTGCTAGTGTAACTTATTTTATAGCTATTGAGTTTACAAATTATCTTTTATCTTGCAATATCAGCGTTAGTTATGAATGCGTATTGCTTACCTTCAGGTGACCCGTCTTCTCGTTTTCTCCCAATACAATAACAAAACCAAACTATTATTATAACTAGTATTTATTTTATTTTTAAAGAGTTGTTATAATGAGAGAGAAAGAAAAAATATATTTTTTAATAATGCTTGTTTCTTAACTAATTTGTAAAGGAGGAGGTTGTTAATTTTCACAATAAAAGTAAGGTACAGTCTGATAACCTAATATCGGTACGAGCCAAATACACAATCAAATAACGATAAATAGGTATTTATTTTTACAGCTTTCGTGTTAAAAACAGGAGCAAGACCGTTCGAATATCTCAACTTGCGATCAAGTGCTTACGGCTTCAAACCACACCCAGTGCACTACTACGTCGTGAACTCACTCCTAACACAAGCTTAATATATATATATACAAGAGGCGCTCCAGCCGGTCATCGTCGAATGGGCAGAGCGGCAGCACGGGACTCTTTCTTTCCGACTGACGCAGGTTCTTTCCGGGCACGGCTGCTTCGGAAAGTACCTGCACTCGGTCGCTAGGAAGGAATTAAGTCCCGCCTGTCACCACTGCGACTGCAGTGGGACTCAGCTCAGCATACGCTCGCGGGCTGCCCCGCTTGGGTGGCGCGGCGGCACTGCAGTCATCGGAGAGGATCTCTCGCTACCGGCCGTAATACGCTCCATGGCCGGTAGCGACAGGAATTTTACCGCGGTCGCAACCTTCTGTGAGGAGGTCATCTCGCAGAAGGAGGCGGCGGAGCGGGCCCGGGAGGACGATCTCCACTTGGATCCAATTCGCCGCCGGCGAACCGGGCGGCGTAGGCGCGCTTACCAGCGCCTCATGCCGCCCTGAGTGTGGCCGCGGGTGGTCGGGACGGGTTTTCCCCTCCATCCGCCATATAGCCAGCCAGCGAGGAGGCGACGTCCTGGTGTGCCTGGACGTTACCTAATTGAGAGTTACCCAAGGGTGGTGCCCGCGCTTTTGCGGGCAACAGACGCTAGGAGGGATCCGGATGTCTTACCAAAGCTGTTCCCGGATTTCTCCTATTACAGGCGCACCGTGTGGTTTTAGTCGGTCCGATTCCGACACACCGTTCCACCGAAAACCCCGGTGGGATGACGGCCCGAGGGGGTTTCCACACGTTAAAATATATACATATATATATATATATGTATATATACAAAGTAAAGACTGCGTTTATCTATTCCAAAGTAAAAATTAAATAAAATCCTACTCTATTTGGTCTAAGAAACCTAAATATATCCACGTAATTGTCAAAACTTCAAGATTTCTTTATAATTTCAATTTAAAATTTATTTTATTTCTTTGTGAATGAAACGTTGAAAACGCTGTCGGCCATAATGTAACGCTGCACCATTGGTAAATAAACGTCATTCATTTTACTTCTAAAACTTTCATTTTTCGTTAAAAATCACTACTTTCGCGTATCAAAATTATTTTGAAGACACGGTATCCCTTTTAACCAGTTTAAGGCTATGATTTAGAGCGCGAAATAAATACTTACATACATAGTTCAATGCTCATTATAATCTACAACTCTCCAGGAATCTTTTCAGATATGTTTTCCGTGCAAACTAGTAAAAGTCATGGGTATTACACTTGTTATAAACATATACTTTGGTAAATTAGTCGTCAGTATAAAAACAAATGCTTGTTTATCGCTTGAGAGCCAAATGACAAATAATCTATATACCAATATGGTATGCTTATAAAAACTTTTGTATTGATTTTTGTATTAATTTTTTTGTATTGATGATTGATTTTTGTATTGAATAATTTTAAAATATGAATATATATTTTTTGATTTTGCAGAACAATTATCTACCAATACTATAATTTTGGCATATACATATATCTTTGAGACTGAGATAAGGCAGTTGAAGGCCCTAATGTTACCTTGAAAAATGCATTGTGTTGATGATCTTCAATAAGCTAAACAGTTCAAAAGGTAGTGAAGAACACTCACAATCAAGTCAGCTTTCGACAAACCGAAAACTAAATATAAATAGGTGTAACCGTTGAGGAGTTGTGATGCTACAGACCGACATTAATAATTTATACTAAGCCAACTCATAAAAGTGCACTTTACAGTAGAGTTATAAAGGGTAAACTGTGAAAACTTTTAAATTAATTTAATTTAAAAATATATTTATTTCAAAATTGGTACCCTTAATAGTTTATTTATTCTTTATAATTACCTATATTTATTTTTAATACAATGATGTATATTCTTTGATTTAGCGCCGTATATACACAAGTATAACTAATGTTATGTAGTGTATGTATAACGGGAGATCATAGGCCTTAAAAAGTGTTATTATTATTGAGTTGCTATAATAATTTTGAAACATGTTGTGCATTAATTATAACGTTAGGTTTCGATATCTATTCACAAGATATATTATTATAAATTGATATTCTAAATAACAAGTTACTAAAGTTGCTTTATTTAATCGGTACATGCGTCACTGAGAGATTTCTTATTAAAAGCCGTCTAATTATATATGAATTATATTTGAAAAATTGTACCGCCGCCCATGGACATCCGCAACTCAAGAGTTACAAGTGCGTTGCCGTCCTTTTAGGTAGGAGTATCAGGATATTTTTTTAACTTTATTCCATATAATTTTGTAGTTATTTAAAATTTTAGTCAATTTGTTTGCTAGTATTACTTTTAAAATCAAATATCATGTTTTGATTGACCTCGATAACAGTATAAGGACCCCTATTGACCTGTGCCCATCGCACTAGTAAATACCATTCATCTAGCGAATATACCTCTCTACCAACCGAAGTCTTTTCTATGAAATTATGAACTGAACCACCCTCACTCTTTGTATGGTCCTTTTCCATAAAATGGTGGCTAATCTTCGTTTGAAAAAATTTAAGCTAATAAGTAAATATAGTATACGATACGGTTTCGATTGTGTCCCCCACGGTTGTACATTTCGCGGACTCCCTTAGTAGCTAATTTGTTTAAAAAACTACTATCAACTAGCCACTTAATTAGCCCCCCTCTTCGCAGTTTGCTCATCCCACATATAGAAAACGCTTCTGTAGACCCCATATTGTATATTGTAAAATCGTACACATTGAGCTTTCACCTATAATAATAAACACTTATATTACCGCGTGGTGAGTTTAAAAAATTTTGAAAAACAAATACAGTACAAGCTACTTTATTACAAGCTACTTTAGTACTGATGACAGAGGTCGCATTGGTCTTTTTTTTTGTAAATAAAAGCCTATCTTCAAATTAGTGTTAACAATATATCTATACTGTCTGTCTATAACATTACAATTATTATCGGCACACCACTAAACATACAACTCAAACATTTTTGAGAAAGATAGAGAAGGATTTTCTCGATGACCCCTATCGATTCTTTTGATCGATAGGGGTCATCGAAAAAAGTCCTTCGGTGAAAAAAAATTGAAATTACATAATTATGATTTTTAAGCCGACCTCTGTCATCAGTAACATCAGTAAAATCATTGTTTACTTGGATTTTTCGTATTGCAGTATAAAAATAATCTTTACTAATATCAAAGGTTTCCAACAACATTGTTTTGCAAACTTTTTGTAATGTGATGCTATTATCAGAAATGGGAAGGTGACAACGCAAAATGTGTGATCGACGACAGTATTTTTTACTTTTTTAACTTTTTGTGTTTTTGTACATATTTGGCGGTGATTTGCCATTGTTTCACGTGATTACCTGTACCCCAGTACTTATCAAACAGGTTAACACGAACTTCTTGGCTTATTTTACTATAACATCGCAGATGACAATTGACACAACTTACTTTAATGCTAGCTGCTTTAGTTTTTCCTTTTATCGTTGTATACTCCAACCCTTAGTTACACAAACGTTCTTTCTTTCTTTATTTTTTAGGGTCGATACTGCAGAATAGGCACTATAATTGAATGTTGCTGGTGAAGAAATTGAATTACAGCGAGTAGATATTGCTGATACTAAACCTGTGTTAATACTGAGGCCGTTATTCATATGTGAATCACGAAGACTTTGCTGGGTGGACGTCATAATTTCAGGTGGGAGTGTTCCATCTGAAGGTATGGGTGTATTATCTATGCTGTTACAAGGATAATTAGTGACGACCGAATACAAAGGTCGATACTTGGTGGAGTTAAGGTCAATAAAGAAGGGTTATGGATAGAAATCAATACCTTTGGTGAATAAATATTAAGTGGAGTATTAGGGTTCCTCAAGTCTTTGCTTACCTGAGGGCGATGGATGGGGATATCCATCGCCCTAGCAGAAGCAGGCCTGAGATGGTGGAGCGACGTGTTCCGCGCGTGCCACTCTCTAAATCAGAGGTGGGATCACACCATAGCGGGGTCGCCTCGTTAAAAGGCGGCCAAGTCTGCTGGGGTCACAGGGTTTTCCTTTCTAGGGTATACCTGAGGTCCCGGCTACAAGATACGATGATGGAACACTGTGTGGTTTTCGTCGGTTCGATTCCGACATAACACCTTACCGGCCCCGGTAGGATGATAACCCGTGGGTCCCCGTGGTCACACATAAAAAAAAAAAAAAAAAGGGTTCCTCAAGTCATTTAATTTTATATCTTGTAATAATACATCGTCATTGTCATTTTCGTAATTGGTTATATCTCGGCTTGTAGAACTGGATGTCGAATAATCATGCTCTTGAATAGGCACATCAAACATGACGGGATTATACAAAGCCACGAATTCAAGATTATCAGCTTAGGCATGTAATGGCAACGATTACGAAGATAATGTATTTATTTTTGTCATTATTAACTTTTAACCTGACTGCTCCAGCTGTATCAAAATTAAAACGTTATTAATCTTTTACTGTTACAAAAGCATTTGCAACAAACATCTTAAGCCATAAAGAAATATATTTATATAAAAATTGAAGAGATAAATATCGACGTAAGCGATCGGACTGTTGTCTGTCAAATTTAATAGTAAGTTTCTACCACCACCCGTGGACGTGAAATACCGCAGACAATAATATGCTTCCCTGATTAGTTGTGACCCCAAAATATTGCTTGAGAAGTGTCAAATCTACAAATGATTGAGATGTTTTGTCACATAGAACGATTATAAGTCGTTATAAGTCCTAACAATTCTTCTAAGAAAACCTCAGAATACAACTGATAGCGAATGCAAAAGAAACTTATCGGAGGTAATATGACGGGCTAGCTACTCATATTTTTATTGTAAAGTTTTAAATATAATAATACAAGCTGAAATCTTGCTTCCATTTATTTGTAAAAGCCGAGATTACATTTTGACTTCTTCAATGAAAAATAATATGAAGTATCTACAAATGAAAGCATTTATTTATAATGTAAATATATTAAATGTTTTTTATATCCCAAACATTAATAATGTACTTGACAGCAATGTGGTTTTCCGATGAAAGGCAAATGAAATACGATTTCAGTTCGGTTTTTGAAAATTTATTTTATACTCAAACAACATTTCAGACTACTGATAATAAGTGTAATGGTAAAGGGCTCAGCTTCCGCATTTAGACTCATGTTCGGTCCATTATGCGTTCAGGAGGCTGACTAGTTGAGTTAATGTAATGGTAAAGGGCTCAGCTTCCGCATTTAGACTCATGTTCGGTCCATTATGCGTTCAGGAGGCTGACTAGTTGAGTTAAGATTTCACAGGCTTATAGGAGCGTCCTCGCGCCTGCAAGGATTTCTGCCCGTTGTGGAGCTACGGCCTTGCATTCCAGAATAAAGTGGGCGGCCGTTTCCTCCGCGCTCAGACAACCCCTGCATTGGGAGCTATCGGTCGCGTTCATGACTAATAGGTGTCGGTTTTATATTAATGAGGAGAAAAATAGATCTAAGGTATCTTGTGGGCACACGAAATAAGAATTAATTGGAGACAATCACTTTTGGCTCTGCGTCGACTTGTCGAAAATTTTCTACGTTTCTGCAATGACACATTCTTAAAATGTGATAATCTGATTTCGTAAGATCGTTTAAGTTTGTACATGCCCGACGAAAACACCAGATGTCGAAAAAATCTCTAATCTCAGATTGTGAGTGGCATAATGGGGTCGCCAGACTGAACTGCAGTAATTATCTAAATAACACTATACAGTTGTTTTTTTTTCTAATAATAAAACCTCTCAGTTTAGGCTTTTATTATAATACTTTTACTTGAGCTACGAAAGTTAATACAATGTTGAATGTAACCCCTAGATTTTTAATTTAATTGAACTTCTTGGATAACACCCGATTTTTTTTTATTGTGTATTTGAAATTATAGCACTTATAAAATTTAAATTCATGCTATTATCATTGCACCATTTAAATAGAGTCTATGCCCTTCTGAAGTAATGCGGTATCGTCATTTGATTCAATTAATCTACAAAATTTAAGATCAACCACTTACATATAACATTCTGAATTCCTTAGGTGTTACGGGATGTCATTCGCAAAACCTTGAGGAACCCTTAAGATAATTTTATGAGTCCCATATTGGAGACCATTAACAGACAAAGTGGAGACTATTTTTTGGATAAGATTTCAGTCTGTAATCTATGGTTGCATAGATTACGTCAGTGATACCGACAGCTTGTGTAAAAGATGTTATGAGGGACGCGATCAAAGGCCTTGCTGAAATCTGTGTATATGATATCAATTTGTTTACCGGACTCGATCAGATCGAGTTATCAATATCAGTCACTAACATTTGAGCAAAAGTCACTAAGTATGTAACGTATTTAAAAAAATAACATAAAAACCACGTTGAGAATGGTTCAAATAAAATTTAAAGTATGACTGAATATGTGGACAGATTATGGATTTGAAAATTTTGGCAATAACGGATAAGATAGAAATAGGTCTATTGTTCATTATGTTATCATTATTGTAACTTTTATATTACTTTTGTCTGAGAAAATGTTTAAATTTCTTAAGTTTACGTAAATGGCTCACATGATCAATCACGGGCGCTGTTAGTGCCATGCTATTATTGGTCATATTAAGTAGGTAATCCGAAGCTGGAAAACATTGAACGGCTCTTATTTCTTATAGGAGAAGAGGAGAAATGTAAAGGAACATTATGCCTATGTATTTTAAATCAGATGTCGCTGTAGTACTCGTTGTATTTGTCATGTGCTTGTTAATGATCAAGAGCCGCCTCTTTGGTCCTTAAAGTAAGACCAAAAACGATTTTGAGTTATGCCACTTTAGTTCCGATTTTTTCAATATTGTAACTCTTAGTTCTAATACAATTAAATTATAGAACTAAAAAGAAAAACATAAAAAATATACCGCCTACTGAGAGCGTTCCAAGGTGGCAGCATTATCACGTTGAATAGCATGCTTAGCCGCTGTGCTAGGAAAAGGCCAGCTTTCTGGTAACGAGTGGTGTTGATCAGTCGTTTATCTAGTTCCTTATAAATGATACGAGCACTCGGACCCCATGGATGTATTTACGCCGTTTGAGGATCTGTATTTGGAACATCCCATGACGCACGGGTGTCGACGAAAAGTTGAGTTCCACACTAAAGGTCTACCCATCTTTCATGGCAGCATACCATCTGGTCTCTTCTCATCGTCTCGTACTAGACCACTAGTTCCTATAGTAGAGTACAGTTACCCAAATATTCGAGTTCAAGTTCATGAGATCTCTTGAACTAAAGTACATAATACTAATTGAAATGCCGTAAGCATAGCACTTAAAAGCATAAAAGACTTGAAAGTATACTTTGTAACGAGAATAAAGTACTCGTAAGACACATCTATGACGCATTTAATTGGCATAAAATTTGTACGAGTACTCGAGCAAAAGTATTCTGTGTGAAAATACAGTGCTCTTATTCCTTACATAACTGAATTATACTGTTATTTTTTTTTTGTTCCCAATTTTATTTATAGACTGAACTATATACGTATTTCAGGAGTACAGATATATTATATATTTATATGTATGTGTATCTTACAATATAACCACACTTCTTACATATAGAAACAAATGTTAGGTAGTGATACATCTTTTTTTTGGAAACTATAATTATTTTTTTATGGTTAAGGAGTAAAGTGAGTACTATGAAAAATTGCCTAGACGTTACTCCAAATTACACACAATATTAGTGCATCAAGAGTTGCTATTAAATGTTGTAATTGTTACGTGCTACGCGTACAAATAATTCGGATGTACAGATATACAGATAAGTAGTGAACTTATGACCTCTGGCTTAGCAGTCAGGTCAGTCACTACCCAACTAACAGACCAGTCAAATTAAAAAGTCAGTCATTAAATAACTAAATTGTATAGGCATTATTAATATGTGACTCGTGTTTTTTATAATAATGTGTTTACAGAGATGGTGGTTGGTGAAGTTATTCATGGGTGGTCTTACATTTTTTTTTGTATTTATATATGTATATGGCTAGTGATTCTGAATCCTGAGCCTGAAATTTTAAGTTCGATTTCACTATTCACACAAATGGTTGCCCCCAGTATGGTTCTGTTCTAGTTTCTATTTCTGCCCCAGCAACACAGCGTTAAAAAACAATACAATAAGTTCGACTGTATTTTTTAGATAAAATTGTTGGTAGTGAATTACAAATAGTTCACGAAGTGTGCAGCTAGGCATACAGCATGCTACTCAAATCCTGGCTCCCTACTACAATTATGAAAGTATGTATTATTATTGGTTGAACAAGTGGCTTTTTGAAAGAAAAAGTAACATATATATTTTCTCTTCACATTATGATACGTCGTGGGATGCACCGCTGGTATGTGCATTATGTATTTTCCTAAAATATAGTAGAACAGCTTCATGATAAAGAAGAATGAGATCACAGACATGCTTTTTACTTATAAACTCCGTATTAGAGCTTATTTTGTTATTTTCTTATATCCCCTTCGTCAGTTATCTATATTTTTTATCTTCTGGAGGATTCTTAATGCACTTCTGCATCCCTTTTTTCTTTTGTAAGCCTCTACTAACTCAATGAAGACCTGTGACTGTTAGTTACGCACTGAGGCCGTATAGGATGAGGGAACGCTATACATTTGTGATTTTATCTATATACTCGTATATATATGCTCATCAACGCTAACGTTTAAATTATTTGAAATGAAGTTAAAAAAAATGTAAGGAATATCTATACACTGGAAAGGGAGTATGCAGTGAAATGACGAATGATATAGAGGAATGGAAGAAAACAAATTTTGTTAAGGGTTAGAAGATGATGATGATGTTACACTACTAAACAACGTTGAGTAACTGGAGTCATCAGCACTGGCTATGTGAATGCGAAAGGCTTTGAGGATCTACATATGTTTGTGCGAATATCCATACCGTGAAAGCTTCGGTGGTGCCCAAATCGTGAACTAAATTTAAAAAAAAATAGATAAAGAATGGGATGGAAACACACTTACTCTCTAGTAAATTATTTAATAAATTTAATGTTATATTAAAATGGACTTGAAATATGAAAATCAAAGAAACAATAATGAAAGGTAAGTTATAACTTATATTTTGCACATCTATTGTGTTTGTGAAGGGCGGTGTATGGACCGCATAAGTACTAATTAATCCCGTACTATGTAGACAAAGGTATGTTTACCTTTTCAAGTCCTTAACAACCTCCGCAAACATTGCCTTTAGGTTCAGTAATGTCATGTTTGTAGACTTTAAGACTGCAAAATTTGCTTAATATCCCACCTAAGTCTAGTCAAAATTGGTAATCTAATTTAGCTGTTACCCGAATATATAGTATATCTGGATTATGAGCATTTGTTACTTACTGTGGCGCTAGCTTTCCTTCATTCGCCTTTGCTTGGTTCTTTTATCGCTCAGGAGCACCTATTTTTGGCTGAATGTTATATTTTAATAAAAAGAAATTAAGTGATAGTTTCCAAAGTTTAAAACAAAAATCTCTTTAAATTATTATTTTAGAATAGGTTTTCATGATATTTCTGGACAGGATATAACTTTTATTCTGTACTTTAATAGCGACCAGTCAGTCCATTATGATAGAAATTATGATAGAATCGCGATGACGCATAACCGTAGCCCACACTGTTTTATTTTATTTATTTAAGAAGAAAAAACTTCAGAAATCCTTTGCCATACTGTTCAAGCAGTTTGTAGGTTTTGTATTCAATTACATAATTACTTCTAATAGTTTTTTTCTAATTTCTTTCTTAAAAGTGTTATGTTAGCCTATCCAAAAATGTCTTATACATTTTTTTTTAATTTAAATTTACATTTTTAGTTTTCTTTTCCTAATTTAATATTGGTCATCTGTTACATAACTTTGGTACAAAATACAGTCTAGTCCTTTTCCGTTACTTATTATTTACTTTGAATACTAATATTATTATTCCGTGTTATACTGCTCATGAAGGATAGTAAAAGCTACTTATTCATTACTTCATTTTATTTTGTTGGCATTATTATGTTATATGTAAAGTGATCCCTTCATTACTAGTATTAAATACTTAGCTAGCTCGCAATAGGTGAGAATATGTATCATTAAAAATTTAGATATATATTTAATTTACTATTTGTATTAAACTTAAATAAATATGGTATACTCAATTCGTCCTCAAACTTAAAAACAAGCATGTATAAAATAGGACTTTATTTATTAACTCAAAGGGTAAATGTTGCGCCGAGGCACTTAATAATATCACATAGCGATGTCTCAATTACCCTTTGGGTAACAGGTAATGTTACACTGGACCCTTTATTTGAATGACAACTTCAACAAAATACCGATATTATTCCCAAAATGTAAATACTAAAATGGTTAGAAAATTAGGTTAGCTTTTCGGTTATAAAATTTATACACATTTTAAAAGGTGTGTGTGGTTTGAGATAATAGGGTTGTAAGCGCATATTGTCTCATCTATTGATACAGCTAATGATATATATTTTTGGAACTTGACTTGAACTACAACGTTAAAATGGGGACTTGACAACTTCTCATACGTAGTATGCCGATCCTTGTGGCAAACTGTGTGACTTAATGATCCAAGAAACAATAACATTTGTTATTAATTAAATCTAATTATTTTCTGTAATATATAATATTTGCATAAAAACCTGTTGTTGTTGTTCTTCAGTCGTTTGTTTAAAATTTTGTACATACAATGTATCTTACGTACTAGTATTGTCTAGCACATAAGATCAATTGTTTGTACCAATTTGTTTTTACTAATAAAGAAATTTAAATTTGAATTAGAGGGAGGCACTTGTCCAACAGTGAACGCTAATAAGCTGATGACAGCTTTTCCTTTATAATCTAGTTGTGAAATACCCCGGAAAAATAATTAAGAATTAATTTCTCCACCGATTTTTTACACATATTTTTTATTTGGTTATCTTTTGTTGTTGACCTTAAACTTAGCCTCTAGTATCCTCACTTACTCGGTAGTGCAAGCATAGCTTGTCTACCGGTATTGTAATGTAATAATAAAATAACAACATACCTGTAAATTTCCATGCACGGCATGTGTCTAGCATATTTTTTGACCTGTCATGGAACAGGTGTCATGCAATTGCAGGTCAAGTTATACTGATGATAAATTATGCAGAACAAAGGATTCAAAAGTTAATACATTTGATTAAAAACTTTAAAAATGCTCCAAGCGGTCTCTGGTTGAACATGTCATTTTCACGGATCATATACCTAGATGTGAATGCTGCTGGTACTTATTATCAGAGCTGGGTTTAGATCTTGTTAGAATCCTAATAATAGACCACACAGCATAGGTCAATACGTTTAAATGTTAAAACAACTACTCAATAAAACTGATAAAATATTTAACAATATTTATTTATTAACCCAGTTTAAAAACTGCCATACTCTAGCGGTGTCAAGTATATTTTTATTCCTCCAATTAAGCCGCTCACACATGAGCCTAACCATGAATAATTCAACGTTGTTGCTTGTTTTAAGCGGAGAAAAAGTTTTTTAATACGAGCGTCCGCTCCCGCTGAGTCAAACTTTAATAATATGGTCAAAATGATGTTAATTATTAACTTGTTCTACACGAAATTGTGTAATTCCTTATAATAGCGAATATTTTCTGCCATTGTATTGTTGTTATAAACAGACCAGTTAGTCTTGTTACATTGGTTGATTAAAAATATATCTTGATTATAAATTTTACAGCACAATCAAACATGTATAAATAATCTCTTTTCTTAGCCGCTTGTACCACCTGTCGGGAGGTTACCGCGTTTGAGTGCCACACTTAGGAGAATCAGCGCCGTGACCTCATTAGTGGCTATTAATAACACATGGGATTCTTCCGTCTCATTCTGCGAAAAGGAGATTATTCTTATATCAAAGAGCTGATGGAAGAGCAATCTCCGGTTGCCATGAGCGCTAAAGTTAAAGAAACAGGTCTAACAGACAATAAAAAAAGGTATCTCAGTCAAAAGACAGCCTCCCTTAGCAGGAAGTTATTTGTCTGTTGGACCTGATTCTTTTTAGTGCCTTTTTTTGGCACTTTTCATACAAGCTTGTCTCTTAATCCGAATATATTTATGATTTGGTATGAGGTCTTAATTACAACAACAAAGTATTTTCTTTCCAGGAGTGTAGGAGGATCCATGCCAGGAGTGTATTTGTATTGCAGCTATGGCAGTTCGTTCATCGAAGAGGTCAAACCTATAACCACAGGACTAGTGATACAATACTTTGAAGTTATAAAAACAATACATAATTCTGACAAAAACATACCAACAAGAAAACTCAGTAACTTCAATTTATTTATTTAGGTTGTATTTAGGATGTTCTTATAGGATATGCATATCGATCATTCTTTTGGTCAGTGACAACTTCGGTCAGTATATTCGGACTTTTTATAATATACACACATACGATAACAATTTTGTTATATATACTCATATTTCTATGTATACTGTGCCGAAGTTACTGCAATCTTTATTTTAAGCTTTTTTAAAAAGCCACAAAAGCTTTTTCAAACTTAAAGTTAAAAGTTCTCTAAAGTTATTATTATTTTTGCAGCTTTCATATTTTTTTGCTTGAAAATGAGTGCTAATACAACATAATCTCAGTCTTTAACTTCTCCCTTAATGTTCTAAGGTAGATTTTTGGTTTCAAAATCGTGAGATAGTTTTTCTTCTAATAAAAAAAATGTTTATATCAGGTATACTCGTACATTTGCTAGGGAAAGCTTTTACAGTTCACCACTATTATCTAATTGTTTTTGTTACCCGATTTTCTTTATTTTTTTTTTTTTTTAATAGCCTATTTTTTTTAAGAGATAGAAGCAATCAAGCAGACGGGTCGTTGGATGGTGACCAAATATAAACACCTGCAGTCCAAGAGTCGCAAGTGCATCACCAGCCTTTTAGTATTTGTTAGGCAAAGGTCTAAATGGTCCGAGACAAAGGCATACTAAATAAAATAAAAATATACAGAAATTCTTTAACTTTTAATAACAAAGTAATGATAGATCTCCGACCACTGGCCAAAACATGAATTTAATTGTATAAGAATAAGAATATTTGTAAAAAATGTACACTCATTGGTAACTAATATTAAATAACGTAAATCAATAGAATTGTTCGTTACCTAGTCATGGTGACTTGTCAAAACCATACGTTGCCTCTCGTATCGGAATATGTGGTATATGTATAATGTTACCCATGTACGCAGTATACATACCATATATAATTGTATCCCGTTATGTTACCCAAACATCGAACACAAATTCTGAAGACAGTCCATATATCAAACGACCCAAACTCGTAATTGAATATTACGAATGTATTTGCAAACCAAATATAAGGCCGATTGGACAGAAACCGCTGCCACAGAGGGTGTCCATTTCCCAAATCCGCAGTGAGGCAATAAAGTGGTGGGTAATAAATAACTGGTACAACGCCGAAAGCTGGAAGTGGCTGTGCAGTTTGGTCTGCATCGACACGAAAGGCGTATTACAACTACTATTGTTACAATGTTTTTCAAGCAGAAAGTTTAAGTAAACCTTGACCTTATTTGTCTGAGACTGTATTTAAAAATTAATATTAAATTCAATCAAAATTTATAATATAAGATCCGCAGTACTCCTACCTAAAACGCGGGTGGCGGTAGTACTCACTTACCATCAGGTGACCCGTCTGCTCGTTTAACCCATAAAAAAAAGTATGTAAAAGTTAATCGTAGGTATCGGAAACCTACAAATCATTGAGCTAGCGAAGTTAAAGAAATTGTTTAAAAATTTCGGATATTGCAGCCGATGAAGAGGTCGTATAACGGAATAGATCGACTAAATTATTACTATTATACATAACTTATCACAATAATAATCTAAATAATTGACGATTTAAATTACTACAAAATTTATGTATTTTTTTTAGACTAAACATTTGATTTCATATTCTTTTTGAGTAAATATTACGCTCGAAAGACGACAACATTGGAAGCGTCCTACCTTCAGATATAAAAATTGACTGCCACACATTAAGTTAAAAAACTGATTAAACAGAAGATTACCATTTAACCAAAAGATCGAGGAAGTTGCAATAGAGTACCCTGATTATACAGAGCAAGCCAAATTCACGTTTTCGTCCGTAAAGCAGCGTTGTTGAATTTTCGAAAGTATTGAACATATAGTATAACGTATCTATTGAAATATAACATATTATGTATCTAGTTCAAAATGAAAGACAGACTGTGTAGGTACCGTACAAATTCACTGAACATTTTAAAATAAAGGTACTCTAAAATAGATTTTCTAATTCATCGAACAGTTTCTCCCACAGTATAATATATAATATCCGACTTAACTTAGAGACATTAATATAAAGTGAGTTAAAAAAGGCTTCTTGTGAGTTTTCGAATTTTGACTCTCGACTTCTAAAATAAATTGATAACCGTCTTCAATGCGACTTAAGATTTACTGTACGCCTCCTTTCAACTGTACAAAAGTGTATATCCTATAATCAAATCTTCAAAATCAGTTGAGTTATATGAACAGTTTTCATAAAAAAAATAATTAAAATTAAATTAGCTCAAACCCTAAGCACTAATGCGATCCTCACAGCATAGGTACTATGGGCTCATTGAATCTGTGCTTAGATACGGGGTTTTCTTTTGGGGTAACTCAACGAATAGAGAGATGGTGTTCAAAATGCAAAAACGTAGTATACGTGCAATGTTTGGCATTAAACCAAGTGACAGTTGCAAACCTCTATTTGTAAAACATAACATACTAACTCTACCCTCATTATATATCTGGGAAGTAGTTTTATTTGTTAAAAATAATCCACACCAATAGGTGATTACCCAAAACTATCAGATAGTGTAGTTCGTGGTCGGCGTGATAATAACAGGCTACAGGTACATCCAGCGAAAACATAAAAGTATTATATGCAGGGGTCCTGTGATTTTTAATAAGATTCCTAATAATATAAGACAACTGAATTCAAATTTATTAAAAACAAAGTTAAAAATCATATAAATTCAAAAATGTTACTATTCTATTAATGATTTCTTGAATGATAAAATATGACATATTCACATAATTTTATTTAATAGCCTACTAATTGAAAAATTATACGGTAGAGGAATTCTTGAATGATACATTGTGATAATTGTAATGGAATGGAATATAATATATTTAACTAATTAATTTTAGTATTATATAAGCCTTAATATTAATTTCAATACCTTATAATTGATAAATGTGACATAATTAATAATAACAATTTAATGTATATTTAAATGTAACTATGCCAATTACTTGAATTGTATTTGTATGTCTTAATGGCAAAACATAGTGGACTATCGATTTATTTAAGACCTTCAATAATTGTATTTACCTATGTTTAACAAATAAATATATGATTATGATTATGATTATGATTATTATAAAAAAAAAAAAGTTGCGCATTAGTAACTTGAGTAGGTATTTGTGCGAATTGTTCACCAAAACTAAAAAGTGTTAAAGTGGAAATATCTCACCAATTTAGAACATGTTTGCTTAGCTTAGATTTTTGTTATAAAACTACTTTACAGACTTAACTAGTCTTTACTCATTAATATCTTGGCATCGAATGTAGTTGAGGCGCTCAACCGGATGAACTTGATACCTACGTCTTAATAAGTTATTTGCATTAGGTTGTCGTAGTTGTAAGAATTTATAAATACCTTAATAGAGAAAGTGGTATATTATTATACTATAATCTTTTTATGTTATAAATACAACTAGCTAATCAATCGATATAAGTTAAAAATAAATGGATCCTACATGAAAAACCAACCAATTCTTTCATATCAGCAGCAAATCACGTGCATTCACATTTTATATCTAGTATGTGTAGTATGTACGTATTTTAGGTTACCTAACCTACGAATCAAAGTACAATCTATGTCAAGAGTACGTTTGTACACACGTTCGGTGATTAATTAACTTTATAAGTCTTAGGGAAATAAGAGCGTTGTTTATGAAACTTAATTCCTTACTTATGTGATGGACAGCCCCAGCAGGAATTCGTGAGAGGCGTTTATTATAAAGTATATAAAAGTGAACATTGTTATCTCCGTAAGTCCATTGGAGAGCTGGCCACGAGCCAGCGGACACAAGGGGCTTTGTGAACTAAGACAAATTTGTACAACGCTTACTTTTAAAATCGGAGCATTTGTGGAAATAAAGTAATTGTCACTTCATTCATTTTCTTTGTCTTAGTCACACATGCCCGTTTTGCCGAAGGAATACCCAGAGGCGTATCGTAGAAACGGTCGAAAATTTGGTCCCACGCACGTGATAGAGGTCACTCTATCACGTGCGTGGGACCAAATTTTCGGGCACTCTATTAATTACTGATCTGAAAATTGCATTAATAACGCATATAATAGTATTAAAAACTTGTCCTTTCTGATTCAACGGTTTCAAATAATAACATTTATTTTTTTATATATTATATATATATTATATTATATACAAGAAGATTTCTGTTGTATACAATTTATATGCATTTTTACGATAGATATGTATTTTTTGAAAGATGTTGAGAGATGAAGTTTAAAAAAAAAAAACTCTCCGTCAATATGGATTCCATATATTGATAATTTAACTACAGACTCCAGCTGAACTATATCACTTTCCCTACAACTCTTAACATCTCTCCTTAAAAAACAGTTATTACAGTCTAATAATTTTTTCACTGTACCTTTTTGTTTAATATCAACCGTGGACTCTAAAACAAAAAGAAATAATCTAATTTTACTAAGAAAAATACTGGTCATATAAAAGTTTTCTCTTTGTGAAGGTAAAAGTAATTTCAGTTGATAGACCATTATTTTATAAACTATCTCTATGTGGTGTGTTTTTCCGCGCAATCTAATGAAACATTTATTATGAGCTCTTTAAGTTCGAAACTTGGTGTTATTATGAGCTGTTAGAAAACTTCTAAGTAATCAGCTGCATTTACTTGAAGTACATAGACTTTATACAGCTTGTTTAAGTTTTATTCAATTTGATTATCTACATCCCCTGTAGCGATACGATGCGATAATTGGGTGGTATAATTTTTTTTTTACATTTTTATTCTTTTCCCTTTGTTTGCGGAATGTCTATCCCTTGTATAAATAAATACTGTGTATGCCCTTAATGGGATATATCTACAGGATTTAGATTATATACTGCACTATAAAACTGGTAGAGCCATGCTTAGGCACAAATGTGCCAGCTTGATCGGTGCGATACCATTGCCTCACAGAAAATCGGTTGTGAAGTAACTCTTGCGTTGCATTTCCCCGAAATGAGTGAGGTTTCCGGAGGCCTAACTCCCCCTTCTCCTCTTTCTTCTCCCCTCACCGCCGCTCTCCTCTTTCCCATTTCCTCATCCCCCTCTCTTCTTTCCCCTACCCGCATCCCCATAACCCTTGAGTTGCAGGTGTCCATAGACGGCGGTTGTCACTTATCATCAGTTGACTCGTACGTTCGTCTGTCCGCTATAGTATAAAAAAATATTTGTCTCCAGTAGTGACAATATTGTCGTACATTCCTTTATAAGGAAACGAAAACGACTCAGTCAATAAGTAATTTATTACTGTCAAATCTGAAGTAGAAAAAAAAACTTTTCCCAAGTTAATGAAACGTAAGCATTTTTAACATATTTTTATTAAAATCACTTCTTACACGACGAGCGAAAACGAGCTATAAACAAAACGAGCTATAAAACAAAGTTTGCCTGGTCTATTTCTTTGAATTTAGCGCAGTCTGTTAGAACTATAATCGACACTATAGTCGTTAATTTGATTGTTAGATACTTTCAATATCAAATTAAGTATACCTCAGTTCTGTACGTCATACTTACTACACCATATTGTTTATCCAACACACGCTTCAGCAGACAGATGCTATAGGTTATCTTGAGAGCAACATTTTTTGATATCCCTGTATGTAATTATTTATTAAATGATCTGAAAGCACCTAATTGATTGGTGAACTAAATTAAGGCGAATTCGTAATTAAATAAAGCATGTATAATTAATTAATCTCACTGCCGTTTTCAACGATATTTATTAGTGAATACTTTAAGTAGTTTCCCATATTTATTTATAATATTCTTGCCTAAAAAAAGCATTTTATTATTCTTGTAAAATTATGTATAAAATGTATTTTTTTTTTGTTAATTTAGTGAGTTCAAATAGAATCAACAATGAAAAACTATGACATTCTGAAAGTATACTGCAAGAAAATTTTTATCATAGGCAACGGTAACTTTTGGTTTGCTGAAAACGAAATAGGTGACGATCAACGTTTTATTTACAAAGTGGGAGGCGCTATTTTATATTTCATGTACAGTTTTATGACGATACTTGAAATTATGGCAGCCATGATGGGTGATTTTCCAGAGGACGAGAAAAGCGATTCTGTGAGTTTCGCCGTCAGTCACACCATAGTAATGATCAAAATATTCTCAGTTATTGTACATAAATCGTTAATAAGAACCTTAAATCGTAAAATGATAACTGTTTGTGAAAGTTATGAAGAAGAGTCGTTGATGGCGGAGAAATATAAGATCATGAAAATAAATGTCATCGCTTACGTTGGAACTGTTTATGGGTCTTGCGCGTGTTTCATTATGGAAGGTCTGCGGAAGATGTATGTGGGTAAGTAACGTGTTATTTATTTTAGAGTATCTATGTTATATTTATATAGTTACAGTGAATTTAGTAATAGCTCAATAGCAAGATGTAAAGTTTTGCATCATGGGCAATGGTGGAACTAAGAATCTAAGCCATTTTTATCCTTTAGGATTTTTATTTTATCCTTTAGGATAAAAATCACCTAAAAATTACATTATTCATTCTATAAAGATAGGTAGTAAAAGTTTCCAGATGTTTTTTCATTATAGAATTTACAATAAATGTACGTATTTATCACGCTATGTTCAGTAACTGTCAAAAACTGGCCCTTTTATTTACATTATTGCTATTCTAGGGATTTCTATGTTTAAAATGTCATACCAAAAAATTGTTCATGTTGTGGATCTATTCTTTTTTCAAAGTCACTAGAATGTCAAATATATATTTTATAAAGTTAAATATTGCGATGGACTTTATAATAAACGTTTTAATAGAGATCTACAATAGACTGTTGTAAATCACTTACATCTTAGTTTAAAATAGATTAATTTTAAATATAATTTAGTATGAAGCAGTGATATTTTGCTATAAATTAATTTTTTTCGTTGCAGCGATACTTAAACCAGTATGATATATCTTGGGGTGCGGGCTAGAAAACCTCCACGTGGTGTTCCCTGGGCAACGTTGGCGACGACGCAGCCTTCTCCTCCTCCACTTTTGAAGAGGGCGTCATCGCCAACGGCTAATATTCTGGCAAGAAGAGGTGGCCATTTCCTTCAGCCACTAGGTTGAGGCTCGGCCCAGCAGAGTGGGCTTGTATGCCGATCCCTCTGTTGGCTCTTCCCTCCTCGGAGCTGTGAGGAAGGAAACCTCAATAAAAAATCACCAAAGTGGGACCCTTTCACGAGTCGGTGTTTCTCCACTGTATACAGCGGAGAAAGAGGACGGGCTCGGCGTGCACTCGCACTGCCACCGAGCAGGCATCTGGAGATTTGTCTCGATGCCACCGTCGGCATATCGTAATCCCGAAAGGAGTATCTTGGTTAAGTCTCACGGCTCTGATCGGGGACGAGAGTCTTGGCTTAACTGCCCGGACTGCGATGAAGAATACCTCTATAAAAAATAACCCCGAATCCCGTGTTCTGGTGCGTGACCATGGGATGCATGGCTGATGGGTGGTTCAGTCGTAAGCGCACTCCCAGCCGGGGCACCAGCGGACCCATCGGTTGAGAATAAATCTACGCTTACCCGGGTACTGGGGGATCTCTGCCCGGGTGGACCTCTTAGTTCTCCCCCACTCGTGGGACTAGTACTGGAATCTTTTAATAACTATAATAAAAATAAAACTGATGGGAAGCAGGAGAAGAGCAAGGGGAAGGAGCATAATAAGAAGGCGCACAAGACCTCGCCTAACGACGAGGAGGTTTTGACCAAAACGCCTATTTCAGAGATGCTCCCAGAAGTCAACCTGCCTTCTGGGAGCAGAAGAATTTCGATGCAAGTGCGCTCTAGGACCACCAGTTCCGCGGCTGACTCAGCCGAGGAAATGGAACTAGAGTACCGCGATTTGGAAAACCGTAAGCGTGGACGGGATGAGGACGTTGATACGCCTCAAGACATGCTGCCGCCAAAAGTGCCGAGCAGCAGGCGTGGTAGGTCACGTACGCCAATCCCGGCCCCGTCAGGTTCCGTTTTTTCCAGGGCTGGAGGATACGCCCGGACGCGAGCTGAAGGTGAAATCGTTGCCGAGGAGGAGATCACGGATCTCCTTCTCAAAATCCGTCCACCGGTGGAAAGGGGTTCTGATCCACTTACTCCGGTGGATTTGAAGGAGAGGACGAATGCGGCGGTGGCCATCATCCAGAAAGTGGCCACCAAGTCCACCAACCTAAAGGGCTCTTTTGTCAGGGCCCTAAAGGACTCCTCCTCGGCCGTGTCGGAGGCCATGGAAGGCCTCATTCAGGGGGTTTCGCACCTCCAAGAGGCAAACGATCGCCTTACGGCAGCTAACGAGCGCCTGACGCAACAGGTTGCCGAGCTGAGTGCCCTTTCGGGCTGAGGCGAGTGCTGCTAGTCCACAGCAGTCAAATCCTGCCACCTCATCCTCCCCCGTCTCTGATGCCCACTTGCGTCAAATTACAGATGCAGTGTGGCGGATGATGGACGGGCGTCTGGCGGGACTGGAAGCAAGGCTGCCTCCAGCGCCCATTGTTCGGCCGCCACTCGCCGCAATTGCCGCCGTAAAAACAAAGGCCACATCGGGTTCGACGCCACTTCCAGTCTCGGGTGGCCGCCTCGCGGTTTCTTACGCGGCAGCTGCGTCTGCGTCTGTGCCTGCAAAAGCACCGAGGACTAGGCAAGTTGCTG
The DNA here is from genome assembly GCA_947561695.1 of Tyria jacobaeae. Classification (NCBI taxonomy): domain Eukaryota; kingdom Metazoa; phylum Arthropoda; class Insecta; order Lepidoptera; family Erebidae; genus Tyria; species Tyria jacobaeae. The sequence goes on from OX387221.1 coordinate 8,159,389, forward strand.
GCAGCGTCGGAGTTTTCTCCACTCACCTCTCAAGTACGAAAACGTAAGAGCGCCCCTAGTGCTCCCTCTGGTGTTGAAGCTGTCTTTGCACCCTCCACGTCTCCATCATTGGAGGGAGCAGACGTGGAGGGTGGCAGAAAGTTGAGGGAGGTAAGAAAAAGAGGTCCCGAAGAGGTAAATACAAGGCCCCAAAAAGTGCCGCTTCTGTGACAGATACCGCCACAAAGAAGGCAAGAAAACTGCAGGCGCCCAAAACGGCGGCTGTAGTTGTTACCGTGTTGCCGGATGCGGCCAGCAATGGGTTATCCTACGCGACTGTTTTCAAGAAAGTCCGGGATAGCCTAGGTGGCGAATTCGGGGCCTCAGGTGTGAGGCTGCGCCTTGCTCAGACGGGGGCTCGAGTTCTGGAGTTCCCCGGTGCTGAAGGTGCCAAGACAGCGGACGTCGTTGCGGAGAAGCTGCGGGGAGTATTTACAGCGTCGGATGGTGTTAAGGTGGTTAGGCCCACCAAGTGCGCGGAGCTGCGCATTTCGGGCCTGGACGACTCAGTGACGGTGGAAGATGTGCGTGTTGCCATTCGGGAAAAGACGGTGTGCAACGCGGACATCATCAGGGTAGGCACCATCCGCCCCGGTCCAGGTGGTCTTGGCGCGGTGTGGGCCAGTTGTCCCGTGGCATCAGCCAAAATTTTGGGTGATGCTGGCAAGATCCTTATCGGTTTCGTGAACGCCAGAGTCACAGTCCTGGTGGCGAGACCGATGAGGTGCTTTAAATGCCTAGCGTCGGGACACACCAGCGTCAAGTGTGGAAGCTGTTTTGACTGCAGCGGGCTCTGCTTCCGCTGCGGTCGACCGGGGCATAGAGCGCCGGAATACTCCGCCGCCCCTCACTGCCCAGCGTGCGCGGCGGGTAATTTACCCGCCAATCACCAGATGGGGCAGGTTGGCTGTAAGCCTCCTCGCACATCTCCGAAAACATCGGTGGCTAGCCAATCGGCCCAGGCTAACACAGATGCCAATCGTGCGTTGTCGTCGTCGCCCATGGAGGAGGCTGTAAAAACGATCCAGTAATGGATCAAATTTCCAGCCTCCTTGTCCAGACGAATCTAAACCACTGCGCGGGTGCGCAGGATCTCTTCCTGCAAACCATGGCGGAGTGGTCGATTGGTGTTGCCGTAGCTGCGGAGCCCTATTACATTCCTCCCCGTCCAAACTGGTTGGGTGACTGGGACGGCTCCGTGGCAGTCATCGGCTCTACAGCGGCTCATTCCCCAGATATGTTGCCGCTGAATGGGGGGGGATTACCATTTATGGTGTCTACTTCTCCCCCAACCGGAGTCTGAGCGATTTCGAGGTGTTCCTAAATAACCTGGAGACCTTCAACGCCAAGTCCGTTGCATGGGGTTCCCCCAGGACGGACGCACGGGGCAACGCTGTTGAGGAGTGGGCAACATCAGTGGGCCTCTGTCTTCTAAACAGAGGTACCACCAACACGTGCGTGCGACAGCAGGGGGGGTCGATAGTGGACCTTTCGTTCGCTACCCCTGCTCTTGCTGCACGAGTAAGGAACTGGCGTGTCCTGGAAGAGGTTGAGACGCTCTCGGATCACCTTTATATCCGATTTGAGCTCTCCCGGACCCAGGATCCCAGAAGGGGTCACATGGCGCGGCGCCCTTCCCGCTTTCCGCGGTGGGCTGTCTCAAAGCTTGACCGGGACCTACTGGAGGAGGCAGCCATCATTTACTCTTGGCTGTCTCCGCAGCCTCCAACCGAGGAGGTAGACATGGGGGCAAGCCGCTTTCGTGATTCGATTACGCAGATCTGTGATGCGGCCATGCCCCGCGTTCTAGGTCGTCAGCCTCCAAGGAAGGAGGTCTACTGGTGGTCCCAGGAGTTGGCGGATCTCCGCTCAGCGTGTATTCGTGCCCGGAGATCTTACACCCGCAGCCGGCGGCGTCATCGCGAAGGAGGGGAAGAGGACCGGCTTCAAGAGGAGTACCGAGAAGCCCGGAAAACTCTAAAGCTGGCCATTTGCCGCGCCAAGGAGGAGAAAAGAAAGGAGATGCTGGAGGGTCTCAATCGTGACCCCTGGGGTGGCCCTTATCGTGCGGCGCAACAAAAGCTCCGTGCGTTGTTCCCCCCCCCTTACTGAGACTCTCCAGCCCAGCTGCAGGGAGTGGTTGAGGGTCTTTTTCCGCGACGAGAGGAGCACTCACCCCCGTCGATGGCCCCCATGGCTAGAAACGATGGGGAGTACGGAGGAGAGGAAGTTCCACCCGTCGCGGAGGCGGAGATATGGGCGGCTGTTCTACGGATCCGCTCCAAGAACACCGCCCCCGGGCCAGACGGGATTCCTGCCCGAGTGTTGGCCCTGGCCCTTGACCACATGGCAGACCGCCTCAGGGAGGTGTTCGACGCTAGTCTAGTGTCCGGGCGCTTCCCTGATTGCTGGAAAAGCGGGAAGCTGGTGCTTTTAAGGAAGCCGGGACGGCCTACCGACTCGGTCGCGGCCTACAGACCCATTGTGCTGCTGGACGAGGCGGGTAAACTGTTTGAGAGGGTACTCTCTGCCCGCATCGTCCGGCACCTGAATGAGGTCGGCCCCGATTTGTCGGACGCCCAATTCGGTTTCCGAGCGGGTCGTTCGACGATCGGAGCTGTATTGCGTCTGAGAGCCGTGACCGAAGAGGCGGTGAGCTGTGGCGGCGTGCTGTTGGCGGTGTCATTGGACATCGCCAACGCATTCAATAGTCTGCCATTCAGCTGCATAAGGGAAGCACTCCGCTATCACGGAGTGCCACAGTACCTGATGCGGCTAGTGGCAGACTATTTAGAGGAGCGTACCGTCGTATAAGAGGACCGAGATGGAAACCTGAGTCGTCGGCCCATGTCGTGCGGTGTTCCGCAGGGGTCTGTCCTTGGACCACTCCTGTGGAACATGGGGTACGACTGGGCCCTTCGTGGTGACTTCCCCCCTGGGCTGGGAGTAATCTGTTACGCCGATGACACTCTTGTCACAGCCCAGGGGTCGAACTTTCAAGAGGCGGCGTGCCTGGCCACCAGAGGAGCCTCTCTGGTGGTCCGGCGCATCGAGGCACTGGGTTTGCGGGTGGCCCTGGACAAGACGGAGGCCCTTTTATTTCATGGGCCCCGTCGTGGTCCACCTGCCGGTGCCGCCATCATGGTCAACTCGGTCCTCGTACCGGTTCGGGCCCATATTAAAAATCTGGGCCTGACCCTTGACGGGAGGTGGCTCTTCGACGAGCACTTTCGGCAGCTTGCCCCAAAACTCTTGGGGCGCGCCTGAGTGTGGCCGTGGGTGGTCGGGACGGGTTTTCTTTTCCATCCGCTATAGTGGCCAGCCGCGAGGAGGCGACGTCCTGGTGTGCCTGGACGCAGCCTAATTGAGAGTTGCAAGAAGGTGGTGCCCGCGATTGCAGGCAGGCGCTAGGAGGGATCCGGATGTCTTAATAAAGCTGTTCCCGGATTCCTCCTATTTTAGGCGCAATATGGCACACCGTGTGGTTTTTGTCGGTCCGATTCCGACACACCGTCTCACCGAAAGCCCCGGTGGGATGAAGGCAAGAGGGGGTTTCCACACGTATAAAAAAAAAAAAAAAAGTATGATATATCTTAGGTTAACTGACTTTTAAAAGCAGAGCTTTCTGTCGTTGTCAGGATTGCTACTGCTGTGTGTACTCGTAACCATCACCAGTTTAGATATATGTATGTCTCCCATACTGGTTGGAAGGGGCCTATATAAATATATCAACCTGCAATCTTTATAAATCTATCTATCCACCCTGTTACTCAATTTAGTAGTTTAAAATTGAATAGTCTTCGTGTTTATTTTTAGGCTCCCACTTCGTGACCGTGGTGACATATTATCCGCCATTCGGAGACGATACAGCCGTAGCCAATTTAGTTAGAGTATTCAGCACTTTAGTGCTACTCATAATGATGCTTACCATGATATTAGCAGTGGATTCCTTCACCATGATTTACCTCATCATGTACAAGTACAAGTTCATCACACTGAGGCATTACTTTGAACGTCTTAGGGATGATGTGGAAATGCTTCATCGTTCGGGCGACAGCGATTTAGTAGCGGAAAGGGTATCAAGCGGATTAATAGAAGGAATCGAAATGCATAGTAAAATTCTGAAGTATGTATTTAAAAATTCATTTATTTATTTGTTCGGTTAACCTACAACTGATTGCGTACATGTTTGCTACGTACTTATTACTTACTGAAGCATAAAGTCATTAGGTAACAATTAAAAAAGACTACACAAGATAAGATGATGGTGATGATGACACAATAGAGATATATTACAATAGGTTAAAGATAAAATTTATTTTAGTAATAGCATTCTTTTATACGATTCACTATATAATCATAAACTCAAAGTCAAAGGGAAACATTTGAAATGTTCTATTTCCTTTCTTAAACTACATACTTACTTCTAATTTGTTTTTATCTCACAAGGTTATCGAAAGAGATTGACAAAGCGTTCGGGACGGTGATGGCGCTACAACTTTGTCAAAGCTCCGGTTCTGCCGTCTCTATCCTCCTTCAAATTGCCGTAAGTAATTGAATTTTTACGCCAATACCTTCATCATCTGTCCCTGAATTTTGTAAAAAGCGCGTATTATTTTTCATGATTATATATTCATCCTTTTAGCATTGTGTGATAATTTTGGAATAGACTCTATTCAAATTACAAGGCGACTCCTATGTTGGAAGTTATGACAGGAAAAATGTTCATTCCTGGAGCAGAAGTCTTATTTACCAGAACCAGTAGTTTTTGTAACCGATTCTGCTTACTTCTGTTATTCTAAAGTAGGATTTTTTTTTGTTTGTATATTGTTCGCAATGTTTTATCGAAACTGACTAAAAAATACTCTTTATTAATTATCTTTCAAGGAGCTAATGTCTACAAAAATTGATTAAAAATATAACCTTAATCTAATCTAATGTAAAACTATCTTGATTCTGTTCTAGCTATCAGATGACCTGACATTTGTGGCAGCAGCAAAGTTAATATTCTTTGTAATTGCATTGTTCTTTCTCTTAGGCTTATTTTTGTGTAACGCTGGAGAAATTACTCACCAGGTATATAATATTATTATTAACAATATTATGATTCTAAGCATTTTATACGGTACGTAGTGTAAGTTCTGAAACATGCTGAGATACTTTTTTATAAAATATTAACGGATACAAAAATAAAATGACACTGCACAATACTTTTTTTTACTATTTACAATTACATCACAATTGTACAATTACAATTGGCGTTTCTACAAAAAAACTTTGTTCTACTTGCTTTAAGCTCTTTTCAAACACGCAAACCCTAACACGCTTTAAAGCGTGAGAGTTAACCACATGCTGGTTTGAAAGGGAAGCTGGTAAAATGTAACCCCGAGCGTACTCTTATTTAAACAAGAACGTGCAACATTTCTTCAGAACACAAACTATTGTAATCGTAGTAGATAACAAATATGAAGGAAATTTTCGTAAACCTTATACAACTTGTGACTTGAAAAGTTAAGGACAGTTACAACTCGTCAATAACAGAGATGACAGTAATAATCTTCACTCAATGAATCCTATCTTATCTTTAATAAACAAGTTACATTTGCTTTGCCTTACTTTTTTGCTTTTAGATGTTTGTAGTTTTTTTTACATAAGTAGGAAAAAAATATGATTGGCACAAAGATCGCGCTTGAGACGCCTCTGCTTACCCCTTCGGGGATATAGTATATGTGTGCATGTATTATAATCAAAATTTTACATCTATTACATATGTATTCATATAACGACTGCACAACCATTTTATTATTATTAAATAAAATGGTTGTGTAAAACATAAAAATCTAGAATATTTTTAAAAAAATAAGTGTCCTGAAGAAAACTTTGTAAATTGAAATATATATCTTAAGAGTCCAATGTGACAACCGCTAACATTTACAGAAGTAAATGTAGGGATAAGTTATGACATAAGGGCAAGTACCGCGAGTATCAACATAAATCAAAAACTTATATCCTTGACGGTTATTTCACCGAAAAAACGTTGCCTAAGGGCGCTTGTCCACCGCCCCGTCAGCAGCACTTCAAGTTTATTTTTAAATATTCCATTTATTTCATCATAACAATAAATCGTCTCTACTAGCTTACTTAGAATGTTTTAGCACTCTAAGTAAACTGTTTAACAAAAGAGGTAATACAGGTGTTCTCTTTACCTATTTATATTTTAATAAAACTTATTTTTTTTATTTCCTCACGAGGCCCCTTTATCATGCAGAGGTGCATAATACTTGCCGTGCCTGACACAAACGCGAAGGATAACACCCACAAAAGTTTTATTATAATTTTTATTTTATTTTGTTTTAGTTACAGATTTACCGTGGAAGAACCATGCTTAGGCACGAATGGACTGGCTCAACCGAAGTAATATCGTAGTCTCGCAGAAAATAATAAAGTCAAACAATACTTGCATTGTATTGCCGAGTGAGTGAGGGTACCGAAAACCAAACTCCCCCTCTTCTCTTTTCCTCCCCTCATCACTCTCAAAGACAGGCAGTGAACATGACGACTCTTGAGTTGCAGGTGTTCATGGCGGGCCGTTGTCACATCAACCGGTGACCCGTGCGTTCGTCTGTACCTCTTTATCATAAAAAATATTTACCGTTGATACATTTTAACAAAAATGAAAATTGCTTTATTTCAGGCTTCATTAGTAGCAGATGCAATATTCTACTGCGGTTGGCATTTATGTCCTCCGCGGGTAAATAATATGTCTAGTCGTAATATTAGGCAACTGGTGGTTTTGGCATTGATGCAAGCTCAACGACCCCTTGTCATGAAAGCGTTCAAGATGGTGGAACTTAGCTACGGAACGTTTTTAACGGTTAGGCTTTTTTATTCATACATTTGAATCTATTTTCGCCTCTGGCGAATTACAGTATATTCCATTTAATTAATAGCTAATACAGTTTTAGGAACAGTAAAACCAACAGTCTAATATGTTCTTTTATCGTATTACTTTTTTCGAGTAAATTAGAAAACGGTACATGTTCTACCTGAAGATAAATGGTTACCTGGAGGCCCCCAAAATTACTCATAATGACAGTAAACCGGTCACAAATGATGTTTCTCTTTCAGTTGAGACAATATTGTTTTACTTGAATGTAAAATCAAAATGATTAAGAGTGCGTTTATTGACTTCCGAGAGTCATAACCAGGTGGTATCTAGAGCTGTAAACTGTACTGTGACTTTAAACAAAGAAAATGTTATAATCTTTCTATCGTATTTTGTCTCCACTATTTATTATTTTAGAGCAGTACAATGTCATGCATAATATTTTGCTATAGTTAGCACTATAGCAAAATATTAAGTGATATATATGTATATATATAATACTTTCTACTAGACGTTTATCGCTTCATATGTCTGAACATTAAAATCTTGCGTAGTTGAAACTAAAACTGTCAAAAGTGTAAAGAGATTAAAAGTTTTAATGGAAAACATTTAAAATCAAGTTTTATTTTATTTTAATGTGATAATGATAGATTTGCCTTAACTGTACTCTCTAAGGTACTTTATTCACATCAAATATGAAAAGACTAAGATATATTAAACCTTGCCTATGGTTTGAGATTCTAGTCACTTTTTTAAAGATATCTTCTAGCCATCTAAGATCCGACCCTAGATCGACCTTCACCGAGCTGATAATAGAATAAAACTTATTTATAATAATTTTCATATATTATAAAAAATATTAAAAATGGGTTGTCTAAAAAAATCCTGGACAGAATATTTTTAATTATTTTTCTTTGTTTCAATTAAAGAAATATATAAATATATTTATTTATAAACAATTTATTTTATTTATTATTTTATTTATTTATTTTATTTATTTTATTCATTTTATTCATTTTATTAATTTTATTAATTTTATTAATTTTATTCATTTATTCATTTTATTCATTTCATTCATTTTATTCATTTTATTCATTTTATTCATTTTATTTATTTTATTTGTTTAATTTATGTTATATTGTTTAATATTTTATTGGGCTTCTGGTATCCTCACTCACTCGGTGAAACTTAAATATTAATAATAAAATCCGACATACCACCTCACCGTCAGCTCTGGTGAGGTGATGAACCGTGGGGGACCACTCGAAAAACGAAAAGAACGGATTTTTTTAGACAAACCATTTTTAATATATTTTGTAATATACTAAATTTATTATAAAATAAGTTTTATTCTATTATCAGCTCGGTGAAGGTCGATCTAGGGTCGGATCTTAGACAATAGGGTTGATTTATATTTTATTTGTTTTTTATAATACTTTTAAGATGACAGTCTCTGTCTACCCTTAAGGAAAAAAGCGTAAAATTATTTACATTCATATGTTAAAAGTTAAGAGATATTACAAATGAAACCCTAACTTTGTGCCTACATTGTAACTTCACTTATTCTTTAAGTTAAGAGTAGCTACCAAAACAACGTAAATTAATTTCTTCCATGGTCCAACTCACACGTAGGTACAATGTCATAGTTAGCAGAATTATAAAAATATATATATTAGTAATGATTAATGCTATATTGTTTTATCAAACAAATATAAAAGATGTAAAAGTCTATTTTTGTAATGCTTTAGTATCATTATCACACCAGTAGCAAGGTAGAGCGTTTTTTTTTATTTGCAATAAAGTAGTAGTTATTCCTGTATCGGTGGAGGGTACTTAATATTTACGCTTAAGAGAATCAACCGCATTAACACATTTAATGCTTATTGTTTTTCCGTGAAACAATTATTTTAATATCACAAATAAAATTCAGTAGATTAACAAAATGTATACTGGTCCTTTGAGTTGCAGTAGGTACTCAATTAAATATGCACAAAATTCGGCAATTTAATTATTAACTTGGATTACCGGCTATCCTGTTATTTTAATTAATCGTTTATCATTTCAGGTGGTGCGTGGAACGTATTCTGTTTTCGCGTTATTTTACGCACAGAATAAATAAATTGATATTTAAAATAACCTTCTTACATAAATTTAATTTGATCCTGATGTTGGGTAGTAAGGTTTTAAGAGTAAAAAGCTTAATCCACTAGTGCCTACATGCAAAACAGGCGCACAGAAGACGTCGAGTGGCGGATACTAGCCCGCATAGACCAATAGTGTCTACACAATATAGTCCTAAATTCTTTTCTTGTGATTCGCATGTCCGAATGAAAAAAAAAAAAAAAAAAACCGAAATCCTTATAGAATAATTCGAGCGTCTATCTATTGAGCGTCCGTAGTAGACAATTTGATCTGAATGCAAAATCATTTCAATTCATATTCGGTATTAATTTGTGAATGTAAATTATTTTAGGTTGAATTAGTTATTTTTTAGAATTTAAATTTAATTTAAAAAAATCTTTATCGTTTGTAACATGTCCACAAGGTAGGCCTTTTAAACTAATTGAAAGTATTTCTGCTTTATAAGTAACTATATGTAATACAACCTAATTTTTTTGATACTATGTTTGTAAATTATTTGTGTCTGTTGCATGTAAATATTCTGTAATAATAATATGCATATATTTTCATTGAGGTGATATCTTCTTATATATTAAAATGAATTGCCTTTCGTTAGGTCATTCATTCCAGGATTGTACCAGTTGCCTGTATACTATTATTTGTTTTAATATTGTATTTTTTCTGTGGTGTACAATAAAGTATATTGTATTCTATCGTATTGTATGTGTATAATATACTAAATAATTAATTCTACTTGAACTAACCTTCATAGAGAAAGAATCAAAATATTTAAATCTATGATACATTAACCAAAAACATGTTCTCCTTAATAGCTTATGTTGTTGTACTTCCTTTGCATATATAACTTGATGACGTCAATACTATGAATAAACACTAAGTATTTCATTGCCGTAATAAATGTAGTGAATCGTATAAATTCCCCGACGTCCCCAATTTACGTAGACCCATGTTTCGTCGTTACGAAGCCGACTTACGCAGTCACGCACCTATAAAAACAAGATTGCAAATCGCGATAAATCTTTTATCGTTAAGATTTCTGTATCACATACATATGCAAATATGGAACATCGCATTGCGTGTTAGGAATAAGTTCATGAATAAATAACATGTTGAAAGACTTACCTATGCTTAGACATACGATATAATATTCATTGCGTTTACGTAACAACACTGAGCACAAAAGCTAAGTATATTCACTAGACGTCTGCACAATAAAACTATAATTTATTATATATGAGTTTTATTATTCATCCTAGCCGGCAAATGCTTAAGGTAATCTATAAAATAAAGCTGATGGTTCAGATTTAGAAATTAAGTATAAAGATGAAATTATTTGCGATGGCAAAGCTATACGAGTATTTACAATTACAAACTACATTAGGTGCCTCCCGTAACCATACATGACCTCTTTAGTGTATGCTTGACAATTTTTAACTGTGATACACAAACCAACCAGCACATTTCAATAAAATGTAGAAACAATTAAATACATATATCATAGCACCCGAGCGTGTACGAAAGGATTGATGAAAGTGAAAAAGGCAAAAGTTGTGTAAGATCGTGGTAAATATCTATGTATTTATGTACAAGCATATACTATTGTGTATCTTAAAATATAGTTACTATAAAACTATATGTTGATATAGGTACATTTCGCATAATATATACAGACGTGTTCCCGTGTAAAGTTTAATGTTTCTGAGTGGACGATCTGGTACTCTCTTTAAGATTTATCGCAATACAACACTGATCTCTAGAGCACAGACAAAGACATACAATTATAATATGAAAATATAAATATATATTCATAGTGAGATAAAGTTAAGGTACACAGCCATTAGTATTTCGCGGTTCATATAATGATATACTGCACAAACAAGAATGTTCCGTTTACGTTTTATGATACAACTTAAAACGGTTAGATTAAAGTTTTGCCTCCACGATATATTACGTACCGCGAGTTAAATTCGCTGTGTGGAGTCCTAGAGTAGGAATACACTGACAAAATATTGCCAAGCTGTACATTAAGAAAGTAATAAAAATACAAAATATTGTAATTATAAGAAAATTCATATATTACATTAGGTATATTTTACGAAGCATTAGTACCTCCCAAGTTTTTAGAATGCGTGACATCAGCATGGCTCACATTACTAACACTTTTATTCGCCTCACTCATACCTAACAAAAGACAACACAATATTCTAAATATAAGCTTCTAAATATTAGCTAATTCTAAGCTGTGATTCAAATAAAATAAAACACCGCCACTCGGTTAAGTTCTACTATTAATTAATTAATAATATGAACTACAATCTTAAATCTAAACTTATTTTCTAAATAAAGTTAATAATTTTTACGACAACCCTCAGACAACCGCTTGCAACCGGCGCTGAGTAAAAAGTGACCAAATAAGGATCCGGTCTCCCACGATTTTGCTTCTTTACAATGAATCGGAATAATAATTTTAAAATATTATTCCAATATTAAGATTTGAGAAATTGGTTTATAAAATTAAGTAAAAACAACACTCCTTCGAACATTCAAAAGCAACTATTGTTGAATACATTTTTAGAAATATGGATGATTAAATTGCAATAGTACTGTGTAAATTAAAGATTTTTGTTGTAATAAATTACGAACCTTAACTGAACTATTTTCAGTAAACTTTTTGAATGTTCGATGTTCTCCAGGAACTTGATATCAATGTAATCAATCTGTTTTTGTAATGCATTGGTTTTAAATATTTTTTTTAAAATCAGTTACTATTACAAGCGCTTCAACATATAAAACAAAGTTATTAAAATTGACATATACGTAAGACTAAGAGCATCTGCTCTACATGTTACTATAACCCCAATAGCTGGACATTGCCACTAACAGCAGAAATTTAAGCAAATTGAAGATCTTTTCAATTCGCTTAACTTTCTGCTGCTAAGTATAGCAGTATCATTGGCATCAGCAAATGATACAAGTATATTTATACCATATTTTAGTTGAGTCTGAGATACGTCACAATTAATACATACCTTCATGTCTCGCACATACTACAGTCTACACGCTGCGCCACGTCAATTTATTCTTATTCTTTTTACATCTTTCCAAGTAGACATTTCCTTTATTTTATTTTTAATATGTTTTTAATGGTGTAGATATATTGTTGTAACAATTCTATATCTGTACGTTGGAGGTAATTAAATTATAGTTTTTTATTGAATTTTTGTTTAGTTCTCGGATGCGTAGAGTAGTGAGACCCCATCTCTTCCAACTTATATTACAGGATGAAAGTGTATTGCCGTTATCTGGACACTGTCATTTGTTACACTTCAGTTTTGTTTGTGGAGTCTGGAAATAATAAGTTGGTTTTAAAATGAAAATTGGCTATTAAAATGTGACTGAAATACAACAATTGCAGTTCAATTCATACTGTGTGCAAAATTCGTTATCTTAAATAAGGTAGAATCTTATCTTAATTTTGACGACCCTATTCTTCAAGTTATAACTCTAACGTTGTTCAGCTTTTCTGATAGATATATTACATAATTTATTTGGATATAAATGCAAATATACCTAATCGATGGAAAGATATTATAAAAACAATTAATTATGTTATTCCTTCTTTTCGAGTTAATATAATTATTATGCAAAAATAGTTGCATTCCGTGTGTTGAGTTGTTCATAGCGTTTATCAAAGTAGGTACAACAAACTGTTTGGTGTCTACAAATTCTGATAGGCATGCTTAAGTTTTAAACCCTTGGCACGCTACTGCTGCCTAAATTCTACCTCAATGAAGCACACTGTATATGGAAACGTTTCCACTTGGCCTGGTTAACTTTGGCAGGAACAATTAGTGTAAACTTTACAATAAAGCCAAGATTTATACAAAGGTTTAAGGTCCAGGGCCAGGTATACTGACCTAGTCGTCAGAAGTTTTATTCAGCATCTAATCAAGAACCATACTTCTTACATATATATTTTGTCGATGAAGACTACAGGTTAGTTAATTGAGGAGGACTAACAACTCATGTATTAAACGAATCACGTATGTTTAGTCAGGCATTACTTATATGAAAATTTAAAATTTCATTTAAGTTTACATTATAGAAATAAGTTACAAAAAGAATATGTGAAAAAAAAATCTTGCCAGTAACTATTACAAACATTTAGGGTTTCTCTTGATTTTTATGGGATCCGATGATCAAATCCTGACTTGGTTGCATTGGGACCACAGCAGAATTACCTAAAGGAATATAACATAAAATATATGAAATAAATAAAAATAAAATAAAATTTTGAAAATCTGTCGATAAGTGATGTAGAAAACAATTAGCATACATAAAAAAGATAAATACAGTCGATATAGAACATAAGAACCTATAGCTAGAAATACATTTAATTACAGTGTATATTTTGGACATTGTTTTGCTCGTTCTAAATTGACAATTTTAAATTTCTCTAAAAACTGTATATTTGTAACTAATCCCAGTCTTCTGTATTTAAGTAATGGAAAGTTTATTTTCACATTTGTAACGCAAATATGGAATTTATTTCAAAGATAAATTATATAAACGGTAAACGAAAATAATTATTTAATTTTTGACATTGATTTCGACAATGCAGAAATAGGAGCAAGTATTTGCAATATAAGTACTACCAATCGGATATTATTAATTCCAACTCTGTAAAAAATAATAAGAAACGGAATTAAAAAAAAAACTGTATCCGGAACCAATTTCATTCCGATTTTTTTTAAAGGTTTATGATATTTAATATGCAAATATTTGATAAAAATCTTTTATTTGCACATTTAGATTTGAAATCGCTTACTTTGATCAAACTCATAATTTTAAATATTACACAGAAGGATTTTAGTTCGTATAACTTTCTTTGAGATGGCACTGTACTCAATAAAATATGAAAATTCTTAGTTGAAACAGCATGAATTTAAGCTAAAAAATATTCAATCCCTAAAGTGGTAAAATAGGGATTGAAAAAGTGTATGAAGTTACTGCATAAGAGATTTAAAAAAAATGTCCATTAGTTCTCAGCTCCCGTGAGGTGATGCTCAGAGGGGTTTCACACGAAAAAAAAAAAGAAAAAGGATTACTTCTGTCCACAAATAAATAAGAACTTGTTCGTCGTTCGTTCGTTCGTGTTCGTCCTTATTAAAAAACAATGTTCAAGGTGGTGCAAGAAGCTACAGAAAATTTCATCTATGTATTTTGAAGAATATGACAAAAAATAAAAAAGCTTAAAAAGACCTACCCATAACATTACTTGTTTTTATCAGTCATGTGTAATGTCAGTAACTTGACTATTTAGCTGATCATCATGAAACTTAGTACTTCTCCTGAGACTAGAGAGATCTAATCCTAGTGGCGCTAAAGGGTAAAAAATAATAATCAATATTTTTGTGGCTAATTGTTTGCATCACCAAATAAGCTCCGTTTTAAACACTTTATGTTATAATTTAGTTATCTTAAAGATTCTTTAGAAAGTGTTTAAAACGGGAATGCCCATTTGCCTTGGCCGCCGTCCAGGAACACCGCCAACTCAGAGTTGTAAGTGCGCTTTCCGCTTTTGATGGTCAGGAGGGGTGATGTGCGAAGGGGAACGAGGAGAGAACTCCCATGGGTTTGGCTTCGGGTACCCTTGCTCTCTCGGTAAATACAACGCAAGCAGTGTTACAACTAGTTTCCTGTGAGGCCGTAGTATTACTCCGGTAGATCCACCCCATTCGTGCCTAAGCATGGCTCCTCCCACGGTGAAGTGCATGTTTAGCATCATGCTTTATAGACCTTTAATTAAAAACATATTTAACCAGACAGCTATTTGTTATAAATTTATTGTAGTATAATCTCAATCGATAAATGTACATTTTTATTATATTACTAGTAATATTCAGTAATAAGTGCAGGCAAAATTTAGCTACAGTAACGTTTTAATATGCAAATTACTATTTATTATAGTGGCGCTTGTTAAAATCTATTAAAAGCCTAAATTTTATTTTTAAATAAATAATGATAAAAGTCACTTACTTTCCAAGTTTCGTGTCGATGGTGCGTCTAAATGGGTATTTCCCTTTACTAATGTTCTATAGAAATGTATAGAGTCAGTAAGAAAATCGAACAGTAAGTATTTAGTTGATAGTTACGTTTGTTCTAATTATTTAGAAGTACGAGTAACATTTATCAAATATGCGCAATGTCAAATTCAAATAAAATTTCTAATTACTATTAATTAAATATCAACACAATACTATTGTATCAAATAGCTGCATATCTAGTCATTTTTTATATATATAATCACAATACAATTGTTGTAAGGTTATTGTTATAACTTAATATCTATTTAATCTATATGAATTAACTTCAGACACTTTATATTATATTATTATTCAATTAATATTTTATACAATACAAAAATAGTCATTCTAATCCGACTGATCATGAGACCGACACGTGAGCGTGTTTAATCAAACAACCAAAAAACGCTTTAATAATATAAATCATCTTTGATTTATGTAGCATGTATCGCCTTTTTTACTAAATATTCAGTGGAGATCATCATCAGAATCATTCTTATCCGACTGAATTAAAAGATGTTTTTACATAAAACCACTAATAGTGTCGATCATCGAAATATGTACATGTACATATTAACGGCAAAGACACGCGTATCAAAAAAGCCGTAAACTTATGATCCCGTAATACCTTATAGGTATTACGGGATACGGGACCTTATAGGTATAGCTAAGGAGTTTTACTGTGATACTTCTGCCAGATTACTTATATTACCAAAGTTTTTTCAGTTACGTTTAACCAAGTGTGTAAAACTTTTTATGAGCACGTCGTAGGTTGAGAGCACTGCAAAATCTCCACCTAAAGGACTGTACTATGCTTACTATGTAATTGTCGATGACGAGACCTAAAAAAAACTCGTATAGTGTACTTCTTTAGTTTTACATTCAAAAGTTCTTCTATTCCCGTATGGTATGAGCCCTTAATTATAAAGCAATATCATGCCAAACTATTACAATATTTACCAGCAGACAAGCCGCAAACTTCTTTACAACAAAAATTTAAAAGAAAAATGCAAGAAAGGTAGATATTTTACAGTGATCGCTGTGAACCTTATTGTTGGCCCTTATCGATATCTCATTCTCTCTCTCTCAATTCTATTCAAAGAATCTTACACAACAGAATATATTTCGATGAATTTACGGACAGAGGCTAGTAAAAAATATTTATGCAGTATAGGCTGAGATGTTCCCGATAGATTTGATCCGTGATCAAAACGAATGGACTACTAATGTTTTCATTTCTCATTCCCGTATTCATAGTTTTACATTCACGTATGCGGCTCACATACATATAAGAGGGTTTGCGCCATACTAGAATCTTTTTTCTTCTGCCGCGAATAAAAAAACTTTCGCCGCCATAAAAGTATATGAGTTCGTCCCAATACTGCGCCGATGACTTCCAATCTTTCTGTAGCGTGTCCCGACCCAACCCTGGAGATTACTTTTTCTACTTCATCCAGTAAATTGAATTAAAATGAGAAGCAAACGGATAAAGAAAAGGGTGTACGCCGATTTTCACAAGAGTTTTGTGTTTAACGTCCGGTACCTACGTGCTCTGTGTTCCTTTGTCTTTTCTTTTAAATTATTTTAAGTTTTTTCTTCTCTACCCTTATTGATTTTACAAAAAAAAAATAGCATGGTTATTAAGTTGTATCTTTTTCTAAATAAATTACTGTTGTCTTCATCGGAATCTACTTGCTCACATGAAATTTGTATATAAGGGAAACAATACGTTCGAATAATTGAAATCATATTAAAATAAAAATGTGTTAATCACATGTAAAAATTGCAAATCAAATATCACCGTTCCATCAGATAAAACAGCTGGTACTCCAGACTACATTTTTGTCACTTACTATTCGCTAGAAATAGTATTAAATGAATCTCTGGTTCTTTAACGAACTAAATCAATTTAGTTTGTAATTGAGTAGATATATTCTGTTGTACAAAAAAAAGAGCATACGCGTTTTAGATAAAGCGAAGGAAATAAAAAAGGCCAAGAACCGGTTTAATTATATTTTCACAGTGCAGAAAACTTCACATTCGGTGCAGATGCCTGCTCAAAATATTTGCAATGAGTGCAAATATGTAATTCGGACTGGGGGGAACAATAACTTGACCCGGAAACGCGACACGTTACTTTACGACATTGTAAAGCAAGGAGGTATCTAGGATTGCGAGTGTTCTACTTGCACTACTCGCTTGGTCACGAGTTTCTTACGGAAATGTTTGAAATAACAAACGTTTGGGACATTGATATACAATCCTGGAATTGAAACTTGAAATTAAAGAGAAAAAGTATAAAACTTAAATATATTATAATTTTATTTAGTAAGTCGCAGTAATCTCTCCGTAGTCGTACTTATTATTAATAACTCAGCTTCAGTATTTGTGTTTAAAGTTTATGCTTTAATAATTTTGTATGAGTGAGTGACCATGAGTCGTATACAATTGGTTTACTCGTTATTATCTAGTGAAGTAGTTTACACTATTGAATTGTTTCTAACATCAAACCTTTGGACAATGAAAATTAGGAAATTTCAATATTGCTTAACTCGTTTAATTGATTGCCGTATGGTTCTCCGTGGAGTAGAATAGGGCCTCCCAACACTTACCGTAGATGTCGTAAAATGCTAAGGGATCGGATTTTTTCCTATCAGGCAGTAAATATACATATAGTCATACAGGGTCCGGGTGTCGGCAATAGGCTTGCCCCCTGATACGTAAGTGGGACTTAATCTTAGTGGGCAAAAAGTAGGCGTTTGAGACGCTGCTGCTTACCCCTTTGTATGAAAAATACATTAATTATTGTTAAATAAGAGATTAACTGCTGCCGTAGTTTATCAAAATACACTTTTAATGCTGTTGAAAACAAATAATTTATACTTATTGTAATATATAATAATAGGCAGATAATTCAAAGACACGGTCGATCAAGCACATGAAGCGAGATTGTTCCCCTGAGACGCTTCACGGTCCATATACCGATAATGTACGGAATTACCTTCGCAGACGAGAATGACTTCTCCTAACTTATTTCTTTTACTTGATTGTAACAAATCAAAGTATTGGTAATATAGGTATATATAATGTATGACAATATTAAGTATTTCATTCTGTTTGTTTGTTATTTACATCTCTAAACGAAGCAACAGGCAGTTAATAAAAGTTGTATTTTTTTTCATAAAGCGTGATGGCAAGCTATTATTACCACAGCTTCTTAGTTTGTGTAGTTTTAGGTGCGAAACTTAACCAATTCCAGCTCAAAAAGCCTTTGTTTTATACAATGTTTTAAAATTATATTATGTTTTTTATTATTTCATCAGAAGAAGGTGTACTTAAAATCTCAGCTCAGTTAGACCCTGGGAAGAAGGTGAAATTTAACGTGCAATATTTGACCCGTAGAAACATATCGCAAGTTCTAGAGAAGCTTTTAAAAATCGTAAAATTCATTGGAGTCACTAATATTAAAAGAAAGACAACGTTATAATATGTCGGGTTACTGAGTTCCATCTCCTACTTCTGATTCAGTTAAGTTTATGATCATATAATTAAGGTAAATAACAACAATAAATAGAAAAAGAGAAGGTATATGTATATTCATTATTTTGTAACAATAATATATAACATACAAATATATAAAAAAAAACATCAGTATTTGATCAAACTCAATACCTATATTTTAATATACATACTTATGTGTAAAAATGTTCGTGAATTCAGATATTCTTTTACAAAAAAGATAATTAATCTCCGATCTTTGCTCAGAAACTATGTGAGTTCAAATCTTCACTTCTGCAATGTCTTTTCAACAGCAAGGATTCTTTATTATATCTGTATATGTAATAAATCTGACGAACTGCTTATATTGTACACGCATCACTTACACTAAAAACATTGTGTTTTTTAATTTCCTTTCTTTTAAGATAAGACAATTTAAGAATAATCTTTATTGTATACCAAAGACATATCATCTAAAACGAAATATGCAAAGTTGATATGCATAATGAGCGGTTTCATCGCTAAGAGCGATCTCTTACAAACAACCTTTCAATGGACAATATTGATAGTGGATTAAAGAATAGTGGTTACTTTTTTGCAACAAAGAAGTAAGGATTAGGAGAGAAGACAATTTAGTTGTAACATTAAGTTATAAAACTAAGTACATCTTGCCTATTAGCATATACCTACAGATATACACATACATATACATTACTATAGGTATACACGTATATAAATATACAAACAAATACTTATATATATAAATTTCTACAGATATACATATACATACATACATAATATCACGCCTCTTTTCCATAGGGGTAGGCAGAGACCACTTCCTTCCATTTGCTACGATTCTGACATACCTTTCTCGCTTCTTCAACTTTCATTCCGTTCCGCATACAGGCTCGTCGGTTAAAGGTACTTTTGATCTCCATGCCATCCTTTCTATATGCCCGAACCAGTACAGCATAAATTTTTCTATTTTAGTCACTACATCCTCTTTCACACCACACTGATCCCTTATCACACTATTCCTCACTCTGTCACTCAATTTCACATCAGCTATACTCCGCAATGCTCCCATTTCTACCGCATTAATTCTACTTCGTGCTTCTTTTGCCATACCCAACTTTCGCTACCATACATAAGTGTTGGCACCAACACACCTCTATGCACAGCCATGCGAGCCTTCATTGAGACTCTGTGGCTGGTCATAAAAGTATGCAATGCGCCATTGATCGCATTATCCACACTCACTCATCGTTCTATATCACCATCACACTTTCCGTCCCTAGTAAACTTTGATCTCTGATCTTTGAACTCTGATCTAATAAATTTGAATTCATCCACTTGTCCCACTTTTTGACCACCTATTATAATTTCACAAAACGTTATATTTTCATCTCTTTCAAAAAACCATCGTTTTCGTATGGCTCACATTAATTTTCATACCCTTTCTTTCTAATGTCCCATGCAAGCTTGTTACCATCTCCTGTAACTCCTCAGCTGATGACGCAAGTAATACTTGGTCATCCTCATATAGGAGACATTTGACGAGTAATCCCATCATTCTCAAACCACATTCTTTCCCTTTAATTTCTTTCATTTCCCTAAGACAATCATCAATGAATAAGTTAAACAGCCATGGCGAAGCTACATATCCCTGTCTAAGACCTTTCTCAATCTTAAACCATTCAGTGTAGGCACCGTTTACCCTGACACGAGCACTAGAGTTCTCATATTGAGATTTCAGTACTCGGACCAGTTCGCTGTTCACCCCATTCACCGATAAAACCCTCCACAATTCATACCTCTCCACTCGATCGTAAGATTTCTCCAAATCCGCGAATGCACAGTGAACTTTTTGACTTTTCACCATAAACTTTTCGGTTATGCCTCTCAAGGAGAAAACCTGGTCCGTACATCCCATTCCTTCTCTAAATCCTCCTTGCACATCCCATATCCTTTCATCAGTTTCTTTCATTACCCTTTCAATTAATACCTTTGCATACAATTTTCCTACCACGCTTAGGAGGCTGATACCCCGTAGTTTTTGCAATCCTGCTGTGACCCTTCTCCCTTAAATAACGGCATGATTACAGCCTTGCACCAATCACTTGGCACTCGGCCGTTCCTCCAACAAAGGTTGAAAAGGCGGTACAGCTGGTTCATAATTACACCTCTTCCAGCTTTGAGCATCTCGGTTGTAATTCGGTCACACCCCGCAGCCTTTCCTACTTTCAAACTCATCATTGCTTCCATTATTTCATCTACATAATTTTGCTTTCACTCACATCGTGCTCAACTCCATTGCAATCAGCGTGCTGTCCTTTTTCAAATAAACTTTCAAAATATTCCTTCCATCTCTTTAGCACATTTCCTTTTTCATTCATCAAATCACCACTTTCACTCCTAATTTTTCCAAATTCCGAGTTGGCTGACTTTCCACGAGCAGTTCTTATGGACTTCCAAAACAATTTTATATTAGACCTAAAGTTATCAGTTAACTTTTCTATCCAACGCGTCTGAGCATTCATTCTTCTTCTTATTCTCGACTATACATATAAGGATTTATTATTTTGGATTCCCTAAAATTCAACCGTAAGAGGAAAACAGAAATCAGGTAGATAAATAACATCCTTTGACCTTTTTTTATTCATTCTGCCTTTGATTCAGTAAGTCTAATGGTTACAGGCAGATTAAGTTGAGCGACTTCTCTTAATAATTGTTAGAGTGCATAGGTTCTGCTATTACCAACGTTTCCAACGACCTCGGGGATCTTGAGAGAGTTTCATTCAGGAACGTAAAATATTCCTTAAAATAAGTCGGAGTGCAGGGGTTGAACAGGATATAATTTAGTAGTGCGAAGATGTGAGTATCCGCCGAAGGTGAATTAAGAGCCACTTGAGCAAATTGCCAAAATTTGATACGTCATGTTTTTATTTTATACGGTAGTATTTGCGTAAGCTAAATATAAACCTTATATAATACAAAAATTTTGAATGCGTTCAAGTTTATGAAGCTACTTCTCAGCGATACCGAGATAATTGACATCGGCATATTCGAGTATAGATAGAAGCACAGATTGTGCAAGCGCAATTTTGTGACCGTCGTCGGTAGGAAATTACGTAGCCTACGCAACAAACCCGCCGATCCAAATAACTTTCGCTTTTCTTTAATATTTGAGGACTGTAGGATAAGGTTTTATCTATCAAAATACTAAGATTCTTGACACAAGAAGTTATTGACATCAGAGTGTCATAAAACACGATGTCTCATAGTTTAGTAGAGTGCTTTTACTCCAACTTACATTTACAGCATGAATACTTAGAACTTTGAAAGTTTAATTTGTTACGATATCAGTAGCTAAACACTAGTGTGAATCAAGCGGATGTTGGACAAATGGCTGATTGTTTTTTACTTTACAATACAAAATGTAAAATATCAAAAATGAAAAATAAAAAGGGTATTTATTAGTTGGTTGGATTCAGTTATTTATAACTTTTATTTTTTATTTATAGTGAACAGTAGCCAAGTATGTATTATAAAAACTAAGGCAAATAAAAATAAACTTTATGTACTCTAAAGACACAAGAAAGAGAAAATAGATCTGCTTTTGTGTCACTCCACTTATTCACATCTCATTTCTCTTTTTTCACTTCTCCATGGATGTTACTAAATACATATTATATAATTGTGTACACACGTATTACACGTATTACAATTTTTAGTCCCGTGTGAGAATCAAAGCCACGACGCAACTTTCCTTTTTTCTTTTCGTTTTTTCGTAGTAGTCAGTTACCAACAGAACATGTGTATAAACAAACCAATATTAGTCATTTAAGAATTTTGCTGTGACTCGATGAAGAGTTCCGTTCCATATCTATGACGCTGATGGTCGTAACAATATTTATATATTTAAAAAAAAAATAAGTCGAATCATAAAAAATGGTACCAAACTTTAAAAAAACTACAACCGAATTGATAACCTCCTTCTTCTTGAAGTCAGTTAATAAAAAAACAAAGGAATATTGGTGAAGGTAAAAAAAAGCAATTACCGAATTGCAAATCTGCTATCAGTTTGGTTTATCAAAATTTTTCGGAAACACAACTATCACTTTTGGAGGGTGCTTCCGCGTAACTAGGTTAAAAATATTAATTATTCTAAATAGACATATAACATTTAAGTTCAATCACTATGACTTCAAGCCTCTTTCTAACGTATAAACAACTTAAATTGTATCATTAATATTCCTAATTCCATTCAATTTATCTTAGGACAAACCTTGGGTGGCAGTTACAGAGCAAATGAGATGTAAAACAAGGAATCTGGAATGTTTTAAGACAATCTCTCAGTATCCTGACGCAAACAAACAAATTACTCGAATGTTCTCTTTGGCCTGGCTACGAGAAACAGATTCCGCGGTTGATGCACAATAAGCTTTAAATTATTACATTAAACATGTTTTCTCTTTGTTTTTGCCTGCCGTGTGCAGTTAAAAAAAAATCGTATGAATTTGCTTATAGTTTCTTATCGTGGATGTAGTATTCATGAATATGGATATGTATATTATGTATTTTCCTAAAAACATCAAGATTCTTCACTGAACAAAAGTGCTTAAAGTTTTCTTTTCATGAGAGTTTTTTATTAGTATTTCTTAAAAAATATACCATGTGTATATTTATGTATCGCGTTGATATTTACAAATATTCAATTCAAAAATACAAAATTAAGACAACTTTTTATAGATCACACAAATTTTGTATCTGTGTGGCAAAATAATCTTCTACACTAATTGCGGCGTTGTGGCAACCACTTGGATCATTGCGCCATCCGTTTTTAAAGGTATAGGGAGCAAGGAAACGGACGCGTTACCAGGTGATAAGTTATTATAACCGTCCACAGGACACCTGCAACTCAAGAATCGAAAGTGCGTTGCCGGCCTTTGAAGGTGATGAGGGGGATTCTCCGTTAACCTCTCTCACTCGGCAAAACATACCGCAACCATTGCTTCGCAGTAGTTTTTCTGTAAAGTTAACCTCTCTCACTCGACGAAATATACCGCAACCATTGCTTCGCAGTAGTTTTTCTGTAAAGCCGTTGTATTACTCTGGATGAGACAGCATACATGAAGCATGGCTCGCCAACGTTAATTGTCTTCGTAGAGTCAAATATGTCTAACAACTACGAGTACAAGTATTTAAATCCTTCCTATGTACTAACTACAGCGGCTTTTGGGTCAATTGAACTACAGAGGTTGTTTGCGGCTAAAAGGGTCAGTGTTTGGTGGCGTGCGAAGGAAGTGTTAACACCGGAGCGTGCCCGAGCTATCTTGTATCGCACGATTGCAATTCTTAGCCAGTTCGGTTGCTTCTTCACTGCGTTCTGCAATAAAGTCTTATAATCTCCTACGCAGTGCCGTTACATAGACAAGTGAAGGATGACCAATTTGAATTTATAGCCATGTTGAAGGATTAATTTAATAAAAGTTAGTCATTTAGGGTGGCCATTGTCTCGTTTTGTCTTTTTTTTTTTTGTAATTATTTTATGTGTTAAACGCGCACAGGTCTTTACAACACGGTTTCCTTATCTAAATAAAAAATGATTGCTAAAAGTGTTGCTAAACACAAAATTTTAAAACTGATTTTAAATTTTCGTGGAAGTCTGAAGAAGAAGGTTTCTATGAAAAACTATTGAAAGACTTTTGTTCCCGAAATCACTAGGCTTTTGACCATATGTGGTGGGAGAGAACTGTTATATACAACATACTTGAACGATACAATAATAATTTTAAATCTTCAGATACTGCACTACGGTAGGTAACCAAAATGCCGATAAACATTATTGTATACTACTACGTATATACGTATTATAGAGAAATTACACCCCGCCACAACAAAATTTTCATGCTTATCGGTAATCGTTTGTCGAATTGAATTGAACCCGCGACTTCTGGCTGAGGCTGAAAATTGTGTTTTTGTACTTTATTCTTAATAGTATTGTAAATTCTGTTAGCTGAGAGTTATTTATTATATAGTGAAAATATATCGTATTTATTTAAGAACGAACGTGATCACTATCATTTGACTATCGCAATTTGTACAACAGACGTCGCTTATCATCACGCACTGTGTTATTTGGTATCAGGGAGACGAAGCTATTGACCTTTTCATTATAAACGTGACCAATTATTTTTCTTCCACCGACTTTGAGATTCTGCTCTTAATGTTATTCTTCCGCTGATAGACTTATTATAAGAAATACATATATGTATGTGGTTATATATGATCTTTTTTTCAAGCATACAGGTACAAGGCCGAGATACATATATTGCATGATAGTGGGGTTTAATCTAAGATTACACGCTACTTAATGAATACAATCAATCTTCAAAGATAACAAATAATTAGCGGCTCGTATTTTTGTAATAACTTCAAAACCCTTATATTTTTTATCAACTCTCGGTAATTACACTATGGATGTACGAAAATTGACAAACGGAATGTTGCCAAACGTTTACTGTTAGGTAGTTTTATATGTCTATACCAATCTAACAATCGGGGCGAGGACTTTCATTGAGCGATACAAGATTGTTGCTAGACGTCATCATCATCTTTCTATTTATTCATTTACATTCATCTTTCTATTTTGGCATCGATGCAATGTGTTCTTTTATATCTTCGTCGGTATATTTAGTAACTCAAAAAATGGCTTTTTAAAGTATCTTATATCAAATCAGAAAATAAAATAAATATACACACCTCCTTTTTTTGGGATCTTCAAAAAAAAAAGCCGCCCGCCACTTACTTCTATCTTTACATACCTCATGAGCTTACAGCCATTAAGCTTTTCACACACGCCTGCCAGTGTCGGGTACCTCTGACCTGTCTATTCTTCAGAATATCACAGATTTGATCAAAATGTTTCCACGCTGCGACCCCTACAGGATTTTAATAACTGTCGCGTATTAAAAATATTTTTGTTATTTATTATATTTTATTTGGGTAACTTTCACGTTTTAAAATTGAATATAGATTCGTCCATATAAATATTAAATGAAGTGAGTTAAAAAGTTGTGTAAAAAGCTATTTGTACTATAAATAAAACCTCATTCGGTAGCACCAGGGGCATTGTGTTCGGTAATAAAGTAACAAAGTGGTACTTCATGTTGAATGATGTAATTTAAATATCAGATAAGGTTCCTGATCGATGGTTAGAGCGTAGATATCTAACTGTGGAGTGTTCAGCTGTGCCTAAATGATAGATATTATGAACCACTTAATGTTTCATTTAAAAGGACTCTCCCATATTATAATAAATATTGACGGACTAGATTTAAGAAAATAATAGAATTTCTTTCGTATAAGATAAGTTTACGATTTGGTCTTTATAAAAATGTACCTATATATTATATATAGGCATAGTGTTGGAGCAATTTATATAAGATTGCGGACAATATGCAACTGATAAATGCTATCCTTAAAACTAAAGAAATTCTGAATAAAAGTCTAATCTATTTTACTGGTAGCTACTTTTAGCACATCAAGTACAACAGTACCGCAGTCTAACTTCCAATATACATACATACAAACGATCAGACGTGTATCACATTATGGGAAGGGAGGTGTATAAAACACCTACATTTTGCCAATAAGAATTCGGTCCCACTAATGCAATAGGGGTCAAGCCTATTGCCGTCAATCAGGCTCTTTATTATTGTATACATACTGTCTGATACATAACAGTCCGATCCAGAAGTCGAGTGACTTAGGTTTCTGACTGTGAGTTCAATGATCCCAAATTACTTCCTTCTTTAAAGATTAAATGAAACAAAAAAAAAATAGTTACCTAATTTGGTGGTATGACGCCTCAATTATAAAATAAAGGTTAATGAACTTCAATCTGTAAGAAGTGGAAGGTAAATATTAATCAGAATATTCCAGCAACACGGTCTAATGAAGCCGAGGCCGCGCCCGAGGGCATGGCAAACATTTTTAATCCACAGCGCATCTCATAAATTTTAACCCCGGGATAAAGTCTCTTTTGTTTTTCTTCACGAAAGAAATATTTTTCGCTAAATTTACAACGCTTAGTTGTAGCGTATCGCAGGTCTGAAGGGCACAAGTTCTCTGAGTTTTCTCTTTTGTTGTCAACTAACATTAAAATTGCGAAGATGTTTCGGCTTCCGAAAAGATTGCCAAGATATATTAAGAAAAAAAAAAAAAAAACAATGAGACTCTTTCTGCTTACGAATTTCTAATGACCGTTTTCAAGGCGGGTTTATTTTGCCATTTTCATATAATTCCAGCAAAAAGTTCTACTCTATCATAAAAACTTGAGATGTTATTTTAAAATTTTATAGATATATTTAAATTTTAAATCTATGTTTATAGAAATTTTATAGTGTACGTGGTCACCTCCTGGTGCCAGGGGAATCTTAAATGTTGCTAGAAATATGATATTTATATAGAAAGGTTTGAGGTAGGACTATCGTCCTTATTGGGACAGAATGTGCTAAAGAAAAATCTGCAATCTTTTGTTAATGATAGTTCGTTTAAAATTCTACAATTGTGTAATTACTTTCCGTATTAGAATACAGATCTAAAGTATAATGTTAGAGATGGTGATAATGGTACTTAAAGTAATTTTAAGATATTTTAAACTTCATCGTACCCTACAATAAATGTTACTTTGGGTATGCTTTTGTTTTTAATTTATATTTATAAAAGTAACACTGACTTACAATTTTACTATTTAAAACAGGTTCATACATTTTACACAGGTGAATTTGACTAAAGATTTTATTTGCCAGCTTAAGTACACCTAGAAACCCAACTATCTGTAGGTAATTGAGAAATGTTTGCAGTATAATGAAATATGAGCTAATTAATATTTCAGGTAGCTACACAGTCAAAACTTTGCAAATAACTTTGATTTATGCTTCTCATATCTACTACTTAAAGTTTTCGTATTTAAACAATCACTTTGGTTGAGAGCAACTCTTTAGTGGAGAACTTGACTTGAACGTGAAGACTTTAAGTGGGACAGAAAAAGGGTTTAACATGATTTTCAAAGACTTTGGCTTTGACGGCAATGTGAGTAATAAGTAAGTTTACTGTATTAGAAAATATCTTATATTAGAAAAGCACTTTAAGCAAAGATTGTGTTCAACCAAAGTTGTTTGTTTTTTTGTGACACTACGGATTTCAATTCTTACTTATATCGTGAGAAATTACATGGAAAATTTCCACCTATCCAAAATTTCCAATTTTCCACCGCGAACGATAGCTTGAAGAAGTCTGCCTATTTCAACAGACTTTAAGCAAGTTGCGAAGCTCAGCTTCTCTTTGAAAAATAGTGAAGTTTGTCAATCGCAGTTTATAGTGGAGTTAACATTATACATACATACGCTACGTTAGTGTATCCAGAGCTACCACTAATATTAGATTTAACACAATTAACGGTAGTAAGTCCTAAAATAGACGTTTTTTTTTTGTATTGTGGAAACCCCCATGGCTCGTCACATCACCGGAGCTATCGGTGGTATCACATGGTATGTAGGACTCCAACCGACTACAACCGGTGTTGCATCACAAATGGGTCTATTGCAGGACACCCGGGATACTCTCATAGGAAAGCCTCCGGGAATCCCTGCAGATCATTATGCGAACTCCTACGCCAGGTGCATCTTCTGCGGGACGAGAGAGTGTTTGACTTCTCCCGTTCCTGTTCCGCCGCCTCTTTGGCCCAATATCACCTATTCAAAACGCGGCGGCCGAAAACTCACGAACTCTCACTTTGGACTATGGCTAGAATCATGGCCTCCAGCAAGAGGCTTCCTAAACCCATAGCACTTACCAGGTGGAGCTGGAACCGTTGCGCTTCAATTACTCGAGGCGTGGGCCTCAGGTTTCACTCTAGCGCCTCCTTGCGCCACGGGTATAATGCAGCAAGGTCTTTGACATTTAGCTCCCATGGGATAGAACCAGCTAGGGAGCTTCGTTGGAAGTCCTAGCATAAAATTTATCATTAATTAATAAGGTTTCGATTTGTTCATTCCTGATGTGAAATATCTCAGTCACCGTCTTCAAACAAACCTTAGTCGGGTAGAGTAAAATGATTTTAGGTACACAAATATTTGCAGCGAGTATCCCATGAAACTGGGAGAGACTGCCCAACATGAAAATGTATGCTGGATAAACAAGCGGCGAATATTTTCCGTCTTTGGAACTCAGTTCTTTTCATTCTTCCTTCTCCTTCCTTCTTATTATTTCTCCTTCCTTCTACCCTAATTATGACAAATTATTTTTGGAATGCTACGGTAGTCCAAAATCGGTGATGATTGTATAAAAACAAAACATGCATCAAATTGCAGCTAAGGCTCAAAATCATTGCAGTTAGATATTGAATTGCGGACAACAACAAGTAAAACTAGTTTTTCACCTCTAAGGCGACACAAAGATATGAACAGTAACACTATAAATCATTCGTAGCTTTATCAGAGAAAGTCGTCACCGAGTTTGGTAACATTAGTCGGCGCAAACGAGCTACAAAACTTCCTTGTATCGACAAAGTAGCTAGCAAGCAGAATTCCCATTTCCACGATAACCATCTTGTCCCACCTTGTAGCCATTAAGGGTCAAGCGATGGCCAGATAGGGGCCAATTTATGCAGTGCACACTCCACTCAAGAGCTTCGTTGTATTTACTTAGTTTTTATAACGCGAGATCTTTATCCACTTTGTGCAAAATGTTTCGTTTTTAAGCACCAACCACGACCTTTTGAGGCTGATAGGATTTTTGTGTGAGGTAACTAAAAGGGTAGTTCTATACAAAATCAGTTCACACATTTTAGTTTCTTCTCGAAATTTTATTGTTTACTTGGGTAGCTTTATTTTCGGTTTAAGTTAAGTGCGATTTGTGATGTAGACGAGATATACTGATATACTTGTTTACGAGAGAGAAGAGAAGAACATTAATATGAAATTTTTTTTTTTCAGTAACGTAAATAAGTAAAAAGTGTCTAAAGTTAAAGTAAACAAATTAGAATAATACCCGTGATATACAAAATTAATCTGGCCAATACTGTTAAAATTAATGAAAAATAAATACAATATATTACATATTTTTTAATCTGTCATTCTTATATGAATATTCATTGTGTTTTCTCACTTCTTTCTCCCCCGGTGTTAAATATTTTTGTGATATTATTATTATTTGCTATGATAGCATTACACAAAGTAGGCATGGAGCATAGTGCATTTTTTTAAAGTCTGCATCCGCTTAGTATTATTATTCGAATGTTGTACCGGCCTATTGTACATTGAAACTTCTTCTGTTTAGGACAAAAAAGGTAGGGCTGTCCATGTAGTATTTGTAAGAAAAAGGCGATCAAAGCAGTGAACGAAAGAATTTGAAGAGATCCTGATCCTGCAAAACATTTTATCTCGGGAAAAAAGGAGAAAGATGATTTAACACTTGCAGCCTATAAGATTTACATTGACTATTATTTAACTGATAATTTAAAAATGAACAAGGTAGTCAAAAAAAATGTGTTTTTTTTTTTTTTAGTTTTCAGCAATATTTTAACAAACAAAATGACTGAGTTTATGCTCAAAACTCTATAGAAGTTTCTTAATTAGTCAGCAGAGTAGAACATTATGTAAACAAGTGGGCATTATCGGGCTTCAGCTATAGTTTGGTTTGGTATTAGCTATCAAGGAGTGACTGACCTACATTTTTGTGAAAAAGATGTCAAAACATCGGCACGAGGGTATCAAGATATGATTCTTGACAAACAACACTATGACTTAACAACACTATGTTCCATAACAAGTCTTTTTTGTAAGACTCAGCACTGGGTCATAAAGCTCGATCTCTCGAAATATGCAGACGCATGAGGTAAATATTAAACGTTTGTTGAACCGATTAATTTTGTAAATGTAATGAAAAGATATATAAAGTTGCGGTCTGTGAAATATCAGAAGATAAAATGTTTACTACGGCAACTGAACAATTTATTTGACTCAGTTGACATAATCCGACCTGACGATATGTTAACCAAACTGAAAATAGCTTTATCAGCTTTTCGAACAAAAAACATGGCCATGCGGTCAGAGGTTCCTTTTTTGTGTATGAACACTTTTTTCAAACATATTGACTCGTCGTGCATTGAGGTGATAACTAAACGGTTGCATTTTATATACCATCTCTGTTTTATGTGACGGTTATAGTTTATGTATACAATCATAAACTGGTGTTGGATATTTGATTTTCTTGATGTACATGAAATACTAAAAATTATTTATCTTCTGCAAAAATGCGCTACACACTTTTTTTACACTAGACTAGAAAGTGAACGCCATCTACAGATTGATAAATGAACTGTGGCAATGGAATAACACATTCTGAATAAATTATAATTTATTTTAAATAATGTACTAAATTTATATTAACATTGTTAAATAAGTGCTCACTTCTTCTTCTTCTCATACTTAATATCAAACTATCGAAACAATCATTTTATGCCAGACGATTTTTCGATGACTTTTTTCTTTATACAAAATGCACATGTAAATATATTCTGAAGGATAGTGTTCTCAGTCAATTCAACCAGTTTCAGTTGTTCTCGTCTGACCAATGGCTTATATTATCATAAACGGCTGGACCAGATTGTCAACATTTTACTTTATCTATAATCTCCGTGATTATTTTTATCATTAAGCTTGACATGATGTAAAGTAATATTTTTTTTTTTTTTTTATGCGCTAGGGGCAAACGAGCAGACGGGTCACCTGATGGTAAATGACTACCGCCGCCCATGGACACCCGCAACTCAAGAGTCACAAGTGCGTTGCCGGCCTTTTAGGTAGGACTACGCTCTTTTCTTAAAGGTTTGAAGTTCGTATCGGTTCGGAAATACGGCAGGCGACAATTTGTTCCATAAGCTGGCTGTGTGAGGCAAAAAGCTTCTGGAGAAGCGCACAGTGGTTGAGTGCCAATTGTCCAGGTGATGGGGATGGATATTTTGTCGCGTAGAACGATGGCGGAAACCAGCAGCCGGTATAAGTCCGAACAATTCCTCTGAACACTCTCCATGATACAAGAGATAGGAGGATAGAGGATGCAGAGTGAAGCTACATCTCTACGCAACGCTAAGGTGTCAAGTCGATCGAGAGAGAATAGAAAGAAAGAAAAACAAGAAAAAAAAAAAGAGAAACCTAAAGAGATATCTTGGCAGTCGATGATGCGAGTCGCTCTCCGTTGAATGCGGTCAAGAGGGAGAATTTGGTACTGGGGTGCACCTGCATAGAAATGAGAACAGTATTCCATGTGCGGCCGAACCTGCGCCTTATAAAGTTGCAGGCGGTGGGCCGGAGTAAAATACTGTCTCGATCTGTTTAGCACACCAAGCTTCTTCGAGGCTAATATGGCCTTACTCTCTAAGTGACCGCGAAACTGGACTTCGCTTGATTTATCGACGCCAAGGATTCCGATACTGGCTGATGCAGTTAGGGAAGTGTTCTCAAATTGAGGTGATACGACCAATGGCATCTTTTTAGCGGTGAACGCGCAAACCTGTGTCTTCGTGGGGTTAAACTGGACTTGGTTACGTCGACCCCAATCTGAAACTTTTGATAAAGAAGTTTCGATTTCAGACACAAGTTTGGATCGGCTTTCGATGACGTTTACCCGAGAAATGTTAGCGCGGCCGGTGTAAAGGGCATCACTCGTGCTATCACTATGCTAATCTGCAGCATGTCATTAATATGCAGAAGAAACAGCGTGGGTGATAGCACACAGCCTTGTGGGACACCAGAATTAACAGACTTGGAGTCGGAGCATGCACCGTCAACAACGACCTTGATGCTTCTGTCTGTAAGAAAACTGGTGAGCCAATTGCACAGTTTCTCGGGAAGCCCATAGGAAAAAAGCTTCGCAAGGAGCGCTTTGTGCCAGACCCGATCGAAGGCCTTCGCCACGTCCAAACTAACGGCCAACGCTTCCCCCTTGGTCTCGATTGCCTGTGCCCACCGGTGAGTCAAGTAAACAATAAGATCACCAGCTGAACGACCCCGACGGAAGCCGTATTGTCGATCATTGAGGAGCTGGTGGTCTTCTAAGTACCGGAGGAGCTGGCAGTTAATAATGGATTCCATTATCTTGGAAAATAAGGAGGTGATGGCTATGGGTCTGTAGTTGGACGGATCCGAGTGATCTCCTTTTTTAGGGATTGGGTGCACTAGAGCTGTCTTCCATGAGTTCGAGACTACGCCAAGAGAATAGGAAATCCGATAAAGGCGCGTTAAAACCGGTGCCAACTCAGGAGCACACGTCTTGAGCACGATAGAAGAGATTTTATCGGGCCCACTCGACTTAAGAACGTCGAGGGAAAGAAGCGCTTTACGCACTGCCCTTTGTGTAAACCGGACTTCCGGCATGCGGCTCTTGCACTGCGGTATGGTCGGCGGTGCGTTTCCCCCGTTGTCCAGGGTCGAATTGGACGCAAAGAGTTTGCCCAGAAGATCGGCTTTTTCTTTAGCGTCGTGGGCCAACGAATTATCTCCTATGTGCAGAGGTGGAAGGGATCTCTTGCAAAAGTTCGCCTGGACAGCTTTGGCAAGAGACCAGAATGCACGAGTTCCGGAAGGGAGACTCACTAGTCTCTCGCCAATTCTGCCGATGTGAGCAATTACTCTTTTGAGGGACCTGGAGGCAAAGTTAAATTGCTTCTTTAATGTGCTGGTCTTTACATCCCGTGCTGTCGCTGCATTAGCCCATGCTTGGTAACATTCATGCTTTCGGCGGGACGCCGCTTTGCAGGTTCGACTAAACCAGGGCTGGGACTTGCCACCTGTGGGAATCAGGGAGAATGGAATGAAAAGTTCCATACCCTGAAGCATAAAATCCGCGACAGAGTCGGCAACGACATTGGGATCATCCGGCGAGAAGCAAACCTGCCTCCATGGGTAGGATGCAAAGAATGTTCTCATTCCATCCCAGTCTGCTGACCTATAGTGCCATACGCGGCGACTGCCTGTAACTCGCGGCCGCAGCGAGTGAACGAGTGGCACCATACTCCTAATCAGGCAATGGTCCGAAGAGCCAAGAGGGGCCTCAACGGATACTTTGTAGCCGTCAGCAGAAGATCCAACAGTGAAGGCACGTGGCTCTCTGCATTTGGGATTCGCGTAGGCGTTGCTACCAGCTGCGTCAAGCTATATGCCTAGGCGAAATCGTGGACAGATCTTCCCGCATGATCGGTTTTGCGCGAACCAAGCCATTCGGCGTGATGGGCGTTAAAGTCGCCAAGAATCACGATCTCTGCGGATGGGACCTGCTGGAGCACTGAGTCTGTAGCCATTTGGACGTGGTCGATGAGTCGGTCCGTTTCGGCATCACCGCTATGGGACCTGTAGAGGCATACGTAGATGCGGGGATGGTCGTCGCATTCTACACGTAGCCATAAGATGGAGAGGTCCCTACCTTCAAGATTGCCGAGGCGGCGAGAAGTGATATCATCTCTAACGTACACGCATACACCGCCTTAGGAATATAGGAGTGTTCCAGTCCGTACCCAGGGTAGCAGAGGTAGGATGTGTCAACTGGAGATGATATCTGCGTCTCGGTTAAAAAGAGAAAGGCCGGCTTTGCTGTCTCAAGGTGGTGGTGGACAGTGTCGAGGTTAGAATGTAAGCCCCTGATGTTACAAAAATCCACGGTAAACGTGACAGAGGGTGCCATGGTATGCCTTCTCTTGCCCCGAGCAGATTTTGAGAGCGCAGTTGAGCCCCCTCCAGAGTACAAGCGTTACTTCACAACCGGTTTTCTGTGAGGCCGTGGTATCGCACCGGTCGAGCCAGCCCATTCGTGCCTAAGCATGGCTCTACCACTCTTAAAACACACTTAATCTTTATAACAATTCTGTTCACCACCAGGCCATGGTGGTGGAGAAGAAGTAATTACACCTTGGCTCCGGTTTGCTATAATATAGGTAGAATCGGCAGATTTTGTTTTAAATAAGGAATTCATGAAGCGCACATTCAGTTTTTTTTTTTCAGAAAACTTTCTTCGGCCTTAATCAAGAAAGTTTTTTTTTATGATACAGGGGGATAGGGTAGGGAGGAGGAGAATTGAAAAGAGGGAGAGGAACGGGGTTGGGCCTCCGGTAACCTCACTCAATTGGTCACACAATGCAAGCATTGCTTAACAGCTGGTTTTCTGTGAGGCCTTTGAGCCGTCCGATACGTGCAGAAGCATGGCTCTCCCACGTTTAAAATATACTTCTGAAAAAAGCTTCGCAACTAAAAATAGTTTTGCATATGTTAGACACTTTGGTATCTTTCTTACCGCACCAAATTGAAGAAATCTAAAAAACTGGGGTAAGCATATTGTTTCGTTAAGAATCAGCTTTGAGGTACATGAATGGGTGCCATTGACGTATCGTGTTTACGTTATGGTTTGCTGATACTCCTGATGCTGATAAATATGCAGGAAGGAATGGAGCGGAGGGGACGTGCTGCGGGTTACAATTACCATTGTATCTACAATCTGAAAAATGTATATTTAAATAATTTAAAAAATCTGAATATTTAAAAAATCATCATTACTTTATGGTGATTCGGATATGTTGGAGATAAGTAGGTACCTGCTGAATGAAAATCAGATGTTTTTTTTTAATATGTTATAATGTAATTTTGGTTGTTAATTTTAAATAACTTTGCTCATTTACGGAACAAAATAAAATGTCAAGAACTAGTCAGGTACAGGTAGGAAGAATTCTTAGGTTTCACATTTTCAATCTTAGATTCCAATTGCACTTGGTCAGTAAACATATATGTGCAAAAATTTACAAATACAATCTAATCTTACGGTAATGATTCTAATTAAGAGAGGCACTTTTATATTGTTCGACGTAGCAACAGAAGTAACTTATTTTTTTGAGTTTGAACTTTTAATTTATATTCCTCTAGTGAGGATCAAAATAAGCATTTAAATCAATAAATTTTAACTACCTTCGATACCTTCTGACCTATTTTTTAAGGTCAAAAGAACCCTCCATACAAAACTCATCGGCTTCCAACCGCATTATATATTGTAGTATAGTTAAACACTTTACGCACTAGGTGGGGTGTTGGGTTCAATTTCCGGTAGAAAAGTGTTTGTATTTACGCACCATTACCAACTGTTGGCAACGAAATAAAGACTTATTAACGACACGAGGCACCGGTTCTGCCGTGCCTGGCATTTTGATTCGGATTTTGCGGAATAACAGCTTAACTATACATTTAAATATTCACACCGTTTGCATTTTGGTTATGGCAACAATGACTTCTTCAATTCTTCATTGAATCTTTATCATTCTTGTCTCTGACTAGACATGTCATTAGATTATTTAGAAAACTTCTGACCTGACCTGACCTTCTGTCATTGGCTGTGGGTTTTAACAAAACCGTTATATCAGGAGTATATTCGTAATCGTAATATCGAATGAAGATATAAATTTGTCGGTGTTTGGTTGACCAAAATGGCGATTATATGTTTATAGACTGTGTTTTTCTCTCGAAATACTTGACATTGGCGGAATCTCTGCGTTGAATTTACACGCGAGAGAGAGTCCATAAACAAGTAATAATAATAATAATAGAAGAAAATTTCAAACAAATACATTTAAAATTTTGTTGGAATAAATAATGACAATAATGCAATTGATTTATGCATTTTTAAGCATAGAACATCATCATATTTTTTAATGCAAATACACTAGTGATTAAACCGTGATTTAATAACTTTATTTATTTAAACTGCCAGTAAGTGTAATTTAATTAAAACCCGTCTGCATGTCTGTGTATCTATATAAGTCATTTATTACGAATGTTATAAAAGTGTGTACAGTACTGTAGGACACACATTTTCACAAACACTAATATAAAGTTTAATTAAACTGAGTGCAGCGTTGATATGACTATCATTACAATCGTCAGCGTTTCGCCGTCCACTTTGCTTTGGTAGCGGGTCTTCATCCAGTGGAGGACGGCGAGAGCCTCTTATCCTGGTCTTGGGCAGTCCGCATCCCTCCATTGCTCTCTAATTTTGAAAGTATGATCAACATAATTCTAATCCTACTTACGATCTTGCGCAACAAATAAAACGACCCAATATCATTTCCAACAAAAATCCAAATCAGTTGCTACATTAATTACAATGATCGACGTCATAACCGCAGAGTATATGCCTATTTAAAAAATTTGTTTGTGCTGACCTAGGGGCTTAATGCAGCTGTGGCATGTAATAGTCGAAAGCACTCAGTGCCCACGATCGTCTTAAAGACTAGCTATTCATTTGACGGCTACTTATAAAACGCCTCACATACACTTAAAAACACGTAGTTTGCCAATTTTCATAACGATTATGGATAATATATACAATGTTTTGTATGAATATATTCGGAATTAACTTGAAGAAGTAAATCGACCTGGTACGTCTGAATCACTACACTCAGTGGCCTCCGTCGGGCGTCGCCGTTGCGTCGGCCTGAAACTAGTCGGTCATAAACTATAGTTCGTTTTTAACTGACTTCAAAAATTGATATTGTTTTATGTTCGACTGCATACATATTTTTTTATTTAGGTTAAACGATTTCTCCTCCAATTGTCGACCGAATTATTTTTTTATTCATAAGAGTGCGAGTGACCGAATTATTTTTTCCTGCGATGGTCCCGTTGTATCCAAATCAAGATTTGATCAGGGGGTTCCGGGGAAATCAAGGTAAATACTCAAATTTTATAAACAACTAACATGACTTTTTGATATACTTTTAATGATATTAAGATATTTGTGTTTCACGTTTAAAAACTGATGGTAAAAGGTACAAACTCCTTATCGGTTTGGAATTAAAATTACGTTACATTTAAGTAGCTTTAAAATGCAGATTTTTACAAAGGCACTACGGATGTTTTTTTTATCATATATCTTATTTGTGATAAACATGACCTAATTCTGAGCCTACAATTGACTCTAGACAAGGGAACTCTCCAACTGTTAACCGTACACGTAAGAAACTTTACATACACATTCAGTTATGAGAGTCTGTTCTGTTAACCATGATTTGGCTTTCCTTTTAGAGCATTTTAAAAATAGCTTGTTTTAAAAATGTTTTTATATCAATTTATTTACTTCTTTTGCATACACTGGTCGTTTAAAGCGAGACTGATTCCTTAACTCTTGTAGCCACTTCGTTAAGCTTCTATCTTAATTTTAGGAAATAAGAGTTCGAATAAAAGCTTACGTTATGAAGACTATTCGATTTCGCTAACACGTACAATTACCAAAGGCATTTATTATGTAACCTAATTATGTGAACCGATTAGCTGTTTAACGAACTAACATCATTTTGGCGATTAACTTGTAATGGCTGTTGTAATCTCTGTTTTACGTTTGCGTGTATCACCGCAAAAACCGTTTTATTACAACGTGTTTACTTTAGGGTTAAGTTTATTTAATGGTAGCACGCTTTTCGTATGTTTACGTGACTATGCAAGAAGGTGTGTTATATTTTCAAGTCACTCACATCACATTTTTATGTATATACATATATTGTATGTATAATGTTACTTTATCACTTGTAAACTTTTAATCTAATGCAGTTGAGTTTAATATAATTTTCACATGATCTATATGACAGTAATAAAATAAAAGCATGTTTGTACTTAAAACAAGTTTTATAGTTAAGGTGTTCGTTTGATAAGACAAACTTTTGACTTTTTCATAATATTGTACTTTAGAAGTAGTAGCCGCAATTTATATAATTGATCCGTTACTGACTATTACAATAAATGCATAATTGCTAACAATAAATTTTGATAGAGAAATATCAACATACCAAAATAAATAAAGTCACGATTTTGTACGGGACTAGTTAGGAATGACTTTCTTTTGTTTATTTGCGTGATACGGGTGACTATAAAATATTCGGTCTCCTCTGTGAGTGTTTATGTCAAAAAAAAAAAAAAACAATGCTTATTACGCTTGTGAAACAATAGGCTCGATCAGCCTTTTTTATTTTGTAAATATTAAACGCACACGTTTCACCAAAAGTATTGTAATGATTGGTACATGCGAAATAACGACATTTGTGACCTTAACTAGTCTAAGTAAGTAAGTCGCAGTCTCTCGTGATTCCGCTTGGGCTCGTGTGTCTGTGGCGCTGTTTCTCCTAGAATGGTAAAATTAATCCCGATGTATCCACAACCCACTCTAAAAATCACCGTAATTTATTCTGTAAGTCGGTCAAATATAGCTCTGCCATCACATCGCACACTGGGCTTCGGACTCGTGTGCCGGCTATAGTACTCTCAGCCAGTTGATCTCGTATGGCTATGTATAATAGTGAAATTTACTCACGCTTACTGAAATAATGTCCTAAGAATACAATAACAACAATACAATATTTTTATACTCTATATTTTATACTTAGGACTTATTTCAGTAAGTCTGTATCACGTTGCAATGAGTGACGCCCCCATTCAGCAGATAAAAGCGCTTTGCATGCGCATATGCTGTATTACGATTAAGAATCTGTCAGAACAGAAGTAATTTAGTGCTTTGTAATTCTGTAGGTACAAATAAATTCGCATCGCAATAGACAACACATATGATAGAATACCAGAGGCAAGTCAATTTAAAGAAATATATACGCAAAGATTTTTTGCAAATCTAAACACTATTGAAGTGTTTCATTCTAGGAAACTTAATACCTACT
This sequence comes from Tyria jacobaeae, assembly GCA_947561695.1. Lineage (NCBI taxonomy): Eukaryota > Metazoa > Arthropoda > Insecta > Lepidoptera > Erebidae > Tyria > Tyria jacobaeae. The sequence goes on from OX387221.1 coordinate 8,198,804, forward strand.
TTATTCTTGCATTCAAGAATAAATATTTTTTCTTTATGATCATCATTCAGCCTATCGCAGTCCACTGCTGAACATAGGCAACCCAAGGTGCACCGTAGCACCTGGTCCACCTCCTTTCGCATCTAGTCTATCTCAGCTACCTTTTTCAGGTCAGTCAGTTTGGTTGGGATGCGCCCTACCATACTGTTACCTATTACATTTTTACCATAGATAGAATATACCATACATAGAATTGTTTCATGGACATTTTCTATGTGCAGTTTTAAAAAGTATGATAGGTCACGTCCAGTTTGTGTATGGGTTTGTTAAGAATCAAACATGGATCGAATTACGATCAAGCTAACTAACAAAAAATAAAAACACTACACTCATAATATGATATCCAAATATAGTTTAATATTACATTTTCTTCATGTCCTAAATCCGACATAGATAAGCAATTATACGTACTTGTCGGAATCAGGACATAACGCTCTCATCAGATTCTATTTATGTTATTTATTATATATCTAATAATTCTAGTTATTGTTTTACTAATCTTACCAACAGAATTAACCGCCAATATACCCACAGAGAATACAGATAATCACAAACAATTTTAATTTATCTTATTACTTTCTGTTCACTTGTTTACTTATTTATTTATTTTCAACTTATTGCACATATTGTACAAAGGCGGACTTAATGCCTCAGGTATTCTCTCGAAGTTAACCTTGGAGTGTGGCACAAATAAATGGTAGTAGGTACAAATAGGTGAAAGAGGTACCAGTTTAATTATTATAAAATGTGACCTAATTATATGCATATATTACTTTCATACATTATATACCAAATATACCTATATACAAATATATAAATAAATACAAACATATATACATAAATACAACGCATATAATAAACACTATAAAAGTCTGGTAAATATGTAATAACGCTGTGAAATTTCTGCCAATTCATTATACAGGAGGTCACGTACTCTACTCTTCAAAATAAAGCGGTTAGTGGACATCCTGATTTCGAGTGGTAATGCATTCCAGAGTAGGACTGATTGGACATAGAAGGAAGAGTTAACAAAGTCAGAGCTATGAGGGGGACATAAGAGAAGATTTTTTTTTTTTTTTTTTTTTTTTTATATTAGCCTACCATAGTGACTCCACTTTGCCTGATGGAAAGCAATAGGAGGAGTCAAAGAGTGGTGGTCACCATCCTCATTGCATGTCTAGTCAATGCAGCATGGTGACCCACACTATGGCGGCCTGGTGAGATGCTTTTTCACGCCCCGCTTAAAAGACCCGGGATCATAGTGGGAAGGAAACACGTGCGCTGGTAGAGAATTCCAGGCTTTTATCGATCGGCACAAGAAAGAAGAGCCAAACCGTTTAGTTCGGGTACGTATATTTTCGACGCATAAACGGTGACTCCTCAGGCCAGCACGTGTAGTCCTGTAGAGGAAGGGAGAAGGTGGGACCAATTGGAAGAGCTCATCAGAACACTCCCCGTGATGTAGGCGATAGAGGACTGCCATAGAGGCGACATCTCTTCGCAACTGCAGAGGCTCAAGAGACTGGGTGATCTCAGGACAGTCGATAATGCGGACTGCGCGCCGCTGCAACCGATCGAGAGCGTCAAGCAAATACTGCGCATAGCCGTCCCAGAGATGAGAGCAGTACTCCACGCAGGAGCGAACCTGGGTCTTGTACAAAAGACACAGTTGCTCGGGCGAGAAGAACCGTCTCACCTTGTTCAAAACGCCGAGCTTACGCGAGGCCGCCTTAGTGACACTCTCGATGTAATCGCGCGGATTGAGATCCCGGCAAATATCCATACCCAGAATACTAAGCCTATCCTGCAGTGGCAGTTGAGTGCTCTGAAGAGTAGGAAGGGGAAGGAATGGAGACTTTTTGTTAGAGAACACACACGCTTGTGTTTTCTTGGCGCTGAACTCGACCAGATTCTCACAGCCCCATTGGGAAATGCGGCTCAAGACCCGGTCGAGCTCAGCGACAAGCTCCTGTCGTTTTTCCTCAACGTCTGCCAGCTTGGCAGTAGGATGCCCGAAATATCGCCCGTGCACTGTACTGTCGTCTGCATAACAATGTATATTGCCAAGGGCCAACATGTCATTGATATGCAGAAGAAACAGCGTAGGCGATAGGACGGAGCCCTGAGGTACACCAGCGCTTACCTCGTGGAACTCTGAGGCCGCGCCGTCGCAGAGAACCCTAATGCGGCGCTTTTCGAGGAAGGCAGCAACCCAGTTGCAGAGTTTAGGTGGCAGACCAAATGCAGGAAGTTTGGAGAGAAGCGAGCGGTGCCACACCCTATCGAAGGCCTTGGCAATGTCGAGGCTGATGGCCAAGGACTCCCCATGCCTATCCATAGCCTCACCCCAAAGGTGTGTGACGTACGCTAGAAGATCACCCGTGGATCGATTCGGCCGAAAACCATATTGCCGATCATTTAACAAGGAGTGATCCTCTAGGTGGCGGATTAGTTGGGTGTTGATGATCCGCTCGAACACCTTACAGAGTATGGAAGTGACGGCTATAGGTCGGTAATTGGCTGGATCGGAGCGGTCGCCTTTTTTGGGAATGGGTTGAACATTCGCTTCTGTCCAGGCCTCCGGAACAATTCCTGAGGAATAGGACAGGCGATACAAGCGCGTTAGTACGGGAGACAACTCAGGTGCACAGTTCTTAAGAACCACCGCCGGAATACCATCGGGTCCACTGGCTTTCCGGACATCGAGTTTTTTTAACTCATGTAAGTCAGAAAGTTACTGGAAGTCTCCGAAATTTATACCGTTTAAGAAATTTCCTTCCCAGTAAGTCAGGTCTTTAACTACCGAGTTCAGGAGTCGGTAGTTAAAGACCTGGGGTTGCATATTGAAGCTTTTTTATTGAATTTTTTTATTTTTTTTTTATTGAAGTTTTTTTAGTTATTTGTCGATAGAAACCGAATGTAGGGAGTTAAATAAGATGGTCGAGATGAAGAGTTATGAAAAGAGAAGAGGGAAGTTAATACTCGTAGATTTCGGCGTTGCCGAATAGGGAGCCATTTTAACTCGGAGTGTAAAGCATACACGTGGTCATACTTGCGAAGATTAAAAATAAATTGAATGCAGTTATTAAGAAGACGTTTTAGTTTGTTGAGAAGGTCTGCATTCAGGTCGAAAAAGCACACATCACCATATTCGATTATAGGAATGATAAGTGACTGCATTAGGATAGTTTTGGACTTACTGGGAAGGAAATTTCTTAAACGGTATAAATTTCGGAGACTTCCAGTAACTTTCTGACTTACATAAGTTACTTGGGTTCGCCAATCAAGCTTCAATATGCAACCCCAGGTCTTTAACTACCGACTCCTGAACTCGGTAGTTAAAGACCTGACTTACTGGGAAGGAAATTTCTTAAACGGTATAAATTTCGGAGACTTCCAGTAACTTTCTGACTTACATGAGTTACTTCGGCTCGCCAATTAAGCTTCAATATGCAACCCCTGGTCTTTAAATACCGAGTTCAGGGGTATGACTGAGCCATTAAAAGCAATAGGTGAGATTGAAGTGGTATCAATCCTACACATAATGCGTTGGTTGCCTATAAAGATTGCCTGGCTTTTGTTAGGGTTTCCGGATAAACTAAACCTCTTAGACCAACATTTTATAAATTCTAAGTCGTTGTTGATTTTATCAATGGCTTGCGGTATCTCTTCAGCCATGGCATGTGTATAAAGCTGCAAGTCGTTCAGTTGATACGCATACTGAAGGTCTAGAGTAATGAGATTATTATATGTACATTGAAAACAATAGTGGAGACAGAATACCGCCTTGAGGGACGCCAGTGTAAAGATCACACTAATTTGATGACATGCCGTCAACGCGTATGCACTGTTGTCTCCCTGAAGATAAGTGGAGAACCATTCCAAAGTGCATAATATTAGATAGATCATGATAATTTTAATTCCCATAACTTTCAGGCAGTTTAACCATCGTGTCACTTATACCTTTGTATTGTACACAAAATGGATTTTCATATGATACCACTTGGGTATATTTGAAAACATTCGATTGTTCATCGCCTCTATCACCCCCCCTCTATGACCCCAAGTCATGAACAAATTCCGATCAAAATATACTTGAAAGAACACTCTCGATTAAATTACCTTTCAAACAAAAAAAAAAATGCATCAATTCGGTTCAGCCGTTTTGGAGCTTCGGTACCACAGGCAGACAAACAAGCACACAATGATACAAACAGACATGTCAAACTTATAACCTCTATTTTTGCGTTGGGGCTTAAAAATATGATTCTCGACTTAATTTTTTTTGCTTACTTTGAAAAAGTATTTATTTCTGAATTCATTAATTATAATTAAACATTTTTAAGGAAAATATAACATTGTTGTTGCACAAAAACAATAAAATCAAGTATGAATATTCATTAATATTATTTGGGCTTATCATCATATTGAGATCTCTGGCCTAAAGTAATACTAATTGAATCGCACTAAGCCTAAAATCATAAAAGATTCAAAAGTTTACTTATAACTTGAATAAAGTAAAACATCCATCTCGCATAATTTGTGTAAGTATGGAACTAAAAATATTTTACATTACTCACAACCTATTATTTATTCGTCTTTAATATGTGTTTGATGTTTTCGTCCTAATTTACGTTTCAGTTTTGATTTGTGCAAAACGTCTAACAGTTTTAATGTTCCATTACAATTATTCATGTACCTAAATAATTGTATTCTTATGAGGATTTTAAGAGCAGGCAAGCTCCGCCCCCAAGCACTCGCCACTCCGCGCTTCATATCCCGCGAGCGACCCGAGCGTCGACGCAAAAATTCTAACTTGTATTCATGTATTTTGATTTTAGAATAGCCAACATACATGGAATAGAGGCTCCCTTAATTATGTTTTTTTTTTTTTTCAATAAATATATGAGTTTTTATGTAACAGTAGTTAGTGTTTTATAAAAACTACTATACATACTATATATACAGCTACTACACATACACATCATACATATATACTCGTATATATAGTTTTTCTGACTAGAGCAGTAATCTAAAACTATGGGAGATACAGGCAAACTGTTTTTAGAAACTAGATGCAAATAGGTGTTTTATAATTTTATTTATTAAATTTGTTTGAAGAATAAAAATAAGTATGTACCTAGATTAATCCATCTGAATAATAAAGTTTGAAAATTAAATCTTATCTTATTCTTAATACAACGATAAGTCGAAATTTCATAGCAATTTCGAAGATGAACGTCGTTGAAGAACTTTCGTAAATTTAAGGTGAGGTACATGCCTAAACATGTCTCAAATGACCAAATCAAAGCCTAAACTCTTCAAGACACTAAACTACTTACAGGTATAACTTACTCTAAGTTAAATAAGGCAGATGGAATCATAGCGTTATGTAAGTCAGAATCCATAACAAGATCTTGTTTAACATTTATTCACATCATACTCAATGTTCATAGAACTATTATAGTTTTCTAACGGAGAGTTCCAAAGAGATTTACTTAGTTTATATAACTCCTGCATGTCCTGCTGTGAAATCAGATATCTTTTAGACACCTGATTTCCGATAATTCTTTTTATTACTTGTTAACCCCTCCCAAAAATTCAAATTACTGCAAATAAGTTAACGGATGGTGAGATAGCACAATGATCGGCCCGCAACGGTACGGTGCTTGAATATTTTTAACTCTTGTGCGACACAGGAATAATTACACGTATGAAAGTTATCTGTGTAAAAATAATAAGAAATTGCGAAATTGTTTTACATAATAATCCACAAAAACAAAGTTACATATGTCAACAAATATCAAAGTATCAAAACAACATTCAGACATTGTAGAGAAGTTCGTGACATAAAGTCAGGAAACATAGTCGTCGGTTATGTACTGCCATAAATATGTTATAACGTTGTAACGAGTCAGAATACACCACTAGTGTGTCCATATTTAGATTTAGCTCACTGATTTCCGTACCAATTTCCACCCGGCAAGTCCGTATTGCTATTTCCGTTAGTTTGTAACTTAGCGGTTGACATATAGGTATGTATAAAGCTAGTAAGTTAACTGCAAACCTTTAATGGATTAGGTAACTTAAAGCTTCTTACTAAAGACGATTAGGCTAAAGGTACAACTATACTGTCGACAGAATTACGCGCAAACATCTGATGGAACTCATCATTAGAAGCTGATGGTAGACGCGTTATTCGATGGAACTATTAATTCTAAATTATATGTAACAATTATTTTTATTGAAATGTGACACACATAACAAATTTTATTCAAGCGTGTAGGTGTAATTCCTATAATATTTATCAAATAATGTGACTAAAATAAGGTACAAAAAATTATTATCATCTTTGAAATCAGTAATCAATTACAAAGAAGTGGCTGTGAAGATGAAAAAAAATATATATATGTATATAGGTATTTATACTTAAAAGTAGGTAATATATAGTTAACAGGAAATACGTGAATACTAGGTATCATGCACGATTCTTCTATAAATATATTTATATGTATTCAAGAATATTTGTAATGTAATATGTGCTAAAGAATCATTGAAAAAATATCTCTCTCTTTTTAAAAAGACAACTCCCGCAGCAAATAATAATTCCTCTGTCGCGGGGGCTTTATAAACATTCAATCAACGGACACAAAGAACACTCAGATTCGGGACAACTATTTGTGGATCACACAGATTTTTATTTAATGTGGGAATCGAACCCACGGCCCCCTCCACGACTTTCAGCAGTCAGAATCATTAAACACTAGACAATAGCACCTATTTAACCCCTACCTATTTTTAGTGTACGAAATTATCATTTTACTCATTCCACACATTTTTGAGTTCTGTTTACAATTTCTGGGCAATATGACGGATTACATACACTTTAACATATACATATACACAAAAATCTCCTACACGTAATACTTTTCCAAGAATCTCTTGCACTTGACACAAATATCTAGTTCAAACTTAATATATTTTATTAGAAGTAAAGACTTACTACAACCGTAATATATAAAATAATAGAAAATATTAGTATGTTGGTGGATACATAAAGAAAGAATAAAACTTATACGGAACATAAAAGAAGACATGTCGGAAATCTGCGGTCATAAAATACAGGACCCACCTTTACAAATTACCGTGGTGAAGTTTCTATTTTATCTGCAAATATGAACTACACTGGTGCTGAAGGGATCACCCAATGATCAAGTATGTTAATCCTCGAAACGATAATGACAAACCTAATGTTCTTACCATCACTGTAATAATAATAATAATATGAGATCGCTAAACCTCCTTATATACGATGTATGTATTGTTAAATACATATATTATAGGTATTCATTCATGTATATTCACTTGTGTATAAATGTTTATATATTTTTTAAGCCAGAAACCTGATTCTTTTTCTAAATTAAAATTAGCCTTAATTATTACTTCTAATATTAGGTATCAACCGAAAGTTTCGAGGAAATCGATGCACACGTTTTGGAGAATTTATTTTAAATGTTTATTTATTTGTATAGATAAACTACACGCAGACACAAAATATAACATCGTTATTCTTAATAAAATCAAGATACAATTTACTTATTCGTAGTGTTATATTTACGTTTAATTAATTATTTTATAGGACTAAATATTATACTGTACTAATTCTAAAAAGTAAAAAAAAAACACAGTTTGTATGTTTGAACTTAAGAAGTATTATTTAAGCCTTCGTGTTTGTGATAAGTTTCCAACCATGAACCTTTTTTTTATGTATAGTTTGCCTACAGTCGTAGTAAAAATAGCATAATGCTACTAGTAGTATTGAAACTTAATCTAACATATTCTGTTCTGGATTTCTGTATTTAGGCTAATGTTCAATCATTTACGAGGAAATACAACATACCCATAGTGTTCGGTTAACAAAGGTGTAACCTGGAAAACAAAATTAATTCAAAGTTATGAATCGTCTATAATTGTCCATCGGATAGATGTGTGATTGTTAAACGTGAATATCTCCTCGGAACCGTCGGTTTTATTTGACTAAGCGTTGGGCAGTCTACTTTATATATATATATTAAAGAAGAATATAAGATATAGCACTTTTCTACGTTTTTCAAATGATTCCATTTTGAAATGTTTAAATTTATTACAACACGAAAACTTCTTAAGTGCATTCCTAGTTTCAGATGTATGTATATGAGTAATGCTTTTGTATGCGTTATATGCGTATAATATGAATGAATAAATATGAACGTCACACTGCACGTGGTTAAACAGTAATATTTTAGTTCTGAGATTATGAAAAACTTTATTATTCCTGATCACAAAGTCAAGCATTATGGAAGCTGTCGTTAACATATTTTGCATGTGGGGTACAAATGTCAGTTTCCTGTCCAAAGTAACACCTTAGTCTATAATACAGTCGATATTTGACAAAAAAAACGATAAACAGAATCATTATTTCACTTCTCATTTAGTTTATCTTAATGGACATTTGCAATTACATTCATCCCTTAAGTGTCAAACAAGACGTATTGCTTCTTTACACTCATTGATCACATTGAAAACCACCAGTAAGTTAGTCGAGGTGCAATAAGTATAGGATGACAATGTCTTGGCCCAGATAACTGACTACATTCTAATCATATATAAATCTTGTAACTCAGACATGGATGTGTTGTCAAATCACTTTTGGTTCACAAAAATAAAATTCTCATTATTAACACTCGGAGAGTCATAAATTAATTTATGACTCGTCAATAGACAATGCTGCTGTAGGTTTACTAGACAGGCAGACGCTTACAGGTAGCTTTTTAATTGACTTAAAAACAAGGAGTTTCCCGAGTACGATTATTGTTTTTTTTTTTTTTTAATATATGTTACCCAATCACTCGAACGGAAATGGCTAGACTGATTTGGATTTTTATTGCGTTTGAAAGGTTATACTTCCTAGTTACTGTATTGTAATTTAGTCAGGATCTGACGATAGGAACTCATCAAATATTATTGATATCAATTTTTATATACTAGTGTAATATTTTAGGACTTTAGGAGTTTTACCTTCACTTGTGCTGTAAGACCTTGCTTTTTGCTCGTTTATTATTCTGGGCTAATGGTACCCTGCAGATTTACCTGCCAATTGTTAAAATTTCTCTAAATTTAAGACTTAAATAATAATAGCCGTATTGTTTTATTTGCGTTGATTTAGTAGCTTTGATTATTATAGGGATTGCTTGCAGGGTCAAGGGACTACAGACTGCTTGAGTGGGAAAGACTACTGAGGGAAAAGGTTTTAACAGAACTAATATTACTTTTTGCAATTTTGAGAAATGGACCTCTAATATTTGGGATTTCATAGATTATGAACTTATTGTACTTATGAACTTGAATCAGAAAAAAATTGAATAAGTACTTCACAATACCTACTAGTTTTGATACCTGAGCATTCGTCAAAATAAGTTTTAATAAATTTAAGGTTATTTTTTTATAAATAGAGGAGGACAGACGAAAAGATGGGTTACCTGATGGTAAGTGACAACCACCGTTCATGGACACCTGCAACTCAAGTGTCGTAAATGCGCTGGGGGATGCGGGGAGTTGAAAGAAGAGAGGGGGAACAAGTAGATAGGAAAGAGGATAGGGGGATGAGAGGATAGGAAAAAGGAGAGAGGAAGTTGGGCCTCTTAACTCACAAATTTCGGGGAATGGAATGCAAGCGTTGCTTCACAACCGGTTTCCTGTGGGACCGTGATATCGCACCGGTTGTGCCGGCCCATTCGTGCCTAAGCATTGCTCTACCACAGTTAAAATATATAAGTTTACCACCAGTTTGGTTACAATAGTTAATTAGTTAAATATTAATATATATTAAATGTATGTTTCCGAAGTACACAGGAAGAATGTCCAGTGCGGAGATTGTCTTTAAACATATGTATATATACATATATAGTTATGTAAAAATATCTTAAAATAACTTCGCAACTGACAGCTGGCACTCGTTTCCATTGCTGCTATCTCCCGCACTATATTTGTCTTGCCTAAAACTTTACTTAGTAACGAAACTAATGATAAAATCTTTCATATAATAAAATCTCATCATTGTAGTAGGTAGTAAGTAAGGCCTTAGACATCGAAGCATTATTGAATTCCAAAATTGAAAATCTAAGTTAAATACCCATTCTTTGAATGCCACTTGTTGGCATAAATTTAATATCGTAACCGAGAGCCATCCAACGGAACTTTTGTAACAAATTTCATTTATCTCCTCTCCAAAGAATTTCTGAAAATCGATTGTTATCAACATGATTTACAGTTTCAATTTAATGGATACCGATTTTTTTTTTAAAGTGAAGTTGCAGTGTGTATATTTATATTTAATTTTGATAAGCAGCTCATAACTGATGTGAAAGATATATTAGATATATACATACATACAGAAGCTCACGCTCCACATTTTGCCGATAATAATTTAGTACCATTTCCTTAATAGGAGTTCAGGTCTATTACCATCATCTGGGCACTTTTGGGAATTACATGGTAGCATTCTGAGTATGCTGCCAGGAAAGGGAGAAAAGAAAGGGGACAGGGATTGTATACTCTCTTCTCTTCTTTCCCCTCCCCGCATTCCCACATCCCTCATCACCGTCAAATTCGGGCAGCGCACCTACGACTCTTGAGTTGCAGGTGTCCATAGACAGCGTATGTCACTTAGCATCAGGTGACCCGTCTGTTCGTCCCCCTACAGTATAAAATATGTGTATATATATAACCTTTTAATTGACACCAGAATTGATGTAGACACCAGACTTGATTTAATTCAAAATGTTGTTTCGAAATTAAATAAACTCACTGCTTTGAGACGACATTGCTAGATTATGTATTTAAGATGATCTCCTCTAACTGTCAATATTTATATTTGACGAATACTGAACCTAATAATAAGCTTGAAAATGTATATAATCTAATTTTCTAAGTACCTAATATTGTCTTATTAATATTAAATGTTTTTCTATGTCCGTTTAACAGCGTCTACGAAAATTCAATACATACCTTATGGTGGTAGAGCCATGCTCAGACACAAATGGGCTGGCTCGAGCGGTGCCATCCCACGGCCTCACAGACAACCGGCTGTGAAGCAGGTGGGCAGAGCACTTACAACTCTAACACAGTATTAAAAGACTAACACAGTATTAAATATATACATATATATATATATATATGTACCTTAATTCTATAAACAACCATTACTGTTCTATCTATACTTTACTTTATACAGGCCCTTGGTGTATTATGTTATCGACACGAGTAATCGGTTTACTGCATCATAAATCTTCAGGGTAATTAATCATGAAGCTGACCGTGGCGGACAGTGGTCCCGTCATGCCGACAATATCAAAAGACAATGTTTTTCTCCTACCATTCAGTTTATTCTTTCTGTTTTTCTGTTTTGCACATAGCAAAACATCACAGTGAATATTTAGACTTTTTTGTGGATATTTTTTTTACTTTTTGACTGTATGTGCAATCTCACTGAACATAAACAAAATCCAAATCATTTATAGCAATTAAACCAGTAACCTGTTTATAGCTTTTGAATTATCAGAACTAGAAGTTAGTCAGACTAAGTCAATCGGTGAAACTTGCCTGTTACAATGCGTAGTTCCTATAGAGAATAACAGACCAGAAACTTCAAGGACACACTTTGTCAAACATATCGATCGAGTCAATTATTTGCTCTGAATTCTATAATAATTAAATCTTAGAAAATCAGTTTTAGATAATAGAAATTTTACAATATACATCATCCTTTTGACCTTATAAATAAAACGAACGCACGGGCCGACGCCTTATTCCTTACCTATATTAAAGGCAGACGAAGTACTCCAAAAACTCTCGAATATAAAATTTCTCTTCTATGCCTAGACTACTATTTACTACAGCTATACTGTTCACTACATCCGACAATGTTATATAAAACATATTTAGGGACTTTATACATTGTAAGATGAAATAGACTGCACCTCGCCACTACGCTGCCGCGCCGTGTGTTGTGGGTTCGATCCCCGCACGGAATAACACTTTGTGTAATTCTCAAATTGTTGTTCTGAGTCTGGGTGTTCTTTGTGTCCGTTGTTTGAATGTTTGTAAAGTCCTCCGCGACACAGGAATTAATCCTAATGTGGGAGTTGTCTTTTTAAAAAAAAAAGTAGCACTACTATGGGTAATGTTCAGTGTTCACTGTTAAAATGAAAAAAAAAATATAATAAGTCGAAAGAGTAATTTTAGTGCAGATGAATATATTGTTTATTTATATATACGGGTACTTTTAATACTGTTTTAGATAGATAGATATACTCTTTATTGTGTATAAAAATAATTACATTTTTATCTTTAAAAATATACTTACAAACTAAAGTTAAAGTATAAGAACAAAAAAAATACCAAACCTAGTAAAACAAATGTATACAATCGGCGGCCTTAGCCCTATTTGCGATCTCTTCCAGGCAACCATTGGATAGAGAGAAATATTAATGTTGACATGAGGATTTGCAGTAAACGTTTTATAGAAATAACGAATAATTTGACTATTGTGACAAACATGAATATAAACATACTCGTACGAGACTGTAATAAGAAGAGTTAGGTACACAAACAGACTGCATGGCATAAGGAGCCTCATCACTCAGCAACTGAGGTAGTGTTCTATTATCATTTTTTTTAATTACAAAGTGTTTATGCCCGTCTAGTGGTGAGTGGTAATGCATTTTACAAGTGGATAGCTTGTATTGTAAATGATTTATCCACAAAATTCGTGGAATGCTTCGATATTGCCAATATGAAATTCTCTGATGATCTGAGGGACCTTAAATGAGTGTCATGTAAGAACTCAAAGCGTTCTTTGAGATAAAAATAATTGTTGGGATTGAAAAGAATACTTATTTATACTTATTGAGCTTTTCCCGGTTTTCAGAAACGTGGTCTGCGTAATTTGCGTAATGCGCAAAAATGAACCACATATAAAAGTTTAGAAGCCGCTCTAGCTCATTAAGGTGGCCTTCAGTGAGATCAGGATAGCTGGCATCACCGTAATCAAGAATTGGAAGAATTTGGTCGTAACCGGTAGAAGATTACGCAATCTTCTCAGAGACCTTGAAGAAGCAAACACTTTTCTTCTCACTTCTTGTAGTTGAGGTACCCAGGACCCGTAACCGGATAAGTGTTTGTCATTATAGATTCTGAGATTTTTAACTGCATCTGAAATAGGTATTGAGGCTCCATCACAAAGTATTCGGGGTTGACGTGTCCAATCGACAGTGGTCACTTGTCTTTTAAAAGGATTAAGATTCAACCCATGTGGCTTACTCCATACAAAAATATATTCTGTGTCTTTATTAATGATAGAGATGGCTTCTGCAAGTTCTCCTACAGGCACTTGTGTATAAATCTGTAAATTGTTTGCATAAAAATGTTAGGCAGAAGTTAGTTCTTTGGAAATAAAGTTTTTAAAAAATGCGAAGAGCAAAGGAGAAAGAACGCCACCCTGTGGTCCGCCTACTCACGTAGCACACCAATTTGACAATCTGTCGTCGATACGAATACGCTGCCGGCACCCGCACAGGTAGTTACGAAACCAGTCAACCGCCATCGGAGATATGTTAAGAGAACACTTTATACCAAGCAAGATATCAAAGTCAACACTGTTAAAGGCGTTGTTGAAATCTTATCCTTCTTCACATGGAAGACTGACCGAATATTTATTTATTTATTTAAAACTTAATGCACAAAATGCACACAGGCGGACTTAATGCCAAAGGCATTCTCTGCCAGTCTACCTTAGGGTGATGTAGAAATGACTGAAGTAGGTGCATTAAACAGTAATAGCAAATAAGTTAAAGAAAATAAAGGGTATAATTATCATATCAGAAATAAACATAAACAGATGTTAAATATATCTACAGAAATATAATACATATTATCATATACATACATATGCTTCTTTATTATGCTTATATATATATATATATATATAGTATATCGTTGAGATGTATCTGCCAGTTTATGAAGGAGAAGAGCTCGAACCTTGGTCTTAAACGACAGGCGACTAGGTGCCATCCTTATTACTCCGGTAGGGAGTTCCAAAGGAGGACATACTGAATAATGAAAGAAGAGTTGACGCAGGCGGAAGAATGATTTGGGCATAAAGTAATAGGTTGTTTGAAGATCGAAGATGTCTGTTGTGGTTAGAACAAAGAAACTGGAAGAGAGACGTAAGATACGAAGGAGAAGTGGGTGAGTTGAGTATGGAATACAGAGTGGAGAGGGCGCGTAGATGATGGTGCTGACGAATAGGAAGCCATTTCAATTCAGAGCGAAATGAGGAAATGTGATCAAACTTCCGAAGATTAAAAATGAATCGAGTACAGTTATTCAGAAGACGATCGTATTTGTTGAGGAGATCTGCATTCAGGTCGTAGTAGCATACATCACCATAATCGATAACGGGGATGATTAAAGTCTGAACTAACATAGCTTTGGATTTAGATGGTAGAAAGTTCTTCAGACGATACAGCGCTCGTAGAGTTCCTGTAACTCTTTGGCTGACACTAGTAACTTGGATTTGCCAGTTAAGGTTGGTGTCAATTATAAGACCTAGATCCTTTACAGAAGGACTAAATGGTATAACTGATCCGTTAAACGTCACTGATGGCAAACTGTTTAGATCAAGCCTAAACATCAGTCGTGGGCTGCCTACAATAATAGCTTGACATTTGGATGGGTTTACTGTCAAGCCGAACCTGTCAGACCAGCGAGAAACAGACTCGAGGTCACTATTTATTTTATAAATAGACTCAGTTATATTGTCCACAGAAGCATGGGAGTAGAGTTGCAAGTCATCGGCGTAAAGATGATACGTACACTGAAGATGTTGAGTGATAAGATTGATAAATATAAAAAATAATAAGGGAGAAAGTATGAAGCCTTGAGGGACACCAGAACAGATATCACGCCACCTTGAAGAGGAATTGTAAGGTACTACTCTTGATCTGATGATCATACAATGGTTGTGAGGTGAAGTGACAGTTAATGTCATCTAAATCAAATGCTGTACCAAGGTTACATTGTCCAGATCTTCCAATACCCAAAGTACCAAGAAACCGCCATATGTTTGAGGCCGAAGAATTACTAATGTTTTGAAGAATGTGGCAGCGTTTAGCAATACGCACCATCTGATTACACCGATTTCTTGCAGCTTTGTATACAGACCAATTTTCCTCAGACTGGTTCCTCCGATAGTTACGGTAAGCCTTATCCCTGCGCCTCATAGCCGCTCTGATGCCCGTAGACAACCACGGGGCTGGAGGACGTTTAATTCTTACCTTCCTAAATGGGGCGTGTTGATCGTATAGCTTAGTCACTGTGCTGCTGAATATGTTAACCTTTTCGTCCACTGTAGGAGCTTCAAATAGAGGTTTCCAAATTAATTTAGAGGCATCGCTACGTAATTTATCAACATCCATCCGTCCAAAGCAACGAAGACTGATAATTTGAGGTCGTGGTTTAGGAGGCTTTAGAGCATAGGAGAGGTAAATGAGATCGTGATGAGAAAAACCAGGTGCGTGGTGTTGACCAAGATTGCGGATAAGGGAAGGAGAAGAAGTTAGGATCAAGTCTAACCATGTGTCAGGTCCATCGATGTTGTGATGAGTCGCAGACAATGGTAGAACATGCAGGCTGGATGAATCGATGATCTTGAAAAGTTTCCGGGAACGGAGGGAATTAGGAGCAAGGAGATCGGTATTAAAATCGCCCATGATGATATGATGTGTATGCTCAGACCCTAAAGATTCCAGAATCGATTCGAGACTGGAGAAGTAGTTGATAGAAGGAGGACAATAAACCACACCAAGAACAGATTTGGTACCCTTAACGCAAATCTCTAGGAAAAGGTATTCCGCACAAGCGGAGGAAGAGGAAGATGAGGAAGTTAAGATTTTGTATGAAAAAGAGCTGCGAAGGTAAATAGCTAGTAGTAGAGAGCAAGTGAGGTTTTAACCAGGTTTCAGAAATCAGGATGGCATGTACCTTGGTATCTGAAAAAGACTCAAGTAAATCACTATGGTGGCTGGGTATGCTTTGCGCGTTAATATGACAAACATTCAACCAGTTTTTAGGTTGATTGTTAAACGTCCGTCGCACAAAATCACCAAGGGTATCGGTAGTTGAAGAGAAACTGTCGTTACTAGATTCACTAGCATATTCGTTTGCTGAATGAAAAGATTTAACGTCAGAAGACATGAAGTAAATGTATAAAATACCTCAACACTATAATATACCGTTGATAAAATAAATGTTAATATAAATAATAAAATATTAATATAAGAATACGTACTTCGGTAGCGTAAACAGATCTACACCACACGCCAGCCACAACATATAAACAAAAAGAAAATGTAACTAAACTAAAACATAATTCAATCCATAACAAAAATGCATAAATAAAACGTATTGCTGCACTGCGTTTATCTGAACGTAGTTTCTCTACACCGTGGGACACGATAAATGTCAAATATTACTCAAAACGTCACTTGGACATCTTATGATAATTTAGTAAAATGTGGGTTATTTATACATTAAACTATTGTAGGCGAGTGACTCAAAAATAATTCATCATCAATCATTTCAGGATTAACTTAAATGAACATAACTATTCAAGATATACGCAAATGTAAAGCACTCGTAGATGTAAACAAAAATAATAGGTGTACCGGAGATTCGCAAGTTATTTACGGACGTTACTATATCTTTTGGACGTCGACCCACTTTCAGCTGATGGCTTCGGATGCTTCTCCAGCAGTGAACATAACTCCTCCATGAACTTTATCTTGGAACGGTTGCCATCCCGTAATTTAATGATAATAGTGCCGTCTTGTGTCCAAACTGCTCTCATTCCGAAGTGTTGCCGGGCCCTGCTGAAGACCGACTGTCGTGTTTTTGTGAGGAACTCCCGAACTGAGACAGGGGAGCCTTTAAACTTCGACTTTGCTGTCCATACGGATGTTTTTAAATCCTCTGCAGAGAAACGTACCAAGATAGGTCGAGTATGGTCTTTGCTCCCAGCTCCAAGCCTATGGCAGGCCTTAAGATTGTGTGCCGTGATGTCTCTCAGGACTAGTTTATCTTGGACAAGATTCAGGACAGTAGTGGTGCACTCTTCTTTTTCGGTTTCCGGGACCCCCATGAAAATTAGAGCTTTGCGACGTTGCCTTGTCTCCAACGCATCTATGCTACTGTGACAATCGCTGATTTGTTTACGCAGGAGGCTTATCATTTTGAAAACCAGTTCTCGGAAGGTACGGAACTCCTCCGCTACTCTGGCTGCAGTTTCCTTCGCAGGCACTGCACTGTGCAGCTGGGCTTCAAGTTCCATCATTCTTCGGTTAAAAGTCTCCTCTAGACTCCTTTGTGCTGACTCAATCTCCATCAGATGTGACATTGTGAATATATATGTATGTATATGGGTGTTAAACTGGCAGGTGGAGTGATGTAAAACTTGTAATATCACATCAAGTGTGATGCCAACGTAAGTACTTAATAATTGTACTATATAATAAGTGAAATAGTATTAAAATATTGTAAAAACTGTTTAAAACAATTAAATAATAAATTTTTTCATGTGTTCACTTTTTTAGCACCTACCCGAAAAAAACACCACCGCGCTGGTTCATATTACGAATATCATTCGTAATATGAACCAGCGCTGTGGTGTTCTATGACCAAGACGAAAACCAGATTGGAGAGGATTTAGAAAGGAATTCTTAGAGAGAAAATAACTTATTTGGTAGTATACAAAAGTTCGACAGGTAGAAGGAGTGCTTCCCTCCATGAAGTAGGAAAGGTCCCAGTTGTAAGTGAGAACTTAAATATGTTAGTGAGAACGGAAATAATTTCTTCCAGAATTGGCAAGATCATATTACGGCTGATACTGTCACTCCCGACGGCGTTTTAATTTGTTGATAAAAAAAAATTAAGGAAAATCGGGAGTCGGAAGAGAAGAAAGATATTGTAACGTATTTTCCTTTACTGTCCTTTCAATGTTGGATGACGCAAAGAAGTGTTGATTCATCAACTAAATATTTAAGACTATGGGGACTGTGCTCAGTCGTGATTTTCCAACTCCTAGTGATCGAAGAAATTGATAGACCGGCCGGATCTTCGTTTTCAACGGAGGATTGGATGTATTGGCGTTGAGCATTCCCACAAGCTTTATTGCAGCGATTTTTGATGGAGACGTATCTCTCCCAATTCAAACTTGTTGGACATCTTTTGAATCTTAATTTCTTACGGATGAATAGTTTGTTGGATTCTAGCGTGGCACGAAACAAGGAGGAACGGAGGTCGTTTTTAAGAAGACAGGTATTACAGTCTCCCATAAGAATAGTATGACTGTACGAAGGGGTAAAATATTCTAAGTAATGGTCTAAAGAAGAGAAGAAGTCAATGCGGGGTGAAGGACAGTAATAAGTATTCTATTTGTATCACATCATGTAATTAATATTATATTATTATTATTCATTGTATATATACATATGTGCGTATGTATTATTGTATATACTATATGTGTATTTGCATTCATTCAAATATGTATATTTATTTAGTTATATAAAATCTACAATATTGTACACCTCAGCTACCCACTCTCTCTTGACACTAAATCCATCCTAAGGTTGTCTGGTAGAGATCGCTTTTAGCGATAAGACCGCCCATTGTACGTTAATGTTTGTAACTAAGATCTATTGTAATTCCTAAAGTGTACAATAAAGAATATTCTAATCTAAGTACCAAGAAGGATTTAACAATGATGGAGTTGAACTTCAACGCACATGCACAATTGTTTAGGGTAAATGAACTCTAAGATATATACCTACACCTCCACCACCGCTGTTTTATTTATTTAAACAAAAGAAAATCACTTAGACCAGGGGTGCTCAAACTTGAACTGCTGGCGATCTACCTCAATATTTTTAGACTACTTACGATCGACTTGAGAGGCTGCAAGTATGTGTGATGCAGGGTTGTCGTACATACACGATACACCCTACCTACCTAGGTAGGGTGTACCGTAGCATATATAGATATTAGCTTTCCGAACAATTTACATTATCTTAGTCAAGGTTTGGGTTAGGTTTACTTAAGTTCTTCTCTACAATATCAATGAAAAAACTCCTAGTTATTCAAAATTGCGAGTTTATTCGTTGTTACAAAACAAAAGAGTTACATATGGTGTTAAACTCAACTAAGGAGTGACTTTGGATCTTGAAGCGTGGCACTGCATGTCCTCAGCATACTTTTCATAAGATGGTGCGTAACCACTGAGTGCCAATCGCAAGCATGATGCCATATGATCGTCAGTTAGTCGATTGCGATATTTTGACTTAATTATCTTCATTTCAGAAAATGCAGACTCGCACAAGTAAGTTGACCCAAACATTGCCGTCAGTTGAAGGGCGATTTGCCTTAGATTCGGATATTTATCTTCAGATATAAAACACCAGAAATTTGTATCAGATGCTGTAGCTTTGAGTTGTATATCTGATATAATCTGCACCAACTCATTTTCAACAGAACATGAGTTCATATTAAACTGACTTGCTACTTCAGTGGTTAATTCCTCAATGTTTTTACATGAAATAGGATAACTCATAAATGATGCTATATTTGCCAATTTACTTCAATCATAAAAACGCATTTAGAATTGTCCCAAAATATTTGATAATTCAGCCTCATACGTATCATAATTCAACTGAGGAATCCTTGCTTTCAAAGACGGAAAATGTTTCAGATCCTTTCTTTTCAGTTGATCTATCATAAGTTGCAATTTACTTTTGAATGCGTTTACTGCGCTAATCATCTCAATAATAGTTTTTCCTTTACCTTGAAGCTCCAAGTTAATGGTGTTTAAGTGCATTGTGATGTCAGTCAAAAATGCCAAATCAGTCAGCCATTTTTCGTTTTTCAACATCTCAGTGTCCTCACCTCTTTCGTCTAGAAAAGCTGTTATTTCGGGCAATAATTCTTGAAACCTTCCTAGGAATTTTCCGCGACTCAACCACCTGACGTCCGTGTGAAGAACTAAATCAGTGTGTTCAGCTGACTCCCTATCTTCCAACTGCAACTTAAAGAGCCGCCGTTGCAAGCTACGTGCACGGATGGAATTCGCAATTTTTGTTGCAATGCCCATAATTTCCTCCGTGTTTAAAACTTTTGAACACAAAACTTGTTGATGTATAATGCAATGAAATGAAAAAAATGAAGGGAATTCTTCATTAGCTCGACACAATGCCACAAAACCGTTCTTGTTTGTTGTAATGCACACTAATTTATATATTGGTAGCTTGTAGTTTTTTACAAAATTGATGAAAACGTCATATAAATCTTCGCCACGGGTCTTCCCCTTCAGAGGAATGATTGTCAAAAATAATTCTTTAGCCAACATATCATTGAATACCATCCGAATAAAAATACACAGCTGGGCAGTGTCTGTCATATCGGTGGATTCGTCGAACTGTAAAGAAAAGTATGTACATTCCATGATATCATGTTTTAGTTTATCTAATACGCCTTGTGACAGTCGGACGAGATAACTGAAGTTCTCTAATAGCAGACATGATTTCTGTTTTATTTTTAAAATCTCCAATAATAATAAAGTCTCACCCGCTTCAATAAATGCTTCCTTCACAAAATCACACAACTTCGCTCTCAAAATCTGCTCGGGGCAAGAGAAGGCATACCATGGCTCCCCCTGTCACGTTTACCGTGGATTTTTGTAACATCAGGGGCTTACATTCGAACCTCGACACTGTCCACCACCACCTTGAGACAGCAAAGCCGGCCTTGCTCTTTTTAACCGAGACGCAGATATCATCTCCAGCGGACACATCCTACCTCTGCTACCCTGGGTACGGACTGGAACACTCCTTTGTTCCTAAGGCTGGTGTATGCGTGTACGTTAGAGATGATATCACTTCTCGCCGCCTCGGCAATCTTGAAGGTGGGGACCTCTCCATCTTATGGCTACGTGTAGACTGCGACGACCATCCCCGCATCTACCTATGCCTCTACAGGTCCCATAGCGGTGATGCCGAAACGGACCGACTCATCGACCACGTCCAAATGGCTACAGACTCAGTGCTCCAGCAGGTCCCATCCGCAGAGATCGTGATTCTTGGCGACTTTAACGCCCATCACGCTGAATGGCTTGGTTCGCGCAAAACCGATCATGCGGGAAGATCTGTTCACGATTTCGCCTTGGCATATGGCTTGACGCAGCTGGTAGCAACGCCTACGCGAATCCCAGATGCAGAAAGCCACGTGCCTTCACTGTTGGATCTTCTGCTGACCTCACATCCTGACGGCTACAAAGTATCCGTTGAGGCCCCTCTTGGCTCTTCGGACCATTGCCTGATTAGGAGTATGGTGCCACTCGTTCACTCGCTGCGGCCGCGAGTTACAGTCGCTGCGTATGGCACTATAGGTCAGCAGCCTGGGATGGAATGAGAACATTCTTTGCATCCTACCTATGGAGGCAGGTTTGCTTCTCGCCGGATGATCCCAATGTCGTTGCTGACTCTGTCGCGGATGTTGTGCTTCAGGGTATGGAACTTTTCATTCCATTCTCCCTGATTCACACAGGTGGCAAGTCCCAGCCTTGGTTTGGTCGAACCTGCAAAGCGGCGTCCCGCCGAAAGCAGGAATGTTACCAAGCATGGGCTAATGCAGCGACAGCACGGGATGTAAAGACCAGCACATTAAAGAAGCAATTTAACTTTGAATCCAGGTCCCTCAAAAGAGTAATTGCTGGGGCGAAGTCGGCTCACATCGGCAGAATTGGCGAGAGACTAGTTAGTCTCCCCTCCGGAATTCGTGCATTCTGGTCTCTTGCCAAAGCTGTCCAGGGGAACTTTTGTAAGCCATCCCTTCCACCTCTGCGCATAGGAGATAATTCGTTGGCCCACGACGCTAAAGAAAAAGCCGATCTTCTGGGCAAACTCTTTGCGTCCAACTCGACCCTGGACGACGGGGGAAACGCACCGCCGACCATACCGCAGTGCGAGACCCGCATGCCGGAAGTCCGGTTTACACAAAGGGCAGTGCGTAAAGCGCTTCTTTCCCTCGACGTTCATAAGTCGAGTGGGCCCGATAGAATCTCTCCTATCGTGATGAAGACGTGTGCTCCAGAGTTTGCACCGGTTTTAACGCGCCTTTATCGGCTTTCCCACTCTCTTGGCGTAGTCCCGAAGTCTTGGTGTCTCATGGAAGACAGCTCTAGTGCACCCAATCCCTAAAAAAGGAGATCGCTCGGATCCGTCCAACTACAGACCCATAGCAATAGGGAATAATATAAATAGGGGAGGATAGGGAAGCGTTGGCCGTTAGTTTGGACGTGGCGAAGGCCTTCGATCGGGTCTGGCACAAAGCGCTCCTTGCGAAGCTTCCTTCCTATGGGCTTCCCGAGAAACTGTGCAATTGGCTCACCAGTTTTCTTACAGACAGAAGCATCAAGGTCGTTGTTGACGGTGCATGCTCCGACTCGAAGTCTGTTAATTCTGGTGTCCCACAAGGCTGTGTGCTATCACCCACGCTGTTTCTTCTGCATATCAACGACATGCTGCAGATTAGCAGCATCCATTGCTATGCAGACGATAGCACAAGTGATGCCCTTTACACCGCCTGCGCTAACATTTCTCGGGTAAACTTCATCGAAAGCCGATCCAAACTTGTGTCTGAAATCGAAACTTCTTTATCAAAAGTTTCAGATTGGGGTCGACTTAACCTAGTCCAATTTAACCCCACGAAGACACAGGTTTGCGCGTTCACCGCTAAAAAGATGCCATTGGTCGTATCACCTCAATTTGAGAGCACTTCCCTAACTGCATCAGCCAGTTTCGGAATCCTTGGCGTCGATATATCAAGCGAAGTCCAGTTTCGCGGTCACTTAGAGAGTAAGGCCATATTAGCCTCGAAGAAGCTTGGCGTGCTAAACAGATCGAGACAGTATTTTACTCCGGCCCACCGCCTGCAACTTTATAAGGCGCAGGTTCGGCCGCACATGGAATACTGTTCTCATCTCTATGCAGGTGCACCCCAGTACCAACTTCTGCCTCTTGACCGCATTCAACGGAGAGCGACTCGCATCATCGACTGCCAAGATATTTCTGATCGACTTGACACCTTGGCGTTGCGTAGAGATGTAGCTTCACTCTGCATCCTCTATCGCTTGTATCATGGGGAGTGTTCAGAGGAATTGTTCGGACTTATACCGGCTGCTGGTTTCCGCCATCGTCCTACGCGACAAAATATCCATCCCCATCACCTGGACGATTGGCACTCCACCACTGTGCGCTTCTCCAGAAGCTTTTTGCCTCGCACAACCAGCTTATGGAACAAATTGTCGCCTGCCGTATTTCCGAACCGATACGACCTTCAAACCTTCAAGAAGAGAGCGTACCTCTACCTAAAAGGCCGGCAACGCACTTGTGACTCTTGAGTTGCGGGTGTCCATCGGCGGCGGTAGTCACGCCGGTAGTCACGCCGCGCGGTAGTTACCATCCGGTGACTCGTCTGCTCGTTTGCCCCCTATCGCATAAAAAAAAAAAAAAAAAAAAAAAACAACCGATCCATCTTCGAATGGTTTCTTGTGTTTCGCCAATATATGAGATATTTTAAATGACGCGATCGTAGCAGCTTTTGATTGTTTGGCTGGTCTTGTGAACATAGTTTGTTCTTTTTTCAAACAAGATATCAAATTACTTACTTTCCGTTTTCTTAATTCACTCTGTGGCGGAAAATCCTTTTCATAGTTTTTATGAACCGTTTTATGATGCCTCTCTAAGTTACCACGCCTAGGTATTGCAACTGACGCACGACAAATAACACAAATGCACTTATCCTTCACCATACAAAAGAAAAATTCTTCCTCCCAATCGTTATTAAAATAATACGTTTTAGATTTCTTCACTGCACTCATTTCGCACTATTTAATAATAAACTTTGTATCGACGTAGTATCGCCTTCAAGTTACAATTCAGAATGACTCCAATTCCTGCAGGCGCAACATTTATATCGTCGTGAACGAAAGTCTCGAATGTTCCCGTCAAACGCGCCGCCCGAAATGGTCTAGTAGTCTAGTCTAAAAACAACGCGGCTTTTCTTTGACAAGTACCGCGCGTTCCTTTGATAAAGCCGCCTTTTGCCGCAAGCAGTGTTATTACGTAATAAATTTTTGTAGTTTAGTTACCTGCTTATTAAAAAATTTTTTCTTCTCAAGATCTACTCAAAAAGCACTCGCGATCGACTGGTCGATCGCGATCGACCGTTTGAGCACCCCTGACTTAGACGATGCTTGGCAATAACTATTACCTGAATCTATTATTTTTCTTTAAAAGTATCTTCATAGAACGAGATTGTTTACGAAATAGTTAACGCTTTTTATAGCCAGCACCACATAACCCATTGATATCTTATATGCCCGACTATAAAATGTTTGATAATCTAAATGGAACAGAGACATTGACTCTGTGCCGAGTGCACAGTGCCTGACATCGAAGCGGAAGTGGGGGTCTCAAACTATTGGGACATGCTCGAAAAATACAGTGAGTAAAATTGTATGTTCCTTAAAATTTTAAAATATGAATAACTTTTATTCTAACATGAGATACATGCTATATTACATATTTTAATAAAAGCGGGACTGTAATTGTTGAGAGAGGGAGAGAGATTTTCAACATGTTGAGTACATGAAACTAAGTCTAAGACATTAGTTGGTTGAAATCAGTACTTAGACAAAAAAAAATTCTAAGATTCTGTTTGCTTTCCTGATTAAGGAGTTATCAATAACTACATATAAAAATTACTCACACATACACTTTGGCACACTATGGAAAGTTTTACCATTAATTAGTACAGGCTTTAATTATTTAAGCAGTTCTTGCTGTTGTTCCTGTATTAGCTTGCTGATAGAGGCAAGAACATGAGCAAATCAGCAACTGAAAAAACTTCACATGAAGCAGGCAGTCTTCTTCAGCGAGTGTCACTGTAATTCTAGAATGGCAATGAAAGTAATAAAAATAGAGAAAAGAAACAATTCGTTAAATATGCTGTCGTTAAGTACAACAATTAAAATCGCGCTATTAAGTATAATTATTAAAACCTTAACCTATATGTTTGTAAAAATGAATGTTTATCTAAGTAAAGAAAAACCCTACTTACCAAGGCTAAATT
This sequence comes from Tyria jacobaeae, assembly GCA_947561695.1. Classification (NCBI taxonomy): domain Eukaryota; kingdom Metazoa; phylum Arthropoda; class Insecta; order Lepidoptera; family Erebidae; genus Tyria; species Tyria jacobaeae. Next base: position 8,224,118 of record OX387221.1, read on the forward strand.
TAAATATAAAAAGTCAAGTAGCAGCTAAAACTGATTCCAATATTGCTGTTGAATACTTTATCCTTTATTGACAATAAAACTAAGGGTATTATGTCTTTTTAATATAATTTGTCTTGTTTAACAATACATTTTCCTATTAATCTATTAATTAACCTATTGTCATTAGGCTTGCATTTCGATGTGCAATGTTATTACTTTTTGTGGAAGCGAAATTAACGCGAACAAATAACATGATAAGTTTACTTTATTACTAAACTGTATATTACAATATAAAATATTCATTTTGAGGCAATAGTCTAAATGGCAGCAACAATAGTCTTCGGTCGGGGTGGGTATTCGAGGTATGAAGATGGCACAACGTTTCGAATTTAAAGAAAATACACTTCACCCAGAAGCGGCTCTGTATCTTGACTCATATGCATTCCATTACTGATTTAGCTAAACTGAGAACAATTGCTCTAAAAATGTTGATATAGGTACTAGTCGAATCAGTGACTTAGTAGTAGACTTAAAATTTTCAAAAACTGATATTAGAATGCTATTTAAATAATAATAAAAAAAAAATATTTACGTATTTCTAACTATTGACTACATTGAATTTAAAAATGACAGTATAATTTCAAATTGTCCTACACTATGAAAGTAATCTAGAAATTAGTTGAACAATTCTCTCATAAGTCATAATACTGTCGTTTTTTGCTGAGCTTGTGGCTGGAAAGGTAGCAGGGAATATATCTCAGTCACTGGGATAAATCACACGCCATGATCACTGATCAAAAGTTGGCAAAGTTTAGCTTTTCGGGACATTCGAATAAATCAGTGCCCTCGAGCGTGAAATTAAAACGAGGTCAAACGAAGTAATGCAAAATATATGGAGTTAAACAAAAAACTACGATTCAGTTCCCAGGGTGACTCAATCAAATGTGTGACATATTGGAGCAGTCAACTGTACTATCACTTGATTTTGACTTTATGAAGCAAAAACCAACTAACCAAACCATTTTTGTTTTTTGTTGCTTGTGCGTTTGCCTTAATACTTTTCAATGCCTAATATTCACTAAACTATGAAAATGTTACTTTTACATTTTATTTACAACAAATCTTTTATGATACCTCTAAATATACCCAATTTTATATTTGTACTCAAATGTTATAATTTTCAATTACATATATTTGCTATACGTTACGTTACACGTTACCTACATTACGTTATATTACGTTACATTATCATTACACAGAACACATAAATGTCTTTCATTAATAATTAACATAATTTCGTACATTTTGAATTCAACATCAAATGTGTTATGAGACAGCTTTATTACAAAAATGTCTTCTTTTTTCTATGTAATTCATATAGAAATATGTTGTATGTATTTATTATTATACAATTTTAATAAATTTAAACCCTTATACAAACTTTTTTTACTCAACTAAATTCTGCTTATATAGTGAAAAAAATGAAGCCAATTCAGTAAAGTTAATCAAAAGCGGAACGTGTGGAAAGTAAGCCGTCTTCATAATAATCGTTTGTCACGAGAATGGCAATAAAGCCCTGTAAGTCACCCGTACCTGCCTCAACGCCACCCTACTCTCCCCTCTCGCTTTTCACCGGATTTGTAAACCGATTGTTCATGAAGTACCTAAGCAAATATTGTACGAGGCTTCTGTACTAATAGAGTATGAAAATTCGACTATTGTTTCAAATGGCATAAGGCAAACTACATACGTAATTTGAATGCCGAATGTTCCAGGTACGGTTCCACATACGGTCTTTGAAAGTTACAAGTTTAACGTACACACGAATAAATGCATGAGTCTGGAAGGAATTGCTACATTCAAGGAGCTTCGGATAATTATTTTTTTGTTCATTACACCAATGTTTTACTATTTAACCTTTTCAAATATATTTTTTGGAAGATGTCATCTTAGAATCTGATATACCTCTCATGTTGAAATCCATCACGCCGTTTAGGCTTCAGGGTTCTATAAAAATATCATACACCTTCCCGGTATAAAATATGATTTCAATCTTATAAATTTTGAAAATGCATTAACATGACTATGTAAAATAAGTTAATAACTTTAAAAGTTAAAAACCACCCCTCCAAAAACGAATTATGCACAAATCAGTCGCTGCATTAAATACAGTGTCCCTCGGGATGATGTAAAGATTACATCGATACTTCATACATATAAATCTGTTTAGTTATTTAGAAGTAATTCTGGAATAAAGGAACACAAGAAACACATGATTCCTGAAAACATCACAGTTCTTTTTACACGCTTTTTATTAGCTTCACCTGTGTGTTTGTATGTTTGTAACCGACTCCTTTAGACTTCGTTAGACTCACTACAAACGTTCAGATATAATTAAAACTTGGTAGATTTATTGAGGACCGATGACTATACACTAATTTGATAAGATTATTACATTATGCTAATTAGAATTGTCAGGATTAAATTATTTTTTTACGCATTCTTTGGGTGAGAGCAAGAGACATGGGCAAGCGCGTGTTCTTGCGCATGTGTACCATTCTGATTCGAGCACTCGGCTCGGCATAATAGTCAAGGCTTTTCTCGCTATATCCTACATTTTCTTCTTGTGCGTTCTTTGTATGTATTTATGACGAACTTAAGAGTCTAATATACTATTCTATTATATACTATACTATAATATTCCGTACTATACTATTTATGATTATCGTAATGTATTTACGACAATGATAATTGAGAGACTGTACAGTACAGTTACACAGTGTGTTCACTGACTGTGTAGCTGTACTGTATAGGGTAGAAGTACCGGTTTCAGCCATCTTGGTACCGTTTGTGGCTACTTCAAATTTTAATTGATTGGTAAATACTTAAAATGATATTTTCATATAATTTCAAAATGTTAACGTTTACATGAATACAAATTTATAAAATGTTGTACTTGTAACATTATTTATACAGTAATTTGGAGAGAAAGTGGCCAAAAAAGTACACTGGCCACAAGCGGTACTTCTACCGTATATAACGAAATAAAATCACTAAAATCATCAGAACGTAAAATCAGAATTCTTCGAAATTGAAATAAAAATGAGCATTAATTCGAAAATGTAGACAAAAAAAATATTTATTACGAATTAACAAGTCGTAAGACTTGTCGATATCACTTGTTCGCCAATAAACTTATACCATTATGTCTCACTGTATATGTATATTGCCGACGTAAAAATCTTTGAATTATTTTAAAATCGAGATTTTAGTATTAATACAGCTAGCATATTAATGATTTGGTAAATAATTACAGTTACTAATAGTAATCACGGCATTAATAGAAGATTAAAAAAGAATATATATAATACATGTCAGATTTTGTATTAGTTAGTATTGCGAATCAACACTTCTTTAATTTTATAATAAATGCTTACAAGCAAGTTTGAACTTTAACAACACTACATACAATACTACTTGAGCGTCGCAGCGGTCGTCGTGAAATTAATAGACTCGCATTCCTTAGATAAAAAAGGTTGGCTACGAGTTAGTTGTATAAATTATAAAGAATCAAATAGAAAACAGCCTATATTACGAATATTAAACTGTGAATATCTCGGCGATTTCGTGACCCATATCGGATTTTCCTTTTGAATTATGTCTACCACAATGAAGCGATTGATAACTGAGTTGGAAGATGTTTGATTGTTACTGAAAAAGGCACAAAGTAACCTAAAAAATGTCCAAAACACCGTCTAACTAAAGGATATATTGAAACACGCTTGCAATACATTACGGAGTATTGGAACAAGTTTTCTACTGCTCATCACAATCTTCTTAGGATGGTACTAAAAGAAAAGAAGAATGAAATTCCATATTTTGTAAAAGGAGAGTACTTTGGTATTGAAAGTTATATTTATATATGCGACCTATATAAATCATTAAAGGCCTTCTTAACCCAACTAAGTAACAAGCCCTCGTCGAGTGATTTCGCATACCCTACAACTAGCAAAATGTTTGAAGGTAATGTGAAGCTTCCTAAAATCCAGTATACCTATTTTTTCGGGTGTTTATAAAGATTGGACGACATTCAGATACTTGTTTACATCGTTAATTCATAACAATGTTGTGCCTAAGGTTCAGAAATTGCAATACTTGAAAAGCAGCATTACCGGAGAAACAGAAACGTTACTCAAACACATACAAATAACAAAAAATAATTACGATCAAGCTTGGCATGTGTTTGAACGGTTTGGTAATAAGCGGCTTATAGGGAATTCTCTGTAGCAAAGGTTATTTACAAAAAAAAAATACTTAACTTATTGCAAAAGATTTCTAAAAGCTAAAAGTGTGGAAAACAAGGAACTAGTAATAACTACTAACGAATTAGATGAAGCATTAGGCCTGCCCAAAATTTTTTTTATTTCCCTTTTAGTAAACGAAATTACTAAAAGGGAAAGATGTAAAGACAGTAAATTTAACTTATTAAGACCTTACCTTGATAGTGAAAATATTCTCAGGGTGGGCCGTAGATTACGACATGCCGATATTGCAGCAGATACTAAACATCCAATAATATTAGACAGTCAAAACAATTTAGCCAAACTTGTAGTAAAGGATGCTCACCTGAAGACATTCCATTATGGTATTCAAATGATGATGGCTTATATTAGAAGCCAGTGTTGGGTGATTAATATGTGAATTGAATTCTTCGTCCTCATTTCTATTAAAAAGTCGGAAAGTAACAAAGGAACATGAAATGTAGTATACTTATAGTTTATATTTAGACGAAGAGTAAAAATAAATTTTGTTACACAATATGTAATAATAATTTGAATTTGAAAAAAAATGTATATATCATAAAAGTTATAGACAAGTCATACTGGCCTGTAACAATAAAACATTTAAAGTGAATAATAGTGAAAATTCGACCACTAGGCGATTTTTAGTATACATATATCTATGTAAGTATTTGAAAAATGTTGGTCTTCCGTTTCGTACGGACCAAACGGCGGAAATGCAACATTTTTCAACTATAATTCAAGTAAAATTTTCCAGTTTAGCAAAATTTCTATAGTACTGCAAACATAACAATTTGTTTTAAATACTGATAACGCTTACCTCAAAATAAAATAGACTGCATACAGAAAGGCGTTTGTCAGTAAAAAATATACCATGTTACGTAGGAAACCGTCTCTGTATACACTCATGTGATGTGATTTTGAAATACGCTAAAAAAGAAAAATAAGAACTTTAAATGTTTGTCTGTCTGTCTGTTACTGGATGCATTGACTGCAGTTTTCACCGATATATTGCTAAGACTCACTAGAAAAATGTTTTCTCCATTTTACTGCAGGAAAATATGTACCTTATTCCGATTGTGTTTAATTTAATATTACCCGGATTTCACGTTATTTAATGATCTTAATGCTAAATTAACAAAATTTATCGGTGGTCACATCGCCACTATGCAGCCGCTCCGAGTGGGTTTAATCCCGGGAGAACACTTTGTGTAATCCTCAAATTGTTGATCTGAGTCTGTGTGTTCTTTTTGTCCGTTGTTTTTTTCCGTTGGAATTAATCCTAGGGCGGGAGTAGACCTTTAAAAAATTACTATCTCTGAAAAACTAAAAATATAGATACTTCATTTTAAATTCCACGTGTAAAGGATAAAAAAAAACAAACTGAATTGAAAACCTTATCGAAGTGTGTTTAAAAGTGGTATATTGTCTCCGATATGCTTGCCACATTAGCAGGACAATCTTTAAAATGAAACGGGGTCCGCTCCGGCGGACGGTCACCTGCTGATCGCGGAAGAGTGCCGTGTTCCCGTGGCCTTTGACAGCAGGTGTGAGGAAGGAACACCGTGGCAGTTATAGCCAGTTAAGTCCGGCACACCCTTCCGCCGATAACTCCGTTGGAGGATAGTCCATGAGGATTTCCCAACTTAAAAAAAAAGACAGTAAATATTTAGAATTTGATATTTCTTATACTAAACGACGACGATACGATATTCTTATTTTAAGGGGACGTGGTCGTCGCATACCCGTTAATCACATAAAAGTCTCTGCTGGAAATGTCACATGGTAAATATATAGTGTACAGTGCCTTTATTGCAATAAATATTTATTAATATATTATTTTTATATAGGTAATTTTATTCTAAATATTTAGTTAGCAATAGTTGTTTCTGTCCCTGTGACCTCTGTCTCCACAGGAAGCAAGTATGCTATTTCAGACTCAGTCCCATTTCCTTATCCGAGATTAGCGGGATCCCATACACCCAACTTCCTCTGCCTACCCCTTTTCCTTCTACAAACACTTATTTTCCTTCAGTCCCGTTTTAAAAGGACTACATCTCTGAGTAGGTTTGGTGTCAGGCTGTCAGAGGGCCATAATTAAAATTAGCCATTAATTTAGCAATTTACATATCCCACATAAATATCAGACAATTTTATATATGTAAATTAACTCATGACTTGTTGGTCCTTATCGGAACATAGTCCTGTATTTATTTTAAATATTATATTACTTCTCAGTAAATCCCTTAGGGTGTGTCAACTCTTTTTTAAAAAGAAATACGTTGGATAGTAGTGTGGTAGAAATAACTTTAGTTGAAAAAGGGTATCTGTAGTTTGGATTATGATTTAGTTACTTGTTTTACTTTTTTTGATAAAACTCTGAATCATTGCAGGGCTTGCGATAATTTAGGATAACATTATGAAAATCTCAATACATACATACAAAATATGCAAGCAAACCTTTTATTTTAGCGCAGCACTTTTACCGTATCGTTCATGGGATAACGAAATTACTATTTTTTAAATTCTAAGAAAGTTATCACCTCTATCTGTGTTATAACGTTCGTTTTTTTATACATATATTCTTTAAAGACCACTACCACATATTATCTTCTAGAGAACTTACCACACAATGTCTTCTATAGAACTATTCAAGATAATGATCTTCAATGTCATGACTTACTGAGGAGATGAGGTAATACTGGCAGGGGATTTCCCTCACACTTCAAGACTAGGACGTTTTCTAATAAATACTTTCATCAGTTATATTCATATTTATTTAAATATACGGTTTTACTCACATGGACATCACATCGTCGCTGCTGGACGACTTACTCCTTGAGAAAGATCTACTGTCGGGACCGAAACTTGTCGGGCATCCCCGAAATACACACATGAGTAAAATAGTATATTTAAATATATAGGACGTATGCACTAACTTCCAGACATTTTGGATTGGGCAACAAGCTCACGTAGAGTTTTAACAAGCGATGATAATATACGTTTATTTAAAAAGACTTCAAAATGCTTTTGAAGGGGTTTGTTCCTTTTTCGGAATTAAAACTAAGAATACAATCTTTTAAAAGTATAATCTTTATCATTGAGTTATAAAATAAAAATGAATATACGTACATACATCTACCTATTACTTAAACACAAATACTACAGAGTCGTAATTACTCAGCTCCGAATACTTTATTTATTTAATCAAAATATTTGCTTAACGGCTCACCAATGTAGCTGGTTATATAAGCACAAGCAATTATACAGTCTTAATGAAGAAATTTCAATTAAAACATTTTTAGACACGAATTTTGACCTTCAACACCTTCATTTCCACGTACAAGCGAGCACTCGGATACTTAAAACGTCTGTATTTAGAGGTGCTATGCAAGAGTAAATCTTCTCAAAGATTTGTCAAAAGGAACAGGGCGTAAGAATGTTGAAATAATTAGAAGCTGGAGTCAGCAGTAAAGTAGAGCCTACTGAATAATGAGAGGCGGGGGAGTGTCGGGGCCCCTACTCAGAGCCCGACCCGCACCTACGCTAGAACTTTACATAAATTACTTTGAAGATAGCGTGAAATCTGTAATTATTACTTATACAAGCACCGCCTCATGCAATATAAAAAAAAAAACATACACATAACTACTTTATTTCCTATGTTTATATGAGTATGAATATAAACGCTTACCTGGAAATCACTTGTTTGTATCGGTAAAGTGAAGTGAGTTTTCATAAAAAAACTTCGAGCTCCACTTCCACAAGTATCTACTTCTAACCAAAGACTAAGCTTAGTTCGTGGGAATAAAAATAAATGTAATTCGTTATCATTGCAAGTCACTGATATTTGTTTACACTATACAATTAACTCCTCCTTATTAGTTATTAGTAAGGTAAAAGGACTCACATTTATGTATAGTTTTGTTTATTTGACCATAAAAGAAAACCAAACTAACATTTTCGAAATCATTCGTCAGTACTTGCTCACCAAAATATCATGACACAAATGGCAATTTATATGACGACGGCCTTCCATTAAAATACAGGCTCAGCAAAAATTTGTTAGTACCTACATACTTGCACGAATTTACAGCGCAGTCAGATCAAACTTAGTCGAAAAGCGGTGCTCACGTCCCATTTATATTGTTTTATGGTTTCTTTCCTTCCCACAGTAGTTCTAAATCAGCTGGAAAATGTGAATCGGTTTTCTCGGTGTGGTTTTTATTATTCTTTTGGATACACCGACGTATCTATCATAAACGTCGATCGCCCCTAATGTGGGTGACCGATGACATGCATTTTGTAATACGAGAAATCTCTCCACGTATAATGGGTTGTAATAATATTCTTCCATCTGGCATGGAAACGAAAATGCCTTATTTTATATTTAAATTATGTGAATAATAATGTAATTTATGTGAATAAACATTTGATATAGTCGTACAAATCGACTATTAAATATTTTTTCTTAGAGAAACGATCAATTAACTCTAGTGTAAATGACATAACTCAGATCAGAACGCCAGGCATTCTAAACTGGAAATTATCGGTATTTTAATCTAAAGACGTAATAAGGATTGTTTGCGATGTAGACATAACTGATCACCGCCTGGTTATGATGGGGTATAATGCTGAAAGTACATGCTACAAAAAAAAAACAACAGCGCATTATAAACAAAGTAGACTTCCCAACAGTCATCAAATATCTAAGTAGTGTCAGTTAGACACGCGTCTTATCTGAAGATAATGTTAATATGGCCAGTAACACGTGTGACAAAATCATTTACAATGCACTGCAAAAACTATGACTATAAAAAAAATTGGCGCTCTAAGTTCATATTAAAACCTGGGATTGCAATATTTTTGGTTAAATGAATGAACCATAGAGATAAACAAAAAACTTATCTACACCAGATACAGGACTCAGCCGATAAGTGAATCGAATATTATTTCACAGTTGGTGTAAGCCTGGCTACACAGATTCTTGTAGATTCAGGGGAAACTCAGGACGGTAATCCAAAAAACAAAAGGATAATCAGCTGGTACTACTTTCTTTATATAACCAACAGATTTCTATGAGGTAAGCGCTATATTAGCTAATCTAAATAGTGACGCCGCAGCTGGTCCTGACAACTTTACGCCAAGAATAATAGAGGAAATCCGCCGAACGATATCACTTACCCACATCATTAATCTTAGCTTAAGCTAAGGTACTTTTTCTGATAGATGGAAAGAAGCCCACGTTGTACCCATAATTAAAAATTTGCGCCAGTTCTCTTTCCCTAGACCAAGTAGAGTGAGTCCGTTATCAACTGCCACTACATCGCGGTATACCTCCACGTAAACACGGAGAAAGTGATCTCTAAGATTGCACCTTAATAAAGATTATGGAGTGTCCTAGCATTTAAAAAACCATGACCCACACATTTTCACTGGATATACAATCTCATCACTTCAGAATTCTTTTATCCAGGGCATCCAATTTCATCTCAGTCCATCTAAGTATGTCAAAGGAGTTGGCTAAGACCGGTATGACCCAACCGTTATTAAAGCCCGACAAAAGACTTTTATACTTCTACAGGCGGCCAAAGAAGTGTTCTTGTAGCGATTGCTTCATAGTGATTATCGTTATCATTATTTTATACAAAAAATAATAAAATATTAATAAAAACACATGAAAAAGCAATTTGCTGTACACAACTGTTCCACGCCACGCGGTATGCTACCCCGCTTAGTTACCGGCCCGGTATGACTACTGCGCCATTCCTTGCGACTGCGACACCGGGACAGACTGCCTGAAATTGGGACTGTCCCGCCCAAAGCGGGACGTATGGTCATGCTAGCTATAGCCTTTCTCAGATTTTTCCTAGCTAGTTCCCAGTAGTTCCTGAGATTAGCGCATTCAATCAAACAAACTAACTTTTTAGCTTTATAATAGTAGTAAGTATGAATAATTACTTCCGAAATATAATAAATTAATAACTTCCGCGGTTTTTCCTTTAATTGTGTTATGAGTCCTTGCTTTTTGCCAAATTTCGTGGTTTAAGTTAGTGGGAAACACTCCATAGGTTATAATTTACCTGATAAACGCACAAATTTAATGCGAACGGATGGCAGTTAAATATTTAAAGTTAATTTTAACTTGGTACTTTTACGATCAGAAGAAAAGGGACTTAACGGATAAACAGACAGACGGGCAATAAAGCGATCCTATATTGTTTTTCCTTTTGAGGAACGGAACCCTAAAAACCAGCTATGTGAAGGAAATCAAGCATTTTTACTACAAAAATGTTATATCAAAGTTATATCAATTAATTGTGTTTTTTGAAAAGCTTATTGGAAGGTAAAAATAGTTAAAGTTAGCCGCACGGCAGCTTGTCTATTCTTTCTAACTCGAATTGATTTGATCGGATCCGCGTCGAGTCTTGCTGAACTTAACCAAACTTTTAGTAAAGTTGTGGTTCGGAAATAGGGTTAACTAAAAATGAAAGAAATAGTTTTGAACTGGAATTATTCTTTACAGAGGCCGGATCCTGGTTATGGAAAATGACATTGATTCATAACGTTACACTGGCTCTTTCATAAAAATGATATTTTGATTTATTACTTTGTAAACTTATTGCAGAAGTTTGATCAAATAGTAGGATGTACGTAAGTTACTTTTGATGAATAATAGGTACTCAAGAATATGTTAAGCGAAGTTTGCTAACCTTCAAACCAGGAAAAGAGCGTACTCTTTCCGGTAACAGGCCGATAACGCACTTGTGACTCTTGAGTTGCGGGTCTCCATGGGCGGCGGTAGTCACTTACCATCAGGTGACCCGTCTGCTCGTTTGTCCCCTACGTATAAAAAAATATAGCATGGAGAAAAATCGATCTTCAATTATTTTTGAAAACATCAAGCACTTTTTAATTGCCTTTGTGACCGCCTTATTAGCATTTACTTTTTTACCGAATAATAAAATTATTTAGTCATATAAAGTTCTGCTAGAGAACTAGTAAATATTAGTGTTACTACATGTAATGGGTTTCAGGCTTTGTTCACTGAGCGCTTACAAATATGTGTATTATAAATTATATTTTATGGCAGAATTCTGTTTGAATATGTATTCTATAACTTGCTTATGTCTGTATTATAAAATAAGCCTAAAATTCAAGACTTTAATAAATTAACTATGCGCATAAGAATGAAGTACACAAAGTAACAAAGCAAAATGGTAAGACTGGCTGGAAAAAACTCTCGTTTCTCAGTGGTGGTATATCTTTTTGTTTTTTCGAGCGAAAAATAAACTGCTTTTTTGGCTTTGAACCTTTTGTGCCCATATGTGGATTGAACCATAAATCAAAGACCTCTCAATAAATCTTGACTTCGTAAGAATTTGCCAAAGACGTTTTTTAGTTTTTTTAACCCTCGATATCATTTCACCTCGATATTGCAATATAATGTTACTTCTTGATCGCAGTTATTACTTTGTACTGCCAAATAAATTTAAAAAGTCATAAAACCTGTGCTTTTCACATGAGCGTTCTTCTTTTATGACATACCTACCTAATAATTAGAAAAGCCAATAAATAATGACAAATAAAGCCAATAAATAATCACGGCTAAAGTAAATGTCTACAGACATAAGACAGCGAGGATATCCTACCAGTAGGGATTGGTGTCAATCATTATATTTATTTTCCGTTACCGCCTATGGTAAGTATATGGTAATGGATATATATATACATATATATATATATTTCAAAACTTAATTATTCACAACTAACGGAGGATAAAGGATATATGGAACAGGCGCGACAGAGCATGTATGTCTAACACTTTATTGAGAGAAAATTATTTACTTAATATGATGATCATTACTCTGCATCATTTATTTTGGATATTTGTGTTTAGTCTTTGAATAAAAATATTACGTGATTAAAAAGTAGTCACGTAATAATTTTATTCAAAGATATTAAATCATTTGTTGTAAGCGACACCGGGGTTCAAGGAAGGGTAGGAGGTCGCTAAATCAATCTATAGTACATTGAATTAGTTGATGTTGAACTGGCGATTTGGGCAATATTTTAGAAGAGACGGCAATAGAATGAGGCATTTTGCACTCCGAGCACGTTCTAGCCTATTCATCAAGTCACTGAAGCTATTACCGCTCACGCCACCTGCACGACCCCAGTTTGTATTATACGTTAGATTGTTCCCAATTTCATTCACCTGTAACTAGTCCTGAGATTATGATTATATTTTTTTTTATGATATAGGGGGATAGAGGAACAGACGGGTCACCTGATGGTAAGTGACAATTGCCGTCTATGGACACTTACAACTCAAGAGTTGTTGTCCGGCTTTGTGTGTGAGAAGTAGGGGATGAGGAGATGGGAATTAGGAAAAAAGGGGAGAAGGAGGAAATTGGGCCTCCTGACACCTCACTAATTGCTGCGAAATGCAACTCAAGCAAACGCAACGGTCTCCTGCTCGCTACGATATATGTATGTACATATATCGCTCTCCCACGATAGCTATATAGTAATAATTAATGTTTTTAATTGATTGTTTATTTTCTATAAATTTAAATTATACGTTACTAATGTTACATTGTACAACACTTGTATTTTACTTGTAAAAGGTGTCCAACACTTTTTGGCCTTATGGTTTTAATTTTTGATATATACAAAAACAGTGTGATACTAGTTGTTTAAAATAAATACAGTAGATAAGAGGTTTAATAAAATAAGAATATTCTCCGTAACATTTTGTTAAGTGCACTATAACATTTTATAAGACAAGTTTTATGCGGATAAAGTACAATAAGCAAAGGGCATAAAGATACTTACCAATTTGAAACAACGTTTTGTATAGAAACTTGTTGAATATCGTATTTCATGCAATCACTTTCATTGAAGGAATTGACCGTACTTTATTTAGAAAACAATGGAAAGCCCGCTTGGAGCCTACGATATACCAGAGTGCGGTAAAGTCATTAGTGCAGTTCTAGATTAAAATGTTAAAGAACCAACTTTTGTCTTCACAGCGTTTACAATGGGAAGTCGTTGTTTTGCTTTCAAATGTTAACTGAGATCTTAGTTGTTGATTGTTACACCTTGCGTGTTGTTTGTTTTATTTCAAGCGGTGGTTTATGCTCATGCCTAATAGCTACCTTAATTTTTCGGTAAAATACAGTTGATTTCTTTGAAACGAAGTCGTAGTTTTTGTGAAATTTTTGACAAGAAAGTCTAAATAGAACATCATTTTAAGTGCAAGTACTAAAATTAATTGCAAAAACTCTTAAAATATTTTTAAATAAAAATTTGTTTAATAAGTTGAAACTTTTATTAGTGTACAGCATGACCCAGTAAATGGAATACTTAATTTAAACACTAAACATATATATATCTAGCATGCAGATGCTAAAGAATTGTAAAAAAAACAAACTGTTTAAACGATATGACCGTTTTAATTTCTGTCGTTTTATTTGTTGATAAAGGTCCCCTATTGGGTTTGAAATTAGTCTTGCATAAGCGTGAGTAAAAGCCTATGTTCCTTAATAATTCTTTTTTAATTTTAGTATAGATGGATAGACGAACAGACGGTACACCTTCGAGGGTGATGAGGGGAGGGGAAGAAGAGAGGGGTACGGGGAGTGGTTAGAGGAGAGGGGGGATGATGGAAGCGGAGAGGAGAATGTGGAGTTGGGCCTCCAGTACCCTCACTCACTCGGCAATACAATGCAAGCATTGTTTGTCTACCTGTTTTCTGTAAGGCCGTAGTTTTACTCCGATTGAGCCGGCCTATTGTGCCTAAGCATGGCTCCCCTACGTTCAAAATTCTTCGTATGCCTTAAATATTGTATAATATTGAGGCAGGGGTTTTAAAACTCCTGGGGGCCGAGTCCGAAGAGGCGGTGGGCTGTGGCGGCGTAATGTTGGTCATATATTTGGGAAAAATGTGTCTGAACATCGTCAAAAATATATCAAGATATGATTCTTGAGAACGTGGTTAAGCCTCTTAACAATACCATGTTCCATAATCAAGAATGGTCCTTCCAACAAGACTCAGTAGCGGGTCGTATTGCTCGATCCATCCAAGCGTGGTTAGAAACGTACGTTTCTGACTTCATCACAGCTGAAGACTGACCGTCATTTAGTTTTGATCTTAATCTGAGGGCTTATGATTTATGGTTATACTTATAGTTTTAGAGAGTATACCATGCTCTAAATGCAATTATAACTAAGAGCCCTAAAACAATCTATAAGATTGGTAGTAAAGAATTTTCCCATGGACGGATGGATTTACGTGTTTCTATTGAAAACTAGCCTCAACGTTTGAAGGACTGCATTAAAGCATATGAAAATATTTTTTACGAACTTCAAATACATATTTTTAATGCTCTTTTTTTTGTGTGGAATCCCCCAGGGGTCATCACCTCACCGGAGCTGACAGTGAAGTGGTATGTCGGACTCGAAGCGACCAAAACCACACGTTGTTCCGTCACAAGTGGGTCTATTGCAAGGGACCTGGGTATACCCTAGGAGGGATGCTTCCAGGAACCGTGCAGACCTTGGCCACCTCTTTTGCAGGCGGCACCACCACCATTGAATACGAGGGGCCTAGCCCCCCTCCAGTTTAAGAGGCGAGCGAGGAACACGTCGCACCACCGTCTCAGGCCTGCTTCTGCTAGGGTAAGGGCAGCCCTACCCGTTACCCCCGGGCCAGCGCTCATGGAGGCCGGAGATCATTTTGTGCTCTCCGGCGCCTGCTGCGTGTTCTGCGGGACGGGAGAGCACTTGACCTCTTCCGTATCCTCTCCGCCGCCTCTTTAGCCAACATGACCTCTTCGCAAAATAAGGCGGCGGAATCCCACGCGCTCTCGCTTTGGACCATGGACAGAACCATGCTCTCTAGCGAGAGACTTCCCGAACCAATAGCTGTCGCGAGGTTGACGCGCTGGTGCGTCCACGCTGTACACTCCACTAAAGTGTGAAGTGCAGTGTCCTCGCGACAGCTTCCGCAGTGATGGCACGCAGACGTTGGCTCCCGGCCTATACGACACAGATACTTACCGAATCAGCCGTGCCCGGTGAGTATCTGTGTCAACCGGTAGGAGAGGCTGCCATGTCGCCTCTCTAGCCAATCCTCCATGACGGGCCTTAAAGCCGCAATTGTGGCGTGCCCTGCGCTCGGTCGCTCAAGTCGTTCTTTCCACTTGACCAAAAGTACCTGGCGGAGCTGTGACCGTTGTGCATCGACTTCACAAGGCATGGGTCGCAGCCCTCTCTCCAGCGCTTCCTTGCGCCAGTTATATAGCGACGCAAGGACTTTCGCTTCCAGTTCCCATGGTGCAGATCCAGCTAGGAGACTCACCGCTTCAAAGGGCACCGTGCGGTACCCTCTTATTATCCTAACGGGCGTCACCTGCTGAGGGCGTCGTAATATAGCGGCATTGAAGGCCGTTAGTTTTTCCACCCATATAGGAGCCCCATAAAGGGCCATTGACAGCACGATTCCGATGAAGAGTATCCTACAAGAGGTGTCGGGCTCTCTTAAGTTAGGTAGCAGCCGTGATAGAGCAGCCGCAGTCCCTATGAGTTTAGGGGCCAGACTCCGAAAGTGATATCCGAAGTCCCATCGACTATCGAGGACAAGCCCTAGATACTTCATCGAGGGCTTGATGCCGATGTGAACACCTCCCACAGTTATGCTGGATCCCGAAGGTGGCCTCTTTCGGGGCCCATGGAAACACCGCGCAGCACCCAGTCGTAGCCAATGTTCCACAGGAGTGGACCCAGCACCGAACCCTGTGGAACACCGCACGACATTTCTCGCCTTCCATATCCTGCCCGACTCGGGTAGATCACGGCTCTATCCGTCAAATAAGCCCCAACAATGCGGCGGAGGTATTGGGGCACTCTGTGAAATAGAGTGCCTCTCTGATACAATTCCAGAAAAAGGTGTTGACAGCGTTGGCGATGTCGAGCGACACCGCCAACAACACCTCACCCCGGGACACTGCTTCCTCCGCCAGGCCCCTTACACGCATGACGGCGTCCACAGTGCAACGTCGCTCAAAAAGCTTACAGACCTCGTCGAGCAACACAATGGGCCGGTAGGCAGACGTTGAGTCTTCCGGACGTCTCGCTTTCTGGCAGTGGCGCAGTGGTTTATGTTTCCCTGCAGTATGCGCAGATATGGATCCATTATTGGACGTCCATTACTACACTCCGCAGCGATCTAGAAGCTTCATTGGCACCCCTAGCTTTTGGTTTAGGCTTCGCTGCGGTGCATGCTCTAGTTCCAGCGCGGTGTCCAGTCGGCTTACCTTCATCCGCGCACTTAAAACAGTGCGGTGGGGCATCGCAAGAGACGGCCTTATGACCAGGCTGGCCACATTGAAAGCACTGATCGCATGCCGTTATCTCCGCCGTGCACTGAACACCAACATGTCCTACAGACAAGCATCGGTAGCACCTCTTTATTTGCGGCTTCAGTAGACGAACCTGTGCTTTTAAAAAGCCTCCTAACAAGAGAGTTCGCCCATCTGTAATCTTTTGGGCTAATGCAGCAGGGCAGCTGGTAACTGCAGCCCCCAAAACATCGCGTCCGAAGCGAATAGCTCCAACTCTTACTTGGTTAGGAGAGCAATCCCCAGCCTCCACTACAGCAGCAACAATTTCGGCTGCTGTTACCGCGTCGTCCAATCCTAAGATGCGCATGTCTGCGCACTTAGTAGGCCTCGATACCCGGACGTCAGCCTCATCAAACGCCTCTCTAAGTTTGGCTGCAAGTGTGTCCGCTTTGACACCACTGGTGGTGCCAGGAGTCTCGAGAAGGCGTGCTCCTGTCCGAGTAGACTTGCACCGTACTCCGGGGATCTCGAGAGCCTTAAGGTCTACGCTAGCTTTCGCCTTTTGCAGGACCTCGGCATACTTTATACCCCTCTCCGTAGCTTCCGCTGTCAACGTTAGTACGACGGCTGTAGAGCGGGATGCGCGATGTCTTGGTGCTTTCGCCGTAACTGCCTTAGCCGCTTTCTTGGATGCCTTTTTATTTTTCTTTTTACGAGCTCCGACAACCTCCCAGACTAACTCTTTCGGGGACTGTGCAGCTGGAGTGGTAGATACATTCCTTTTCTCATTTTTAGTCTGGCTTTCCCTTCTGTTTTTATTTGCTCAAGTTACTGAGCCTGTTAATGTCACTGAAGCCTTGGTAGTAATCCTGTTTGTAGAAGGAGCCGCAGGTTTTACAGGTCTGGCGCTGGTCACGTCTACATATGTAGTAGGTCTAGATGCTAAGGGTGGGCGCAGCTTAATTCCCTCCAAGGCGGATATCCACTTCATGAGGCCTCCAATTCCGACATGAGCCTGGCCATAGTCGGCTCTGCTTGCTGCACTGCAATCTCGCTGCTTGTAATGCTCTGACTATTGAAGTCTTCTCGCAGCGCTTGCAACTCGTTTCTCAGCTCCGCATTAACTTTTTCAGAGTCGGCTAGTCGGGACTCCAGCTGTGTGACATACTGGTGCAGTTTGGTGGTTTCCTCAGCGGGCGAGCTATTCTGCAGTGCCTCCATTGTCACCTTAATTGAGGAAGCCGCTTCTGTTAATGCACTTTTGCTAGCGGCTTTGAGGCCCTTGGAGGCTTTATCAACCTCTCCTATACGTGTCAGTGCTTTGATTAGTATCGCTGGTAGTGGAGAGTTGTTTTCAAATGAGTTTAAACCATCGATACCTTTATCAGCGTTTCGATTCCTGGATTCGGCTCTCTCAGCTCTTTTTGATGCTAGGTTTAGAAACAGGCTTTTTAAGCGACGTTCGTCTTCTTCTTGTTGAGCGGCTTTATAGGTGGCACGGAGATCTGCAGCCTCCTTCCGAGCCTTCCCAACTCCAATATAGGAACCAGTCGTTGGCTGTCGGCCTCTGCCGCGACGTGCCGTCGGCATCTTGGCGACTGGTTGTGCTTCGTCACACGATGAAGTGTCCGAAACTATCCCAGAGCGACATCTGCTCCGTCCGGAGTTAGGGTTACTGGGATGCGGACGCTTTCCACCTCTATTAGGTAGTTGGCCTCTTCTAAAGCTACAGTCGGATTTATTATCAGACATGTATTCCGCTGTTTCCATTGTCGCGATTGGGCTCGTTAGACATTGGTTGCCCCCCCCCCCCCAGAATACGAACGGGGGCACCGGCGAGGCAATCCCACTCGGCACCGGCTGGCGCCGAGTGGGATTCCCCAGACGACGAGCGTGCGGGACCCACCTGGGTAGCTATACTTGTAATTACCTCTGCCATGTTTTAAATTTTACGTCTTCCGACGGGGACACCCTCGGGACTGAGTTCCTCTCAGCCATACATCTCGTTGCCGGGCATCAGAAACGTGAGATTAGGGTAATTTTTTATAGAGGTTTTCTTCCTCGCGGTTCCGAAGATCCACCGTTCCTGTCAATTCAGGCCCGTGGACCCATCTGCCCCACGATGGTTTTTTTTATAGAGGTTTTATTCCTCGTAAGCCCCAAGAGTCTTCACTCCTGTTCGTTCCGATTAGGCCGTGCGGTGTTTTTTTTTTTTTTTTTGGTGTTCTGAGCCAGACCGTGTCCGCCGCCCCTATGTTGTGATTTTTTGAACTGAGGTTTTCTCCTCGTAGCCCCGAAGAGCCCCGTACTTGTCTGTTACCAGAAAAGGATACGGTTGGACTAAAGTTCGTTCACGGACTCTAAATAGGTTCAGAGACGATGAACCCAGTATCGTTTCTCCGAACATGTCTTCTACTTAAATCAGAAGGCTGACGGATAAAACTCGAAGTTGCCCAATAGTTGGGCCCCACCTTGCCAGAATATTAGCCATGGGCGATGACGCTCTCTCCATGTGGAAAAGAGGAGCGTTACCCCCCACGACGACCCCCACGCCCAGGGTGCACCACGGCGAGGTTTTCTAAGGCCAGCACCCCAAACATTTTAATGCTATAATAGCATTAAAAATATTTGAAGTTATTCATGAATAAACTAAATGCAATCAAAAAAATATTTGACCTTGCCATAATTATTCTTATACATGGCAAGACTCAGATAGTATGTATTTTTAAATATCGTTAATTATTCTTAATAAATAAAATCTTTGTTTTAATTCTATCAAATCTGCATTATACATATATTGGGTCTTGATTTCTGTCAAAATAACAAAACAATGATAACAAATCACATAATGATACATAATTTAAAAAAAGTCCGATTACAAAGCTGCGTTAAATATAAAATGTCAATTTCGAGCTAAATGTGTGCGCTGACTCATTGATATAGACATGAAAAAAAAAACGATATAAAACTAAGCTTAATCAGTGTGAAACATAAAGTCTTGTTGGTTTTTACAGATAGTAAGTAGTTGACATTCTTAATCATTATTTTGTGATGATTTTGTTCTAATTCTGCGCTGCGAAGCAAAGAATTGAATAGAATTATATTATTAGAAGATATGACTTATAAGTATGACTACAAACTTTGACGATGTAAACCGCGCTGTTCCGAAAGTGATGCACTGGTTTAACGCTGACAACTTGGTTTTTAATGAAGAGAAAATCAAATGTATACGATTATCTACTCTAAACGTTAAACATTTAAAAATTACGATAACTAATAAAGAAGATGAATTAGAACTATTGGATACCACAACATTTTTAGGTATTACTCTTGATTCAGAGCTTTGATGGGGCGTGCTCATTGATAAATTATCGAATGGACTCAGATCTGCAGCACATGCAGTTAGAAAAAATCGTGAACTGACTAACATTAAAACGGCCAGATTAGGTTACTTTTCTTATTTTTTATAATGCCGTATGGAATTCTACTATTCTACTAACATAATAGCACACGACAAAATAGTGTTGTATTGTATACTATATTTTATTTTACATTAAATATTGTAATAAGTCATATATCTGGTGATTAAAAAGAGTGGACATTGTTTGCCTGATTTTTTCTCACGAGGCTCAACAATTTGGAAACTGGCGGTTATAGATCAATAAAGACAGGTATTTAATTATCTTGTATTTTTAATATTAATTTGACATTTGACAAAGTATCATATTGTTGCGGTGACGGTGTGCGTATTGATTTATATATTTTTTTAAACAGGACGACTTCAAATAAATAATTTTTATTTTATCATATCTAACTCATTACCTTTGGGGCCAAAGTTTTTATTGTTAAAAAGGCCAAAGGCCAAAGTTTACTACAAGCTACTTAATTTGTACATATTTAATAAAGAGAAAGTTTAGGAGATATTCAAACAATTTTGTCAGCTTTTTTTGTTAGTCGTTCATAATATTCTTATCTGAAATGCGGTTTTGGCTTAGAAGGTATTTAGGGCCGATCTTTACGCCTATTTTCTAGGCTAGTTAGCAACCGTTCCACGTCCTTACCTATTCATCATGAGCGAAGGCCGTGAAAAATATTTCGTGGCTACCTGCCTCAACAATTTCCCGCCCCGACTTAATATCGTTTACGGTCTGTGAATATTCTTTTAATACACGTACTATATTGCTAGATACTCCATAAAGATTTGTTATGCGATTTTTCTTTCGAAGTATTCACCATCATTATCATCATCTTCTTACCTTTATCCCAATTTTATTTGGGGTCGGTGCTTTCTATTTGGTAATAAATTTGTGATTGAGCCGTGAACAATGTAAATAATTTCAAATAGTCTTTATAGTTTAAGAGTTGACGTTACACCGTAAAGTATATTTAATATTACTTACAATCTCGAAATTTATTTGAAGTAATAAAATATTAGCTTTTATTAATAACCTCTACTTATAATATATGGAGACTGACGAACAGACGCGTCACCTGAGGGTATGTGACATCCGCCGTCCGTGGACACCTGCGACTCAAGAGTCGTAAGTTCGCTGCCCGAATTTGAGGGTGATGAGGGATGGGGTCATGAGCGGAGGGGAAAGAAGAGAGAGGGAAAGTGGATATAAGAAAGAGGAGAGTGGGGACGAGGGCAGAGGAAATAGAAGAGTTGTTTTGAACCAGAGAAAAAACAACAAGAGGATTCACTTTTACAAGCTCCGAAGAGGCAGTGACGGCGTTCAATCAGCGCGTTGAAAACATGCCACCAGACCAATGGTCATATTGTTTTGAAAAATGATTCGAACGTATGAAAAAATGTTTAATATGTAATACTTCGAATTCGAAAAAAAAATGAATATATTTATATACTTATAACTTATTTATTTAATAAGTTACGCAAAACTTACAGTGCGGCCTACGTATATAATATTCCGAAATAATATAAAATATTGAATAAAACATTTATGGTTTTTAGTAGTAGTACAATTAAATAGAAAGTTACTTTATGTTGAAGGCATATTTTGTGTGTTTTAATAGACAACACTTCCTAAGTAAAAATCTTTATTGTTTATTTACAAAATTTCTAACATAGTTGTAATAGTGAAAAAACAAAAAAAAAAAAAAAAAAACCAACTCATGACAAAAAAACGTTTTTAAAATACATTTTTTAAGAAGTTATTGTTGCTGCCTGAAATATTCATAACTCCGTTTTATGTGTACAAGAAAATGTATTTGGATATAGGCACGCACGTTTCTGGTTCATTATAATGTAAATGACCCGATCGGCCGACTTACGTCACGCCCAAAATGTGCCCTCCGTATTTCATTTTCAATTTCTCTACGTTTAACATTCAGACGATATTGATGGCACAGGCGTTAAATTAATCGTCTATTAATATAACTTAGTCCTAAAATCCATATAATCTATCCACCTCATGCCACCTACTGAACGAGGGGTTTATCATAGAAAAGCGGACGAATATCTTTTTACGAATGATCTCTTACTCAAAGGATTTTGACAATAATATATTTCAGTGGTATCACGGAAACTCTATACTATGACGAATGCAGCTATTTTTCCGGCGTTATCATGTATGCACGTCCGATTTTTATTGCTTTTTGTACGGCAGTTACAAATCGATTTGGCTTTAAGCCAATGGCGTCATTTTAATAGTTCCTCTGCGCGACCGACAGTCACTCTCACATTTTTTAATATTTTGTAGTGGACGTTTATAAACAATAAATTTATCAGTGACGTCTGCTTCTCTTGTCCCTGCTTTCCATATAAATTTCCTCAAATAAGTAAGGAAAACTAACATGTAAAAAGTTCTTGTTTTTAAATTAAGGTTGCTTTACTTTTGAGGTTAACGGCTTTGTTACAGGAGTTTATAAATTAATTTAATAATAAAGCTTGTGGTGCGTATTTCCAACTACTATGTATAATTTGCAACTACAAGTTTTGAGCGTTCTTGTTTATTCATTAAATAATAAATTACAAAGTCATTTTTCACATTTATAGTTATAAAAAGTAAATGCTAACATACCAACCTGCTTTTTTTTGAAAAATATCTTAGTTTAATTTTTATTTCCATTCCATAACAACTTTGTACCTATACTACATTTTACTCTGGACAGTATATATAAATTATTTTCTACAATCGTGGCTGTATTAAAGAACAGATATTTTGAGTCAGAACTACAGAAGAGTGCTACAAATATTAATCCATCTAGTATTGCTTTGCATTGGATTTTGGTTCTTTTAAATCCTTTGTTTTTACCCCAAAATCTGCATATCCTCTACAGAACTGTTGGCTCTTGAGATAGACAAAATGTAAAAAAAAGAGTGTGTGTGTAAGACTATCTGGTGTAGATTTTGACTATCGTTTGTTATCTTTAAATAATATATAAAGAGAAAAATCCTGTTTAAAAGTAAACTCAAGTGTTATGAACATAAATAATATTCAATCTCATCAATAAAAACTGTAAAATAGAAGCTTAAAACATAATAAAATCAGCAAGAAAAACGTCCAACAGCTAGTTACCTACAAACAGTGGAAAATGTAATATGTCATGGCAATTTGTGCTGGACGTTTGCAACCAATTATAAATAAAAGTTACTTAATATGTTCTTATTTAATAATATATGATCTAGAATGCGCGAACATTTCTATCCAACGATTCTCTACAATGACTGGAGACAGTAAAAAAATGGCAATGTCTTGTCGATGTAATTTTATCCGTTGTAGCCGTTTTTAGGCATAAAACGGGAAATACAAAAACACCATACATAGACATAGACTTACTATACCAAAACATTCAAAGCTTATTTGATGAAAGGGACACTGCTTTCCTGGAAGACAATGTAACTAATTATGTGGCGCTGTGTATTACGGAAACATGGTTATCATACGAGAAAATTGATTTAATTAATGCATATTGTGTGTGACTTAGAATATATGGAGAGAAAGGATATAGTCGACATGTCGATTGAATGTGTAATAGAAATATATGCCGTATATATTAAAAATATTAACATTTTGACTTACTATTTTTCTGAAATAGTAGAATGACTGATTTATTTTATGATTAATTAAAGAAAGTATTAGACCCATTTAACAAAAAAATATAATACGATTGATATAACTATTGGAGGGACTTCAACGTAAATATGTAAAAAAAAATCGCAAACAAGATCACTACTAAATCTTATTCTCAAATATAATTTTAATAAACATATTAATAAACCGACACGCATAATGCAACATCATACAGCTTATTGTCTAGATTTAATATGCACTAAATTTTGACTTCGGTTTCTCGGGCCATAAAGGCATGATATTGAAACTAAAAAAATATATTAACTTAAATATTAATCCGATTTTATGGAAAATAAATAAAAGATCGTTCAAATATAAAAAAAAAAACATAAGCTTATCTAAAAAAGGATTAAAAAATATCGATTGGTCCTCTTTATTAGATATACAGAAGTTAGTAACCAAACCAAAACTACACAATTTTAAATAATAACCTCTTAGAATTCCTTGCTAAAACAATCTTGAATACAATAATAAATCTTTCAAAAAATGAAAGACTTTTAAAAACTTTTACTATTTATAATATAAATAAAACAAAATGTATGTGGAAAGTCATTAGAAAACAAACAAATTAAAAAGGGATCTAAAACAGATCCCAATAATTATAGACAAATCCCAACTCTTTCAACATCGGCCAACATATTTAAAAAAAGCAATGTATGTATGAATACACGCCTCAATTCTTTATTCGAAATATATAATACTTTTGACGACTCCTAAAATGTTTTCAGAAAAAACCGTTCGACTACACTAGCCGATTATAAATATGTAAACGTAAACCTAAACATAATAGACAGACAATATTACGCTATAGGAATCTTGCTAGATATGACGAAAGCATATGGTCAAGAACAAAAATACTAACTAAAATTCTACTAAATAAATTATACGACATAGTGGTAATCGGCGTAATCTCACTAATTTCGAGGAAATGCGACGAAAGTGTTGCTTCACAACCGGTTTTCTATGAGGCCGTGGTATCACATAAGTCGAGCCGGCCCATTCGTGTATTAGCTTATTTCTCAATAACCGTGAACAATTTGTCGAGATCAAAACATATGACACTGAAACAGAATTGTGAGCATAATTCTCAAATACACAATTCAAACCCTCAAGAAAGTGTATTAGGATGCCTCTGGTTTTTATTATACATTCAATTTAACATTAAACTTGGCTGCCTAATATATTCTAATTGTATCTCTCTTTTGTTTAACTTCAGAAACAAAAGATCCAGAGGATTAGTCTACTTCCACATTTTTTAACGGTATTAATTTGAAATAGAAATGACTTAAGTCTAACGATGTTTCTTTTTCGTTAATATTTATTGCTTTGTTATAACAAAGTCCTATTTTAAGCATTGCTGATATTTTCTCCAACAATAAAGGGTGGTACAGTAAAGTGGGCTATTTGTCCTAACAAATATAATAACTTGGTAATTTGCAGTCATCTTCATTCAATAGTGAAATCATGAAATTCAATATCCTCTCTCTGCCGAAGGGCTCACAATATTAATATATAAGTTACTAGCTAGGAAGTAACTTATACTGTTTAGAGGTTTCTTAGATGTAATGTTATCGAAGATAAGTTTTCAGACGCTCGGAGTTTCTTTAATCCATGTGTTCAGAGGATGAAAAAGAATTTATTTATCGATGTTTGTCCGTAAACGTTTCTTGAATCTTATATTTTTCATACATAGACATATAATTACGAGATTTGAGAAAGTTTCAAGTGTCAGTAATATTAAGAGGTATCAATTTGTATGCAATTGTAGATGGTACTAAAAAAAGGGCTGATACAGATGAATGGAGGCAGAAGGATGCTAAAGTACAGACTCAAATAGTCATGAGATTGCATGGGAGCGCAATGTTTTATATTCTATGTTGTCAAACGGCTTCAAAAATGTGGAACAAGCTTCATAGCGTTTTTGAAGAGAGTTCAAGCACAAGCTTTCATATTCTACATCAGCAATTTTTTCAGTTCAAATTTGAAGGGGAATGAGATATGGCTACGGTCATTTATAAAATTCAAGAACTAAAAATTCAAATGAAACAAGCAGGCAAAGAGATTTCGGAGAAATTTATGGATACTAAAGTTTTGATGTCACTGCCTTCACATTTAAATCACTTTGTGTCGCGTGGGAGTCAGTTGAGCCAGCTAGACAAACATATGATGAGTTGGTAGTGAGGCTTCTTGTGGAAGAAGAAAGGAGCAAGTCAAGATCCAGTGAGGAAGATAGTGTAGCGTTGTATGCGGGTCAAAAGCTTTCAAAGAGGAATTTTAATAACAAGGATATAAAATGTTATAAGTGTGGTCATGTTGGACATTTTATTTCTCAGTATGTGTAATAGTAATAAAGACAGTCAAAAGTGCTTTAAATGCAATAAAGTTGGTCATTTCAAGTCTCAGTGCCCTGTAAACAAAACAAGTAAAAACAGCTTAGAAGGTAAGACACTGTAGTGTAGTGTATGTACTGTACCTTTTATCGTGCAGCTGAGCGTAATAGTTCGTCACCACAAATAAAAGTCTCCCACAGTTGTTCTGATTGTATATTGTCACTACACATGAACACTAGGTTTACAGTTTTATTTCACTAAACAGTTTAGAGTCATATATTAATTTCTTAACACAGTTTTGAATTATTGTTGTTGATATCTCGTCGGTAAAGATCTCACTGCCCGAGCGCACCGCTAGCGATCTACCCTCGGTTACAAAATCATATCGGTGTACACCCTAGGCAAGAGGTTTGACGTTATGTTGATTTAATTTAATTTAAATTATTTATTTTAGACAAACGAAATTTTGAATTTACAGAAAACTAAGTAGTACTAACAATTATATGGTATATTATAAAGAGTTTTAAACATATAGAAATTTGACAATATTTTCAGAGATTAATAAAAATGAATTTAAATGTTAATGTGCTAGACACGCTACAACACCATATACATTATGGGCAGGAAAAAGATTCGATGTTAGAAAATCAGAAAAGGTGTTTGCTACAAAAGTCTGGGTTCATATCCCAAAGGAAAAGAGGCGCAAATTAGATTCAAAGGCTGAAGCAGGTTTATTCGTTAGCTATAAGGATTCAAAGGGTTAAAGAATATGTTATGAAGACACAAAAATAGTACAAATAAAGAGATATGTGTTATTCATAGAGAAAGACAATAAGATTGGAAGAATAAAGAAAGCAAATTGTATTGAAAAGGAACTTTAGGAAATTGAAGTTGAGAAAATAATTTATTTAGATCAACCAGAGATGGAAAACATTTCTGAAAATTGTGTAGATACACATGAAAAGGGAATGAAAACACAAGAAAGAGTAATAGTTCAAGACAGAGAGCAAACCATAAGAGAAGAGAGTCAGGAAAGCAAATCTGGTGAAAATTATTCTGAATCATCGGATGAAGCGACATATAAAACAAGAAGCGGGAGAGTAATAAAGAAACCTAGGCGGTGGGGTGATTACATTACTTTTGTGGCCTTTGAAGGTGAACCACAAAGTTACAAAGTGGCCATAAGAGGATTCAGAACAGTGGAGAGAGGCAATAAATAAGGAATTAAAGCATTTTCTAGAAAATGACACTTAGTCTTCGACTTCAAAGTACCCAGAAGGAAAGGAATTAATAAGTACTAAGAGGGTTTTAAATAAGAAAATCAATGAACATAGTGAAGTGATTTACAGGATCAACTCAACAGTTGATCCTGAAAATATGTTAAACATATGTTGAACTTAACCCGATAAGTTGTTAAAGTACTTTCCCTACGTCTGTGCCAGCTGGCTGATCAAGGTGAGGATATCTACTTAGCCGGCCAGGCTGTATAAGCCGTCAAACCGTAGCTAAGCAAACAATACTAGGAGCAAGGAAAGGTTCCTATGTTAGCTGGCCAGACTGGTTAGTCCTTGAACCGTAGCTATTGAAGTGAAACACAAGGGAATGGTTGGAATCGACTTATATTTCATTAAAAGTATGCCAGTTAAATGTACATTTTTGACCATTAAGTAACGTAGTTAGTTTACCGCATAATATATGGATTAACCAATAACATTTCTAATTCTATATTTACAATAATCAATGCGTAGGCAAGCAATCAGATTACGTTGCTGTTTTCGTTGTCTGTGTGCGTGAGTATAAATTATGCATCGTATAAAAACGCGGTATCGCGCATATCGCGTTCATTCGCCGCTTGGTATGCAGTGCGAGTGGATGCGTGCTCTCTTGATGCACATTGATGCTTCTTTAGGGCTTCACAGTACGTGGCATGTGGACAGTGTTAATGATATAGTGGGATATGTAGACAGTGATTGGGGTGGTAGTGATGACCATTTTTTTTTGTTTTATGTATGGAAACCCCCTCGGGCCGTCATCCCACCGGGGTTTTCAGTTCAACGGTGTGTTGGAATCGGACCGACTAAAACCACACGGTGTGCCATACTGCGCTTCAAATAGGAGGAATCCCGGAAAGGATCTGCGACCTGCTCTGCCCATTCGACGATGACCAGCTGGAGCGCCTCCAAGGCGACAATGCCAGCACGTGGTGCCTCCAGCCGGGACGACCAACGAACCATCGTGGATCAACGAGCGGCCTCACGCAACTCGGGCGGGGGCCGTCTGCCACTATCCGCCCGTAACTCAGACGTCCGCCGATAAACTTCGGCGAGCACTTCCGCCTCCAAGTCCCACGGGGGAGTTCCGGTCTCCGTCGACACGGTGCGGTAACCACGTATGGCTCTAACCGCCATAACCCTCTGAGGGCGCCAAAGGCGTGTCCTATTCTGGGCGGTTAGAGCCTCCGCCCACACCGGTGCACCGTATAGTGCCATTGACCGGACAACCCCCGTGTACAGCCGTCTTGTAGCGACGCTGGGTCCACCACAGTTGGGTAAAAGGCGCCCAAGAGCGGACGCAGTGCCGACCAGCTT
Organism: Tyria jacobaeae; assembly: GCA_947561695.1. NCBI lineage: Eukaryota > Metazoa > Arthropoda > Insecta > Lepidoptera > Erebidae > Tyria > Tyria jacobaeae. The sequence continues at coordinate 8,252,757 of OX387221.1, forward strand.
TGGAGCAGCTCGGTTGGAGGTTGCGGAGACAACCAAGAGTAAATTATGGCTGCCTCCTCTAGTAGGTCCCTATCAATCTTGGAGACAACCCACCGCGGAAAACCACTATCAACCCCCCCTGCTGTCGCACACACGTGTTGGTGGAGCCAGCACTAGGACGTGCCCAGTCGCTAGTTGTCGTATCGAGGTCTCCAAGTTGTTGACGAAGACCTCGAAGTATATGGTGACCCCCCCATTCAGCAGCCACGTGTCCCCTTGTCTTTTAGTGACAAGGGCGGGGAGCGAGCCACCGTGGAACCGACGACTGCCACGGAGCCGACCCGGTCACCCAGCCAGTTTGGACGGAGAGGAACGGAATAGGGCTCCGTGACTACGGCTACACTGATCGACCACTCTGCCATAGTTTGCAGGAAGAGATCCTGCGCACCGGCACAGTGGTTCAGGTTAGTCTAGACAAGGAGACTGGAGACTTGGTCTATTACTGAACTGTCTCTACAGCCTCCTCCATGGGCGACGGTGATGACGCACGATTGGCATCTGAGGTAGCTTGGGTCGACTGGCGTGCCCCCGATGTTATTTGAGAAGCGCGGGGAGGCTTATAACCCCCTTGCCCCATCTGAAGACTTACGGGTAGATTACCCGCCGCACACGCTGGGCAGTGGGGGGCGGCGGAACATTCCGCCACCTTATGCCCCGGTTGACCGCAGCGGAAACAGAGTCCACTGCAGTCAAAACAACTACTGCATTTGGCACGGGTGTCTCCTGACGCCAAAAATTTGAAGCACCTCATCGGTCTTGCCGCCTGAATAGTAACTCTGGCATTCACAAAACCGACGAGGATTCGCTTGGCATTGCCTAAAATCTTGGCGGCTGCCACAGGACAACTGATCCACACCGTGCCAAGTCCTCCTTGTCCGGGGCGAATGATGCCGACCCTGAGGTTGTCCGGGGTGCAACCAGTTTTCTTTTGGATTGCCTCCCGGACATCGTCGACCATTACGGAATCGTCTAGGCCTGAAATAAGCATCTCTGCACATTTGGTTGGCCTGGCGATCCGTACCCCATTCGTTTTTGTAAACACTCCCCGCAGCTTCTCAGCGAAGATGTCTGCCGTCTTAGCGCCCTCAGCCCCGGGGAATTCAAGAACTCTAGCCCTTGTCTGGGCTAGGTGCAATCGAGCACCTGCACTCCCAAATTCGGAAGTGAGGCAGTCTCGGGCCTTCTTAAAGACGGCAGCATAAGAGAGCCTCTGGCATTACCGTAATAACGACGGCTGCCGTTTTGGGTGTTTGGAACTTTCGGGTCCCCGGTGTCACCGTCATTTGCATTGCTCCTGCCAGTGCTTGTGGTGAGGTGACCTTCTTATTGCCCTTCTTCCTATTTCGGTGGGACTTTTTGCCTCCTTTCACTGTCTGCCATCCGTCATTTGAGGGAGCAGACGTGGAAGAACCGGGTACAGGTTCAGCACCAGATGCCACCTGAGACGTGCCAGCTCCTTTAGGTACTGGAGAAGGGAGCTGGGGAATTTTTGAGCCACTTTCGTCGTTGCCTTAGAAGGTGGCCCGGACTTCCGAGCCGACACCGATGCCGCTGCCGCATAAGTTGTACGTCTGACTGATACGGCCGTTGCCTTGTTTGCGGCAAGCGGCGGCCGAACTATGGGTGCAGGAGGCAGCCTTGCCTCAAGTCCCGCCAGGCACCCGTCCATCATACGCCATACTGCTTCCATAATTAGACGCAGTTGGGCGTCAGAAACTGGGCAGGGGGAGGATGAGGAAGCAGGCTGCTGAGCAACTGGTTTTGGCCGCTCAGGGCTATGAGAGCGCGCTCCCGCCCGAAACTGGGCAAACTGGGCACTCAATTCAGCAACCTGCTCCGTCAGACGTTTGTTTGCACCCGTAAGGCGGTCATTCACCTCTTGGAGCCGCGAAACATCTTCAGTAAGGCCCTTCATTGCCTCCGATACTGCCGAGGACGAGTCCTTCAGGGCCCTAACAAAAGAGCCCTTCAGGTTGGTGGACTAGGTGGCCACTTTCTGTATGATGGCCTCGGCCGCGCTCGTCCTCTCCCTCAAAGTTACCGGTGTAAGAGGGACAGAACTTCCCTCCACCGGTGGACGGATTTTAAGGTGGAGATCCGCGATCTCCTCCTCGGCAACTGTTTCAGCCTCTGCTCGTCCCTTCCGCCCGTAACCTTCCGCCCTGGAGAACACGGAACTCGATGAGACCGAGGACGGCGTGCGTGACCTCCCACGCCTGCTGCTTGGTACTTTCGGTGGCAACATGTCTTGCGACGTGTCACCATCCTCATCTCGTCCTCGCTTACAACTCTCCGTATCATCATCCGCTGCGACATTCTTCTGCTCCCAGAAGTCAGATTGACTTCTGAGAGCACCTGTGAGGTAGGCATCCCGGTCAAAAGCTCCTTATCGTTAGACGAGGTGTCGTCCACTTTCTTCTTCTCCTTCCTGTTCTCCTTCTTTTCATCTTTATTAATAGTTTTTAAATTTAAATTTAAAGTATCCATGATTAATCCCACGAGAGGGGGAGAACTAGAGGTCAACCCGGGCAGAGATCCTCCAATACCCGGACAAGCGTAAGTTTATGCCCAACCGAGGGGTCCGCAGGTGCCCCGGCAAGGAGTGCGCTTGCGACTGAACCACCCATCAGCCATGCATCCCATGGTCACGCACCAGAACGCGGGATTCAGGGTATTTTTTTATGGAGGTTTTCTTCCTCACAGTCGGGGCGGCTAAGCCAAGACCTTCGCCCCCGATTGAAGTCTCGAGACCACGAGACTCTTTTCGAGATTACGATATGCCAACGGTGGCATTGAGATAAAATCTCTTAATGCCTGCTCGGTGGCAGTGTGAGTACACGCCGAGCCCGTCTTTATTCCTCTGCTGTGGACAGCGGAGCAACACTGAGTGACCCTTGGAAGGGTCCCACAGTGTATCCTGTTTTGTCTGGAGTCTCCCCCTGGGTCAATCCGGCATGAGTGGCTCTAGCGGCAAATCAACAGAGATCATTGACCCGCGCAAGCCCCCCCACGGCCACGACGTAAGGATACAGTTGGGGTGGGGTGGTAATGATGACCATAGGTCAACCATAGGTTATTGTTTGAAAATGTATGGGGGTACTAATATCGAGGTAAATATAAAATACATAATTTGGGTGTCAAGTAAACAACAATCTGTTTCATTTTCTTCTTCAGTTTCTCCTCAACAGATACAGAATATATGGCTTTAGCAAATGCAACTAGTGAAGCATGTTGGTTCAAGTCAATTTTAAAAGATTTCTTCATTGATATTGGATCAATTCAAATGTTTGAAGATAGTCAGTCATCAATGAAAATGGCGGTTGGAAACTAAAGAGTCAAACACTTGGATATTAAATTAAGTTTTGTAGAAGAAAAGAATTGTAAAAGTATTTTCAAACTGTGTTATATCAGATCTAGTAATCAGTTAGCTGATATATTGACAAAGTCATTTCGTGGTATTGCATTTGCTAAGTTAACTGCAATGGTATATGCTAAGTTAACTAAGCAGGAGTTATTTCAATGTTAATGTTTATTTGATTGTGGAAAGTTAAGGTTAAAGTTTTAAGTTTTCTTCATGGTGCGTTAAAGGAAATTATTGTCATCATAGAGATGTTTTTTTTTTTATTTTAAAGAGTTTAGTTAGGTTTACTTTAGGGAAGTTTTTTTTTGTTAAAATGAAACTGTCCTGTTCAAGATTTAAAATATTTTATTGAGGGGAGGTGTAAAGAGGCATTAAAATATTATTCTATTATTTATGGTTGAGCCGTGTAATGGCGGACACATGTAAAATGTGCTGAGGATTGTTATTCAAACTCAGATTCAAGCTATTTCATCTTTTATTTCTCATAAATTTATCAAAAACATCTACGACTAATAACATGTCAAATGAAAATAATAATAATAAATAATCTATATATATGTATATATGAAACAAAGTCGTGCTAGTTACACTATTTATAACTCAAGAACGGCTATACAATTTTTTATGATATAAGATTTTTTTGGATTTCTCTTAGTCCGGAATAGAATAATAAGTATTAAAATATAATATTTATACCAATAAAAAATGTTTTCAATCAAAATATATAACATTTTGCCGGCAACGCACACGTAACCCTTGAGTTGCGGGTGTCCATGGGCGGCGGTAGTCCCTTACCATCAGGTGACCCGTCTGCTCGTATGCCCACTATCGCATAAAAAAAAAAGATGCTTTCTGTCTTTTAATTACGTTAAATTTATCCTTAAATCACGTTTTTGATGTCTTCACAATACCGTATTAGAAGTCACAGATTAACTGGTCGATAAACACAGACACAAGTGGTAAATTTCTTATCCATTTGTTTGAATACTTTGCTGTCTTATACTTTTCCAGCCTTTGTTTGAGGCTCTTTGAGGCTCTTTGAGGCTCTAAGAAGGCTCACACGAGAAGGGCCAGGGACCGACAACGTGACATCTAGGGCTTTGTTGTAAGCTTAACTGAACCGTTCTTCACGTCAATACAGTACGTCTCCAATATATTGTGATGTTAATTTATTGTAGATATATTGAAACAATTCTGTTTAGTATTCACGTGACAGTCGAATTAAATAACATGCGATTCGACTGTCACGTGAATTCGATATTTTTGTTTCAAAGTCTATTAAATTTATTTTCTTTTCTTCTTTTATATCTTCAAAATTTATATTAAAAAGTCGATTTAGATTGATTTAATTTCATGTGACTCAGTTTTTAATTTATTTCACAGATTGCGATAATACCTCTTCAATGTTGTGTTGTGAACTAGTCTGTGAAACTGTAAATGTAAAAAATTTTGCTATGATTTAAAATTTGTCATTTTACAGACTAACCAAAGATGTGATTGTTCTAAACAAGATGTTAAATTTATAGAATTGCTTTTAATTTGTCATCATTGCGAATTTTAATAGCAGCATTTAATTATGCCAGACTAAATAAGCCGCCTGTTGCTTGTCAAGGCTGTTATTGGCCGGTCGTTTTCCATGTAATAAATAGTTTGCCTGGTTATCAACTGTTAATTCAGTAATAAAAACGTGGGATTGACTGCCCAAGCTTATTTTTAGTTAGGTATTTTTATGATGTTGAAATAAGTTATTTGATTGAGAATTTTGGTACTTGAAACACTGCAATCTATTACTAGTAATTTTCATACTTGGTATATTGGAACCGTCTATAATGTATTGCTGCATTAACGGTTGACCAATAAATGTAAAGTTCTAAATGAATGAAATGAAAGGAAAATGAAAAGCTCAAAATTCGTGAACGGGTGGACCAATTTGTAAATCTATACCTATGTTCTTTATGGGACTGCCAAAAACTAATAGCTTTTTACAGAACGATGTCTGTCAGGTCAGCTTGTATATAATACATACATATATGATAGGTTTCATTATCTATAGAATTTGAGTAACGTAGATGAGCACAGAAATGTACTTACAGCAGATATATTCTCATATTGGATAAATCTAAAAGTTTCATAATATTTTTTTCTTTTGTTTATATAACTTTTTACACATTTCAGTATATAGGCGGACTTATTCCCTTAGGTATTCTCTGCCAGTCAACCTACGGGTGATGCAGAGAAAAGACGTAGGTGCATATTAAATAATTATAATATTATATATACATATGTTTATGCATAAAGTCTGCGAATCAGAGTTCTTTGACTTATAACTTAAGAGTTCTAATTTGTGGCTTTTCCGATTTTAAGAGGAAGCGCATTCCATAGAATAATAGATTGAACTCTAAAATAAGAACCAATGAACCCGTTACTGTAGGAGGAATAAAGGAGAGAAAGGTTACATAAGAGTTTTAAGTGTGTTTCTAAATAAGTAGGGGGAGAAAAGAAATTGAGGAGAGTGAATACGTTAGTGAGCGCATGCATTCTTTGGCGACGTAACATCATCATCATATTTACTAAATACCATAGTGAGCTGTGACTTAGACTGCTATTAGAGTTAGCAACACACAAGTAACACCGCTAAGTTTGAGTGAGTGTGTGTATGTGTGTGCGTGTGTGTGTGTGTGTGTGTATGTGTGTGTGTAGTACAATAAGTAAAACAACCCACAAGTAGAATGCTAAAAAAATAAATTAAAAACGCCTCTCTTCAATGTCGCTAATCTAGACAAGTTGTTATTTTACTTTAAAGTTGTTCTAAGTATCAACCATATTGAGACCCCTACTGGCTTCTAATAACAACATACTGCGTTCAGTAATCGCCTGCCAAGCGTAGTGAATTATGGGTGAAACATCGCTTTACTAGACTGAATGATAGTTTATGTGATAGGGGGATATACAGTGAGAGTTAATTCGATACTGCAGGTATTTGTTTTTCTAAACTGGCTGAAAAATATAGCCGTATAAATTTAACGTGTTTTGTTTTTGTGTTTTGGACGTGTTTGTACATAGTATCTATTCTTAACTGCCTAGTAGACATTTTAAGATAGGAAAAACAGATACAGATGTTAAATGTAGGCAAAACGGAACGCAGATGGAAGAGGCCAAACTTTAGTTGTCTTTTCTTGATTTTATTTTTTCCACCAGTTACAAAGCCCCCTAGCATCCACGATTCTTCATTTTGTGGAATTAAACGAAAAATAAAGTATATAGCAGATAAATGTTCTGACGTAAGTATGTTGTAACATCCAGAGAAAAATCGATTCTTGTTTTAGTAATCGTGTAAAATATATGCTGAAGATTCTATATGCCTATACTTTTTAAAATATTTAAACATTTTTACTGCATAACTTTTTTATTGTCATACCAGGCACTCTTTACTTTAATTGGCGAATTGCAAGAACTACTAACACTTCTAACACGTTTAAGTCTAATCTCAGTTCTCTTAACAGAAATATTGTCGCGTCGTTTCAATTGACAACTGATAAATTACTGTTGGCCAACAAGCCGTCACAAACCATTTGCCAAATGCTACGACGGCTTTTGCGACTGTACAATACACATTACCGAAATTGACATAAATGTAATGATCATAAAAGACACATTAAATTAAGAGCCTGGCGGCGTCGTTGAGAAAATATTCTTACTTACCTTATGTTTGTGTTTTATGTAGGAACCTTGCTTATGTCTGTAGAATAACAAGCGTTTAACTGCCCATAAAGAGGAATTTATTGCGATGCCAACATATGAAATATCCGCTACTTCGCTTTAAAGGCTTACCTATTTATTGTCTCTATTAAGATATGCTTGAATAGGTAAATAAATGTAAAACGTATTTAATAATATTCAATATAGTGTATTCAAATAAGCAAGACTATGTCAAACCTTGTGACTATGACGCAACATCGTTTAAAATTAACTCCTTTAATAACAACATTATTTATTATTTTAACAGTAGAAATTTTAAATTCGTTTATATTACTATGTTTTTTTGTTTTTACACAATCCAAACATAGATTAAAATTTATTGATTTAATAATAGCAAATAGTGACGTTACAATGTGTTAATTATTACAGGTCTCCATAGACCTACCTTACAGAATGGATCTATGTCCATTCTTGCACCTCTTTAAATCAAAGCTTCGATCACACCATAGCGGGGTCGCCTAGATCAGGAGGCTAAGTCTGTCGGGGTTCACAGGGTTTTTCTTCCTAGGGTGCACCTGAGGCACCGGACAGAAGACTTCAAGACAGAATACTGTGGTTTTAGTAGGTTCGAGTCCGCCATATCATCTCACAGTGACGCCCCGGTGAAGGGGACCCGTGACCCATGACCCGTGGGGGTTTTCACATACAAAAAAAAAAGGTTTGTTAACTTTTGGAAAAAAAAAAAAATATTATTAAAAGTAGATCCATATACTTATGTATATAATATATAATGTAGCAGTATAAACGCGTATGTGTTTAAAGGTACAAGAACTAACCTGTTTTGGTCTTGTTCTTCATTTGTTGTACATTACTTTAAAATATTTATTTTAGTGGTGGCTAGAGTTCATTGATAAATATTATTTTCTTTGAAACATTGCGGTACGATCCTTAGGAGTGGAGCAGTGAGTATAAATGCTGGTTAAACAGTATACAGTGACAGGTATGTTATGCACGGGAAGAATGCAACGGAGGTTCTTGTCCAACGATCATAGGCAAGCAGAGGAATACCATGGTGGTTTTTAGTCGGCAAGAGTACATACCACTTCTCCCCCCCCCATGGGAAAGGACATCCATGAGGATCTTTCACCGAGTCAACAAAAAAAAAAAGAGGCGTGTTATGAAATGGTTTTGAAATTTAAACTATGATACAGTCTCATTGACTCATAGCTTCAAGATTCACAACATATTCAAAATGCGTAAGAAACTTTAAATGCCAGTAGCATATAATGAACTGCAATTTATCAAAAAAATATATACAACGAATTCTCTGCACATTTCTCACACACGCCACTGTGCACAAAATGCGCAAACACAGACAGAATATTCATGTCTGTTAATATTCATAGCCACGAAGGCACCTGCTGAATTTCGGTTAAGAATCCTAGTGTCTACCATTGTGAATTTAGCACCTAACAAGTAAACTTTAAGTGAAATAACTATTATGATCGTTTGAAACTGACAATGTGCGGAAAACAACGAAGCTTCCAGAACTAAATCTGATATCTAACAAGGGTGTATAGCTGTCTCTAAAGTAATACTAGTAATACTAGTGAGATTATAAATGACTTATAGTGCTTGGTTTTGTTCGCACTATTTTTGTAAACATTAATACAACGCACTTGTTACACACACACGCACTTGTTACAGCAGGGTTCCTCGCTAGACCGTACAAAACGTAAAGCAGTCTGGCCTGTTGGACTAATGCTGAATGTTATGTAATCCTGAATGCTAAGCCAGAGTTCAAGGGACTCCAACCCAGGGAAAATAACTGTAGGTATGATGAGAACAATAGTTAATGATATGTGTCTTTATTTAGTAATATACATACATATTTAAATACGATTATCAGCACTTGTTAGTTGTTAGTTTAGCTTGTTAGTTTAGTTGTGTGGTTAGCATAGCACAAGCTCTTCTTAGTTTGGAATCTCAGCCGTGTGTGAGGTGTCCTTAGATATCATTATTTATTCTGTTTAGTATCAAAAAACTGCTTCTGCAACTGCCGATCAAGGGGCCTCGGATTCAATTCCCGGGTCGGGCCAAAAAATTCTATTGTGCCTTTCTAATAGGACATTCTCGACCTTCCCAGCTATTTATTGCTAACACTTCCAGATCCCTTCTTATAAGTAATATTCCTTTATTTTAATTGCCTCAATACACTGAGTCCTCACCTCAATACACACACAAATATTTGAATTTGAAAATTTTCATTTTCAAATATTTTATTTCTAAGTGCCCGTTAATAATATGGGAATATGTGCATGTTTAACACACATCTGCTTACCCCTTCGGGAATGCAAGCGTGAGCGAATGTATACTAATATTTATAAACAATAAATCTACCAAAGAGTTTATCTAATAATGTAGGTACTCTGGTTCAACACTTTTCTTACAGACGGAAGCAACAAGATCGTTGTTGACGGTGCATGCTCTGATTCCAAGTCTGTCAATTCTGGTGTCCCACAAGGCTGTGTGCTATCACCCACGCTGTTTCTGCATATCAACGACATGCTGCAGATTAGCAGCATCCATTGCTAAGAGGACGATAGCATGAGTGGTGCCCTTTTCACAAGCTGCGCTAACATTTCTCGAGTAAAAGCCGATCCAAACTTGTGTCTGAAATCGAAACTTTTTTAGTAAAAGTTTCAGATTGGGGTCGTCTTAACCTAGTCCAGTTTAACCCCACGAAGACACAGGTTTGCGCGTTCACCACTATAAAGATGCCATTGGTCATATCACCTCGCTTTGAGAGCACTTACCTAACTGCATCAGCCAGCATCGGAATCCTTGCGTCGATATATCAAGCGAAGTCCAGTTTCGCGGTCATTTAGAGGGTAAGGCCAATTTAACCTCGAAGAAGCTTGGTGTGCTAAACAGATCGAGATAGTATTTCACTCTGGCCCCCCGCCTTCAACTTTACAAGGCGTAGGTTCTGCCGCACATGGAATACAGTTCTTATCTCTATGCAGACGAACCCCAGTACCAGCTTCTCCCTCTTGACTGCATTCAACGTAGACCGACTCGCATCATTGATAGCCAAGATATTTCTGATTGGCTTGACACCTTGGCATTGCGTAGAGATGTAGCTTCACTCTGCATTCTCTATCGCTTTTATCATGGGGAGAATATCCATCCCCATCACCTTGATGATTAGCACATCACAAATGTGCGCTTCTTCAGAAGCTTTTTGCCTCTCACAGCCAGCCTATTGAACAAATTGTTGCCTGCCGTATTTCTGGACCGATACGATCTTCAAACCTTTAAGAAAAGAGCGTAGTCCTACCTAAAAGGCCGACAGTGCACTTGTGACTGTGAGTTGCGGGTGTCCATGGGTGGCGGTAGTCACTAATCATCAGGTGACCCGTCTGCTCGTTTACCCCTATCGCATAAAAAAAAAAGGTGATCCGTCTGCTCGTTATAGTAGTAATTTCCTTGTACTTACTAATATAAGAAGTGAAGTAATTAAGTTTGTTTGTTTATTTGTTATGATTTCACATCTTAACTAAAGAACCGATCATCTTTTAAATGTGTAGACAGGATGCCAGGGGTAAAGAAAATGGTATAGGTTAACCTTTCATACAGATAAAAAGTACTGTTCCAGAAGAATCACAAAAAAAATACACAAACGCAGCCTTGGGCTCAAGCTTATAAAACATATTTCTGTTATTTCTCTCCAGTCCACTGATCTAAGAATGAAAGAAATCAAAACAACTTCTGAAGCGGTAAGTCAAGGTCACATAAAAAAAAATTACTTACGAAAAACTTTTACTATTGAGCAATATTTTAACAAGCAGAATGACCAAGTTTATGCTCAAGGAGCTATAGAAGCTTCCCAATTACGTCAGTCAGTATCCAAATTCAGTGATGGTTTGGTAGGGTGTTAGCTATGAAGGAGTGACAGCCATATTTTTCTGACAAAGGTGTCAAAACAAGTGTATTAAGATACGATTTTTGAAAAAGTTTATAAGCTTTATAACAACACCATGTTCCATAACCAAGAATGGTCCTTTCAGCAAGACTCAACACCGGGTCATAAAGTTCGGTTATGAGATGTGGCCTCTATGACAGTACTCTACTCATGGAGAGTATTCTGACGAGCTCTACCAATTGGTCCCCAGTCTCCCTTTCTCTACGTGCTTACCTAAGGAGTCACCGTCTTATATTGGAAATCATATCATATCAAACTAAAGGGTTCCGCTCTTCCTTTCTGTGCCGATCTGTTAAATCCTGAAATGGATCCTGGGTCTTTTAGGCGCGGCGTGAAAAATGATCTCACTAGACCACTATAGTGTGGGTCACCGTGTTGCATTGATGAGGTATATATATTTTTAATGCTATAATTTTAATGTATAAACTAACACACATTACAGTAATAAATGTATTATGCAATAGAAAAAAAAAAAAAAGGTTTTCCCTTGTAACAATATTTATGGCAAAACTAATATGTATGTATATATGTTGTATAATACATATATGTATTATTATTATTAGTTGTATACTCTATACTCATGAAAAAAGTAACAAAACAAAACATTTTATTGTTCATAGTTTAGTGTTCATAAAGCAAAAACTCTGAACACATTATAATATTGCTTGTACCTGTCGCTCATCAGTGCTACTCTTTATCATTCGGATACCTTTTATCTTCATAAGAATTAGTTTCTTATCCGAATTCGCAAAGAGGGTTACTTTTTTTCGAGTGTATGTATACATACGTATAATGCGATGCGCAACGCCTAGACAGCTTGATGTCTATCATCGTCAATCAATCATCTTAACAGTCGACATATGACATATAAGTTTTGGATAGTTATTCATACAATGCACTCATGTTTTATATTTTTTGAATTATCTTTAGGACAGTAATGACGTCAAAAAAAATTACGGTATATAGCTTTTGATGATGCAAGTAAGATGCAAGTTTTTTGTACAACAAAACTGCTGTACACAAAAAACATCAAAACTGCTGTAGTTGGTCAACGATCTAGTATCAACTAAAATTACGCACAACTTACTTTGAGATTGGGCTGGATTCAAAAGAGGCCGATTAAATTTAGTTTACTTCAAATTAATTTAATATAAAAGTAGGTATGTATTTGCCATCATAGAATATATTCACTATAGTAGTACTGACGGAAAGCTTATTTCCAAAACTATCTCAAGAACAGTAGTAGAGCCATACTTAGGCACGAATGGGCTGGCTTAACCGGTGCCATACTACGGCTTCACTGAAAATCGGTTGTGAAGTAACTCTTGCGTTGTATTTCCCAGAATGTGTGAGGTTGGTGAGGCTCCCCCCCCTCTTTCCTCTCCCTTCATCCCCCCTCTCCTCTTTCCCACCCCCGCATGCCCCCTCTCTTTATTTTTTATTATAAAAAACGAAGTACTAAAATTCTCAGTTAAGACCTCGCATAACATTTTGATATAGAAGCGTGTATAATAAAGAAACTAATTATACTATTCGCAATTAAATTCCTAGGACATCTAAGGATGCCATAAGCAGTATTTACTTAAGCGTATCATCGAGAGTTGGCACTTATCAAAAAAGTTCACTGTGTAGGTAGGACAAATATCCTCCTACTGTTACCAAAAGCACTTAAAACTTAAAACGTCTGTCTGGTTTAGTGTACAATCATTAAGTGCATAGTAAGTACAACTTATCCCGCTCTAAAAACATGTATATTTATTGCATAATGATAATGAGACAATATTCTTCTCGTTACATGTTTAACGCGTATTACGCATAGCAGTCCTATAAAATTAATTTAATTTTAATATTTAATTTTAATTTAATTTTTGTAGTCAAGCCATAGTAATAGAAGTAGAGCCTGCCCGTTCGAGACTAGACGTGGCTCTACCACAGAAAAATTGTATTGCTCAGAGAGAGGCCTAAGTCCCCCTTTCCTCTCCTTTTCCCTCCCCCATCTCCCCCCATCCCCAATCCCCTATCTCAAGTAGCATATCAATATATACCTCTATTCATACATAATATCATGCCTCTTTCCCATAGGGGTAGGCAGAGACCACTTCCTTCCTTTTGCTATGATTCTGACATACCTTTCTCGCTTCTTCAACTCTCTCAAAAAACATAGTTTTCGTCTTGCTCACATTGATATTCATACCCTTTCCTTCTAATGCCCCATGCAAGTTTGTTACCATCTCCTGTAACTCCTTAGCTGATGACGCAAGTATTACTTGGTTATCCGGATATAGGAGACATTTGAAGAGTATCTTGTTCTTTCCCTTTCCTTTCCTTCAGACATTCATCAATGAATAAGTTAAACAGCCATGGCGAAGCCACACATCCCTGTCTAAGACCTTTCTCAATCTTAAACCAACCAGTGTAGGCGCCGTTCACCCTGACACAAGCACTGGAATTCTCATATAGAGATTTCAGTGCTCGCATCAGTTCGCTGTTCACCCCATTTACCGATAAAAGCCTCAACAATTTATCCCTCTCCACTCAATCGTAGGCACTCGCTGCACCATTCACTTAGCACTCGGCCGTTCCTCCAACAAGGGGGGAAAAGGCGATACAGCTTGTTCACAATTACACCTTTTCCAGCTTTGAGCATCTCGGATACAATTCGGTCACACTCCGAGCCTTTCCTACTTTCAAACTCTTCATTGCTTCCATTATTTAATCTACACAAATTTCGCTTTCACTCACATCGTGCTTAACTTCATTGCAATCAGCGTTTTGTCCTTTTTCAAATAAACTTTCAAAATATTCCTTTCATCTCTTTAGCGCACTTTCTTCTTCATTCATCAAATCACCACTTTAATTTCTAATTTTGCCAAGCTGGCCCAGGCTGACTTGCCAGGAGCAGTTCTTATGGACTTCCAAAACAATTTTACATTAGACCTAAAGTTATCAGTTAACATTCGGTCCAACGCGTCTGACCATTCATTCTTCTTCTTATCCAAAACTATTTTCACTTTTCCTTTTGCTTGTAAAGCTCTCTTTTATACACATTCATTCGTCACCTTTCCTATTCTCTTGCTAGCATTTGCTACTAGTCAGTCCAACCATGTTTTTTTTTCTTTTCTGATACAACCTTATGCACTTCCTCATCAAACCATTCACTCTTCTGCCTTCGTTCTCTCCTTCTTTTGGATACACCACATACTTCAATATTCACAACTATATCCTTTAACGTATCCCACAAACCTTCCAATTCTTGTATCTCATCTACATCATCAATCCGATCATTCCGAAACCGAAATAATTTAGCTAAATATGTTTTGACCGGTTCAACCGATGTCATCCCACGGCCACACAGAAAACTGCTTTTTAAGAAATACTTGCATTGTGTCGCACCAAGTGAGTGAAGTTACCGAAACAATCCTCCCGTTCTTTTTCCCCCCTTAGAGGTCCCACACTCAGAGGCGGGCAGCGCACTAGGGACTCTTAAGCATAGTTGAAACACTTATAACTTAAGATAGATACGCCACTCTCAATAAGTTTAAAAAATAATGAGCTCTACAGGTATTAATATGAATTGAGCAAAATCTATTAAACCAATAGATGGCTCACCTTATTACGTGTGATTTATTTATAAAAATCTATAAATATCTTGATGATATCGCAAAACTCAGCCAACATATCTGAAGAATAAGTTTCCATATAAATTGAATAATACTCTAACCATTTACTATAATTTTTACATTATGTTTATTCTTATATGCTCTAAGGTCTAAGATATTTTAAGGCTTGCATTTATTTGGGTACATTGGTTTCGTTAATTGATGAACTGGAAAAATATAATAACTCGAAAACCTCTGAATTTAAGTATATGTAGCTAATAGATCTGTTGTTATTTAACTGTTTAAACTTTTTGACTAGCGCATACTATGTATGTAATCCATCATAGTTTAACTGATTGGTACATTTTCTTCATGCTTACTTCGTTAGAGACTAGGATGAAGATTTGTATTAAACAGGATAATTAAACACACCGTTCTATGGATCTAAGTCACAAATATAAAGTCTGTACTATTTTATGTGTTTAGAACATTATCTTATACTCAGTCGCATATATAATATAAAACTTTATTGCACTTTATATCATTTTGAGGACTTTTTCAATTTTCGAAATTCGAACTTTTTTTTTTTTATACTATAGGGGGATAGACGAACAGACGGGTCACCTGATGGTAAGTGGTCCATGGACACTTGCAACTCAAGTGCGCTGCCCGCTTTTGAGGGTGATGAGGGATGGGGAATGCAGGGAGCGGAAAGAAGAGAGGAGGGATGAGGAGATGGAGAAAGGAGATGAGGGGAGAGAAAAGGGGGGAGGGGGAATTGGGCCTCCGGAAACCTCACTCAATTCGGGGAAATGCAACGCAAGCGTTACTTCACAACCGGTTTTCTGTGAGGCCGTGGTATCGCACCGTTCGAGCCGGCCCATTCGTGCCTAAGCATGGCTCTACCACGTAAACAATATCCAGTAAAACAATAACATAGTCATTAGTATATAACGGATATCAATGGTCAAAAGGATAAATAGCGTTAACGTCTAAAGAAAATATTACAAAAATGATCAGAGTCCAGAATTTGTATTTATAAAAACACACCTTAGACAATAACGAATTTTCTAAACTTTGAGACCTTTGTTTAGCATTAACGTCAACCAGCCATTTGTTAAAGACAACCACAGATTGTATTTAAACTGAATATTATTTAAATTAATTAATATTTTGTATTTTATAACGTTCTTCCACAAATTAAATACTAAAGAAATGTAAACATATAATGTTATATTTAATTTTTCTTCCTAATTTAAAAAAAGGCAATTTGTTTAATCTTTACTAGATTAAACAAATTGCCTTTTTTTAAATTATCATCGATCATTACTCTGTTGAACAGAAGAGAGCACTTTCTATGCACATTTTTCGGTCATATAGTGCCCGGTTGATGGCAGTAAGCTTACCCAGACCAAATTATATTTGGCAAAATGTGGGTTTTTAATACACTGCTCAGTCACCTAAGGGGTAGGCAGAGGCATGAGCTCATGTATCCATACAATAATATTTAAACTTCAACGCAGACGAAGTCGAGGGCACGATCTGGTTTTATAAAAGGGCTGATATATACAAGTGTCATACACTGTGTGGATTTTAGTTAATATGTCTTTCTTGGCATATATATAATTAGAAAAGTGATAAATATACCTAACATATTTGGATGAATCAAGGCCTGTCAGAAGTTGAGTTCAAAAGTGGTAGAGCCATGCTTAGGCACGTATGGGCCGTCTCGACCGGTGTGATACCACGGCCTCACAGAAAACCGGCTATGATGTAACGCTTGCGTTGTATTTCCCCGACGACCACCCTCAGTACAGAATATACCTGAACGTGGACGCCCAAGCTGCCCTCGTACTCTGGGGGGGCTCAACTGCGCTCTCAAAATCTGCTCGAGGCAAGAGAAGGCATACCATGGCACCCTCTGTCACGTTTACCGTGGACTTTTGTAACATCAGGGGCTTACATTCTAACCTCGACACTGTCCACCAGCACCTGAAGACAGCAAAGCCGGCCTTGCTCTTTTTAACCGAGACGCAGATATCATCTCCAGCGGACACATCCTACCTCTGCTACCCTGGGTACGGACTGGAACACTCCTTTGTTCCTAAGGCTGGTGTATGCGTGTACGTTAGAGATGATATCACTTCTCGCTGTCTCGGCAATCTTGAAGGTAGGGACCTCTCCATTATGCCTACGTGTAGACTGCGACGACCATCCCCGCATCTACGTATGCCTCTACAGGTCCCATAGCGGTGATGCCGAAACGGACCGACTCATCAACCACGTCCAAATGGCTACGTGTAGACTGCGACGAACATCCCCGCATATACGTATGCCTCTACAGGTCCCATAGCGGTGATGCCGAAACGGACCGACTCATCAACCACGTCCAAATGGCTACGTGTAGATTGCGATGACCATCCCCGCATCTACGTATGCCTCTACAGGTCCCATAGCGGTGATGCCGAAACGGACCGACTCATCGACCACGTCCAAATGGCTACAGACTCAGTGCTCCAGCAGGTCCCATCCGCAGAAATCGTGATTCTTGGCGACTTTAACGCCCATCACGCAAAATGGCTTGGTTCACGCAATACCGATCATGCGGGAATATCTGTTCACGGTTATAGCCTTGAAATATAGCTTGACGCAGCTGGTAACAACGCCTACGCGAATCCCAGATGCAGAAAGCCACGTGCCTTCACTGTTGGACCTTCTGCTGACCTCACATCCTGACGGCTACAAAGTATCCGTTGAGGCCCCTCTTGGCTCTTCGGACCATTGCCTGATTAGGAGTATGGTGCCACTCGTTCACTCGCTGCGGCCGCGAGTTACAGGCAGTCGCCGCGTATGGCACTATAGGTCAGCAGACTGGGATGGAATGCGAACATTCTTTGCATCCTACCCATGGAGGCAGGTTTGCTTCTCGCCGGATGATCCCAATGTCGTTGCCGACTCTGTCGCGGATGTTGTGCTTCAGGGTATGGAACTTTTCATTCCATTCTCCCTGATTCCCACAGGTGGCAAGTCCCAGCCCTGGTTTGGTCGAACCTGTAAAGCAGCGTCCCGCCGAAAGCAGGAATGTTACCAAGCATGGGCTAATGCAGCGACAGCACGGGATGTAAAGACCAGCACATTAAAGAAGCAATTTAACTTTGCCTCCAGGTCCCTCAAAAGAGTAATTGCTGGGGCAAAGTCGGCTCACATTGGCAGAATTGGCGAGAGACTAGTGAGTCTCCCTTCCGGAATTCGTGCATTCTGGTCTCTTGCCAAAGCTGTCCAGGGGAACTTTTGTAAGCCATCCCTTCCACCTCTGCACATAGGAGATAATTCGTTGGCCCACGACGCTAAAGAAATAGCCGATCTTCTGGGCAAACTCTTTGGGTCCAACTCGAACCTGGACGACGGGGGAACGCACCGCCGACCATACCGCAGTGCGAGAGCCGCATGCCGGAAGTCCGGTTTACGCAAAGGGCAGTGCGTAAAGCGCTCCTTTCCTTCGACGTTCTTAAGTCGAGTGGGCCCGATAAAATTTCTCCTATCGTGCTGAAGACCTGTGCTCCAGAGTTGGAACCGGTTTTAACACACCTTCATCGGCTTTCCTATTTTCTTAGCGTAGTCCTGAACTCATGGAAGACAGCTCTAGTGTACCCAATCCCTAAAAAAGGAGATCGCTCGGATCCGTCCAACTACAGACCCATAGCCATCACCTCCTTGTTCTCCAAGATAATAGAATCCATTATTAACTGCCAGCTCCTCCGGTACTTAGAAGACCACCAGCTCCTCAATGATCGACAATACGGCTTCCGTCGGGGTCGTTCATCTGGTGATCTTCTTGTTTACTTGACTCACCGGTGGGCACAGGCGATCGAGACCAAGGGAGAAGCGTTGGCCGTTAGTTTGGACGTGGCTAAGCCTTCGATCGGGTCTGGCACAAAGCGCTCCTTGCGAAGCTTCCTTCCTATAGGTTTAGCGAGAAACTGTGCAATTGGCTCACCAGTTTTCTTACAGACAGAAGCATCAAGGTCGTTGTTGACGGTGCATGCTCCGACTCTAAGTCTGTTAATTCTGGTGTCCCACAAGGCTGTGTGCTATCACCCACGCTGTTTCTTCTGCATATCAATGACATGCTGCGGATGAGTAGCATCCATTGCTATGCGGACGATAGCACGAGTGATGCCCTTTACACTGGCCGCGATATCATTTCTCGGGTAAACGTCATCGAAAGCCGATCCAAACGTGTGTCTGAAATCGAAACTTATTTATCAAAAGTTTCAGATTGGGGTCATCTTAACCTTGTCCAGTTTAACCCCACGAAGACACAGGTTTGTGTGTTCACCACTAAAAAGATGCCATTGGTCGTATGACCTCAATTTGAGAGCACTTCCCTAACTGCATCAGCCAGTATCGGAATCCTTGGCGTCGATATATCAAGCGAAGTCCAGTTTCGCGGTCACTTAGAGGGTAAGGCCATATTAGCCTCGAAGAAGCTTGGTGTTCTAAACAGATCGAGACAGTATTTTACTCCGGCCCACCACCTGCAACTTTATAAGGCACAGGTTCGGCCGCACATAGAATACTGTTCTCATCGCTACGAGGTGCACCCCAGTACCAGCTTCTCCCTCTTGACCGCATTCAACGGAGAGCGACTCGCATTTTCGACTGCCAAGATATTTGTGATTGGCTTGACACCTTGGCATTGCGTAGAGATGTAGCTTCCCTCTGCATCCTCTATCACTTGTATCATGGGGAGTGTTCAGAGGAATTGTTCGGCCATCGTCCTACGCGACAAAATATCCATCCCCACCACCTGGACGATTGGCACTCCACCACTGTGCGCTTCTCCAAAAGCTTTTTGCCTCGCACAACCAGCTTATGGAACAAATTGTCGCCTGCCGTATTTCCAAACCGATACGACCTTCAAACCTTCAAGAAAAGAGCGTACTATTACCTAAAAGGCCGGCAACGCACTTGTGACTCTTGAGTTGTGGGTGTCCATGGGCAGCGGTAGTCACTTACCATCAGGTGACCCGTCTGCTCGTTTGCCCCCTATCGCATTAAAAAAAAAAAAAACAAAACAGGTACAATCGTATCTTCGAGATAAACATGAATTTTTAGCTCTTGATGATGAAAAAGCTAAATATAAAACTAGAAAGCTCACAGAAAAGCGACTATCATACTCATGCCAAACGAGACCCTAAACAGGAATGGCAAAACTACGAATTTATTTAAAGGGAAGATACCTCACTAAACATACAAATTACTTATTGCCACCATAATCTATATCAAAAATCATACATTACGCACTCAGGATGATGTACGAATTCTGACAATACCTCATTCATTCAAATCTTTTTATTCATTAAGGAGTTATGGATGAATAAAGAAACTCGCATGTCTACTTACATAAATCCTCAAAATGTTATACTCCTTTTTTAGACCATTGTGTAAAACGTTAGTACCAATGTAATTCAGGATAGAAAGATATATGTGTCAGTCATTCGTTTTCGTGGGGTAATCTCCGAACGGGCGAGGCGTCTCGTTAAACTGATTACGAGTTCAAATTAAGTCGTAAACTCGTAACACTCAAATTACTGAGTACTAACACAGACATTGCTTTTTAAACTAAAGTTTAAATTGATTTTTTTTTAAAGGCCGTTTATGAACAGAAATGCTTAAACGATTGAACATTGAACATAATTTTAGCTCCTAATTTAAATATTTTATATCACAGAATCTATTTAAATTTTTATGAAATTTTAAATAAATTAATGAAAAAATATACAAATTAAAATGTATTTCTAAGCACCATACCAAATCATGTCTTACAAGTTAGAAAATATAAAAAATATAACATATATACAAACGCTCATGCCTGTATTCCCTAAGGGGTTGGTAGAGGTGTATTAAACACCCACATTTTGCCAAACAGAATTTGGTCCCACTGATGTAATATATACATATATATATATGTATATACTGTCTGACAAAAACAGTCCGATACTTAGTGGCCTGTTACGACACCTCTAGGAGGCGATAGGGTGGCCTTATTATACTCAACTGTGTAAAAAAGTAGACAACCGACTTAAATGCATTTATCAGAAAATTTAAGACATATGGTTTTCTCATGGATGCCATTGTTAGAACTGGACCAAATTAAAATGGGACCACACGGGAAGCACCAGCTTTCAAATAAAAAAAAAGTTCTGGGTTAACAAACATTAAAATATATACATACATATATATACAGTCGAATTGAGAACCTCCTCCTTTTTTAAAGATCGTATTCACAAACATCGTAATGACAATTCTTATCCGCTGTGCCAGGAAAAGGCCAGCCTTCTGGTAACGAGAAGTGTTGATCAGTCGTTTAGTTAGTTCCTTATAAATGTAACGAGCATTGGACCCCATAACCCTAACGTCTCTACCCATAACGACTCAAAAATGTAACGACCCATTAAATTACTGTATTAACAGGCTTTCTGCCAACGCAGCAGCAAGGATGCGAAGAAAAACAAGTAGCAAAGCGGAAAGTGGTATCGTTCAACAAAGTGTATGGCGATGGGAGTGCCTGAATCCTGATTCCCATTCTACAACAGCCAATAAATAAGCGGATTAAATCACAAATTCAAAATAAAGCATCCCCCATTTTAAAGTGCATAACATCTCGTCGCATTGCCTCTGAGAGGATGGATTGACAGGTGACAGAGAATTATGTTATTATTTAGAATATCACTGTTAGTCTGTTAAACCCACGGTAAATAATATTCATGCCTAATATAAGTCGCAGATATATTACAAAAAGAAAAAGGGCTACACCATTTATTTTTACTAAAGGTGTCCAAACATTTTCTACATAAGATGATATAAAATAATATGCAACTTTAACGTTGCATATTATTTTATATCATCATATCTATATTTGTTTTGTATTCGAATAGAAATGAAGCATCGTAAGAAGCTGTTATTATTTTATGACAAAGTTACGTCACTGGAAACATTCGATGAGTGGCCAGGACTAGGTCAAGGCTCAGCTGCCGCATAATGGGTATTTCCTGATTAAAGGTATTATGTCAAAGATACTAAATTAACGTTTCTAATGCAATTCCAGTAATTGAATATTATATGTATATAAGTATACGGCTAACTGATGGTGAGCAGTTCATATTTCCTTTATCGATAAAAAAAACTTGTACACCTTTGCTCTCGTACTTCTTTCTTGAAAAACTACTGTAAGCCCTCTTCAAAACATCAAAAGAGATCTCATTCTATAGCCGGAGCATTCGTAGTGGAAATTTCTTCGGCACCGTACGTTCTTAATTACGTTCCAAGGTAAACAAACAGTCATCATCAATTATGACTATTATGACTGCACGGATTTCGTAGCGGTTTAAGCGGTCACCTCGCCACTACACTGCCGTGCCGAGTGTTGTGGGTTCGATACCAGCACGGGACAACACTGTGTATTCCTAAAATAGTTGTTCGGAGTCTGGGTGTTCTTTGTGTCCTTTGTTTGAATGTTTGCAAAGTCCCCCGCAACACAGGAATTAATTCTAATGCGGGAGTAGCCTTTAAAAAAATAAATAATAATCTTTGTGATCTAGATTATTGAGCCTTTGATTTATCGATAGTAACAATGTATTCACAAAAGTATGTACTTATATATTTTTATAAATACATTCACATTATTATTAAAACGTAATTGCGTTCATCAGCAATGTGGTTACTCTAGCACAAGCTCTGTTGAAAGCAGTGAGATGACATGTTATTATTTTATATAAAAAAAAATAATACTTTCCAAATGGAAAAGAGACAAGTAGTGATGTTACTAGAAAGTATTTGTATTTATAACACCATTAGCTTTTTACTTGTTTCTGGTTGAAAATTATCATGTTTTATATATATATATATATATACATATATGTATATATATATATATGTATATATATTTATATGTTCTTTTCTGTAATTCTGATAAAATGTGTGACAAAATTATATTATAATGAAGATCTTAACTTTAGGATTAACCTAAGGGGACTTTACCTTGAAGAGTAGAGTTATCGTTACTTTTTAGCAGGTGAGTGAATAGACATATACCTATTCCATTAAACAATATAATAAAATATGTAATGTTATATTAAATTATTGTTAGACAAAAAAACTTTACCAACTATAATTCAGCCCCACTTAATCCGAAAGATAACAGTCCGACCCCTTTGATAGAGAAAATAAAAATATAAATTGGTGGGCCAATGCAAGTGCAGTTCTAATTATGTTTCATATTTACCTACATATTACAACCGCCACAAACGATTTGTGTTAAAGCGAAGAAACACCAGAAAGAAAATTCAAGTTATTCCATAATGGTGATATATGGGCGTATATTGTCTGGAGCTGAGATTTGATCAGCCATAACTTATGAGAAGGGGCGTAAAGAAACACGGAAAACGGTGTAGACGCGTAAAAAGTTAATCGAGGTTGCAATCTCTGGTACGCCTTCTTGTTCGTTATTTTAGTTTAAAAGCAAATTAGTTTTAATTTCCTTTTTCAATGTCATTTTAATTAGTTACATACATGTACATGTTACATACTGTACTAATTATGTACAGTCAATTTTAGAAAAAAAAAAAAAAGTGTGTCAATCTCACTTTAATGTTTTATAAGCCATTAGGGTCAATTTGGGGTTATGATATCATTTTGAAGCTTAGTGGAGCTATCAAATAAGAAGTTCATAAATGGTTTTATTGAGTATCCTACTGGCATAAACAATTAGATTTGATGATTTAAGCTAATTCAATAGCGATGTCTAATATACAAGTACAACTCTCTAGTAAGATGTATCGCATTGTTGTTCATATCACATAAATATATACATGCTTGTTTGCTAAATATAGTTATTTTACCTAGATAAGGTTAATTTAAAAATAACTATATTTAGCATACAAGCATGTCGTGTTTTGACTTAACTTTTTTCTTAGATGTTGGCAAGTAGTCAAATGTTATTAGAAAAAAAAAGTGGCGTCATAATATAAATTATAACTACAGTTTTTAGCGATGCGAATCTTAATAAATCTTTTAAAAACTCCTTTGAGTTACGAATCAATTAAATTCTTTATCAGATTTTGACACAGGAACTGGCAAATACAATTCCTCACAATGTTATTATATAATACAATATTTTTTAATACAAGGACAATGCAGAATTTATGTTCACTTTACATTTAAAGTGTGGTATGAAAAAGGTGAACTAATTGTCTTAACTAACCCATGTAAAAGTCCAACTACATTAGTCATGCAATGCACGTTCTCAATTGGTATCCAGACGATCGAACGCGAGCGGAATGAAAAAATGATATGGTTTAGAGTTTCAAATAAAATCTTGTTTATGTGAAACAATAGAAGGCTTCAATAGAAAGTTGCAGTTTTGTACGCCGCGGGCAATAGCGCCTCCACCCGCAAATGGTTCCGGACTAGCTGCCACCACGTGTGTTAAATTAAAAAATGTCACTACAAAAATATGAAATGGTATTTCATTTCTTTTTCTCCATTTTTATACTAGTTGGACGATTGGATTAAAAAGGTTTTCTCATGTACTACTCATTTATAAAAAAATAATCAATTCATTATATTTTATTTGAAATAAAATAACGTCGTAATAATACTACAAAACCTATTTACTTATGTATTAGGCTTTTAACCTAAATGGTAGTGAGTAGTAATGTTATATAGGACACTGATATCTGGCAGTTAAGTACTTAGGTATATGATTCCCCCAGAATTAGTGTCACAATCGCTTTTTGGGAATCTCGCAAAAAAAAAAAAATGTACGAATACCATAATACATGCATAACACTTAATGCATAATTAGCGAGCTAGTCGTTTAATACTAATATTTACTTATTTTCCTTATTCCAATTCCGAAAAGCTTAAAAAATAATTCACTTATCGTTTCGTCTCAAAGAGTGAGAACACAAAAGATATGGCGCACTTTACCTGTTAATAATGCCGCTTCAACTAGATACTTCTGCCGAAATGTTCTAACTACAGCCGAAAGCTAGGCCAATTACGTGTTTGTATGTAGACCGAAAAAGCGTTTTCAGATAACTGTCGGGAGCAAGCAACCGGCCACTTAACCAAACTAAAAGCCCTAACCTCAGTCAATTTTATTACGAGCTTATTTAAAACGAATTACACATACTTGTCAAAATATTTAAAAAAAGGAAAAAAGGCAAAGAAGAACGTAACTTTCATTTACAGGTCTTTATAAGCTTAACTTTTAATATGCACGGGCAAAACTTTTTAAATTCAGTTTTAAAACTAGTTTCATTTATTGTATTGAATGAAAATTTTATCGAAAAAAGGTGGTGCGGTTGGTGTTTTTAATCACTAGAATAAAAACTTTCGTGATTGCTAATCGTATGAAAGATATACTGTATTACGCAAGTTAGCATTTTGGAGATAGCCTCAACGGTGGCCCTCTATAGTAAGAGTGAAATATAAGGTGTCACACTTATTTTACACATAAGTGTTTTCTATAATCTACGTTCATTTGGAGGAGCAAAAAACATTCACAAATTAATTGCCACAAGTACAACATACAAGTGCGTGTTTCTTTCGGACCATTCAATTACTTATAAAATACCCAACCATACATTATACAGATACTCATTTCAACGTTGCGTTTTCCTAGCAAAATTTACGGCTTAGGCGCGTAGCAGTAGCCTCAGAACAACAATTTGTGGATTACACAAAGTGTTATCCTGTGTGGGAATCCAACCCAGAACACTCGACGAGGCAGCGTAGTGGCGAGGCGACCACTTAAACCACTCCACCATCCGTGCAGTCATCTGTGCAATAATATATGACTTGTCAAAATGAACAGATACAAGCCACAAACAACAAAATGAATGTAGGACTTATGATAGAACAGAGATTACATAGCACAGAAAGATTGATTGCAGTTGCAAGCAAAAGGACGACGCATCTTCTGAAATCAGAATACGATGATGAATTTACGTATTCGAGTTAGGTTTAAAGAAACTTTATTATCATAAGAACAATAAACAGTGCACTTACATGAGATGCACAGTATATGAGTATACTTAATTAGTATCATCTTGCGACAAAGCATGCAGAAACGTAATGTAATCAAATTAATTTACGTATTGAAGATAAAATTAAAAACCTTACAAAACAACAAGGCATAACAAATACATCGTAGTTATTAACATATATTAAATATCTATTATCTCACTACAGTTAAATACACCTATGTGTCGGTAGAACAAAAAGATAGAGTTACTCCCTCTATAGACCGTATTTATTTAATGGAAGGTAATTTAAGGAATTTAAACGTTCTAATGAACTGATTTTCAAAGAAATACTTATTTGAAATATTTCTCGAGTGACGCCCGATCTCGATACAAAAAGTGAAAGATATTTAACAATAATGATACTTAATATCATTAGTTGTCAGAATATTGTGTCAAAGTTAATAAGAAATTGTTAAGTATACGAGTATAAATATGCCCCTGTTGCCAGCTCGGCAGAGTACAAATAATTTTGCCGAATTTAGTAATAATACAATTGCTTTTTTGCATTATTCGTATTTCCGTGTCAGGTATATAACGTAAATTAATAATAATAAAAATATAAAGTAAATTTATAATTAAGTTTTCTTCCCTTTTTTCTAATAGAAGATATTAAAATCCATTAGCATTAATGTCACGATTGATTTGGGAAATTTGATCGATATATAGTAGTATGATTATCTTTTGAGCACAATCCGACTGATATGAACTATAAATTCTAAAATAAAATAGCTAAAATCTGTACTCATATCTTTTCACAATATTGAAACCACCTAATCCTTTCAAAAGGACGTTCGGGACCGATACACTAGTCTATTTTATTTTGCGGTATAGAAACTACTCTAAATTCCTGCTATCCTTTTGAATAGTTCTCACTAAATAGAACTAAACATAAAATCTATTTATATGATTGAGTTTTCTTAATCGTATATAGAGATTATATATATAAATATAGAGGAAGTACAGACATTCTTTAATCAATATGTGTTCTATGTAAAATTTAAAAATACTTGAAAATCGCTGGATTAACCTAGACGCGCCTTCTTAAAATGTATGTAATCTGGCGTACCTGTCATGGGACGAAATTTCTATTTTGATTGATCAAGTAATACTGGCCAGTAAAGTATAAAAACAAAAAATATGGTCGTCATTAGACCTCCCGCGCGATCTCTATATTATAAGAAAATCATGTATCTTTAATCTTAGTGTACTAGATCCTTTCCTTCCGTATTATATATTGGTATAAATTGTTTAAGTAGGAATGTACCAACAATAGGTGCAGCTGATAATAATATAACTGAAATATTTGATTTCAATTCCAAGACATAAAAATATAAAGCGACTGTCAACGAATTTCTTCATCACAGTAACGAAACCCGTACTATGTTTCAATATTTTCTTTAGATGAAAATGTATAGGCATGATAAAGGATCCTTATACGGTATTGATGCGACCGCTGCCGGCGAACAAAGGCCTTTGTCGTGAACGGAACAAGCCATTATTAAAAGCCTTTTCACACCTTATAACGTTTTATAAATTTGTTGTAATGTTGTGATAGGTGTTGTAATATGCTATATGTATTTACTGGGAATACTTGATGCCTTAACTTTCATTCCATAACACCTGAACTCTTTTATTTCACGCATGTGTGTGTTGCTAAAACTCGACTACTTAATACTATATTTCCTTCTTTTTGCATTAAATAAAGACAATTACTGCGTTAGGAATTACTCGACAACCGTTCAAACGACGGAAACAAAAATCATCCAGACTCAGGAGAACTATTTGTGGATCACGCAACAACGCACATGTTTTTGTACCGTGTAGGAGTCAAACAAACAACCACAGAATTAGCAGTTGGAACCACTAATTATAAGACCAACAGGTCAGTAATCTTAAATGCTTAAATCATTTATCGACTTCGTTTTTTAATTAACAATTAAAAGAGACCCAAAAAGCCTTCTCCTCTCCCGCCCCCCTCATTACCCTCAAGGCGGGTAGCGCATTTACAATTCTTGAGTTGCAGGAGTCCATGGGTAGTGGTTGTCACACACCATTAAAAAAAAGTAAGCCACACGCAATAAATTTAGTGATGCCAATCGCTCTAAAGACCTATACTCATATTAGATAGACGGTCTACCGATATTAGAGATTAGTTTCAATTAACTTACTCGAGATAATATTTTTGACGAAAAAATGATAAAATATATAATATTTTTAATTCCTGTACATCCACAGAAAATTAGTTGGTTCCGGTCACCATTACCGGGTCACATGCTTGATTGCCGATATGCTTTACAATTGAACTGACAATGTTGGCATAATTACCAATTAAGTAAAACATTTTATACTTTCGTTTCTCGCCGGATTTCTATTTAAATTATTATTTAAACAGCAAAATAGCTCTACTAAATAAATAATACTCATTTTTAATCCAAGACGCAACCGCTACTGCCAATGCCGAGATAAAATGCAGAATTATGAAGGATTAGCCAGTCAAGCAATTCTGTGTTGGTTACCCTTTTTAATTGAGGGTGGGGGCCTTGACTCCGGAGAAAGGTACTTAGTTTTTACATAATTTATGTTACTTATGTTCGTTGATGGATTAGAATTTAGATTCGAATTTAGAATTTCTTTTTTGAAGTTTTCTTAATATGAAAGTTTATATTCAGAATTTTCATCAACGCTCTACAAATGAGGTGTTATAGCCTAGGTATATTGTAGGTCTTATGTTTGTAACACTAATTATTATTAAACAACTTACTGTTGTTTAATAATATACTTACTACTTAATAGTACTGTTACTTGATACCTTAATAATACTGTTTTGTTGCAGTGTGCTTGATATTCAATTTATGTGGAATATTTGCTTCAAATTGAAAGTGAACAACCATTTCAATAAAAAAATCAATTCTCAAAAATCTGACGAACTGAGAACCTTAAAACTTAAGTAATGTTTACTTATATATTTAGAATGTATTGTATGTAATGGTTGTATGTAGTGTAATGGTTTTATTGCAGACCGCGTTTATAAGGAGTAAGGAAAATTATTTTGAAATTAACAAATTGATCTTAAGCTTGAAACTGATATATGTATATATTATGTATACATCTTTTGTAAGTGGTCATCCGTTAATCACGTAAAGCTAAAGGGGGCTCTCCCCCATTAGCTTTATAACTATGATAGTTATCAGAAAAATATAAAAGAAAATCGGGTGAGTGGACATTTAAACAAAGAGTTTGCAAGTGGAGTGGCAAGTAGAAAAATTAATTTCACATTATCGATTTGACAACCCGATAATTTTTAAATAGACGTCGAAGGCTGTTTAAGCATCTCTTGTAAGTTAAAATATCAAATTAAATGATGTTAAACAATTAGCCTAGCCCCTATTACGTTAGTGGGACTATGTTCTAAATTGCAAAATTGATGCACCTCTGCCCTTAGGGGGCATAGGCGCGAGCGTATGTGTGTATGTAGATATGTATGTAAACAGTTCTTGTGCATGTAATTTAAAACGTCACTACTTGTCTTACTCAAACTTTGTAAAATGACTCTCTCCATCTCTGTCACGTTAGCGTCTCTATCTCTCTCGTTCACAATAATGAGTCTCCCCATCTCAATCTAACATGGTTTTAAATCCTTGAAGAATTTTAATAAACTAAACTTTAAGTAACTAAAAAAATTGAACTTGAAATATGTTGAAAATAAAAAATTGTCCACAATATAAGAAATAATCTAGAAAGTTACTTGCCAAACACCCATTGGATTTTTTTTTCAGTACAGTCAGTTAAAGCTGGTCGAAGTATTCATTTTGATAATTTGTTTATTTTTTTTTTTTTTTTTTTTTTTTTTATATTAGCCTACCATAGTGACTCCACTTTGCCTGATGGAAAGCAATAGGTGGAGTCAAAGAGTGGTGGTCACCATCCTCATTGCATGTCTAGTCAGTGCAGCATGGTGACCCACACTATGGCGGCCTGGTGAGATGCTTTTTCACGCCCCGCTTAAAAGACCCGGGATCATAGTGGGAAGGAAACACGTGCGCTGGTAGAGAATTCCAGGCTTTTACCGATCGGCACAAGAAAGAAGAGATAAACCGTTTAGTTCGGGTACGTATATTTTCGACGCACAAACGGTGACTCCTCAGGCCAGCACGTGTAGTCCTGTAGAGGAAGGGAGAAGGTGGGACCAATTGGAAGAGCTCATCAGAACACTCCCCGTGATGTAGGCGATAGAGGACTGCCATAGAGGCGACATCTCTTCGCAACTGCAGAGGCTCAAGAGACTGGGTGATCTCAGGACAGTCGATAATGCGGACTGCGCGCCGCTGCAACCGATCGAGAGCGTCGAGCAAATACTGCGCATAGCCGTCCCAGAGATGAGAGCAGTACTCCACGCAGGAGCGAACCTGGGTCTTGTACAAAAGACACAGTTGCTCGGACGAGAAGAACCGTCTCACCTTGTTTAAAACGCCGAGCTTACGCGAGGCCGCCTTAGTGACACTCTCGATGTAATCGCGCGGATTGAGATCCCGGCAAATATCCATACCCAGAATACTAAGCCTATCCTGCAGTGGCAGTTGGGTGCTCTGAAGAGTAGGAAGGGGAAGGAATGGAGACTTTTTGTTAGAGAACACACACGCTTGTGTTTTCTTGGCGCCGAACTCGACCAGATTCTCACAGCCCCATTGGGAAATGCGGCTCAAGACCCGGTCGAGCTCAGCGACAAGCTCCTGTCGTTTTTCCTCAACGTCTGCCAGCTTGGCAGTAGGATGCCCGAAATATCGCCCGTGCACTGTACTGTCGTCTGCATAACAATGTATATTGCCAAGGGCCAACATGTCATTGATATGCAGAAGAAACAGCGTGGGCGATAGGACGGAGCCCTGAGGTACACCAGCGCTTACCTCGTGGAAGTCTGAGGCCGCGCCGTCGCAGAGAACCCTAATGCGGCGCTTTTCGAGGAAGGCAGCAACCCAGTTGCAGAGTTTAGGTGGCAGACCAAATGCAGGAAGTTTGGAGAGAAGCGAGCGGTGCCACACCCTATCGAAGGCCTTGGCAATGTCGAGGCTGATGGCCAAGGACTCCCCATGCCTATCCATAGCCTCACCCCAAAGGTGTGTGACGTACGCTAGAAGATCACCCGTGGATCGGTTCGGCCGAAAACCATATTGCCGATCATTTAACAAGGAGTGATCCTCTAGGTGGCGGATTAGTTGGGTGTTGATGATCCGCTCGAACACCTTACAGAGTATGGAAGTGACGGCTATAGGTCGGTAATTGGCTGGATCGGAGCGGTCGCCTTTTTTGGGAATGGGTTGAACATTCGCTTCTCTCCAGGCCTCCGGAACAATTCCTGAGGAATAGGACAGGCGATACAAGCGCGTTAGTACGGGAGACAACTCAGGTGCACAGTTCTTAAGAACCACCGCCGGAATACCATCGGGTCCACTGGCTTTCCGGACATCGAGTGACCGAAGCTCCGCACGGACATCCCTCTGCCGGATGCGAATATCCCGCATTGCGGAGTCGCAGGACGCAATGGTGGGCGTGTGCGCGCAACGGTCATCGATTCGGGAGTTAGCCGCAAAGAGGTCAGCTAGTAGATTCGCTTTCTCTTGCGGCTCGTGGGCCAGTGATCCGTCAGGGTAGTTCAACGGCGGCAGCGAAGGTTGGCAATAGTTGGACTGCACGGCTTTGGCCAATCGCCAAAACTTACGGCTACCCGTAGGGTACGCGACGAGTTCTTGACCAAACCGTGCAATGCGCTGGGCATCTGCTCTGATGTAAGCCCTCTTGCATTCCCTAGTGGCTCTGTTTAGTGCTGCTTTTAGGCGATCAATGTCTGGGTCACAATGTGCGCGGGCCCTGATCCATGCGCGGTAGGCCGACTGCTTTTGAGCAACGGCCCGGATGCACTCGCGATTGAACCAGGGACGGTTCTTCGTGCTGGCGACTTCACTGTAGGGGATATAATACTCCATACCGACAGTGATTTCGTCAGTCACGGCAGACACACTTTGCGACAGATCCCTATCTTTAAAGCAGCGTTGAGCCCACGGGATGGATGCAAAATATTCCCGCATTCCATCCCAGTCTGCTGACGAGTAGTGCCATAACCGCCGCCTTGTTACCACAGGTCGTGGAGGCGTAACTAGAGGCGTTTATGCAGAAAAGGGGCGTTTTCATCCAAACTGAAGCAGTGGGCTTTAAATTTTAGGCTAGAGAATACAGAAGCATTATTCAGGATTACATAACAATCAAAAATTATGAGTTGAGAAATTCTGAGTGAAAGACTAACACGGTATAGATTTTCTCGATTTTTTAAATGTCTATATTTTTTTTTAAATACGTGACTTACATTTTTTTAATAGTTATGCAATAAATATTATGGCCTATCATCCGGTTTCGATTTGACGTCGACATCTCGTACACCCAAAATCAATAACAACCGCTATAAGAGGAGTTCAAAACTTTAATTGTACGATGAAACATTGAAATAGTTTTTCTTTGAATTTTGTTAAACATCTATTCCATCGCATATTCTAATACGGTTACAAACTGGTGTGTAAGAAAAACATTAAAAACTAAGTCTAGAGTGACGACAATTGAGGATTAGTACATAATCATGGGTAATTTCACTAAACCAACTCAGCCATTAAATGAGCTGATGTAAAATACCGTGTGGTTTTATTCAATTTTATTATTTATTATATATATTTAATACATTACAGGGTAAGGCTTTACTGCCCATTTAATGTAATAAGAGTACATGTAAAACATTAAATTATAGAACCCACCTGATACCTATCATTATGCGACCACCATATGAAAGGAATGACAATTCACTTCTTGTAATCCGCTTTGGAGAACGAATTTGCGGTGAACACATTAAGCACATTTGTTGCGCTGCTAATAGCATTATAATAATAAGCTCTTGCTAATTTGTTTACAGTGTTAATATAATCTAGCATGGTTATATAACTTGAACACTGGAGTGGGTTGATTTACAAAAACAAATAATGAAGCTGACTTTACAAAATCATCTTATGAAATCTATAGTAGCTTAACTCACTTCTATTGTCTCTTGAGCCTCCTATAAAATATGTATGCACTATACTACTAACCTACTTTTTAGTGGTGTGTTAGGGATGTAAGAAATCATCAACATTAGTATAAACGAGCTGACGGGTCATCAGATGGTAAGTGGCTTCCGCCCGCCATGAACACTTGTTACTCAACAGTCATAAGACCGCTGTCCGCCTCTTTTTTTTTTGAGACAGCCCATAAGTGCCAAAGTATGGCTCTCCCATGTTAAAAATAATATAGTAGTATTATTTTTACCATGGGGGACTACTACTAAGTTCAAAAAATTTGATGACGTAAATCGCTAATTAAGTAACCAATAAACCAACCACCAATAAATGACAATATTGT
Source organism: Tyria jacobaeae (assembly GCA_947561695.1). NCBI lineage: Eukaryota > Metazoa > Arthropoda > Insecta > Lepidoptera > Erebidae > Tyria > Tyria jacobaeae. The sequence continues at coordinate 8,285,967 of OX387221.1, forward strand.
ATTTTTTCACCAAATATAGTTACGTGACAAACAATTAGCGTTTAATTATTTTTATTGGCATAGAGCTACAAACGAGCAGATGTATCATCTGATGGTAAGAGACAACCACCGCCCATGGACAGTTTCAACTCAAGAGTCGTAAGTGAGCTGTCCGTTTATAGGGTGAAGAAGGTAGGGGAATTAGAAAAGAGGGAATTAGGCCGCCGTAGGGAATTCACTCACAAAATTTACTTATTTTCAAGTAACAATTGAAAATAAGAATGTTATGCTATCGTTTCATATTAGCCTCAAAGAAGCTTGTTGTGCTAAACAGATCGAGATAGTATTTCACCCCGGCCCACTGCCTGCAAGTTTATAAGACGCAGGTTCGGCCGCACATGGAATACTTTTCTCATCTCTTTGCAGGTGCACCCCAGTACCAGCTTCTCCCTCTTGACCGCATTCAACGGAAAGCGACTCGCATCATCGACTGCCAAAATATTTCTGATCAGCTTGTCACCTTGGCATTGCGTAGAGATGTAGCTTCACTCTGCATCCTCTATCGCTTGTTTCATGGAAAGTGTTCAGAGGAATTGTTCGGACTTATACCGGCTGCAGGTTTCCGTGGGTTTTTCCATGGGCGGCGGTAGTCACTTACCATCAAGTGACCCGTCTGCTCGTTTGGCCAATATCGCATAAAAAAAATCATCTATAAAATATCGTTACAATAAAATGAAGTTCTCGTTACCATATGATAAGCAGAGTTTTATAATCTTTTCGTTCATACTCGAACTAAATATGTATATCAGCGATCTAAATTTGAGAGACATTCGAGATGCAGGCTCCCTTATAGGTATATGGTAAGGCGACCTTAACTGTTATTTTATTTACAACTTTTTTATCCAATCAATGTGTAAAATGCATTCAGATCATAACTATTGTATTATTGAAACATTTGTTATGGTAATGCTCGTTACTTGGTAATCCGCGCAAAAAAAGAAAACCAAACCTTGAATCAAATTTTTCAAAAGCACTCAATTAAAATAAAAATATACATCAGAAACGAAGGACAGAAAAGAGAAACACAAAAGGTGAAATACAACCACGTTGAAAAATATTATCGCGTCATCTCCCTACTACTAATTCAGGGACGTACTTGTAGCCAAAGTTATTAAAAAGGAGGCCGCGCTTTGGCTTGAGTCGGCAACTTGAGACCCTTTGATGCTGTTGAGTACATAAGTGAGTGCTTAAGAGTGAGTGCTATAGATCACTTATCGCTACGCTGTTCTTCAAAGGCGTTACAATACCAAGAGCTTGACGCATTTTCGACTTTAATTCTTTCGCAAGGAGCACAAATCAAAGACTTCATGATATACTTTTTGCAGAATATATTGAAAAGATTCAACATTTTATGCACAGACAGACCTTGTCTTTATTTAACTGAACTAGAAATAAAGGTCATTTCCTTACACATAGATACATACATACATACGCTCACGCCTGTATCCCCTAAGGCGTAAGAAGGTGTGTATTAAACATCCACATGATATGACTTGTGTGTCCACTGACTTATAGATAACAGTCAAATTCCTTGGCTGCCTTTTGCGACACCACAGGGAAATGAAGGTGTGGTCCTATTTTACTACGTACTATTCCCTTAATTTGTACTTAACTCGTGTTTTTATCAAACATGTATGGTATTTTTTAATTTAGTAGAACCATGCTGAGGCACGAATGGGCAGGCTTGACCGGCGCGATACCACGGCCTCACAAAAAACAGGTTGTGAAGCAACTCTTTCGTTGCATTAACTCACCCTCTCCTCTTTCCCCTCCCCGCATCCAGACATCCCGCATTGCCATCAAAGGCGGGCAGCGCACTTCTCACTCTTGAGTTGCAGGTGTCAATAGACGGCACTTTTCAATTACCATACAAAAAAATGTATCTCAAACACTATGATTAGTTTATTTAGCTATCTAGGTCTTTCGGTCTGATCTTTTAGTCTTATACGCTGGACGAAGGTAAAAATAGACTTTATATTTATAAGAAAATTCCAAAAAAACCTTTTATTTTGTTAAATATGTAATACTTTATTTAAACATTGTTTTTTCGCTAGCAAATACAGAGAGCAATGCTTTTAGTTTTTATTTTTAAACTGTACTTTCTTTGTCTCTAAAGAATTAAAATAATTACACTTAAAAAAGTACTGTCAGCTTTTAAACACGTTAGCTTTCTCATAAAATATATTTTATTAAATTTTGTTCGGTGTCACTAATCTGAGCACGAGAGGTGGTAAATAAATTATGTTTAGATATTGTCAGTACCAATACCAGTTAAAGGCTTTGTCATTAATGGACTATGTTCAACTTAAAATGTATGGGAAATTTAGATGTCACTGATTGAGGGTCGTTAAAAGGAATTTCAAACGATTATGGGCGGGTACATGGCTCAGCGTAAACCAATATGCCCCTGCGAGCATTGCAAAGTACATAAACTGCCTACAAAGGCGATTGCCTACGCCTGTCAGACGATCCAACGTAGAAAAGCGCTATTGTGTTTGGCACTCCTTTTGTGTACTTTCTCTTGTTTATCTCGATGTCGGGTTTATCTTTTAAGTGTGAATAATTTGTACATTACGGTTTATTTTTTTGCAATTATTTTCGTAATTCAATTTTTATATACATATGTAGTTAAGTTCTTAAATTACTGCTTGAATTTTTACTTGAAAGGTAGACATACCCGGGTCTATCAAAGATCTTTTTAACCTAATTTAATAATATCACCAAGCACCATAGAGACGTGCACTTCTAGTAATCTAGAGGAAGTTTTAACATTCATAAGTGACTATTTAGACTACGAACCAATTATTTCCATTAGTTTCTTATTAAACTCACCTGATACCTCATACCCACCACCTAAATAATACTATAAATAACACTACAATCATTATTATAGACCTATGTTTTAAAAGCAAATATTGCCGTATAAATAGTTTAATAAATGAAAGTTATATCATCTGTTATTACTTTGTTCGAATATATACCTTGATATATGTGTATGATACAATCGGTTGAAGCGGGTTGTATGAGAGTCCTGACCGCATGATGAGAGAGCCAATACGTAAGTTATATGATAGCCAGCCTACACTTGAACTATCTAGATACATTTATTGGTCAAAGGATTATTCAAACTGAAGAGAAGCCATATACATAAGATATATATGTATGTATATCTGAACAGCTTCGTAGCTTAGCGTAGCTAGCTTATTTTCTGCAAAGCCTACGCGTGACTTGTCCTAAAACGACCGACAGACAATAATAAGCTATTCGATTGAAACTATTAATAATCGATATCTATTTTATATTTACGCCCAATGATAAAAGCAGTGACTTCCCACTTACCATGAGGTAAACCATCTGCTCGTTTGTTTCACAGTGTCCATGGCCTAGGGCAGCGACTTCTCACTTACCATGTGGAGAACTGTCTGCTCGTTTTCCCTACAGTGTTAATTTCCAAGGGCAGCGACTTCTCACTTACCATGTGGTAAACTGTCTGCTCGTCTGCCTTACAGTAGCCATATCCAAGGGCAGTGACTTCTCACTTACCATGTGGTGAACTGTCTGCTCGTTTTCCCTACAGTGTGCATTTTCAAGGGCAACGACTTCTCACTTACCCTGCGGTGAGCTGTCTGTTCGTTTGCCCCACAGTATCAATGTCCAATGGCAGTGACTTTTCACTTACCATGAAGTAAACCCATATACTAAAAACAAACAATAGATTTAAATTACAAAAAACGAACATTTAATCAATATTTCACTTACAAAAAAAGTAGTATTCAAAATTTTAAATAGTTTTCACGACAGGGGCCATGTCCAAGGGGAGCGACTTCTTTCGTACCATCAGGTGAATTGTATGCTCCTTTGCCCTTATACTTAAAAAAGAAAACACCAGATTTAAATACAAAGAAAAAAAAATGGATTCAAAATTTGAAACGATAGTGTCAATATCGAAGTGCAGCGACTTCTCACTTATTATCAGATGAACCGTCTGCTTGTTTGCCCCTATACTAAAAGATAACAAAAAATATTACGAAAAAAAACGATGATATCTTCTTACTAAAAAGAGTAGGATTCAAAATTTGAAATTATTTTTTAAAGTACCAGGCATTTCGCAAGCACTTATTTTGTACAAGTGCTCAGAAAACGTTTTACATTGTGTTTCGTTACTGAATGATTGATGAGTAGTATTTGTAAATTTATATGTATTCGTTGAAACATTTAAAGAAAACATTTTAGCTCTTACTTAATTTTTAATCCGCGAGTGTCATGCCTCACACTCCACCGTTAGAGTTAGACGTCTGCGCTTAACGCCCGCATTGCAATAAAAATATTTTTATAGTTCGAGTGATGCCCCATTTATGCCACCAACGTATCGACCAAAATGTACTAATAGTGGTCAAGGGTGGGTCAGTCAGTTGTAAGATACAGATATACAAATGTAATATATTCATGATTAGGTCTCGATTTACATCTCTAATTCGTGTGTCGGGTCTGTCTCTGGTTTATTTACTAATATATTTCTAAAACTTAATTTTAACCTTGATTTCAGTTTTGGTTTTTTTTTTCGTTCAGTCACGTTACAAAATCATCAAATCGGTTGCTGATTGTGTAGTTTGCAACTTACATCGAAAGTCGCATAATTTAATTGACCGATTGGATGTCAGTCCTCCAATCCTTGCTCTAGTGGTTAGTGACCCTGATTACTGAACCAGAGGTCGTGGGTTAAAATATATAAAACTGGAACATACCCTGTACCAAGTATATAGTGCTATTTACATGCTCGATCCTATCCTACCTATACCTACCTATCTAGCTAAGCTTTAGGCTTATTAATCAATAAAAAAAAGATTAGTAAGGTGGGCAGAAGGAGATAAGAGGCTTTGGCTTTATTTTAGTACTACAGTAATTAAGATACAACATCGATACTTCACTCGAATAAACCATTATTGTTCTGAAACGTCGTATAATTACCGTAGGAGTATTACGTGGGTTTAGCGAGATAAAATATAATCGTTCGTTGTTTCATAATATTGCTGTTCTTTTTGACGTATTTGGCGAAGCTGAGTTGTGGTAAAGAAACTAGTGAGAAAGAAAGAGTATTATAATATTTGTATGTATTTTTAGTTATACTATTAGATAGATCTATTTGCTGTAATTAATATATACTGTAGCATAGTCTAATTATGGAAGAAGAAAAGTTAAAATATAAAAAGTAGATAGTAAAGTCTTTTTACCGAATATATCTATATATATTTGTAGCTATGTACGTATGATATTTCTTTATTATGTCCTAGAGCCTAGAAGGTTAGATATATAGAAAAGTCTTTCACCAAGAAATTAAACAGACATAATGTTAAAAACAATTGATACAAGGCGGCATGTATGTACAATGTCTTATCGCTTAGAGCGATGTCTTCCAGATAACCTTTGTATGGAAACAACGGAAAGAAAAAACCGATAGATGGTGGCGTACTATAGATGTTAAGGGATTGAGCGATAATAAACAAATATGGAGATACATAGAGTATTTAAATACACATACATACATAAACATACCAATATGTATAAATACACACGAAAATATATACAAATATACATATATTCATATACACACATGTAGATACATGCATATATACATACGCACATACATACATACATATATAGTTATAACAAGGTACCAATACGTCACAGTAGTGGAGCGGACTTACAGTGGTAGGTAGTACTTTTTCATTAGTGATTTAAAGGTGCATAGACTTTGAATTTGTCTAATTTCCACTGGAAGTGCATTCCACAAACGTATTTCAGTAACCGTAAAAGATTTCTCTAGGAACGAAGTAGTATGAGCAGGTTCTTTCCACTTAAATGTCTACCAAGACCATGTTGGCAGATGTCGATTCTTTCATCAAAATTTTTAACTACTATATGGCAAAATGGCGGGTCTATTTCGTTAATCGTGTCACGGATTTTGAGTTTTAAGGCTCGATCGATCGATTCGATTGGCTCTTTATAGACTCTATTATTAACATAGCCCCACAAAAAATAATCCAGTGGTGTTAAATCACACGATCTGCCTGGCCAGTTAACAACTGAATTTCGTGAAGTTACGCGATCGGGAAATTTGGTTTGCAATAAATAGTGTGATATGTGGCACCGTCCTGTTAAAACCAGATGTCAGCGATATCCACTACATCATCATGTCCATGATGTCACATCGACATGATGATGATGTTGATCGTTTTATTGCCTGTGCGACAAGCCATATGTCACACAGCCAACGAAATGCCATAAAAAATGGTTTTTAATTACGAAATTTATTTAAAATTATCGCTGAGTTATTCAGATCGTTTGTACAATACTACAATTAAGGTACAGCTGGCTACATCATTAATTGAATTGATGGTTTGATTTATCACAACAGATTACCATACGAAATCACAAGCATTTTTCGGATGGCTTTGGTTTTGTAAACTTTGTAATAAAAAAGATTGCAATTGAATCAATACATACATATGTTAAAGACATATGTAATATACTCTTTAATTTAATTTTAATTTTAATTAAACTTAACAATTTAACATATATTAAAGACATATGTAATATACTCAAGAGGGGTAAACAGAGGCGTATTAATCACCCATATTTAGCGATTTATAACCTCGTCCCTCTTCCGTCAAAGAGGGCAACCTTATTGCGGTGAGGCCTCGTCCCTTTAAGAATGAAATAAGAAAATTGAGAGTTTATTGGCAGGGAAAGGAAAAGAAGAAGGCAGGAATAGGATATTGCTTACACTGATGCACGGGGGAGTGTCCGCAATGGCTCAAGCGCAATGTTAAGTAACGGTTACATATCATGTAACTCGTACTGGCTGGTACCGGTCCAGCCCTCTCTAACCGATCTATTTGTTTTAAAAAAAGTTTACTTATTATCTATAAATTAAAAACAAATCAACAAATTAGATTCATTTTTTAAGTTGCACTAGTTTCATGAGAATTGTGAAATAGTGGTGAAGTAAAAGCACTTGTGTTTCTACGAATATTACCAATTTCAAGAAATATCTAAATTATTCATGTATTATGAAGAAACTGTTATATTGCGAGCATGGTATTCGTCTGAAATGAAATACAATTTCTATAAAGCTGTAGTTGTCTCTTTTAGATTTGCAGAATATATTCTGAAAAGATTTATTTCTACCTATGTATTATAGATGTGTTAAACAACAATTTGAAGTAATATTTTATTGAACTTCTGGTGTATATTGCCTGTAGTAGTTAAAGAGTAATTAGTAACGACATGCCAGGAAGTGTTCTAGGCTGAAAACGCAGAAAAGAGAATACGTTAATAATTCTACTTTTAATAGACTTCAATCATCAACTCATCGGCTTTAATAAAGACTAATCGTCGGTAAAAAAAACAGTTATTGTTTTTATTCATAAAACCAAAGCCTGTCTGTTACTGTACAAGTGAAACCAAATAAAATGTTAAGAGGGCAAGAAATTAGAACTATTTTATTTTTATATGTATATAAAAAAATATTAAATATGCATATACTAACACCGATTTAGTTAGGTCAGTTTTAAAAACCAACAAATTATAATATAATTAAATAAAATGAAAATAAACAAATATTTTATTATATTTTTTTATTTTTAACTTTTGATTTCTCACACTGCCGCATTAAAATATTTCCTATTATCTACCATTCTCCTCTAAGAACTAATTAATTGGGTTTTCAGAAACCGCCACGTTTATAAAAGATGCATATATCACGTATGTACTCATAGCAAGCCACGTCACAAGTCGATTAGCAATCATGTCACATTAATAAATTATATTACAGAACTGTGTACATCGTGGGACTGAGTAAGTACAGGGTTTGGCCCTTAGCGAATAATTATTGGCTCATTAATCGTAGCCCTGTGAGGTTAAGAGGCTTTACGATCTGTTATTTATGTTAATACAGGGTGTTACTTATAATTTGATGACAGACTGTAACATACACATGTTTATTGTGTATGTGGAATGGTTTTCATCTTATCTTCTTGGATGTCAATAGACAGTCCGCATTGATTCATCATCAGGTCAGTGCGATGTTGATACTTGCGTTCTTCAAAGAGGCTCGAGGCTCCTTTCTTATTTTCAATATTGATCAATCTCATTACTCCCGATCTTCAGTGCTCTTATCTTTTGTACACAAAAATCCTTTAAAAGTTAATTCTTTATTTTCTGTTCAGTCTATTCTATGCACTTTCATTTTGAGATTGGGTTATCCATCAGCCGAGACGTATTCAAAGCTAATCTTTCGAAATTTAGCAGTTAACAGAAATATATTTATAACCTCAGCTCTAAGATATTTTGTGTAGGTATATATATGTACATATACATATGTGTATACATACATATATGTGTATATATGCATATTTATAATTTATGGGTTATAATCAATTATGTAATAATAATCTTGACAAACTAAGCAGAGATTGTACTATGGTAACCAGACACCTGATAAACATACTTATATACTTCTAAATACATACATATTATATATAAATAACACCTAGAAACAAAAAAAAAATTATCATGCTCATCACACAAATATTTGTCCTGGGTGGGAATCAACCCCACGACCTGTGGCTTATCAGTCAGGGTCACTAACCACTACACCAACAGGCCAGTCAAATATATGACTTTCAGTTAGCAGTTTAACGTGGGAGAGCCATGCTTTGGCACGTATGGGCCTCGACCGGAGTATTACCACGGCCTCACAGAAAACCGACTGTTAAGCAATGCTTGCATTGTGTGATCGAATTAAGGAGGTTACCGGTGGCCCAAGCCAATTCACTTTCCCCTTTTCCCTCATCCCTTTCCCCTTTCCTTGAAATTTGTGCCTAAGCATTCTACTACTGTTTAATATGTATTAAGTCAGTAACATGAATACAAAACTCGTGTAATTGTAACTATTAGTTTAATTTAAAAATAATAGAATTGGTGACCTTAAGTGTTTGGTCTCTTCTTACTTCAAGCGTGCTTTGCTTTGTTTAAAGGCCCATGATCCATTATCCACCGAGTTATTTTTCCGTTCTTTTGTTCGTAAGCGTTTAAGCAGCTTGTGGAAGAGTTTCCGGTCTATGCGAGTAAGAGCATTTACTTAACTGCATCCGCTCACTTCCGTCACTGTTAATTAAATTTAAATAATGTTTGTCTAAATCAACTTTTCTTTAAATTTTCAAAAACAAAAAACAGATTGTAAAATTTTGAAAAGAGTGCAATTTCACAAAGCGCAAAGTTCATCGGTCCTAAGAGTAGTCGGCGGATTTAGCAGTGCCCTCGGGCATCTTATAATATTCTCTAATAAATTTGTATAACTCGACTGCAATACCGCCGAAACCCTTTAAGCAGTTTCGTAAACATATCTTAACACTCTTTGTTTTAAGTGCCCACTGTCATCTACAGTAATTTTTTTAAAGAGAGCAGCTTCTTTCTTGATTTTCTTATTTCATGTTAACGTTACTTATCTAAATACATATTTGAACTATGTTCTTGCGTTCCTTGATTTCACTTAATAATGCTGTATATAGTTCATTTCATTTTATATTTTATGTTGCCTAGTTAAGACAATATATAATATTTTATTTAATGAATTATAAATAACAAATAAAGAACACTTTTACTCATTATTTGTAAATCATCGTATTACGTCTTAGTCAACCTTTTCTTACTGTCTAAAGAGAATATTGACCTTTTTATGTAAAATTCTGTAAATTCCTCTGGTCAGGAGTGTTTTAAATTGTTTAAATAAGATGGAAATTATAAAAACTGAATTTATAAAAGAAATAAATACAGCTTTAAAAGTAAAAAACTGTTGGTCCTGCTTGTTAAAGTGATCGGTGAAATTATTGGTTAGTTAGAATTTGCGTTCGTTTTATAAATAACAGACTTGGAAACCGTACTTTACAATTTTCTTCGTTATGTTTTGTTTTATACAACATAGTATTTACAGAGACTTCACTACAATCAAAATTAAGTATTCATAGTAAAGAAAAAGCGTAATGCATAATAATAATTGCAGAAAGATAAATGATTTATTGAACTGTTGTAAACAGTTTAAAGTGATAATTTGTCGTTAACCTTTAATGTATTTCAGCAAATTATGCGAAATATTGATTGTAAATTATTATTCACAGAACACCATTCAAATTAGAATTATTATTAAAAACTTGAAAAATCATTAAATAATAAACTTGATTTATGAGCAGAGAGGCCGGGCTTAAGACATGATTGGTATCCTATATTCATTATGGCAGCTTCTATAAATTTAAATAAGCAAATACCTCAAATGTCAACACACAAACAGATGGCCAATAGGCCATCAGTCCTTTCTATGAGCTGTACCTGTGTTTTGGTATCACAATAGTCTTCATATGAATGGCTTTCTGGACGCTTAAGTAAAAACTGCCATTTATAAAACATAACAAACGATAGATAAGCCATCCCAAAACAATAAACCTAAAATTGAACCGAGATATTATAGATGTATACGTTTTGTAATAAGGTTGTATAAATCTAGTTGTCTATTAGTGTGTATTTTAGTTCTCATTCATACATTTAACTGCATATCTGATTATGGTCATATGTAATACATGACAATACGTTACTCCAGGGGTGCTCAAACGGTCGATCGCGATTGACCAGTCGATCGCGAGTGCTTTTTGAGTAGATCTTGAGAAGAAAAATTTTTTTAATAAGTAGGTAACTAAACTACAAAAATTTATTAAGTAGTAACACTGCTTGCGGCAAAAGGCGGCTTTATAGAAGGAACGCGCGGTACTTGTCAAAGAAAAGCCGCGTTGTTTCTAGACTAGACTGTACTAGACCATTTCGGGCGGCGCGTTTGACGGGAACATTCGAGACTTTCGTTCACGCCGATATAAATGTTGCGCCTGCAGGAATTGGAGTCATTCTGAATTGTAACTTGAAGGCGATACTACGTCGATACAAAGTTTATTATTAAATAGTGCGAAATGAGTGCAGTGAAGAAATCTAAAACGTATTATTTTAATAACGATTGGGAGGAAGAATTTTTCTTTTGTATGGTGAAGGATAAGTGCATTTGTGTTATTTGTCGTGCGTCAGTTGCAATACCTAAGCGTGGTAACTTAGAGAGGCATCATAAAACGGTTCATAAAAACTATGAAAAGGATTTTCCGCCACAGAGTGAATTAAGAAAACGAAAAGTAAGTAATTTGATATCTTGTTTGAAAAAAGAACAAACCATGTTCACAAGACCAGCCAAACAATCAAAAGCTGCTACGATCGCGTCATTTAAAATATCTCATATATTGGCGAAACACAAGAAACCATTCGAAGATGGATCGGTTGTGAAGGAAGCATTTATTGAAGCGGGTGAGACTTTATTTGGAGATTTTAAAAATAAAACAGAAATCCAGTCTGCTATTAGAGAACTTCAGTTATCTCGTCCGACTGTCACAAGGCGTATTGAAGTCATGAGTCAGGACATCGCAGATAAACTAAAACATGATATCATGGAATGTACATACTTTTCTTTACAGTTCGACGAATCCACCGATATGACAGACACTGCCCAGCTGTGTATTTTTATTCGGATGGTATTCAATGACATGTTGGCTAAGGAAGAATTTTTGACAATCATTCCTCTGAAGGGGAAGACCCGTGGCGAAGATATATATGACGTTTTCATCAATTTTGTAAAAAACTACAAGCTACCAATATATAAATTAGTGTGCATTACAACCGATGGAGCACTAGCAATGACTGGAAACAAGAACGGTTTTGTGGCATTGTGTCGAGCTAATGAAGAATTCCCTTCATTTTTTTCATTCTATTGCATTATACATCAACAAGTTTTGTGTTCAAAAGTTTTAAACACGGAGGAAATTATGGGCATTGCAACAAAAATTGTGAATTCCATCCGTGCACGTAGCTTGCAACGGCGGCTCTTTAAGTTGCAGTTGGAAGATAGGGAGTCAGCTGAACACACTGATTTAGTTCTTCACACGGACGTCAGGTGGTTGAGTCGCGGAAAATTCCTAGAAAGGTTTCAAGAATTATTGCCCGAAATAACAGCTTTTCTAGACGAAAGAGGTGATGACACTGAGATGTTGAAAAACGAAAAATGGCTGACTGATTTGGCATTTTTGACTGACATCACAATGCACTTAAACACCATTAACTTGGAGCTTCAAGGTAAAGGAAAAACTATTATTGAGATGATTAGCGCAGTAAAAGCATTCAAAAGTAAATTGCAACTTATGATAGATCAACTGAAAAGAAAGGATCTGAAACATTTTCCGTCTTTGAAAGCAAAGATTCCTCAGTTAAATTATGATACGTATGAGGCTGAATTATCAAATATTTTGGCACAATTCGAAATGCGTTTTTATGATTGCAGTAAATTGGCAAATATAGCATCATTTATGAGTTATCTTTTTCATGTAAAAACATTGAGGAATTAACCACTGAAGTAGCAAGTCAGTTTAATATGAACTCATGTTCTGTTGAAAATGAGTTGGTGCAGATTATATCAGATATACATCTCAAAGCTACAGCATCTGATACAAATTTCTGGTGTTTTATATCTGAAGATAAATATCCGAATCTAAGGCAAATCGCCCTTCAACTGACGGCAATGTTTGGGTCAACTTACTTGTGCGAGTCTGCATTTTCTGAAATGAAGATAATTAAGTCAAAATATCGCAATCGACTAACTGACTATCATATGTCATCATGCTTGCGATTGGCACTCAGTGGTTACGCACCATCTTATGAAAAGTATGCTGAGGACATGCAGTGCCACGCTTCAAGATCCAAAGTCACTCCTTAGTTGAGTTTAACATCATATGTAACTCTTTTGTTTTGTAACACAATAAACTCGCAATTTTGAATAACTAGGAGTTTTTTCATTGATATTGTAGAGAAGAACTTAAGTAAACCTAACCCAAACCTTGACTAAGATAATGTAAATTGTGCGGAAAGCTAATATCTATATATGCTACGGTACACCCTACCTAGGTAGGTAGGGTGTATCGTGTATGTACGACAACCCTGCATCACACATACTTGCAGCCTCTCAAGTCGATCGTAAGTAGTCTAAAAATATTGAGGTAGATCGCCAGCAGTTCAAGTTTGAGCACCCCTGCCTTACTCCACCTTGCCAATTTTCAGCTTAATGGTAATGTTATGGGAATTATTCTTCATCTATTTATAGATATGATTATGACTGAGCGAGTCAACTGCTTTCTAATTTATTAATGGTTACTTGGCCTCATTTGGATAAAAAAAACATGACTATTTCTCTGTTTATCAGCCTGTTGCTCTTTCACGAATATTTTGAGGATGGGTAATAAGTGCTCCCAAACATTATGAAATCGTTAAGCCTTTAAGAAGGATATTTTTGCTTATACATATTTTTAATTACTAGTATTTTAACAATTTTCGAAAACATACCAGTAGCTTTACTCGTTACTTTGCTGCTTATTGAGGGTGTCTTATAGTTTTACAATATTCTAGTTAAAAATTATAAAACGACTAAAAACATTTATCACAACCGCATGATAAGCATGTTTATGGAACAAAATTACAATATTCTTACAAGCCTATCCAATTTTGTCATAAAGATATATATACATAATTAAGAAGGTTAGCAACGCAGCTTTTTCACATCGTCCTCACTGAGATGTAGATGGCTCTTAAAACGCAGTAGAATTACAAACTTTATAAAAGCCAAGTTCATAAAGAGACTTTATTAGACAATTTCCAGGTGTGGACCAGCTGACGTCTCAAATATTAATTTCTGATGGATTTCCCTCAAATCCCCGGTCTGATCCCGAATTTTAATGGCCGTTTGTCGCACCCCAGTGGTTTTCATCGGTTGTAACATTCGTATTCAGTTCATAATTGATGCTTGGGATTAGTGAGGATGTGATTCCAACTGTACGAATAACTCGTTTAAACTAACCGATCTCATTACTCATTCACACAACTCGACGGTTACTTTGTTCAACTAAAACGATTCTGTCCCTCGATGATAAGCTGCGAAGAACTATGTCGAGTTTAGGATGAATCGTCATAATTTCGACAAGACTTACGATCGTAGTTTGTCATTGTCAGTCGTTGCTTACACGCATAATATATGGTGTGATTTTTAGAAACGGGAACATTGGCCACGGTCAAATAGTTTCACAGCGTTGCAATTTATTGCCGACGTAAAAAATATATGCAACGGTCATTGAGGTAACTAGTTCATTTTAGAACGTCTATAAAACTAACTCTAACGTGTAATGACTGTTAGCTGAATTTTGTCACTAGGCAAACTCTAATTTATCAAATAAACATTAATTCTCTAAACCAGCCCATGTATACTGTAGCTGTTATTTTATTTTTCTTTCATGCTTTGCACTTAAAACACGTTACGCTGCTTTCATGTTTCTGTTTTTGTTTGTGTAAAAGAGTAGCAACAGACTAACGAGGAAATAAACTTCAAGAAGTTGTAAACATTCTCAGAATAGCACTCTGATAGTCTCATATATAATACTTTGAACCCACTCCAGAAAGGAGTAGGTTCTATGGTCAACTATGTATTTTTTTATGTAAGTTAATTGATTATTCTGCCATTGTAGACCGATTTTAATTTTTTTTTCTTCTTCTTTGTAGGTACCCACTGTAACCAAATCATTACTTATTTGATCATTGGATTTAAAATACGAATAAGTCACGCTTTTCCGGTTAAAGGTGCTCTATCTTTATTAGCTAGCTTAATTAGCTATCGACTTTTTAAAACTATGTTATTTTTTGTTTTTTGAGTGTACGTGTAATGTTATTTTGTCATGCCCTAGAGTCTAGCTAGCTTGATGGATTTCTAAGTATGAGGTGTCATTTGAATAGTCTTAACTGTAAAAGCGTTTTGCGAAAATATAATAAAAAAGTAATTTCATAAAGTGTTTTACATTTACTCGTTACTTTTCTTTGAACTCAAGTGAAATGATTTCTTGACTTTTATATTAAATTAAGGAGCTGAACAAATACAATAACACTGTCTATGTGTTAACATAAACTCTTCGAGAAAGGTGCAAAATAAGGTCTGTATATCTTGCTAACGACTGGGGATGTTTATCTGTGAATCTGTTTCTGTGTATCTAAGGACTTTAGGCCCCAAATAAAAGGGTCGACACAAAGGTGTCCCACTAAGCAGATTGGGGGCTACGTGACAGGACAACCAATGTAAGGGTCGGCGCTAATCATCACCTTTGGACGAGAACTGTTTGATTTTCGCTTAACGTTCACTGGCTCGTGCTTGTATAATATTGTAGGGTTAACTAAGTTGCATTTATGTTGCAGGAGTTGAGGAGTAAACATGAAGTAACGAACATGACAGCTAAGCTAGAGATCTTGGGTTCGATTCCCACAAGGGATAAAACTTTGTGTGATCTACAAATATTTGTCTATATTGTTATGGGAGTAGTCTCTGAAAATACTTAGTGGTACTCATTTGTACAATAATTGACAAATTAGGCCACTTACTGTCATATATATGAATCTTCATATTTTAGTTAGATATCCAAACATAAATTTCTTTATTTAATTTTTAGGTAATCGTGTAATTAAGACATATTATTGAACAACTTCTAAAGCAAATTGTGAATAGGTTAGCTTATACAGGCAGCGGGGATATTATAAAGATATTTTCTCACACAATCTGACAACCAGACCCTTGTCATTTACTGCGGCCGCATATCTACATTCATCCACATGAATATCAAACGTAAATCATATTTTCTTGTTCTTTTACAAAAATAGGATAACGAAATTGTTGATGAGTTTGTAAGTTAATATTAGCTAATTACAAATTTAACCGTCATTGTGAAGCCGCCGGTGTTTACATTATTATCTATTGTGATAAATAATAACAGTAGAAGAGATTAAACAGGCCGTGTAGAGGTTGAAGTTTCTTTTAATATGGCTTCTGCCAATCCACATTAGTTACATACATATATCTTCAAATTCGAATCGTCCATGGAAATACCTCAATCTTATTGATATTTATATTTTGCTTATTTAGTCACTTCTAAGTAAACCAAAGCCAATTGTTAATGTAAAATTGTAAAATTTAATGATTGACAAAGATTTCTCAAATTATTGGATTAATTGTCAAGGGTGTTAGTAAAATTTTATTTGTAACCATATCATATCTGGGAACCATATATATTTGGGACATATATTAGTTGGAATTTACACAAGTTTTTTTTTTGCTGTATAAGGGGACAATCGAACAGACGGGTCATTTAATGGTAAGAGAAAACCGCCGTTTCATGGACACCTGCAACTCAAGAGTCGTAGGTGCGCTGCCCGCCTTAGAGGGTTATGACGGATGGGGGGATGTGAGGAGGGGAAAGAAGAATGGGGGGTTGAGGAGATGGGAAAGAGTTGGAGGGGGGTGAGGGGAGTGGAAAGGGGAAAGGGGAGTTGGGCCTCCGGAAACCTCCCTCATTTCGGGGAAAGGCAACGCATGCGTTACTTCATAACCGGTTTTCTGTGAGGCCATGGTATCGCACCAGTCGAGCCGGCCCATTCGTTTGTACTTAGGCAAGCATGGCTTTACCACTGCAATTCAAATAATCAAACCCGTTTTTTTATTACTAAAACGGTTGTGCAAATTCATCGGGGGAGTGGGAGTTTGATCATGACTATGACACACTCTTATCTACATACATAGTTATAATAATCAAATTGGTTACACATACTGTTTACAAATCAATAATAAAAGTATATTTTTAGGTTTTACACTGTTCTTTATTTATTAAAATAAATCTATTTATTAGTGTTTCAGAATATTATTAGTAATTGTTATTTTCTTGACAGAATATGCTTTAAACATAAGTAAATGTATGTACTTAAGCAATTATTTCTTGAGTAAAGATGCTCTAACTATAAATTCTAAATGATGCACATACTGCAGCATTGTACTACTGTATTTGTAGTAGGTCAACTCAGTAGTGAAGGCATAAATGTAAAACCGTTAAGTTTCGGTTACGCTGCTATAGAGAACAAGGGACTCCTTATAAAACCGTTTCATGAATATTTATACAGATTTAAGGATAGTGTAGTGTCGTTGTGTAAATAATTGCGGTCGAGTGGGGTCTTGAATTTAAATAGCTTTCGATTGCTCTTTGTTTCAGAAGATTGTCGAGTGTAGTGACAGCGGTTTCCACAAAGTATGTCAGCTTCTTGACGCCATGATAGAATCGCAAGATAAAGGTGAACAGTGTTATTTCCACTAAGTTTTTTTCTAAACTACAGGTGAATGATTTTTAAAATTTAATAGTTTGTTTGTTTGATTACTAAACTACCAAAGTTTATTCATATAAAAAAATAATACTTTTGTTCACAGAATCGATGTCATTTAATTCAAAATACATTATATTTACGTCCAGTTTTATATATTTTTTTAAAAGACTACCGCACTAGGAATGGTTCCTGTGTCGCTTTGATGAATGATTCCTGTGTCGTGTTGACAGAGGGACTTTACAAACAGAAATAATAGACACATAAAACACCTGAACTTGGACATTTTGTGGATCACACAAGTATATGATCCTTGTCGGAATCGAAACCATGACCTCTGGCTGACAGCAGTCAGGTTCACTAATTACTAGACCAGTAAGGCAGTCAGTTACTAGATGAAATGCAATAAAATTGGTAAAAAAATAGATTAAAAAGAAATAGACAGCAAACTCGATAGAACGTCAAACTTGGTTTATAAAATGACTTATCATATTGACAATGAATAGTGTTTATTCGACGATATTGTCGAGCAAGAGCTGCAATCAAATTCAAGGAAGTAAGCGCTTACCAGTACCTACCTATTTATATACAGTTGTTTCTCAAATTTTTCATCTAACGGAGCTGACCTATCCTGGTAGTATTGATAGGTAAAAAAGCGCACAAATGGACAAAAACTCCCACATTCGCATATATAATGTAAGTTTATTTGCTTTGTTTTAATACCATAATCACGTGATTATACAAGCTGTTCTTGCCTTTAAGTGATTGGATTGACATACATACATTCCCGATTGTATCCCCGAAGAGGTAGGCAGTGTTGTAATCAACGCCCGTATTTGCTGATTATAAATTAGTCCCATTTACGTAATATGGCAAGCCTACTGCCGCTCAGGCACTTCTGAAAATTAGATGAGAAAATTTGGAGTATATTTCCTACCTTCAAATGAAAGATAGAAAGGGATATTGCTTATACAGAGAGATTGGGAGGTATAAGCGATAGTTCAAGCAAGTCCGGGTCACATACCTAGAACTCGAACTGGCTGGTGCCGGGAGTTCGAGACCTCTAACTGATTATTGATATGTTATGGCTAAATACATATAGATTTTGCTTCACATAAAAATAATAATAATAATATATAATTTATTCTCTCACTAAAATATACAGTTTACAACAGTCACTTTATTTAGCATAGTACATAATTCCGATAAGTATATATTGTGGGAGACTGGTGCCTAAGATAGGCTCCAGGCCTGTGTGGACACTAGGTTCCCACCCCTTAATATTTACATTTCCTAGACTACGAGTATGCGCTAAAGTAGTAAGATCCTAAATCTTTATAGGAATACAATATATCGTCATGGTGACTTATCTAAAATCTAATATAAAATAATACTTCCATTAAAACTGTATATTATTGTAAATGCATGTATATGGATTAACAGAGCTACTGTTTAGGTTTGTTAATTGGTAGATTACGAATTTTGCTGTCAAAAAAATAATGCTGCAAATGTTTATAAGGAAGTAACCAAAATTCAGTTAGCAGCCATGTCACAACCATAACTTGTAAATTAATTAATCTGTCTTTTCATATAAAACTAAGTACAAAATTAATAATTTCTCAGTTACTTAATTATATTTGTAACAAGTTTACTTAAAAGCCTTGCTCACTCGCCTTTACTCATTCGCCTCAAACTTTATTTTTCCTGTATCCACAAGGTTTTGTAATTAAAATTAACAGAAAGTATGGAAAGTATGAAAATTGTTGTTTTCTTAGCGTTAATGGGTTGTCTTAAGGCTCAAGGCAATCCAGGGAGCGTGATTTAATTTTTGCGTTTCTGTTTCGAAGAAAAGGATTAGTTTCGCTCATTAAATATAAAAGGAGCTTAAATAAAAAATATCATAAGCTGTTTCTGAATTATTTTTGTTTAAAAAATATGAGCCAAAATTAGAATTTCTCCAAATTAGCATACGTATACGAGTACATTACTTTTAGCTCATATTGTACAAAAATAGACGGACAACCGAGTGTTTTTTTTTTTAGAAGAGAATACTAGCAACGTGGGTCACACATTACTAGTATTCTATTTTTGTATACCCCCCCAGATAAGCTGAATGCTTGTAAGGGTTCCTTTTCTTAATAGAACCTTTAAAATTGTCCCAGACATCAATAGCACGTAATGACACATTGTCAACGCATAAAGTTCTTGTAAACCATTATAATTAGAAAGTTAAACATAATCATTACCTATTGCTAATGATACCTGTGGTAATGATTTCCAAATTAATTTCTAATTCTCGTTCAGAACTACATATATAATACGTTTAAACAAATATTTATCTACAAATTAAGACGCACTATCAAACAATTTAATTAAAATTGAGGTATAAATTTGGCACAAGTTAAAACGTAAATACGTCAGAAGTAAGCCGTCTACAATTTATTTGTTATAATGCCTTAATGCAAGATGCATTAAGCATTGACAGGTTGCTCGCCTGCTGCACGTTAAGAACTTGACCTATTCACCTCCTTTCATTACTCCCTTTGCCGTTGCTGGCTTTTCTTCAGTTAGTATAAAAGTGGAAGGTAAGAAATCATAGGAATACATACGGGAATACAATATCGCCTTGATATCTTTAAATTTATAGAATAAATATTGCCTTAGTATAATAACTCCAAAACTATATCTAAAGGGTATGCAGAGACCCATTAAACGGCATCATTTGGCAAAACATAATATATTGGAATAAAAATTTTCGTAAGTTACATTCATATTTATTTAAATATACGGTTTTACTCACATGTGTATTTCGGGGATGCCCGACTAGTTTCGGTCACGACAGGAGACCTTTCTCAAGGAGTAAGACGTCCAGCTGTGACGGTACCGGATGTTACACCGTCGCGGCTGGATGTCTTACTCCTTTTGGGCATCCCCAAAATACACACGTCAGTAAAATGGTATATTTAAATAAACATAATATGTGTATTATATATACAAGGACATAAAATGTGTATTATACACATATTATGTCCTAGAATATCAAGAACACTCTTTAAGAAAAAGTATATATTGGAAATGGTCTTAGTAGATTGCCTTGCATATACTAAACATTCGGTTTAAGGTTCAAAGATTCTAAACATTAATAATTGCCAAAATCATGATAATGGGTTTATAACATCCAATATTATCATGATTTTGGCAATATCTTTTATATTGTTAAGCCAGAGCAGGTTTTGACTACCTACTGCGATGATACAATGTACATGACGATTTTGTGCCAAAAAAAATTACTGTAACGAGATCTGACTTGTCCCAATATCAAAGCTGGTGTCTTAAATAAGATGAATAGTCTGACAAGCAAAAGCGATGTAAAGCCTGTCGAAATGCCATCTCGAAAGTAGTAGTCGGTTGAGGGGAATTATAGTGGACAGACGGGTCTGTAGCGCAATGGGGAGGCAGGTCGCGTGATGGACACCGTCGCTTATCTTGTTACTGTCCTTGTCACGACATGTCGCAACGCACGAAAGCTCCTAACGAAATACTGAGCTTTGTTTGCTAGTGTTGTGTTGACTAATTAAATATGCAGATTCTATATTCAAACCCAAGTACAATATAATTGCTTTACTAATTATACTGTTAGTTATTGTTAGGTTAAATTAAACAATTTAAGTTAAATTAAATTTAATAGTGGTAGAGCCATGCTTAGACACAAATGGGCCGACTCAACCGGTAAGATACCACGGCCTCGTAAAAACCGGTTGTGTAGTAACGCTTGCGTTGAATTTCCCCAAAATGGGTGAGGTTTCCGGAGGCCCAATTCCCCCTCTCCTCTTTCCCATCCCACTTTTCTTTCTACTTCTTACTAACTTCACTTGCGGCTCTGGAGTTGCAGATATCCATGGATCGCTGTTGTCACTTACCATCAGGTGACCCGTCTGTTCGTCTGTCCCCCTATAAATTAAAAAAAAGTAAAGTCGCTTGCGGTTAGAGTTAATAAAATAGGAATCTATAAATATATTTTACTTAATTGGCTTGCTTTTTTATTTGGCCAGAAGGGAATTTTAAACAGATTCCTTTAAAATAATACTCTTTGTTAATTATGATTAAAGTTACAACTTACAGTTTTTTAGTTATTTATTAATTCAAATAAAATTTTAAGTGAATTTCACTTAGTATTATTTATTCTTTAATATTAAAATATACAAATTGCCTTTTACTGTCTGATTCTATCAGTCCACTGCTTTATAAATACTTAACTTTAATTAAATGACTTCACAGTAATATTTGTGTAAAATAAGTCTAGATCGTCTTTCAGTTTCATTTTTTATACATATATATTGACCATTCTTGTCAAAGTTATTTCTGTCAAAAATCATTAAGTGAGATATGCAATGGTTGAACCCGCTTCAAATACTAGATCAGTAGCTTTATTGGCTGTAACTCACACATACTAAAAACCACGACTGGGCAAATTGTCAATACATCCACACCTTAATTTGTCCATAAAATCTCAAGATAGATAGTATCCGACAATAACAAGTTGAAATTTCTGTACTATGGGAATTAGTATTAAAGGCCTATATTGACTTTGTTTAATAAGACTATGGAACTTTATGCAGAGTCCTTCGTTCGTTTTAACAAATTAATTAGATCTTAAGAAAGCCGAGGACGGTAATCATCCATACACACATGTATCATATGACGTTTTTCAATACACTTTTGTAAAAAATAATACTAAAAAAATATTTTACTTAGTAGATAAAAGTTTATTTAGAGA
This sequence comes from Tyria jacobaeae, assembly GCA_947561695.1. Classification (NCBI taxonomy): domain Eukaryota; kingdom Metazoa; phylum Arthropoda; class Insecta; order Lepidoptera; family Erebidae; genus Tyria; species Tyria jacobaeae. Next base: position 8,308,096 of record OX387221.1, read on the forward strand.
AACAAGGGTGGAAATCCAATCATTAGATGTACTTGTTTCGCCAGTAGGACGCGCCTCAGAATCAAGTCTAATTCTTTTTGGTATTTTTGCACAAATTTCCTTTTTGTTTAGTATGGAATCTTCTACGTATGATTCTGCTACATTGCTAGATCGCCACCCACTGCACCATCAGCTCCTGAATTATCCAGCAATGTAGCTGAAGTTTTTCTGAAACTATGTCCAGTGTAGCTCTCAGCATATTCTAAACCTAAAAACGATTGCTTTAGGCATAGAACCAAATTTGTTTATACCTATAGGCTGACAGGCACATTTACCATTCTGGTAATTTAGAAAGAAACGGTCATTTTTGCTTTTGTTGAACGCAAACTTTCATTCTTCTTAACTATTTTATAGAATGGACCGTGTATAGTGAACGACCTCGGTATTTTATTTTTCGTGATAGGTATCTTCACTAAAAGCATCTGGCCATGGTTCTCTACTTCTTTTACAGTTATATTTGTTAATTCTTGTATCCTACAAACACCAGTTACATCAAATATTGAAGCAACCTGGAAAAAAGAAACTAGTTGAACACACAACACAGGCTGAAGTCACGTGGATATTTAAAATTATTTTAACTAACCTTAATAGCCAGATATTGGTTATCCGTAGCAACTTTTATAATTTTTTCAATATTGAAGACGATAAAACCTATGATTAAATAAAATCTATCTATATACATATATAATCTAAATAAATCGGATAGTCCCTTTAAAGTCCCGGACAATTTGGAATATATTGAAAGGAAAGGGTGGATAGAAATGTAAGGATAGACATATTGCTTATACAGATGGATTGAGGAGTATAAGCAATAGTTCAAGTAAGTCAGGATCGCATACCTATAATTCGAACTGGCTGGTACCGGGAAGTATGAATCGTATATCTGTAGAAGTTGTCAGGGAAATATTAAAGACCCAAATTTTAGTTACCATAATTTAATCTCATCTACGAAATTAGAGGCAAGCATATTTCCGACTACCACTCTCTGATAAATAAGAGTCCAATCCCTTTCACCCACTTGAAGAGATGGGGTGAAGTAGGCCACAGAGAACCACACAATTATTCGGTTGTGGTTATTCGGTTAGTATACGGTTGCGATCTACTCGCACGATTGTAGGACATTGTTTTTATACATTCTCCAGCAATAAGTATAAAAATAGAACTGAGCCTCTAACACCACTCCCCGGACAGTATATAAGCAACACAAGAGGGCGGGCCTAGACATTGTTTATTGTTTAGCGCAAGAGCCGCGATCGTTTACGATAAAATTACACTATAACATCTGCCCCATCTGTTAAAACTTGTTGCTAATAATTTGCTGGAGCACGTCTCAGCCCATCATAAAGTAGGTAGAAAATGGTGAAATTCACTTAAAATTTTATTTGAATTAATAAATAACTAAAAAACTGTAAGTTGTAACTTTAATCATAATTAACAAAGAGTATTATTTTAAAGGAATCTGTTTAAAATTCCCTTCTGGCCAAATAAAAAAGCAAGCCAATTAAGTAAAATATATTTATAGATTCCTATTTTATTAACTCTAACCGCAAGCGACTTTACTTTTTTTTAATTTATAGGGGGACAGACGAACAGACGGGTCACCTGATGGTAAGTGACAACCGCGATCCATGGATATCTGCAACTCCAGAGCCGCAAGTGAAGTTAGTAAGAAGTAGAAAGAAAAGTGGGATGGGAAAGAGGAGAGGGGGAATTGGGCCTCCGGAAACCTCACCCATTTTGGGGAAATTCAACGCAAGCGTTACTACACAACCGGTTTTTACGAGGCCGTGGTATCTTACCGGTTGAGTCGGCCCATTTGTGTCTAAGCATGGCTCTACCACTATTAAATTAAATTTAACTTAAATTGTTTAATTTAACCTAATAATAACTAACAGTATAATTAGTAAAGCAATTATATTGTACTTGGGTTTGAATATAGAATCTGCATATTTAATTAGTCAACACAACACTAGCAAACAAAGCTCAGTATTTCGTTAGGAGCTTTCGTGCGTTGCGACATGTCGTGACAAGGACAGTAACAAGATAAGCGACGGTGTCCATCACGCGACCTGCCTCCCCATTGCGCTACAGACCCGTCTGTCCACAATAATTCCCCTCAACCGACTACTACTTTCGAGATGGCATTTCGACAGGCTTTACATCGCTTTTGCTTGTCAGACTATTCATCTTATTTAAGACACCAGCTTTGATATTGGGACAAGTCAGATCTCGTTACAGTAATTTTTTTTGGCACAAAATCGTCATGTACATTGTATCATCGCAGTAGGTAGTCAAAACCTGCTCTGGCTTAACAATATAAAAGATATTGCCAAAATCATGATAATATTGGATGTTATAAACCCATTATCATGATTTTGGCAATTATTAATGTTTAGAATCTTTGAACCTTAAACCGAATGTTTAGTATATGCAAGGCAATCTACTAAGACCATTTCCAATATATACTTTTTCTTAAAGAGTGTTCTTGATATTCAAGGACATAATATGTGTATAATACACATATTATGTTTATTTAAATATACCATTTTACTGACGTGTGTATTTTGGGGATGCCCAAAAGGAGTAAGACGTCCAGCCGCGACGGTGTAACATCCGGTACCGTCACAGCTGGACGTCTTACTCCTTGAGAATGGTCTCCTGTGATAATATTGGATGTTATAAACCCATTTCACAATCCCATTTGACAATTCCCATTTGACAAGTCGGTTACAAGTTTTAACAGATGGGGCAGATGCCCCATCTGTTAATGGGTATGTTTAATGGGTAGGATGCAAAGAATGTTCGCATTCCATCCCAGTCTGCTGACCTATAGTGCCATACGGGCGACTGCCTGTAACTCGCAGCCGCAGCGAGTGAATGAGTGGCACCATACTCCTAATCGGCAATGGTCCGAAGAGCCAAGAGCTGCCTCAACGGATACTTTGTAGCCGTCAGGATGTGAGGTCAGCAGACGATCCAACAGTGAAGGCACGTGGCTTTCTGCATCTGGGATTCGCGTAGGCGTTGCTACCAGCTGCGTCAAGCCATATGCCAAAGCGAAATTGTGAACAGATCTTCCCGCATGATCGGTTTTGCGCGAACCAAGCCATTCGGCGTGATGGGCGTTAAAGTCGCCAAGAATCACGATCTCTGCTAATGGGACCTGCTGGAGCACTGAGTCTGTAGCTATTTGGACGTGGTCGATGAGTCGGCCAAACCAGCCGTTCACCGTGCTATTGCGTCCAAATATCTAAGTTGAACAATGGGACTAGGTTGCGTGTGAATGGCTTACATAAAAGCGTGGTAGAACTGGCCATTGTAATTACTGACTGCTCGAGGTGAATCGGTGTATATACCGCCCATACCACTTATAATGTTGAAGTATCCATTAGAGTTTAAAAGGCTGCAGTTGCCCTGTAAGATCTTTTTCACAGTGACGATTAATAAGTTTGAGGGTCAGTCACTGAAAATAGCAGGAATTGATCTTAGGTTGGTCTGCTCGAGAGCGAGTTCAGCAAGCAGACTATATTAGCACCTGAACGCGGAACCTCCAATGTAGAGTATAAAGACGTTGTATAAGTACAGATAAAAAAAAACACTTAGTTTTTGGATAATGAAATAGGATTCTTTAATTCTTATAAATTTTGTCTGTTTTATCTTACTACACAGGTTCTGATGGAAGTTTTAGTGTTTAAAAGTACTTGATTCAATTAACAAAACAGTGTACCAAAGCTCCATGAAATATCGGGTTATTGAGCTACAAAAACTTGCTATTTGCAGCCTGTTTAGAAACACACTTTATAATTCCAATTCGCCAAAGCTTATAATCATAAACAATATGAAAAAAAAAAACAAAAATCTTTTTTGCATCTTAGTATCTCTCAGAAAATACTATACGTACGGTACGGATTTAGAGTACTTACCGTTTAACCGAAGTATATGCGTTGGACGAAGTCGCGGGCAACAGCTATATTATAACATAAAATCTCAAATCTTAAAGTATTCTTAGAGTGGAGAAAGTAAAAATATCGAATAAACCGGTTTATTTTTTACTACTGATCCGATTTGAGAAATTCTTATGAATTAAATAGCCCGTTTATTGAGGAAGGCTTTTCGGAGGCAGAGCAGTGAGATTTAATACAGGTAAAATGCTAACAGAGGCTAGTCTTGAATAAGCAAGGCGAAGAGATTTATAAAAGTTACTACGGTCGTACCACTTAAAGTATGTAAATTGGTCCGATCTCAAATAATTTTTACTGAAATTCGTTTCATCCCAACGTAAATCTAATGGAATAATTCCAGATTGTAATTTTGTATGACAAATCGTTATGGGTTGACCATAAGGAGAATTATCGGACCTAATACTGTCACGTACAAACTGTTCAGTAAAATTTAGTACACTTGTATTTAACTAATCGTTTTATTTTGAACAGTGTATTAGGTTAGCAAAAAAAAAAAAAAACCGAAAAATAAAACCTAAAACTTTTAAGTTTGTTTTCTTTTGTTCCAAGATAATCAGTTTTTATGTCTTTCTTAGTAAAACATTTTTCGCCACACAACAACTAGGTAACTGTTTAATTCACAGAATATTATTTTTATAAATTTTAGTAATTAATCGTTACTTGGATTGAAACATTTGTGACAATAACAATTTCCTAATTTAAAAAAACACAACAATCTGATAAATTATTAAAATGCTTTGAACAAAAAACTACCTGGAAAGTTTAAAAGTAGCAGAAACTGTTTTTAATAAAAATATAAAATAAAATTAAGTATTGTTAAAAGACCTGGAGTGCTTTTTAGGCAAAACAATCAAATGACTTGACATTTAAACGTTTCACGGAAAATAGAAATTTTGGCATTAAAGCTGATATTCCAAACTACCGTCGAATGATTGAATATATAGCATTGCAAAAAACAAAAACACTTGTTTCACCGATGTCGGTGACGTTCACTTTTCCGTAGGATCAATAATTTTTATTTCTAAAAAAAACTGAGTTGAAGCCAAATTGTAATTTAATTTGCAACGTTTCTGAAGTGTAAAACTTACGTCCCTTTTTGCATATTGTCTTTTTAAAACCTTTCAATTATTTAAATATTTATCACCTAATATTCGATTCAACTTAATTCTGAGCAGGTGTGAAGCTAGCCTTAAAATAATGAATTCAATTTTTAATTATAGTACGTACCGATATACATTTTGCTGAAAGGAACATCGCTCGGTTGCATATTTCATTATATAAAAGCACGCTTACATAGACTCACGTACCGCGTTTTGTTGTCAGCGCAACATTATTCATAGTTAATGAAAAATGTCACTGACAGGAGAACATAGCAGGGAGACAACACATATGCTACGTTCCTGGTGTACCTACTGTTATCAAATACCAAGTAATTGCTATGCAGTCAGTTTATATTTACAAGTATATTTAATTACCAGCCCAAGTGTTCGCTTTGACTTACAACCCCGGGTTCTTTAAATTCTAATTTTTTTTTTGTTTGTTTTATCTAATTGACTCCGCCAGGTCCTGCTGGCAGACTGGAAAGAGCGACTTGAGCGGCCGAGCGCAGGGCACGCCACAATTATGGCGGTAAGGCCCATCTTGGAGAATTGGCTGGAGAGGAAACACGGGAGCCTCTCCTACCAGCTAACGCAGGTACTGACCGGCTACGGCTGCTTCGGGAAGTACCTGTGCCGTATAGGCCGGGAGCCAACGCCTGTGTGCCACCACTGCGGGGGCTGTCGTGAGGATATCGCACCAAACACTCTGACAGAGTGCTGTGGGTGCAGCAGCGTGCTCGTGGCAGCTATCGATGTGGGTAGCCTCTCGCTTGAGACCATGGTTCTGTCCATTGTCCAAAGCGTGGGATGCTGTCGCTTCATTTTGCGAGGAGGTAATGTTGGCTAAAGAAGCGGCGGAAAGGGTACGAGAGAGTACGAGTACGGGTACTCTCTCGTCGATCTCCGGCTCCATGAGCGCTGGCCCGGGGGTAACGGGAGAGCTGTCCGTTACCTTAGCATAAGCGGGTTTGAGACGGTGGCGCGACGTGTTCTGCGCGTGCCTCTTTAAACTGAAGAGAGGGCCAGGCCCCCTACACAGAGTGGGCACCTGTTGAGGTGACCAAGGTGTGCAGGGGTTCCCGGAGGTTTCCTTGTTAGGGTATTCCCGGGTCCCTTGCAATAGACTCTTTGTGACGGAACACCGTGTGGTTTTAGACGGTTCGAATCCGATGTACCACCTCTCCGTAAGCTCCGGTGAGGTGATGACCCGTGGGGGTTTCCACACAAAAAAAAAGAAAAAAAAAAGATGTCTAATTGAGGACCTCTGTGGTATCAACAGTACTTATAATGGTGGTCCACAATCCTTGGATGTCAATTTAGCTTACCATCAGGCATGTTGAGGTCATACTGACGAGCTTTTCAGATAAAAAGTAGAGATGACTACCTGATAGTGTCCATAATTGAAAATTAATGTTGCAATTGATTATTATTAGACTAATTAAACTCTTGTTTTGACAAAATATATTAATATGGTATGAGGATTATTTACTGAGGCATTATACTGAAGGTAGTTATTAATAACAATGTACTAATAACTTCATACATCTCACACACGGCCATCTGAGACCAAACTAAGCAGAACTTGTACTGTGATAACCAGACTGTCGATATACATACATAATTCAATTAATATTTCAAAATACATACATATTATAGATAAATACCACCCATACATAGAACAAAAATACTCGTGCTCATTACACAAATACATATTTGTCCAGGGTGTGAATCGAACCCACGACCTCTAGCTTAGCAGTCAAGGTCACTAACTGCAAAACCAACAGGCCTGTCTAGTCTAGTTATAGTTCAGAAGATATGTAAAAATACAAACTCTTGAGTTGCTTGTTCGCAAATTTATGATTCTACTGAATAATGAGGCTCACTTTAAAACTATTCTAGAAAGGATCAGTGAAATTATGCATCGTGTCACTAGTAACAAAGTTTACAAGTACATACCTACATATATACACTCACGCCTGTGTCTTTGTAGGGGTAGTTAGAGGCGTAATTAACGTCCTCATTTCGACGCTAATAGGGGGCAAGCCTATCATCCACGCACATTTGGGAATTCGATGGGAAAATTTGTCATTTATTAACAGGAACAGGGAGGATAAAATTGAACGAGATAGATATTGCTTATACCAATGGATCTGGGAGTATACGCAATAGTTCAAGCAAGTCAGTATCGTATACCTATAACTCGAACCGGCTGGTGCCGGAAAAACCGAGCCCTCTAACAGTAAGTTTACGAGTATAAATTAAAATCACTTTAAATACAAAAAACAAGCTGATAGTTTGCCTAAATTATAGCTAACTATACTCTCATTTTACGTTTAAAATCAAAACAACATAAAAATCGATCAATGCGTTAACGAGCTATGACATACACTATCTACACTGATACACACATTAAACTTATAACTTATAACTTATAGCTGAACCTGTCTCATGTTAACATTTATAACGGGACCTACGAGTACTACTAATTTGTATGTAAGTTAATTATATTTTTCTTTGCAATAAGTCTGTATAATGTTAGCTATTGCAAAGTATGGCAAACTTTCTTATACAGATTTTTTCACCTTCGAACACGTTTTTGTGTAGGGTACTATCGTCAAGTTATGGAAAGGGCTTTGATAAGAATAGTTTAAAGAGATAAAATAATAATACAATTGGATAAGTGTAGCTTCAGTCCTTCAATACTGTGTTTAGAGAAATTAAATTTGAGAACTTGTCTTCATTTAAAACTGAAATTGTGAAAAGTGCTCGGTGATGACTGTGCAGCGCCATAAGCTAAGCTGTTATAGCGGCTAAGACGTATTGGGAAACGTGCTTGTTGCTCTTAAACGGGCTTTAGGGCAATGCCATACAATTTTATGTATTTATATATAAGGTGATAGTTACAAATATATTATTTGCAGTCTACGGTTTGCACTTTAGAACGTGTCATTTTAATGATTTGAAGTTTTTCTAACAAAATTGAAGTAAAAATGAAATTAACGTCTCTGTTTCCTCGTTTGATTCCAAATTGTATCAAAATAATATTATTATCATTATTTATTAAAAAAATAACACAAAATTAATAATCTGGGCTTAAATAGTGATTATTTGTTTTCGGAGTCAAGTAGAGTGACATCTTCGGCAGGAGGATATTTTATGTAAATCTAATTTACCATTTGTAAGTACTTATTAAACCTGGCTTTCGCAAAGTATAATAATATGTTTGGGACATTATTAAGACCAGTTCAGCTCTTGAGATGTACTGACAATATTTATTATCATAATGTGAAAGAGCACTAATTTTGCCTTTGAAAAACATAATAATTTAATTATTATTATGCAAGAAACACAAATGAATAAAGTAAATGATCATCAATGCTTCAATGCTGCTCATTAGTCGGTTGGATGGCTTATTTAGTTTTTGTCATACTCATTTTACGTCTGTTTACGCCCTTCATACCTAATAACAAATATAATCAGATGTTGTTTGCATGCGTATCTAAATGATAAAAAAACTACTCTATAACGTTTTTTTCTCTTTGAAAACCTTCTTTTTCATTTTAATTAGATTAAGGGGATAAATTATTTGCCATCATAAGAAAGAATGAACATAAAAGTAACCCAAAATTTAAAGTTAAATTTAAAAGTATTTGAAAGTCAATTATTGTGAATTATTTATTGGGAACTTGACACAATAGAATAATTACAAGTAATAAGAATATAAATGGATAAGGGTTGTGTGAATGTGTATAATAAGCGTTGTTTCATAACAGTAAAAAAAGAGATTCTTTTTTTTTTTTTTTATACTATAGGGGGACAGACGAACAGACGGGTCACCTGATGGTAAGTGACACCGTCGTCCATGGACACTTGCGACTCTTGAGTTGCGCTGCCCGCCTTTGAGGGTGATGAGGGATGGGGGATGCAGGGAGCGGAAAGAAGAGAGGAGGGATGAGGAGATGGAAAAAAAGAAGAAAGGAGACGAGGGGAGAGAAAAAGGGGGGAGGGGGAATTGGGCCTCCGACATTCAAACTGTCTCTGCCTACTGAGTTTGAAGCCGTTGATCGACAAAAAAAAAATACTTTCTAACAATTCACCGACATTCCATGCAATCGGAACAAGAAATACGCTTGGCATTTGCCACGCATTTTAGTACAGATGTAACGTTTCACAAATGCTTCAATAGTAATGATTAATGATTGAATTACAATCAGGGACCCTACTTTCGACGGCACGCATGGCCTGGCCTAATTCGAAATTCGATCTTGAGCTTACAACGCTCCGAGTATACAAACAGCTGCCGCACAAGCAAACAATTCAAACATGAGACACCGAGCTGCTCGTAACGAGAATCGATTATTCGTATTTCTAATGTATGGATTCACTTGACATTTGTCAAAGGAAGTGGTAAACGGAGCTACTGATGTTAGAAATGCGTTGAAAATCTTTTGCGACGGATATTGTGTTATACTCATGAATACTCTGTTTCAAAATATAGAGAATTATTCATAGTAATAAAAGGGCATACAGCCAAAGTTGATTATATTTGTTTAAGACATTTTAATTCTAAACAAAAGAATTGCAGTTCACGTTTAAAGAGAGTCGGAATACTTCATTTGGACATGTATAGCAGTTTCAAAACGTTCACTTGGATCTTTGCATACAGCTTTTATTTATTCACCGCCAACGTAACGTAAGTAATTAATGTTTTGGTAAAGAGCACTGTTGGTTTTCTACTGAAATATTTACCTCACGTGCTTACAAAGTGGTAATAAAACTTCTAGATGTTAGTGATTTACTTGAGCGAACAAAAAAATATCACTTGTACCATATTAACGATAGAATTTGTTTCTCTGAAACTTTGCTCTACGAATTATATCTAATGTAAAAATAAAATACAATTATATAGTAATCTACATCTATATCAATGTTTAAATGGATTTTAATGGTTATTGAATAAGAATTAAAAGAGTGTTATTTGATATTTACAATTCTAATTCCATAAATCTCGTATTCAACGTTGAAGATCGTTATATTTCATTTTCAAAAACATATTCTAAGCACACTTGTAACATAAACAAAGTATGATTACAAAACGACATAGAATGATCAAAGCTATTTACAAGTGTAATATTATTGAATCGTAAAGTACCTCGTCAAAACATTGTAAGCTATAATTTCAAAATATCATTATTAGAGCTTCACTTTATTTTATATACAAAATTATTTCAAGAATCGCAACCGTAACTTAATTGAACGTATCAATAAGAATGTGCCAATGTTCCCAATTTTTGTAAAAAATTGTTTCAATGACCTGAATGTAAATTATGTGGAACACAAAGTTTAACCAGAAAATATGATTGATTTTGTAAATATCTCCTGAATTAGGAATAAGTCCTGTGTCACGGGGAATTGTGGATCACACAAATTTTCGTCTCGTGTGATAATCAAACCCACGAACTGCGGATCAGCTGTCAGGGTCACTAACCACTAGACTAGACACAGGAACATTACTTAGTGTTGTGTTAGCGAATGTTAGCGAACGCCACAACGCAGCTTCATTTTAAGAAGTATTGAGTTGGCCCAATGCCATTTATTTAAACTTAGTTTTACAACATGAAAAGAACACCCGAAAAAAGATACAAAATATCTTCAATGTACAGAGTTTAACTCTACATATACATAGATTAACTAAGCTGTTCTAAGGAGAGAAAATTAGAAAACATACTTATGTCAGTATACGTCAAAAATTTGGGTGTTAGCTACGCCTCTCCATACACCTTTGAGGATACAGGTGTGAGTGTATGAAAGCATGTAAATACAAAATTCGTCTGCAATGTTAACTGTAGATCCCGCTAATAAAGATTTTGGTAATGAAGGCAAAAAAAAACAAAAACTAACTACATACAATTGACTCCTTAAAACATCTCGCTTTCAGAAATTTAATATATCTCGCCTTTTAATATGTATAGTAACTTTTTATGAGAAGTCTATATATATCATTAGCAATGTATTCTAAGTATTTTCAATTCAAAGTATGATAAAGTTATTTATTAACAATTGACGCATTCATGAAAAAAAGGAATATTGCTTCTTTAGTCTTGGAGTAAGTAATTAATTAGATAAGTTGTTGATGTTAATGGAAATAAAAATTTTGCCCGCAAGGTTAATTAGGAACTAGGTTTTTTAACTTTGTTTTATGTGTAACTAGAATGTTATTAATCTATCAAATATAACTTGTGAGAGAGTGTACAACAGGCCCGATAGTAACTGTTAGTATTACACACAAGCTCGTGTTGGGTAAAAACTTCACAGAACAGACCAGTAGGCGTGTCCAATAGACCAACTGTTTCACACATTCCTTCCCCGTTTTATGCCTAGTGGAGATTTTCATCTCTCACTCCACAGATACCACGATTTTACAAACGTTATCCGCGAGTATATCTAAAGTAAACTCCATTACTTTTGTTGCATTCAAAGAATTTAATCACAGTAATTAACACGTGTAAAAGAATGACGATAAATAAAGTGAATAAGAACGGATTCGATAAGGTCGCGGTTTAGTGAGCAGTAGTAAAATAACATAAGCAATTCTAGCGACACTCAACACGAAACGTTGAATCTTAGCGTAGTTAATGGACGAGTTAAGCTAATAGGCAAAAGCACTCAATGCTTACAAAGTCGCGCCGGCCGCTTTATGGGCCCACTAACCGTTAATTCCTACATTTCGTTAAAGGGAAGTTCTCAAGGAAAATATTACCCGTATTCAGGCCTTCCAAGCTTTGTTTCGTCAGTAGTATATTTCCATTTTCATTGTGTGATAGTTGCTTTGTAACGGTGCTGCGTATTTAATAAGAGACTTCCGAGCTTTTATTGTGGCGTGTTGAAGGCGTCTGTTAACGTTCATTGGGTAGTCAACGCTACCTCTGGGCGTTGAGTTTAAGTGAGAAACACACTAGTAAACCTTTTCACTATTTGGATAATGTGTTGTGGTTTCATTGGAAAGAAAAAATGCCTTGTCTTTAAGCAGGCATATGCATGTATTATTCGTCAGTTCGTTATTCTATTTCTATTAAATATTTTTAACATATTATTAGTTATGACTTTTTATGTTTTTTTATGCAAAGCATATTTTGGAAGATGTATCTCAGTTGTCACTGCTTCAACCAGCTTATTTTATGCTGTTATCTTCCATTTTCTCCGTGCTTTAAGCTCTATATTGAAAAAGTGTCGATACTTTATTTACGAAATGTATTTTTTCTGTTAAAAGCTGTACCCATCTGTTCAACGTATTGGGTAGCCTTGGTCCCTATTCAGGCGGTGGAAAAGAGACTGGAGCAATAACAGCCGTTGTGTCAGAAAATCGGCAAATCCCCAATCCGCTTCGGGCGTGACACTCACTACCGAGAGCACCTCTGTCGATGTTAAGCCTTACTGGATTTAGAGCATATTTGGCTTTAGAAAAGGCTTTTGATGCGTATTTTTCCTGTAAAATAACGGAATAAAGAAATTAAAACAAAAGGTTCTTTTTTTATTGTCTCTATGTGAAACTATTGTATCGATTTCAAAACTCCCTGAGGGCTCTCTATTAGGGACTTAAGAGGTCACAGATTCAAATTACATTGACAAAGCTTTAGTGACGATGTAAGCAGTATTACGACACCATGTTATTTTCTTCGTCAAATTGCTTAGATTTGCCCAAAAACGTTTGTCGTCGTTTACTCGTCATAAACAACCTTTTATATTAAAAAATAAAAAAACTCGAGTCTCAAATATAAATAGGAGCAAGGTAAAACACAATAAGGTACACCGCTAAAGGCGCCGAATTTACCCAGAACAAATAAATCTCTATATATCACTGTAATGAATATTCAAGAACTTGGAAATTTATCACCAACGCCAATATTGTATAACTCAAGACATTTGCACTACGTTTTGGCAATATTAGTACCATCAACTTGTAATAGATATCATTTATTATTTAATTAAAGGCTAACAAGATGACGTAACGTGACATAATTCTGTTATCACATAGACAACATATTATTTAGTCATATCGTATCCATCTATGAGCATTTAAATACTAATAACATTTGTATGATTAATGTTATTTTGGTATTAATACACTGTACTATGAAGCTTAGTGCACATAAAACAGAAAACAGAACAGAACTGATACATTTTCACTTCGTCTCTCTGTCAAGACTGACGTTAGGAATATCGTAAGTATTGTAAGTTTTGTTTACGCCTGTAAGTTTTATTATACACAATTGCATAAATATCAGAAACATACATGTTTTTACACTTGCAAGTAAATAAAACCTACGCTGGTAAAGTACTAGTCTAAAGTCCGGTTATATACTTAGTGACTTCAACTAGTGAGTGATCAACGGCATCGTTCTTCTAAAATATCACTCATCTCATCATCTCTCGATCTGTGACACTCGAGTTTTAAAGTAAGTAAAACAGTGTTGAAATCCGTTTAGTAGTAATAGTTCAGTCCGAAATTAAATTTAAATGAAATCAATTAAAAAATAATCAGGAACATTATAAACTGTAATTCGTCGTCGTCGTCATGTATTCTTTTGATATCTTTAATGTTTTGAGTTAGTTATTGACTGTCGTGTTTATCAATAATCCTGCAAACTAATCATACTTATCTTAATTTGCTTTCCCACCCTAGCAGAAAAATAGAAATTAAAGCTTTTTAATTACTTGATGTGTTTAACCTTACCTGCGACACGTTTGCTTTGTGAATACACAATATATACCATATGTAAAACGCACTTTTCTTTATTTAGAGGAGGCAGAGTTGCACACTTTGTTTATATTAGAAGAAAACGTCCATATTATTTACAACATTACAAGTTTTGTAGATCAATACTGTATAACAAGTTCGGAGCAATATTCATAAGATGCGGGCGTTAGTACGTCATTCGTTTAATACTTAACAGACAAAAGGCACTTTGGGTGGTTTACGGCACAAAATTACATGCAATATAAGTAGTTAGTGCCACATTATCAGCAACAATGTTCCTTAAAATATTAGGAAATGTAGTAAAATAGATCACCTTTATACAATCTCAAGATGGAGTAGGTATAAAGTCATATGATACATTTAAATGACGTAAATTTTACAGCTCACTTAAACGATGCTCACGATCCGTGATAAATCTAAGCGTGTAGTAAAAAGAAGCTGAATACACAGAAACACATACATCTTGTAAGCAGTTGAAAAATTGTATCCTGTGTATCCTGTACCTCTCCAGCTAAGCTAAATGCTATGATAATTTTGTATCGTTTGATTAATATTCGATTATAATTGTTAAAAGCTTTTATATTTTTATTCCTGAATTGTAGAAAACATATGGAGATAATGCAAGTCCAATTTAAATTATAAGATGATGATAGAAGCATTTTTCCAATCATGACCAGCATGCTCTAATAATGGTACATAATAATGTACCATTATTAGCTCAAATATTGAACAATTTTGAAATTCTTTGAAAATGTTAACCGTAATAGTAATAATACCAATTTTAAAATGACATTCAGTTAATTTAATTCCTGAACCTACTCGTATAAACCGAAAGTTTTAAGTTAAGAACAAATCAAGTTAATACAAGATTAATAAGTTATTAGCGATCGTAATTATAAAAATACTGTTGGCAGATTATGACTTCAAATTTATTAAGTCAAGAAACAAAGTACCGGGAGCGCGGTTCAGGCGTTCAGCAAATTGGTTAATAAATTAAAAGCGGCAGTCTCAGCGCCGTCCCCGACAGATGGCGCTTGAAATACGACAGGTATTTAGCGTGTTGCAACACCGTCCGCCACGATCCACGTTTTAATTTTATGCTTTACGAGCAATTTTTATATCAATTTTACCTCGTCGTAGTCTACATAATTCAGCTGACGCTTTTGACTGCGCAATTCCCGAGCTCGATACGGCAATTTGCGTTAAATGCTGGAATACAAAGTTGTTTGTATAAAGATAAGAGGAGAATCAAATACATTTGCTATTTCTTGTTGATGATTACGTATAAATATGTATATTTTTGACTAAAAAGACAGTTTATTTATACAAACATACAAAATCAAAACACAGCTCTAATTAAAGCCTCTTTGCTGAACAAAGTTAGTCAAAAAATGTAATTCTATCCCCGTATGAGTAGGATTTGAAGATGATAAGGGTTACTATATAAGTAGTAAGTTCTTATTTCTACATAAATATATACAATTATACACTCAAGAGGTATATCATATGTCCACATTTTATCAACAATAATATTTAGGTCACACTTACCACTAGTACTAGCACTTCATAAACTGTACATATATATATACTCTCGTATGGATAACAGTCCAATTACAGAGGGTGTCTCATAAGTAATGTCGGGTTTCATAACCAAAAATTTACTACGCCTCATTTTATACATGTCGCAACTTGTTAAGATATTGTCTAGTCCTGTGGAGAGTGCAATTGATTCACTTTAATTTAATCGTACTGTCTTTGTTTATTGACGTCGTAGATCGTTTTGATACTAAAAAGTATGGAGTGTGATAAATATGAAATTCGTGTACTGTTAAGACATTATTGGAAACAAAAGTTCAAAGCAGCCGCGGCAACAAGGAAAATATGTGAAACTGAAGGGGAAGACATGGTTAATGAGCGAACGGCACAGCGTTGGTTTAATCGTTTTAACAGTGGAGATTTGACACTTGAAGATCGATCGCGTTCTGGTCGTCCACCTGTGTGGGATGTTGAGGCTACAAAGGAAGCAGTAGAAAACCAACCCAGTACCAGCACTCGTCGATTATCGGACTCGTTGGGACCTTCTAAAGACATAATACATCGCCACTTAAAATCATTAGGTAAGACTTATAAAAGTTGTCGTATAGTGCCCCATGAATTAGACGAGATTCAGGCGAAACGTCGAGTAGAGGTGTGTAAACAGCTTCTTGCTCTGCCGAAAGGTGATCGTTTTATTAAACGCATTGTTACTTGCGACGAAAAATGGATTTATCTAAACAACCCAGACATGTCAAAACAGTGGTTAGACATAAGACAATTACCTGAACCTGTCGTGAAAAGAGGTCGTTTCGAGTCGAAAGTCTTGTTATGTGTCTGGTGGAATTATTAGGGGTTTAGTGTACTTTGAGATAGTTCCGGATGGTCGAACTATTAATGCTGAGTTATATTGTGGACAGCTGACCCGAATGTATGAGGTTTTATCACAAAAATATCCAGGCTTAGTCAATCGAAAACGAGTGCTCTTACAACAGGATAATGCTAGACCGCATACATCGAAAGTTACACGGGATAAGGTTAAAGAACTTGATGTAATTGAACTCCTACCAAATCAAGCATTTAGTCCAGACCTTGCACCATCTCATTACTATTTATTCAGATCCATGGCGAAGTTCCTGCGTGGAAAAAAAAACGAGTCAAGAGAAGATGTTGAAAATGCAGTGCGGCAATTCTTTGCATCTAAGCCCAAGGAATGGTTTTACCAAGGACTCAAAGAGCTGGCTGAACGTTGGGTTAGGACTGTAGAATACGATGGGCTATACTTTGAATACTAAGGTTTTCTTTTTGTATGATTAATTATTAATCAAAGTGAATATTAAATACCGACATTATTTATGAGACACCCTCTGTATTTGGTCACCTTACGACTCCCACTGGATAAATTAGGATAGTACCTATTTTATTCTACCTGAAACTATATTCAGGGGATTATGTGTATTGATTTATGTGTTCTCATTCTATTGCACAATTAACAAAAGATACTACGTGCTGATAAGAAGAGAATAAAATAAATACGGTATTGCTAATTCTGTTCCATATAAAGATTTTCTGCAATAGGTTACAGTGGAACCATAGAAGTAACAGAACGTGCCTTGCATTAGTTCCCAAGAGATTATGTTCGCCGTTCGCTATATGAGCCCGGTTAGAACAAATACTTACCAATAGCAAACTCTTTTAGCTTCTTACCTGTATCGAATGTAGTCGAGCGTATGTACATACGTGACCCTAGTGTATGCAAACAGTTACCAATTTAGTTAGTACCACGTAATACCAAGTATAAATTAAACATTAGAATATTTAAAACTTATAACTTTATTTCACAATTTGAAAAGAAACAGATTTTCGTTTTTCCCAGACAGATTTCCTTGAATATAGCGAGCAAAAAACACTCGATCAAGTCACCTTTCAAACGGAATTAGTTAAGAAGCTTTACTGCTTCTGCAGACACACTTATATGTCACACAAATACTCTGGGTAAACTTATAACGGTAACTTAATATCGTTGCGTTATAAATATCTAGATGTAATTCAAAGAAAGTCCTAACAACGTGCGAACAGAGTTCAACGCTTCGTGCAACGTTCGCACGTTGTTCTGCACTGTTTTCTGTGAGGCCGTGGCCTCACAGAAAACAGGCTATTAAACTATGCTTGAATTGTGATCGACTAAGTCAGGTTACTGGAAGCCCAACCCTTTGCCCTTCCCCTCTTTTGCCCTTTTGCCCTCCTCCCTTTCCCTGCCCTTAAAAGGGGAAAGCATTCTTGTAGCTCTTGAGTTGCAAGTGTTCATGGGCGGCGGGAGTCACATACCAATAGGTGACCCGTCAGCTCGTTTGTCCTAGGAGGACAAATATATTTAAAAACATGTTTATTCTGTGTATTTGGTTAGTAGACAATGCCTATAGCACTGTATTTACATAGTTGTATTCTATTGCTGACTGGCTCAACTCCCCCTCACCTCATTCACGTCCCCTTATCCACCCTCTCCTCTTTCCCTCCCCTCACCTTCCTCAACGTCGGGCAGCGCACTTACGACTCTTGAGTTGCAGGTGTCTATGGACGGCGGTTGTCACTTACCAAAGGGTGAGGTTTTTTTTGGACGGTCAAATAGACGTGATCGCCTATCCAAAAAAAAAATGATGACTTTGAATACAATTTAATTATGATAATAAACTGGTTAATGTAAAATGAGAGGCATGAACATCTGAAATAGCAAAAACAATATTCTTTGCTACTATAAACAAAACACCTAATTGTGATCAAATTAAACTGACTTGAGTCAGATTTTTCCTCAGATTTCGTTCTTTTATTCTCTGCGATATATGGAAGATAAAAACTCCGGAGTACAGGCAAGGAAGAAAAGAGGTGGAAAAATTACTCTCTATATGATATACAACACTTGGGGTTTCCAGATTTGTCGAATACAAATGCACCGAGTATCAGAGAGTTTAATTTTTTAACCTCTGATTATCGTTTTATGTATATAATAAAGCGATTGCGCATTATATATCACATAACGTTTTAATCAATAGACGGCGTATATCGTCATTAATATGAACTTAAATGATATAATTAATCATTTTATGAACGTTCGTAAATAATACTTTAAAATCGAATAAACAAATTAAAAAACTGAAATATGCGTACAAAAAGTAAAATAAAAACTTACCCTTAATTGAAGGAGAGAGGCAAGAGGGGTTTCTCAAAGATACACGCCATAAGCAGTGACGTATCAGCGGTTACGTGATTCCGCTTACTTGATTTATGAGAACGTTGAACCGATAACCTTTAATAGTACGTGCTAAGAAGCCGCTTTTATTCGTTTTACAGTATATAACAATTTGTTCGGACATATTACAGAACGCTTTCTGTGCAGCGTACAAAGTCCTGAGCAAAAGAGTAAGAGTATTACGTAAAAACTGTAGTAAGTTTCTGTCTTTACCTCGCATTTAGATTTCAGAAACCTTTTCATGAGTGGTCGAGCCATGCTTAGGTATGAATGGGCCGGCTCGACTGTTGCGATACCACGGTCTCACATAAAACCGGTTGTGAAGTAACGCTTGCGTTGCATTTCCCCGACATGAGTGAGGTTTCCGGAGGCCCAACTCCCAACTCCCATTTTTCTTTCCCATCCCCGCATCCCCCCATCCCTCATCACTCTCAAAGACGGGCAGCGCACCTACGACTCTTGAGTTGCAGGTGTCCATGGACGGCGATTATCACTTACCATCAGGTGCCCGTCTGTCTCCTATAGTATATAAAAAAACCCATACTAGGGTTATAAAGTGTAGTAACGTTGAAAGTGTTAAATTCATCCTTGGTCCTTAAAACTAAAAGATCCCGTAATATTCTCTTTCACACAATACTTAATTAAACACTTTCTACGATTTAGATTCTTATTTATTACTCAAGAAGCAAACAAAGCAATTGCGACTTACAAACGGTTGATAAGATGATAACCAAGTATCACTGAGATATGTATCTATACATACATATGTACGTATGTATGTATGTATGTATGTAGTTTGCTCAGCAGCTCTGTATGTTTTGAATAAATTAACTAAAATAATATTTAAAACGGTCAACAGTTTCACAGAACGAAGTAAAAGGTACTTCATTTAGGCTATATCAATGGGACGCTAATTTAAGCAAGAACAAGCCATTTGTACTGAATTACAAATGAAAAAGGACGGTAGCGTTAATTTTGAAAGGGTGATCTTTTCACTCCTTTCTTTTTGTTACTCAACAGAAAAGAATTATGTAAATCCATTTTATCTTTTAGCGGCCGCATTTACGAAAGAAATTACTACAATTTTCGGTGTTATTTTTTTTATAAAACCTAATAATAGCTGTACATTCCAGTACGTTTAGATAAATAAAACGTGCATAATATAATATTTGTATAATAATAAATAAATATGTGAAATCACACTTTCCAAGGCTATCGTTTATTAAATGCTCCATTTTAATAAACTAACAGAACTGTCACAGTAGTAGTTTATTTAATATTTTGGAAACTTAACAATATATCACATAACCTTTTATGAAATTGATTTATTAAACTATTACTTTGTATTTTGAGGAAGACCTGAGAAATCATAAGGATTCATATCAGAAGAAATACTAACCATACAAACCTACCGATTTATTAAAAAATTACTATCTTTTATATACAAACGTAAACAAATATACTTATTTGAATATCGAATTTCATAAGAAGGTGGACAAATGATTCGTCTTTTCGTATATACTTACTCTAAGTTCATCAAGAGCCAGTTTTCATTATTTTTTTATGGTTACGTTTACTTTCTGTTTTCTAGAGCTTGTAATTTTGAGGGAAGGACTGTAACAAAACTCGTCATCATCACAAAAGGAAGACAGGACATAAAGTATATTTGCTGCTAATAACAAAGGTAAATTATAAACTTTGATGGCCAGTTTCAAGTTCCTTCAGTTTTTTTCCTAATCTAAACAAAATTTTAATTCTCGTAGTCCTTTAAATCACGTTATCTCCTGTTGTCTTACAATGGCCCTAATTAATTTTTAGTTGGATTTGTAATTTTCTTTTATTTATTCATTATTTTAAGTATTTTTTTAATGTTTTGTGATATCAAGTGAATTAATTTTGATTTTAATTATTTTTTACATTTTTACACTCTTATATAGATGTTTCAAAAACGTGATGATCACCATTGATTTCAAATTCAATTGCCGGTCAATTCAATACATGGATTTTGTTTAAAATATAAGTTGTTTACAATTTTTTCTTACATTGTTCCCTTTGGTTGTGACAAAACGAAACAAAAGAGAAGTCCCCTGTTACAAAAAAATGTTTTCTTTTAAGGCTATCACTACGCTACCATTGGCCATTTATATCCTAACTGTGTGTGTGGAAAAACCTAACCCATGGTAGCTTATTTTCTGTTATACAGTGGGCTGAAACATTTATTCTGAGCAAATTCTATTAATTCATTTTTAGATCCTACGGGCTACGTACTGGCCAAAACATATATGTATTTAATATCTGCAACTTGGAGGTTATATCAACTATGTATACAGAGCGATATTTCTGCGATCGCCTAACGGAAGCGCTTATGCATAAACTAGACGGTTGATAGCGACAGTTGCATTGAGCTGACTGAAATCAAGAAGTAACTCAACTTACTTCATTCATTGAAATTTCATCATTAAGTACTTTCATTATTATTGTTATTAATATACTAGCTAGTTTTTTTTTCTGAAAAGTAAACTTTATTCTGTATAAATTACAAAAGTGAATTATAAAGATATTTAATTGAATATTTTTTGCAAAGATCCATGGTTTAGTACGAGTATAAGCCTATTGCCATATGACGCGTAGTTTACCAACGTGGTCACATAAAATGTTACTTTTAGTTATAATGTACACATACATACAGAAAATTGATGTTCATATATTATTTAGAGTGTCAGAAATAGTAAAGGAATGTTCATCTAACTTCAATAGCAAAATCCGTTCATCGACATTGTATGCAAGCGGAGTCAACAAGATAACCCAAAGTGTTTCGTCACGTCCATGACCAACACATCCAGCGGGAAACGTGATGTCACGCACCCCTCTGATTTATGAAGGGAAAGTCGTAGAGGCCCTGCGAAAAATGTAGCGCCCGATAGCCTTTGTGGGAACGTGTGCCCGCCGCAAATGAACGAAACTCATTTTATTCTGTTACTGGAGACACGGGATTATGGGACATTTATGACGATCGTGACTGTACATATCCTTTCAGACATATTGATAGAGTACTCGTCCCGTAAACTCGTATCGCTTTCAGTTACACTTCATAGTGATTGTTTGAGGGGTTATATAAACAGTCCATCCTCATAATATTTGATGTCTTAAACAACTAACTGCTGATGGTTTAGAAAACGTTCAATAACCTTTTTTGAACGTTTGTCTATTATCTGAGAAGTATATTAACAACTAATTTGGATAGTCAATAAAATATATAATAATAAATACGATCAGCAAATAATACCTAGATTTTTAATTAATAAGAATAGCAATTTTACACACAAAAAAACAATAAAAGTCATTAAGAAACGAACTGCTCAAGTCGGTCCGTTCGATATAACAGATATTTAGTCGCACGTTACGGCTTTTTAAGGCCTGATATCGGATGAGGTGTGAATTCACTTGTACCTATAAAAAATAAATCTGCATGTGCGGCGATGTCAACCTGTTCTGAGCTGCAATCTTTAATGACCGCCATCGCCTACAGTCAGTAGTATTTCCAATTATTGCGGTGTATATTAAAGGCCTTTCTTAATTTATTTGAATGGAGTTTTCAAAAGAGAAAGGATATAGGAGAGAGGAAAGAGGAGAGTTGAGCCTCTGGAACTCTTCACTAATTTCGGTTAAATGCAACGAAAGCTTGGTTCACAAGCGATTTTCTGTGAGGCTGTGGTACCGCACTGGTTGAGCCGGCCCATTCGTGCCTTGGGTAGGTGTTTCTACCACTGTAAAAAAAAAGGACAATATGTTCAGGTATACACATACACATACACTTTCTAATACTCTAAATACCCGCTGCATGTCTGGGGTGCCTTAGAATAACAACAACATAACTACTCATAAACAGTAAGTTAGTACTACTAGAAATATGAATAGTTAAAATAGAACGTGTGAAACAGAAAAGGGAAACCAAGGACTTTTGTTTCAACATTAATAAACTATAAAGGTGTCAAGAGAACGTAAGCGAATAAGATAAAAGCAGACTTGTTAGTTAATTTTCATTTTTATTTAATTTGTTACAGGTTGCGTGTGAGAAATGATCGTTGCTACTATAACACACAGCATGATGACACCAGTTAAACAATGTCTTGATGCCGAAGTCTAAGATAAAGCAGCCATTAAAAAACAACTTGAGAAGTAGGTATATATGAAGTAGGTGGTGCAAGACAGTGTTTTAGTATTATCTTATACGTATTTAACTTCATTTGACTGTATCTTGACAAAAAAAACTAAGTATCACTTTTTAAATAAGAAATAATATTAAAAATATACTTCAATACTATGTTTTTCATTATTAAATCGTTTTGCCCGCTAACATATATCTTTATTAACAACACATTAATAATATAGCAATTTATATTCTTTTGAAAGTTCTTTACCGATCTTGTAAATACCAAAAATTCAAATTTATAGCTGAAGCTGATTCTTTTTAGCTCATATAGGCACGTTGTTCTTTAAAGAGTTCTAGAATATTTGTTTAACAAAATTAATACATATTTCACAAAAGTAACTGATCCTGCAGAGGAGTGAGATACACAAAGTGTTTGTGTTTTGTTTTCAACTATAAAGCTAACACAGATCACAGACAATAAAGCAAAGTAAACAACAATACGCAACTAGCAAACCTTACTGCAGTCTTGGCTCAATCAAGAAACTGCAGTTAAAGAATAATATTTTGTTCAGTTCATGACCAGGACTCAGGAATATTTCTTATCACCGAAGAAATTCCGAACAAACCAACCACCAAGAAAGTTAAATATTTGTAAAGTCCCCTGCGATAGAGGAATTAATCCTACTATAAGTGTGGTCTTTTTAATAAATTAGAATATAAAAATGCAATAAATACAATAGAATAGTAGTAGTGTATACCACTAAGAACAGTTGTTAGTAAAAAAAAAAAACAATTGTAACCAAGAGGTCAATTTTTTTTTCTTTTACTAAAATATTAATAAATTGCCGTCGGAACAGTAAAAAGTTGGAATCAAAATTAAAAAAAAATTAGCAGCGATGTTTACACATTACTAGTATTTTTGTTATTTCTCCTCCATATATGACTACTGTTAGTGTATTTGAATTTCTAAAATCCTCGTAACGTAATCCAAGGGTTATGTCTTTGAACAATTAGATTCTGTTAGTAAGACTTCTTTGTTTCAAATGAAAATTGGTAAAAAATGAGGTCTTTCCCACAATGTGATTGTTCCATTCACACAAGCTCGTGATTAACATTCAGCTCGGCGCAGTGGCGACGTTCTTTAATGGTTTCAATTGTGCAGAAAATTTTATTGCATTCAATGAATCTACCGAGGTATTCGCCAAGAGCGGCGCCTTTTCAAACCTCACCTTTATCGATTCAAAGCAGCCAGTATTATTTCAACATCAAAAGAGGAAAACCATAAAATATGGTTACGTATTATTTAATTCTGCGCTTCAATGTTTCATCACTTCTATTCACACAATTTTGTTAGTTAAGAAAATTCTGTCACGAAATTCTATGAGAGAGCTACAGGACTAAGTTCAATAGTCACTTACCATCAGAGGACCCTTTTGGCTCGTTTGCAGACGATAGAAAAAAATCCACAATCTCTGCAGGAATTAATCATTTAAAATCAAAGTGTAAAATGATTTTTTGTAAAAGTAAGTGAAGACAAAACATCATTCGAAATGAATGTAATTTATTAATTGATTGAAGATTAAACAGACAAGTCTTGCTAAATAAAAAAAAAAACAAAAAAATTAATAAAAATAAAAATATCTGTTCCTAAAGATCTGTAATGTTAATTTTGTCATATGCTCATACACAAATAAAAATCAGGCTGTGAATGAGTTAGGAAGTGGACTGATGTTAAAAATCACTTGATAGCACGATACTGGCCGTATGATTGTATGTATTAAATATATTTTTTATGCAAATGCAGAGACATTAGTATCAAATAAAGCTGAGCTAAGCTGTTTAAATACGATTCTGAGCAAAAATAAATAGACCGCAGTTTCCACTAGTCTGACAATGATGCTTCTGTAGCTTGCCCCACAGGTGACCATCACTCTATTGTTCTACAAAACTTTAGATTTCATCGCCACTGTACAAACTGCTCTCAGCCCCAACGCTTTTAAAAGCTCTTGCCCTACTTCATTCTATTTCAACACACTTATAATTTCTGAATTGGAGAAGCGTTATTCATGTTGAATGTACTATGATTACCGCATTTAGTTAGGTTTAAGGTCAGGTGTATAAGATAGCTATTTATGGTATTACCTTCTTTACGTACTCATCAAACATAATTAAGAGCTAAAAAGTTTTTTAGCTCTTAATTATGTTTGATGAGTACTGTTTGAAGCTGATAAGGCAGATCCTGAAAGCTAAGACAGTAAGTTAGTTATTACTTCAATAAAATAAAATCTTAATAATCGTGCGGCATATCTTACGATGCTTAACGTCACTTGGTACATAAATAAGGAACCACTAAATGTATACTTAATAAATAGTTGTACTATATATAGTAGTATAATATTTGACGACTTAAGTTAGCTTTTCAAAATTAATAAAGGAGCATTTCCTAAATTACTGAGCGATGAGAACATTGATATCCGGAATCTCGTATTCCTGTTTCTTATTTCTGCATTTTAATGTACCTTATTTCATATCATGAAGGTGATAATGTATGTATGCGTTTAGTGCATTTATTTGTATAAGTTATACAACAATACTTTTAATTACATTATAGTCAGGACTCTTTGATCAGTACTGAAAACTGAAACTCCCCATCTCATTCTTAATCTCCCACTCCATCCAGTGGTTGGCTGAAAGAGATCGCAAATCGCGATTAAGCCGCCAATTGTACAACTCTTTCATTGTTTTATGTTTCCTACTTATTTATTATACCGACGTATACCAACTATACTTTAATTGTGTGTTTTTTTTTGTACAATAAAGAGTTACCTATCTATATATTTATTATTATTAGTGATCCTGACTGCTAAGCCAGATTCCGGTTCTGAATGACGTTCTGTCATTAGTTTGGATTTACACGGCCGTGTGTCAGATGTCTGAAGTTATTATTATTATTACTGGAGCCATTATATCTGATAATCTTTTACGAGGTTCGTACTTTTCCCCGTTTAATAGTAGTAGCTTAATTAATTCTTTTATATATATATATTTCAGAGTTCTAGTCGTCGAAGACATCTCTCCACTTTTTTAGTCCTGTCCTGCTGATTGGTTCGGGTGCTTTCTGTGTCTCAAGAGCAAGGTCTCCTGGCACAATTTAGTAGTACTATTTAGTATTTTTATATAGTTACTGAAATAAATTGTTGTTATTATTACGCTTTATTCTTTAAAATATTAGGTTGGCAACTAATAAACCCGCCATCTTTGTACACAAATTTATTTATTTTTTTTAAGAATACAAAATCAAATTATTTCTCAACTATATAAGCACCGTCGTTTCCTATCACCTGTCGCCAAAGCGCTGGCAGAGACATAATGCCTTCCTCGTAGAAGTTTTTAGGTTTTTGAACAAAAAAGGTGATAAGGTCACTTGTAGGCTGGTCTTCATTTTTTAATTTATTATCTGCTAAGTAGTGGGCCCTCAGATTATAATATATTTCGATCTCTAACGAAATATATGATAATTTGAGGGCATAATGTCTGGAGAGTACGGTGGGTGAGAAAGGACAGCCCAGCCAAGCGAAAGTAATTTTTCACGAGTTGCTTTTGCTACATGTGGTTGAGCATTATCGTGCAAAAGTATACTTTATTTTGATTTTTCGGTAATCTCGCTGCTACAATATCCAGTTGGTCACAATAAATATTAGCCGTGATTGTAGTGTTAGATGGCAAAAACTCCCATTATATAATTCCGTTTATTCCCCACCACATACTTAAAAGAACTTTTTTACTCATGTCAAATTTTGGCGTCACTACTTCTGCTTCTCCAGGTCCAAGCCGAGAGAAAATTACGAGAAAAAAATTATGTACATAACCCAATCTACATCTGTTGTAGGAGGTCGTCCTGGATGAGGTGCATCAGATAGGTCATCATTTCCATCCTTAAATCTTCTGAACCCATGTTTGGTGGTATAGTAAGAGAGCACGCCTTCGCCCATCGTTGCACATATATTGCGCACTGCTTCAGTAGCTTTTCGACCTAAGCGAAATTCGTGAAGTAATCCGAAGTTCTCTTTGAGAAATATCCATAATTGAATGTTGTTTTACTATTCAGTCCAGTCCAGTATCCAGTTGTCAACTGATCTGACATACAACTCTTGCTTTATTACTCCAAGAAATTCGAGATAGTTCTATACCGTTTTAGAAACGTATTGAAAAAAGTGGCGGGTTTATTAGTTGCCAACCCAATACTTGCGCTGAAATTCCTAAAATAAGTTCAAGTAACAAAATAGCAACCACTTACTTGGATATGTCAATGGTTTAGTATCTAAATAGCGGAAAATAGTAGTACTCATATAAAATGAAATATTCATCTCAATTTCGAATACCAGTTGGTGTTAGAAGAGCCGGTTAAATGATTCACTGAATACTTGAATAAATTTTGTAGGCGTCGCGTCAGACTGTTTAGGACATCTCTTTACTTACGTAGCAGGTTAGATATCATGTTTTATTACCAATGGAATAAAACTCAAAATGAAATATAAAAGTCAATATAACAAAAATATTTTCATATTTGCCTCGTTCTTATCCTTTTATCCTACACAATATTGTAAAAGTGTATTCAGCACTACCGCAAAATTCAAAAAGTTGGAGAAGGTTATAAAAGAATGAAACTTAATAACATTCTTAGGTGAGCTACGTTCTAAGGTTCGACTGAAAGACTGTGCATCGTCGTATTCCTGCGAGCCCGTGTTATAAAGATATGAATAGAAGCAGTGTTATGTTAAAGCTATAACAGTACTTCACATACCTGGCTAACGTAGCTTTTTAATATTAGAAACAATAACTAATCCGAATTGTATAACGTAAACCAATAGGAGCAAAGTTTACCTTACCTGCCTCGTGATAACTAAGGACAAGGTTTTTTTCTTTTTTAATTTATTTATAGAATACCTATACTAATAGAGAGTACCTGCTAGTATATAACTTAAGTTACTAGAACTTAAGTTATATACTAGCAGGTACTCTTATATAGAAGGGTCCAAGTAATTTAGATGCTTGCCATCAAATATAAATAATAAAAATTGGGTAAATTTCCATTACAATTAAAGAAAGACAGTAACAAGCAAGCAACAAGAACTTATTTTATATCATTGAATATCAAAGAATTGTTGAAGTTGTTGTTAATCCAGAAGTATGGAAACTAATATAACAAGAAAAATAAGTGTACAGACATTTTGGCAGAACCGTTCTTATTTTGTGTTCGTAGTAATCAAGTCTGTTGCTATTTGGAACGCGTGGATGTTGTTTTGCGTGGTCCTTGTATCAATATTTATTTTGATACTAGCTGAACTGACAGACAATGTTGAGGCAAAAGCTGTTGGATTTTAGCAGTCCACTTTTTCTTTCTTTTTTTATCAATACCATACTCAGGCTTCTACAAATATTCGAAAAAACCATTACCCAAATTGGTTTGCCTTTCTTAAGTTTTGTGCTTAGCTACATATTCAAACTTTCATTTTTATATATGTATGCAACAAAGTCGCATGAATATCTTAACCCTCATGTACTTTTCGGTAAACTAGAATCAGCACTATCTATATATAGTATGAACTATCCATTTAACAAAGTATATATGAACTACTCAGGAAGCGAGTACTACCTACTGTCATTTGCTCGCTTTGTCTTACAGGGCACTCACAATTCTATAATACGACACGTACGGATAATAGGAGACACATTAAACTATCTTAGAAAGCATGTCATCACTTTTTAATTAAAATTATTCAGATGCAGAAACATTTTTGGCACAATATTAATACAATAATAATAAATAATAAAATAATAGTGTAATATGCTCATCCCCTTGTCAATACTTTTTGTGATATTTTTTTATATTTTGTTCAAGGTTTGAAAGAACTAGAAAAAAAAGTAAAAACTTCTATCAGAAATGTAAAGTCAATAGAAAAACAAGAAATAACACTCAATTTCTTAAGAATTCATTCTCTTTAGGAATTCATCATCTGCATCATCGCAGTCCACTGCTGGACATAGGCCTCTCCCATTGCACGCCACTTCGATCTATTTTATATAGGAATTATCACTATTTTTCTAAGAAAACTTACGTTACTTTTTAAGTAGCGAGTTAAAGGTAAAGCATTGGTAGTTAGTGACTCACAAGTGGAGCCCCGCAGCTAAGATTTAAAAATGCAATGCACTTAACATTTTCACGATGCAGTTGGGCGAAAGCATCTCGAGAGTATTAAAGACCTGTTAATGAGACTGGGAGCCGCTCTTGAATTTTTTCACCCACTTCCTTAACATCAAAAATTCCTTTTTGCTACGCTAACGAGAATTTCCATGTTAATTGCCCGGCGCACCCGGAGTATTTAATTGCATATATTGTTTCTCTTGTTTCAACGGAAAGCGAGAAGAGATTTTGAGATTATTTGTGTTCTCTAATTAAAGCGGGGATAAGATAACAATTGGAGGTCGGTACTTAATTCCGGAATGGGTATAACAAAACTTTTGAGAGTCACCTTCAAACTTTGACCTTTTTGTTTGTTACTCTATGAAAGTTAATTAGTGACTTTGACAGCAGAAACAACTTTTTACAGACGTTTAAACCTTAAGAGATGGAGAATACAGCTTATTAGCTGTATTCTCCATGTCTTATTTTTGTAATTTATAGGTTAAGTTATTTCCTAAATTTTAATAGAATCAACAGCTGATGATTTAATGGTGTCACACTGACACTTACTCAAATAATAATATCAATAACATAATATTTATCAAGATATGTTCACAAAAGCTGAAGATATCTCGTAGAAAACATATACCCAAAGTAGAGTATAAAATGAAACGTAAAAGAAAGAAACAGAACCTCCTCTTCTTAAAAATACAGATGAAAGCACATGTAATACTTTTAGATAGAATACTTTTTTTTTATACTATAGGGGGACAGACGAACAGACGGGTCGACCTGATAGTAAGTGACAATTGCCGTCACCTGCAACTCAAGAGTCGTAAGTGCGCTGCCCGCCTTTGAGGGTGATGAGGGATGGGGGATGGGAAAGAAGAGTGGGAGGTTGAGGAGATGGCAAAGAGTAGAGGGGGTATGAGGGAGTGGAAAGGGGAGAGTGGGAGTTGGGCCTCCGGACACCATACTCATTTCGGGGTATTGCAACGCAAGCGTTACTTCACAACCGGTTTTCTGTGAGGCCGTGGTATCGCACCGGTTGAGCCGGCCCATTCGCGCCTAAGCATGGCTCTACCACGTACAGAACTATAAATAAATAAACTATAAATAATTTCAGATACGGATAGTCTCCACTCTCAAGTTTGCTTTTTACGTTTGACGCTTGTTCTGATAATTATCAGATTCGAATAATGTTCTAAATTCACTTTATCGGGTTTTCTTTACACTCTGTATATACATATATATCTGACGTCCGGGATAGCCATCCGAATAGACTTATTACTAGCCTATTACTTTACATGTATATATGAATATCTCTATAAAGAAAGTTTTCTGTGAATTAAATTTTAATAACAAACAATACAATATGTCAGATAATAGACAAATTTCAACATCCCAATAAAACTATTTTATTGTAATAAGTTACTTTGATAGGATTTTATTAAGTTCCAAATAGTTCCGAAGATAATAAAGGATCATATTTTTTGATAGCTTTTTATCATTATTTGAGTCAAACAAACACTATATATTGCTTTATACAATGATCTGCTATGATATGATAGAGCCCAATAAAATATTTACAATTATTTGGAGATATTTTTCATGTTTCAAAGTTAATTGTCTCTTTGTAATTCACTTCGCTTGCTTCAAGTATTACTCTATAATAACTATTTCTCGCATTTTGAATTGCACTCGTTTTGCGGGTCCAAAGCAGATTACGTAAGTTCCTGACCTATAACTATTTCTTTCTTTAAAGACAAAGACAAAGAAATGATTCATGTGTCACTTCACAAACGTTAAAACAACGGACATAAAGAACTCCCACACTCACCAGGTTATATATCAGGCAGTGTCAGGCAGTCGTACAGTGCCTGGACGAAGGCTAGTCTAGTAATAGTCTTGCCTCCTACTGCGTAAGTGGATGTCTACTCCTTCGGGTTATAAATATATGTTAGTGTATATATGTATGTACTTGTGAAAACCATTTGTCGTTTTTACAATTTTGTTCCGCGTGGGAATCGAAATCACAACCACTGGTCAAGATAGATAAAAGCTTATAAAATACATATTAAAATAGAACATATGACATATTACAATTATTTTGTACGTTTGTGTGAATTCAGTGTTCATTTTACTAAAAATACCTTGGGTAATTGTAAAAATAAATTAGTAAAGTCCTATAGGATAAATTCACGCTGATAAGGTAAAGTTTAGACCGTTTGTCAAGAAAACATTTCACGTAAAATGTAAAATTCGCGGACATCAACTCTCGGCTGTTTTCACAGCGCTAATGTTGCTCCAACGGCCTTCATTGCATCTTTTATTTTAATGACCAGAGATATAAAATTTAAGAAAAATTGTTTCTTCTCCCGCTGCGGCAAATTATCATATTATCTTAAGAATATAAATAAGTTCAATTTGCATTTTATATAGGTTTGTAGTTTAATTACTCAGTCTAAATAACTAACGGGTAATTAAATGTTTTAAATAAAGAAGTCTAGTATACAATAGTTAAGGATAACCCTTGTATACTAGATTTCTTTATTTATAAGAAAAATGTTGCGTGTTTAACGAGTTTTATTCATAAGAAAAATTATGCGTGTGTCACTGAATTACAAGGTGTCTAACATAACAGATTTTTGTAACAGGTATACGTTGTTAGTTTAAAAATCAACACCTAAGTTTCATAGTTATAAAACATTTAAAAAATCTTGCAATTTCCCATTTTGAGAATCTTCATGTACGTACGGAGTTTGTTTCACTATAAACATACTTAAATGAAGAAAACTATATAAATTTTACAGATACGTCTGCGAGTCAATCGGGTCAATAAGACTTTAAGTAATTACATGATAAGGCACTACCAAATGAAACGCTAATATTGTTCGAAATTTCCACTCACAAATCATTTCGTATATAATATATGGCCAGAAACTAAACAACTTTCATTAACAGTCGGCGCTATAAAGAAACTTCTAGATTAACTGGTAATAAACGATATTTTTCATCAAGCAAATGTGCAGAGAAAGTCAAATAAAGAATAATTTGTTTTTCTTCCTCAATAAGTCTACTTCTTTATTATTTTTTCTGGCTACCTCTCTTTCACTCTATGACCTGTAACCCACTAGCTCTGTTCTTCACTACTAGTACAATCACAGGACAGTTACTTTTAACCCAGTTTGAAAAAATCTGTTTCTTGGGCAGGTTTTTTTTTGTTTTCATTTTTTTTGCTTCGAGTTCCTCATTTTGTGTGTTCGAAATTAGGTGAATTTATTATCCTAATTTCGAACATCATCATCTTCAGCTATTATGTTACCAAATCTTCTTTTTTATTCTCTCTACTTGTCTACCCTTCAACATACTTCCAAACTTTATTGATATGAAATTACCAAAAATATTTGCCAATTACTAGGCCAAGGCCTTGGCCAATTATCAAATTAGATTAGGACCAAGTCGGCAAAATGAAATAGTTTGAGAGTGTGTATATACAAAGGCGTATGTATATATGTTTTTTTTCAGCCTATTTGCTGACTTCTTATCAACTTCGATACAATAAAAAGCGATAAAATTAGTATAAACATTATCATTTCCCAGGTTCTTAAAATTGCACAAACCAATTGACCAATTTTAATTTTACCCATCTATTCATCTGTCAAAATACATCATAAAAACACGCCCATATTTTATTAACCATTGTGTAATTTAGTCCCACTTAGGTAATAGGGGACAGGTCTACTGCCAACAACCGAGCACCGCATAAACTGTATAGATACAATGCGATAGATAAAAGCCCAATCTCTTAGTTTCCCTCCACCCACGAGAAGCCACGAGGTAGCCCCATTTTACTCCACCATACTTATCTAATATAAGTACGTTCTTCAGCAATAGCAATGGTGTTTGAATATTCCACGTATATACGAGTATACCTTTATTTTCATCGAAGTAGTACAGGGTGTGTTAGTGTTGTTGTATCATATGTACCTTTAACGTACCATGGCTTGTACTGTATAAACCAATTCAACTTCTATAGCATTAAAAACAAAAACCTTTACACAAAAAATCTATAAAAGGTTGGTAAACACAAAACTGCAATATGCTACGGAATTTATGGCAACGAAATGCAAACAATATTGTGGTGCCATAATTGTATTTTAAATACTCCTTCGAAACGTAATGTGTTTTAAAGAATAATGTTCTTACCCGTTAGTAGGTTGTACTATTCAACACCAGCTCAGCTACATGAGACTCCAATATCTTAATAGCTTTAGAAAGTATATAAGAATATTGTTAGTGAGTTTATACTTAGGGATATAAACTCACTAACAATATTTTTATTACTAACAGTAAGTAAAAGTATACCTTGAATTCTAATTCTTTGAAAGGATAGGATAGGACCCTGACCCTAGGATTCCATCATCATAAAATCTTGACTAGATCAAAATATGACCACCGCAGAAGTACACTTTTGTATCAAAAATAAATATTGAATACATATGTACGTCAAAAATACATGAATTCGAACATATAACGTCCTCTTCTTTGAAGTTGGTAAAAAAATAAATAAGATATTGTATGTATGGTAGTGTCTTAAGTTACGCATTACCCCCAAAGGTTCCTTAATCGGATTTGAGAATTTATTAATGCAAACACTTTGACAACTTCAAGAGGTTTCTGAAATTCACTAATTGGTTTAATTTATACTTAAGTCATTGATCACATCTGAAGACCAAAACAAGTTTTATAAGCCGAAGGTGGGCAAAGCAATTAATTAACAAACTTTAAGTGAGATTTAACATCAAGAGGTTTCCTATTAATTTATCTTATCGGTGGTAACCATTGTAGGCTGTTTATATTTGAAACGAATTTCATTCAATTGAGACAACTTTAAATAAGTATCAAAAGGTGTTAAGTTGTGAACTCTTTCGTAAATTTAAAGTAAAAAGACTTACTATATTTTATTTAGTTACTTTGATATTGTTGTCCTAATATGTAAAAGCGTCCACCGGCACTATCGATGACGGAGGAGGTGAGAATTGCCATGAGACAAAGGAACCAGACATTTCTGCGGTTCAAGCGGGATCGTTCTGAAATTAATTGGAACCTTTTTAATGTGGCTAGGAATCGGTGTAATCAGGTGATACGCAACGCAAAACGCCGACACATCCTTCAACACATAGAGGCTTCATCCCCTACTTGTATCTGGAAGTTTCTAAAAACTCTGGGTATCGGCAAACAACATCATTCAGTAGTTCAAAAGACAATGTGACAACATGAATGACATCAATCGACATTTCACATCCACAACTCACCTAGATCATCAAACCAAATGTCAGACCTTAAGCTATATAGGTAGTTTAACAAGTCCCACTACTGACGCATTTACTTTTTCTCCAGTTCCTCCTGAGGATATTAAAAAGATTATCCTGTCCATTCGCTCCAATGCCGTGGGCTGTGATGGCATTAGTCGACGCATGGTTGTCCCCATCCTAGATCATATTATCCATGTCATTTCCCATATAATCAATTCCCAAATCTTTTCCCTTGACTCTGGAACCTTTCACTGCCTCTGGCGTAAAGAACCAAGTAACCCTTCTCTTCTGCACCACTTTCGTCCTATTTCTCTTCTCCCCTTCCTGTCTAAAGTTCTAGAGGCTTGTGTAAACAAGCAGCTTTCGCAATTTATATTTCGTCATAATCTCCTGAGTCCGTTACAATCTGGTTTTAGGCCCGGCCATAGCACCATGTCCGCTCTCCTAAAAGTGACTGGTGATATTAGAGAGGGTATGGATAACACTAAAGTTACCGTCTTAGTCCTGGTTGGTTCGAATGCCTTCAATACCGTCAGTCACGAGGTCCTGCTATCCATCCTTTCATATCTTATGATCTCCTCAGAAGCACTGGAATGGTTCTCGTCTTATCTTCAGGGACGTCAGCAGTGCGTTCGGGTGGATGACTCGTCATCAAACTGGACTGATCTATGCAGCGGCATCCCTCAAGGCGGTATATTATCTCCCTTACTATTTTCTTTATTTATTAATCAGTTAACGCCACACCTTCAGTGTCCGTATCACCTGTATGCTGATGACCTGCAGATATACTCCCAGAGTAGGGTTGAATACTTATTAGAGGCCATTGATAAGGTAAACAAAGATTTGGAAACTATAAGATCCTGGTCGTCGAGATTTGGATCATCAGTAAATCCAACCAAATGTCAGGCGATCGTCGTAGGGAGCAAACCAATGATGAGCAGGCTCGACACTGGGACTATCATACCAATAGTCTTTGATGGCTCACCTATATCTGTGAGTTCAGCAGTTAAAGACCTAGGTTTGTTTATTGACTCGACCCTGGATTGGCGGGCCCAGGTTACACATGTGAGTCAGAGAGTCACTGGTGCTCTCCAAACGTTATACCGTCTAGAAAACTTCCTCCCTATTAAAACCAAAACTTCCTTAATGCATTCCCTAATTATTCCCATGATTGATTATGGCGATGTGTGTTATTTTGACCTGAATGCAGACCTTCTCAACAAACTAGACCGTCTTCTGAATAACTGCATTCGATTCATTTTCAATCTTCGCAAGTATGACCATGTCTCTGCTTTACGTTCCCAATTGAAGTGGCTCCCTATTCGGCAACGTCGCAGTTTGCGAGCACTAAATTTTCTATACACCTTCTTGAACTCCCCGTCTCCCCCTTCTTACTTAAGTCCCTACTTTCAATTTTTGTGCTCCGCTCATGACAGGGACCTTCGTTCTTCGAACAATTTGCTCCTCTTATGTCCTCCCCACAGCTCTAACTTTGTCAACTCATCTTTCTTCGTGCAAGCAGTTCTTCTAGGGAATGCGCCTCCTCTTGAGCTAAGAATATCTAAAAGCCGTTTAACGTTTAAGAACAAAGTACGTGAACTTCTCCTCGCTGAATTAGCAGAATAACCACAATGCACTTGACTGTATACCTATTTATAAGTGTATGTTAGTATATATATATATATATATATATATATATATATATATATATATATATATATATTCTTCATTATATATTTTTATGTATGTGTATATTTGTTATGTATTTGTATATATATATGTAAATATAGTTGTTTTAAAATACATTACAATACAGTAAATTCCAGATGTCTGCACCTACCTTATCGCTTTTCTTCACCACCTCAAGGTTGACTGGTAGAGAACGCATTAAGTCCGCCTTTGTACACGTGTGCATGAAGTTTTTAAATAAATAAATAAAATAAAATAAAAAGAAAAGTCGTGACTCACTGACTGACTTATCAACGCCCAGCCCATACCCTTGGATATGCAATATATGCATACTTGAAATTTTATAAAGAAGTCCTGTTATGATGTAGACAAGAGAAAAGGACGGATTTTTTGACTTAGCAATTTAATTGGTCACCTTGCCACTACGCTGCGGCGCCAAGTGTTGTGGGTTCGATCCCCGCACGGGTCAACACATTGTTGTTCTGAGTCGAGGTGTTCTATGTGTCCGTTATTTGAATGTTTGTAAAGTCCCCCGTGACACAAGACTTAATCCTAAGAAATTGTAAAAAAAAATGTATTTTAGGATTTCTTGAAACTTAATATATGTAAAAATGACATATTATTTTTATACATTATACTCCAGCAATTAATCAAAAAATGGAACTGAGCCACAAGCACCATTCCCCGGACAGTATATCAGCAACGCGAGGTGGAGCAACTCATTATTTATTGTTTAGCGCAAGCGCAAGCGATCGTTAACGATACAATTTTAGTAAAGTACACTTTTAGTGCAAGACTATTTTCTATACCTAACTTTTTGTTATGGGATAGGGGCCGCCTCTCAATTACACCCGCAAGTCAAGCCACAAGTGCGTTGCCCGACTTTTAGGACGTTTAGGTACCGACGTAAAGGTATACGACAGGAATACGACAGGCGACAGCTTGTTCCACAGACTGCTTGTGCGAGATTAAAAACTTCTGGAGAAGCGCACAGTGGAAGGATGAGGCACCCGGCATGTGCTGTAGTGCTGGCTACGGCGCAACTCCCACCTTATGAACAGTTTCCAGAGCGTCTGTATAGTTTGATAATGAATTTGCTGCGGTAATACTATTGCGAAATTTCAATCAACTTAAGTGTTGCAATGGGACCACGTTACCCGTAAACTCATTACATAAAAAGGTGGTGAAACTGGCCACCGAGCTACAAAAACTCGCTCTTTGCACCCTATTTAGAAAGACACTATATAATAGCCAAAGTGCAATCGGACAGCCTTAGGAAAAACTTATAATCATATACAACTCTCAAAAATACGAAAATATTTAAATAAAAATGAAATAAAAATAATGGATACCCAGGGACGGACATAACGTACGCTACGGTCTAGAGTACTTACCATCATAACAGAAGAATATGCGGACGAAGTCGCGGGTAACAACAAGTTTAATATATTTCTTGGTTGGCGATTTAATTAATATTAAAATGTGATTGAAGATTAATTATTTACTGTGACCGCATTATGACTTCATTAACTTTCAAATGTCTTTTTTTTAAACTGATGACAAACCTCATGTAAACAAATGGCTTGCCTAAAACAGTCTGTTGTGGGTGAATCGACAGTACCGAATTATTATGCCCTTAAAAGTTGACACCTGCGTAATAATTGGGCGATGTCGACGATATCAAGACATTCGCTACACGGGAGGTCCAACTGCAACTAATGAATATAAAACCAGAGCACTTTTAAGGTAGCTTGAGGTAGCTCACGTGCATGAGGAGGTATTTCTCAAAGAAATTATAAATAATATATACTCTCGATGTTTTCACAACCTACTTACTAAAACACTGTAAATACTTCCATCAGTCGGCCTTATATTGCTGTGTGTGCCATCGCGTACTGGGTTTCTCGTGTATTTGGCCAGTTAACCTCTTTAGCCAATAGGTATAATAGTAAAATGTAGTCACACTTACTGAAAGGAAGTTTTAAGTATAATACTTTATATTTTATACTTAGGACTTAATTTCAGTAAGTCAGTCTCACGTTACAGTGTGTGACGCTTGCGGTCAGCGGATAAAAACGGTTCGTGTTCCTTAATGCTATGCCAGAACAGAAGTAAATTACTACTTTGTAATTCTGTAGGTACAAATTTTGCAACCCAATAGATAACACATAGAATAGAACACGCTAGTATAACTACTCTAATATTAACTTCAAGAATAAATATGCTTCGCAGTCCACTGCTGGACATAGGCATCTCTAAACGTACGCCATAGCACCCGTTCACAACCTTTCGCAACTAATCTATCCCAGCTACCCTTCTTGGGTCGTCAGTTATGATTTTTTTCATAAAAAACGGGTATGTGCACTTTCAGAAAAAACGTCCATTTTTGTATGGGCTTTGGTCTTCATTCAGAGTAAAATCGAATAGGATTAAATTACAGAAATTATTAAACTATTTCCTTACCAAATACCACTCATGGACACTATCAAAAACACCTAAAAATCATACTGTTGTCCAAATATAGTTTATGAAAATACATTTTCTTCAAGCACTAAAAGTAATAATGTAAGTGGTAGCATCTCATCAGTTTCTTTTTATATTTGTAATCATCTTAAAATTCCCTGTTTATTTTATTTTTTTAATCTTATCAAAAAAAAAATCTACTCACCCAAAGAGAATACAGACAAACCATTAGGCTGACATAGGATTAACAAAGCTGTGATCTAAGTAATGGCTTAGAAATCATACTGAAATAAGAAAATATTCTCAAATGGCTGGTGCTTTAATACTATTTCAAATTATATTTTAAATTTTAAGTACATAATAGAATATAAGTTGTATCACTTCTATCTAATAACTCTATATAGAAAAGGCGAAACGAAGTTCATTCACGGCTTGCAAAAAGCTTATTATATATTGCTTGCTCCCTTCCGCTCAGATTTTGCATCGCACGATAAGGAACTTTGTTCCAAAAAAGCGTGAGCGGTCTATGGATCCCCGGTCGGAACGAAGTTCATACACGGCTGTAACTATAAAAAGAAGTGATGGAAACAGACCTATTACTCTATACGCTCTATAAAAGAGCTGATAGTTTTAAAAACATAAATTTTGACTTAAAAAATCAGACAACCTTCTCAATGTGCTTTCACAATTAGTTTGTGCAATACTTTTAATCGTAAAAACGTGCAAATTTAAATCTTACTCATAAATCCCTTGGTATCTTATGATCAAAGCCTAGCCTGATTTGGTGACAATGGGACCATAGTACCGCTCTTTCAAAAGTCGCCTATCATAAATAAAAGAAAGATACATGGAGTCGAACATAAAACCCCAACTTTTTATGAAGTCGGTTAAAGACTCTAAAAGTTTACTTTGAAACAGAACAACAAAGACACATGTATTACGAATAATTCATGTAAAATTGTATTCATAAAGTATTGAACTAACATTATTTCACATTAATAATAATAAAACTTCATAATAACTTCAACCATCTCACACACGGCCGTCTGATCCCAAACTACCCAGGGATTATACTATGGTAACGATGCTGCTGATAAACATACTTATATATTTGTAAATACATAAATATTATAGATAAATTACACAAAGACACAAAACAAATACTCGTTCTAATCCCACAAATATTTATCCTGGGGGTAGAATCGAACCCCCGACCTCTGGTTTAGCAGTCAGGGTCACTAACCACTACAACGTATTATTTATTGGTCTGTAAAATGTACTTAGTGTTTTTGTGTTGATTTGTATATTTTGTTTGTGCAAATTTTAAATAAATTTTAATTTGTGCAAATCGTCGAATAGTTTTGATGGTCCTGTAAAAATATTGCTCTTGTAAGTGAATAATTGTATTATTCTTTGGAGGAAATAAAGTTCTCTCAAAATCCCAACTAAGAACTATGAACTATATACGTATTTCACGTCTACATATACATATATTATATACAAGCAAGCATACATGCAATACAAGAAGGTCAGGGAGATGACTGCACTTGAAATGGGGAATCTGTAGTAAATTATTAGTAGTATTTTTAAATTCGTTTATTTATAGCACATAATCACTAGGTAAATAGATATTGGCTCAGCACACATGCTCAAGCTTTAACTTGAAAAAGCTTTAAAATAACAATAATAAAATAAAACCTACCATGATGGTTTGCCCCACAGGCTAAGTATATTTTGTAGCATTGTGCTCTCTTTGTCTTTAGGTTTTGTCAGTAACTTTTATTGTTTTGTTTTGTTTCATTATTTTAGTTGACAAGTTAATAGGTATAATCAGGTAATGACAGCGATTCTGCTGTTAACATCACTAAATGAAAGTTTCGCTAAAAATCTCTTATTTTAGTGAACAGATTACAAATATGCTATTCTGGTTTTACGTCGAATTAAATTTAGTTTTTAACATGACAGCTCTAAATTTGAAATTGACATCACTAAAAGTTGAGTACGAGGGTGTTACCACTACATTAAAATAAAGAATGAATGACAAAGAGTTTAATTATAAATTCTCGTTAAACTACATTTTAAGGTTTCTTGCATGGATGGGAATGTTTGTTAACGCATAATATAATACCTGTAATAAAACAAGTGTTACTTTTGTTGCTCAAAGCTGAGAAAATACAGAGTCACGGTTCAAATACTAGCAACCCACCATATTTGTTATCTATGTAACTAACTGTCTATAACGAGGATGTACAAATCAATTAAGATCTGACATAAATCGATTCGAAATAAATAAATACATACCCAGTGATTAGTTGATTTGTACCACTAAAATATAAAACTATATATGCTATTATACTATATATATACGCCTTCACATTAATATAGAAATTGCGAGAGGCAAGAAAATATTCATTTGCTGAGTGATATTATTTATAGCACTATTTTGTTAAAGCTTTTTTTTTTTTTTTTTTTTTTTTATGCGATAGGGGGCAAACGAGCAGACGGGTCACCTGATGGTAAATGACTACCGCCGCCCATGGACACCCGCAACTCAAGGGTCACAAGTGCGTTGCCGGCCTTTTAGGTAGGAGTACGCTCTTTTCTTGAAGGTTTGAAGGTCGTATCGGTTCGGAAATACGGCAGGCGACAATTTGTTCCATAAGCTGGTTGTGCGAGGCAAAAAGCTTCTGGAGAAGCGCACAGTGGTGGAGTGCCAATCGTCCAGGTGATGGGGATGGATATTTTGTCGCGTAGAACGATGGCGGAAACCAGCAGCCGGTATAAGTCCGAACAATTCCTCTGAACACTCCCCATGATACAAGCGATAGAGGATGCAGAGTGAAGCTACATCTCTACGCAACGCCAAGGTGTCAAGTCGATCAGAGATATCTTGGCAGTCGATGATGCGAGTCGCTCTCCGTTGAATGCGGTCAAGAGGGAGAAGTTGGTACTGGGGTGCACCTGCATAGAGATGAGAACAGTATTCCATGTGCGGCCGAACCTGCGCCTTATAAAGTTGCAGGCGGTGGGCCGGAGTAAAATACTGTCTCGATCTGTTTAGCACACCAAGCTTCTTCGAGGCTAATATGGCCTTACTCTCTAAGTGACCGCGAAACTGGACTTCGCTTGATATATCAACGCCAAGGATTCCGATACTGGCTGATGCAGTTAGGGAAGTGCTCTCAAATTGAGGTGATACGACCAATGGCATCTTTTTAGCGGTGAACGCGCAAACCTGTGTCTTCGTGGGGTTAAATTGGACTAGGTTAAGTCGACCCCAATCTGAAACTTTTGATAAAGAAGTTTCGATTTCAGACACAAGTTTGGATCGGCTTTCGATGACGTTTACCCGAGAAATGTTAGCGCGGCCGGTGTAAAGGGCATCACTCGTGCTATCGTCTGCATAGCAATGGATGCTGCTAATCTGCAGCATGTCGTTGATATGCAGAAGAAACAGCGTGGGTGATAGCACACAGCCTTGTGGGACACCAGAATTAACAGACTTCGAGTCGGAGCATGCACCGTCAACAACGACCTTGATGCTTCTGTCTGTAAGAAAACTGGTGAGCCAATTGCACAGTTTCTCGGGAAGCCCATAGGAAGGAAGCTTCGCAAGGAGCGCTTTGTGCCAGACCCGATCGAAGGCCTTCGCCACGTCCAAACTAACGGCCAACGCTTCCCCCTTGGTCTCGATCGCCTGTGCCCACCGGTGAGTCAAGTATACGAGAAGATCACCAGCTGAACGACCCTGACGGAAGCCGTATTGTCGATCATTGAGGAGCTGGTGGTCTTCTAAGTACCGGAGGAGCTGGCAGTTAACAATGGATTCCATTATCTTGGAGAACAAGGAGGTGATGGCTATGGGTCTGTAGTTGGACGGATCCGAGCGATCTCCTTTTTTAGGGATTGGGTGCACTAGAGCTGTCTTCCATGAGTTCGGGACTACGCCAAGAGAGTAAGAAAGCCGATAAAGGCGCGTTAAAACCGGTGCTAACTCTGGAGCACACGTCTT
The DNA here is from genome assembly GCA_947561695.1 of Tyria jacobaeae. Classification (NCBI taxonomy): domain Eukaryota; kingdom Metazoa; phylum Arthropoda; class Insecta; order Lepidoptera; family Erebidae; genus Tyria; species Tyria jacobaeae. Next base: position 8,350,554 of record OX387221.1, read on the forward strand.
CAGCACGATAGGAGAGATTCTATCGGGCCCACTCGACTTATGAACGTCGAGGGAAAGAAGCGCTTTACGCACTGCCCTTTGTGTAAACCGGACTTCCGGCATACGGGTCTCGCACTGCGGTATGGTCGGCGGTGCGTTTCCCCCGTCGTCCAGGGTCGAGTTAGACGCAAAGAGTTTGCCCAGAAGATCGGCTTTTTCTTTAGCGTCGTGGGCCAACGAATTATCTCCTATGCGCAGAGGTGGAAGGGATGGCTTACAAAAGTTCCCCTGGACAGCTTTGGCAAGAGACCAGAATGCACGAGTTCCGGAGGGGAGACTAACTAGTCTCTCGCCAATTCTGCCGATGTGAGCCGACTTCGCCCCAGCAATTACTCTTTTGAGGGACCTGGAGGCAAAGTTAAATTGCTTCTTTAATGTGCTGGTCTTTACATCCCGTGCTGTCGCTGCATTAGCCCATGCTTGGTAACATTCCTGCTTTCGGCGGGACGCCGCTTTGCAGGTTCGACCAAACCAAGGCTGGGACTTGCCACCTGTGGGAATCAGGGAGAATGGAATGAAAAGTTCCATACCCTGAAGCACAACATCCGCGACAGAGTCAGCAACGACATTGGGATCATCCGGCGAGAAGCAAACCTGCCTCCATGGGTAGGATGCAAAGAATGTTCTCATTCCATCCCAGTCTGCTGACCTATAGTGCCATACGCGGCGACTGCCTGTAACACGCGGCCGCAGCGAGTGAACGAGTGGCACCATACTCCTAATCAGGCAATGGTCCGAAGAGCCAAGAGGGGCCTCAACGGATACTTTGTAGCCGTCAGGATGTGAGGTCAGCAGAAGATCCAACAGTGAAGGCACGTGGCTTTCTGCATCTGGGATTCGCGTAGGCGTTGCTACCAGCTGCGTCAAGCCATATGCCAAGGCGAAATCGTGAACAGATCTTCCCGCATGATCGGTTTTGCGCGAACCAAGCCATTCGGCGTGATGGGCGTTAAAGTCGCCAAGAATCACGATCTCTGCGGATGGGACCTGCTGGAGCACTGAGTCTGTAGCCATTTGGACGTGGTCGATGAGTCGGTCCGTTTCGGCATCACCGCTATGGGACCTGTAGAGGCATAGGTAGATGCGGGGATGGTCGTCGCAGTCTACACGTAGCCATAAGATGGAGAGGTCCCTACCTTCAAGATTGCCGAGGCGGCGAGAAGTGATATCATCTCTAACGTACACGCATACACCAGCCTTAGGAACAAAGGAGTGTTCCAGTCCGTACCCAGGGTAGCAGAGGTAGGATGTGTCCGCTGGAGATGATATCTGCGTCTCGGTTAAAAAGAGCAAGGCCGGCTTTGCTGTCTCAAGGTGGTGGTGGACAGTGTCGAGGTTCGAATGTAAGCCCCTAATGTTGCAAAAATCCACGGTAAACGTGACAGGGGGTGCCATGGTATGCCTTCTCTTGCCCCGAGCAGATTTTGAGAGCGCAGTTGAGCCCCCCCCAGAGTACGAGGGGCAGCCTGGGCGTCCACGCTCAGACATAATCCGTACTGAGGGTGGACGTCCAGGGGGGGATTCTCCAACGCTAGCGCTGGTACCCCCCTGGGGTATCCTTTTCGTTAACAGCGCTATCATTAGGGGGGTGGGGGATTTGGGCCTCCGGAGACCTCACTCATTTCGGGGAAATGCAACGCAAGCGTTACTTCACAACCGGTTTTCTGTGAGGCCGTGGTATCGCACCGGTCGAGCCGGCCCATTCGTGCTTAAGCAAGCATGGCTCTACCACTCTAAAAAGCTCCAATATTAGCTCCAATATTACTTAAAATATTTGTTATCATTGCACTTTCAAAAGAGTTTCAAGTTTTTTTTTATTAGGTAATCAGGCAGACAACTTAGGCTGTAATAGGGCTACACAGCACTGGCAGCATATTACTGTCTTAAGTTAACAGTATTAAGCCATCCATTTTTAAGCATTGTGATTAAGAGATCGTATATATTTTTTTTTTAGGTTTTGGAGTATATGGGCGGCTAAAAAGAAAACCAAATTTCGAAAGGTGCGTGAATCAGTAAGGGCAACAAGAGTAAGACCTAACTAATATAGAAAAAACCTGCAACTGAATTGCTGCTTCCCGTACAGTCTCCTTGGAAGCCTCAAGAGGAGGAGTAACAGCAACCTACAGTTAGTAGGAAGCCGTGGAGGTCTAGGCATGACAGAAAGTTGGCTGTGCGCAATAAAATTACCTTGGTAGATGAAGGTAATTTTGTAGCATTCAACCATCCTTCTGTCATGCCTAGACCTCCTCGGCCTCCTACTGATAATAGTTTATTGAGTACTCTACAAGAAAGCAATGAAAGTGCTCAGGATATAGCAGCAGCTATCTCAGCAGCCATAGACATAAATCAATAATAAAATTCATAACTTTGATTAACATTATTTCTATGTTATTATATATTCTGAAAAATGCTGCTGCTTCTTGTGAGCACTTCCTAAAGCTTGTCTGTTATCTTGCCCAAACCATTTTGTTTTATTTGACATTTTCAGTTCATTAAATAAATATTTTTATGTTGAGAATTTAAATTATGTGATTGTTGATTATAGTAATAGTAAAACTAGTGTTTTAATTAAAATAAATTTGTTTATAAGCAGTTGAATTAAAGCGTGTTTGTATTGTTTCTTCTCTTATATACCTGCCTGCCTGGCCTCAGTCAGAAAATCATGGCATTTTTCCTCAATGAAATTAGGATTTACATTCTCCTCAGTATACAAATTGTAGGTATTCATCATAATCCGGAAAGATACAGTAGATATAATTTGAGATATAAACATTATAATTTGGTATTTATAAGTTTTTTAAATCCTAATTTCAATAAAACATCATACCCTTAAATATTTCTAAATACACATACAGACTCAGAACAAAATTATTATGGTGCTCATCTGACACACATTTGTGCTGGGTGGGAATTGAACCCACACCCAAAATGAAAATGATGAATGCAAAATTCAAGTTCAGATAAAACTTGTTAAAATATCACATAGATAAACCAAATTACACCTGTACCTAATATAGAGAAACACTAGATAGAGAATACTTTATTAGCATTATATTGCATTTCTATTACATAAGAAGTATCACATATATACATTTTACAATTTATATTATATTTTACTGTGCTTACATAAAGTTAATCTTTTGAAGAAAACGCCATTTGCCATGGAAATTCAAGCAAACCTATGAGTGCTTTGGGATGTAGCCTTAATCCAAGATTATTAGAGCTTAAAAGTTTCCGAAACTTTTCCTCCTTATTTCTGGAATTATCTATTTAAGTTTTCCAATCTCAATTTATCTTGCAATTTTCTAAAGGCAATATATTTATTACTTCAAATAAAAATGCCATGATTATATGTTATTGTAACATAAACAGTAGATACATGCCTTTCTTCTGAAGCAGCCACAGCTAGCCACAGCTATATCAAGAATTCGTTGTTCATTATACTAATTTGATGAAGTTATTTGGTAAATTTTACCAAAAAAATGGTGTTCAATTATATCACTAAAATTAGTCCCTATTCATTTAAGTGATGTCTAATATTAGAGTGACGTTTTTAATGTTAGGCAGTTTTTGACATTTAAAATGTGCAAGAGAATAGCGAATGAGTAAATATGGATTAAGTTAAGTAACTTAGCAAATTTTGGTTCTGTCAACTAAAATTAGTTTAATCTTACGTTTTCAGAATACGAAACGTCGTTAAACTAAAATTTAGAGATTTTAGTCTAATTTAGTGAGTTTTGCAACAGCAGAATCGCCACCAATATCGCCCGACGAGGTCAAGTTGCGTTTAAAGCGCAGGGCTACTACTTACATTAATAAGTTTGGACTTCTAAAATATTGTATTTTAATTGTTTTGTAGTGCTCAAAACATATTTATATGTATTTATGTGTGTATTATATATATAAATTTATCTAAAGGATTGTATGTGAAAGCTGTCGTGTTTTTGGAAATAAAATATGTTTTCTTTCTCTTTCTTTCTTTCTAAACATGACTCTGCCACTTTCAATTTTTTTTAAGAAACCAATATTTTAAATAACACTTAATAAGCAAAACACGATTTGTTTTATAACATTTCATTACCTGTTGCTAAACTAATCACAGAAACAGAAAAATTACAAAAATATTTTTCTCTCAGTAATGCGCTGTAGCAATGCCACTTTGAGCCATGCGACGCAGAGCAATATGATTATAACTTACCAAATAATTGTATTTCGAACTTTATTGTGCTTAATGTTAGCAGACCAAGTATGTACAATTAACAAATCCGTCGTTGTTCTTGGAAAATATGATTACACGAACAAAGGGAAATCTGAGCCTCGGTAAAGGCACCTCTAATCGTCATGACGCATATTTAAATAAGCATGCGTTACGTTTTGGGTAAACACATTTTTCCTAATAAACGTTATTCGTGCCTCGGCTTACAGAGCAATGTTTTGTAAATCCAGCGGTAGCTAAATGGCCCATTGCGGGCTGAATGCGGATTTCTGCTGTATTAGCTTAACAGCATTCAAGTTCTTCAATTGTCGTTTACCGCATATTCTTAGCAATTAATTCGGTTTTCATTTCCCTGTCAGCTTATATAAAAAAATATATAAAATAAATGTTGTTGTTGATTAAAACAACATTTTACACGAATGATTTCTTCTGTAATAAAGAGCCTTTATGTATAATTAAAAATAATGTGAGTTTTTATTACGAATCTGAATTGTTGTTCAGATACGTTTAAAAGAAGTGAATATCGCCTTGAAGTCATGTTTTCCACCGTTATTCATTACATTTTAAATCATTTCTTTATTAATTTTCAATAGTAACTACGGAGCATTGAGTCTCTTATGTCCCTCTAATACAAAGGGAAGATCCTCCAAACAGGTGAGGTGATTATGCCTGTTGGACTGTGGCCTAATGGTTGATGTTGGGAAGACTAATAGGCGCACGGATTTTACTATCGTGATTCAGGATTAGCCTACGTCATTAGAGCAGTTTTTAAGTAGTTCAGTGCGTCTTCGCTAGATGGTGTTGTTGTATGTTGAGTGGAGTATCAGTCTGTTGCCATTTCAGGGCTAAACAGCTAAGCCAATTTTATTAAATTTAGTATCTGTACTTCATACACTGGAATTGGAGGGTGAAAGTTAGTGTGTATGTGTTAAATCTGTATATAATTCTAATGATATTCATGCTATGCATGTCACATTGTCCTCCCTTATTCTCGCTTATCAACAATGTAACCATTTTTTTTTAAATAAAAACATTGAAAAATAGTGAACATGTAGTTTGCCCGTTCTTTTCCGTATGATCTATGTATTGGAACACACAACTAGCTTCACGACTGACTTTGTATTACTGACTGGTTTTAATGAAATAAACTATTTTGATTACTTACACATACCATCAGATGACCCTGACGAACGTACTCATCTGTCCCCCGATATCATTACAAAAAAAGTTATTATTAAACAATGAAAAAGAAATTCAGTCGACACTCGTAAAATAGAAAATGTTTTTTACTGTTTTATTTTGACTATTTTATACGGAAGAAGATCTTTCTAACAGTTACATACTATTTCTCTCTTATATACGTATAAACGGCCATTTCATCGAATGTGACTGACTAAGTATTCAATGAAGTAAAAGCGAAATCCAAGTTAACTATACAGTATATAAATTTATATTCATAGATTTTACGTAGAAAGAAAGTAAAAAGGGAACCCGTCTGTTCGCCTATACCCTTATATAATTAAAAAAGGGGAGAACTTTGAAGTGCCGTGTAGGCAAAAAATGTAAATTATTTAAAGAATTTTCTGTAGAAATTATTGAAATTTGAATGTTTTGTATTTATTTCTGTAGCATATATATATATGTAAATATGTGTGACAGACTTTTACTAACATGGGAAGTCAACAGTATATAATTATACTGAACCTAAATAACTTTCGTAGCCTTTTCGTAGCCCTTGTCCTACATTACTCCGGTGGAGCCAGCCAAAACATGCATGACTTTCTAACAGGAACATAGAAAGAAAGTACTGTAATTAAATCACTATCTCTTGGTAACAGTAATTTTATGGCTACGAAAGGTACATATGTTCTTTTCTGTACACCGGGTTACTTGTATGTAATTTCATGATATTTGGTGTAAAGATTCAGGCGTAAAAGCGTAACAAACAAATATCTCTATTCACTTCCGCATCTATAATATTAGTAACAGTAAGTAGTGTTATCTACATGCATACATTAGGTCACGCATTTTCCGTCAGGGTAGGCAGACACAACAGCCCGCCACTTATTAAACATAAATATATATAGAATCTAAAACTAAAGAAACTACAGTTTTGTAAAGTTCATCATAAACTTTGCTATTAAAAATACTTTTAATATACTCATTATTATTTACCAAAACAAAAACATACCCAGATAATAGTTTGATTAAAAATGGATGTTGTTATGTTACGAAATTAAATAGAAACAAACCCAATCAATATATTTTCTAAGTGGTTAAGTATAATCTATTCATGATTCTGTAGTTTTATAGGTTACGGATTTTATGACAGCCTTAATTTACTGTTCAGTAATCCTTGTAACCTAATCGGAATGGTTTGATGATAAATGTATGTTGATATACATATATACATATTTTGTAGATTCTTTTGTAACTATTTTCATATATGTAATTTTCTCAGACTTCAACTGATTAGACTAAAATCCCAAACCATTTTAAACTCAAATTTATACAGGTTGAAATTGGTTTGGGATTTATTGAAGTGTTTAAATTTCAAACAGAACTTTTGTTGTCGAAATAGTTATAAGTTAAGAATTAAGACGTCGTAGTTATAACCAAACTACACCTGATAGTACCGACACAAATTTATTTACTTATTACATAACATATTCTATTTTACAATATGTTATAATATGTATGCTTTCGTGACGATCTGCTATATAGCTAAGTCTAAAAAACTTTAATAAATATACTCACATTCAGATTCCATTTATAAGTTAGGATATATGAGCAAAACTAGAAACTAAATTGTTATGCTATTTGTGTGCTAGGTGGTAACGTATAACGTATAACGTAACGTATTGATATATTAAAATTGTATAAATTTACTTTATACAATTTTTATATAAGAAGTTGATACAACAGCACAAGAAAAAAAAACCTACTAAAACACGATGAAACTTACAATAATTTCATGAAAAGTTTACTTTGTACAAATTTACATGCGAATGAAAAAAAATGGTAACTACGGAAGAAATAACAACGAGAAAAATACACTTTGCATGTATACATAAATAATTATCAAAAATATCATTATTGTCAAAATATGCAAAACTAAAAAACTATGAACTTTAAAAAGAAAATTAGCTCGAAACCAAGGAATCTGATGAACCAACCTTTTTTACCTTCAACTCTGTTAAACATTACCTTTAGTAGTATGTAGGTATGCAGTATAACATTCTCCATGCGCTATAATTCTAACAGCTCACCCCAGCGTGCTCATTAAGAACGAACCTAATGACGAACTCGCTTGTTAGCCGTCTTGTCGCTGCGTCTGGTAAAAACGTGTTTTACAAAAAGCGGCCCAGTGTGAGCCGGTCATCTGGTAATTAGTTGGGAGTAACTAGTCTGACTTTATATCAGTCTACCTATACCTACGAACGATATTTGATTGAAACAGGAAATTGCTCACTATCTACTGTCAGATGACAAGAAAATCTTTATCTGTATGTAAATATGTGTAAGTTTTATTGGAGAACTTACAAGGACAACAAGACTGATTGCAACTTTAAAAAAAGAATATGGACATAATTAAAATATACTACGTATCTATCTCTACTTCTATACTAATATTACGAAATTGAATATAACGCCGTCTTTGTGCCTGTCTGTTACCTATCACGGCTGAACAGTTAAAGCTTCTTTGTACGGGCTTGTAATATATATCAGTAATATATATATATATCGATACATATCACAAGCCCGTGCAAATGTAATAGAGCTAAAAAGTTAGTTTGTTTGTTTAAACGCGTTAATCTTCGTGACTGTAGTCCGCAATTACTGTTTTTGTATTCACTAAATATTTCTTAAAGAATAAATATGTAGACTATAAAAGTAGGAAGCGGAGCAGTGAGGTCACTGCTGCATGATGACAGCTACCGGGGAATCTTCTCGCTTGTGGCAATGGTAGCAGAAGCAGGCCTGAAATTTCACCGTAACATGTTCTGCACGCGCCTCTCTAATCTGAAGGGGACATAGAGCACCCCCCCCCCCACCATAGAGCCGCTTGTGACGGCATACTGTGTGGTTTTAGTCGGTTCGAGTATCACGACATATCACTTGAGAAATATCGATTAACAAAAGTACAAACATCTCTAAAAGATGTTTGTACTTTCCGGTAATGTTTTAAAAAATATAATAAAATACCTTCTGAAATTCACCAACTTAATGAAAAGAAATTTTAAAATTGCATGAAATGAACGCTAGATGATTTATTTGTCTGACAAAATTTCTTACACAGCCACACTGTACATAAGACATTTCTTCACTGGTATACTCGTTTTTTTATTTTATACTCTTGAATTTATTATTTGACATGTAATTCTTTGTTCATGTTTTCAATTATTATTACTAATTAATTATTATACATATACTATTCATACGATTTGGACATAAGCAATATACATTTTTAAGTTGTACATGTGAGAACTGTAAAAATGATTAAGGTTTGTCTTTTGTGTCTCCTGGCAGTTCTGAGTATGTCATACTGACCCTAGAAGTCCTGGCAATGGTGCCGTATGTGTCGGGTAGTTCGGCTCCCTTCGATATGGCTGCGACGAATGATCTTTTTACTCCATATGATCTACGTATTGGAATAGGCTACTAGCTTCACGACTGACTTAGTCTAACCGACTTCCTCTCTTTACAATCCATAATACCTATGATTAGTGTAGTTAAAATAAACGATTTTGATTTTGATTGACTCTACTGTTACCTCCAGTAAGATGATGACCTGTGGGCGTGAGAAAGGTGTAAGAGTTTTGATTGGACGTACTGGTTAAAAGTGTGACATGTGAAAACGAGAATTGAATAAGTGCTCAACGCTAACAATAATCGTATTTTTTAAAGAACACTAACAAGTTTACTTTTTCTTTCGTGGTTCGAGTTTTCATGCGCCATTGTGGATAATGGCTTCATTTACTTCGCGTTTTCTAATTAGCTGCCTTACTACACACATTGCAATTTGTAAAGCAGAGCAATTAATCAGTAACAGTGTCAGTGGTTTTGCAGTTTAATTGTCCCGGTTTATATTAAAATTTTTACAGAGTGTGTACTAGTGTGAAAAGTAATAATTGTCTAGAATTTCTAATATAGTCTGTGTTTAATCTTGGTAGTATAAGTATCTATTGACATACTTTGTCGCAATAAACCAAGGTGATTCGTATTCTCCATGAACTCTTCACTATTGAGTGTAGAGGTCATAGAGAATACGAATCGTCTAATACAAGAAAAAAATAAAATTCAAGATTTCTATTACCCGATTTTATCCAAATCAGGTAAGAGGGAATAGATTAAGCTATAAGCTTGTTTTAACGCATTAAAGATAAAGAAGTTATACCCGTACTATACCGTTCATCGTTCCTTTAAAAGATAAAAATAAACTAGTTCAATTCAGCTGCCTTCGTAGAATAGTTTTGAGTATTTAACCATTTTACGTATACTAATAAATTTATTGCGAATATAACAAACATTAAAAATGTATCATCATCATTATCATTCAGGCTATCACAGCCCTCTGCTGAACATAGGTCTCTACGAACGTGCTCCGTTTATGCACACGCTAAAAATAAGGTAGGACGTTACCATGCCAAATGGACTGACGACATAATAGATTGGATGTCAAAGGCGAATGTATAAAGCGGTATTACTACTACTACTATTATGACTTTCCTACCTTCTTTCTTGGTACGGAGCAGGGTTTGAATTCTCAACGTACTTAATCGATGCACCGATGACTATGATCAATCAAATGCCGTCTAACCGTTAACCATCAAGTGAACAGTCTGTTCACTTGATGGTTAACGGTTAGTTATGTCCCCTTATATAATAAAAAAAAAATATAATAAATCGAGATTCATTATTCACCCATAGGTTCTTATATCAGCAAGTTTCCATGACCCACATGCGCTAGAGATATTCAGAGCGCCTGTTGTATGTCGGTTACTTATTGTTACGAGCTGGGTATTTAATAAATTAAAGTAGTCGATTGATTACCAAAAAAACAACACAATATTTATTAATACCACTCTTTACAATTACAAATCACTATATCACTCGTTAGTCGCACTAGAAGATCGCTTCTATGTTTATTCGCTGTATCTTGAATCAATACTGCCCCGTACGGCTAACACGATCCGCTTTTATATTGCTGTCGAGATAACTAGAATGTACGATAATATTTGATCGACGGCTCTAGACTAAATAGATTATTCTAGAGCTACTTGTAGCGCCATCTAGCGTCATAATGTCCACAGTTGCACGCTATCCGACACTAGATGGCGTTGTCCTTCGCTCTCGCGTCTTGTAGATTGTTCCAGACTATTTTTCTCGATGGCGCAACAATATATACGGTTCAAGATTAGAGCATTTTACTGAGTTTTATATATAATCTGGCCAGTCTTTTAGCTCATATTTACTTATTGCACCGGGGGGTAACGTTGATTTCGTTTGGTGATATATGTATATGTACATAGCTAGTAATTGAAACGTGCTTCAGCTGTTAGAGTCATGGTAGACATGAGTGTGATACAATATCAGTTATGTAAATCCTCAGCTGACAATTTGACCAACAAATGTTTATTAATTGATACTACCATGTTTAATGTTAAAAACGGCAGATGACTAAATAATAAGATAATGGAAAAATTATATTTAATTATATATAATTATATTATATATACAGTTTTTGTACTATTGGTTAATTGATTACAGCCATAGATAGAATAAATCAAAACGGGTCAATATCTATTGCTGTTTAATTAATACGTCATTCAGGCAATGAATATGATCCTGATTATTATAAATGATTCATAATTATCTAACAGAGCAATGTAAGGTGACATATTATATATAGCGCGTAAGCCACACCTCTCCGTGATACACATATGGTGCATAAATCAGATTATTGTCGAATGATCGTACCCGAATATCACATAATCCTGTTTGGTTTGCAGCTGCCAAATTTGCAAGCAAACTATTCTGATAGATGTCACCACAATCTGCTACGGTGACGTATAATACGATGTGCTTGGGATGCATAGCAATAGTCTCATAAACAATTGCTGTGTTAAGGATATGTACGATGTAATTTAATCAAATAAATTAAATTCCTCAAATATCTAAACGTAAGTATATTTTCTTTGAACAAGCAACTGTTGCGGTAACATTATATCTATTGATCTGCAATCTTTATAAAAAAAAAAAAGATTTTAAATAATTGCTAAGCTTGTTTATAAATTAGACTTATTGAATTTGATATTTACACTTAATTTATACTTGTTTATCAAGAATTCAATAGAATAAGAAATTCCTGTTGTAAAATAATGAAATAATTAACATATTTCATACTTTATATTACTGTCATACGATCGTACCTACAATGCATAACATACATCGATATTGTAAGTAAAACTGTTTTAGCTCTTCATCCTAACATAGTTCTGTAAGTTTTCAAATACTGTTTTAGTTTATCTAAATTAAGATTTATAGTTCGCAATCTGCGGTTCAATCCCTTCAATAGCGCGGTACATTTAATAAAAAGAAAATTCATGGATATCGCGATACACACAGAAGTGACCAGTTATTGTTGAAACTTTACCCGCCTCAATAAATTCAACCCGTCAATGTAAAATTTTGGCTAAAGTTATCAAACTCCGAATTTTACAATTAACGGAGCATGTTCGCGGCGTAAACTTCCATATTTTAGCATAGGTGAGCACCAGTTTCTAATATGACCCAAAATATATAGAGCTGTTTCCAACAGAGACTTTAGACGAAGGCTCCGAGGTCAGCGAAAACTTTGAATATGACGTAGCACATTGTTTAATCACTATGGTTAGACCCAATCAATATTATTTAACTCGACACGAAGATTATAAGTGGTCAACATTATAGCCATAGTTCCACATTCTGGCAAATTTACAATTATACCCTGATGTTTCATTTTTTAGGTGTGGCCAAAGAACCAGTGAAAGCCAAATATTACAATTTAAATAATTCTCAAATTTGGTCCAGCTACTGTCTTTATACCCACTGTACAATGGACGCAAATTAACTAAACCCGGTCGAAGTAGGTTAAGTGGTACTCAGGTGCGATAGTAAATATTACAATACGGCTGTAATTTTTTTTTTATAATTTATTATTGCTCTCTATATCTGCTCTTGAAAAGTCGTAGGTAATTTAATTTCTTTTTTAAATATAAAAATATATTCTTTTTAAAAGTATTTGAACTATATAGGCAATTAACAGCGCAACAGTGTAACAGGGTCTGTCACCCCTGATTACCCCTTAACCTACCACTAACGGGTTAAATAATACAATAGCCCATGTGCATCAAGAGAGTAAATGAATGAGCTTTATTGAAATATGTAGTATCTGCCTTTCAGTTTCAGCTGTCTAAGTACTACTTTAAATGTGTGAATAATGACTTCCTTTTGTTTTGAATGAGACTTTCGACGCACATATTTAAAATTTTGTAATGCGCTATTTGTTAATTCTCGCTCGCTTGAAGGCTCCACTTTAACAGGAAAGTTGCAATGCGACCCGCGGGTCCTATCTACTACACTTATACTTGTGTTATTACCTGCGCTTAGACCGGTGTCAAGCTTCGTTGGAGACAAATTTCACTAAAATTAACTAGCTAAAATGTTTTGGGGTCGTTAATAGCTAATTCCCGAAGGGATCAAAACAATTTTAAGCATTTTCTTAAAATAACAATGCAAAACTTCAAAGATACTGTGATAAGAGGCGTCTTGTCTAATAAAAAAGAGGATGAAAAATGGCAATCGATTCCTTATTAATGAAAAGGAAATCATTATTCTTCTATAAAAGAAGGTATTACTATTATCTTATTAAAATATTCAAGTATTCGAAATGCTATTGAAGCGTAAATCTAACAGTTGATCGTAAAAACTGTTCCCTAGAGCAAAGAAAGCAACTCTGTTTCATTGGATCGAAGTCGTACTATTGTCCTCATACGCACTCTGAGAAAAAGACCAATTTCTGAGATTTCCGAAGGGCTTAGCTTCATTTCCTTTTATATCTCCCCAGATACTAAATTCGTTCACCCAATAATAAAAAATCGTCGGAAACACTTGGAATGGACTTGACGTAAAATTTACTCTCAATCCTGGGGACAGATAGGATATTATAAGATAGTAATGCCATATATATGGAATGTTCGGCAAAGTTGATTGCTGTGTAGGTTGGGCTATTAATATAAATTACAGCTACGAAGCTTTCAGATAAATTGATTACTGAACACAAACTCTGTAAATTTGATTTGAATTCATGATATTGATGACGCTTAAAATGAATTATGATAATGTTCCAATTATTATAAGTATTTTATGTTTGAAACATAAATTTAATGGATCGTAGAGTCCATTAGAAGTTTATTGAGGATCATAGAAAAGTGGAATAAATAAAAATAATAACGGACTTAGTAGTTTTTAATAAAATAAATAAATTAAACTTTTGTAAAAATTGTTTTTATACTGTGAACTCAAGAGATGAAACGTTCTTAGCTCAATTCCAAATTTAACACGCAATTTTTTTTTAATTACTTTCATTATTAAGTTAACTGATAAGGTGGCAACACAAGACACGCTCCCGTTATTGCAAGGGGTATCGGTGAATATAAACGCATGCGATATTATTCTCATCCTAATTTTATCTAAACTGATTAAGTTAATAGATCAATAAAGACTTTGTTTACTTACCTAGTAGTTAAAAGTACCTAGTATTAGAAAAAATAAAAAATAAAGAGGGTTTAACAAGAATAATAGTCTTGTGTGACAGACGCTGCTAATATTGTTCAAAAAATATTAGTAACAGCAGCTAATAGTTATTTATGTTTGTAGGTAAGGGGCCCAGTCAGTTAAGATAGAGTAATTGTGTTAGACCTGGTTCGAATGGTGAGCACCCCCTGTCTTTTTTGTTCTGTGTTAATACCCAATAGTGAATACCTATACTATGACTGACAACTAAAGACATTTGATGTAATTCTTTACATGTAAATTGTGTAATGTTCATTTTATTGACTTGTGCAATAATCTTTTTGCACACTTTTGAAATATGTATGTATATCCGGTGCTATACAAAATTTACTGAATTAATTTTCATTTTAACGTAATTAAATTAATTTTATTCTGCACTAATTACCGTTTCGTGGAACACTTTACAGGAATACAAATTAATAGAAAATGCAGTACTGGCAATATTATCTAAATAATAATGATAAAGCTGTTGTGAAAAGACCTTATCTCTGTATGAAACTAAGGAAGCACGCATTACTTTTTATATATATTTTTGGTGACGGGATGGAAGACCCTCAAGAACGCCTCTACCCTTAGCGAAGGGGTCTGTTTCACTTTTACCGACCAAGCACCACCCCGGTATTACGTTGCTTGTCTATATCCGGGGTATAGAATCGAAAATCACCATGGACAGATTCACTGTCGGAAGTGAGAAGTTACCCTCAGAACCGACTGCTGCGAGATCACAAACTTGGCTGGCTGAACATTTGACCAATGTATTGTGGGCCGTACCGTTAAAAGTCACCATAATACTGACATCATAATACCAATAAAACCCTGTTCCAACTTCCTTATTCTAAATGTCCTAATTGACGGGCCTGTTGGTCTAGTAGTTAGTGACCCTGAATGCTGAACCGGAACCGAAAATTTATGTGATCCATAATCCAGTCATAATCATCATGCCAGAGTGATGTTTTGTGTGTTGTGTTTGTTAACGTAGAAACGCGCAACGACTAATTATTTCTTCTAGGTACTTGTCTTTGATAAAAAGAAAAAGAAATTATTGATTTAATATTATAACGTGAAAGTGTGTTTGTTTGTCTCACGGCCAAATTACTCAACCGATCGAATGAAATTTTGCATACTAGTTGTCAATGGCACAAAAAAGAGCATTGGCTACCTTCAACCCCGAAAAAAAACCTATTACCAAGCAAAGCTAATTGGCTAATATCTAGTAACATAGTATACTTACACTAACCTTAATCCAACCAAATAATGTAGTACTGGATTTTATAACATCTGTCTTTTTTTAAATTTTAAACATAAATAAACATAAACCAATAATTAAACTTTTTTTTAACGTGTGGAGACCTCCTCGGGCCGTCATCCCACCGGGGTTTTCGGTGGAACGGTGTGTCGGAATCGGACGCGCTTAAAATAGAAAGAATCCGGGAACAGCTTTAGAAAGACATCCGTACAAAACCAATAATTAAACTGTACTAGCCTTAAATTATCAAAAAGATTACGCCTTGTGGTCAAAAAAAGCAATTAGTCGAAATATTTTAACTTAATCCTTGATATCTTTAAATTATCGATATATGTAATACTTTCTTTGTATCTTTGACCTTTAATGTATATTTTGATCGCCAAAAATTTAAAATTGACAATTGTTGTGGCTATTTTAGAATATAATTTAACACAATAACTAGCAAGGAAAAATTCAACAAACAGCCCTTACAATGACGTGCTCAATAAGCTTTAAGATTACGGTATTAACAAACCATTGGTATATTATTTACGTTAATCCATCCTTGTTGCCATGGATATCTCATGAATTAAAATACTATTCAGGTTGTGACACATATCTCTAAAAATAAGTGTTTACCAGCGGTCTATGCCACCGGTGCCAGTCGTAGGCACTTGAGACTCTTTCAGTTGCTAGTGTCCATGGGCGGCAGTAGTCACTTATAATCAGGTGACACCTCTGCTAGTTTGCCCCATATAACAAAAAAAAAAAAAAAAACATTATACTTTTTAGGTAAGTATACATCTCTTATAGAAATCTAATAATCCTCGTAAACTTTATTAATATAAATACATTGCGTAGTTCAATCACATTAAGCTACGTTATGGATAAAATATTTGTCACAGTTGCAAACTTTATCTCATTCTCTTATAGTATTAAAGAATAAAATATTACTAAGAAATTATAGTTTATATAACCCATTTATTTCTTAAATGATTAAAAAAACGGATTTTATTGATTGAAATAAACAGGTGAATTCATCAATCATTCAAAATTGATGATTTTAAGGATAAATGACGAACGAAAACCTTTTCTAGGCAAATTTATATATAAATATTTAACTCTTTGAACAATTTGGCACAATGCTGTCTAAAGTACAGTCCAATATCGGAGAATTAGGATCGAAATACTCCGGTATGCGTGAAGATCCTAACGAGGCCCTGAATACCATACAATTTTTATCTGAATCTCATGACGACCAGCAAAAACTGAATGAGAAACTTAATCTTAACATGTCTGAACTGCTAAAACAGAACAATACACTGCAGTCTAAGGTAACCGAGTTGAATCTAAAAATTTCGCAGCTGGAGCAGTATGCAAGAGAATGTAATATGGAAATTCAAGGTGTGCCAGAATGAAAAAATGAAAATTTACTTACCATTATTGAAGAAATTGGTGAAACCGTATCCTGCAGTTGGGAAAAAAATTAGATTATGTCATTCCATAGAGTAGCTAAGCTAAAGCCATCGAATCGGCCAAAGAACATCGTTGTCAAACTGAATTCCCAGCGCAATCGAGACAACTTTTTGGCTTCAGTGAAACTGTTCAATAAAAACAAGGACGACAAACTCAACACATCTCACGTGGGACTACCTGGCCCTAAGCAACCAATATACGTCACAGAACATCTTTCTCCGGAAAACAAGCAACTGCATGCTGCTACGACTTGCTGCCAAAGAAAAGGGTTACAAATTTGTATGGACACGGAATGGACTTATCTTCGTTAGTAAGGACGCTTCAAGTGATCATATTATCATTAAGAACGTAAACTGTTTAGTAAAAATGTAGTAACTTAATATTTCTGTTATCTATGCCTATTTTACCTAAGACTAATTTAAAATAGAATTTACTTTGAAAATATTTTATCAAAATATGAGAGGCTCAAGAACGAAAACGGAAAGTATATATTTATCGGTTTTACAAAATAATTACGACATAATTTTACTGACTGAGTCCTGGCTAATGGATGGTGTGTTTGATTATGAATTGTTCGACCGCCGCTACAATGTATTTCGGAGAGAGAGATCTTCTACCTGTTCATATAGTAGTAAGAAGGACGGCGGTGGGGTGGTGCTTGCTATACAAAAGTCACTTGATGTCATCCGTAAAAATAATTGGGAATCTCAGTGTGAAGATCTTTGGGTGAGCTTAAGAATTGGTAAGAGCTTGATTAATATTTGTGCTGCATATGTCCCCTCCCCTGTAAATCAAAACTATCTTGACACGTTTCTTAAAAATACTTCACAAATAATCCATAGCAATACGACCAACAACAAAAGTGAATCTCTTTTTCTAATGGTGGGAGACTTTAACATGTTTGATATCAAATGGCACAAAGTCACCAATGCTGAGCATCTATCGCCAATCCCACATGGCAGTACTAATAGCGCTGATTTCTTGGACACCTTAGCTTTCTATAATCTCTATCAATATAATAATATACAAAATATAAATAACAGAATTCTTGACTTGGTTTTGAGTAACGGTTTAGCTAACATCTTGGTTACCCCCGGTATAAGTATCACACCACTACAAGATAAAAATCATCCCCCTTTAAACATTTATATAGAAATAATACCAGAGCGTGAAATGAAACCGTACTCTATTCCAATGTTAAATTATTATAGAACCAATTACGAGGGCTTGAATGAAGCCCTAAGCTCTGTCGATTGGCCTTCTATACTACAGAAATCGAACCCAGTCGAGAACATGGTACATATTTTTTATGATACAATTAAACTGAACTGAAAATAAAGTGTTGAAATAAAAGCGTAAATTTCATTCGCGGTACAAAAAATACGGAAACTTGATGGATAAGCTGCGGTTTGACATATGTATGTAGAAAGCGTTGTGATACATTAATGTCGGAATGTTATGCTAATTTTAAGCAGCATGCTGCGGAGCATCTCAAATATCATCCTAAATATTTCTGGAAGATTTTTAAAGATAGAAACTCCAAAAACAATTTTCTACCTAACACAATGACTCTTAATTATGTAACCGCCACAGGTGGCCAGTAAATTTGTGAATTATTTTCAGAACATTTTCAAAGTATTTATGAATCTAAGGCTATACTTCAGTCTGTAGATTGTTCGTCTTACAATTACAATACAAGGTGTGGTGCACCTTATAGTCATTGTGAAGTTGGCGAGGATGAGGTATTTGAACAATTAAAGGTTTTGCATACTAATAAAGGGCCAGGACCAGACTCGATACCATCTGTTATATTCACCTGCGTTGAACCGTGGACTAGATAACACGTGTGTTTGTTGTGTCGCCAAAATTATATAAAAAGTGTTATTCAAATTTAAGTCTAATACGTAAACAAAGTAATAACTAATGTCGTGTGAACTGATCAGTGTAATTTTGACTTAAAATAAAATAAGTGAATGTCTCTGCGCTAGCCAGCTAGAGGGACGCTACCACCTCACCCCCGCGGGACGAGATCGGTCGCTATTTTTGACTCGCTCGCACAGAGACCCCGCGCTCGGGAACAACATAATTATACAATACTGTGTGTTTGTGAAGTACTTTGTCGGCCTACACCTATGAGAAAATACGAAAGGAAGGTAATAAGATATCTTTGTACAGCTAGTGATATCGCAACGGCGAGATTTGGTCAATTATAATTATACGATACGTAATTAACTTATTGTGAAGCCACATCCTTCTACTTTTCTAGAAATGCCAAAAGTGCAACGCTCACCCGCCAAAGCCTCTGCCAGTGGCAAGCAGAGGGCAATGTCACCACCCGACATACCTTCTATTGACTCTGAGACACACATAACATCCCGAAGTAAGCGTATACGGCCTGATTTCTCACCCGATCAACATCCTAATAGTCTCACCGAATTCGAAGAGAATATTATGGGCCTGCTAAATACGTGGAAGAGTGACCAAAATGCCTTATTAAATAAATTGCTGTCGGATATTACAGATATTAAGAAAAAGAACAGAGAGATACAGAAGACCAATACCGAAATTGAGAAATCCCTTGAGTTCTTAAACCAGTCGTTTGAAATGGTCAAAAAATCTATGGAAAAATTAGAAAATGAACGTAAGGAACAAAATGCATATATCGCCGAGTTAGAAAGGAAAATCACTGATATACAACAGAATTCGCGGTCTTCCTCTTTCGAAATACGAAACATACCGTATACTGAGAAAGAGACCACAGAATTTCTATCGTCTATCGCTTTAAAAACTTGCACTGCTCTTCAACTCTCTGTGAAGGACACAGACCTACGGGACATCTACCGTATGCCAGGAAAAAAAGAGTCAAACAGACCGATAGTAGTGGAGACAATGAACGTCAATACGAAGAAGCAAATATTAGATGCAAATCGCAAGTTTAATCAATCGCGTTCCCGGACGGAGAAGCTAAATACAGCCACTATAGGTATTAAAGGAGATCCTAGGCCTGTCTATGTTGCTGATCATTTGCCTAGTAGCCTACGTCAGTTATTTTTTGAAAGCCGAAAGTTTGCCAGCTCGCATGGCTACAAGTTTTGTTGGACGCAAAATAATAAAATTTTTCTTCGTCGCGGCGAAGGCATGTCGTCTCTATGCATTACTTCCATGGCTGCCCTTAATAATCTTACTCAAAAATCCTAATCATTATGTTTGCTTTTCAAAATTGGTTATATTTACTATATTTTTCTCTCTATTATTTAATAATTTACATATAATTAATTATGAATTCACACACAAAAACACTCATTTAAAACATACAAGAAATAATACATACCTCTTAATCTACATCGTATCTTATTGTACCAAATACAGCTATAACTATCTATTTAAAGACTACTACATTTCTCATTTACTATACACATGGATCAAGTTAGAATACTTTCTTTCTACCACACATTGTATTAAACCAAACGTATATATACAATTCTCGGTAGTTTATCTTTGCATTTATGTACTGAAAAAGTATGTCGAAACAACTGCTCAATTTTATCTCAAATATATCGCTTTGTTCATTATTATTATTAGTTCGGATCTCATCAAACTATTTTCACATAAAGTGTCTCCTCGCAGCTCACTCACTGCGCAAAAAATAAATGTACGCTTTCTTATATGTCCTCATCCTTTTAATAATGCTCGACACAAATACAGTAGATACGGTCTATACAGAACTAGACTTGTACGGCTGTGCTAATTCCTTTATTTGTAAACCACAACAATGTTCACTTCATATAGGAGACGGTACACATTTAATCAAAATATTGCATATGAACATACGTAGTATTAGTAAGAACTTTGACCATCTGCACATACTGTTACAAACTATGAATATAACGCCGGAAGTGATAGTATTATCGGAGTGCTGGATTAATAAGTGTCACAATTTTCCATCACTTGATGGCTACGTTACACACTCCACAAAAATGAATAGCAACCAAAATGAAGGTGTTGTTTTATACATCAAGTCGCACTTAGACCACAAGGTAGAGGAACCCCACATTCATGATTCGAATTGTCTGGTCACTAAGCTGCCTCATAACGATATAGCAATAATCGCAGTCTATCGCTCACCGGCTTGCCGTCAGCTTGATAACTTTTTTGATAGCCTCAACGACACCCTCACCTCTGTCTCAGACTTTAAACATGCTGTGATAGTCGGAGATCTAAACATAAATATTATACCAACAAACATGACCCAAAATGCTCATGAATATTTAAATCTCACAGCGTCGCATGGCTTTATCCCAACTCACGTTCTGCCAACACGAAATGAAAACTGCCTTGATCATATATTTTTCAAATCAGACAAAAGCTGTACGACGTTAATACTCGACACCTTTATTACTGACCATGCTCCTATTCTGTTCTGCATTAAAAATGTTCAAACTCCTAATAAACCTAAATCAAAAGTTACAAAAGTTGACTTCAAGCGGGTATCGATGTGTATTGATGAAGCTGACTTTACTCCCGTTATGAATATCTGGGATGCAAATCTCGCCACCGAACGCCTCGTTACTGATATTGGTTCTATTATTAAACAACACACCAGTACTCTCCATATAAAACCAAAAATCCAAATCCTGAAGCCGTGGATAACACCAGGACTGCTCCGCTGCATTCGTAATAGGGACAACATGGGGCGTACGCTAAGGAGTAACACTGAGAACCACACTTTAAAAATAACTTATCTTAGATATCGTAATTTCTGCAACAAGTTATTAAAAAATCTTAAACACGCTTATCAGAGAAATGAATTTCTAAAAGCCAAATCCAATGCTAAAGCAACATGGAATGTTGTAAAAAATATTATTAACACTAACACTAAAGATAACCCCTCAACTGAGCTGCTTAAACTTGATTCGGACCCGGAAACGTCTGTCAATAAGGTAAACAACTTTTTTGCGAATATAGGAAGTGATCTAGCTCAAAAACATAGAATCAATCGTCAAATAAGACTTCCTTCTTCTGAAGACTATGGGCCTGCTAACTCTTTAGTATTATTATCAACTGATGAATCTGAGGTGAATACCATAATTCATAGTCTCCGTAAAGATTCAGCAGTGGGCTGGGATGGTATTCCACCTAATTTGCTTCAAATATGCTCCCGCACCTTAGTTCCCCCTATAACTCATATCTGCAATATTGCCATCGAAACCGGTATTTTCCCAGAACTCTTTAAAAAAGCAATCGTACATCCCATTTTCAAGAGGGGAGATAGAGGCAGTGTCAACAACTATAGACCTATATCTGTTTTAACTTCACTATCTAAGGTCTTGGAAAAAGTTTTGAATATCAGACTAATTAACTTTTTAACTAAAGAGAATATTTTGGCTAGTAACCAGTACGGCTTCAGAAATGCCAAATCATCAGAGGACGCCGTCGCATCTCTTGTAGATAATATCATTGACAGGATGGATAATAAACAAAAATGTATCGGTATCTTCCTCGACCTCACTAAGGCATTTGACACTGTCTCTATTACCCATCTAATTACTAAAATGGAGAAATTGGGCATTCGAGGACATTCCTTAAACATTTTTAAAAGTTATCTTAATAACAGAATGCAGTGTGTTAAGATAGGTTCATCGCTTAGTACGTATCTCCCCATTAGTTACGGCGTTCCTCAAGGTTCAATTCTTGGCCCCACACTGTTCTTAATATACATTAATTCACTCTGTAACCTCTCCATACCTAATTGTTCCATTTACACCTACGCAGATGACACGGCTCTTCTTATTCACGGCTCTAATTGGTCTGAGTCATTCTCTTCAGCTGAGTCCGCTCTAGAAAAGGTGATGGCTTGGCTCTCGAATAATCTACTGACTCTCAACGTCAATAAGACAATGTACATCACTTTTACACCAACCTCTAGCACACTCCCTAATCCAGAAATATTTACACTTAGAGCTCACAATTGTCAACCCAATACGGAAATTCCCTGTAATTGTCCTATTGTAAAGAGAACCGATAATATTAGATACCTCGGCGTTCTCATTGACAATCATTTAAACTGGCGTGTGCATATAAGTACCCTGACCTCTCGTGTTCGCAAGCTTATATGCGTCTTTAATAAACTACGATACTCGGCGACACAGGACACTCTTAAAACGGTCTATTACTCACTCTGCCAGTCCATAGTGGGATATTGTATATCTGTCTGGGGAGGTGCTGCCAAGACGGTATTACTACAGCTCGAACGGGCACAAAGAGCCGTCTTAAAGGTCATGATTTGCAAGCCTTTTAGATACCCTACCACCCTGTTATACTCTGAATGCAAAGTTCTCACCGTCCGTAAAATCTATGTGCTCCATACAGTGTTGCGCAAACACAGCTCCCTAAAATACGATCCAAAAATTCATCTAACACGCAGATCTTATAAAATCTGCCCTACAGTTACTTTCAGAAGTGCCCTTGCCAAGAGACACTTTTTAATTATTGCAGGTCATCTGTATAATACCTTAAATAAAAAATGCCAGTTTCATCACCTTACTAAAAGAGAATGTAAAACTAAGGTAATGAACTGGCTACTTGAGCAGAACTACGACACAACCGAGGCATTGATGAGGCTCACTACTCTATAACATTATACACACACACACACAATTACACTCAACACATGCACACACACTCAAACACACGCCCGCGCACACACGCCTAAGCATGCACGTACACACACGTCTTATCTTAAGTCATAAGCTGTACCCATGAGAGGACCTGGTACCCATGACTCAAGTTAAATCTTACTATGGGTGCCAGAGCCCGAATGCTTCAGTTTGTAATAAAATAATGTTTTTCTTTTTGTATAATATGTATGTAAGCAATGTATCACTTTTCTGTATCAATAAATTATTATTATTATATTATTATATTGAAGAACTGTGCATTTAATTTAAGTAAATCCCTGACCATAATTTACAATAAGTCACTCCAGAATGGAATTTTCCCCTCACAGTGGAAATTAGCACATTTAACTCCAATACACAAGGAAGGCAGATCGGATGATATCACACAATATCGTCCAATCTCTAGTTTATCTGCAGTTGGAAAAATACTGAAAGCCATAGTCAACAAAAAACTCTCAGCTCACTTTCGGCAATCTAATGATCTTAACCAGCACGGCTTCTTAACAGGCAGGCCTACATGTACTAATTTGGTCGGTTACATATGTGACATTGTAGATACTATGGATGGGGGTGGGGAGGTGCATTCTGTATATACTGATTTCAAAAAAGCTTTTGATTTAGTGGATCATAACCGTCTTATAAATAAGCTTGCAAATTCGGGCATTCATGGGTCATTGCTCAGATGGTGTGAATCTTACATACGAAACCGTTCTCAGTTGGTACATGTTCGAGGATTTAAACCTGACACATTCTCAGTTCCTTCGGGAGCTCCTCAAGGATCCCATCTCGGGCCTCTTTTTTTCTTAGTTTATGTAAATGATATCAAACATTTTATTCGCTCGAAATTTAGATTATATGCCGATGATTTGAAAATCTATAGAACTATCAATGACCAAAATGATATTTCAATCCTACAATCCGATATTGATGCGGTGCATGAATGGTGTCTTCAAAATCGTATGTTTTTAAACTTGGATAAATGCTATCTCATCAATTTTACTAGGAAAAAATTACATACTCAGACTACCTAGGCATAGGCCTATTTAGGCATTATCTTAGATAGCACTTTAAGTTTTCGACCTCACATTGATGACATAATTAGAAGGGCTTCCAGACTTTCCGGTTGCGTTAATAGACAAATGAAAATATTCAGGCAACCAAGTCTCACAATTCTCATTTATGACACTATTGTTAGAGGAATTCTGGAATATAGCTGCATTGTATGGAGTCCTGGTTATGAAGTGCACATTGATAGAATAGAACGCATACAAAAGCGTTTCTTATACTGCTTAGCATTTAACAACAATGTGTGTCGCCAATTAACATTATATAAACAACGTCTCTTATTTTATGAAATGGACCCACTGAGTACACGTCGTAAGGCTGTTGATATCATGTTTCTATATAAGCCTATCCATGGCTTAGTGGATTCTAGTGATGTTCTAGAGCGCATATCATTATCCGTACCTCGTCCCGAAAGTCGATTATCCAATCGCAAAATATTCCATCCACCAAATGTGAAAACTAATCTCGGCCAACACTCACCTATTTACCCCATGACTACCTCATTAAACAATATACGTAATAGCATAGATGTGTTTGTTCGTCACGAGTCACGACATAGGGTTCTCTGTGATGGCGCGGCCTCTGACTTCCAGGGGGTTAGCGCTGGTGTACCTCAGGGCTCCGTCCTATCGCCCACGCTGTTCCTTCTGCATATCAATGATATGTTGGCTCTTGGCAACATACATTGTTATGCAGACGACAGCACAGTACACGGGCGATACTTTGGACATCCTGCTGCCAAGCTAGCAGACGTTGAGGAAAAACGACAGGAGCTTGTTGCTGAACTCTACCGGGTCTTGAGCCGCATCTCTCAATGGGGTTGTGAGAATCTGGTCGAGTTCAGCGCCAAGAAAACACAGGCGTGCGCGTTTTCAAACAAAAAGTCTCCCTTCCTTCCCCTTCCTACTCTTCAGAACACTCAACTGCCAATACAGGATAGGTATACTGGGTATAGACATCTGTCGGAATCTCAATCCGCGTGATTACATCGAGAGCGTCACTAAGGCGGCCTCGCGGAAACTCGGTGTATTGAACAAGGTGAGACGGTTCTTCTCACCCGAGCATCTGTGTCTTTTATATAAGACCCAGGTTCGCTCCTGCGTGGAGTACTGATCTCATCTTTGGGATGGCTATGCGCAGTATCTGCTTGACGCTCTCGATCGTATTATAGACTGTCCTGAGGTTACCCAGTCTCTTGAGCCCCTGCAGTTGCGAAGAGATGTCGCCTCTATGGCAGTTCTCTATCGCCTACATCACGGGGAGTGTTCTGACGAGCTCTTCCAATTGGTCCCACCTTCTCCCTTCCTCTACAGGACTACACGTGCTGCCTGAGGAGTCACCGTTTGCGAGTCGAAAGTATGCGATCCCGAACGAAACGGTTTGGCTCTTCTTTCCTAAGCCGATCAGTGAAAGCCTGGAATTCCCTACCAGCACACGTGTTTCCTTCCCAATTTGATCCCGGGTCTTTTAAGCGGGGCGTGAAAAAGCATCTCACCAGGCCGCCATAGTGTGGGTCACCATGCTGCATTGACTAGACATGCAATGAGGATGGTGACCACCATTCTTGGACTCCATTTATTGCTCACCATCAGGCAAAGGGGAGTCATTATGGTAGGCTTACAAATAAAAAAAAAAAAAAAAAAAAAACGATTCTTTAACCTCATTTAGAAAAAATGTACTATGCACCTTTAACTCATAATTTGTAACTTGTTATTCAGGATACTAATTAAGTCTTTCAGTTATTACCCTCTTAGTTTGTAGTAGGTGTGATGACATAACCCTTTATTACAGCATGCTGTGTTCACACCTAGTAGGGTACAATTAAGCAAAACTATACTTTATAAGTTATATTAACGATTGTATCCAGTTCTGTGAAATAAAAAAAAACTAAAAAAAAACTAACATAACAAGAAGATTACTTCAATACAAATTCAGTTAAGTTTTTTTTTTATTTGCATATTGGTTGTTCCACATCTCGGAAACAAAATATCTTTATTATTTATAAATGTTAGACAGCTACATAAGGGAAATAGAAAATTAAAAAAAAAAACTGCAAAGCGCTAAAGATGAAGCAAACTTGAAAAAAGAACAAAGAAACGTATGAAAGAACTAATAACTGCTGAAACTTTTGTATTTATAGTTCTAAATTTAATGAAATATAATTTAAAAATTCCAAGATTTAAATAAAAATATGAAATATAAAATGAGCCTGTTAGAACTCTTCTGGCGACATTTTATTACAAGAATCATTCGATTCTGAAGAGTCTAGTGCGGAATTATCTGATGATAACACTGTTAATAATGCTCCACCTGCAACAAATGATCTTCATACGTATTGAGACTACATAAATAATAATAATAATAATAATGCTTATGTGGTAAATGTTATTTCGCTGTAAAGTTAACACATTATAAACAGAAATAAGGCTTATATAATATGTACTTTTAGTCAAGAACGCTGATTCCTAAACTGGGTATAAGACCTGTGTCTTACAAATCAGTGCCCCCATGGCTTTTGATATATTACTGAATATATTATAACAAAGGTAATAAACTCCGGAAGGAAGCAAACTTTTAAGCATTTTGCTAGATATGAAGAGGCTCAAGAAAACGATTTCCCAGCCACTTATTTAACACTTATAACAACTAACTTTTTTGTGTAAGTCTCTGATATAAGAGATGAAGCTTCGGTTATTATCTCTAACAATGTGCTGATATTACCAAACCCTATAGTAAATAGAGGCACTAGCCAAAAAGCTCTTCTATTTATTTTAAAAATTCGTCTCCTTATTACATTTAAATGTTAGCTGTTGTTTTACATAGAAAAGTTTACTGATGTATTTCTAAAATATTAAAAGAATTTAAAAAATGTAATGCAAAGACTGATTATGAAAATGTAACGACTGATTAATTATTGCTATAATTATTTTGTATGGCATAGTTTTTTTAATGAATATGCTTTAGGATTAACAAATAATAATCAAATACTTACTATAAATGTCCCAGAAATCCACATCAAGCCGAAAATGGGTGATGCGCCAATAGTTGACTGTTACCAGTTATTTTTTTTTATTTACTTATGTACTTTTGAAACTATTGCTTTAAAAAAGCTAGCAAGCAACTGTAGAACTTTCAATTGCCGTGACTACAAATCTCAACATTCTTTGATTTTTCTTTTCTTATGAAACTCTAAATAACTCTTCGGTAAGGTACGCGCTTAGATGCGAAAGAACTGGATCACCATTACCATACCACGGCCTCACAGAAAACAAGTTGTGAAGCAACGCTTGTGTTGTATTTCCCCGAAATTAGTGAGGTTTCCGGAGGCCCAACTCCTCTTTTCCTTTTCCTCATCCTCCCTCTCCTCTTTCCCATCCCTGCATTCCCCCATCAATCATCAGCTTCAAAGCCGTTCAGCCCACTTGCGGCTCTTCATTTGCAGGTGTCCATGGATGGAGGTTGTCACTTACCATCAGGTGACCAGTCTGTTCGTCTGTCCCACTATATATTAAAAAAAAAACTAAAATTAAAATATGACTGTCTCAGTTTCAAACATAATATTGATGTTTGACCTGCTTTTATCCTTACATACTCGGCGAGTTTCCTCTACTGTCATTAAACCTTTCATACAAGGTCATCGGCTTCTACTTCTGACCAGTCCTTTATATAGAACAATAACAATTTGATCAGGGTATGTTGTGCGTGGTCGACCCCTAATCGCATTCATTCTTTTCTACATGCCCAAATAATATAACAACATTTAATTACTTCTTAAAAGGAGCGTGGACCTGTTTCTTAAAAGAGGGACCTCCATCTGCCTCTTAAAACATACTGTCACTTTATAAAAAGCAGCTTTTGTGACAGCATACACGTCAACATAATGCTTACACAAGTTCCAATGAATCAACACTTTAAGTAAGCAAATTGTAATGCGTATCTATATATCATAAACTGTCACACACCCATATCAAACTTAAGACAACTACGGTTGTTAAGACAAAGCGACAGGTAATGGGCGAGTGAGCATGGAACAA
The DNA here is from genome assembly GCA_947561695.1 of Tyria jacobaeae. Lineage (NCBI taxonomy): Eukaryota > Metazoa > Arthropoda > Insecta > Lepidoptera > Erebidae > Tyria > Tyria jacobaeae. The sequence continues at coordinate 8,379,123 of OX387221.1, forward strand.
ACAGTTTTATTGTGCTAACGAGTGGTGACATCGTAAAAAAACTATAACTGTGAAAGACTTAAGGAAGGTAATCACAAATAAACACGTTTTGGATTGCCTATTTTTAAACACGTTGACGTATACTATAGTTGAAATAAAATTCATTCTGTTAATGGGAACTCATAAAATATGGGATAAACTCTAGTTAGATTGTTTAGTAGCCTGATATTTAACTACCTTTAAAAAAACTTTAGAGAGGAGAACTTCACCTTGAAATTTCATACACTGGGTCACTCAGGTTATGTGACTCAACATATGTGCAGAAAAGGGGATACATTTTATTCAGGGAGAAAATTCTGTTTTCGAGTGATAGACAAAATAACTTAGCTGTGTGTGAAAGCTAGTTATAATAAAAATTAAGCTTTCCCATCAAAGTCGAGATATTATTCCTGTTAACAGATTTCTCGAATGTCGATTAGCTTTTTTTTTTTTTTTTATCATGTGGAAACCCCCACGGTTCATCACCCTACTGGGACCAGTAAGGTGGTATGTCGGACTCGACCCGACTAAAACCACACGGTGTTCCGTCACATAGTCCTATTGCCGGGGTCTCAGGTGTACTCTTGAAAGGAAATCCCTGTGCACCCCGGCAGACTTGGTCGCCTATTGAACAGCAGACGACCCCGCTGTGGTGTAGCATCACTATTCATAGAGGCGCGCGCGGAACACGGCGCCGCCGTCTTGGGCCTGCTTCTGATAGAGCGGCGGATAGCCCCATCCGTCGCCCTCAGGCCAGCGCTTATGGAGGCCGGAAATCGATTGTTGATTAGCTAAAATGACGAAGAATGTCTGTGCTGTGCATGTGAATGCAGAAGTATCTTACGACTTCTGACTCAGTTTTGTAGTAGAACATTATTTTATATGTATATTTTTTTTACAAAGAGTGATAAAGTATTTCCTGTTGTCAATAACATGTTCTTATTATTTATTAACCAAAAACGTTCAAGTGTCCTTCAGTGACATTTTTTCTTTCAAGTGAAATTTTTCAATTCAAAAATATTTTACGTTGCAATATTAATTGCTATGGCAGTTTTGAAAGGCATATGCTTAAAAGTTATTACGACACTTTTAGATTTAAAATCAATAAAAACACTAAAAGTTTTGTTCTCCTTAAAATATGTAACGACAGTTTAAACTTAATACTAAAAACTGGCAACATGACTGGCAAGTATAATCTTCTAGACAACCTCCATATATATAAATTTAGCTGTTAGTCTAACAAAAATCTAACTCGAAGTAGTGATCCGTCACGGGCTGAATATCACGGGATAGGTGTTTAATGTGATTTGTTTATGTTGTAATTTTACTTACAACTTATCATTATTCATAGTTAGTCTATTCAAAGTTTAGTCTTTAAAACAAACACCACATCCAATACGTAATTAATGTCAGGCCTAGTTAGATTTGCAAAATATATGTTGAAGACTGCGGAGAGAGCTAAACAATATAGGGAAAAACTTAACAAAATCTGCAAAAATAAGAAAACCATAAAAAAAAGAGTTCCAAAGATTTCAATCTTTGGAACTCTTTTTTTTATGTAAAAGGTACAAAAAGATTAACAAACAAAGATAAACAAATAATAAATTGAAAGGAAAAAGCAGAAAAAAAGAAGTTTTAGAAGAGTTATTATTTGGCTAAAAAAAAAAATTTTTTTTAGATTATGATTTTGAATGAGTATTTGTAGGTAAGCAGAGTTACTTTTCATTTTCTTGAGAGATGGTGTCACTATTATAAATGTTTTGTATGGTCGTCTGTGTGATAGGTAAGTGAAGCTACTCAATGTTCGGAATGTAGTTTATTTTATTAAATGGAAAGAAACTTCAGAGTTACCTTTATTATAAAGAAAAAATTAAAAACGTTTGTTGAACCAAAACAAGTCCTGATTTTCTGGGCAAATTTAAAAATATCAAAGAACTATTATCGGCAAAATAGACAACACATTTCAAAATCGAACTTGATCGAACAATACGGATTTCATCTTCTAAATCTCGACAGCCTGTCTGCGACAAACGCGGTTAGAACTTTTCTGAAGAAAGTTCTATCCAGGCTTCACATATTTCACGGCCACGTTACAAAACTTTTAAAGAGCTCTTGGGTTTCGAATTGTGAAAGATTAAAAAGTTCGTTCTTCTTGGTCTTAAACAATACCAAAACAGGTGTTTGTAAGAAATGCAAATTGGTGATGTCTTCCTAGTTCTTCATAAGACCTTTTATTTCTATAAGCTGTGATATGTTTCGCTCCCTTTTTTTGCTACAACGATCGGGCTACAGCCTTCCAATTCATCACCAGGCTACGTATATACATATATATATATGTATATATATATATATATTTTTTTTTTCTTGGTAACCTATTGCGTTAAATATAAATTAACATATATACATACATAGGTAGAAGCATCTCAAACGTAACTTTTTGCCAGCTTAAATTAAGGCCCCATACTATTTTATACTTATGAGTACTTCAGAGTTAATCTATACTAAAATAATAAAGCTCAAAATGCTTTTTTTTTGTTTGTTTCTTTAAAATACCTTTATGTTTGATCGAGTAGTTGTAAAATAACAATAATATACGCTATAAAAATGCGCTTCCCCGCTAAGGAGTGGAGCAGTGACCATAAATGCAAGTGAAATTGCGAGACTGGTATATAATAATTTCTGTCCCACCAAGTAACAAGCTTCCAACACTCAGCGTGAAGTAAAACGTGTCGTAACTAGGATCTGAACTCCCCTTTAAATACTGAATAGACTAGGGCAGGTGATTGTGTCTAGACAAAATGCAAACACACGGGTTACAGCATTATTATTTTTTATCTATTACTTTGTAATTTATGAATAAAGGAGTCATTGATTGCCGTGACTCTTAACGTTACGTTACACCATAATAAATGTATTTTAAAAACAACGTAAACCTTAAAATATCTATTAATCTATTATTTATCTAGTTTTTATACAAGTCATAATTGTATACATCTTCAACTAACTTACTTTAAATCTGTAAGTTAATAAAGACCAAGTTACATGCTACAAAGTTGAGAAAGAATCTAACTACTAATTATTTACTTTAAACGATCTATAATGCTATAGACTTCAGTCATTAAATACCATCTTTAAAGACACAGTCCTAAATGATCGTTCCAAGTTTATACACCAGAGCGCAGACGTTGTGGCTTTTAGTAGCAAAAGTTTTAACTGCACGACGTTTACTCAAAATGCAAATTACAAACTCTGTAATATGCGAGGCAAGGTTAGACACCACCCCACAGGATGTGATACACGGGACCCCAATATTAAACCACACGATCGCACCATAAATTTTAACCTACCGTCAGTGTACACTGTAATTTTCACATGTGTTGATGTTTACACGTTTTTAAATGCCCTACTTCGTGTTTTGTGAACCTTAGCATTTTCTTTGATTGCACTGTTCATACTAAACGGGAAAGGTTATTAAAGTACAGTTATATATATTCTGCATTTTGCTTATTGAATTTTAAAGGAATGTTTACATAGATTACACAACATATATTCACGTCTTCTATATCCCTGAAAGGGTTGGCAAGGGCGCATCAAACGCCCACATTTTGCGAACCATAACATAATTTAGTCCTACTTACATATTTGCAAAATCACTTAGTTGCCAATTACTACACTACGACTACGAATGCTTATACATTAGGAGAAATTATTGTCAACTTTCGACCTTTTTGAAAAAATATATTTTAAAACTAGCTCTTGTTTATATTAGCTTGTATATTTTTCTCCTTACAATAATAATATACATCTTTAATGTACACCAGTTAGAAACTTATGAAAAAAAAAAACAAACAACAATAACGGTTTATACAATATGCGGCCTTATCGCTCTATGACAATCTCTTACAGGCAACCATGGGATTGAGATACATATAAGTGTAAAATTTTAGGGAGGTGTAGTGCGCATTAGATACATTGTTCGTTGAATAAAATATCCTACAACGAAAATAAGAGTATACATTCATGTACATACCAAGCGTATAAGTACATAAATACATATTTTCAAAATAAATTTACATAGAATACAGTTCATTACATAGTTCAGTAATACGGAGACGGTGGCTTAGTGACTGATGAAAGGGTAGAGGGAAAATGACTTCTTTTTAATATTTCCTAGTGACAGGTACTGCTTCTTAGCTTGTTTTTTAAAAATCCTTATTAACATATAAAAATTAAGTAAGAACCAATGTGTGAAATAAAAAACGAAAATCAATATCTGCTGGATCAGCTTTATAATAAATATATGCCATTATACTTAAAGACGATGAACGATTTTGGCAACAAAACTGGTTTGGTCTTACATTCCTACTTCGATCATGCTGTCTTAAAAATGATACGACAGCTGTTCGAAAACTTGGGTGGCATTTAGGAGTCAACGATAAGAATCGTAGTCATGTTTGGAACTTATATACCAAATAACTCAGTGATGTCCACGAGGAACATCGTCGTAAAGTTTCAAATAAAACGATCTGACATCGAGCAATATGCGGTCAAAATCTGCTTTGCTGCAAGTCTTTAATCACAGACTCATCCAGAAGACAGAAATTCTTCTGTCTGCCTGTTATAAAAAGAAGAAATTCTGGATAAGAATAAAAAGCACACAAAAAAGTAGAATACCTACATGTGACTAGTACTGTGATAGCTAAGAATTGTTCCATTGCCTCATATATGCCTCCAAGAAAGTGCACAGAGTTGTATCAATCTTATTTAATTCCACACCTACAGGAGCTACGTACGTATGTGAAACAGATTCATATGTTTTTTTGTAATCTATCCTACATGTCTTGTCGTCGTGTGGTTAGTAGTCGTGTCAATAATAATAAATTCTTTATTTACACGTGCCCCACTACTACTCTGAGGGTAGGCCAAAATATTGTTATTAGTTATCTGTGATTTAATTTTTACTCTTGAAATGTTCGTAAATAATTCATATATTATAGACAAAACAGGTGATCGGTCTGTAATTTATAGGGCCCATGACAGTACCGGAATTAGTTACACCTGAGGTCATAAAAAGAGAAAGAGAAAGTGCAAGTGACATTGAGATGCCAAACGTACATATGAGATTCGAAGTCACTTAACTCAAAATTATGCAATTTGTCCGGTTCGGTTAATATCCAGTTTAGCAACAAACGTACTTCACAAGCTATGCTTCCTATCGTGACTTCTGCTTATTATATTTATAATAATATTTTTCGACATCTCATAACCAACCACGCTAAAGCTATGTCTATGTTGATATGTTGTATTAGAAGGCAGTACCTGGATAACCGGTTTTTTTTTGGTAAATCGGGTAAAAAAACGGAAAAAAAGTAACATAAAATAATCATCAGGACTGGAAGCGGGGTAATCTGGTTACTGGACCGCCCTATTTTCCACCTGACCTATTACAACCTTGAACCTTGAAAAATTTACCTTCGTATTCTAATGATATTGTAGCAGTTTTTCATTGCCTGAAACCACGGATAAAATGACGTTTTCTGAAAATGAAACCTAGCTAGATCGATTTATCGGCCCCGAAATCCCCTGCATACAAAATTTCATGAATATCGTTGAAGCCGTTTCCGAGATTCAGATTATATATATATATATACAAGAATTTCTCGTTTAAAGTTATAAGATGAAACTAAATTTAGTAATAATAAGTAGAGTAATAGTAGGAAGGTAGGTATTAAACACCCACATTTTGCCAATTGGAATTTGGTCCTACTAATGTTATAGGGGGCAAGCGTATTGGGGGCCACCCGGCACTGTGTGACTATATACATACTGTTTGATAGAAAACAGTCTGATCCTTTGGTCACCTTCTACGAGACCCTTGGGAAAAGATGTGGTGGCCTTATTCTACTGCGCACACATACTCGTAAGGTCATTTTTTTTTTTTTTGATTTGGATATAACATATCTTAAGGTTTAAGTCAGGGCTTTGCTACAACAATTCATCTTGATACGTTTCATATGTACGAGGAGTAATAGTAACTTTCGTATTATTACAAAAAAAAACTTTGTGCGGATTTGCGTAGTTTGAGTTATTAATGGTCTCACATTCCTTACCCTCGTCAAGGACGAAAAGCACATTCATGTAGATATCACGTAACATATAGATATATAACTAAACGTTTTTGCCACTAGTTCTATAGTAATGACTGACTATTACAATCACGAGTAAAACTAGAGTCATTAGTATCTTTTTGCTGCAAAACTGGCGAAATGCTTACGTAATTAAACATATTTAGTTCGACATTTATTTTACAATATGCGATAAATTTATTTTACAAATGAGCAGACGGGTCTCCTGATGGTAAGTGACTACCGCCGCCCATGGGGTGACCATGCAACTCAAGAGTCACTAGTGCGTTGCCGGCCTTTTAGGTAGGAGTACGCTCTTTTCTTGAAGGTTTGAAGGTCGTATCGGTTCGGAAATACTGCAGCAATTTGTTCCACAGGCTGGTTGTGCGAGGCAAAAAGCTTCTGTAAGACCGTCATATTACTCTGTTCGACCCCGCCCGTTCGACGTGCCTAAGCATGGCTGACCCACGTCACATGTTTATATCAATCAGTCAATTAGCCTGTTTCTGTCTCGCCCGTTTTCTCAATAAGCGTCGCTGTCACCTTTCTGCTTAGGAGACGTTTACGAATTCACGGTCTCTGCTTTAGAACCCATATTGTTTGTACCTGTAAAGTATATACACAATACATTACAGGTACAAACAATATTTTAAACATTTTAATAAAGAACAACAAACTTAAGACATTGTTCATATTTAATGCATTTCAGCACTCAGTAGTTTTGTGGTGCAATGAAATTAAACTTTTAATGTGGTAGAGCCATGCTTAAGCACGAATGGGCCGGCTCGACCGGTGCGATACCACGGCCTCACAGAAAACCGGTTGTGAAGTAACGCTTGCGTTGCATTTCCCCGAAATGAGTGAGGTCTCCGGAGGCCCAAAATCCCCCACCCCCCTAATGAGAGCGCTGTTAACGAAAATGATACCCCAGGGGGGTACCAGCGCTAGCGTTGGAGAATCCCCCCCTGGACGTCCACCCTCAGTACGGATTATGCCTGAGCGTGGACGCCCAGGCTGCCCCTCGTACTCTGGGGGGGGCTCAACTGCGCTCTCAAAATCTGCTCGGGGCAAGAGAAGGCATACCATGGCACGTTTACCGTGGATTTTTGTAACATCAGGGGCTTACATTCGAACCTCGACACTGTCCACCACCACCTTGAGACAGCAAAGCCGGCCTTGCTCTTTTTAACCGAGACGCAGATATCATCTCCAGCGGACACATCCTACCTCTGCTACCCTGGGTACGGACTGGAACACTCCTTTGTTCCTAAGGCTGGTGTATGCGTGTACGTTAGAGATGATATTACTTCTCGCCGCCTCGGCAATCTTGAAGGTAGGGACCTCTCCATCTTATGGCTACGTGTAGACTGCGACCAAATGGCTACAGACTCAGTGCTCCAGCAGGTCCCATCCGCAGAGATCGTGATTCCTGGCGACTTTAACGCCCATCATGCCGAATGGCTTGGTTCGCGCAAAACCGATCATGCGGGAAGATCTGTTCACGATTTCGCCTTGGCATATGGCTTGACGCAGCTGGTAGCAACGCCTACGCGAATCCCAGATGCAGAAAGCCACGTGCCTTTACTGTTGGATCTTCTGCTGACCTCACATCCTGACGGCTACAAAGTATCCTTTGAGGCCCCTCTTGGCTCTTCGGACCATTGCCTGATTAGGAGTATGGTGCCACTCGTTCACTCGCTGCGGCCGCGAGTTACAGGCAGTCGCCGCGTATGGCACTATAGGTCAGCAGACTAGGATGGAATGAGAACATTCTTTGCATCCCTCCCATGGAGGCAGGTTTGCTTCTCGCCGGATGATCCCAATGTCCTTGCTGACTCTGTCGCGGATGTTGTGCTTCAGGGTATGGAACTTTTCATTCCATTCTCCCTGATTCCCACAGGTGGCAAGTCCCAGCCTTGGTTTGGTCGAACCTGCAAAGCGGCGTCCCGCTGAAAGCAGGAATGTTACCAAGCATGGGCTAATGCAGCGACAGCACGGGATGTAAAGACCAGCACATTAAAGAAGCAATTTAACTTTGCCTCCAGTTCCCTCAAAAGAGTAATTGCTGGGGCGAAGTCGGCTCACATCGGCAGAATTGGCGAGAGACTAGTTAGTCTCCCCTCCGGAACTCGTGCATTCTGGTCTCTTGCCAAAGCTGTCCAGGGGAACTTTTGTAAGCCATCCCTTCCACCTCTGCGCATAGGAGATAATTCGTTGGCCCACGACGCTAAAGAAAAAGCCGATCTTCTGGGCAAACTCTTTGCGTCCAACTTGACCCTGGACGACGGGGGACACGCACCGCCGACCATACCGCAGTGCGAGACCCGCATGCCGGAAGTCCGGTTTACGCAAAGGGCAGTGCGTAAAGCGCTTCTTTCCCTCGACGTTCATAAGTCGAGTGGGCCCGATAGAATCTCTCCTATCGTGCTGAAGACGTGTGCTCCAGAGTTAGCACCGGTTTTAACGCGCCTTTATCGGCTTTCCTACTCTCTTGGCGTAGTCCGAAACTCATGGAAGACAGCTCTAGTGCACCCAATCCCTAAAAAAGGAGATCGCTCGGATCCGTCCAACTACAGACCCATAGCCATCACCTCCTTGTTCTCCAAGATAATGGAATCCATTGTTAACTGCCAGCTCCTCCGGTACTTAGAAGACCACTAGCTCCTCAATGATCGACAATACGGCTTCCGTCAGGGTCGTTCAGCTGGTGATCTTCTCGTATACTTGACTCACCGGTGGGCACAGACGATCGAGACCAAGGGGGAAGCGTTGGCCGTTAGTTTGGACGTGGCAAAGGCCTTCGATCGGGTCTGGCACAAAGCGCTTCTTGCGAAGCTTCCTTCCTATGGGCTTCCCGAGAAACTGTGAAATTGGCTCACCAGTTTTCTTACAGACAGAAGCATCAAGGTCGTTGTTGACGGTGCACGCTCCGACTCCAAGTCTGTTAATTCTGGTGTCCCACAAGGCTGTGTGCTATCACCCACGCTGTTTCTTCTGCATAAAAACGACATGCTGCAGATTAGCAGCATCCATTGCTATGCAGACGATAGCACGAGTGATGCCCTTTACACCGGCCGCGCTAACATTTCTCGGGTAAACGTCATCGAAAGCCGATCCAAACTTGTGTCTGAAATCGAAACTTCTTTATCAAAAGTTTCAGATTGGGGTCGACTTAACCTAGTCCAATTTAACCCCACGAAGACACAGGTTGCTGCTAAAAAGATGCCATTAGTCGTATCACCTCAATTTGAGAGCACTTCCCTAACTGCATCAGCCAGTATCGGAATCCTTGGCGTCGATATATCAAGCGAAGTCCAGTTTCGCGGTCACTTAGAGAGTAAGGCCATATTAGCCTCGAAGAAGCTTGGTGTGCTAAACAGATCGAGACAGTATTTTACTCCGTCCCAACGCCTGCAACTTTATAAGGCGCAGGTTCGGCCGCACATGGAATACTGTTCTCATCTCTATGCAGGTGCACCCCAGTACCAACTTCTCAGTCTTGACCGCATTCAACGGAGAGCGACTCGCATCATCGACTGCCAAGATATTTCTGATCGACTTGACACCTAGGCGTTGCGTAGAGATGTAGCTTCACTCTGCATCCTCCATCGCTTGTATCATGGGGAGTGTTCAGAGGAATTGTTCGGACTTATACCGGCTGCTGGTTTCCGCCATCGTCCTACGTGACAAAATATCCATCCCCATCACCTGGACGATTGGCACTCCACCACTGTGCGCTTCTCCAGAAGCTTTTTGCCTCGCACAACCAGCTTATGGAACAAATTGTCGCCTGCCGTATTTCCGAACCGATACGACCTTCAAACCTTCAAGAAGAGAGCGTACCTCTACCTAAAAGGCCGGCAACGCACTTGTGACTCTTGAGTTGCGGGTGTCCATGGGCGGCGGTAGTCACTTACCATCAGGTGACCCGTCTGCTCGTTTGCCCCCTATCGCATAAAAAAAAAAAAACTTTTTTTAGTGTGACATTATCAGTAAGTTTTTTTAGTTTTAACTATATACTTCAACGAATTCTACCTAAACTAGAGTTAAATGGTCTACCTTTGAAATGATCATGAATCCCTTACAATGTTTAAGAAACCAAGACTGGAGTTCATGTATAGTTGTAATTTATCCGTATGTGTAATCGCCAGATAAGTAAGTTTAAGAATGAATATGTCACAATTTCTATGAAGATTTATTGTAAAATATAATAGTTTAAATTAAAAATATATGTCTTAGTATGACGTATAAAAATCAACACTGAATATTACGCCAGCGCCTCATACGTAACACAGCCTTTGCCTATCAACAACACAATTACCTAAATTACTTTAAAAGCTTTTGATTTAACTGAAAGCGCAATAATTGTATCTAATAACATGTTAGAATTTACTATAAGGATGCGTATCGCTTGATTTCCTTTTAATACATATGAAATGAATAAATAACGTGACACTGGTAGACAGTAGTAGAGCCATGTTAAGGCACGAATGGGCGGTGAAACTAAGCTTGCATTGCATTGTCCCCCATATTCTAAAAAAAACTTGACTTTATCTGATGGTTTACAAACATCGAAATCGGAATGACATGGACAAGGAAAATAATTAGTTATATGTTTCCTTTGACATAATTAAATTATATCTGGCATTAGTATAAGCAAATGCTTGAGCAAGTCAGGTCACGTAACATATTACTAAATATCTACAGGTATTTACAAAGATGGTCACAAGTTATATTTTGCTTCAAATTCATTGATTGGAAATCGTCTTCTTTAATAATCAACCGACTTCAAAAAGGAGGAGAATCTCAATTTGACTGTTTTTTTTATTTTTGTTACCTCAGAACGTTCGACAGGGTGAACCGATTTTAATGTTTTTTTTTTATTTGTAAGCTGGTGCTTCCCGTGTGGTCTCATTTCAATTTGGTCCAGTTCTGACATTGGCATATATGGGAAAACCATATAAGTCTTAAATTTTATGATAAATGCATTGAAGTCGGTTATCTATTTTTTTTAAAGTGAATTATTATTATAGGCTACAGATCAACACACTCAATGATCAACACACTCAATTATATCAACAAGATGTAGCTTGTAACAAGCAAAATTATCATGAGTGGATAACATATAATACTATATATGCATATGTCTATCCATACCAGCATGTTTTCAAATGGTGACGAGAAGAAACCGGTCAAACAAAGTCATGACCGCTCTCTTAAATAGCACTGTAAATATTACTTGCAGGTCATACGTAGAATAAACGGAATATAAATGTTCTTAACAATATACTAGTACAAATCCAGATTCCATGGGATATCATATCTAAATGCATTTAGCTTTTTAAGACCAGACTAAATATTTACACCTGAAATTTTGTTTCGTGCAAAGATACAGTAACTATTATTAGCTATGATATTAAAACAAACTCATATTTATCTTCTATGGAATAAATATATTTTTATACTTTCACACACGACCGTTTAATTACAAATTAAGCTGAGCTGGTATTGCTGTAACCTGACTGCTGATTTACATATTTCTAAATAAATACATATTACAGATAACTTACACCGAGCCACATAACAATTTTTAATGTGATCAACACACAAATATGTACATATTTGTCCTAGTCGAAAATAAAACCCACGCACCCTAACTTAGCAGACAATATCATTAACCACTAGACCAACAGACAATTTTTATTTAAGCAGTTTTATTTAGCTTGCCCTGTTTGTTTTTTATTTTATCTTGTCTGAGTTCAATAACAGTAAGTAGGTATTTTGATATACACGTTAATAACAGTGAAAGAAGCCACAATCAACAGTTTTGATATTCACATTAATATGCTATGCTAACGATGTCGCATCTATCATTCAGTCAGCTACCCACTACCCATAGGTTAATTGAAAATCGCTCAGGCTTAGATATAGATCTGATATAGGTATCTATAACGCAAATCCTTAGAGACAATATTGGTTTGAACATACTCCAGTATCTAAAATACGATTTATAATGTTAGTAACGTCATTTAGTGAGTGAGATGGTTAATGGTTCTTTTATCGACGGTAGAAAAAAAAAAACCTTTAATGAATCTATATATTTATGGTAGTGTAACGAACTTTTTATTGATTTATATATATTTTCTGCAACTGTATTGCACAAGACAGACCTAATGCTGTGAGCATTTTCGGCCCGTCAACCATAGGGTGACATGGAAATGTGGATTTAGGAATATTTCCAGTTGGAATTTGATATCGTCAAAATAAAACTTCTTGAACTGATTTCCATCTCACCATTCCACAGAACGTCACATATGATAGATAATTACTTTCAGCGCGTACAATAGTTCCATCACTAATAACTAATTAGATATGCTATAAAAAATCTAAAGACGTTAACAATGTTTTTAGCAGGCCTATAAATAACATCCTAGACTTAATTATAGAACAAAATATACAAAGATACATACAGTATTTCACTCCAGCCTGCAACTTTATAAGGTATATAATACTGTTCTCATCTGGTCTCATCTTTATGCGTACCTACTTCGCCCTCTTGACTACATTCAACGGAGGGCGACTCGCATCATCGACTGTCAAGATATTTCTGATCGGCTTGACACCTTGGCGTTGCGTAGAGATGTAGCTTTACTCTGCATTCTCTATTGCTTGTATCATGGGGAGTGTTCAGAGGATTTGTTTAGGCTCAAATGTGTGAAGAATGAATCTGAATGAATAAATCAGATGAAGTGATTTAATTTATTTCTGTTTCTTCGATAACTTTTCGTATATCACTATTGGCATATTAGTTAACATGGGTAAATCTAAATGACACCTTAGCGATTAAAATATTAAACCATTTTTTATAAGTTTTATACCTTACGTCTGAATCCTGAAATCTTTGTCTGAAAATTGCTTGATTCGAAGTTAGATGAATATTAGATGTAATGCTAAATAAAATACTTTTGACAAGAAATAAACCGATGAAAGACAATTTATTCGTATATCTGAACTACGTAAGTTAAAGGATTCGGACTTAATTATAGGTATGCGATCTTTAGCGGAAGAATGTACTCACTCCCCCGATCATGGGCTAGTAGAGGAATAACGGGGTGGTTTTTAGTCGGTAAGAGTCCTACTGACCCCTTCGCCTACCCCATGGGCGAAGGACATCCCTGAGGATCTTCCATCCCGTCTTTAAAAAAAAAGAACAAAGGTATGCGACCCTGGCTAACTTTAGTTATTGCTTATGCTCCCCAATCCATCTGTATAAGCAATATCCTATCTATTCCCTTCCTATCCTCCCTTTCCTGGCAATATACTCCAAATTTTACCATCTAATTCCCAAAAATTCCCGAATAACGGCTAATTGGACTAAATAATACCATTATAATTTAGTCCAATTTCCAATTAAAATGTGGGTGTTAATTACGCCCCTGCCTTCTCTTCTGGAATGCAGACGTGAGTGTATGTATGTATGGAAAGAAACCACGTCCACGAAATTGATTTTGAACAATATTATCTATACATATACATATATGTACATACATACGATTGCAACAAACTGAAGTAATTTGTAGATCCCAATATATTATGTCTATAAAATTACGTAATTTAATTTTCTCAAAAACCCTATTCTGAAGCTCGTGTTTCTTTGAGAAAATTGCAAAAGGTACAAAAATAGTAACATCATGTTTTTCTGATGTAAGAAATAAATTGAGAAAATGAAAAAAAAAAACAAGTAATCATACAATAGTGGGTCACAATCAAATTTTTGTAAGATACCCATGACGGCTATTGTAAACGTCCTTCCTTTTTTGTAGAGGCAGGAAAACTAATTGTTGTATAGTCGGGTTCAGAACCCTTTAAAAACATGTGTTATGTAATATTCCCAATATAAAACATATTTACTTATTTACCCGATTTTGGTAGGACACTATTAATGGGAGACTGATATCTCGGGTATTATTTACTCGACTGCACAAGAATGATTTTTGATTCAAGTTTATGTTTGTATGACGTATTTTTGTCATGGCCTAGAGCTTAAAGGGCGTTTTTTTATCGGCTTAATCATGGAAGTGACTTAGGGTATAATATTTCAAGATTACGTCAGCTAAAAATAATAATGTTCATAATGCAGTCAGATTTACATATTTTTATTAATATTACTTATTTTTGTTGTAAATTAGCTCTAGGATTTAATAAGGCCTTTCAAAGAAAATGAATTTATTAAAAATTAATTAGTTAAAATAAATATAACAAATGTTTATATATCCAAAATATCGAAAATCTGAAGTAAACAAGTCCTGTTGTTTTCGTTACATGACATGTTATTGCAAATTTAATTATTCTTAATTTATAATTTATTCTTTTTTAGTTTTTAATTTTTCAAAACAAATATATAAATGGCAATCAGGTTATTGGTGTTATCTTACAAATAAATGACAAGTAAAACACAAGCCTATAAGTCTTATTTTGTTAATAAGTCAATAAAGCAATAGATAATAATATTTTTTGTATCAAATATGAAATCGTAGTGATAGTAGAATTACAGGTAAGATGCAATAAACATCACAATTACTTGTTATTTTGTATCCGTACTTTATCGTGAATTGTTAGGGGCTGAACGGGATTTGACGAAACTTTGAGTTTGAGTAGCAATTGAGAATTCAGCTGTAGTTTTTGCAGTTTAGTGGAGTTATTAAATAGAGACTTTGATTGCATTGTAGTACGTCGTACATTGTACGTTGCTGTACAACTTTTATATTTTATTTTATTTATTTAACCTTTCTAACTTTAGCTCATAAGACTTATAGCAATGTGTACAAACTGTTCTATTATTATGTTTTTTTGTACAATAAAGAGTCATAATAATCTATCTATCTACATCCGATGTTAATGTTTTTGTGAACAAAAAGAAACATCGAACTAAGTTACTATGATACCTCTCTCTAGACAACTATGATTTAGACACATATGGTTGGTCCGTGTCCCTTTGTGTCCGTCGATTGTATGTTTGTATGTTATGTGTCAAGTTCCCTTCAATACAGGAATTATATAAAAAAATAGAAGTTAAATTTTAAAAAAAGAAGATTAAAAAAATATATGACTGAATTAAAACAATAACATTGTTATGGTGTGTTCTGAAGGTTGTCTATTTTTATCTGACCAACATTGACGGCAATATATCATTAAGAGTATCTGTTGGTATAAGGTAATAAAATTGTTATAACAGTAAACGAGCTAGAAGGGTTGCTATTTTCATTAAAGCATTAAGTCAACTTAAGGACGTGGGGTGGCATCAATTTGTTTACGAGATATCGAGTTATGTGTGCCTACCTGTCACTATAATAGTTATAACGAAAAGTCAAGCCAAAAGTGAGAACTCTCATATACTTAGTCTGGTCTTAAATAATGTTAAAATTACAAAATACATTTTAAATTTGGAATATGTCATTCTTAAATGCATATTCATTGAGTTTCCTCATTTTCGCGCCGATCAGTGTTAATATTTTTGTAACATTAAAATGGTGTAGGGGGATAAAGATAACCAAATTACTGTTATAGCTTTACACAAAGCAGGTGTATGGAGTCAAATACAATTTTTAAAACTCTCCTCCCGCTTAGTATTAGTCGAATGTTTGTGTACCGCGCTATTGATAGGTACAATGAAACCTCCTCTATTTGTGACAGAAAAAGTTTGGGCTGTTCACATAGTATTAGTACCAAATCGGTGGTCAAAGCAGTGACGAAAAGAATTCGAAGAAATCCTGTGATCATCATGTCAATCCTGAAATCAAGAACCACATTACGTATTTTTAAAGATGACTTAGGATTTGCAGACTATAAGAAATTCACTCGTTATAATTTAACTGATAATTCAAAAATCAAAAGGGGGGTAAAATCAAAACAATTTACAAACAAATAATTTACTGACGAGAAAATTTTTAGCATTGAGCAATATTTTAACAAGCACCGTGTTTATGCTTAAAGCTTTATAGAAGCCCCCCACTTAGTCATTAGTCAACACCCCACCAGCTTGTTAGCTATCAAGAAGTGACTGCGCCATATTTTTTTATGAAAAAGGTGTCAAAATATCGGCGCAAGTGTATCAAGATAGGATTCATGAGAAGTTGGTTAAGCTTGTCGTCAACACTACCATGTTCCAAAACCAAGAAGAGTCCTTTCAGCAATACTCACACCGGGTCATGAAACTCGTCAACCCAGAACAGCAAGAACTGAATACTAGCCGTTATCTATCGATCTCGATCTTAATCCGCTGGATTATAAGTTATGATCAGTTTTAGGGAGTACGGCATGCTGTGAACGCTATGATAATTTGAAGTCCCTAAAACAATCCATAAGATCGGTAGTGAAGAATTTTCCCACGGATAGAGAGCCTGTTTCTATTGGTAACTGTCCTTAACGTTGTATTAAAGTCAATGAAGATCATTATGAATGAGCTTCATATATTTTTAATGCTATCATATTAATGTATAAACTAACGTACATAACAGTTATGAATGTTTGATGCAATACAGAAAAAAATGTTTTTTTTTTATTGTAACGATATTCATGGAAACACTAGGTAATTGAACTTAAGAGTTCTATTTCTGGTATCACGGTAAGAAGATAGTCGTTTTTGATGTTTAAACCGAAAATAAAATAAGCATTAAAACACAATTCCAAGCATTTGTTGTTGGTTTTGTTTACATTACACGTGATTATTTCCGCAACTCGACGTCGTCTGTGCGCCTGTTTTGCATGACAGGGTGAACAGCTACGATTGACACCTGAACTCCTCAAGGTAATCTCCGCAAACGGGCTTAGTTACTTCCCGTCTAGTGTAAGAAGGCAGAAAGTGACTGGACAACGTTTTAAATTTGTTGAAATATGTACTACTATCTGCCTTTTACTAGTTCTCCTTTACCTACCTCCTATACTACATACATATATATATAGCCAGTCAGTATCTAAGAGCTTTGAGTTTCATCGGTGACAAGTATCGTAGAACACTGTTCCATACATAGATACGACACAGAAATCGATTTCCACTAAATAATTTAAGTCTACTCTTGGCATTACACTGTTTAGAAATTTGGCCAAATTACGACCGGCATAATTATAATTTCTGCAGTTGGACGATTAAATCGGGACATAATGGTGATAGTACTACAATATACAATATATTAATAAATTATTTTCTCTAAAGCTTTGTCGTATTAAGTTCAGAACAAATTAAATTGTGGGTGTCAATGTGGATTACATACATTTTAGAAATGCCAACTGTATACAGGTGAATGAATGGTCAAAATGCTTATATGCTTTATACTTACCTTTTCCTGATAAAGAAATACAATACACGTTCATGTATTCAAAATATGTATATATAATAGACAACTTAAAACTGTAAATACACAAAAATATAATAAAAAAGTACCTACATATATTGCAAAACAAAAATAAACAGTTATATTTCGATCATTGTCAAATAAATTGAATAATACAGATAACTCGTATTTCAAACCCAATAATTAATCCAAGCTGTAATTTCAAACGAACTTAAGTGTTACAGTTGTTCCTACTTACGAATCACTAAAGGATATCTAGATACAGTGCAAAACAATAAAACCATCTCCACGCTCTAGGGATACAAGAAGGTTTACCTTCAATAATGTGCAGAGAAACGTTTCCAGGGGTCTTCCACAATGGTTAAAAGGGAAAGGCGGTGAGTGCGCATGTACGGGCCGTCGCGTCACATCGCAAGTCGGACCGAGAGAGACCACTCCAGTTCGCGAATGAACCCGGGGGCGCCACGTTCTCCGCCCCTCCGATATGCGCGAGACCGCAATGTAAACACTTTAAAGTACTTGTTTTATAATTGGTGCACGGTACTTGTGACTATTGTGTGAAAGTTTGTTAAGTTCAAGTACAACTTCTTGGTGATATGATCGTGTATGTATCGTAGGTATATTAAACATACTTTATTCGTAAAATGCTGCTCGAACTTTTTTAAATGGAACTAATGTGTTTTAATAAATATAAACTTGAGTCATCGTTCTGTACGAAGTTTTTTTCAGTCACACAAAATGAGTATTAAAATTAGTTTTAATGTGTATTGAGAACATTAACCACAACTGAATCACGCGATGTCGCTTTATAGCATGTGACTCATTTTAACCCTTTTTTTGGTATTTCGATGTCTAATTCCATGTATTATTTTATTATGTAATTTTATTTATTGTTCAAGTCCGATGTTGCAGTAGTCCAAATTGGTTGCTCGTTTTTATCGTTTCCTTTTTTAATCAGAAAACTGTCCGTCGGCAGTTTCATGTGAACATTTAAAAAGTCCTTGATCTCGGCTACTGATACAGATTTCTCAATCAGGTGGATACGTGTTTGAATGTTTATTTCTGATTCTTGATTACTTCTCGTTTCCATCACAAATGCTGGTTTGATATGCACTAGATGTTTTTTTTTTACATATTTAACACACAGAAAATGATTTGTTCTCATTTCGGTATATATTGAGAACTGAAAACGTGTCCCTTCAAAGCCACGCAATATCCTTTTAGAGCATTTAAATATGAATAACCGGTCGTATTGTCATTTTCACATATTAGAACATATTGGGGTATGGAATACAGGTAATATGTGCCTAAAATAAATTAAAGAAAAACTAAATTTAATATACAAATATGCAACCTTCTTTATTCAACATTTTTCACTTGATATATTTGATCGTTTATCCAGAGGCTTAAGTTATTTTGAGAGCATTGAATAGACACGCTATCTGATAGCTTTCTAGAGCACTTATGCGAGTTAATTACGGCTAATCTAAAAAAAAAATCAACTATTTTAGTACTAGCTGGTTTAGAACAGTCTAGAAAATGACACCAAGTGTTTTTGAAGATCTATATTATCAAAAAATTCGTAGATTAAATTGAAGAATGCTTGTTGCTGTATCACGACGAAAACAAACTTTGCCATATTGAGGTTCATTTCCGACCCTTTTTTTTTTTATTGCCTAAGCATATTCTAAAATAAAAATGAAAATTATAATAATAACTACATAATAATACTTTGGAAAAATTTGGGTGTATGATGCACCTCTGTTTACCTCTTTGAGTATGTATGAATTATGTAATTTGACGTTCTTTGATTAAATTAATAGAAATATTACAGCTAAACGTGAGTGCTATTGGATATCGCACCCATATTCTGGTAACAATAGACTAGCCATTCCAGGACAGGATAGTAACACCGACTGCCATACTGTTTCTAAAACCCAAACCCTCTAAAGTATTTGTTACGAAGAAATGAGATCAGTTTTGCTGAACATACAATTTGTATTATTTATGCATTTTTCCATAGATTCAAAAATAGTTGTTTACAATAATTCATAACACATGATACAATTTAAGTTTTATCGCATCTATTTATAGGCGAATACAGGATGCTTCAATTATTCTTTCTAAGAAATTAGCCTTAGGTTACGTGCGTACTTACGGACTTCCTTATCTAAAAAATAGCCTTTGATTGCAACGGTCAAATACTCGTAGAAACTTTTGTTATATGACTGCAATTTACTTATAAACAAAACAAACTTAACATTTGCAGGCTTAGACAAAAGAAGTTCCGACTGGATCAGAGCCCTATTTAAACGTCCTTTAGTTATTAACTTTGTTTAATTAATTGACTTTGGTTTGAGAAAATGAAAGTAGGTAGGGCCAGTAAGAAAAGTAGTCGATGAACACTATATTTAAATTTTGAATTGGGAACTGTTTGGGAATATGTAGATTTATAATGAATTCATATGTCATTTGTTTTTAAAAATTGGCGACAACTTAAAAGTGTCGGTCGTGTATCCAAATGGATTTGACCAGAGAACATTTTCAGTCAATGATTTATTACAACTTTCGTGGCAGTCTTATGCAACAACAGTGTTACGATAGACTTCAATTGGTATTTATTTACAAAGCCCCATCTAGTGCCACTGTTTACAACTGGTTTAATGAGCTTAAACGTGATTGAAGCTTTAGGCATTGGTATGAGTCAAGTATAAAAAGTCTTAAATGAACATTTAGGAGTCAGAAGTCTTTGTACTAGATGGTTACCTCATAATTTGAAGGAATATCAAAAATGCTGTAGCTTGTATTGGTGCCGCTCAATGCTTGAAAGGTGAATCGAATGCTGAAATTGTCACAGGTGAAGAAAGCTGGATATATTGTTACTAACTAGACACTAAAAGTTAATGTGCCCAATGGATGTTTCCATTCGAACATTTCCCAGCAAAAATAAAGAAGAGCAGAAGTTAAGGCAAAAAGATGATTGCCTCATTCTTTGGACGGACGGGTCAATTTGCAATGATCATACTAGAAAATAAATGGACTGTTGCTGTAGATTGATATATCAGTCATTGATATATCAGACGGACTGTCAAATATTTGTATGTCGAAGTTGTGGAGTTAGTCAATCATCCTCCTTACATTCCGGACCTGGCCTCTTGTGACTTTTATTTATTTCCAAAAATAAAAGATAAACTTAGAAGAAACCTGAAGATGCAGTGGCTAGGTTTAAAAAAGGCGTGGAAGAGATCCCTAAAAATAGTGAGCTCACTGCTTCAGTCAATTGTTCCACCGCATTTCAGTGTAACTAACGTATTATTGAAAATTAGCTGATACCTTGAGGTCGAAAACAAGAACAACAAGAATTTTGTTTTATATATCAACACTGTCAATAGGTACCAAAATAGTAATTGCTTTACAAATAAATGAGATAAATGATACTGAAATATCGTGATTTTACCTTCATTTGTCTGCAGCTATTATTTAACAGAAAAAGATATCGCTTCTGAAAAAAATCATTCTCAGTTTTTTTGAGATTGTCCATTTTTTAATGGTGAGGATTACATCAGATAAGATATTTTTAACATACATTTCGTCAGTTTTTTCATCAGAGTCTTAGTTAAACCAAGCTAACATCTTCGTAATCTAAACATATTTTAAAGATATTAATTATTTTATTGTTATTATTATTATTACCTAGAGAGTAAGCACTGACTTTCCCTGTAGACTTCGCCTGCTGAATTAGCGACAATTCTTCTTAACCAAATATTTAATAAAACACCAAAAGTTTGTTCCTTATTTGTTTTGTTTATGACTTAAGGGATTTCAACTACGGGTCCATATCCTATGGGATATTACCCGAATCTGGTCCAAATTTCAACTTTAGTGAGAGACTTATTAGACAATTAATAGCTGAGCATTAACTAAATTCCCTCTAAGTAAGAATCTAAAGGTTGAAATTTATGACTAATACTGTTCAAATTCATTGGCTTTAAGGGTGCTTGGTATTACTGAATATGTTAGATTAAAAAGGACAAAGCAAGAAATGTTAAATGCTGAGTCTACGAGTAACAGCAAACCTGGATCGGTTTATTTTAAATGGCGGTAAATAATTATTTCTGAACGAGCTTTAGTGGTCTTATTAACCTACAGCTGGTACAGTTTAACCCCAGTTTTGTTTTAAACGACAACTAGAAAATTGTAAGTCATTCAACTAATACAATAAGATCACATGTATATGTATCACGTATAAGAGATCATGATTACGTGTATAAGAGGTCATCACGGTTTTATGTAGAGCTGTTGAGAGCTCAGTTGAGCCTTAAATTGATTGACAAATTATACGTAGGTTATATGTGCGTTATTTTATTAGCAAAAAGATCAGTCACTCTTTTCTAAAGTTAGATTTTTTTTTTTGAAGTGAAAACTTCTTTAGCGGCGTTGAGCACTTTTTCTGTAATGGGTATAAAATCTTAAACTCGCGTCAGGACACGTGACCTGATCGAAAAAGCGTAAGACGGATGGAGAGTAGACAGCTATCCCCTCTCTACGGCGCGGCGAAAATATATGCCTGGGCCTACTGTTTCGTTTAGGCAGCGCAGGGCGCTTGCGCGAATGTTCGTGTATGTTACAGCGTGCCGTGCGTGTTCGTGTATGTAAAATAATTGTAATAGTTTTAAAGTGTTAAATTTTTAATGTAATATAAATTGTCATGTTTGTGTACGATAGCGCAATAAATGAATATTGTATTCTACCACATAAATGATAGTACTTTTATACTGATAAAGCAATTGGTGCAAAATTATTCCCTAACCATTCCAAAATATCAAACATGCTCAACGTTAATAATCAAGTTTTCACTTCTGCCGGCACTCCCGGAGTGCAACCCGTCTTTTTTTTTTTTTATGCGATAGGGGGCAAACGAGCAGACGGGTCACCTGATGGTAAGTGACTACCGCCGCCCATGGACACCCGCAACTCAAGAGTCACAAGTGCGTTGCCGGCCTTTTAGGTAGAGATACGCTCTCTTCTTGAAGGTTTGAAGGTCGTATCGGTTCGGAAATACGGCAGGCGACAATGTGTTCCATAAGCTGGTTGTGCGAGGCAAAAAGCTTCTAGAGAAGCGCACAGTGGTGGAGTGCCAATCGTCCAGGTGATGGGGATGGATATTTTGTCGCGTAGGACGATGGCGGAAACCAGCAGCCGGTATAAGTCCGAACAATTCCTCTGAACACTCCCCATGATACAAGCGATAGAGGATGCAGAGTGAAGCTACATCTCTACGCAACGCCAAGGTGTCAAGTCGATCAGAAATATCTTGGCAGTCGATGATGCGAGTCGCTCTCCGTTGAATGCGGTCAAGAGGCAGAAGTTGGTACTGGGGTGCACCTGCATAGAGATGAGAACAGTATTCCATGTGCGGCCGAACCTGCACCTTATAAAGTTGCAGGCGGGGGGCCGGAGTAAAATACTGTCTCGATCTGTTTAGCACACCAAGCTTCTTCGAGGCTAATATGGCCTTACTCTCTAAGTGACCGCGAAACTGGACTTCGCTTGATATATCGACGCCAAGGATTCCGATACTGGCTGATGCAATTAGGGAAGTGCTCTCAAATTGAGGTGATACGACCAATGGCATCTTTTTAGCGGTGAACGCGCAAACCTGTGTCTTCGTGGGGTTAAATTGGACTAGGTTAAGTCGACCCCAATCTGAAACTTTTGATAAAGAAGTTTCGATTTCAGACACAAGTTTGGATCGGCTTTCGATGACGTTTACCCGAGAAACGTTAGCGCGGCCGGTGTAAAGGGCATCGCTCGTGCTATCGTCTGCATAGCAATGGATGCTGCTAATCTGCAGCATGTCGTTGATATGCAGAAACAGCGTGGGTGATAGCACACAGCCTTGTGGGACACCAGAATTAACAGACTTCGAGTCGGAGCATGCACCGTCAACAACGACCTTGATGCTTCTGTCTGTAAGAAAACTGGTGAGCCAATTGCACAGTTTCTCGGAAAGCCCATAGGAAGGAAGCTTCGCAAGGAGCGCTTTGTGCCAGACCCGATCGAAGGCCTTCGCCACGTCCAAACTAACGGCCAACGCTTCCCCCTTGGTCTCGATCGCCTGTGCCCACCGGTGAGTCAAGTATACGAGAAGATCACCAGCTGAACGACCCTGGCGGAAGCCGTATTGTCGATCATTGAGGAGCTGGTGGTCTTCTAAGTTCCGGAGGAGCTGGCAGTTAACAATGGATTCCATTATCTTGGAGAACAAGGAGGTGATGGCTATGGGTCTGTAGTTGGACGGATCCGAGCGATCTCCTTTTTTAGGGATTGGGTGCACTAGAGCTGTCTTCCATGAGTTCGGGACTACGCCAAGAGAGTAGGAAAGCCGATAAAGGCGCGTTAAAACCGGTGCTAACTCTGGAGTACACGTCTTCAGCACGATAGGAGAGATTCTATCGGGCCCACTCGACTTATGAACGTCGAGGGCAAGAAGCGCTTTACTCACTGCCCTTTGTGTAAACCGGACTTCCGGCATGCGGGTCTCGCACTGCGGTATGGTCGGCGGTGCGTTTCCCCCGTCGTCCAGGGTCGAGTTGGACGCAAAGAGTTTGCCCAGAAGATCGGCTTTTTCTTTAGAAGAGAGGTGGAAGGGATGGCTTACAAAAGTTCCCCTGGACAGCTTTGGCAAGAGACCAGAATGCACGAGTTCCGGAGGGGAGACTAACTAGTCTCTCGCCAATTCTGCCGATGTGAGCCGACTTCGCCCCAGCAATTACTCTTTTGAGGGACCTGGAGGCAAAGTTAAATTGCTTCTTTAATGTGCTGGTCTTTACATCCCGTGCTGTCACTGCATTAGCCCATGCTTGGTAACATTCCTGCTTTCGGCGGGACGCCGCTTTGCAGGTTCGACCAAACCAAGGCTGGGACTTGCCACCTGTGGGAATCAGGGAGAATGGAATGAAAAGTTCCATACCCTGAAGCACAACATCCGCGACAGAGTCAGCAACGACATTGGGATCATCCGGCGAGAAGCAAACCTGCCTCCATGGGTAGGATGCAAAGAATGTTCTCATTCCATCCCAGTCTGCTGACCTATAGTGCCATACGCGGCGACTGCCTGTAACTCGCGGCCGCAGCGAGTGAACGAGTCGCACCATACTCCTAATCAGGCAATGGTCCGAAGAGCCAAGAGGGGGCCTCAACGGATACTTTGTAGCCGTCAGGATGTGAGGTCAGCAGAAGATCCAACAGTGAAGGTACGTGGCTTTCTGCATCTGGGATTCGCGTAGGCGTTGCTACCAGCTGCGTCAAGCCATATGCCAAGGCGAAATCGTGAACAGATCTTCCCGCATGATCGGTTTTGCGCGAACCAAGCAAGCAAGAACAAGGCCGGCTTTGCTGTCTCAAGGTGGTGGTGGACAATGTCGAGGTTCGAATGTAAGCCCCTGATGTTACAAAAATCCACGATAAACGTGACAGGGGGTGTGCCTTCTCTTGCCCCGAACAGATTTTGAGAGCGCAGTTGAGCCCCCCCCAGAGTACGAGGGGCAGCCTGGGCGTCCACGCTCAGGCATAATCCGTACTGAGGGTGGACGTCCAGGGGGGGATTCTCCAACGCTAGCGCTGGTACCCCCCTGGGGTATCCTTTTCGTTAACAGCGCTATCATTAGGGGGGTGGGGGATTTTGGGCCTCCGGAGACCTCACTCATTTCGGGGAAATGCAACGCAAGCGTTACTTCACAACCGGTTTTCTGTGAGGCCGTGGTATCGCACCATGCATGGCTCTACCACTACAAACTTTAAATAGTCCTGATATAAAACCGTTGCCTATTCCTAATATGTTAATTTCGTTAGTGATATATATAACAATTGATTATATGCAACTAATGATGCTTAATAAACTGATTATATGCAACTAATAAATAATAATAATGTTAACATCTAAGCATTCCACTGGTCAACTAGAACTAACTAAAGGTAGAAAACTAATATAAAACTTATTATTAGGTTTAGTTTATGTCAATCAATCGATCTTGCTATTAGAGTAACAGAACTCATGACTGTGTAAAATCTTATACATATACATACTTGACAGTAGGTTTATGGCACGGTCGAGTGTTCGTACATACAGATATGGTTAACCGTCTGACATAAGTATCATACGAGTAATTGTACACTTAGAGTCATTGGACTTGGAAATTAAAAGATATTGTCGGCCGGGGCCTCTACAATAGGCAGAGGACCCTGGTATACACTAAGAAGGAAGCTTCCGAGAGTCTCTACAGACCTTGGTAGCCTGACCATCAAGCGACTACGGTCTGACCACGGCATTTCGACTCATTCACTTTTTACCGTAGACTGAACCATGGTCTGTAGCTAGAGGCTTCCCGCACTAAACTCAATTATAACCAGACTCAATTATAACTCATGCAATAGTTGAATTAAATATGAATATTTACTGGCCAATAGTTATATAACCTTATAAACCATTCCTTGTCTAGCGGCAAATTTACATCTATGTGGAAAGAAGCTCAAACTTTACCTTTACCTAAGAAATCTAGGCCTTCATCTTTCACTCAATACCGTCCCATTTCTATTTTACCGTTTCTGTCAAAAGTTTTAGAACGCATAGTGTATTTTCGACTTAACTCTTTTCTCTCTAAATTGTGATTTGGAACGTATTTCTGAATAGAGTGTTAACTATGGTCTCCAGGTGAACCCTGCTAAAACTCAGGTCATAATAATGGGCAGTTTCAGGATGATTTCTCAAATCGATTTCACTCAATTTCTTCAAATAATTTTCAATAGTACGCTGCTTTGTATTAGTGAGAGTGTAAAAAATCTGGGTATATTAATTGATGGAACTCTATCTCAAACTACAAGAAGTTAGTCGCAAATCGTTTACTGCAGTTGGGTCCTTACGAAGACTATGGAACTTTCTTCCAACTACAACAGACTACTAGAAAGATTTCGCTTGCACAGTCACTCTTACTTCCAATACTAGAGTATGCTGATGCCAGTTATCTCGATCTCACTGAGGAGCGACTCAATAAGCTTGAACGGCTTCAAAACTTTTGCATAAGGTTCATATTTGGCTTACACAAATATGATCATATTTCAGAATATCGCAATTCGTTCAAGTGGCTCCCAAATCGCCTTCGACGGAATACTCACATCCTGTCTCTACTTTATAATATACTATTCAATCCCCTCATTCCCTTTTATCTCAAAGAACGTTTAGGTTCCTCTGTGACAGACGTTCATGGTCCTTGAGATCATCTGAAAACTTGCAACTGCAAATTCCAGTGCATTCAACAAAGTTGTCTAGTTGTCAGATTGCATAAAAGCTAGAAATGAAGCTCCACTTTATATTTGAACACCAAAACCCACGTATATCATCACGCTCCTGTCCACCCTAAGGTTGCCTGGAAGATATTGCTTCTTAGTGATAAGGCCGCCCATTGTGCATTTCTTTTTCTCTTAAAATATCTGTTTCTGTTTATTTGTTTGGGGTACAATAAAGCATATTATTATTATTATTATAACAAATATTTTCACGCACCAATAGATTACGTTTGAGTGATAAAAGAAGTATGGTCTGCCGGTTCACTTTTATGAACAGCTTTGATTGGTGTATATGATTTGGGTATGACAAATTATTTATTTATTTTTATTCATTTTTTTCAGACTCAGTTTAGGTTATCAGTTTTAAATATACATATGTACATGTTATTTTCATAATTTCCTTTAAACAATGTACTTCGTTGCGTCTTAATCATCATCAGATTACAAACTTTCTTAATTGTTAATTTAAAAGTAGTATTTTTGTAACCTCACAGAGGGATTTCGCCCTTAATTGATTCGAATACTGTAGAAGTATATTGTCTTTTAAAGGTATTATAATATAGTGAAGATATTGCGAAGTTCAACACACACAAAACAAACTCAATACTAAAAAAAGAAATACAATCCAAAATCAAAAAGCGTGAATTTTTGATTTTGGATTGTATTTCTTGAGTAAAGAAACAATAATATTATACAACCAAATGTGATATTAAAGTATGTTAAATATAAAAGTAAAGTGTGGCACAGTTTAAATATTGTCCTTCCTCAGGTTAAATGTGATTAGATTTCCGAAAAATCTAAAACGTTTCTTTTACGAAAAAAGATGATTTTCAAAGGTTCAAAAACCTCAGATAGATTGTCGCCGTCGTTAAGTTTACATATTTTTAAAGGATTAGAAAGAAAGAAAGAAAGTACGTTATTCTGGCACAACTAAACGGGACGCTAACAGAGTAATGCAATTAATTAACTAGTTCTAAACATACAGGTGGGTTAAAGGAGATACAGCTTTAATTAAAAGAGGAATAAGCATCTCGCGGTTACACCATAATGGGATTTCAGTTCAGCTTTGTGCCGAGCACTGGTTGGTGCCTGACGCTGGTTTTCAACTGTGGCCCTTCATTTTTTTATATAATATGTGTGTGTATGCGTGTGTGAGAATGTGTGTGTGTGTGTGTATGGATGTGGGTGAGTGTGGTAATATTATGTTTAAATCTACAGAGTACAGCTAAATACATAGATAAATATCATTGCTAATTGAATAGATATAAAATATTTTCATACTATATATATACTTTAGGACGTATCTTAGTCTTAGGCCTGTCGTCCTATCCCATATATATATATATATATATATATATATATATAGTATATAATTATTCATGTTAACAAGTTTCATATTTCATTCATTTTCATCCAATATTGTTACGAGTTCTTTTACTTTGACCAAGAGTAAGACTCGAGGCTGTCTCAATGTTATAAATAAAACTTTTTTTGTATACAGGACGACTTATTCTAAGGTTATTGACCCAGATTCATATTTTAATATTCTAGGATTTTTTCAAAAGATTCCGTATATCCATTTCAGTTAATATTTTTTTTTTTGTCTTGTTGTTTCGTTCAGATTGAAAATTAAAAAGATCAAAGTGTTCTTTCACTTCTTTGGGTTCATATTATATATATTTACTTTAAGTGTTTTGTATACATTTATTTATATAATACATTTTTTTACGTCTTTATGACATGAAAAAGAAGTGATAAGTACCACGTTCGACGCTGTTTTTTGCGTTCCGTACTCAAAGGATAGTAATAACAGGACCACCTCCGCTGATTGTCTGTCTTTAATCTCTTCAGTTGACATTGTACGTAAAATTTAAATAATACGAGTAGGTTTATGTAGTATGGAATCGTGATTTGAACATGCATTTGGCACGTTTTTGGCTTGGCAAAAGTTAGATAGCTTCTTAATTTGTCTATCTAAGAAATAAACCCAACATATTCAACAAAATTATTACTTTTTTATTTTAATATATGGGGAAAACAAGCAGACGGGTCACCTGAAGGTAAGCGACTACCGCCGCCCATGGCAACTCGAGAGTCACAAGTGCGCTGCCAAAAGATCTGAGGCTCCAGTCTTGTCTAGTACACAAATCTTAGTGTCATTTAAATAGTGAATTTCGCAATGGTTTCAAGAATCATATACATATTTCAATTTGCAATGTTATCCTTACCTCTAATAATATTTTTTTTTTGTAAAACACACCTATGTATAATAGACCAAACATTACATTATTCCGTTAGTCCGGCATATATTTGCAGTTATTGAGTTCAGTTCAACAAACCACATTTTACTAGATAGTTTGGATACAGCTGTGCTATAGCATAATTAGAGAATCGTATTTAGGGTTCTGCGTAACTAAAGTTTCATAATTCAAAATGGCAGAGTATGATGTGGTCAACCACATGCCGCGTTTTGTTATAAACCACTTTGTTACTAAATTAATCAAACGTTATTTGATCAAACTCTATTTTCCAATAAAAGTATAAGAAGCATCAGTAATAGAATAGAATGCTATCATTTCGTGACGCACCTGAATCAGAAATGCTATAACACTAATAAATTCAGCGTGTATCTGTTCTGCTCTAGATAGGCATTCAAGATTATATAGAATTATGTTGTAAAATAAATCATTGAATCAAATATATTATCAATAGTTACTTAATAATTATTTAGGAGCCACTTAAGTTGAAGCATTGAACACTTCAAAGACTACATAACTATTTTGCCTATGACTTTGTTTTTCTTTCAATCATGCTCAGAACGTATTGATTTAGTCGACTAACGGATCGAGCTGTTTTCTATCAGACAGTATATATACAGTCGTACAGTATTTTTTTTATTCCATATAGGTATCGTCTGTGCCCCACAGACGAATAGACGGATCACCTGATGGTAAGTGACAACCTCCGTCCATGGACACCTTCAACTCAAGAGTCAATAGTGCGCTGCCGGCTTTGAGGGTGATGAGGGAGGGGGGATTCGGGGAGGGGAAAGAAGAGGGGTGACGAGGAGAGATGAGAGGGGGGTGCGGGGAAAGGAAAGAGGAATTAGGCCTCCGGAAACCTCACTCATTTCAGGGAAATGCAACGCAAGCGTTGCTTCACAACCACTTTTCTGTGAGGCCGGTATATCGCACTGGTCGAGCCGGCCCATTCGTGCCTAAGTATGGCTTTACCACTGTACCGTCTGTTCGGTTGACGGCAATAGGTTTGACCCTATTACGCTAGTGTGACAAATCAACATTAAAATCGTTTATTTTAACTGAACCATTCATAGCTATTTTTGAATTGTTAAGAACGGACGTCGGTCAGACAATGTAGTCATGAAGCTAGTTGCCTGTTCCAATACTTAGATCCTATAGAGAAGAACAAGCAAGAAACTTCAAGGATACTCCACTACACTATGTATGGGTTTATTTATTTATTTAGTATATTATAATAAGACTTAAAGACTAATGATAACAATCGAAATAGACATAAAAAGGTAACATAAATTAAGTCCAGGCAATGTCTAGACATATACGGAAATTCATTAAGGGACTTGAATAATACATCACTGTTACCGCCACACAAATATTTCTCATTACAAAAATAGATAGTTAGTGAGTGTTTGTTTAAACTTAAGAGACCAACTTATAAAATACAATCTGTTTACAATACTTTAAGCTTGTTATAAAAAGTGTGGGCAGGTTCGTTGGTAATATGTAATAGCTTTTAACGAACAGCCTATTTAACTATTTGTAGAAAGACAATAATCTTTAGGTACTTATATTAGTGTATGAATGAGCACCATTCATACACTAATATATGTAGCTAGCGATATCATACGCTAATATAATGAGTACCATTCATACACTAATATAAGTACCTAAATCAACAGTGACCATTTAGTGTAAAACCAATTTGGTACCTATATCTTTTAAATAAATTGAGTATGCGAAATGAACAAAAGTTTTTAATTAATTCTGATCCATTCATCAGGGTTACTAATATACAGACTTTAAACAGGACCACATTCAATATTTGTAATATTGTACTTGTGGCTTTATTTAGAATTACTGAAATCAGAAAACTTGTTTCTTTAAAGATTTTATCTAAAAATTGATAATGCAGTTTACTTACATCATTTAATAAAGCATAAAAGTATAAAGTTCAGTTATACACATATATTGTTATACATACGTAATGTAGTCAACAAGCGACCTTTTTAGCTACGCATTTCCATCAAAAGAAATTATTTCAGATTGAATGTATTTATTCAAGCAGTTAGCTTTAGCAGAAAAGAGAGATTAATGTTCCTTAATCATCAAATAATTATGGTTATGTAACCCAGACACCTCCTTTCTGATCAATGTCAATCGTCTTCAATTGAAAATTTTCTTCTAATCATATTTCTTCTAAAGAAAATGCTCTTGAAATACACAAGTACTTTTACGACAAATTTATAATGAGGCTCTCTTTACATTTTTCACAAATATAATTTGTGACGATCAGGACTTTTTATCGATATCGATTCATTGTCGAATTAATATGTATACTGTTTATCCCAGGTATACAGAATATATTTTACGTGGTAGAGCCATACTTAGGCACGAATGGGCCAGCTCGACCGGTGTGATACCATGACCTTACAGAAAACCGGTTGTGAAGCAACAGTTGCGTTGTATTTCCCCGAAATTAGTGAGGTTTCCGGAAGCCCAACTCCCTTCTCCTTATTCCTCTCTCCTGACCTCCTACCCATTTTTTTTCCCATCTTCTCATCCCCATCTCTTTCCCCTCCCTGGATACCCTCATCTCTCTTCACCCTCAAAGGCGGGCAGCGCACTTACGACTCACCAGTTGCAGGTGTCCATGGACGGCGGTTGTCACTTACCATCAGGTGACCCATCTATTCGTATACCCCCCTATAATATATATATAAAAAAAAATACTCTGTTCAAATACGATAACATGTAAAAGGTTACAGTTTGAACCCAGTAGAGTGGTGAAGCTCTTCTTTTTCTCTATTATAGTGTAAAACGTATGGATTAACAGCAATTCTAGCCTAGTAAACCAGTAAATAGTTACATTTGAGTTCAGTGCAATGAGCAAATATTTACTATATGGTCACGACAGTGGCTCAAAAAGAAAAAAAAAACATTACTACAAAAAATATCCTGGGTCCATTATATTGGATTGCTTATAACTTTTCAAGAGCTTTATTTATTAGTTATGTATTGTAAGTTCCAACCATTACGTATAAGGCAACTAAAACTGTACGAGCCGGAGTTATACCAAGGCCTCACAGAAAACCAGTGAACAAACAATGCTTCATTGTATTGCAGCCCAACTTCCCCTCTTCTCGGTGTTTATGGGTTTCGGCTGTCACTTACTATCAGGTGACAGGTCGTGGTTACCCAATATCATAAAAAATACTGTATCACGATAGGATCAAGTAGACCAGACCCAATGACGTAAAATTATTAAAATTTTGTTAAGTTTCGGATTCAAAAAACAACAGATAGCATACATGTAATTAGGAAAATATGTCACACCTAACAATTTTTTATGGCAACCTATTCATTATCAAACCTAGTTTATTGACGAAGTAAAATAAGTTGTTATCTAATTTCGATTGTTCTAAGTAAGAAATAATTAGACGTGTAATTTAACAGCCTACGCTTATTTATAGTTCAAAAAAATGAACTTAAATCAATATTAACACCTAGTAAATCTATATTGATTATTATCAAGATTATTATGAAACCAATGAGCCTTAGAGGCTACTGGGCCTTTTTTTTGTACTGGGGAAATCCATTATCCTGGGGTGCGGCAGAGGGGTGTGTAGGCTCCTACCGGCTAAAATTACCAGTGAGCTCCATCTCGCACCTTCTACCGGGGATACGGGAGTCACATCCGTCCGCGTCCCAGGCAATACTGGCTCGCCTGTGCAGGTCCCGTCTCTGAGGGGGGTTAAATATTATCCCCCTCTCATAATCTGTGTCCTCAATAGAGCGCGAGGAACATGTCGCGCTGTCAAGAAGTTGCAAGGCGTGGACTTGCCGACTAAATGGATGGATGTCGGCAATAGGCTTGTCCCCTACGTAAATTGAAGCACATTACAGTTGGCAAAAAGTGGGCGTTTGAGACGGGAATGTGTGCAGAAGTGTATGTGTGTATGTATAAGATAAGACAGGCATCTTAACTAAGATACACCTACATCTAAATCAATCGATACTCCATTAAATCTCATTAATTTCCCATCAAGTATGGAAGTTGATATTCTCTTCGTCGACAAATTGAGTTCAGTTGATTAAATTACATGCTTACATGTATATCTTTAATATGAGCATATTCATATTACACGTTATAACTATCGAGATTATAATGGTTAGGCCACAAAGTACACGATTTGTAATATATGTATATATAAACAGGAAAAGATAAAATAGTAAAGATTTTTTTTTACCAAACTATTTTGTTCTATATATTCTGTTCTATAGGCTAAACAACCAGCTAATAAGACAGTAAAAAAGCAAACAGGTTACGAATTGAATCAAACATATTTTTTTAAGTTCGAATCGTATTAGCATGAATTCTAAATCAAAATTTGATCCATATTGTTAGTGCCGTTCTTATAACAGAGTGAACAAAAAGTATTTGTTTTTACTCCGTGCTTTTTATTATATATCTTATATTAATGTATCTTGTATATATAAAATACATTTAAAAATAAAGCATGCTAAATTGCTTGACCCCTACACTAACGCAAGCCTATTGCGCTCAAATTAACGTTTTCACCGAAAATAAGTAACGTCGGGTGTAAATAACGCTAACATTTTGCATATTCATATTTAGTACTATTTACAATATTTGTTCTATTTAATAGTGCAGCTACTTTTAAGCATTAGATGGGAATATTTAGGAAGGAATGGGATATTGCTTATACAATTGGATTGGGGAGAAAAAGCAATAGCTCAAGCTAGCCAGCCCTCTAACTAAAACATAAGAATATAAAATGATATGTAAGAAAGTAATGTACAATTTGGTTTCATAGCCTGTTATGACCTTATAAATCGGACGGTCGAACATCTGTTGTGGAATCATTGAGGCGAATATTCAAACCGACTAGATCTGAATCAGTTCTCAGGTAGAAACCTGTCAAGCGCTTGTTAAACATTTCTCAATCAGCAAATAAATACAATATATCTCAAGTTTCACAGAACAAGTAGGAGTACAAAAATTATCATTTGAAATCGTTTACGTTAGGGATTTCCGTAAACCTGACTTGGGGAAGTGGTTCATTACCAATGCAAAAAACAGATATATGTTTTTTAGTTACTTATAGTAAGATTTACATGCACTTTTAACGTGGGAGAGCCATGAATATTACCACGACCTCACAGAAAACTGGTTGTTAAATAATGCTTGTATGGTGTGACCGAACGAGTGAGTTACCGTAGGCCCAAACCCTTCCCTTCCCCTCCTCCCTTTCCCCTACCCTAAAAGGCGGGCAACTTGAGTTGAAAGTGTTCATGGGCGGCGGCGGATACTTACCATCAGGTGACCCGTCTGATTATTTGTCCCACTATACTAAAAAAAAACATACACACCTATATAACTGAAAAGTGACTGATGTCTCTTCACAATTCAAAAATACCCATGATTGGTTTATATGAAATAAATATTTTATATTTTGACTCTGCATATAATTTATGTATTTTATCAATTGATTTAATAACATGTAGGCACTTAGCTAATATGTACATTCATATATTATATTGTCCTTTATACTACTGCACGGATGGCGTCCTGGTTTAAGTGGTCACCCCGCCACCTCGCTGCTTCGCCTAGTGTTTTGGGTTCGATCTGCGCATGGGACAACACTTTGTTAAATGTTTGTAAGGTCCCCCGTGACACAGGAATTAATTGACAGGACACAGGAGTTGCCTTACATGAAAAGTACTTATCGTTCTATATTAATAGAAGCGATCCTTACAAATATGATACGAAACGAACAAATATAACCTTAAAACCAATGTTGCTAGTGGCAATCAAACAATTAACCGATTCTCTCTATTATAACTTCCTTTTGTAAAACACTAAAAAAGTTAATTTTCACACTCCTACATGTTCTGTGAAACTTGGGGTATATTTATTTGCTGATTGGGAAATGTTTGACAAGCGCTTGACGGGTTTCTACCCGAGAACTTATTCAAATCTACTCGGTTTGAATATTCACCTCAATAATTTCCACACAGATGTCCGACTCCGACCGTCTGTTTTAATATACATAGTATCTGTTATGTAACCGACGTGTACATTACTTATCAAGTATATTATATTTCATTTAAAACATGTTACGTTATAATATACTAACTGTGCCTCGCGGGGTCTCGCTTGTGTTTTCAAATTTATAGTTCGTGTAAACTCATATTGTTTAAAAAAATTGACTAAAATTCTCCTTTTAACATATATTTCCTACCAGTTAAAATTTCTTAAAAATTGGATCACCTGTTTTGGCGATTAGCAGAAACAAACACAAACACAAAGGCACTGAATTTTTATTTTATTGTATAGATATTTATAGACATGCATATATTACATTACAATCATTGCAATTTGAAAATATATAGATTAACAAGTGTCTCATGGCTATCGAGTACAATAAATTAAATTAATCTGGTTAGTGGTTTTAGTTTTGTTTACTTATTTCATAATAACGTTTCTTATCTCATATTCACTATTATTAAACTGCTCACCTAATACTAAGCGTTTAAGTCACGAGTGACAACCACATACTCTGTGTCTTGTCGTCTCATTTTACAAATGATAAATTATAGAACGTATTCTTATTGTACTAGTTCGGTGATAGACCTGATAAATAGATTTTTTTACTTTAGATCTGATAGATCGAATCGATTATAAAAAGCTTTAAAGATTATAGTTAGTTTATATGGATTTTAGATTTTAGGATGACCCAATATTTTTAAGGTATTTAGATTAATAAAGGATCTTAGTTGTTTATTTTTTATTATTCTGCATTGTTCTTATCTAGAAGAGGTACATTCATACATATATACATAATGTATACCATACCAAGGACAGTTACCGCGACAGTTAAACAAAAATCTCATAAAAAATATATTTGAACAATAAAAACGAAGTATTCTATAAAAATGGTTTTATTTCTAGTGAATATTTTATTACGAGTAATGGCAAAGTCTGCTTATTTATTATCTTTACGCACTTTATGCCTATGTTTTGAGTTCAAAGCTATATTATATGTGAATAAAGAAAACTATAATAATTTGGATAAACATGTTGGTGAATAGTATTTGACTATTAGACTAGCACATTGACCAAGTGCCTAGTTTAAGCGTAGGCTATTGAGTAACAGGGCACAAAATTAATATATGTAATATCAATAATAATGTTAAAACAAGAAGTTGCTTGATTTCAACTTTACTTGAAAATGTTAAGCAATAGATAATCGTGATATCTTTTTTTTTATGCGATAGGGGCAAACGAGCAGACGGGTCACCTGATGGTAAGTGACTACCGCCGCCCATGGACACCCGCAACTCAAAGAGTAACAAGTGCGTTGCCGGCCTTTTAGGTAAGAGTACGCTCTTTTCTTGACATGAACATATAGCGATTCTCGTTATAACTGAAGGTCGTTAGCGTTTCTTAGAAGTGTAGATAATGCTAGGTAATACTTAGAAAGCCTAGAATATAAAGTCGCTTATTGTGAAGTTATTGTTTAAATATTTTTTATGTACATATTTTTTTTTTTCATTTCATGTACATTGGCAATAATTATAATATTTTAAAATTCTGAATTCCTTTCGTCAAGACATATGTATGTACGAGTAGGTCATTATACTCATCATGCATGAGATTCGTTCTTATATAATTAAGAACGCAAAAGTGTGTTTCTTAATCTGTCTGTGTTATATGAGATTTTTTAATCAGGGCAACAAAAAATTATCAATTATACCTATTCAGGGATAGTAGCTGTCACTTTCGGATTGCTAGATTCAATACAGATTTTTAACATTATGCTATCTCGTTCTTACATTTCATTTGCGATTATAAACATAACTAAAAATTTCTCATTTTAAAAGAGATTCTCCTTGGCATTTCTTGAATATTCTTCCCCGTAGGATCTAAGTATATATTGAAACCGACATCTTGCTTTCCGCCTGGCTTATCCCTACAAAATTTCTACTACTGAAATTTTAAAACGAAGTATATTAATTAATTGGTTGAATTAAAATGGAAGATTTTGATATTGATTTATTTTGTCAACAGGTAACTTAGGAGGTCCAATACGTTCAAGATCGGGTTAAGTGGTGACATCACACAGAAGATCAATACAGTACAATGTTTAGTGAGCCTGTGGTAATAAACTGTGAATGTGACGGTGAATAATACTGCGTTTAGTGCTTGACACATAATGTGAACTAATAAAAAAAAAAACAAAATGTGGGCAGCACACCTCAGCTGTATTTTTATTTTGTTTGGTAAGTAAACTATTTATTCTCAATACTAACTATACAACTTCATTCAGGAAAAAACTTATACTAATTAAAAAAAAGAGACACTAATATGGTGCATTGCACAACTAAACGAGTAGAAAAAGAGCAATAGGATAGCCATATTATATAATTTGCTATAAATCAACATATATATATAACTTCTACTCTTTTCGTCTCATTTTATTACAGGTTAGAAATAGAAATAAAAGATAAGAATTTGCCCATCAAGAGGTTATGTTTTGTTCTCCTCTAAAAACACACGCATCTCTATCGCTCATTCGACATATTAAAAAAAGAATTTGCCCATCTCAGAACCAGAACGCAATTGTGATCACAGACTAGGGCATTATAAAAGGTAAGACGGGAAATAAAAGTTATATATTAGTTACATATTTTAGACCCCAACAATACGAACCCTATCTTTAAACCCCAACAATACGAACCCTATCTTTAGTGAACAGAATTCAATATTATGTAGGTAATTTGAAACAATTATGTGGGCGTTTCATGCGTCTTTGCCTTCTCCTTCGGAGATATAGGCGTAAGTTTATTATGTTTGTATGTTTTAAACCCAATGACTGTTTATTTATCTAATGAAATATATAAAGCAGTTACCTGCTAAAATATTAATCGAATGCAAACAGTGAAAAAAGCAGTATGTATATTAATTGTTGAATTGCGAAAACTTTTTAATATTTCGAATTTGATGGATGTAAATTTAATATTTACGTAACGGAAAAAAACTATTATGTTGGCAACTAATAAACCCGCCATCTTTGTACTCAAAATTTATTTTTTTAAGTGCGTAAAATCAAATTATTTCTCAACTATATAAGCACCGTCGTTTTCTATCACCTGTCGCCAACACGCTGGCAGATACAATACCTTCCTCGTAAAAGTTTTTAGGCTTTTGATAAAAAAAGGTGGTAAGGTCACTTTTAAGCTGGTCTTTATTTTTTAATTTTTATCTGCTAAGTAGTGGGCTAGAGAACGAAATAGATGATAATCTGAGGGCATAATGTCTGGAGAGTACGATGGGTGAGGAAGGATAGACCAGCCAAGCGAAAGTAATTTTTCACGAGTCGCTTTTGCTACATGTGGTCGAACATTATGGTGCAAAAAGTATACTTTATTTTGATTTTTCGGTAATCTCGCTGCTACTTTAACCAGTTCGTCACAATAAATATTGGCCGTGATTGTGGTGTTAGATGGCAACAGCTTCCAGTATATAATTCCATTTATTCCCCACCCCACACTTAAAATAACTTTTGTACTCGTGTCAGATTTTGGCGTCGGTACTCCTGCTTCTCCAGGTCCAAGCCACTCGCTGGCCTGGGGGTAACGGGTAGGGCTGCCCTTACCCCAGCAGAAGCAGGCCTTTGACGGTGGTGTAACGTGTTCCACGCTCGCCTCTCAAACTGGTGGGGGGCTAGGCCCCTCGTACTCAATGGTGGTGGTACCTCTTGCAAAAGAGGTGGCCAAGGTCTGCAGGGTTCCTGGAAGAATCCCTCCTAGGGTATACCCAGGTCCCTTGCAATAGACCCACTTGTGCCGGAACACCGTGTGGTTTTAGTCGGTTCGAGTCCGACATACCACTTCACCGTCAGCTCCGGTGAGGTGATGACCCGTGGGGGTTTCCACACGAAAAAAAAAAAAAAAAAGGTCCAAGCCACTGGCCTTTACGCGAAAAAATTTTTAATTATATAATAATAAAATTACTTTATGTACATAAACCAATTTTTATCCCCCGTAATAACATCCCTCAGCCACTCATTGGTACGATGATAACTAAGTAGTTCCATGCACACGTTAGCTCTCTTCTGAAGTTGAAACGGCGTCAACTCATGTGGCAACCGAACTGAATATTTCCAGGTCTTTTCTAAAGCGTGGAGTTGTTTTTCTACTGCAGTTTGAGAACACTGAAGCTCCTCTGCCAGACAATGTGAAGTGAACCTGAGATCCATTTCTATGAGTCTTTTTAACTCATATACATCTATTGTAGAAGGTTGACCTGGATGAGGTTCATCAGATAGGTCATAATTTCCATCCTTAAATATTCTGATCCAATATTTGGTGGTATCATACGAGAGCACGCCTTCGCCCATCGTTGCACATATATTGTACACTATTGCAACCTAATAGATTTCAAAAAAGTTTGTGGTCCTGACTACTGAGACAGGTTGTTAGTTCGATTACCATTCATGAAGATAATTAGTTTGATACACAAATAGTTGTCTGTAATGATATCTTGCAAAGTTTATAACGTAAATTAGACTTTTTTCCCGGTTTCCCAGTTAATGTTAATCGGATGAAAATGCGATTTTCAATCTTAATTGAACCTTTGAAGCATTCATTAAAACTTTGGACACATCAATTTAAAAACGAAATAAGAATCAAATGTTTTTTTTACAAAACAATTCCATTATTAAAAACATGGCTGTGTATAATACAGTTATAAAAGTGTATTGTTTGCCTTCAGATTAACAATAAAAAGAACAGTCATGACCTAATCGCAATTTGGTTTCAAATACAAACAAACAAAACCCCTTTTATCTCAACTGAATTTTCTTTTCCAACATACCGACTACATAATGAAATATTTACAAAATATCCTGTTTAATGTTCCAAAATGGAGGAATAAAAAATAACGGGACGTGACGTGGAACAAAGCACGTTTTTATCACTGGAAGGGATCGCACTAATGGATGCTGGAACCTAACTGTTTCAGCTAAAATCTTTATTTCGGGAAATATCGCAAATATTACCATTCTACCTATTGCTGCATCAATTAAAGACTGCGGTAAAAACGAGTTTCAATGAATTCCTCTATAAAGCGATTGTTCCGTGTTTGTATTTATGACTTAAACTCGGGGCGTTTCTTTGTTATTTTAATGGCACGTAATATCGAAACAATTCTTTAATAAATAATAAAGTCAACTATGCTAAGCTAAGCTACACAGGTCACTTACACTTCTTTTTTATTATTCTCTATGCTTCTAGTTTTCTGGCAGAAAACTCAGTTTTAGGGTAAGCTAACCTTTATATATACCGTTCCATTAGTACTTTAATAATTGTTATTTATTGTGTACATTAAAAAATATAGAATAAAGGAAGCAGGTCAGTCCAGTTGCTTATTAATATTTAATTTTATAATTATTATTATATATGGACTGCACGGATTGCGTAGCTGTTTAAGTGGTCACTTCGCCGCTACGCTGCCGCGTACAAGTATAAAAAATCAATAGCTTTAATAATACTACCCAGCATTAGGAAAGCAATTGATTTTTTTTTTAAAGACAACTCCCGTATAAGGATTAATTCCTGTGTAGCGGGAGACTTTACAAACATTTACAACAACGGACACAAAGAACACCCACACTCAGAACAACAATTTGAGAAATACACAAAGTGCCATGCGGGGATCGAACCCACAACCGCTTAAACCGCTTCGCCATCCGTGCATTCAATATATAATAATAATTATAAAATTGGGTTTCTAAGATCATCATCTTAGATCTACTGCACGTCGTGCACGTATCGTAAACTTCTCGCTGCTTATTCAACGCTATAAACAATTTACGATCTTAAAGTAATATGGCAAAATATTTTCCAGTTAAGTGCTCAAAAACGAACATCGATTTAGAATAGCTACGTCTCTTAATTTTTATGGGATACGATGCTACTAAGTTCTTTATGTTATCCCTATGTTTATCCCTTTAGGTAGAAAACCGTGAGCGTATGTATGTATGTGTAAAGTTTTTTCTTTTAATTTAGAAATATGTGTATAACGTTTCGTAA
Source organism: Tyria jacobaeae (assembly GCA_947561695.1). NCBI lineage: Eukaryota > Metazoa > Arthropoda > Insecta > Lepidoptera > Erebidae > Tyria > Tyria jacobaeae. The sequence continues at coordinate 8,420,337 of OX387221.1, forward strand.
AAACTACCTTATATGTGTTGCATTTCCCCGAAATGAGTGTAGTTTCCTGAAAACCCCCCCTCTCCCCTTTCCTCTCCCCCATCGCCACTCTCCTCTTTTCTAACTCCTCTTTCCTTTCCCCTCCCGGCACCCCCCATCCCTCATCACCCACAAAGGCGGGCAGCGCACTTACGAATCTTGAGTTACAGGTGTCCATGGACGGCGGTTGTCACTTACGATCAGGAGACCCTTCTGTTCGTCTGTCCCCCTATAGTACATAAAAAAAGATATAATTTTTTTAATTGTTTTTTATTTTGAGATTTTTAAGTTTATTTATATTCTATTTCTTTTTTGTTTTATAGGATACACAGTGTTAGTACTATGATTGAAAATATCTTGAATATAAAAGAAATTTAAATTATTTTTTACTTTCACTTTTTAGTTGACTCAATTAAATGACAGTGAATCCTTAAAGAAATTCTGTTTTTTTTTTTTTGTATGTTATATACGAAAATAAAACAGTATTGCTAAACGTTTTTAATATTTCTCAGCACGATTCATTAGTCACCGTTAGTCACAGTCATTCGTGCCTAAGCATGGCTCTGCTACTGTCAGACTGTCTTCTTACCATAATTACTGGTTTCTTGTTTTATTTACGTGAACGTAACCAGTGAATTGGTTATCTTGAGAAAGCAGGTAAACATAATAGTTAAATTTAAATAAATTGAATCAAGATATTGCTTCACTTACTTCGATTCAAACTCATTCCTCGTGCCCTCTTATTTGAATACGGAGAGAAACCAACGAGATATCGGGTGAAAACCACTCGGCAAATATTTCGATTTATTTATTTCCTCCGTTCCAGGTTCCACTTACCGATTAAGTACCGTCTACTTGGCCACTTCTAGTTCAATGTTGAGATCAGATTACTGAGGTTTTATTTACTACCGAAGCCGCCTGGCTCTTGGCTTTGAATAACAAATCAAACAGTCGTTGAAAACTGTATGGTAAAAGGAGCATGTGATACTTCCATTTTGCCAATGTATTATATCGCAGCATGTTATATCAGGGTAATCAGGTATTACAATGACTAATTAATTAATTATAATGGTATGTGTCTATATTCATTGATGATATTTCAAATATAAAGAAAATGCAAAGTGGTTCATGTATGTGTATGTATATTTATGATTTTTATATTCCAACATAACTGCTAAATACTTGAACAGATTTGGATGTGTGGACTTTCGTTAGAATTATTACATCATCTGTACAGTGACACTGGTTAACATTAGTTTGTCAAACAGATATGGCGGTTTTTAACGAACCATTTTCAAATGTAGTGTATGAATGTAGTATGCTACTTCTTTAATTATAATTTTTTCTTATTGGTAAATTCTCTAGCTCCAATTCAGTAATGTAACAATTTAATGTGTATATAAATGCTTTCCGTATTTATATATAGACATCGTTACCTAGTTACTATACAGCTTGCTGTGTGGTGATTTAACAACAACAAAACAAAGGTAGAAGCAATGTTTTATATCGCAAATGAAAAAGTAGCATTATTATAAAAGCGTTTCTTTAACTGAACCCAACATAAACAGAGTAACTTGTGGTATAAAAAAAACTAGCGCTGTTATCGCTATGCAGCTCATGTAGTTTTTATTCTTTGCAATAACACGTACACAACTTAACTGACCAAACTTTAACTACCAAATAAGTGTGGAATTAATTGTGGAACCTTGAATATCTTGGTTGGTGCTTTTTTTATCTATCCGCGAAAAATTGTGTAATATTTTTTTAAGTTCACTAGTTTGAGGAGATTTATTCCAGCAGCAATCATAGACAGCATTGCCATAATAATAAATTATTTACATTGCCATAATATAAATGTTATTTTCATAACACTAACTAGGGTGCTCGAACTCGAGTTGGCTATAGCTTGGAGCTACTGCCAGCTCGAATTATAGGAATGTAACGTCGAACTCCTTCCTTTGTTCTTACCTTATCTTCAATTTTTTTTATTTTTAACTCCTAAAGCGCCCGGATTATACAGGCGCGAGTCTATGTATGTTTATATTGGACTGATGGCGCAGTGGTTGAAGTCACTACGCGTCGAGTGTTGTAGGTTCTATCCCCTCACAACACTTTGTGTAATCCACAGATTGTTGTTCTGAGTCTGGGTGTGCTTTGTCCGTTATTTGAACGTTTGTAAAGTCGCCTGCGATAAGGGAATTATTCTTAGTGCGGAAGTTGTTTTTATAAACAAACAAAAAAAAAAACAAATGTACATTGTTTCTATAAAGATACTAATAATAGTCTTTTAGGGCTCCGCTTGCACTGCAGTGGTTTTGCTGCTTTGGTAAACATATATTGTATACAAACAATTAGATGTAAATGTTCTCATAGGAGTTTACAAATCTCTTATATAGGTACGTAAAAACTACAGGTATTTGTGCAATGAAATCATTATTCGTAAGGTCCACCATGTTTCTCGACCTCGTTAAGCCAAATGGTCCTATTACGGAGTGGTTACAACTACGCTCGGTGAGCTGATTGCTGATTGCGGTAAGATGTTATTAGTAGTTATATATATGTGTGGAAGTATGTAATTTTCTGATTTTGTGTTCAGTGTGGTGAACAAGGAAAACGTAAGTGGTAACTAAGTTTATTAAACTGATAGTATTAAATAACTATTGTAGCTAACTTAGTAATTGTGTACAGTACAAATTTGAAAAAGAAGGTTAAAAATGAATGTTATATTTTTCTATTCATACAATTATTACACAAAAAATGTATGTGTATAGATTACTGATATCTGAAATATCTAAACTTGTATTGACAAAACAACATTCAATACAATAATTATCTTCGTTATAAGTAAACAAAAATTTTACCAATCTTTCATTACTAGCTTTTCGTCTTCCTGGCCTTATTATTCCCTTTTTATACCTTCTTAATAATATGCATTATACCAAATAATTATATCTCAGAAATTTTATGAAATTAAAAAATGCATTGCAATTGGGTTTCGGTGGAGTACAGTACTCTTACAGCGAGAGTCGAAATGGCCACTAAGGGATTGGACTGGTATCTATCAGACGGACAGACCTACCTATATACATAGTCCTACATTGCCTGTATGACAACAATACGCGTGCGCCATATTACAGATGTGGGACTAAATTACTGTTGGCAAAAAGCATTTGAAACGCATCCGCCTACTACCCTCTAGTTAGTACTGTAACCGTACTAAGTACCGACGAGTGACTGTGTAAGTAAATTGTCTGCACGCGGCTAGAACATATAGACTATTATACCTATATTAACCACCTAGTTTTAAAGGTGATAGCAAAAATACAGTGATTGTATCAATAACAAAATCAGAATGATTGTGGGTTAATTGCACATTACTTAAATTACCTTTGAAGGTCATTAGTCATCAAAAGATTTCTTCTCACACTGTATCATAAGATAAAAGTCAAACGAGTATTAGAACATGTATGATTACTTAGTTTGTGTCTCAGAACTATAAAAAATACGTACCTCTGATATAAAATGGAAATCTAAACATTAATCGCAAAAGTTAATCGTTAACTTAACGTTACTCTTTTATTTTAAGCAATTGCACGTTTTGATAATAATAAAATTAAATACTAATAATTCATATTTGATGTTGATGGAGTTGTATAAGATTACTGATACGTAATACCCTATATCAATAAAAAAAAAAACAAAAGTCAAATTGTATACGATTTCCTTACAGCCAAAGCCGATAGCTGGCTTTTAACATATGGCGTTGCATTACTTTTACAATATTATTTATTACTGGACTATTTACTTCTTCATCTATTCTATTCGCTACTGTTAATATACGCTTGTAGTGGACATTCGTAAAGCATCTCAGTTGTACAAAAAACAGCAATGACATTGATCTCATATTTATATATGTTAAAAGCTAATCGTTAGTTACTTAATTTTTGTTCCTGATTTAACAAAATTAGGAACAAGACTTGTCATTCTATTTCATTGCTAAAATTTTAAATATTAACCTCAGTAATTTATAGAAACGCTCTGCCAGCAAGTTACTCTCAAATATATGCGTTAATTTAAATATATGCAAACATTTACATTCATAGTTATAATTAAAAAGTTAATTCAGTTTCTAAATTTTTAATTGAGGGTGTTTATAAATGAAGGGTTAGAGACTCGGTAAGCTTTTAATTAGAACGCGGGGTCTAAACATCAGATAAACTAACGAAAAGTTTGTCCCGAAGCTAAGGCACTTTAGTACATTCAACAGTAAAGTTCAATCCATGTTCTACTTTTGGCTTCAGAGTTCAAGATGTTCTTAACTTTATAAATCTAATAGTTTATCTTTAAACTTTCTTAATGGTTTAAAATAATGTCCCTCTAGACATTATTTTAATACATTTAAATATCAGTACCATTTGAAATATAAAATTGATATTGTCAACCCGTCTTTATCTCTCTTCAATGTTTATTAAAATATATTCTGTAATGCGATTGGTCAAAATGTGTTTTCCATTTAGAATGTTATTGAATTCACAAGTTATGTGGCTTTCAGATTAGTCGAAAATAATACTTTCCTTAAATATTGTACATAATGCAATAAATCCATAAATAAAATTATTTCTTTTAATTTGTAAATCTGTCGGAATTAAACGACGGACTTATTTTCATGAGACTATCCACGATCCAAAAAAAAAATGTAACTAATAATAGAGGCGAGATTGCTGTAGATTATTCCCAAGTGTATTAAACATGAATCCCAATTGGTTCAATCCATTGAACCTTCTCCTACTGACAACTAATATTTTCCTAATGCACATCTGCTTGATAAATTCGCAGCTACATTACGAAGTGTTCGCTAACGTATACAATTTTCAATTACGTGTTCTATTTGGTGTTCGAATCTATTAATAAAAAATGATGATGATGATAAAATTTTCAAGGATGTATTAAGCAGAACTCAATCTTCTGATAAAATGTTGCACTATGTAAATTCGAGTGTAACTCTATAATAGAATGGGCGTTAAAAATCCCTTCTACTTGTCTGTCTATGTGCTTTAGACGTAGAGGATGGAGGAACAATTAAAAAATATATGAATTTTATTATTTACAAATATTTCTTCTGTCAATGTCATTAGTTTAAAAATTAATATCTTCGGCTTTATTGACTTGGTTTCCCATCTTAAATCTTTATACACTATTCCCGGATCCAAAGGCAATAGACCCATTTAAGACGCAACGAAGAGTAGTTTTGGTCAGTTCGAGTTCGACATACCACTTCAGCGCCGCACTGTGGGACCGATCGGTATATTTCATCTCAAAAATCGATAACTTTGTTGTTTTGTGATGTTTCCCCTTGAATTTTTGTTTATGTATTAATGAATATATAGGCAATAAAATAAATTAAACATCATTATTTTAAAAGTTATATAATTTTCATAAAAAATGACAAAGATAACGATATACGAAATTACATACAAAAAATTATACAGTTATAATAAAATGACAATAAAAGTAACACTTTTACTTAAAATAAGTTTAAGACTTAATTATTATTATTATTATCAAACAAACATGCTAAAAAATGACACCATAAAAAAAATTGCGATCCTATTCATAACCTCCTATTTCCAATAATTCTTTAGCTTCGTCAAACAATTCTTTGGATATTACAAAACTGGGTTCATTTAAACTAGATATATAAGGATCAGATGTATATAACAAAATATGCAGAACGTCCTTTGTTGCTGATCTGGAACACTTCCTAGCGTGATGTAACCTATATTTTTTGTAATCTTTATTCCTGGCTTCCTGAGCATCTTCGGATAATTGTCCTATAGGCAGAACTGCATAATGCTCTATTATTTTAGCACCATGTATAAGTACTTTATGGACCGAAGATGGCATGTAATACCAGTTATATTTGCTTACGTATAATTGCGCGGTTATCAATGTATACTGCCCAAATTTTTCTGCGTTTATAGGGAATCCCGATGACATGGTTTGAAGAATTACATAAAATCTCTTAATTAATTATCCATCAATTCCAGTTATCCCTGCAGAGCATTCGTAATTTTGGAAAAATCGCCTTGCTGTATTTCCGTCATTGCTATTACCGGAACCTTGTCGTGGTTTATCAATGTGCAAACCAAGCACTTCTCGGAAACGTTTTTGGACATATTTTTTCTTGTCTTCTTTAAGTTGCTTGTTTTCTGGAGTTGTTGCTGACCACTTCTCAAAACCCAAATTATAAGAAATATGAAGGATCGTCTCCATAAATCTTATCCATGCATGTAGTGTCGACAATCCGTATTTAAATGCATCTTCATTTTCAACTCTTGATGTAACTTTTAAAAGATCGTTCATTTGTCTGGGAGTTGCTCCACAAACAGTGCAGGTAGCACTGGATGATGTGTTCGTTAACACTTGAGCAACTTTCCCATCAATCATTGTCATAAACAGTTCATGTTTAACCTCGATGACTTTGTCGTCTATAGACACAAGAGTTGAAATCAATTGATTAATTTTGGCTTCAATTTCACTGACAACCGCTGTAGTTTTTTCGGGTGTTTCTTTTGCAAATTCTAATGAAATTGGTCTGCAATATCTAACAGATGAGCAAGTAGGATTCTGCCATATAACTGTAGACGTTTCTTCGTCTACTAGTCGCAGTGGTACAAGGGACACTATAAACAAATTAGCATCCGATATTTGTTCGTTTTCTTCCGGTAGAATTTGTTTATACTCACTTTGCCCGGAAGATCCATCACACCCCCATTTAGTGAACAGCTTGAGACGATTGTAGTTTGTCGAACCTGACTTTATCTTTATAATACGGCAGACTGTGTGGTCTAAGAGATCTTGCAGATTAATTTTTGCGCTTATATTTGTCACCGTTATGCTAGATGCAGGCGGATAGCAAGCCTTTTTTGCTTCACGTAGTATTTGATACGAAGGTAAAACAGAACTTAAATTTTTATCAACGAGCCTTTTTCTTAGGTACCCATATTGGGCTTTCGTTAGATCCGTTTCAATACACATGCTCAATGCCTCTTCTTTTGTAAAAGAAAGTGCACTATCTGGACTGATTATGGTTTGTAGAATTGCTTTCTTCTCGTCTTTTTCCTTGTTTCTGATAATAGACACAATTGACGCTTCGTCATTTTCACCCATAGATCGTAAACCTTGCACATAAGCGTTACGGACATGTCCCATTCCATACTCCTGGAGCAGTTCCATATTTTTTCGTTTTTTTGTGTTTTCCGAACACTCGTCGTATGGTTTTGTTGGTCTACCACGATCACCAGAAGTATTCAAGCCAGATATTTCAGAGGTTGAGGTACTGCAAGAATTCAATGGTACTTTAAATTCACCGTTTAACCAATTTGAGTATAGACTCTCGAACCTGTCTGGCTTTCTTTGAGTTTTCGTCCATTTCTGATTGCAACTTGATGTTAAATTTTTTTGAATACTTTCTATTACAGTGATAACGTCAGTTTCCGACAGTTGAAAGTTGTTCAACAAATATTGTCTAAGGTCTGAAGTACTCTTCCCTCTTATTATTTGATCACAAAGATAGCGTCGAACACAAACGAATTCACTCATGTTTTTTTCTGTTAATTGTTATCGAAAAGAAGTATCTGAATACTTTGATGAATAGTATGCTGAAAACACGCGTATATAAAGGACCAATATTTAGGTGCCTTGTGCAAAAACCGCAGGGTAATTGATTGTGATAGTTGTCATCGAAATAGTGTAATCAGTAGATACTGGTTGTAATAAATTACCGCAACAGATAAATAGAACTTCCGCAACAATACAGTTTATCATACTTGTGGTTTATTACCGCTATCGAAAGTACCAAGTGAATATTCTTGTAGTCTATTTATTTGTTAATGTATGCTTCTATCATAGAAATGAAAAAAAAAAAAGACAAGTTAGACATCAAATATAATATATCACAGTAAAAAAGAAGAACCGAACATAAGTTTCGAGATTTTTTTTTTGCCCCCGATTGACATGTTGCCTTGAAATCACCATTCGCGCAAAAAACGCGCAATTTTTTTTTTGATCCTCGTATTACTGAAAAGGTAAGGTCTCAAATAGAGTGATTAACTTGACACCGGCAGCTTTCGGCAACATAGAAAAGTCCAATTGAAATAAACAAAATCGAAATTTTCTTTACTTTACTAAAAAAAATAAAAAAATATATATATCATTATTTTTTTTTACAAAACTGAACGTGAATACAAAGTGTACATTCTGATCTATCTAATGATGTATTACACTAATATGTTTCCATTTAAAACATCCGAATAATTTTGTGTTGAACTTCCTTAACGGTAATTTAATTGGCATGAAAATATTTATGTTCGATGTTTGAGGTTCACTTTATAAACATGAAACTAAATTATTTAATTTTTTTTGGAATTAATTCGAAAGTTGCATCCTTTGAGGGTATAAAACTATAAAAGGATCTATGGATTTACGACTTTTGTCAAAACCATTTATGAGATGGCAAATAATGTTTGGGCCCATAGTGCTCCGGTGAGGCGACGACCTGTGGGTGTGTCCACACGAAAACAAAAGATAAAGAAGTCCTTAATACACTATAAAGTTCGTGGGCAGTATTTGAAGCCGACCTCTTAATTAACCTAATTAAATTTCATTAAAGCTATTGACAGTCCTGTTGACAAAAATTGTGTGATCCACAAATAGTTGTCCCGAGTCTGAGTGTTCTTTATGACCGTTGTTTTTGTGTTTGTAAAGTCCCCCGCCACACACGTATCAGTTCCACTATGTTATTAGGGTAGTCGGCAGTGTACTAATAAAAAGTTAAGATACAGATTCTTAACCTAATTTATCATCCATATTAAGCATAATTAAGTATTGAATGTATTTGCAGGTGTAACAGCCGGCGGCGGAGGCTGGGAACCCCTAGGTACTCCGTACTTCGATAACAGCACGAAGCGCGAAGCCACCGCCGCCGTGGGACAACCTGCTTACCTACACTGTAAAGTTAGGAACCTTGCGGATAGAGCGGTAAGTTTTATTTTTTTTAATTTTAAACTGACATGTTTTGCAATTCAAATAAGGGTTTCTGTTTTCGAATTATGCAAGACCTCTCGCTTGCCTCTCGGGGGAGTACGTGGATAGTGTTTTCCGCCTGTTCCATATATCCCTAACGTTATATCCCTACTGGTAGGAATAGTTTAATTTTTTGTCATCAATGCATCCGACTACCTATCCGGATATATTTCAAAGTATCTCTACTGTTTTAAAATTGTGCCAATTCATATATGTCACAGCAAAGTGTTACTTTCTTATGATGTTTTTACTTACATTAGGTGCGAATATAGAAATGTTCCTGAATTACTTTTGAATAACTCTTGCAATAACCTCGATATATATATATATAATATAAATTTAATTTATCCTTACCGGTATACTTCCCAGTATATCACGGCAGGAACAGACGTCTTTTTGGAGGGTGCTTCGTTCCTGCGTCATATGATTGAGGGTCTTTCCAATATTTCCGTGATACGATATGGGAAACAAAAACAAAAGATTTCATAGACAACTTATGGGGTTGCTAGGTTGCGGTCTTTCATTACTGTTGGATCCCTGTCGAAATTGTACAATGGAATTTGTATGTTTCAAATAAATGCAAGAAAACCATTGTTTGCAGAATTCATATTCTCTACTATGCCTATGTCTTACTACTACTACTACTACTGTTGTATTAAGTGGTGGTATAATTTATTTATTCTAAAAACAACAATTACATATTATTTTGATCTGTTTTATCTACAATTTATAATTTGAATAAACGCAACTTTACTTTGTTGAGACATTCGTAAACAAATAAAATATTAATGTCACTAAAACACACACACTCTATGCAACAATGAATCAATTTCATTTAATTCATTACATAGAACCAAATATAATTGTAATTTAACCAATTTAAGCGCTTCGTGTTTTAATATTTTCTGTTGTGTTTTACCATTACGTTACACATTACAACACAAATTGTTATTTTATTACCAGTGGGTTTCTACAGTTCGTAGTAACAAAAATTACCACCACTTACAATTTAGTAATAGTAGTATGGGTAATAATACGAAGTCAACTACCGGTCTGGTGTGGTTGCTCAGTGTTCTTCCCAAAATACACACGTTATTTTTATTCTATATGTGTGAGTAACAAAACTAATAATTTACAACAAATAAAGCCATCAGACTAATCTAGCCAGTTCAAATGTGGCTCTTTAATAGTAATTACAGGAGTGGTTTAAATCAATTCAAGCTGGTAATTTAGTTTGTGTACGTAAACATAATTTCACAAAATCCAATAACGGAGATGTCTTAAGTTTGAATCACGAGCACCACTCTAAAGACCATGGGTACCTGTGCTCACAATTTAAGCCTTTTTACCACTCTTACTTTATAGTATGCTTCGTTATTTTTACTTACAAGTATTTCTTCAGAATTTAGTCACCGTTGATAGTAAAATGAATGAATGAAAACAGCGATTTTCATTAATACATGTCTGCCATTTCGAATTAACAAAAGATGGCGTAACCGTGCGATTCCTAACATAATACGATTATAAACTTTGCAAACTAAGATATTCAACAATGCAGAGACGGTGTTAAGAAGAGTAAACATAATTTTAAACTATATTATTCATTTGCATTAGAGGGCTCGTATTTTTAGGCACCAGCCATAAGTATGCGTATGTTATGTATGCTATTGCTATACTCCTCAAAGAATAGGGATTAGCAATATCCCTATCCTTTTCATGTCTATCCTTCCTTTCCGTTTCAGTATACTCAAAATTTTCCCATCTCCTTCCCAAAGTCCCCGGATGATGGAAATTGATTTGCCCTGTTACGTAGATGGGACTTAATTATTTTGACAAAATGTGTGTCTTAACTACGTTTCTACCCTCCTACCCCTTTGACAACAGTGTATGTATATATTATAAAAATCCCCTCCGAACATAGTTCCGTCGAAAACAAGAAAGGCTCAGAAAATACTAAAACTAGTATTTGAACCTAAAAACCGAAGCAGTCCTCTTCAAGCTGATCCAAAGAAATCATTTATAACTAAAACGAAAAGATTTAAGGATAAATATTTACCACAAACGTTCCTTCCCCAAGATGAAAGAGTCGGTGTCTGTCTTGCTTTACCTACTTCACATAACGTTCACATATTATGCTTGCATGCATTTATTTAGCTTTTCACTCGCATTTATTTTCCCGATTCAGTTGCAGCTGCGTTGCATCTCCTTAAAAGCAAAATATTGCTATAGAGCCTTTTTATCTTTGGATTAGATTTATTTGAGTAGGAATCTCTGAAATTTATGTTATTTTAAAATGTTAACGTTGCACTTACAATTTTAAATATTATTGACTACATTACATTTAATAAATAATATTTCGTTAAGGGATTTGAATATATTAATCCTTTTGGGTAGTTGGCTCGAACCATGATGTCCTCGAGATTTCGTTTACATTTCCTAATTCATCCGTACAAACAATATCCCTTCCCTTCCACTGTCTTCCCTTGTTTCTTACATATATCTTTCAATAAACTCTTAATTTTCTCATCTTTAATTCTTCAGATGCAATACGTTTATTGCGTTAGTGGGACTAAATTCTAATCGTCTCATTCATTATTTGTCTTCTATCATCACGCAACTTAACGATGATGAATTTCTTTCCCCTCTATGTGGAGTTAATAAAGACCATATAATAAATAAGAAGTATATCAAAGATACTAAAGAACGCTTGCTTTGCATTTCCCTAAAATAACGGTAATGGTGACGTCCTCCTCAATGCAGGTTGCAAGATGTACTGGTGAACGCCGTGACACCTTCCTCCACCACAGATATCCTTCCTTCCTTTCATTGTTTGTTTGTGAGTCCTGAGTTATTGATGTTGCCGTCATCGTTTCCGCTTGCTGCTCCTTGTTTTGTTGCTCCTTTTCCTGTTGTTACTGATCCTTCTGCTGAAGACCACATAAACAGACCCCTTGTTGAGTGCTTATTAGTCGAAAATTATTGATGATACTGCTCTTTCTGTTGTTGACTACATAGACGAACACATTGTGTGGCGCTTGTGAGTCGATATTTACCTCTTCTTCTGCTGTTTCTGCTACTTCTGAGAGCGCTCTTTTCAGGCTCAACACGGATCCTGTAATTTCTTTTAAGTTACTGATATTCCACCCAAGCGATTGATGCTTGCTTATCACCACATCTCTCGATAGATTCAATACTCGAACGACAATTATGTACGAAGTTTTAAGTCCCATAAATAGCTGGTATTGATGTTGACAAACCCCCATATACCATGTGTAGGGGTGTGTGATGTTATGTTAAATGTTCATAAGAATTGAGAAGACAACCAACTTGTTTCCTAAATTTATTGATACGAACAATACATTGTCGCGCCACGATTACTGTAGCTTCTGTTTATTAGAGTATTTATACTATCAGCACCCGAAGTATATTATTTAGCTCTCGAGCGGTAGATCCTTCGCTTAGGCTTGGCAGGCTATCGCCATCTATAATTACAAAGTGATAACATTGAATACATGACCAACTTAACAATAATGCTGATCAGTAAAACGTATGCACTTACAACTCACGAGTAGTTCGTATAACATATATAGGTGCATTGAAGGATCTGGCCTGTAGACTGCTGAGACAGAGATTATGGGTTCGATTCCCACATGGTACAAAAAAATTGTGACCTACAAATGTTCTCGAGTCTTGAGTCTTGGTATTCATCATGTCGTGTTTGTATATTTCTCAAGTCCCCCGTGACCCCGTGATCATTCATAATGTGGGAGGTGTCCTTAAAGAAAACTGTCATGTCATGTCATTCTAACGCCATTTTTAAAAAGTTTAATATTTACTTAAACCAAGTTATAGTACTAACTCCAAAACTTAAAAAGCTACTACGAGATGAGCCAAGTTGGCAATATGCTGTTTAAGACTAGCCAAGTTTTTTAATAACTCATTTATTAAAGCCGTAGCAAAAGCTGGCCGACAATTTAAGTTGTTTGTATCTCTGCGACGTCTCATCTTATAAATACACGATGTTATTTATAAGTTCTTGTTACAACCTCATTCAAAAGTAGTATCTGAGAATTTGGTTTGTTACTCTGGTTGAACCACTCTTGTTATAAGATCAGGTAAGTTTAATTTAGAAGTGTATTTTTTATCAATATCACTCAATTCCCATCTAAAGCGATAGAATCACATATATATACATACATACGTAAAAACAAATTAATCTTATTTAATTAATTAAAAATATGTTTTGTTAATGTTTATAAAAAGCGTTTTCTGGTAGCCAATTAAACATTTTTTTATAAACTTAAACACCAAAATGGTTTAAAATACACACATTTAATGCTATCGAACAAAAACAACGGCCTTATAACTTGCTCTAGGTCTATGACACAAACCGTTTGGTTCTACATTTCAAATAGACTTCTAAAACGTATTAACCTAGAAAGTAAGAGACGTTTTGGTTTAATCCGCTTGTTTACTTTAAATGATTTTATACAGATTGGTTGAATTCGGACTACCTACTTATAAAAAGAATGCTTGCTGGCTCACAAAAAAAAAGATCTCTCTTAACGATAAAAACTATCGTAAAACATACACCTTGTTTTACTTTAATTATATTAACTATAGTAGTTATGCAATCACTTAGTGACTTAAAGATAGAAATATATATCTACATACATATCTTCACGCCTGTATCCCCAGAAGGGTCAGGAAGAAACGTATTAAACACCACATTTTGACTATTAGATTTTTGTCCCACTAACGTAATAGTAATTATAAGTATATAGTATTGCCATAAACCGGGCACTATATGACTGCATATATACAATTTGATAGATAACAGTCTAATCCCTTAGTCACCTTTAACGACAAAACTCTTGCGCGGGAAGAGATGGGGTGGCCCTATTCTAGTCCACCAAGAACTTCTCGGCAAAAAAAAAGTATTGAAATTTAAACGGTAAGTAAAAAGACTTTTCTCATCTCATTTACATATTAAGTATTTATTTAAGTACTTATTAATTCAAAGCAGGAAAATTCGGTTTAAGGCGACACGCTGAAACACCTAATAGATAATCACCTTTTTGTCATTTCGAATAAGTAATAAATTAATTATTAATTAATTTAACTTGAGTTAGTATGTTACGACACAGTTTTATATACTGATTCTGCTACACTTTAAAAGGTAAAACTAACTAAGGCGCACTGTTGATAATTATCAAATCAACTTTTTTTTATTTGAGCATTGAAATAAAAATGGTAATATCACCAGCAATAATAATTTATATCGGCAAAAAACAGTTGTTATCACTGGAAACTTATTTAAAATGTCGATCCCTGTGAAGAACCCCCAAGTGATGTATGTATGTATTTAAAACGTATCTTAGAAGAGAAAAAATAATGAATAATAAAGAAAAAATAATGAATAATAATTAAGAAAAATATAAGGTCTCCCTTTTATTGTATTCAAATATGGAAAAGTATTTCTCATTGTCTCACTTTTGCGATTTATATTTATATACACGTTAGTGTTATACGGTTCGATACACGGTAAGTACCTCTGTACCTGACGGGAAAGAAAAAGATAGGAATATAGGAGGATATAACCTATCGTTACAAAATAAAAAATAAAATATACCGGCTTACTTTTGTCAACATGACAACGTCAAGCTTCATATGTCAAAATTGCTGCAGCTACGTTCCATTTCAGGTAAAATTTATCACTATAAAGGCTTTAATAATATTAAGATTTTTGTGTTTTTTTTTTGTTATAGGCTTTGTTTCTTTCTTTTTTTTTTATTTGCTATTGTATTTAATGTTAACATTGTTTTTGTTAATATAACACGCAACTGGTGGGTGAACAGGATTGTGCTGGCTTTTGGAATTTTGTTTGTGTCTATTATAGAGTTAAAAGAAAGTAATATAAATATATACTATCTAATTATTATTATTTATATAGGCATTTATATTGTAAATTTGTCTTAATGTCAGATATTGACTCAGACAGTGACACAAACACTTTTACACTTAACAGCAAAGAGCTTGAATGATAGTTTTTTTAGTATACCATCACTTGCAGATGTACTTCCGGCGCAGTTTTCTGATGTTCCCAGTAATTTAATACACATAAATGCTCAGAGTATTCCAGCCCATTTTCCGGAGATGCTGGCCAATTTTGACTGTAAGAACATTCATGCAATTCTTATTTCAGAATCATGGCTAACACCATGCCTGCCTTCTATTTCCTACACCCTTCCAGATTTCCAATTAATTAGAAACGACCGTTCGGTTGGTGGGGGTGGCGGTGTAGCCATATATCTTCGCGACAATATTCCTTTTAACATTATTGATGTGTCTGCACAGCCACCGCCATCAAATGCAGGTGAACATCTTCTTGTAGAAGTGGAACTTTATCATACCAAAGTTTTGTTAGGTGTGTACTACTGTCCCTCTTCACGTATTAACTTTTTCTCTTCTTTTGAACATCTCTTAGAGCAATTTAGCCCTTCTTATTGCCACACAATTATAATGGGAGACTTCAATACGTGCCTTAATAAAAAAGACTCCCGTTCTGCCTTGTTATGCAACATAGTCGAATCCTGCAACCTTACTGTTCTCCCTTCAAATCCTACTCATAATTTTCCAAATTGTTTTTTCGTCAGCTGAGCATGTTGCCAAACATGGCCAGTGTTGCGCCGATATCTTCTCCTACCACGATCTAATCTACCTTTCATATAAAATTCGAATTCCTAAGACTAAATCCAAGATTCTGATGCAGCGCAACTTTGGTAGTATGGACATAAAGAAGCTTCGGGAAGATGCTGCTAAAATTGATTGGGTTCCCATTTATAATTCGACTTCCGTTGATTAGAAAGTTAACATTTTAAATAATAACCATATTTCTCTTTATGATGTACATGCACCTGTGCGTGCAGTAAAGATAAAGCATTTACCATCACCTTGGCTCACAGAAGATATTAAGGATTTATTAACAAAAAAAGCAAGAGCTAAAACTAAGTTCAAGTATCGACCGACTCAGTGTAACCTGGAGAAATACGTGACAATTCGGAACCTCTGTAACAAGGTGTGTAGGAAAGCACAACGCCAACACATTAAAAAGTCTGTCGAAAATGAAGATCCTTCCAAAGTTTGGAAATTTCTTAGAACCTTGGGAGTTGGAAAGTCAAAGCAAGAAGAAAATCTCAAAAATATTGATATCGACGCCTTAAACAGCCACTTCACTTCCTCGTCTAGTTTTGATGATGTCACCAAAACTAACACATTAAATTATCTTTCACAGCTTCCAACTCCCCACTATCCACCTTTTGTATTTAATCAAGTCACTGATTGTGATGTTAAAAAGAGTATATTAACCATCTCTTCTAATGCTATTGGTAATGACTGTATTAGTCGGAAAATGATCCTTCCCATTCTCGACCTAATTCTACCAGTCATATGTGACATTCTAAACCATTCCTTGTCCAGCTCCTAATTTCCATCTATATGGAAAGAAGCTCAAATAATACCTCTTCCTAAGAAGCCTAGGCCTTCATCTTTCACCCAATACCGTCCTATTTCTATTTTACCGTATTTGTCAAAAGTTTTAGAACGCATAGTTTATTTTCAACTTAAGTCCTTTCTCTCTAAAAACAACCTTTTAAATTCCTTTCAATCTGGTTTCCGACACGGGCATAGCACTGTGACGGCTCTAATCAAGATCACTGATGACATTAGGATGGCCATGGAAAATGGTAATCTGACCTTACTTACACTTCTGGATTTTAGCAATGCTTTCAATACAGTTGATTCCCATATCCTACTTGGTATACTACGCTCGATTAACATATCTCCAACAGTGATTGATTGGTTTCAAAGTTACCTGTCTGGTCGCCGACAACGGATTTGCACTGAAAATTCGGTTTCTTCTTGGTGTGATATCTCGGTCGGTGTACCGCAGGGTGGCGTTTTATCTACTTTACTCTTCGCTATATTTATTAACACAATATCCAAAAGAATAGTTTCATCCTACCACCTTTACGCAGACAATCTTCAAATTTTTACTCACGCGCCAATTAATAGAATACACGAAGCCTTTTCTGTTGTAAATTGAGATTTGAAACGTATTTGTGAATGGAGTGTTAACTATGGTCTCCAGGTGAACCCTGCTAAAACTCAGGTCATCATGGTGGGCAGTTCTAGGATGATTTCTCAAATCGATTTTACTCAATTGCCTCAAACAATTTTCAATGGTACGCCGCTGTATATTAGTGATAGTGTAGAAAATCTGGGTATATTTATTGATAGAACTTTATCCTGGGGCCCACAACTACAAGAGGTTAGTCGCAAATTGTTTGCCGCAGCTGGGTCCTTACGAAGACTACGGAACTTTCTTCCAATAGCTTCAAAGATTTCGCTTGCACAGTCACTCTTACTTCCAATACTAGACTATGCTGATGCCAGTTATCTCGATCTCACTGAGGAGCAACTCAATAAGCTTGAACGGCTTCAAAACTTTTGCATAAGGTTCATATTTGGTTTACGCAAATATGATCATATTTCAGAATATCGCAATTCGCTCAAGTGGCTCCCAATTCGCCTTCGGCGGAATACTCACATCCTGTCTCTACTTTATAATATACTATTCAATCCCCTCACTCCCTTTTACCTCAAAGAACGTTTTAGGTTCCTCTGTGACACACATTCAAGGTTCTTGAGATCATCTGAAAATTTGCAACTTCAAATTCCAGTGCATTCTACAAAGTTCGCCGACAAATCCTTTACTGTTGAAGCCGCACGCCTTTGGACTGCACTACCACTATCTATTAAACAAGCGCGAACTTTAGTCATTCAAAAAAATGGTAATGCAACATTATCTGTTAGAACAATCCAGCACATCAATCATATATAAATTTTTAATTTATTATAGATATAATTAAGTAATCTATGTAAACGTTTAAGTATGTAGGTATATATATCTTGTTTATATTTATATATATATGTATGTATGTATGATACACCTAAATATACAAACGTCATTATATTTGTGCAATCCATGAAGCTCCACTTTATATTTTTACACCAAAACCCACGTCTTTCATCACGTTCCTGTCCATCCTAAGGTTGCCTGGAAGATATTGCTTCTTAGCGATAAGGCCGCCCATTGTGCATTTCTTGTTCTTTTATATTATTCTGTTTCTGTGTATTTGTTTGGTGTACAATGAAGAATATTATTATATTATTATTATTAAAATTAATTCTTAAAACCCAAGACAATCAAACTGTATATTTTATTTTCGATAACACGGTTAGGCAACCCTTTGGAAAATACTATTTCAGCGTTAATTATAAAAATGAAAATAAAAATGAAAATAAATGAAATATTAAAAGCACGTAGTCAGGCTTTGCGTGAGCAGAAATACTTAATTATGTGTCGATCATTGGTATTATAAACGATCGACACTTGATTTATTCTCATCGTGACGGTAATTTGCGTTCAAGGCTACGCCATTCGAAGGGTGTGCTGAAGTGAGAATAGCAAATTATGTAAATGTGTAAAATAATTTAGTTTTAGAATGACCAAGTTTTTTTAGACATCATTCTGTGACCTTTTGTGAGCTTATGCACCTGAGCTTATTAACTCGTTAGTAACTTAACAAAGTATATATGTGTCAGTTAAAATCAGCTACAGAATTAAAGGTTAGGATTTGGAGTGATGAGGATGGGAGGATGCGGGAAGATGAAAGAGGAGAGGGGGGTTTCGCAAAGTAAATATTCATTGGTAGTTCTATTCATTAGTTTATTTTGACACATACTTGACAAATGAAATGTAATTAGAAAAAGTTTTTAATTATAGCATCATTAATATTCTCCCTATTACACTCTCCCTCCCCAAAACATACTTTTTAACCTAAATCAATAAATACATTTGTAATAGCAGCTATCATCGTTAGGACAGCTGACCGTAATCATTAAGACAATATCATCCATTTATTGTTCATTAAAAGGGGTCTGCTAGACGCTAGTAAGGGCTCTCCAAATTGATTTGATTAATTGACTTACAAACCTGAATAAGTAAGCAAACAGAAATGAAAAGCATCAAATCTCTTGAATAAGGCAATTCTTTAGTGGCAAAATTTGTTTTTGGAACATTCCTAACAATCGTTATGAAACAGGGTAAACAAAACACTTAAGAACCATTTCCTACGATGTATTTTCTCTGAATCAGAATTTTAGTGAATTCCGTTTTTTGGTGATATTTTTTCTTTTAAATCGTATGAAAAAAGGCTATAAAATGCTACACGGATCCGGTGTGTGTCCGTTATGGTTTGGAAAGTCTATAAATGACAGCTAGTACTGGAAAATAAATTCGCCGCTTTGGAAACCTCAAGATCTCTTAATATATTTGGCAAGACATCAAATTGAATACACACGTCGAATTGAAGATGCTGTTGAGCGTAATAGAGGGACCAAAAATGTTGGTTCCTCTATTACGCTCAATAGCAACAATGACTTCAAAAGCGCCCATTTGACAAAGCTCAAAATTGCTAATATCAATACGGTTGCTTTAAGGCCGGAGGTACTCGCATAGATTAAATACTTCTGCAGCCGATTATACGCTTCATACGCACCAAGAAACGATCTCGGCACCGAAGATTCTCACGCTAAATTAGTTCACCCCTATAGCCATCAGCTACCCAACGTTATCTGAGTTAGATATAGTTGGCCCTCAAATAGCTTAAAAATGGAAAAAACCCCTCGTGAATACTTCAGAGCTATTGAAGGCAACCCGTACTAGGTGGACTCTGGAAGTTATTAAGCACCGTCCTAAACAGCGGGATAAGCTTCAGAGGCTGTTCGCAAGAATCATTATAAATCTCCTTGAAAGATGACTTGACTTAACTTGACTCTCAGCCCCCGAACAGGCCGGTTTTCGCTCAGGGTTTGGTACTTTAGACCACATTCACACAGCGAGGTTGACGCAGTTGAAACACGGGCCGTTCTGGGATCTTTCTGGCGTTACCGGATAGACTGCCAGTACATTGAAGTATCTATAATACCACGACTATGCGTGTTCAAATACAAAATCAGCAGACTAAACATATCCCATTATACAGGGGGTTGAGATAGGGGTGTTGTATCCCCGAAACTTTTCACGAGTGCCTTGGAGGATATGTTTAAGATACTAGACACACTGGAGAAGTATACAACAGTCATAATGATTGTTCTCAATTCTTTTCAAGAAAATAAAAAAAGAGAACATAACATTAGAATTTGGGAGAAGAATAGTCAAAATTCGATCACCATCTTTGGTGTAGCAGGTAATCTTTAGTGTAATATAAAACGAAAAGTCTAAAGAATATAATACAATATCTTGACACGTCACCGCAAAGGAGCATATGAATGAAATGAAATGAGGATGAAACGTGCGTAGTTTGATAATTTACCGTTACCGCGTAATAAAAACTGCAGAGCCAAAAATAGGTAATAAAGATTAATTGCAATCACTTATTATAAAAAGGTACACCAACCTTTTATAATTACGAGTAAGTCTTCAAGGTTTGAATTAGATTTTATATTCCCAATAAATTTTTCATCACTAGACTATTACTAGCTAAATATATAATAACACATTTAAAACGGACTTTGAATTTTAAGAAGAAGAAGAGATATATATTTGATTTAATTGTCAATTATACTGATTACTTGAACAGAGTTTCGTTTACATTTTGAGAGTTGTCCTGTAAGAATTTGAAAAGAAACAAACGACGTAACTTTATGATTTTATTATGCTTAAAAAGCGGGTTTAATATTCAAAGTGAGTTACGACCCTCCCTTATTTTTTTTGTTTCATGCTACATAAAACAAATATGACTAAAATCTGTATTAATTCAAATAAAAATAAAGTAAAAAGATATATATTTAATGGAGTAAAAAATAAAACAGTCATGACAAAAGCTTGTTGGTGTAAACGAAAATATTCAAGCATGATTTTCAAGAGTTAGCAAGTCAGAAAAAAGCTAAACTGTCTCTTACTTAACCACTTCAAAAGTTAAATGACATACTTAGAAAACCGGAGAAGTTCGAATCTAATCGAGATTAACGTAAGCAAAAAAACTTCTATCTATGTATATAAATGATACGTCTATCTTGGGAATCCAACCTCAGACATTTTTGCTACAAGATTTATATATATATATATATATATATATATATATTATATATTTATATATATTATTATATTATTTTATATAAATATAAAAGTCGTTTCGAAACGCAAAACATAATTTTGTACTAAGTCTAAACTACAAAAAGTCGCTATTATGGGATATATAATATATTCTTAATAGTAATCATCAATCATAATAATTTAACGGGCCTGTTGGGTTAGTGGTTAGTGATTCTGACTGCTGAACTGGAGGTCGTGGGTTCGGTTCCACAAAAATTTGTGTGATCCACAAATAGGTTACCATTTAAAGGCTAAATCCCGTATCTTTTGATTGCTTTGTCTAAGAATCTTAATTTTTTTACAAATATTATAACCCGCATATATAAATATGTGTTATTAAATTAACAACAGACTGATTAGGATAAAAAATAATAATTTATGTTAAAACATATTTTTGTTTTAAATAAGTAAATAGCATTATGATTTTTTCTATATTCATTAATGTTATATTAAAGATTTGAAAGATAGATAAGTATGTATTCATGAATTATCTGAAAACATAAGGTACAGTATTCCCCGCAACTTTTTAAAGCCTGTGAAGAAATTTAGATGTATTGTGTTGTTAGAATCATAAACTCCTACTTAAGAGGCCGGCAACGCACTTGTGACCCTTAAGTTGCGGGTGTCCATGGGCGGCGGTAGTCACTTATCATCAGGTGACCCGTCTGCTCGTTTCGGAAGGGAAAGAAGAGAATGGGATGAGGAGATGGGAATGAGGGGAGAGGAAAGAGGAGAGGGGGAGTTGTGCCTCCGAAAACCTTACTCATTTCGGGGAAATGCAACACAAGCGTTACTTTACAACCGGTTTTCTGTGAGGCCGTGGTTTCGCACCGGTCGAGCCGGCCCTTATTCATGCATAAGTATGTATGTATATATACATACTGTGTGTATACATACCTAATCGGGTTGTTGTTGTTTTTTATTTTTATTATTTAATACTTTTATTAATATCGATTTTGTTAGACCTCAATAATTTGTTATTTTAAACATATCCGAATAGAATAAAAATGTTTAATTTAAATAGTAATAGCATGACATGATAAATTGATGTTACAATATAATTTAGTTGCAACATGCTTGATCCATTAATTTTAGACACAACAACATTTTATTTTACTTATATTTTATTATACAGTACTATAAAAATTACTTTACAATTACAAAAATACAATGCACATCAACAATGAACATAATATTAAAAGAAAGATGCATTATTTGAAATCGGTCATTGAATGACTGCGATAGAAGACTTAGGGGAGGCGGAATTTATGTAGTGCAACACCATAACAAATAAATACCTATATTTGTCAATGCTTTTCAAACCTGACTACATGACATATAAAAGTATACATTAATTATTTTGGTGATGTTGTAAAGAAAAGGCAGGTCAGAGGTTAAGAATACAATTGAGTGGCGGGCGGTGGGAGAGAAAAACAATCAAACAAAATTGCAAACCTGTTTGATGTTATAATTTCAACCTAAAAGTTCAATAATTAACTATAATAAAATAATATTACATAATAAACAGGACAGTAATCGTACATAATTTTGAGAACGCAATTACATTGACAAATGTACGACAAACAGTGGTTTAATCAATCACAATTAGGGATATTTATATGTCCTCTGACCTTTTCGGAATATTATTTCTTTCGCTCAAATAAATATCGTGCATTATTTTATGGCAAATCTTTACTTACGTAATATGGTGTACGTAATAAATTATTACAACGCTTTTACATATGTACATCCATTGTTACCCCATGGTCGTAATTTTTACAAGATTGCTACATTCTTCCAGAGATAAATTCTAGGAGATTGAGTAAACACCAAGATTCCTTTTCATACAGACATGTACTAAATATATCTATATTGAGCCCCACAACTAAACTAAAACTAAAATTAGTTAAAATAAGTTAATAGCAGAGATATGTACGAAGTCAACAAAGACTACATTAAACCTAAAACGTTTGAATTACCGTGTTACGTGATAACTGAAAACGATTTTATGAGTTCTTGACTATTGTTGCTAGCATAAGTTAATTTTCTATAACAGTGTATAAAGTGTATACGAATCGAGACAGAATAAGTAAAAAAAAATATGTCAATTTCATACAGTCTGAGTCATACATACAGTATTAGGAATGAAAAGAAAATAAAACTTCTTTTCATATTCTAACTTACCTGAAAACAAGGGTACAGAATAGTATAAAATGGTCATTTAAGTTTTTGGATGTCATACGTGACCAATCTCTTACAAGACATGTATCTTTACATGTAAATAAATAGCCTGTATCGGTCCTGAAACTAATTCTCGAGTTTAACGGTGCCCGGCTGCCTATAATTCACACTTATATCTTTAATAACTACCAGTAACTCAATACAATTTATAAAAAATGTAATATTAATATATAATCTTTTCCTAACTTTTCTCTTTCCTTTCTTTCACCAAGACATCGCAATCTACCAGCTCGTCTTATTGAAAATAGTTTACAGGAGCATATCACTTTCATCTAACAATATTAGAATCGTTATAATTGGCGCAATTCTAATTGATTTGTTTGTATAAATAATATTGTGAAGAAGATACTTTTTTAATAATACAGGGATTATGTAATTCCTTGCTAAAAGTAACAAAAATCTCTGTTAATCTAATCCAGATGTCCCAGCAAAGCCAGCTTTATCAGCTAATTAACCGTGAGATGGCAGCGCGCACATTACATGTCGCGCATGTAAAAACTAAATGTGTTACGTAACAATATAACATTATTTATTTCGTTTATTCATGATGCTCAGATAATTATGTACTTTCTTAGTTCACTTTCTTAATATTGCAAAAAAAAAAAAGTTGATATACATACATATATGTATATATATATATATGTATATTACGTGTCAGTTTCAAAACAAAATGTTTCTGTATTCAATAGAGAAATTGTGGGGTTTGCGCCAGTTTTAATCCGATTCGATACATCCGGGAATGACAAAGTATAGAATGGCATAGTCCTGTCTAATTCTACAGCTTATTTAAAAAAGGATACTGTTTGTAGAATTATTTGGTGTGGAATAATGACGATCTAATGATAGCTATTTTTCTTTCATTCTCCTTTAAAGCTTCCATAGCTAATGTTAAAGTTGTAAGTAAAACTCTCAAAGCTTTTGTTTTCCCTTAAATATATGTATATATATATAACAAAAACTCGATAATTATACACCTAAAACAAGACCAGTTATATTAATCATTATCGTTGATCGTGCAAAAACCCATAGCAAAAACAGTATTGAGGTCGACCGGCGGCTTCAGCCGTCGTAATTCACGACAAAACTTCGACCCGAATGGATTCAATATTTAATCCCCTTTTCAGAAACCGGCCGAAAGATTAGTGAAAGACATTAAAGGTTGGCTTTCTAGTGGGAAACTATTCACGGGAGTGGGCAATCTTCTATGTGGTTTCCGATGTGAGCGGCGAATGAATGGTGTCCAAATTGGTAGTGAAGGGCTGACTCATTCTACCCCAGATTGCGCCGATTCACTCCACTTTACACCACTCGCATTTTATCTAGTGATCCCATTACAGAGAAAAAGGGCTTCAAATATGAAGAGCTCGTTGTTCTTTAACGTTTTTGTACTTAAAAGCGGGGGTATATGGAGCGACTAAAATCTGCTCTCTGTGTACATACATTGTTAAAAGATTTATATTTTCTGAAATGTCAAGCTATTATTTGTATGGGCTAGGTTATTAACATCTCGGGCATGCATTATCAGCTATTTTCGATTAATTAAATATTCCTCTTGAGTCTTGGAGCTTAAATCAAAATAAATAATTTAAAATATGGCCATGTGATTCACGGTGGATTAGAATAAGGCCACATCTCTTCATGGTGATGTCCTAAAAGGCGACTGAGAAATTGGACTGTTATCTATCAGAGAGTATGCATACAGTCAAACAGTGGAAGGTTAACGGCAATAGAACCAAATTCTAATTGGCAAAATATGGCTGTTTAACACACGTCTGCCTATCTCTAATACTCTCTACCTCTACTATCTCTATATACTCTACTATCTCTATACATGGATGAGCGTATGTATGTACAAGCCCATATTATTTTGCTAGATTTTTTATTGTGATCATATTTCTTGTTACTTTGATATATCCCCCGAAATGACGCGTACACAAACGAGTTCGGGACGTGCTAATTAATTTACTTTGTGACGATTTGTGAAGCCACTTGTACATGAAATATTTTTTTACATAATAGCATACGTAGCTACTTTTTTTGGTGGGTACTTAAAAAAAAAATGATTTGTCGATTTTTTTAGCTTTCTGCCATTATTGCGTCTACATTTGAAGTTTTATGTAGCGTAAAAAGTGTTTTCAAATCGCTGAAGGTCAGTTATGTTACTTGATTCTTATATGTAATAATTACTGATAAATAAATAAAGAATAATTGTATTATGACAATTGTGTATATTTTGTAATTTAACATTATACTTAGGTATACAGTGGTAGAGCTATGCTTGGGCACGAATGGGCCGGCCCGACCGGAGCGATGCTTCTGCCTCACAGAAAACCGGTTGTGAAGCAACTGTATAATATATGCCCTAGTAGATATTGTATATTTTGAGAAGCTAATGAAACAAACTTCAACTGGATATAGTTTGTCCCTTAATCAAGGTACATAATCATTGTTTTTTTTTTTGAGTTGCTATGCCTATATAAGTCGCTAGGTGAAGGGCAGGCGCGGGATACGTACGACACGTGATATTTGAATTATAAAATAGGTTAAAAAATGTATCACACAGACACAGACACATGAATATTTTTATATAAAATATGTAGGATACAATAAATATACTGATCCCTAAAACTAATAAGCACGTATATTCCACGACTAGACATGATGTCTTCGCAATATTATATTATTTATATTTTAGAGCGTTTTAGCATTGTGTGTTAATTGTAG
The DNA here is from genome assembly GCA_947561695.1 of Tyria jacobaeae. Taxonomy (NCBI): domain Eukaryota; kingdom Metazoa; phylum Arthropoda; class Insecta; order Lepidoptera; family Erebidae; genus Tyria; species Tyria jacobaeae. Next base: position 8,446,624 of record OX387221.1, read on the forward strand.
GTATATCAAAATCTATTTTAAATGAATTAGCACATGTCAAAGCACATGACGTAATGCTAGAAATAAAAACTAAACTTCAAAGTAACTTTATTTATATATTTAATGATATGTAGCTATTAAGGCGCATGAATCGAAAATATCCGAAATTGAAAATATACCTATCTATTTCAACATTTGGTAATAATCATTGACAGTCCTTGTTATTTAGTCATGTTAGTTAGATTCATATGTATTACTTATATACATGAAAATCCTACCGTATATTTGGATCTATAACTTTAACACACAGAGAGATAGATACGAAAAGCAGGAAAATCTATAGCCATTATAAATACCTACATCCTATAGCATTTTATTACTTACATACATAGCAACCTCTTACTAAACTTCAGCCTAATATTTCGTATCCTAAAACCAGGATAACCATAAATTTTCTTCACCTAAGTGTAAATTTGATAAATTTGTCAAGCGAAATTAAGAGAGAAAATAAAAAGACCGCCATTATTTATGGGTCTCCCGTCGTGCAAAGTAATTGTAAGAAGTTCGACTTGTTCCTATTTTTATGTAGCCTCATCGAGAAAGTTTCATTCGAATCTGTATTCAAGACTATTCGCAGTGAGGTTTTAAAACTTTCTTCCCGGCCCGTTTTAAAGCGTGGAGACAGAACTAACTGGCTATAACTAGATAGCTCCTTTACAATTCTTTTCTCTCGACATCCAAGTTTTTATGGGTCAAGCCTAGATCAAGTGGGATTTAATTCGCTGGCGAAAGCAGGAACAGTAAAAAAGGATATCATTGTCAGCTTTACGTGTATCTACGTTGATTGGGAAAGTTTTGCTTTGGTTTTTAACATATATTGTCTAATAAAGATGTTTATTCGAGGGCTTAATTGCTAGCTACTGTTACCATTAGATTTATTTGTTAATGATATAAAAGAGACATATGAATGAATAAAACACGAGTTTTACCAGTGTAAATTGTGTTTTGCGATAAAAGTCGAGAAATAGTTAAGTAGGGAAGGGGATCTGCTGCATATCACCACCAGGCTTTTTTCTTAAAACCAGAAAGGCTACCTTACAACCAGAGGCTATCTCAAATTTTGCATTTAACATTTTTAAAAGAATGAGAATTATTATTGAAAATGTTGTCATACCAAAATTTATCAATGTTACATAAGAGTGTGGCCATATCTTTTTAATTTTAAAATATATATGAAAAATCTGTGTTTGATGAAACGTTCAGTAATGTATTTTGGTAACACTTACTGTATTTTAGGCTGCTTCTAAATTATTTAACTTGATAACTGTACACGCTAAATACATTAGCTCCAGTCAAAATGACGTTAAATTCTAACAATAACGTGTCGAGTTAAAAGCACTTAAGTGTGACAGGCTGCCTCAAAGCTCTGTTAGCGGTCACCGCTTTCGTGGAAAAAATATTTTATTATTATCATAGAAAATAAATTAAATCTGATATTTGTATAAACGATTTCTGAAGAACTTTTAAAAGGACTTGTGTTACTACACTTGTGTCTTTAGTTTCAGCTAGCCTACAAATTTTAGAAGTAATCTGAAATTAAATAATATTAAAATACTACATACATAAATACACTCAAGTGTAGGTATATTCACGCAGGGGTTCACCAACATTGAAACTATGATTTTGTCCAAATTAGGTAATAGGTGGCAAGCCTATTGCGTCGACCGGGCACTTTTTGAAGTATAAGAGAAAATTTGGAGTATATTGAAACGGTAAGGTTGATAAGAAAAAAATGCAATAGGATAGGGATGTTGCTTATTCAAGTTGACTGGGAATTGTAGGCAATTATTCAAGCTGATCAGGTTCGCATCTCTATAAATTCAACCATGCTGATGTCGGGAAGTCCGAACTTTCTAACCGTACCTCAGAAATAGTGGAAGGTGATCTCTAGATAGATTGAATATATATTTGAAAATACTTTTACCTACTTAAAGGTACATTATCGGGATCGCTTGATTGTAAAATAAATAGATAATGTCATAGGTAGTGCCTTATCGGTACACTATTGTTACAGTGGAAGTAAGCTATATTTGATGGTCAGGTGTCAAACAATTAATATAAACGTACAAAGAGTGCAATATTGCTATACACAATCTCTTCCTGGCAACTTGAGAATTCATGAAAATTTTAAATGGTTCGACGTGCCACTAATAGTTGCAGGTAGAAGTATGTCAAATTGTTAAGCAAACTGTAATAGTAAACAAAACCCATATGTACAATATTTGTGTAGCTATAGAAAAGATATATATATCCACGAAAGGGACGGCAAAGGCGTATTAAAGTCCACATTCTCCGAATTTAATTTTTTGGACTGAAATTCGATATACAGAGTTTTTTTTTTTTTTTAGTTTTATAATTCATTAATTCCGTTAAATATTATACGGCAAATAATTCTTAATAATCTTTATTGCACACAAAAATTCGTGATAAAATTCATCTGCGGAGATGTCGTCCTTGATAGGTGTTGTATGTATGAGTTAATTCATGTTGCTGTTATTGGATACTCCAATCTCGAGTGTAGATACATAATATGTCATGCATCTAACTATACCACAACTAAGGAACAGCTTCGCGTAACCGCAGTTGTTCAGCCTTATAAGGTAGGCATAACTGATTTCTGTTTATATAAGAACTATTCGAATTTTTTCCTTGACCTACTAGAATTCATTTTTGGTGATTAAAGTTAACAAACTGGGCAACAGGATTATTCGAGTATAAGCATTTCATCATATCCAAATGTTTGATTCCAAATTATTCATGTGGACCTTTATTTATAAGATTTTTAGTATTTACGTAAAATTGTACTGTTACACGTATATGTTATCTTTTTTTTGGTGACGAGTTGGAAGATTCTCATCGATATCCTTAGCTCTTAGGGGACGAATAAGACGGATGGACTTTAACCGACTATTATCCCCCCGATTTTCCTCTGCTTGTCTATGATCGGGGGAGCTTCCGCTCTCGGTGCAACTATCACCCTTTGGTCGCAGCCCTCTGAACATTGCCCTCGGCTATGTGTGTTCGGTCGATGAAATCCAATCCGAAGAATCCCTAAGGTGGCCGGAAATCATTGAATTCCCTCCGGTGCGTCTTCTGCGGGTAGATAGAGTTGTGCTATGCTCTCTTACCCGCTATCTTTGTAGAAATCTCGATCGGACAGAATTTATTATATATATATTTTTTTTTTATGCGATAATATGGGGCAAACGAGCAGACGGGTCACCTGATGGTAAGTGACTACCGCCGCCCATGGACACCCGCGACTCAAGGGTCACAAGTGCGTTACCGGCCTTTTAGGTAGGAGTACTTTTCTTGAAGGTTTGAAGGTCGTATCGGTTCGGAAATACGGCAGGTGACAATTTGTTCCATAAGCTGGTTGTGCGAGGCAAAAAGCTTCTGGAGAAGCGCACAGTGGTGGAATGCCAATCGTCCAGGTGATGGGGATGGATATTTTGTCGCGTAGGACGATGGCGGAAACCAGCAGCCGGTATAAGTCCGAACAATTCCTCTGAACACTCCCCATGATACAAGCGACAGAGGATGCAGAGTGAAGCTACATCTCTACGCAACGCCAAGGTGTCAAGACGATCACAAATATCTTGGCAGTCGATGATGCGAGTCGCTCTCCGTTGAATGCGTTATATGTACCTAATACAAAGTTATGCGTTCCACTTTGCGCTAGAATAAGTGTATAATATATTTTTAGCAATTGTTTTGAATGTGCACTTTGATATTGATACTGATACTGAGGATGACTGAGCAGAAGGGAAATAATTGAATGTAGATAATATGTTATGCATCTTTGATATGCTTGTGGTCTTTTTTAACCACCACTCTTTTTGGTTCCTATTGTAAAAGTAAGATAGTGTAATAATTGATATTTTGGATATGATATCTGTATATTATTTATACAATCTAAAGATATATTTATTACTACACTTACTACGCTTACAAATATGATTAATTTAAATTACATATTGATAATATTAATGAAGTGAGTTTTATAAATAAAATACTTAATAATTTATAAAATCAAAAAAATTATATAATTAAAACAATATAAAATATTAAGCAAGTAAATAAAAGATTATCTTTTTAGTCAAATTATGTGAAGTTATGATAATACTACAGAGAGATAATAATAAAGAGGTTGATTAGTAGGTAATACATTAAAATAAATGATGTTATGATAATATAGATATCGAAATGATTTAATATAAATTAAACCACAAGCCACACAATACACCAAGGTAATTGAATGAAATATGAGAAATAATTTATATATCTAATCAAAATGATAATTCTGATGTCTAGTCTAATAATTGTTTGATTATTATATTCATGGGTAAATGTTGTTTATTATAAAACTCTTTATTCATCAAGGCTTATTAATAGTTAACTTAATTGATGAGTCACGACACGACATCGTCTTAATTATGAATTATTAATATTTACTAAAGAGTACCTGCCGACAATTATGATTTAATTACATTATAGTCTTTTCTAAGTTTATTTATTTGGTGGTTAGTGAGAGAGAGATCCACAGGTCCTGGGTTCGATTCCCACGGGACAACGATTTGAGTGATAGACAACTTATTGTCCCGAGTCTGGGTGTTCATTGTGCCCGTTGCTTGTATATTTGTAAAGTCCCCCGCGACACAGGAATTGACAAAAAAAGAAGAAAAAGAGGAGATCGTCAAGATGCCTGTATGTCAGCTGAACGATCTTCTTATATTATTATTGTCCTAAAAAACCAAAAGACTTAAAAATACTAAACAAGTGGGCAATGTACATTATATTTAATTGAAATAGAAGGAAAGTCACGAACAGTCGGACATAATTTCATAATTACCAATATACTTAAGATATTGCATACATATATTCACGCCAGTTTCCCTGAATGGGTAGGCAGCGGCTTAATTAACGCCCACATGTTGCCAGATATAATTTAGTACCATTTTCGTAATCTTACACATTTTGAGCTTGTAATAATGTCACTTATACAGTATCAAGTAGGAATTTGATTTTATTAATAACTAGCACACCTGTTGCGACACCCCTTGTGAGTGGAATTTCGTAAAATCCGTTCTTAGCTGACCTCTACTCGGCGAAAGGAACATTCCTACCAAATTTCAATTCTATACGCCTTATGGTTCCAGAGATATCGTGATGAGTCAATCTATCGGTGGAAATCGCTTATATATGTATATATAGATGTATACTATATACGAGTATGTAATAAACACTTAGCTGTCAGCGGGCACTTCTGACCCTTTGTATATTATAAACTACCAATTAATATTTGTTTTTTTTTTTTTTTCAAATGCCTACCACATTAACTTTTTAAATTAAAATAGGTTGTACCTTATAAACTTTTTAAACCCCAGTAGTTTTCATTAAAACAGTAGGAGAAAATGAAAGTTGTGCAAGGGGATCCGTGAAAAAATAACAGTAAAGGAAACAAGATCACAGAAGTGAACGAGGAAAACCATTATTTATCAAATATATATATATTTCAAACTTCAGATCGCCCAGGCCGTAATTGGTACTAGTGTTCACCAAAATACAGTTTAAGAGCAGAGTATACTTGTTTATATACTATTTTCTTTAGTAAAACACACAACTGAAATCGGTCTATAGTTCTCCACAAGACTTATCAGTTCCTTTTTTGAATGGGTGTTATACAGTGCTGACCCTCCATACGGTGGGCATCAGGCCAGTATCAATTACGCGTTTTTATAAATGTACAAAGAGGACTGTGATTTGTGACTCTTGAGTTGTAGGCGACGGTAGTCACTGACCATCAGGTAACCCGACTACTCGATTGCCCCTGTCGTGACACATGCTATGCGATAGTAAATCACATTCTGACGTTTCACAAAAGTTAAACTAAAAATAATCTGCAATCACTTTGCAAATATCTTCACCATTCATTCATTAATGAAAAATTGATAATCTGAATTATTATTATATTTTTTAAATTTGGAATGGTATTTCTATTTTTCGTTTAATTAATTTTATTACGGGACTTACATCAGGTGGAATATTTTGACTAAGAAATACTAGTTTTGAATGGTATGAAGGTATTTTGCAGCTCATTTATGTGAACATAGAAATATTTCACAGCACCTTCAAGGGGTTGACAATGGACTTCATATTGCCAGTCCACTTATATAATAGCCAGATTAGATAACAACTTAACGAAAGGACGGACAGATAGAGTGACAACACCTTATTAGACAGAACTAGGTCTAAAATTATATTATACATTTTTGTGTTATAATAATACTGCTAAAAATTGCATATATTAAGGTTATCAATTAAGTTTAACTGTATCCAACTAACTACTGTTCAACGAAATATCGTCCTCTGATGGTTGCATAACAATAGGTCGAATGTGCCAGAACTATATCAGTTAAACTAAAAAGGGATGTAAAAAAAATCACTTATGGTAAGCGCACGGCAACAAACATAATGCCATTGCGCAAAATTCCGTCTAATAAAATATTTTTAGACGTAGAGATAGCTGTATTAGAGCGATTTACCCAAAAATCGTTTTTTATGTTAAATGTTTGGTTTTACGTAGGTATATAATTACTGGTAGTCCATAAATCGTGATTTATTTAATTTAAACGTGATTTTTATTGTCAATTATAAAGAAAATAAAAACAAAAGCAACACAAGAGAAGTATTAAAAAAAGTTTTTCTAAGATAGATTTGCATAACCGGTTTTATGTGTATCGATTTTTAGGGCAAACAAACCTTCCCACCGCAACAGGATTCACATTAGGTGGAAATGCGAAATAAGGCATTGATTTATTGATTGAACTTTTATCTCTTATCTTGTTATTTTTATTGACTGTAGACTTTGTAGCTTTACGACCATCTTCACACTGCTGGGCCAACAAAAGCCCTATCCCTTTAGGCACAATACCGTTGAGATTAGAAGACCTATCTTCCAAACAACCAATTCATTATTCTATAGGTAGATTTCATTAAATAAATTATTGTAATCATTAGTTTATCAATATCGAGTTACCAATTATTAATTTAAACCATGATTGTAAACCAAACTAAACCAATATACTTGATTTCATGAATATCAATATTAACCGATACAATACGGTGACGCATGAAGTAAACCGCTACCAAACATACTCGTATTTCAATCTTATCTTGTTACTTGTGTCTGTTATTATGTAAAGTTCTTGACATTATTGACGTATTGTTATTTATAATTATACCTTGTTATATGTTATCTACTTTTAATCAACCTGTCCATAATGAGTATCAAATATAGCATCCATTAAATCAATCGCTTGACTGACTTCTTTCTGGTATAGTATTGTAGAATGCTATAAATTTGAAACTCAATCGTTTTAAATCTTTGTTAATTATTATGTACAGATATAATCAACACCATAACATAACTTAAAATAATAAATAGGTAACAGAAAAGGCATTAAAATATTATAATACAAACAGTATTCTTCTTGACTTAATATCCATCCTCAGACCTGAAGTATTTTTCAAATTTAAACGATACCAACCTTCGGTATAACCCTTTCTTTTAAACTAGAATATTGGAAATCGGTCCTCAAATAGCGAGAATATCATCCAAAATAGAATCAGTCATCATCATCATCATCATTAAAATTCAATAATTTATTTTGGAGTCGGCTAAAAACAGTATAATGACAAATAACAATGTATAATAAACGTTTTAGATTTATTTGTAATATGTATTAATGTATTGTATCTTTGAAGGTACGATAAAGAAAAAGTGATTACTGCGGTTGTAAAACAAAATGAAAACGGTCTCTGAAATATAAAGTCGGTCTCTAATGTACGGTTTCTAATCTCTGCAACATTCTTAAAACTGCCCGAATGTCTACATATATGTTTAAAGTATTTAAATTTTCGTTTATAATTAGTTATATAATTTCAGATCATGTATAATCATGTACATTTACTCATTCGTAATTTGCATACTTGTATTTGTTATTAACTTAAAGCTTGACTTAATAATTACTCATAACCCAGCTGCTTTTCTTTTTAATTTTAATCGTGTATCTGTTAAATATAATGTGTTATAGTTCCCGCAAAAAGCGTCACTTAATATTGATTGATTTGTTTTTATTTATTAAGAGTGATTTATGTTTCGGGAAATTATAAGTATATTGGTCTGCTCTATGCATTATCTAATAATTTGTTAAAAGAAAACAAGGGAATCCGCAGCAAGCCTGCCTGAAATATTTTGACTTGATATGGAAATCAAAATAATTAAAGGTTAAAGTTTAGCATTTAATTTCGCTGAACCCAAGTTGGGTTTAGCCTCCTCCTTTTTACCTTCCCTTCTTTTCCCTCCCTCTTTCCCCTCCCATCTTGCCCCTCCCCTCAGAAGCGGTCGGTTGCAACTCTTGATTGCAGGTGTCCATGGGCGGAAATAGCTACTTATCATCAGGTAACCGGTGTGCTTGTTTGCCCCCTATACTATAACTAAATCTCACGGGCAAAACGAAACTCAGAAATACAGTAAATTTTAAAATAGAAAAGATGACGTTGCATTTATATTTTAAAAAAAGTGTTACAATGCATATTGCAACTACTTGTCGCAAATTATGCATTTACGTCAAATATTATTTAAAATTCACGTAGCTTGAGTCTAAGAGAAACTATTTTATGAGAAAATATTTATTCCGTAGGTATCCTGGATCCGCAAGCGAGACCTACACATCTTGACCGTAGGAGTTCATACGTACAGCAGTGACGCAAGATTTGCCGCACTTCATGCAGACGGATCAGATGAGTGGACGCTGCGAGTATCGCCGGCACAGCCAAGGGATTCAGGCGCATACGAGTGTCAAGTCTCAACAGAGCCGAAGATCAGCCTGTCCTTTAGACTTACGGTAGTCGGTAAGAACATTTTATTAATTTATTTAACATGGCACATTTATTTTATGTAGGCGGACTTGACACTCACATGGATTACCTAAGGAATTCGCTACCAGTAAAGCGAGGTGATGCAAAGGAAACAATTTTACTTTTTCTGAGTGCCAATCCTTAGGATACACCCTTGTTCACATATGTTACGTGAGAGAAAAAGGTTTTAAATTGTGTATTTAAGTGTATTGTGTATTTTTTTAAGTGGCAGAGCCATGCTTAGGCACGAATGGGCCGGCTCGGCTCGACCGGTGCGATACCACGACCTCACAGAAAACCGGTTGTGAAGGAACACTTGCATTGAATTTCCCCGAAATTAGTGAGGTTTCCGCAGGCCATATTCCCCTCTCCTTATTTCTCTCCCCTGAACTCCTGCCCCGTTACCCATCTCCTCATCCCCCTCTCTTCTTTCCCTCCCCTCATCCCTCATCATCCTCAAAGGCGGGCAGCGCACTGACGACTCACCAGTTGCATTCATCATTTATCACACGAAAATAAAAACAACCTTTGTGCCGCCTTCGTATTGAGAAACACATTTCACTGCCGTAGCGCTCACATGTCTAAAATATTATTTTTCTTTTAAAGTACGAGACCTTTGTATCAGTCACTTCCCGGAAGACTTTGATCAACGTTGGCTTTAAATTCTATACACAATTTTGTCATTAAACGTTGTTGATTTATTTGAAGAATATTTTCTTACAACTTTTATAATTAATTGTGTTGAAATACCATGCCGAAATAAACTTCCGGGATACGGGATAAGGTCAGGTTTACATTGTTAGTATACAAAAAAAACATTCTTACTAACATTTAGAAAACAGCCGCTGAACAAACATTTATTTTGAATATAAAAATCTGTCTTACGTAAATATTTTTATTGCTTTAAACATCGTTTACAAGGAAACCTTGTATAGTTTCTATCGGAAACTTTTGAAATTTGTAAGGCTTTCATTTAGGCCATTTTCTTAGAACTTGTTTGTCACGTTTCAAGTAAACTTAAAATCGAATAAGGAAAGTTATATTTTTAGCGCTGACGTGGCAGAGGCAAGCATAACTAGATGATAATGTCAATTTAAGGCCTATTGCAGGAAGGAGCAGGTAAAGGTGTATCAAATGCTTACATTTTGTCTAACATATTTTTGTCATACTTACGTAATAGCAGGCAAGCCAACTCAGGTAGGCCTAAAAACAATTCGGAACTTTTAAAGATCCTTAAACCCTATAGATAAAATCAGACATAAATGGTGCCAGACTTCTTGTAACTGTTTAGATGCAAAACTATTCTTACCAGGCTTCGCAATGAGAGTTATTTTTTCAGAGTATTTATAATATTTTAGTTACACCCTAAGAACTTTACTTTCGAAATGTGAAGTGTCATTTGATTCGCGTCAATAGTATGTGTGACATAAGGTGTGAGATTTTTATATGCAGTATAAAAGTAAAGAAAAAAATATGTAGTGCAGTCGGTTTTATATATTTTTTGATAATTTTTCATTGTATACCAAACTGAGCAACAAAATATTAAAATATTAAAAGCAATGACAATTATTATCGAAACTTACCGCCGACTATGACTATTAATATGTATAGAATATAATAATGATGTATGATGTCGTATACTAGTATTTCGGAGATGTAAAGAACCCATCACCTTATCATTTGCATAATTATGAAGATACAATATGCTATATAAACACCTAGTTTAGCTAGTAAATACAAATTTTCATTACGGCACAATATCTTAAATCAAATATTTTAATTCTATGCTGATTATTTATGATATCAGAATATTACATTAAGAGTATTTTTGAAATTTAAACTATTTTATATCCTTGAATATGCATTATAATGAAAATGCTACCATAATTTTTGAATTATTTGATTCGATAAGATAATCTGACAATGGTAGAGCCATGCTTAGGCACGAATGAGCCGGCTCGACCGGTGCGATACCACGGCCTCACAGAGGTTGTGAAGCAAGGCTTGCTTTGCATTTCCCCGAAATTATTGATGTTAATAAATAAAGTTACCATATATCCCTTATTGTATCCTTGACAACGTGGATGTAACATATCATGATAAACTGTTTAGTTAATTAAGGTGTAAAAGCGAAACTAACAATTTCATATTTTTACAAACACGACGAAACTACTACATGTCTAAATGAAGTATGTATTACTAATTAAAAAGAGAGAATGAATCGCTACCAACAGCTAGGTGTATTGCAAAGTAAAAATAATTGTAGTTTTCTTTATTTAGAGACGGAGAAATAATAAATTATTTCATTTTCAACAGTGTCAAAAGCGGAAATCCTGTCCGGGCCCGAGCTGTTCGTCAGGGCCGGATCTGACATCAATCTCACTTGCGTAGCGAAATACGCCCCTGACCCACCGAGGTAAGTAATGTGAGAAATGTTCTAGATCTTCACCCAGACCTCAAGCACTACAAGAATGTTGATAAGTAGCTGTGCAAGTACATTTCGCGAATTTTCTTGCATACATATCTTTTTTTAAATTTAAATCATATATGATTGAATTAACAGTGAATCAGTAGATTCAGAATATAGTAAGTCTTTTGATTCACGTTCGACGAGCATTATAATAATATGTAAATGAATATGCAAATAAACCATAATATATATTAAAAGACATCATTAGAGACATATTACTGTATTGTACCAAATAAATTACTGTAAACCAATCCCAATTTAGAAGTTTTTTTTTTGTTTAAGCCAGAGGTCGTTCGTTAGATTTCCACCCAGAACAAATATTTGTGTAGTGAGCACAACTATTTCTTCTGTATCTGGGTGTAGTTTATTTATAATACTTATGTATTTAGAAATATACTAATAAGTATGTTGTTTATCATAAGTCTGGGTACCATAATACAAGTTCTGCTTAGTTTGAGATCAGACGCACGTGTTTGTTGTCTATAGTTATTATTATAATGTTTTTATAAATACCAAAAAAACTAGTGAATTAATTAAACTTCTAAACAAATTATTCATCATTAAAAAGACATATTTTAAATCATTACTATTAGTACTTCTAGTATTTGCTATTCTTAATAAGCTACGCTAAGAATGAACAAAAAAATATACTTGTAAGAAACTCTCTCGGGTTTATCCTTGTGTTATTATTGAGCTTCTATCTTAACCTATCAATTAAACATAATTAAAATGCGATAATACAGGATCAAGGAAAACTTGCCACAAAATTTTAATAACGAAATTACTGCGTTCACAATGAAAATAAAACCTTTTTTACTTTGGACTTGGCTTTATGTTCTATAAAAGACAGTGGCGTAGATGCTATATTCTAACTCGGATATGCTAGTTACAGCACCCATGAAAGTGTGGGTTGCCATCATAAAAAAGGAGAAAATGAGGTATAACTCTCGAGTGAGGCGTTTGTGTCCGCGTACGTGACAAATGTGTAATGAGACCATCTCGTTCACTTAGGTCACATTTGCCAGTATTCTGACCTACAAAAATGTCACATCTTGGCAAACAAGCCTGTGCTTAGAGACTATGTGATGTTTTAAACATAAATATATCCAAATGCGCTTCTTAGTAAACACTTTAATGCTTCTTAAATATATATATGTATATATATATATATATGTATATATATATATATATATATATATATATATATATATATATATATATATATATATATATATATATATATATATATATACATATTGTACGTAAATCTAAATATTTATACATATTTCTTTAAGAATATTTTAATATTATAATTGAACTATTTCTATGAATCGAGAAATATAATACACTATATATGTATTTACTTTTAACTTAACTAAATAAATTTCATAAATTGTTTAATGTTAACTTTAACGTTAATTAAAAAAAAAAATCAGTACAGCTTTGTACTGATATTTTATTAATAATTTTTATACCGAAGATAAATGTATATGTACTGAAGTAATTTTTTTTTTTAAAACGCACATTAAAGTAGTATACAGTCAAACACATAGACAAACATACATATACAATCGGAATAGATACATTAGCTCATAAATTACCGAAACGATATTTTATGGTACAGGTCTGTCAATTAATTGCCAACTCTACTGATGCAAACCAGGATTCCGAAATAGCATTTAATACTAAATTCGTAAGGTTCGACACATTGTGAATTCTCACTCTTCTAAAACAATGTAAATACTAAGCAATTTCATTTATTAGTTTAATTAAGTGTACTATTTAAAACATCTCTCTGATTTTGGTGGAATAACCGTCATCAAAATTCGTATATAAACTATGTAAAATATTGGATCCTTCCACACTTTATTCCCTTGTGTGGAAACTTTGTGTTCCAATTACAAAATATGATTTTAAACATATCAAGTTTACTTAATTTATTTCTATAATATTTACCTACGTTATGTGGTCCCCAGTGGTGTACAGGAGCTAACAGTGAAGTTACATTTGGTGATCGAAAATGATATAATATATTATGTACTCAATTTGATTAATGTACAACAGGCTAATGGATAGTAAGGACGTGTATTATATACATATCTAGCTGGACAAATTTCGACACATAAATATCTAAGAAAATGTGTTACGCAATAAAACAAATATTATATTGTATTTCCGATCCTAAGAACCAAACTAATATTTTGTCAAAATTTGATCGGCGTTGTTGGCGTTTGTGGATGAGTTCAAATAAATTCTAAACACAAATCGTTGAAGGGTGAATGGTCCCTTTCACCTTACGATCTTATAATGGAAATGTGTTATCATGTAAGCACCTATTCACACCGCATCGTGCCCATACATTTAGTGTTCGCATCCATAAACATGATAAGCTTATTTCCAGATAAAAGGGTCGGCTGAGGACGGTAAGTGAGTCATTCTTTGCCTATCGTCGTTTAATGATATCTTAGGGATCTATCGAGGGACATCGAGTGTGAATATTGATGAGCTCATATGCTTTTGAGGAAAAATATTTATTATTTAAATGAACTTGCGGATACTTAGTCATAGTTTAGACTACAAAGGTCCATAGGAATGAGTTACTAATTTATGTATTTAATGTGTATTATATACTCATTTATTACACAAACTGCTGCCCTTTATTTTTTAATACACATACAAGGTCTTTTATGATTTAGGTCTGTTATTAAGCCTATAGTATCTATCAATTGTTTGACAATGTAACACGTATTATTGTAATTTTATAACATCTTCTGTCCGAAAACTTAATAAAAATATATTTTTTAATGTTTGTATCCTTGATCAACCTTTAATAGGGAATGAAAAGACTTCAGAATGAGAACAGCTGTCGGCATCAATATGTGATAATCTAAATAGTTATGAAGACTTTGACTTAATTTAAACTTAGATATATTCAGGGGTCATGTTTGATAGATCAGAATATAATTTACACAACGATATAACAATTACGCAATATCACCAGTACCAGCTCTTCCTCTTGACCGCCTTCAACGTAGAGCTATTCGTATTATCGATTGCCAAGATATTTCTGATCGACCTGAAACCTTGGTGTTGCGTAGAGATAGCCATCGTCCTACGCGACTAAATATCCATCCCCATCACCTGGACGATTGGCACTCCACCACTGTGCGCTTCTCCAGAAGCTTTTTGCCTCGCACAACCAGCTTATGGAACAAATTGTCGCCTGACGTATTTCTGGATCGATTCGACCTTCAAACCTTCAAGAAAAGAGCGTACTTCTTTCTACCTAAAAGGCCGGCAACCAACTAGTGACTCTTAAGTTGCCGGTGTCTACGGGCGGCGGTAGTCACTTACCGTCAGGTAACCCGTGTCCTAGTTTGCCCCCTATCCCAAAAAAAAAAATATATGTACGTCTCCCTTCGCGAGCTTGCGATCAGTTTACGGGATGCTAGTTTTCCACCTCGCTGCTAGGGTGCGTAGCCATGTGTTTCATATACTATATTTTTTCTAGTATATCTACTATATCTTCTCTATACACATATATATGTACATATAATCTACCTAACGCTTAGTTTGTTTTCAAATGTTTATTTATGTATATAGATTCCAGAATTAAAAGGAAATAAACTTTAAGCTTATAAAATATTAGTTTAGGTTGTTATTATTCGTTTCCATAGGTCAGGCAAAAGTTAATTTCTAATACACACAAACGTCCAAAGGTCAGAGGTGGCGGTCGAGACAGTTGGTCCGAGACTACCTATATTCACACGTTAATAAAACCGTAGGTATATACCTGTTTTAGAAATATACTTTTGCCTGACCTACGGAAACGAATAATAACATGAGAATACACCCACGGTGTTTGTGAATGGTTAGTCTCTATTAAGCTACTTCATGAAAGGCGAAAGTTTTTAGTCATTTCTACGTCTTCTTTTTCCCTTCATATTAATTCATTTATGTTTATAACATTGTTTGATATAAGTGGTTAATTTTTTTGTATGAAAGTAACAAAAGTAACCTAAAAGTGACAAAGAAATGGAAATTTACCTATTTAGTTTCATTGAAGTCGTTGCTTCTTTTAAATAGTAAATCTCAATAACAATCTCATAATCACTCTTTAAATTCTATCAACTGTTATATTTAATTGTTTAATTATATTTATAAAAATATGTATTTAATATAGACTTCTTAAAAACGATTTATTAGCGATTAATTAATTTATAGAAATTATTATTTACTGACACAGATACCTAATATTTAAGGCACAATATCTTTCTATATTTACCGCACTTATATACTTTGCTGCTGCTAATAAACTATCAATTAATAATATCTGGGTATGAAATAAAAACTCATTACGTGGATGTTATGACGAAAAGCATAAAACAGTTTTCAGTAAACATAATAATTGTACTCATTTGTATTACAATATCAAAGTATGTCAAATTATGGTAATTTAAGCTCGCTGAACAAATAATGCATACATTCATGCCTACTATATCCACGAAGGGGTAAGTAGAAGTGTCTTAAAAGCAGTCTTTTTGTCAGTTATAATTTACGAGTTCTTGGCTTTGATACTTCAATATATTGTTTTGTACGTTTTGTAAAATGTTTCGATACATGGATACACGTACAACACGAAATTTATCCTAATAAAGAATGTCCAGGTATATGACGTCACCGGTGGCATATTTATTTATATTTTTTAACACACTTTTACATCAGGTAAGTAAATAATTAAGCTAACAAAATGGTGATCTTATGCCTAATAATGAAACTATACAATGAATCAGTAATTACACTTGTGTAGGTAGGTTGGTAAGAATCTTACATTTCATCTGGGAAAAATTTGAAACAAAAGTTTGGATTCTCCCGCTCGGTATAAATTTGTTTATATTAACACGGGACAAAGGTCCACATCGGTTAAATGTATATATATAATGTAATAACATAAGAAGAAGAAGAAAAAGATAAGACATAATATTAGTGTTTGGCTTGATAAGTTTATGTACGATACTTACCATATGATGGCGTATCGTTTTATCGCATAGTGTTATAAATTACGAGTTTTATTAAGGTCCAGAATATACATGTATCTGTAAGTACTACTATTACTGTTTATTTCATGCATAAAAATACACATCCTATTTAAGAATTGGTTGTTATTGCTAGCGATATATTCACCAATACCTGTTACTTTTAGGCCATCATTTCTAGCAATTCTATTAACTTAGATAAGGGTACATTCTTCCTACTCTGTCATTCAAGTTAGGAGCTACGGAAGTCTACGAGTATATCTCTGATGAAACTTCTTCACTCGAAGTATTTCTTCCAGGATATTCTAAACTCGCATTTGTCTGTTGCAGCCAAAGCCAGTTGTGATCTTTGTCACATTACATTTTTTGGAGTGACCGCGAAATAAAACGGAATTTTAAAGTGTTCAATTTTTTTATACCTATACGGAGAAGTTGCAATTTGCAAACAGCATGCCAACTAGGTATAGTTTTAGATTCAATATCGCCCTGCCGTCGTTACCTATGCCATGTTTGAAGACAAATCGCTTTATAAAAATATTCATATAGAATTAACACTAACTCATTGATCACCTGCTTTGAACAGACATGTCCACTTTCGTCACCCAGAACCACACCAGGGGGTGAGCACCAATGGTGGACACCAGAACTGCAGAGATTGCGGCAAAAGGTAAGAAAGTTGTTCAATAAAGCGATGAACTCAAGACTAGACCAGCACTGGGATGCTTACAGGCAGGCCCGACACAAATACAAGAAGTGGATCAGAATCAGGAAAACTGATTGCTGGCGAAGCTTCTGCACTAACATAGACACCAACAACCATGCTAACAGAGTTAAAAATATCCTGTGCTCTGAGCGGAAGCCAGACCTTGGCTTCCTAAAAAAACCTGATGGTACCTTCACCAAAACAGATTCGGAGACTTCGGAACTGTTAATGACAACTCACTTCCCGGGGTGTCGCATACTAAATGAGAATGACATTTGGGAGGAAGGTGAGGTATATCTACCAGATGAGTCAGATTGGACCACCGCTCACAGAATCGTGAATCACGATAAGCTAAAGTGGGCTATCAACAGCTTCCTTCCATTCAAAGCTGCAGGACTGGATGGTATTTTCCCAGGTCTGCTAAAATGGTGTGACTCTGCACTGATGGATCATCTACGGTCCATCTACAGAAGCTGCGTAGCACACCGCTACGTACCTACGAATTGGAGAGAAGTCAAAGTAGTATTCCTTCCCAAACCCGGCAAAGGAGACTACACACAACCTAAATCATTCAGACCTATCAGCCTCACATCCTTCATGCTAAAGGTTCTAGAGAGGCTAATAGATAGAGAAATCAGGAGCACGGCGCTAAACAAGCAACCCCTGAACCCACACCAACATGCTTATTCGATGGGTAAATCAACAGAATCCGCTCTGCATCGTGTAGTCTCATACATACAGGGCAACCTCAAATATAAAAGATCAACTCTAGGAACCTTCATCGATATCGAAGGTGCCTTCGATAAAACAAACTTCAACAGCATAAGCCAGGCTCTGTCTAGACACGGAGTCGACTCCACCATTACAGGGTGGATCGACAGTATGCTTAGAGGCAGAGCTATACAATTCACTGTTAACAACACAACAAGAGGAATAGTGGCGAGAGGGTGCCCACAAGGCGGTGTTCTTTCACCACTCCTCTGGTACATCGTGGTAGATGAGCTGATTACTCAACTCAACGACCGCAAGTTCCTCACAGTGGGCTATGCAGACGACCTGACCATTCTTATTAGTGGCCCATTTGAAAGCACAATTTGCGACCAAATGAGGTCTGCTTTAAAGGTCGTCGAAAAGTGGTGCGTAAAACACAATCTATCAGTGAACCCAACAAAAACGGAGTTGATAATGTTCACAAACAAACGTAGTTTAGGTGACCTAAGGCTGCCAAAACTATTCGGCACTAGTCTGGTTCTTACCACAGAGGTCAAGTATCTAGGAGTCATACTTGACAGCAAACTCCTATGGAATAGACACCTAGACGCAAAACTTAATAAAGCCTGCATTATCTTTTACCAATGCAAGCGGCTCCTCGGCAAAACCTGGGGTCTATCACCGAAAATCACTCTATGGCTTTATAAAGCGGTAATAAGGCCGATAATCACGTACGGTGCTATTGCTTGGTGGCAGAGAACTGAGCTTAGCACGGTTAGAAACAAGTTGCAGCAATTCCAGAGACTCGTTTGTACGGCCGTCACTGGATGTATGCGAACAACCCCTACTGCCGCCCTTGAGGTGGCTCTCGATCTAGCACCACTAGACCTGTACATACAACAGGAGGCAGCTATGGCAACAATCAGACTAAAACACCTGAGTCTGTGGAATAACCAAGAGGGTCCACACTCCAATATCTGGAATCAACTAGTGGACTACCAACCTCTGATAGCTGCCCCATGTGACAGGATTCCAAAACAACACATCTTCGAAAGAAGGTACTGTATAGAACTACAGGAGAACGATAGTGATCATTCCGGCATAAATGAAGTCCGAATATACACGGACGGCTCCAAGATGGGGTCAGGTACTGGAGCCGGGGTGTACTCACTAGACCTAAACATAAAAATATCGCTGGCACTAGGCAAGCACAGTTCGATTTTTCAATGCGAATGTGTTGCGCTAACATACGCAGCCCTAGCGGCTATGTCTAGAGGCATCAAGCAATATAACATCCGCATACTGTCAGATAGTATGGCGGTGCTAAGGGCCCTAATGGGCAACACCATGAACTCCGGTCTCATCTACGAATGCCACCAGTCGCTAGAACGCTTGGCCTCGGCGAATGGGGTAACTCTTCAATGGATCAGGGGGCACAGCAACTCACTCGGTAACGATGCCGCCGACGAGCTAGCAAGGAAGGGATCTACAACACCAGTGGCAGGCCCTACCACACTCCTGCCACTACCCTTCAACTTATATCGCTCCTGGGTAAGGCAAAGGACTCGAGAAGCACACAATAGCAGATGGATTGACACACCTGGCTGTAGGCAATCCAAACTGGTACTAACAGAAATATCACCACGTTTATCGCGTAGACTCATCAGTCTTCATAGAACGGACATCCGAATAGTGGTCGGAAGTATTACAGGCCATTTGGCTCTGAACCGACACCTATTCGTCATTAACGCGACCGATAGCCCCCAGTGCAGGGGTTGTCTGAGCGCGGAGGAAACGGCCGCCCACGTTATCCTGGAATGCGAGGGCGTGGCTGCACAACGGGCAGAAATCCTTGCAGGCGCGAGGACGCTCCTAGAAGCCTGTGAACGCCCCAGGAGGCTTCTGCGCTTCTGGAAGGAGCTAGGCTGGCTCAACTAGTCAGCCTCCTGGACGCATAATGGACCGAACATGAGTCTAAATGCGGAAACAGAGCCCTTTACCATTACCATTACCATATAGAATTAAAACTAATATTTTGAAATAAGAAAAAGGAAAGAGGTAAATCGTCCTTGTAAGTGATCGATTAATGCAAAGGAATTGAAATATTGAATTTAACTAGTATCTATCTAGTATCTAGTAATTAGTACAGTACTGGGCAAGAAATAATGCTCATCGACCCCTAGAAAGGGACAATCGGCTAATTTCGGCTTTGTAGAGCATTGTCCCTTTCGCAGGAAATACTAACAGTCCGGATTTGTCGAACGACTGACAAAACGTAACACAAGTAGTGTGCGAAAGGGACAACGCTCTACAAAGCCGAAATTAGCCGATGTCTCTTTCTAGAGGTCGATGTGCATTATTTCTTACCCAGTACTTTATATATATATATAGATGAATAAATACATATGTAGGCCATTTATTTATTTTAATTTTAAATACTGGTTTTTGATTTAATTTATTTTAAATATTACACACACTATATGCAGTTTCGTACCGATAATTGAGACCAGAGCACTGATGTTTTTGTTTGTGGTTACGATTTACCCTATGTTGGAACAGAGATACGAGTTGAGGCTTGGCTAACGGGCAGAACAATAATTATCTCGTCGAGCGATGTGAAAGCACCAATCAGTGGTTACTGGAAATTCTAATAGCTGTTACTAATGTATCCAATAGTAGAAATTGGAAACTTAACAGTCTTGGAGATATTGCATATGACGACACATCATAATTTATGATTTCCTTAGTTAGAATAAGCTAAAAATAACAACAATAAATATTGAAAATCTGCTCCTGCCCATAAACAGTAATGGGTTGATTAACTTATATCCAATCCAGGGTTAGAAGCAGTTATCTGATAAAAACGTTAACCATACTTGACTGAATGCTAACCTGTATGTGATTTAATATTACTTGACTTTAATGACTGTTAAATATTTGACAATGTTAATAAATTATTAATAAAGGATATTACAAATATTGTACAATCTTAGTGACCAAAGGAATTTATATATGCAAAAAATTAACTTTTTAGTAGATATCGTTACCATTGCTATACAAACTAAGTATTAAGTAATAAAGCGACGGGCCTGTTGGTAAGAGGTTGTGGGTTCGCGACAAAAATTTGTGTAATTTGTAATTAGTTGTCCCGCTTCGGGTGTTCTCGTGTCCGTTGTTTGTATATTTGTCAAGTTTCCCGAAACACATATATACTACATTTTTTTCTACTTGTTTTTAAAAAAAAAACAAGTAGAAAAAAATGTAGTATAAGAATATGTCAAAATTAATTATACACTAACTCAGTTTTACCACTTCGAAACGAAATGTGTTTGAAAATAGGTGCCCGCATTAGCAAATTATACAGTGATAATATCAGAGAGAGTATTTCAATTGAGTTCAATACATGATTCCTAACTAACGAATCACTGACACGTGTATATTTGAATGTGAAACCCAGGTAAGGCATTATATAAGTGTCGCGAAAATCGAGGGTGTAAAAATTTATTCCTATGTCGATATGTGTCGTCTGGCAACGAAATAGACCTCATTGTAGAACTTTTGACTGTGTTTGAATTATATAAGTGCAAAAAGAGACAAAAATAGTCATTCTGCACCATTTTAATATGAAAATAATTTAACATACATACTGTAAAATTGTTGTATAAAAAGGCATACTTTGAACGTCGATTTTCATTTTAATGTACATCTTTAAGAAAACTGATAAATGATGTAATGTGACTAACATATTCGGCTAATGATTAGTAATCACATCACACACATAATATGTGATGTAGTGTAGTGATTAGGTCTTGGGTTCAATTCATACACAGGACAAGAAATTGTGTAATCCACACAACAGTGGTAGAGCCATACTTAGGCACGAATGGGCTGGCTCGACCGGTGCGATACCACGGCCTCACAGAAAACCGGTTGTGAAGTAACGCTTGCGTTGCATTTCCCCGAAATGAGTGAGGTTTCCGGAGGCCCAACTCCCCCTCTCCCCTTATCTCCTTTCTCCTCATCCCCCCTCTCTACTTTCCGCTACCTTCATCCCCCATCCCTCAACACCCTCCGACTCTTGAGATGCGGGTGTCCATGGACGGTGGTTGTCACTTACCATCAGGTGACCCGTCTGTTCGTCTGTCAACCTATACTATAAAAAACAAACCTTAATATTTTTGCTTGTACTTATATTTAAGTTTTCTTATCTATTTAGTAGTTTTTTCTGTAAGTAATTTCTTTATAATACTTTTTTTTTCACTTAACTTATGTAAGCTGTAACTTGCAGACTTCGATACTTTAATATATTAAGATCTTGATCATGATAAAATTGAACCTCAAAATTTGTAACTTTATTAATTGATTGTTCAACAAATTCTTAAAATAATTTATACATCAAAAATAGTTATTTTTATCTTCACAGGAATAATAATGATATATATACACATTATTGCCTCCAACATTCTTTTTTTATCCAGATTTCAAATTAAACTCCAATTTATTTTGTTAGAATAGGTACGAAGTACGACTCTCCGAGTTTCATTCGTGCGTCGCGATGGCATACAATGAGATTAGCTTTTCTATTCGTAACACGAAGAAAGTATCTTTCCAAACAATCTACATATATGTACATATGTGCACGTAAGCTCTATAACACCTATGAAGCAGTGATATAAACGGTTATATAAACGGTTTATCGATAGATAAATTTGGGGACCATTTAAACATTGAATATATTTAAAGAAAGTAATGCTTAGCTATAGTAAGAATACTTTTTAACCATTGTCTGTGTAAAACGAAGAAAATGTAAAACTTTAGGTCGAAGACTTCATAATTATCACCTAGTAGTAATTAGCTTCATATCTTATAGCGAGTCTAA
Organism: Tyria jacobaeae; assembly: GCA_947561695.1. Classification (NCBI taxonomy): domain Eukaryota; kingdom Metazoa; phylum Arthropoda; class Insecta; order Lepidoptera; family Erebidae; genus Tyria; species Tyria jacobaeae. Next base: position 8,469,384 of record OX387221.1, read on the forward strand.
TATTTTCCTGCTTTTGGAACAAATTCCTGACCCCTCTGACTTGTAGTTGATATTAATACATAATATAAGTACACCATCCTACAGAAAAACCTTGTTGAAAATCATAGCCATGAATTTTATTAAATTTATAATAGGAGAAAATGCTACAACTGGTATAGGTTCTGAATAGATACATATATAAATATATATATATATATAACTACTCTGAACACAAGACACTTATCAGCATTTACTCTTCTCATGTCATCACTCAAGGGAAGAAGTGATTATAAATATCAGTTCTTTTGATTGAGGAAAATTTCAAGTTAAGCTTTTCGAACTTTACAATAATTTTATTAGATTTCTATCATAATAGTAAATTCGTAATAATCAATAAAGTAACAATACATTTTCAGTGTATTTTCTTTTTAAAAAGCCAACATCGCACTTATTCTTCTGAAAACGGCTTACTTAAATCCCTTTCATACGGGTCTACATCGGAGCGCTGTGTTTGTCAAACTTAACAAAGCCAGTAAGAGGAAAATATTTGTCATGCGTACACATTTATTTTACCACCTACAATCGTATTTGGTTAGAAAAGGGTATTGTTGGATTTAGTTTAGAGACCAAAGGTGATGGATAAAAATATCAATAAACAGCTGGCTTGTAAGAAATAGGGATCGTACTTCTTTTAATTTATTCTTTTATCCAACATGCTGACTTAAATATTTTTGTAATTCATTCTCTGAGCGTCCGAAGTACATCGTACATAAACATACATAACATAAACATTTCGTAAGTGAAAAGGCACATCTCGAGTTCACTTAGCAAACAATTTTTAAGTAAGTGCAAAAAAAATCTCTAGTGTTCCGAAAAAACTTATTCAAGCATCAATGACAATAAATACATAAAAAATACAAAAAAAAGAATTTACTCGCAAAAGTCATCATATTAATGACTCCGTGTAGCAACAATGCCTTGTTGCCTTGTAGAATGCACAATAGTGTATGTTTTCTATTTGTTACGAATTAAGATGTTTTAACTTTTTACGTATTTGTCAACAGTTTCATCTACTGGTATCGAGGAGATCAAGTGGTGAACTATGCTCAACGCGGGGGCATTAGCGTTGAGACAGAACAACGCACGCGCACAAGTCGATTACTAATAGCACGCGCTGCGCCACACGACTCTGGCAACTACACCTGCGCACCTAGCAGCAGCGGTAATACCTCATTTATATTTAATTTATTTCTTTTTTATGGCGAAAAGTAATACAACGTATTCAGAAATTACCCTACACACATATCCCAAACTTATATTATAACCACTAAAAACTTACTTTAAAGTAATCTTTGGCTGCTTTAGAGACACTAAAATAAATAAGCCAACAATTGTTTGAAAATATGGATAGTCCATGTTTTAAATACTAGTCAGACTACGGTGACTACGTGCTTAAATCAAGTAAGGCCTTTCTTTGGTAGCAGGACCCATTTACGCTCTCGCTCGTCTCATTTTATATATAATTGTGTCGTGAGTCACAGGTTGTATTGGTTCGAGAGACTGAGTAAAATGATATATCTGTACTTATGTTAAAATTGCAATTGCAATTTAATAAGGATATTGGTAGTAAAAAAAAAATACTACAATTAATATTTATAATTTTATATGATAATGACATTTTAACTTTATCTAAAACATCGTTTTGAAACATCTGCGGTGTGCTACTGTACTGTTACAGGCAATAGGGAAGGAAATAACGTTGTCTCTGCGATGACATGGATCTCTGTTATTACTGACGGACGTGTTAAATTTTCATCTCAGCACCAGCCAGGTCGTTAGTTAGAGGGCTTGGATTTCCTAGTACCAGCAAGTTTGAGGTATATTTATACGACCCTGACTTATTTGAGCCATTGCTCAAACTCCTCAATCTATCTTTGTAAGCAATATCCATTTCCTTCCTTTTCTTGCTTCCCTTCCCTCTCTCTATACTCCAAATTTTCAAATGCAATTCTCAAAAGTGTCCTGTTGATGACAATTTGCTAGCCCCGTGGCTTGCTCACGTTAATTGGACTTAATTGTGATCAGGAAAATGTGGGCGTTAGTTCCTCTATCTCTACCTACCCCTTCGGCGATACAGGAAGATGCGATGGCGTATCAACGCAAGTTGCGTCCCACACTGCAGATCTACCCATCATTTAATTGTACTATAAATAGTAAATAAAAACATCTTCTTAGTTATATTCTACTAATTGATGGGATTAATGTTCAGGACAATCTCTCAAGAAATTAAGAGTTTATGAAATATTACAGTATATATTTTATCTGCAATTCTAACACGAAGGACAAGTAAACATATAAGTAATTTATTATCTAGCAAGACATTGCTACTTGAACTATTTGAAATTATAATTTTGTTACATTTTAATAATTTAACTTATAAGTAGTTCAAAATGAGACCTCTCGTCCCGGTTACACGAATTTAGTCTTTCTTGAAATGGTGTTGTGTTGAATGCTCCTAATAAAATTTTCTATCCATTTTATTTCCAACCCTTAGATGTTCTACATCTTACAAGACTTTTTGTAAATAACACTTTATACATAGCCTCAAAAAAAAATCCAGCGGCATCAGGTTTGGACTTCTTGGTTGGCATCTAATCGTACCGTTTATACAGACGTTGAAATTTTTAATAAGGTAAGCCATAGAAGTTCTACTATTGTAAGCAGGAGCACCGTCTGGTCGAATAGTTTAACCTTCTATTTTTTAACTTTTCGTCAGAATGCCTCGTCAAAGAAGGAAATGAACATAGAATTATTATTACCAGTGAAACGATTTATAAGTAAATCGTAACACTTGTAGTTCATAGATTGTCTTTGGATGTTACAGTTATAAGAAAATTATTGTGTGCCTTTTACTAGTTGAAAGTTAACAGCCCTAGTCTACGCAATGTTGATTAACGCCCTTGTGTAGTAACTATTACATTTAACGGATATCTTGTACGACAGACGAGTGTAAGACCCCATGTATCTTGGAGATTTAGAGTTATCTTTAAAACTGACTACAGTCAATGTTAAAGACAAAATTGTCTTGTCTATGTAAATCGACTAGTCTAATAATATTTTGTTAATTTTTATCTGGTTTGATTTCCGGTTCAAGTAAACTTTTTGAGAAACTTATAAATTTGTGAAAGCAGTTTTGTTTATTTTTAAAAATATAGGAATGTTTCCTTTACTTAAAATATTCGATCTTTAGGATTTAAAATGGTACCCTACAGAAAAACTTTATTTTTTCCACCCTGTATATTAGCATCGCTTATCGTAATTCTAATGATGTTGTTTTATTTGAACCATTCTGAAATTACCAACAATTCGTTCAACAATAGTTAATTTATGAAACTAATTAGCAGATAAATTTCAAAGTTGTCAGTATTTATTATTTTAACATTCCTACTATAAATAACAACAAAACCAATTAGTTTAAAATTCTGTTGAACAGATATAAAGAAATACTTAACACTTAAACCTTTGGGGAAAAATTAACTAAATAAAACCAACTCTATATGAAATCAAACTTCTCAGAGTATATAATGTTCGATAACTTTCATAAACATTGTTCAGTAACACAATTTCTAGTAGCGTAGAACAATTTAAGTTTTTAGTTATTATGTCCATCAAACACCGTTCTTCGGGATTGAAGGTATCCTATGTCCATTCTTATGTATCATTGAGAAGCTATGCACTAATTTCATAATGGTTGCTTCAGTAGTTAAGTCGTTGAGGCGTGAAAACGTAACATTTATAATATTACTATGGGAGAATACGTAAAATGTTTTCAGTAGGACAATAGACTGCAATGGCATATACACAGCCTACATTTAATGTCACATTACTAATAGGACATTTATAAACGTGAATGTATATATAAATAACTCGTATACTAACAGTAATGAATACTCTTTTAAAATAAGAAATGAAAACGGTCTTTACATGACTGAGCTATATTAGGATAGCAAAAGGGTCACGCATTATTCATAATAGTATCAAGTACTTTTAAAAACATATTATACTTATTTATGTTTCTTTATATATATATATACATATATACATATATATATAGTACACCATAACATTATCGGACAATACAGACATTAAACATTTCGGCATAAAAATTAATGGTGTTATCGCTCACAATGATGGGAGAACCTTTATACTAATATTATTCGATCAGATTTAGGGTAGTCTAAGGTGTACTATTATAGGATTATGGAGACGTTAAAAAGTTGAATTATAACAGGTGAGTTATGAAAATAATGCTAATTTTCTAGAAAAAATAGATTTATTCATCCGATTGGTACAAATGGTTAATATTTTTCAAAACATCAAATGATTAATATTTTCCTCCTGCATCAATACAATTGCGGATACAATTTCGCTACTGATGGAAGGCATCTTGCAACACTTCAACTGGAATGCAGGGACCTTGTAACATGAGCTTGGATGTTTTCAAACGACTAACAGTGCTTGCTGCAAAAAACGTCACACGGGGTCAAGTCAGGGCTGTAAGGCGGAAGGGGGACCAAGGAGGTCTTGCTCTGGGTCTGGTTGTTGGTGATGACGAAGGCCATGGTGCCGGGGGCTTTGTTGTGGTGGAGCTTGAAGAGGTCTTTCATGTAAGGCGTGACGCGTCATATATAATTTGATCATACCTGGATGCTTAACTGACTACTTGAACTCAAAACTTCTCGCACACGCTGGATGTTTTATTCAGTTCGGGATGTGACACGTCCTACCGCTCATTCTGCTTGAAGTGAACTGAGACCGGGTGCGTTTGAAAAAACAGATCCCCACTACATGTCAACCGATTCCAGAGCTAAGCGGTTGATAGTCGCGACACAATAAAATCATGTCCATTACTTCGATCATGCACTCTGTATATATATAGTATTTTACGTTTGGTAATAATTCAAAATAATACGATATTATGTCTAAAGATGTCAATAATGTTCTTTACGTCTTTTTGACCCCTCATTCGAAAATATTATGTTTCTTAGTGCTGTTATATAATATATAAGTGCGTATTTGGGCAAACACAGCATTAAATTCACCTGGATACCTTCAACAACGTACGTCTTGTGGGTAAATAAATGAATATTTCATTAAAACTTAATAACTATTAAATAAAAAAAACGTGAAAACTATGTAAAAACTAGCTTATTAAATATTATATACTTCTTTCGTGAAAGAAGTCCAGAGCAACGATTCAAGCAAGCATGAGAAAGTCCTATAGCTGTTAATCAGTACTTGGGTGTCCTCCGCATTGTCGTATTCTTGTATCCGGGTTGACCCTAACAATGCAGACCTTTCTCAATGTTGTAGTTTCGATGACAGTTACTCCAATCGTAACTATACACTTATGTATATAGATTACACAAGACATTATAAAGACTAAAGTGAATTTAAATATTATAGCAAGCACAGAAAAGGACACACGCTACCTTTTTATAGGCTTTTTAATTGCTGCCGTGTTATGTAAATGTATGCCATTTATGAATTTCGTAAAATAATTCAATTTCAAAATATTTAATCCATAAGCATGTGTATATGAAATTATTGTATAAGGCGTACCTACTGAAACGGTTTTAATAATAAATCACTTACTTCATAAACATGTTACTACGAATTACAGAGTGTAATTATTTATACAATTATTAGGGCCCACGCGTCGCATGGCGTTTGAGTCGAGAATTAGAGCGAACGCATAAATTTTATAACCAATTAAAGTCGGGAAACGGGTCAATATTTCACTGTTACGACTATCGATTTTGCCCAAATTATTGAAGTTGTATACTATGCACTAAAATGTATACTCCCTACATGTTTATTGAAATGTTTTACTTAGTTTAAGTCACTTAATTATAAAAGATTAAATAAGTTTTTAATCAACTAGCGGAATCGTAAAGTGATTTGTAAAAAAGTGAAGGTAAGATGTTACGTTGGCAGTTAATTTGAAAGAAATATGATCTCAACCACTCTAATGCGACTTAGTAACTAATACTAAAAATAATTACTTGCTACAGATTAATCTCAGAGCACGTCGCAATTCTAATGGTAAGACCCATGATGGAGGAACGGCTTGAGAGGCAACATGGCAGCCTCTCTCACCGTCTGACACAGGTGCTTAATGACCATGGCTGCTTCGGAAAGTACCTATGTTGCTTTGGCCCAGGCCTATGCCAACGCCTACGTGCTATCACTATAGAGGCTGTTCCGAGGATACTGCACTACACACAGGCGGATACTAAGCGAGAGCGCATAGGGTTCCGCCGGCTCTTTTTGCGAGGAAGTGATGTACGCCAGAGGCGGCAGAAAGGGAACGGGGAGGGCTAGCACTTCCCGTTCCGCAGAGTTTGGAGAGCTGGTCTGAAGATGACAGTGGCATGACGTGTTCCGAGCCTGTATAGATTTTAATTTTTTTTTTACACGTAGAGTCCGCCGTATTAGGACGCGATATTTCACCAAGTGGTTTCTTAGGATCTTTACTAAGAGCCCTCAAATTACCGTAGCCTAATTCCATGGCCTATTGAAATTATGTCCAATTTTTGTTTTATGTTAGGGTTGTCACGTTGCGTATCAGAAAAATTGCGGATACGATTTAAAATTTTTAGCCATGAATATGTAACAGTACACAGAGTTACACACAGTTATGGTTAATATTTATTGATATTATAAGACAAAAAAGCAAATTTATATTGCTTTTTTGTCTAAAAACGATTAAAATACACACAGTAATCATACATATATGGACTTTTTTGAGGTTCGTGACTGCCTCGATAGCGCAAGTGGTAGTGTGAGCGACTACGGTGCTTGAGGTCTCAGGTTCGATTCCCGGGTCGGACCAAATATTTTGTATGATCTGCAAATATTTGTTTCGGAGTTTGGGTGTTTTCTATGTATAATATGTATTTACAAAAAAGTATATATGTATTTATATCAGTTGTCTAGTACCCATAACACAAGCTTTGCTTAGCTTGAAACTAGACGGCGTTGTGTGTTACATGTCCCAAATATTTATTTATTAGTTATTTATTTATTCGTATCAGAAACCCATTAAATATATTGAATAACGTTTAGATTGTATTTATTATGTATCTTCTGTTACGAGAAATTTGGATTGATACTTTGTTCAGTGGTAGAGCCATGCTTAGGCACGAATGGGCCGGCTCGACCGATGCGATACCACGGCCTCACAGAAAACCGTTTGTGAAGTAACGCTTGCGTTTCCGGATGTGAGGTTCCGTGAGGTTTCCGGAGGCCCAATTCCCCCTCCCCCGTCTTCTTCCTCTCATCTCCTTTCTCCTTTTTTCCATCTCCTCATCCCTCCTCTCTTCTTTCCGCTCCCTGCATCCCCCATCGCTCATCACCCTCAAAGGCGGGCAGCGCACTTGGGACTCTTGAGTTGCAAGTGTCCATGGACGGCGGTGTCACTTACCATCAAGTGACCCGTCTGTTCGTCTGTCCCCCTATAGTATAAAAAAAAAAACTGTAATTCATCAAAATCTTCGTAATTTGACTGACTTGTACCAATATTATCTGAATCAGATGTTAATAATTCGTCCATAGATATCGGTTTAAGTAATGCCAATGCTCTAGAAGGCAAGGGACATTTTCTTAGATTTTTGTGTCTTTCCCTGAGTCGGAGAGAAGAGATTATTGGGTCGGAAGATACTAATGCCCTATGAAATTGCCCTATGAAAAAAAAAACATAGTGTTAGTGCGGTTAGATTTTCGGGTATGATGTTCACGGTCATGACACCAATATTTATTCCGGGATTCTGCAGCCTGCTCAGACAGCATTCCTGTTGGAAAAGTCGTGTGTTCTATTATGGCAGCCCCGTGAACTAACAGTTTGTGAATGGTAACCGTCATTGGATGCCAACTGTAGTTATTTACATATTTATAAGCTAATTGCTTACAAAAAATGTCAAACATCTTAAAATCTAAGGAAGACCGCTGAATAAAACGGTTAAAATTATGTGTAGATCATCCAATAACCATTTAAAGTTTGTCGATTAGCATCTGACAGTAAAGTTCGTGCTGTATTGCCGTCATTAGTAGTGTCAGAATTTGGCCGTACAACGTCCACTAAAACACCAATTTTTTCACGAATATCTTGAATAATTTTGTTTTTGCGGTCATTTACGAGTATGTCTACTCCAGAATTAGGTGGTATTCGCAATTTTTAACTTCGTTTTTATAGCCTAGTTTAATTAAAAATTCTAGTACTCTTATCCATGAATGAAGTGGACTGAGGCCATGCTTTAAGTCTTGAACATTTAATTCTTTTGAAAAAGCTACATCCAAGTCATTAAATTTGGTAGCCGTGAGACCGTAATATGGACAACGCATTTGTGATGGTGTATCGAACAGCACATTGAGCACTTTACCATCAATGGCAGTCAATTAAAGGACACAATTAACCTTGATAGTTTGACCGGTTGATATAACGCTCTCAAGGGGAGTCATTTTGCGTATTTCTTCTTCTACTCTCTGTTTTTCCTCCAATATCAGTGTTTTTGACTCTTTTTCATATATAACTCGTAATGGTCGACAAAAACGATATGATTGTGGAGTAGTATTCATACATAGTGTTTCTGTATTTAAAGACGTTGTAGGCTTGACGCTAATTCTCAACGGTTAAAGTGTTGTTGCAAATAAGCTGCTTTCGTCACCCACATCATCAGAAAAGTTTTGTTTGTAAAGGGCTTGTCCCGAACTACCATCAAATCCCCATGACGCTTCAAAAACACTTTCTAAATTGTTATTCTCATTTTGATTGCAAAATTGTGTGAGTACATTATCTTGCATTTCAATAACGCGTGTAAATGTAAGTTTCAGTAAGGACTGCAAAGGAACTAATGCCTGTCTTTCTGAAACGTGTACTGATTCAGAATAACATTTATTTTCTTCTTACATTACTTTACTATATGCTGGAAACATAGGACATCCACGTTTGTGTAGATCAAAGTGTAATAAATTGTAAGTATCTACAGACATTTTTTTCTCTATAAATATTGACAGAGCTTCTTCAGCACTGTAAGGCTCGGGTGTTGTGCAAATTTTTTTACATATATTTTTTGATGCAGTTTTTGATTCTAAGCAAGAACTGATTACAAATTCAACCTCTTTTGCAATATTGTTTGGAATAGGCTCTCCTTCAATATGCAGTGTATTTACAAAGGCTTTAACTTTTTTGGACTGAGGCTGATTTTCTAAAACCGTTTGTAGCCGTTTACGTGACCAAATTTTTAGACGTGAACTTAAATTTGAGACCTGTTTACTTTTGGGTGATTCTTCATAACTAGAATTATAACTTAAGTGTTCTCTCTGTGCGTTAACATTGCCGCTGACAAAAGTTTCGCTTAGCCAAATTTTGTGCTTTTTAGTAAAAAATACCATATTGTATTTACGGCATCTGTACATTTTCGCATATTTAACTAAAATATTGGGTAAAATAGTGCTAATTTCTTCCTTCGATCGTGATATTTTGGAATCATCCCAATTTTGTTTAACACTATGTCTACTTGCTCTGGCAGGGACAATGACTTTTGTTTTCCCTGGAATAGTTTGAAAATATCCAGATCCTGAAAATATCATGAGGCTAATACATCCAGAACTAAGATATTGACAAGGGTCAATATCTTAGTTCTGGATGTATTAGCCTCATCTAATCTCTCTCCTAATGTATTTGCGGTCATTCCTGGAGATTGAAGAATGCCGGTTGTGGCGTTATCCACAACTACACTCGATGCTCGCTGACCAGCGTGAGGGTTGCCGCACTCCTAGTATTAAGCCCCGGAGGATTAACCTGCTGGGGGATGTCTTTCCGGCCGGAGCCCGGAAAGACATCCCCCAGCAGGTTAGCAGGTTGGGTCAATTCCTGCTGAGGCAAAGTGGCATCATAGGTCTGGAATGGCTCCATGATGCCTCACCCCCGTTACTCAAGATTACGTGTATTAACTTGGGGTTTTTAGTATACCTAACGAGGGTGGACCTCTTCCCTTGTCACACGTAAGCCTTTATTGGATTATAAATTCAAATAAATCACACATAGCGCAGGCTCAGTCACATGTCAACACATTCCTACACTCACTTGCCACCTACATATTATACAACTCGTGGTTGCCTGAGGCTCCGCCCACGTGTATGTCGGTTATCGCGGCAAATAGTAGCCTACGTGTTATTCTGATCTTTAAGCTATATTACGTTAAAGTTTCATCCAAATCCGTTCAGTAGTTTTTGCGTGAAAGAGTAACGAACATCCAACCATCCATCCATACATCCATCCACCCATACTTACAAAGTGTAGATAAGTACTTAAATACAATATTTATTTTAAATTAATACATTAAATTTATCATTAATTTTAAGGGTTCACGAGAAAAAATCATATGAAAGGAAATACATTTTCTTCGAACGAACAGACACATCATTCAGCTTTGTAATGTTAGTATTTATTATTTTCAATTAGAAAAAAAACTTAGAACTCTTGAAACAGTTCGGAAACTTCGCACACCAGGCATTTACCTGATCCCCGGCTTTGCATTTATGCTTCTTACCCATGTAATGGTCACGTAGTAATGGGGCGTGAATTAGAGTCTGAACAATTCAACTCGTAACGCAAGTAGAGCCAAGGTTCTGCAGGCCTCGCAATCCAATGGTAGTATGAACGCTGATGAGCCGGCGTTTGCGAAGACGTCGTAAAGCCATAGCTTTGTTGCTGATTCGTAGTCATGGCATAAATGGTATGCTAATGCCTAAAGATTTGGATTGTTTTAGTTTGTGAGCCTTTGCAATTTCAGTTAATTCACGGTCATATATGTAGCCCGCAATATAATTTCCATAACTAATGTCCACAGTAGTAAAAAAAAAAATTAAAAGATATGAAGAAATTAAAGAAACTTTCTTTGACCTATTAACATTAGCTAAAAATAATATTTTTTAGATTCAAAGCTTGCACGTATATTAAATAACGATTTGTAGTATATGTAGATGTAAAAAAAAATTGACAAACAAAATTACAACTAAAAATATTCGCACTGTGACAACCTTAGCGTCGAAAATTTTTGGATATTCGTTTTAATGTGATAAATACATATTAAACTACTTTTTTTGTAAATAAATATTATACATAGAAAACACCCAAACTCCGAAACAAATATTTGCAGATAATACAAAACATTTGGTCCGACCCGGGAATCGAACCTGAGACCTCAATACCCGCAGTCGCTCACACTACCACTTGCGCTATCAAGGCAATCACGAACCTCAAAAAAGTACCTATATGTATGATTATTGTGTGTATTTCAATCGTTTTTATTTATATTGCTTTTTTGTCTTATAATATTTATAAAAATTAACCATAACTGTGTGTGACTCTGTGTACTGTTACATATTCATGACTAAAAATTTTAAATCCGCTATTTTTCTGATACGCAACGTGACAACCCTAACATAAAACAAAAATTGGACATAATTTCATTAGTCCATCGAATTAGGCTACGATAAATTCTAGGGCTCGTAGTAGACATTCTAAGCAACCACTTGGTGGAATATCGAGTCCTAATACGGCGGACTCTACGAGTAAAAAAATAATAACTAAAAATCAATTAAATGGCAATAACTTCTTAAAAAATGATGTTAAATGTTGTGATATAGCTTTAAAATATGCGCCAGTAATCATTGCATATGATAATTAAGTTGATATTATGAATATTCAAATATTTAGATAATTATGATTTTTTTTAATGTTAATCCGAAAAAAAGTCAATTTTCAAAAATTTATTTCTCAACAACTATGAATATTTGAGTCGCGGGTATTCTACTCTCGTATTTGTATTGGTTAAAACTAACGAAATCTTGAATAAAACAGGGATGTCACTTTTTCGGGCTCGAAAAAATACTGTGCGATTCCCGTACAGACGTTCAGTTCTGAGTGGGTCAACAAACATCAAAACTTTAGCATGCTGGTATATTTGAGATGATATTTGTTTTATTAGGGTAATATTAAGGTTAAAACTAGTACGTCAAGATTCTATGTCATATTTAGAAATCATACAAATTTTAGGTAAAACAGATAAAAAAGTCAATAAGTGAAAGTACTAATATTGTCTTCTTCTCTTTTTTGTTTTGAGTGTGTAAACCTACATTTACTCTACTGAATATTTCATCGTTAATGCAGAACAAAACTCGTAAATTTCTACACAACAAATTAAATCAAAAATAAAAGGATTTTCCACAAATCGCTGTATAATTATTTGGTACTGAATTTTTACAAAGTACATTAATATTGTTGCTGTATTGTACAATTACCCACACGACAGTTTGAAAGCTGCCAACTTTTAATAGACGTTATTTTATAGTCCCAAAGAACAGTCATAATGTTCTTTAATTATATAAAACTAGATCACTGTTAAAAGAGAATTGTTACCAACCAACCACGTTAGACCTAATTGAAAGTTTGCTCACACACACACAATTGCTCTTCCTAACATCACAATCGGAGAACTGACTAAAGACAAAGCTTCTACTTCTACTCTTCCAACTCCAAACTCTTCAAAGTTTGGAGTTAGAAGAGTAGAAAGATATTGTATCATGTTATTTTTTATTATCTTGTCAAAATGAGAAGACGCAGAGAAATGTTGATTCATCAACTCTATGTTTACGTTTTGGGAAGCGGTGTTTTGTAGTGATTTTCCAACTCCTAGAGATCGAAGAAACTGCCAGACCTTGGCTGGATCTCCGTGTTCAACAGAAGTATGAAAGAATTGGCGTTGTGCATTCCTACATACCTTGTTGCAGTGATTTCGAATTGCGACGTATTTCTCCCAATTCGCACTTGTAGGACATCGCTTAAATCTAGACTTCACCAATTTTACATCTGCCGTAAGCCAAGGAGATGGCAGATGCTTAACTTTTATTTTGCGCAGTGGAGCGTGTATGTCGTAAAGACTGCTAAGTGTTTGTGTAAAAAAATCAACTTTTTGGTCGATGGAACCGGATTCATACAGAGGGCCCCAGTCAATCCTGCCCGCATCCATGCAGAGATTGGTTACGTTCATAGCTTTAAAATAGCGCTGCAGGAGGATTTTAGGTTTCATTTTAGGGGTGCGGATTTTATAGGATAGAAAAATAAGATTGTGATATGAAAAAGCATCCGCAGAAGACTGGCCATGATGGGCTACACGTTCAGTTGAAGAAACAGCAATAATGTCAATTAGTGAAGGAGTACAATTTGGAAAGTGATGTGTAGCACTTAGAGGAAGAATGGAGAGATTGTTGGATTCTAATGCATCACGAAAGGAGGAGGAACGGAAATCATTTTTAAGAAGACAAGTATTAAAGTCTCCCATAAGGATAGTGTGACTGTACGAAGGAGTAAAAGATTCTAGGAGATGGTCTAAAGAAGAGAAAAAGTCGATGCGGGAAGAAGGACAGTAGTAGTACCGAGAAGTATTTTACTATGGTGGAGTTCAACCTCCACTAGAACATGCTCACCAGCATTCGAAGGTGGCGGTTGTGTAGACATACTCAAAATAGAAAAGGAAATATGCGCTTTAAGGTAGATAGCCACACCTCCACCACGTGCGGTTATTCCGAATAAGTTGAAAACCAGGTAGGCAGTAGGATGCTGATGGGAGACATTGTTTTAAGCATGTCTCAGAGACACATATAGCGTGGATATTCGTACAGTCAAAGGAAGCCAGCGTATCAGGAAAATGAGCCGGAATACTCTGGGCGTTGATGTGGACAGCATTAAAGTTATCCGGTACGTCAGAGAACTGACTTGTCAAGACTACGTTGCTTAAAAAGGAACACTCACAAAGCACTATATTAAATTTATTTAAGTCACCTATGTACCCAATGCTTAAAAAACACTAGAATATTCACATACGTTTGATAACACTGCAATTGCAATTAAAATTTGGTTTGTGATAAAAATGTAGCGGAAAAGTTAATAGCAGTTATTACGACATGGCATAACAATAACTTACTTTAAATTTAACAAAACCCGATAAAATTCCCTTTAATTCCATGCAAAATCAAAACCTCCCCCACATTAGGCCATAGTTGTCCACACGTGCCGAAGAAAAACAAGTTGTGCATATCTAGAACTCCCTGAGGTAGGATCTGCAATATATCTAGGGATTATGATCGACTCGGGTCTTAAATGGAATATCCATGTTGAAGCATTTGCTACCAACTAAACGCACTATATACATATATTTTCAGGTATTTATAGCGTTGTGCAGATTTCAATTTTCTGAGAATGTATAATATAAGTATTATGCATTCTCAGAATATTGAAATCTGACTCATTAACTAGCTACTGGCATAGAGAAAAACTAAACTTATGAAGGTGTAAAGTGCACAAAAAGTTGTCCCCAAAGTAATCCTAAATAAAACGTTTACATATTAATCAATTTGTATACAGAATGCCAAGTTCTTCCTGTGAAACAAATCCTACCTACTACTGGGACTCTACCCTCTGGAAACACCAACAAATCCTTCCGACAGATCCGACCAAGTTTAATCCTAGACTTAGATCGTATATGTCCAGTTTATATGTTAACTTAACTTATATCAGACAAAATGGCCATAATAAAAGCCCTACAGGGCAATACCATGAACTCCGATATACGCACTGATGGGAGTTTCATGACGTTTAAATTGTAGACTGCTCAGCCTTAACTGACAAGACATACAAATAGTGATCCAGGTCCCTCAAAAGAGCTTGCTTGCTTGCTTGCTGGGGCGAAGTCGGCTCACATCGGCAGAATTGGCGAGAGACTAGTAAGTCTCCCATCCGGAATTCGTGCATTCTGGTCTCTTGCCAAAGCTGTCCAAGGGAACTTTTGTAAGCCATCCCTTCCATCTCTGCACATAGGAGATAATTCGTTGGCCCACCACGCTAAAGAAAAAGCCGATCTTCTAGGCAAACTCTTTGCGTCCAACTCGACCCTGGATGACGGGGTAAACGCACCGCCGACCATAAAGCAGTGCGAGAGCCGCATGCCGGAAGTCCGGTTTACACAAAGGGCAGTGCGTAAAGCGCTTCTTTCCCTCGACGTCCTTAAATCGAGTGGGCCCGATAGAATCTCTCCTATCGTGCTGAAGACGTGTGCTCCAGAGTTGGCACTGGTTTTAACGCGCCTTTATCGGCTTTCCTATTCTCTTGGCGCAGTCCCGAACTCATGGAAGACAGCTCTAGTGCATCCAATCCCTAAAAAAGGAGATCACTCGGATCCGTCCAACTAAAGACCCATAGCCATCACCTCCTTATTCTCCAAGATAATGAAATCCATTATTAACTGCCAGCTCCTCCGGTACTTAGAAGACCACCAGCTCCTCAATGATCGACAATACGGCTTCCGTCGGGGTCGTTCAGCTGGTGATCTTCTTGTTTACTTGACTCACCGGTGGGCACAGGCGATCGGGTCTGGCACAAAGCGCTCCTTGCGAAGCTTCCTTCCTATGGGCTTCCCGAGAAACTGTGCAATTGGCTCACCAGTTTTCTTACAGACAGAAGCATCAAGGTGAATCGAAGCATGACGGTGCATGCTCCGACTCCAAGTCTGTTAATTCTGGTGTCCCACAACAGGGTGTGTGCTACTGTACCCACGCTGTTTCTTCTTCATATCAATGACATGCTGCAGATTAGCAGCATCCATTGCTATGCAGACGATAGCACGAGTGATGCCCTTTACACCGGCCGCGCTAACATTTCTCGGGTAAACGTCATCGAAAGCCGATCCAAACTTGTGTCCGAAATCGAAACTTCTTTATCAAAAGTTTCAGATTGGGGTCGACTTAACCTAGTCCAGTTTAACCCCACGAAGACACAGGCTTGCGCGTTCACCGCTAAAAAGATGCCGTTGGTCGTATCACCTCAATTTGAGAGCACTTCCCTAACTGCATCAGCCAGTATCGGAGTCCTTGCCGTCGATATATCAAGCGAAGTCTAGTTTCGGGGTCACTTAGAGAGTAAGGCCATATTAGCCTCGAAGAGCGACTCGCATCATCGACTGACAAGATATTTCTGATCGACTTGACACCTTGGCGTTGCGTAGAGATGTAGCTTCACTCTGCATCCTCTATCGCTTGTATCATGGGGAGTGTTCAGAGGAATTGTTCGGACTTATACCGGCTGCTGGTTTCCGCACACGCTGGTTTCTGGCGACAAAATATCCATCCCCATCACCTGGACGATTGGCACTCCACCACTGTGCGCTTCTCCAGAAGCTTTTTGCCTCGCACAACCAGCTTATGGAACAAATTGTCGCCTGCCGTATTTCCGAACCGATACGACCTTCAAACCTTCAATAAAAGAGCGTACTCCTACCTAAAAGGCCGGCAACGCACTTGTGACTCTTGAGTTGCGGGTGTCCATAGGCGGTGGTAGTCATTTACCATCAGGTGACCCGTCTGCTCGTTTGCCCCCTATCGCATAAAAAAAAAAAGTGGTAGGAACGACGGGACATATGGCCCAGACAGACAGTCCCAAAGTGGCTAAACAATGGGCTAGCATCCTCGTGGGTGCGACGGGACTAATAGAAGCCTGTGAATGCCCCAGGAGGTTTCTGCGATTCTTTCTGGAAGAATAATGAACCATTCAAGAGTCTAAAGTCAAACTCACGAAGTCACAAAATACGCAGTCGTTCTCTAAAATATTTATTAAACCAGTAACGACTTACCCTGAGCCAGGTTATATTCCCACATCCTCCCGTATAGATAAAAAAATATAATTATTTAAAAAACATAAATTATTTCAATGATTGTCAAATAAGTTTCCCTGCGACATGCTCATTAGGGAGAAAACCTAAATATCCCCGTTATAGCTTTGTGCATTATACATAAACGCACCATTAAGCTTACACGAACTATAAATGTAATGTAGTTAAAATAGATCGTATATGTATACGATCTATTTTCTTCAGGTGACCCGTCTGCTCGTTTGCCCCCTATCGCATAAAAAAAAAAAGTGGTAGGAACGACGGGACATATGGCCCAGACAGACAGTCCCAAAGTGGCTAAACAATGGGCTAGCATCCTCGTGGGTGCGACGGGACTAATAGAAGCCTGTGAATGCCCCAGGAGGTTTCTGCGATTCTTTCTGGAAGAATAATGAACCATTCAAGAGTCTAAAGTCAAACTCACGAAGTCACAAAATACGCAGTCGTTCTCTAAAATATTTATTAAACCAGTAACGACTTACCCTGAGCCAGGTTATATTCCCACATCCTCCCGTATAGATAAAAAAATATAATTATTTAAAAAACATAAATTATTTCAATGATTGTCAAATAAGTTTCCCTGCGACATGCTCATTAGGGAGAAAACCTAAATATCCCCGTTATAGCTTTGTGCATTATACATAAACGCACCATTAAGCTTACACGAACTATAAATGTAATGTAGTTAAAATAGATCGTATACATGCTAGTATTATTTTAGGTATAAAGTTGCAAAATCACATACTGTCGATACACACAAAATAAACAACAAATTTACAAATTTACTGTTAGAATTACTAATAATAACATAAGATCGTCACCGTATTTTATACTCATACAATGCATGTTTAATTTGTTGCGAATAATACATTTATAATATGTCAAGCTTATTTCACGTCCATACATACATACAAGACGTATACATAGCGTCTATATCTCCGAAGAGGTAGATTAAATTATTGCATTTTACCAACTATAATTTTAGTTATCCTTTAGACACAACAAAGGCTGTAGGATCTGTAAATTTACAATATACTTTAAAGTAACTGTTACTGTCTGAGGATTTAATGTCGTATTATGATAGAAGGTCGAGCCTAAGTACCATATACGATCTCAAGAGTTTTTTTTTTTTTAATATGCAGACCAAGAGAATACTGAAATGGAATATCAAGACTTTTTTAAATAGTAACATACCGACCCATTAAAAGCAAGTCAGGTTTAGTGTCCATTATTATCTAATCTAGTTGAAATGTGTGAAAATAACATAATATAACATTTCAATTTGGAATCTGTTATTCTTATATGAATATTCAGTTCTTTTCGTTTTTGCACATTTTTGTGATAATGAAGAGTGGTTCAATGAAGAGAACCGAATTGCAGTGATAGTATTACACAAAGCAGGTATGGGGTTTTGCAAATAAAATTTTGAAACTCTCCATTCGCTTGGTATTACCGATCGGGCTTTTCAATAAAACCTGTCTGTTTATGACAGAAAAAGATCTGGCGGTCTACGTAGTATTCGTACGACAAAAGGCGCTAGAAGCAGTGAAAGAAAGAATTTGAGAAAACCCCTGTCCGAAAGCAAAAGATTTTATCTCTGGAAATTAAAGCACCTAGAACCATGTTGCGTATTTTAAAAGATGACTTAGAACTTGCAGCGTATGAGAGACGTACAGGTCATTATTTAACTGATAGATTTAAAATGAATAGTGGTATAATCAAAGCAAATGACCGAGTTTATCCTCAAAACTCTATAGAAGCTTCCCTATAAGTCAAGAGAGTACAACGTAGGTATTATTCGACTTCAGTGATGGTGTGGTAGGGTGTTAGCTATCAAGGAGTGACAGGGCCATATTTTTGTAAAAAAGGGAAAACATCGGCGCAAGTGTACTAATAATATAGTATGTGATAGGATAATGTTTATGAGAAGGTGGCTAAGCCTCTTAGTAACACCGTGATCCACAATCTAGAATGGTTCTTTTAGCAAAATGATTTATGATTTATGGTCATTTTTAGAGAGTATTTCATGCTTTAAACGACATGGTAATTTGGACTACTAAAAACAATCCCTAAAAATGGCTGTGTCGAAGAGAAGAATTTTTCTCTGGAGAGTGGTGTTTCTATTGATAACGAGCCTCAACTTTAAAAGGACTGTATTAAAGCCACCGGAGATCATACAGCTCAAACAACTAAAGGCAAAAAAGGATTTAACACGCAAATATTTATTACAGAAAATAATTAGACTTAATTAATATCAAATGGTATTGTTTCTTGGTAAATAAAACGATTAAATTTAGTTTATTGTAAGTCGCAATTAATTTAGCTGTGACTTACAATAAATAAAAATATATTTCGTTTTCGTTAAAAGACAAAATAATTCGTGTCTCACGGGGGGCTTTAGAAACATTAAATAAACGGACAAAGAACACCCAGGCTCGGGACAACTATTTGTGGATCACACAATTTTTGTCTCATGTGGGAATTGAACCCACGACCTCTGGTTCAGGATGCCTAACTAATTAGGATTACTTGTAAGAAATGATACATTATAACTTCATAACATATGTATATGTTGATTGGTTTTAAAATATGTATCTACGTCACATTATTATGCATGTCTTAGACTCAAGACGTCAGCAACTGAGTAATAACATTTATTTCTTAACTTCTCCTATGCTTTTCGAATGAACATATTAACCAGCAGGATTTCTAGGCTATTCATCTCACCAGGCCGCCATAGTGTGGGTCATCATGCTTCATTGACTAGACATGCACTGAGGGAGGTGACCACCACTCTTGGACTCCACTTATTGCTTTCCATGAGCAAAGTGGAGTCACTGTGGTAGGGTTATACATAAAAAAATGGAATATTATTATGTACACATTCACACATCGCGTAGCAGGTTTTTTTGGCAAAGTGTAGTCTTAGTTACTCTTTGCAAAACAATTCTTCCAGAATTTCTCAGTGCTAGGAAAGAGGTCTTAAGCCTTTGAAAAAATATTTTTCTGTTGTTGAACAACCTTTTCAGCTTCTAAGACGTACAGACCGGGCATAGTTAGCAGTTAAGCTACTAGTCAACATTCTTTTCCTTTCAATCTACCACTCTTTTTTTTGCCCCAATTTTCACATTTAATTCCCAAAGTGCCCGCTTGACGGCAATAAGTTGTCCCCTATTACGCAAATGGGACTAGATTATAGTCGACGAAATGTAAGAGATTAACACGGCTCTGCTTACTCCTACGAGGATACATGTGTAAGTGTAGGTTGTTATATGTATGTTAAAAATAAATAAATTGATCAATAACTGAAAATTCCTTTGCTATCAAATGGCTTCAAAATTAAATTTTACATTAACACATAATATTACAATAACGAACTACATTTCACTAAATGTATCGCGTATACCTTTAATTTTAATTAGAAATTAGCTTTGTTTGTTTATTATTTAAAGTAAAATACATTAAAAAAAAAATATGAAAATATAAGAAATGAAGTCAATTTAGTTTCCAAAATGCGTATGGTGGGTGTGACGTTATCTAACGTGAGAAACCGACGGTCATTTACACAATGAAAGTTATTAGAAAGGATTTGTGGTACATATAGTGCAAGGAGAACACACTTCCCTCGGAATAGTTTGCTGCAGCTCCTGGCTGGATATCCTTTAGGTAAAAGATCGTTTCCTTCAGGTACTAAGTAGCCGGTGCGTGACACGTCACCTCTCTCCCTTGAATAGTGATTATTATGATGTTGGGGTCACCAAAATGTACCGCCTAGATCCTTTGAATCTCGAGGATGGTCTCGGTGGATGGAAATTATAGACTTCAGCCGGTTAAAACAATGCGTTTAATAACCTTGGTAAATATAATAGAAGTAAGTTAATAATGTCAAAATTAATAAATTAATAAATAAAAAGTCAAAAAACTAAAATCCCCCTTCCCTGCAGCGACGCCCCTTCTACAGCACAGGAGTGCTTTTAGTTTTGCAGTAAACACTAGTGATAAAGTATATTTTTAAACGAACTTTTGAAAAATTTGCAGTATATTTAAAAAAACGGAGGTTAGAAGAGAATGATTTTACCATTACATGTTTAATTTATTTTTTTGTTAACATCTATTCTATTGTATAAAATCTTTTGTTGTTTTTTACACAGAGTCAGCGTCGGTGATCGTACACGTACTGAGCGGGGAAAGACCAGCCGCTATGCAGAGCTCCGGGTCAACGCCACCACGTCTAAACCACGGCATCATAGTGTCTTTTGTAACCATCACTACGCTTCAACAGCCCAAACCCGCCCTCATTTTCACACTCCCTATCCTGGCACAGTACATCACCATTCCTACGTTTATTATTTTACTGCTATTCGCCAACACACTAACAAAATTTATATCAAAATTTACGACCTATTCCGAAGCGACGGCGACTACTTCAAGATGACCACTTTTTCACTAATACTGAAAAAGAGATCTCCCAAACGTTTTAGGATGAGGAAGCATTTTAAGCGATTCATTGAACAATACCAATTACGTTCTGGGGATTAGAATTTTGTTACCTAATTTGAAATAACTATATTTAAATTTACAAATACAACGATCGCATAGTCATAATTGTTTCCTGGGATAAATGTAAATTAAATAATCAATAGAATAGGTGTCACTTCGAAAATTGTTTTTTAATTTTTAAATATATTAAATTTTGAAATAAATTTGTATAATTAATGAGCCAGATGAGTGTAGCAATGGCTATAAACGATCGCTTAAATTAGTGTGAAATAATCCTTCTGATGACTTATTTGATGTTGGTTCTCCTTTGTCCTTGGTGCTGACATCACTGGTACTGTTAATCCGTTGGCGGATTACACGCGAATCGATTTAGTTATTCTAACAGGAATATAGCGAGATTCAATCGTAGCACGAGGCTTATCTATGGGTTCATGTCTAAGCTGCCAGTTCCTCTCTTTGCCACTTTACTGAGCTTCAGAATCTCAGATAGACTACAAGTAATAAAAGCAAGGGGGAAGAGTTCAATTAATAACAGAAACAAATGATACAAGAAGTATCTTATATTAAA
Organism: Tyria jacobaeae; assembly: GCA_947561695.1. Lineage (NCBI taxonomy): Eukaryota > Metazoa > Arthropoda > Insecta > Lepidoptera > Erebidae > Tyria > Tyria jacobaeae. Next base: position 8,491,218 of record OX387221.1, read on the forward strand.
AATTAAATGCTGATTGAACAGGGGTTTGAGAGGGAGATGGAAAAAACTTTTAAAAATAAAAACATAGCCTTATGTTTTATTTTTGTTTCTTAGTGAAAAAGATGTTTCATTATATCAAAAGGAAGTATTTAAAGGTATCAAACAAATATTGACAAAAGTTATCTAACAAGATATTGTTGTAATATTTCATCGTTCTTGTTTGATTCTCATAAAGTTTAATTTAATTTATGCTGAGATTGTTGAATATATAAAACATTTAGAGATTGCCGCAATACTCTTTGTTATGGTTGAGTATTTCAAATTCTATTATATCTACTTTTTCATGTTCTTTTAAGTGTTGTTTACCAAATCTTTAGATAAGGGTAATTATACCGATAAACGATTTCATTTCCAAGCTGATATCAGTTAGTTTTCATCTCTAGATGATTTAACTTTGTTTTATGCCAAAGATCTAAGAACACGCAGAGGGCGTCAGTCTCAAAGTTTTTAGACTCTAACGCGCTTTGATATCGGTAGGACATCTAAATCTAAATTTTCATAAAAGGAACTTGTAATTTTGTGGGTATCTTATAACTAAAAAATACTTAAATCATACGCAATAACTTTGTACAAAATATCTTTTGGTTCTTAGTTAAAAAAGAGTTCTTTTTTTCACAATCTCGCATTCTTTTTTTTTTACATTTGACTACAGTCTTATTGCTGGGTAAAATTGTACAATCAAAGTTTAAAATTAGTATTGCTTTATAATCCAGAATAAAAGGCATCCCAACAAAAAGTTATTCCGAGTGACAGCAAGGATGGAATTACGTAACTCGGCCTCATTCCTTTCAAGTTCATTTCATGTACCGGATTCACCAGATTGGTACTAAACTGCCATCTTGGTTAGTTTTGTTTTTATTCTGCGTTTATTCTGGTTTCCTTACTGATGTTAGCAGTAAAACAATAATTTTAGGAGATATCAAGTGAAAAGAAAAGTAAACAAGAACTCATTTCGCTATGTATGTATGTCTGTCAATATTGATCTTTGTTCATTTATTGATTTTTACATGTGTACATTAAATCTTGAATAATTATAAAAAAATGCCTAAGGCATTTTATTAACGTTATTTTTTGTTTAGTTTATTTATATAAACAAAATATTGTACCTTTATATTAAAAGATTTAATTAATTGAATTACGTTAATTTGTAATACTTAGAATAAAATGTAAATATTAGAAAAAAAATTGTAAATATTTCATGATGTAAATAAAAGATTTAAATGTTATGTTTATAATTACAGCCAAAGATACATAGTATGTATTTAAAATACTTTGGTGGAGTCCTTAAACGACGCCATTTTAAAAGTAGTTAACAAAAGGGTTGTGTAATTAACTATCAAATTGTAGATGTATTTAAATATGTTATCTAACAATTTGTAAGGATACAAACATAGTAATAAAAACAATGAATAATTTGTATTGTATTTGATTCCTCCATTTTTAGAAATAATTAAATCATACAGATTTTGTTTATCAAGATTATGTTGATTCGCGAAATTAAATCCGCTTAAGCGGCAGCTAGATGAAGTAGATTCAACTGAAAATCTCAGGCAAGAATGTTAAAAGAATTTATTCAAGGAAGTTAAGGACAAAAAAAATTCATTGTATTAAGTAATGCGGCTATGGAACTAGGGCAGAAAGATGAAGACGAAATTGAGGAAAGGGGATAAAGGGCCGTAACCAACCGTGTCTAAATGAAAGGAAGCAGAAAAAACGGTATATTTACGTCCTATCGCACCATCTAACAAGTGTGTTCGACACAAAACCTTAGTTCGTTTGATTCTAATCTTACACTAAATATCATCTATAACATATACATATATTCAATACTTTAACATGTAAATTTAATTGATAATGATATTTGTAACGAACGAGCAGACAGGTTACCTAATCGTAAGTGACTACCACTGAACATGTACACCTGCCACTCAATAGAGGCAAATGCGTGATCTGGGGGAGGGGAAAGAGAGGAGTAAGCAGAGGGGATTTGGGCTCACGCAGTGAAACAAACACATGTATTGCTTCATAACCTGTGAGGCCTTGGGTGATATTAAGCCCGTCGAGGTGGCCCAATACGTGCCAAAGCATGGCTATATCTCTTTTTAAATCCTTACAGCGTAAGCGTATAGGTTGTAATTTATGTAAATTTCATTCAAATTAGTACTTACTTATATTTCTTGCTTTTTATTCTGTTTTTTTTTTTTTATTTTGATTGATGGAGAGTCCCTACACTGCTAAAACTGTATCGAATGCACCATCCACGTTCATAAGTGATAATACTGTACATCCCATGTACATGAAGAATTCGTAGTTTTTTAAATGCCAGGAAACTCCATAATAGTGTAAATATTATGCTGCATAATAATTTTAGAGGTTACTTCCTCTCTGTTAACATGGAGGTGCACCTGGATCTGGTGGCATTTGGCTTAAACGGGCCTGAAGTTGTTCTATTATCATCTGTGTCCTGGCTACGTTTCAGTGAGAGCTACAAAGAAAAGAAGAAAAGTTATTGTGTATTTGCGTGACGCAATGATTACACAACTGATGACACTATTAATAGGCTTCGACCATATTGCACAGTTTAGAGATACTAGTAAAATAAAAACATAAACTATACACCTCGCATTCACCAATCTCCTACTATATAAAGATATCTATCACTGAGGGAGACGGGGACGGAGAAATACATGGTGATAGTCAATATACGAAGGCAGTTTCAATAACAAATAATAGTAAATGTATATATGTAAGCAAAATTCATAGTTTTAATTTAACATGCTCTCTTTTATGATTAATTAAATTTTATTTTTATATACGTATATATACGAACTTCTTTTATAATGAATTACTTTTGGTGGTTTAATTAGGGCTTTATTTAGTTGTATTTAAGACATCAAATTTATTGATGTTATTTAGTATTCTCATCACGAACTTAATTACTTTTCAGGCCACAATTATTACAAAGACTTTACACGAGCCAAAGAGTATCATGGTCAATAAAGCAAAAACAAGTGACATACGTTTGTTAAAATATTCTGTGTCTTATTACTACCTAAAGTTCAACAGCACTCGCTGTGACATATTTTATTCAATCGTTTCAACTCAACGCATCTCGGGAAAATTTCACGCATATATATTATTTGCGTCACTCTTATTAAAACAACAATGATTGATTATATGTATATAGAAGAATTTATGAAATGAGAGTGCTTTGGCATATTTTCTTTTCTTGACCAACTAAAGAGGGAGTGTGGCTAGGTTTAAGCCTATATACTACTTGTATAATTCCTCTAATAAAAACACTAAGTCTGATGCGTACTTATTGTAAATCGCTACAAAGAAAGAAATAAAGAATTTTGTTTGCCTGTTAGAAATAGTTTCTAATAGCCCCCCCATCAAAGCCCACTTCTGGAAACATTTAAATGTACTTAGTTTATAAATAACCATCAAGGCATCAAGCATAACATCTCGTAATTAAAAACATCTCGTAACAGAGATAACTAAAACTAAAACTTTTTCCTCATTAAATTAAATAAAAAGGCACAACACAAACCAATCAATAGGCAAAATCAGAAATTTAACGGGCATTTTTCTAAATTTCGCAAATTCATACTACAAAATTTTATATAATATTATTTTGATCAATGTTATCTAGAATCTCTTGCTCTATTAGTAAGATTGTGAAACCAGATTATCTTTCTTGCAACATATTGACTGCGCTGATGCCGCAGAGGGTAAGTTGTCACCTAGCCTGTACCGAGTGTTTTGGGTTCGATCCCCACACGGGACAACATTTTGTGTAATCCCGTTATTTGAATGTGTGTCTTAACACACTTTACAACTCCCGGATTCATTCCTGTATCGGAATTCCTGTACCGGAATGAATCCGGGATTTGTCATTTAAAAATGAAAGGCGAAAGTAATATTAGATTTTTTTACTTTGAACAGATGCAAATGCTGCCTTTTTTAGAGATGAATACACTAGAATAGAATAAAATATACAGTACACCTTTACACAAAATTTACAGTGTGTATACAAAATACAAAGGGTTGGACTTGTCGGTAAATGAAGTTTATTTCAGGCATAAATAAGAGTATATACAAAAGAACATGTGGGTAGCTTAGGTGTAAAAGAAGAAGAGAGATAAAAAGCATTTCACTCGAGAGAGATCAAAACGTCAAATTGAAAACTAGGTACTTCATGACCATAAATACATATCACATATTTAAACACTACAAATCAAGTTTGTATAATCAAAATATACTTGGAAATAAAAAATAACAATATATATATATACTAGCGGACCCGACAGACGTTGTCCTGCATGATATTTCAAGCGATTAGGATCAATATAGATAAATAACCTAGATACCGACTGCAGCGCCATCTGCCGGGCTGATTTGTGAATCTAAACCATTCCCAGATCCCCTTGAACACACACAAAAAATTTCATCAAAATCCGTCCAGTCGTTTGAGAGTAGTTCAGTGACATACACACTCACAGAAGAATTATATATATAAAGATACATATATATTTATATATATATACTACGAAGTCAAGTAATATTCTTTCAACATTTTCTTAAACATCACGTCTGTGTTCAAATATATTGTAGAATGCAAGAAGTTTCAGGTAATGAAAACAATCTTAGAGTTTTTTCTAGTTGAATAAATCATTTGCTACCTCGTTTTCCTGATCACTTAGCTTTTTGCTGTAGAGCTTGATAATTATTTAAGAGTATGTCTTTACTTTATTAAAAATATCACTTATAAACTATAAATATTATCATAATCAGGTAACACATCTAACTTACTATTCAAAGTACTCAAAGTACAGTGTTTGACCCATTATTTATAAAAATAAATTTATTTTAAACGCAGTTTTTGGATCTTTAGGTATCTCATGCCTATGTTCATAAGCGCACAATTTTAGTTTATACTTTCGTCTAACAGTATTTAACGCAACCTTGCTCTAAAGCAAATTCGGTTACTGGTATTCTAATTTGAGCAAGTATTATCAACACAAACAACAAAACATCACCTCTGTAAATCTTAAAATTATCAATTTGAATCTTTAAAAGTTTAGATTTGATGTTTAAATATTTTGTTTGCAATTGATGCGTAGTGGATCTGAACGAATCCCACATTAATTTTTTTTATGGTTAGGTAAAATATCACTGAGATATATTACAACACCCATGGGAATTAATTTTCAACTACTGTGCTTGTTAAGTCTATTGCTTAATTCTTAATATAATTCTCATGAATAAACCAATTCAAACCGATTCAAATTAAACACTGCTGCGAATAGGGTTTCAAGTGATGGGACTGTTTCCTTTCAGACGGTATGTATACAGTCATATACATAGTGTCTGGTTGCCGGCTATAGGCTTGCTCCTATTACGTTAGTGGCTTAGGGGATACAAGCGTGAGTGTATGTATGTGTCGAAAATGAAGACCTATTTTTGAGTCCAACTAAATGTGTAGTAAACTTACATATATACAGAACAAAGCCCACAAAGAGTTCTATAGGCACTCATGTATGTTAATAGATATTACCACCAACGGTATAAATATATGCACTCACCTACTAATATAAATTATTAATTGACTTAAAAAGGTGTAAGACGGACTTCAATACGAATATCATGATAAATCGTAAAGGTGGAATATTTTCAGAAAGTTTCGAGTGATACAAAACGGTAAGAATTTTATTAAAACATAAAAATTATTTTATAAATCGGCTAATGAACTTATATAATTATGTGGTAATAAATATAAAAACGTACAACCTAATTGGGATCCTCTTCTTTTTTGGTGGTGATTAAAAAAATATTTGCCTTTTTGACTGGTTACACCCTATTCTGCGCGGCGCTCGTGGAGGTCAGAGCTCATCCTGCACTCTACGGCACCGTTCGAGTTTTATACACGCGTAAGTAGGTACAACCGTACGACCTTTATACCAGTCATAAAAGTTGGTCATTTTTATACTTAAATCAGTATAATTTTAAGAGCAGTGTTTTATTGATTTATTTCATCAGAAAGCATGTCAAAATAATTCATAGAAAAACAAAATTGTACATAATTAAGATATGGCTTACTGTAAATATACTTAATTAATATTTACAAACTTGAGATATTACGATATCAGTTTAAAGTAGTAATAAAATTTTTCATTTTTTTTCTCTCACTATACGTATATAGTGAGTATGAAAGCACAGACAGATAATTCATCGCAGCTGAGTGAACAATACTATACTCGTATGCTTCTTGCAGTATCTGCCTAACAAACATTTAAGCTATAGATTTTTATTTTTATTTACAGTTAAATATAACTTCCAGACCTCTACTTATAGCGATTTAATATCTAATATACTGGCTAAAATATATAAGGCTGTTCAATTAACTGCTTTGACTTGAATAATATCTTGACGATTTTCTTTGTTAAAAACACAATGAGATAACCAATATGATTTGAGGACCTAGTTTAAGAAGTACACGGTAATCTATCAATGTCGCCGCCTCAACCAGGTAAAGGAGATAAGATGTTCATTATTGACTTTTTTTTTGTTACTTACCTAAAGCCTAAAAGATGTTTTAATGGTGAAAATATTGAGAACACTACAATAAAGTGCATAAAAACAGCAGTTACTTTTTGAAAATACAAATTTGTTAGAATGCAAAGTTTTTATTTTCACTTATTTTCCATGATATTATATTTTATTGTCCCAGAATAAAAAATGAGATAACGATCCGAAGGGTTTTTAAACTTCCACAGGTAACATACACAAAAACTGTATAGAACACTCTAAGTGGATTTATAGATTTGATATGATGATTTAGTATAGTCTAATATAAAAATCGGTTATTGATTAACCTATTTCATGATTTATAATTGGTGTAACTAACCAGAATTTGTTTTATATATAAGATTTTGGAGAAGGTTTCCAATAGCCCTATATCGGCAGAAGGGAAAAGGTTCAGCAAAGCTTAAAAAAACTCTTTTCACCTAACTTATACCACCCCAGGGTCAACCGGTAGAGAATGCCCTAGGCATTAAATCCGCCTATGTACATACATGCATGAAGTTTTTAAATAAAAAATAAAAAATAATCCCACCCCAACCACCTGACTACCTTTTAACCCCTTACTACCAGAATAAAATATTCAAAAATCATCCACAAAGTCCCTCTTTTCCCATAAAAATAAACGTAGTTGAAATAACAAAGGTTGATTATTTTAGTGTAGCTACTTTACAAATTCGATAACAATTTGTTATTTCTAGTTGTTCAATTAAGATCTTCACTGGAACAACTTAAATTAAATTGTTTGTAAGTATTATATTTCTATTGAAAACTAGTTCATTCTGTTTGCAAATAACTTTTAAAATACCCGCAGGATATATCTCAAAGAGTCAATTTTTTTTTCGAACATTATAATAAAATTTATTATACACTTAATAACAATTTACCTTTAAAAACATGTAATTGAATAACATAAAATGGATGATTTTAAGAAATAGCTGCTTTCCACGAGTAGACTACAAGGCGTTGTAGTTATAAAATAAGATAGAAAACGCTCGAAATTGCTGAATTAATATATATATATAAATAAATTCATACATAATTCACTCACGCTCACGCCTTTCTTCTTTACGTAACTTAACGTATCTTAACTTCTTTGCGTAGGGTATTGTTGGTGCAAAATATTTAACAATAACTTAAATATAACACCGATTTTTTTATTATGTGTATTTTTTCATGATCTGGAGCATTGTCTATTTAAAAATACACTTCTATATCTCTATATCTGCATGAAGGATGTGAAATAATGTTAGTGCCTTACTTATTAGTCTAAAATAAACACAAAAAACAGAAATTTTTTTATCCTGAAAGTTCTACTTTAGCAAAATAGCATGCTGCATAACACAGCAAGAGTGTTGCGAAACAAACGAGTGAACTAAAGATCATTTCACATTATCCATTTTGGAAAACGATAACTTAGTGCGCTAGATAGGGAATGAATTAGTGCTAACACAATCGCACTAGATTGAAACACTATCGCATTTACATGATACGAATTAGAACACTTAGTCAGTCAGCACAGTTGGAGCTCTTAATGTTGCTTTATGTGAGGTAGGGTGCTATATAAATTATGTATTAATTTATTGTAGGGTATTTCCAACAAAATAAAATAGACATATTATTTGGAAACTGCAAGAGTTTAGGGGAATGTATTTCATTTCTTTTACTCCTACCCTCAATGGGAATTTAGTTGTTTTAAATTGAAAAGAACTATAAAGGGGGAAATTATATAAGTAAAATAGGTATGGACGCAAGTCTTGGGTAAGGAACTGGGACTAAGCTCAACAAAAGTCAAAGTCGCGTACCCCTATGTTCTTTGCTACTTGTGACTAGAGAGGCAGCTAAAACTCCTGCTGTATAGTTAAAAACTAAATACATTTTAAAAGGAAGTTAAAGTGTTTGTGATTATATTAGTTTGGGAAAGCTAAGAGAATTTATAGCCAAAAACGAATTCTTTCCTGATATTATATAAATAATAACGTGTTTAAATAGAAAGCTGCAGTTCAGTAAATACTTATAATAATTTATAATATTATATACACGTAATTTATAGATATATTAATACGTGAAGAGATTTCTTTGTATCTGATTTAAAGCTATTATGACAATTGTTAAAATAAAAATATTGAAAGCTTGGTATAGGAGTTTAGAAAGCTAATATATATGTATGTCTAAACAGGTACCATACTATCTTGGAACATTAGGAGCGTATTCGTAAGGATAACGACATTTTAGGAGGGTAGCTATATATTTTTTTTAAAACGATCAAGACAGTATATTTTGTAGTGACTGACGTCAAAGTTATTTTACCGTGTCTCACTTTTGTGTCGCTTCTCCGTATTTGTTTACGATTTATATTCGCTAACGAGACTAGACTACTAAAAAAGTATTAACTACACATTTAAATATGAGGTGCTATCGTGGATACTTTGGTAAAGACATTTGCTATTACTTATGAAAAATGTTGGGTGTGCCAAATAAGGAAAAAGAGACGCCTATCATCAGCGTGTGATTTGCCATGAACCAAGGAATTATGTGAGTAGATGTTACTTTGTTTCAAGAATGTCAAATGTTTTCAAAATCTAGACTACGTGAATAACACATTCGCAAGATCTAACCTTCGCCACCATGCCAGGTTAAACACTCGTGTACTCAGTTTCGGGTGTCAGGTGTATCTAAATCGTATTTGATCAATTAGGCTAATCCGAAAGCCTTAAAAAGGGGATTCCATTGATTGAGCAACTTATACTGCTGAGATTATAATATATATATTTTTTAAATGACTTTCTCAATACAGCGTGACCTTGTTAAACACTACATCATACTTGTTGTACCCATTGAGAATAAATAATAATAATAATAAATGTGTCAATAATAATGTTCCTTATTATTGACACGGCTATTAACCAACAAGTTCGACGGAACCGAAAGGATTTAGCGACATGTTGGATAGATTATAAAAAAGCTTACGACTCCGTGCCGCATACGTGGCTCCTAAGGGTGATGGAGTTGTATAAGATTGATACAACTTTATGCACTTTCTTGGAGGCATGTATGCAGCAATGGAGAACGGTTCTTTGCTATCCAGGATGTCGACAATCTCAGGGTGACGGCGAATTTATAAATATCAAGCGGGGTATATTTCAGGGTGATAGTTTGAGCCCCTTGTGGTTCTGCTTGGCTTTGAATCCTCTTAGCACTATGTTAGAGGGTTCGGGGCTGGGCTATCGTTTGCGGAGAAATGGTCAAGTTATATCCCACCTCCTTTTCATGGATGATTTGAAACTGTTTGCCTGCAGTAATGTCCAGTTGATAAGATTACTAGAGGTAACTGAAACCTTTAGTAAATGTATCAAGATGGAATTTGGTGTAGATAAATGTGCAGTCATGCATGTAAGCAAAGGCAGGATTGTGGAATCTGAAGGAATTGAACTTTCAGATTCCACACACCTTAGACGTCTTTCTGCAAATGAAACGTACAAGTATCTTGGTATGTCACAGGCGCTGGGTATAAATGAACTGACTATGAAGCAATCGCTAAAGGAGCGTTTCTTTGGCCGTCTGAAAAAAGTACTGAAAAGTCTTTTGTCGGGCGGTAATAAGGTGCGTGCCTATAACGGTTGGGTCATACCAGTCTTAACTCTACTCCTTTGGCATACTTAGATGGACTCAGACGGAATTGGACGCCCTAGATAGAAGAGTCCGTACACTGCTAACTGCGTACCGAATGCACCATCCACGTTCATCAGTAATGAGATTGTATATTCCGCGGAAATGTGGGGGTCGTGGTTTCTTAAATGCCAGGACCCTTCATAATCGCGAAATATGCAATCTTAGAGATTACTTTCTTTCTGTTAATGTGGAGGTACACCGGGATGTAGTGGCACTTGATAACGGACTTACTCCGCTTGGTCTAGGAAAAGAGAACTGGCGCAAGCCTGCAATACTTAATGTTAAAGACCGTCAGGAGATATGGAAGAGCAAAGAGCTGCATGGACGTTTTTATCGATGTAGATTTATTATCATCTGTGTCTTGGCTACGTTTCAGTGACCTCTTTGGAGAAACTGAAGGTTTTATCTGTGCAATTACAGATGAAGTTGTTATGACGAACAATTATAGGAGACATATCCTGAAGGATGGCACAATTGACATTTGTCGGGCATGTCATCGCCCTGGTGAAACCCTCAGGCATATAATTTCCGGTTGCTCTCGTCTTGCAAACGGTGAGTACTTGCACAGACATAACCAAGTGGCCAGGATAGTCCATCAGCAACTTGCTCTTAGATATAACCTTGTGGATGTCGAGTTACCGTATTATAGGTATGTGCCCGACCCAGTTCTTGAAAATAGTCGTGCAACATTATATTGGGATCGATCTATCATCATTGACAGGACTATTGTTGCCAATAAACCTGATATAGTGGTGACAGACCGACTAGAGCGCCGAGCAATGATTGTTGACATTACCATTCCACATGACGACAACCTCATAAAGGCAGAAAAAGATAAACAAATAAAATATTTGGATTTAGCCCATGAGGTGGTCGACATGTGAGATGTGAGTTCTGCAATCATTGTGCCGATAGTCATATCAGCTCATGGGTTGATTGCCAAGAGCCTCGACCAACATCTGCAGAGGCTCACGTTACACAGCTGGGTTAAGGGCCTAATGCAGAAGGCAGTCCTTCTTGATACGGCACGTATTGTGAGGAGGTTCCTGTCTCTGGAGCCCTAACCACCGGTAGCTTGGTCCCTGTACACGATACCGGTGGGGCACTATTTTTTATATTTTTAAATATATTTTGTTTTTATTTTATATTTAAAAATGTAATTTGTATGTTGAATAATGTAAATAAAGATAATAATAATAATATTCATTAGGGGTGATCACTGGAAAGGGATGTTTCGGAAATCACCTGTGTCTGATCCGCAAGGAGCCAACGCCTGAGTGCCATCATTGCGATGGCCAGACCGTGGACACGGCGCTCCACACGCTGGCAGAATGTCCGGCGTGGGAGGAGCCGAGGCGTGATCTCGTGGCGGCCATCGGGGTGGTGGTTCTCTCGCTCGGTAACATGATTGCGCCAATGTTGCGGAGCGAGAACGCGTGGAACTCCGCCGTCTCTTTCTGCGAGCAAGTTATGCTTGCCAAGGAGACGGCGGAGCGGGATCGGGAGAGGTTTAGAACTCTACCGGCCGCCAGGCCCGGGAACGGGCCAGGTACCACAGGCGACTCAGGCGCCGGAGATCGGAGAATGATCTCCGTCCTCCATAAGCGCAGGCCTGGGGGTGACAGATGAGGCCATCTGTCACCTTAGCAGAAGCAGGCTTGGGTGGCGGCGCGGACGCTGCGGAGCGTGCGTGCCCTTGGGGGATAGTTACGGGAACATTGGGGTTCCCACACAGGAGGGGGCCATCTACAAACCGTAGGTGGCCCGAGGTACGTCGGGGTTCCAGGGTTTTCCTTTCTAGGGTGTACCTGGTTCCCCGGTATCTAGTACCCAAGATGGCGTGCGGTTTTAGTCGGTTCGAGTCTGACATGCCACCAGAAGGTGGTATCCGAGGGGATTTCCGCACGGAGGGAAAAAAAAAGGGTATTCCAGAGCTGCGCTGCTTCAACTGAGTAAGATTTGTCAGTAAACTTTGTCGAATGCACTGGTATTTTCAGTTTGAGTTTTCCGATGATCGCAACAGCCCCGAATGTGTGTCACATAGGAAATTAAAACGTTCCTTGAGATAAGATGAAGTAAGGGGATTGAACAATGTGTTATAAAGAAGAGAAAAAATATGAGTATTTCGAAGACGAATCGGAAACCATTTGAGCAATTTTTGGTATTCAGATGCTTGGTCATATTTGAGTAGGCCAAATATACTCTTATACAAAAATTTTGAAGGCGCTCAAGCTTATCGAGCTGCTGTTTTGTGAGATCAAGATAATTGGCATCGGAGTAATCAAGTATTGGGAGCAGGAGTGAGTCTGTGCAAGCGATCTTTGTAGCAGTGTTGGAAGAAAGTTACGCTTAATGTTAAGGAGCCCGCAGATGCGAACAATTTGCAACTAACCTCCTTAAATTGTGGGCTGGGGGTGGAAGCTAGAGATCCCTGTGTAAGACCTTTCTCAATCTTAAATTCTTCTCATATAGAGATTTCAGTGCTCGGATCAGTTCGCTGTTCACCCTATACACCAATAAACCCCTCCACAATTCATCCCTCTCCACTCGATCGTAGGCTTTCTCCAAATCCACGAATACGCAGTGAACTTTTTGACTTTGGCAAAACACTTTTCAGTTATGCTTCGCAAGGAATTCCATTCCATCCCATTCCTTTTCTAAATCTTGTTTGCACATACCGTATCGTTTCATAAGTTTCTTTCATTACAATTTCAATTAATACCTTTGCAAACAATTTTCCTACTTGTATTTAAGGAAGCTTAAATATCGTTTTAGAGTTATTATTGCTTTCATTTTCAGGTATTATCATCTATGTTTATCATATATATGTATATATGATATACATATACATGATAATTGTTTGCGCGTGGACAATCATATATATACATGATAGGACCATTAAGGCTAATACACTAAATAATCTTTAACTCATTCCAACGTCTAATTGGTATCAACCGGAATTTCCCCATGTAGTTGGAAAGATGCCCAAGTTACTCCTTTACCAAAGAAACCAAATCCATCATCCTTTTTTGATTACCATCCAATCTCTATATTACCTTTCCTTTCCAAAGTTCTTGAGCGCCTCGTCCATAATCAACTTAGTTCATTCCTTACTAAAAATAACTTTCTTAATCCCCATCAATCTGGTTTCCGTTCCTGTCACAGTACTGTTACAGCCCTAGTGAATGTTACGGATGACATAAGAATTGGAATGGAAAATGGAAATCTTTCTTTACTTGCTCTCCTTGACTTTTCCAATGCTTTTTTTTTTGCGGTAGATTTCGATATTCTGTTCAGTATCGTCAGCTCCCTTAACATATCTCCAACGGTAATTGATTGGCTTTGTAGTTACCTGTATGGTCGCCGACAATGGTATACGCATTGAAAATACTCATTCAACTTGGTGCAACATATCTTTTTTTTTTTTTTTTTTTTGTATACTATAGGGGGACAGACGAACAGACGGGTCACCTGATGGTAAGTGACAACCGCCGTCCATGGACACCCGCTTCTCAAGAGTCGCAAGTGCGCTGCCCGCCTTTGAGTTTGATGGGATGCAGGGAGCGGAGAGAAGAGAGGGGGATGAGGGGAAGGGAGATGAGGGGAGAGGAAAGGGGAGAGGGGATTTGGGCCTCCGGAAACCTCACTCATTTCGGGGAAATGCAACGCAAGCGTTACTTCACAACCGGCTTTCTGTGAGGCCGTGGTATCGCACCGGTCGAGCCGGCCCATTCGTGCCTAAGCATGGCTCTACCACTGCTAAAGCTTTAAAATCTGCTGGCATTCCCCAGGGTGGCGTTCTATCTCCTCTTCTTTTCACAATTTTTATAAATTCAATCTCACATCAACTTCTCTCTCATTACCACCTTTATGCAAATGACCTAGAAATATACTCCCAAGCACCTCTAGAAAGATTGTGGGAGGCTCTTCACAATATTAACAAGGACCTGTCTAGAATCAGCGATTGGAGCTTGTCACATGGGCTATCGGTGAATCCAGCTAAGACCAAGATGATTATTGAGATCTTCCTGGGACGGCAGTCTCAGATCTCATCAACTGGTCACAGCTTCCACCTATTATTTCTGAAGGTACATTGATTACAATTAGTAAAAAAGTAAGAAAGTTGGGAATATATGTATATTGACTCAGAATTATCTTGGAGCTCACAATTGCAGGAAGTAAGCCGCAAATTATTTGCATCTGCGGGATCATTGAGACGGTTATGAAACTTTCTTCCTACTGCTACCAAAATCGCAATCCTTGATTACGCCGACGTCAGCTATCCAGATCTCACCGAGGCCCAACTAGACAAACTCGAGCGTCTTCAAAATGTTTGCATAAGATTCATATTTGGTTTGCGCAAGTATGATCACGTTTAAGAATTTCGCAAAAATCTCGAGTGGCTATCAATACTTCTTCGCCGGAATACTCACATCCTTTCTTTATTGTATAATATTTTGTTTAACCCTTCAGCACCCTCCTATCTTAAGGGACGCTTTGAGTTCCTTCATGATTCACATACTGGATTTTTAAGATCGTCAGAAAACCTAGAGTTAAAAATGCCCTTGCATTCCACAACATTTGTTGATAAATCTTTTACCGTCGTTGCAACACGACTGTGGAATGCACTGCCTCTTGACATAAGAAAAGCTCAAACCATAAAAACCTTTAGAACAATGGTTAAGGGCCACTTTTTAAATTCAGAATAATGTGCATAATGTAATTAACTAGCTGTCACACTGTTTTCATTTTATTTTATTGTATACTTGGTAAATATTATTTGTATCACATCATGTAATTGATATTATATTATTATTATTCATATATATATATATATACATATATATATATATAATATGTGTGTGTATTCGCATTCATTGAAATATGTATATTTATTTAGTTATATAAAATTTACTATATTGTATCTCTGCAATCGCTTGCAGTATAATCTATTTAAAACAATATGTAATGTTTTTAAATAGACTATTATGAGTGCACTGATAGAAACACCCGTTACCGACATTAACATAGCTTGCAGTCCACTGGTAGTTTTTATTTAAGGAGATAATAACGACACATAACACGACGCTAAAATGACACATAAAATATACTATACATAAAAACAATTACAAGAAATTGTTAATAACAATAATGAACAATAATGAATTTCTCTTAAAGGCTATAGGCATTTAATACGCGTCTGAAAGGTTTTATTTGCTGTTCATAGCTGTCTGTAGCATGGCGATCCCGATTGGCCCATGGCCAGTCTATTTGCCGGATGCGCTCCCTGGGATCTAGATGCAGTACTCCTTGCACTACAGTACCGGTGGCGCAGAGATGCACTAGATCGGAGAGAGCTGTCTGTGCCTCCCGAAGTAGAGGCATACCGGGCTGAGCTCCATCAAATCCTGGAGGCGGAGTGGGAGCTACGACTTGCGCGACCCAGTGCGGGGCACGATGCTGTAGCGGCGATAAGACCCGTCCTAAGAGAGTGGCTGGAGAGAGGACATGGAGCCCTCACCTTTCGGGTAACACAGGTGCTGTCCGGACACGGTTGCTTCGGCAAGTACCTGTATCGGATTGGTAGGGAGCCGACGTCACGGTGCCATCATTGCGATGACTGCCCCGATGACACGGCGCTTCACACACTGGCGGCTTGCCCAGCTTGGGCCAGTCAGCGCCGTGATCTCGTGGCGGCAATCGGTTCTGCGGGTAGTCTATCGCTCCCGACCGTGTTTCTGTCCATGGTCCGGAGCGAGAGTGCATGGAACGCCGTCGCTTCCTTCTGTGAGGAAGTGATGTCCTCAAAGGAAGCGGCGGAACGGGAGAGGGACAGCAATCCAACTCTCTCTGCCCGCAGAAGACGCACCGGGCGCCAGAGGGTATTCACTGATCTCCGGCCACCCTAGGAAGCGGCCTGCGGGCGACGAAACTTTGGGGAGTTCGTCGCCCGAACAGATACAGGCCCGAGAGGCAGCGCGTAGTGTTCCGTGCGTCTCTCAGAGTACTGTGACCAAAGGGTGACGGTCAGAGCGGGTGACGGGACCCGTCTTGGGTGAGACGGGTCAGTGCCGGTCGGAGGCAGCGAAAGAATGCCACGGCGATTCTCGCTTCCCGATCATAGGCAAGCAGAAGAACACCGGGGTGGTTTTTAGTCGGTAAGAATCCGACATACCCCTTCCTCCCAGGATGATGAGGATCTTCCACCCCGTCACAAAAAAAAAATAAATAAATGAGGTGTAAACAGGTATATTATTATTAATTATTTACAGTCACCTGTTTCTTTTTTCAATTTTAATACACACTTAAAGTTTTATATTGTTTACGATAAGTGTTGCCAGTTAAAAAATGGCCGCAAGCAGAAGTTGCCATGCTTTCAATAAACGATTCTCTCTACAAGTAGCCGTACTTGCCTGTAGCGAGAATCGTTTATTGCGCAAGAGAATTAATGCACGGATTGTTACGTGCCGTAAACCATTGAGTTTATCATTCCAAGTGAGTGCCCTCACTTACTTGGTTATACCGGAGGCCCAACCTCTCCCCTCATCTCTCCCTCTTTTTTCCCTAAACACCCCCTCTCACCATCAAAGGCGGGCAGCTAACTTACGACTCGAGTGGCAAGTGTCCATAGGCGGCGATTGTCACCTAGGATCAGGTGAAACCGTCTGTTCGTTTGTCCTCCTGTATCATAAATATATATATAATGTTAAATAGGTTCCTATCTGAAGTGTTTCTGCTGCTAGTCTTTGCTCCAAATTTTATAGAGAACTTTGAAAGTTACCCGGGACAAAAAATAGACTGGCTCTGGCCCGACAATTCTGAACCTTTGCATAAAATTTATAGTATGTTGGCAGGTTATATAAAATAAACATCAGGAGCGAAAAGTAAACAGGCTTTTACCAAGTCTTTTATTAAATTATGTTGAAAAGGGCTTTTGGGAAAACATTGAGTAAAATGTTTTTGTATCTTAAAAAATAAACTAAGTTACAACTTAACTGTTACTTACTTGTATTAAATGCTTCCTTCATTCAATACTACTACTAAGTCGTAAGTATTTATCAGTCTATTACTTGATTTATAAGCTATGTAATTTTATGTAGGAACTTGTTAATATTAAATTTTTTGGTAATTATACTAATCGTTCCTTGCAGTTTCATTGATATTGCTGCTCTAATAAGTTTCTTCTTCCTTAAAAGTGTGTTTTTCGAATGCAAAAAGTTTCCAAATCTCTCCCAATCGGATTTTAATTGCCAGTCCAGAGACGCACGCACATAGTAAAACTAAAACTATCTCTTCAGCTTAATAGATATGCACATTTATACATACATTAGGTTCATATTGGCGAGAACAAATCTTTCAGACATAAAAATCTCATATGATTTGTACATTGCAGGTATAGGTTTTAAATTATTACACAGCTCTGTTTGACACTTAGTTTACCATTGCATCATATATTGTAGAGCTGTATGTTTATATAATAAATAAAACAACATAAAAAATATTGTAGCGGTTGACATAGTTGGTTTTAAAATAGTAAAACTGAAAGAGTAACACAAGGGTTGGAAAGATGCCAAAATTCATAGTAGTTCTTGTTAAATTTGTTCGCGCGAGGATGCTATGT
Source organism: Tyria jacobaeae (assembly GCA_947561695.1). Classification (NCBI taxonomy): domain Eukaryota; kingdom Metazoa; phylum Arthropoda; class Insecta; order Lepidoptera; family Erebidae; genus Tyria; species Tyria jacobaeae. Next base: position 8,509,135 of record OX387221.1, read on the forward strand.
GAACCAATTCATTTACAGTGAGAAATAGTCAAATAGAACTTGAAAGTTTGAACCCCTATCCAATAGGATTGTTTAACCAATAACATAACTCTTAAAGACAAAGAAAGTGGATGTCTTTTGCACATTAACTGAAAATTGCCATAAGATTAAAATGAAAGAATGAAAATGTTAAACTTCTTATAATATATGATTTAACATATCAAGAGTGTATTCTTAGCTTTCAAGACTACGACATTTAAGGCTGAGAGTATCCTTAATAGTGTCCAGAGCTCTCGCGACGTTATGTTTCACCGCTGTATATGAAATATTATTATTAGTACAAAATGTGGGTTTTTTTTTATCTCTGGTCAGATGTTATATTGCAGTAAGATTATGGGAAACAGTAATCTTGGAAACAATAAATCTTAAAAAAATATGAAAATTTACTTACATCATTTTTTTACGATTTAGTACATAGAGATACCCAGAGTATTTTTGACACACGTTATTAAGGTTAAAGATTTTATGACTGTGAGTATAATTTCTACAAATAAACTATTTTATTATCCTATTCATAAAAATACTTTATTCAAATTGGACAGATACAAAATATAACACAATATAAAACCTGAATGCATCATAAACTTACAATTTTTTTTTGCATACTTAACGCAAAATCTTATACCCTATTTCACTCCCAATATTTAGGCTATTCAAGTAACACTACACCTATTAAAATCCATTAATCCGGTTATTCCTGTAGGGCGTGACAACTAAATAAAAAGTATATACACATACACTCTAAAAACATTAATTAGGCTCCTTAAAAATATAAGTGTCCTATAGGTACTTTCTATACGTCGTTAAGCATCACCAGTCACGACATCATTACGGTTAGCAAAGTTATGTAACCCTTATCCCAGTAATGTGATAGAGGCTTTCATAAAAGTGCTTTCACACAACACTTAAACACATAGGCCGATGTTTGGCGTGAGCGTCGTGTCGGGAAGTCATCGGTCAGAGCGCAGCCCGGTCACGTTCGGTCAGTGTCTCGGGGTGATGAAATACCCACGCTACGGATAAATCACATCGTTTAAACTGAATAATGACGTAAAGCTTTGGTTACAGTGATGTTCTCTATTCTGTTGCTATTTAGTCCTTCGTAGTTTGAGTTGATGAAATCATCTTTGTGAATGTTTGTGGAATTATATACTATAGTATTTAAGCTAAAACAGCTAAAATTCACTTATGTATTTATTATATTACAATATAATACTACTATTATAAATGCGAGAGTTTGGATGGATGTTTGTATAAACAAGCCTAAACGGCCTAATGGATTTGGCACAGAGATAGATTATAGCCTGCAATAGTAATATAAAATACTTTTTAACACGAAAAAATATACGATTCAACGGTTGTAAGGTGTAGTAGTTTCATATGGTTAGTATTTACCATACAAAGTGAAGTGCTTTGTATAATAATTTATTTGTCTGGATCTTTTTTTCCGACTGACGTAGGTTTTTTTCACGGCTGTATGGGAAAGTACCTGCACCCGATCATTAGTAAGAATTGAGACCCACCTGCTACCACTGCAACTCGGGGACTCGGCTCAGCATACGCTTACACTAAACGGACTTCCGGCGATACGAGTTGTCTGTTGACATTTCCTTGCTGTCGACCTTATGGATGATGACAGAACACAACAGACAGACATCGAGAGAAAGAGCGAATAGCACTTGCAGTTAGAGGTAATATGTTGGTTCGAAGGTTTGTTCATTGCAGTGTGCAAGTAAAGATTACCTCGTTGAAGGCACATACTTAAAGTTTCTACACAAGCAACCTATGGGTTAATTACACCAAAAGAGCGTTAGATGTCCTGTTGTTTCAATATAATAAAACTTTTAGGATGTTGTTGCGACTGTCGCGTTTCTGCATTGCCCCGAAAATGTTTGCTCAGGCCCGTATAGACTTCTTCAGACAGCTTCCAAGCTATTATTCGCAAGAAAACATATTCTTTGTTGAACACAGTACGGTGCAATCGAAACTATATTTTGAAAATTGTAGCCGAATGTTGATCTTCTCCTAGTTAGTAATTTAGTGCGGACGGTGATTAGGTGAGGAATATTGCCAACGTCTTTGCCCTCCGCATTGAAAGTGGTTTAGATATATTTAAATTTATATATCCCTAGCATGTTTTCCAAAATAAATACATTGAATTTGAATTTAAATTTATGTTTTTGGTATGTCAATTTAAATACAAATAAATAATCGTTTAGTGTTGAATGTAAAATGTAGAAACCACGTGGGAGAAAACAAGTAAGATAAACTCGTTTGTAAGCCTAAACCGCTGAATAAACTATTTTTCACAGTTTATATAGATATACAGTATTTTATATGATCACTATTTGTCACGAAAATCAAACAAGTTTTTTATAGGAGATGTGTTAAACAGACAAATACAAATGTTTTAAACTTTCGAGCAAAAACGCTTAAACAGATTTAAATTAAAACTTGCACACACATATATAATAATTTCTACGGATACGGATAATAATTACTTACTGATAGTGTATTATTGGTGTGATAGGTATCACACCAATAATACACTATCAGGTGTTATTCAAATTTTAACCATGTTCGATGTGGGTCTCAAGGATCCTAGTAGGACAAAATAATAAAAATTATTAGTAGATGCGTAATTATATGATGACTATGTTTGTGTAGCATAATTATATAATGACTTGTCGGTTATCGTCAGGTAACCCAGCTCGTTAGCTCTAGGGAAGCTATAAAATAAAAAATATAAGTTCCACGTTTAATAAACTTGTACAACTTTTGAGCTAAACACTTTAAAGTTCTAATTGGTATTTCAATGACTTATAGCGATTTTGGTGAAAGCTATGCCTTGTACATTTTTCTTGCCTCAAATGGCATTTTCGTTTATGTCTTGTTCTTTCGTGCTCCCTTGGTATAGAAAGTTACGGTCACGTACAAGGAATGTATTTTTACTATTCGCTTTGTGACCTCTCCAGCACTCGAGCCTTTCTCGCTAAATTGGAAAAATCTTTCGGATTTGTATTCACAGAAAACTTTTGTGTAAACACTTACGCGTACCGTGGCGCTCTTAAATAAATGAAACCTTTTTACTTATTCACAATTTATTATTTCTAAACGTAAGCTCTAAAATGGATGTTAAAGTACTTATTGTTTAAGTTTTTATATCTTTTAGCGAAATGTTACACTACTGTCTTAATGTTATGTTAAGCATAATATTGCTTGATATCTTAAGTAGGTGGTGTGTTAGGTAGGTGATATCTTAAGTTGCTTGATATGTATAGTACTAGGTAATCACATACATATTGTTACAAGTACGTAAAATGTATCAAATGCCACCCCCCACATTATCTTTGTTTCTAAGTGTAAAATAACACAGACACTATTGTTAGAAATATTCAATTAACGGTCGTAACTTGCCAAAGTTTAGATTTTAATACAATTTGTATATATCAATACATTATTTCGTGATTTAATTACAGACACATATTTGTTTAAAGATGAAGTCCTTTTTTTGTTTAGTACCACTTGTTCCGCCCATAAGAGAGAGAAAGCGAAATTTTGAATATGATCCGGCAACAGATGTTTATTTGCGTTGTGTCCCATTTTTGGTTTAAACATTAGGATATATTATTAGGAATAATACGGTAAGTTACTGTGTTTGAAATATTGTGGTATTCGCCTAATAAAAGACGCACCCTCTGCTTGTTGTAAGGCGTTTTTTTCTTCTTTTTTTTTTTTCTATTGTATTTGTATTTTTCTAATGTAGAAAATGAATACTCATTTCTGATTCTTTATTGAAACGTAATGAAACCGAACTATTTTTAAGAAGATTGATCACTGCCGTGAAAAGTGAAAGTAGCAAGATTCCTCGCCGGATGATCCATATGTCGTTACCGACTCTGTAGCGGATGTTGTACTTCAAGATATGGAACTTTTCATTCCATTCTCCCTGATTCCCACAGGTGGCAAGTCCCAGCCCTGGTTTGGTCGAACCTGCAAAGCGGCGTCCCGCCGAAAGCAGGAATGTTAACAAGCATGGGCTAATGCAGCGACAGTACGGGATGTAAAGACCAGTACATTAAAGAAGCAATTTAACTTTGCCTCCAGGTCCCTCAAAAGGGTAATTGCAGGGGCGAAGTCGGCTCACATCGGCAGAATTGGCAAGAGACTAGTGAGTCTCCCATCCGGAACTCGTGCAATCTGGTCTCTTGCCAAAGCTGTCCAGGGAGACTTTTGTAAGTCATCCCTTCCACCTCTGTACATAGGAGATAATTCGTTGGCCCATGACGCTGAAGCAAAAGCCGATCTTCTGGGCAAACTCTTTGCGTCCAACTCGACCCTGGACGACGGGGCAAACGCACCGCCGACCATACCGCAGTGCGAGAGCCGCATGCCGGAAGTCGGGTTTACACAAAAGGCAGTGCGTAAAGCGCTTCTTATCCTCGACGTTCTTAAGTCGAGTGGGCCCGATAGAATCTCTCCTATCGTGCTGAAGACGTGTGCTCCTGAGTTGGCACCGGTTTTAACGCGCCTTTATCGGGTTTCCTACTCTCTTAGCGAAGTCCCGAACTCATGGAAGACAGCTCTAGTGCACCGAATCCCTTAAAAAGGAGATCACTCGGATCCGTCCAACTACAGACCCATAGCCATCACCTCCTTGTTCTCCAAGATAATGGAATCCATTGTTAACTGCCAGCTCCGCCGTACTTAGAAGACCACCAGCTCCTCAATGATCGACAATACGGCTTCCATCGGGGTCGTTGAGCTGCTGATCTTCTTGTTTACTTGACTCACCGGTGGACACAGGCGATCGAGACCAATGGGGAAGCGTTGGCCGTTAGTTTGGACGTGGCGAAGGCCTTCGATCGGGTCTGGCACAAAGTGCTCCTTGCGAAGCTTCCTTCCTATGGGCTTCCCGAGAAACTGTGCAATTGGCTCACCAGTTTTCTTACAGACAGAAGCATCAAGGTGAATCGAAGCATGACGGTGCATGCTCCGACTCCAAGTCTGTTAATTCTGGTGTCCCACAAGGCTGTGTGCTATCACCCACACTGTTTCTTCTGCATATCAATGACATGCTGCAGATTAGCAGCATCCATTGCTATGCAGACGATAGCACGAGTGATGCCCTTTACACCGGCCGCGCTAACATTTCTCGGGTAAACGACCAAACTTGTGTTTGAAATCGAAACTTCTTTATCAACCCCACGAAGACACAGGTTTGCGCGTTCACCTCAATTTGAGAGCACTTCCCTAACTGCATCAGACGGTATCGGAATCCTTGGCGTCGATATATCAAGTGAAGTTCAGTTTCGCGGTCACTTAGAGAGTAAGGCCATATTAGCCTCGAAGAAGCTTGGTGTGCTAAACAGATCGAGATAGTATTTTTCTCCGGCCCACCACCTGCAACTTTATAAGGCGCAGGTTCGGCCGCACATGGAATACTGTTCTCATCTCTATACAGGTGCACCCCAGTACCAACTTCTCCCTCTTGAAAGCATTCAACGGAGAGCGACTCGCATCATCGACTGCCAAGATATTTCTAATCGAATTGACACCTTGGCGTTGCGTAGAGATGTAGCTTCGCTCTGCACCCTCTATCGCTTGTATGACGGGGAGTGTGCAGAGGAATTGTTCGGACTTATACCGGCTGCTGGTTTCGCCATCGTCCTACGCAACAAAATATCCATCCCCATCACCTGGACGATTGGCACTCCACCACTGTGCGCTTCTCCAGAAGCTTTTTGCCTCTCACAACCAGCTTATGGAACAAATTATCGCCTGCCGTATTTCCGAACGGATACAACCTTCAAACCTTCAAGAAAAGAGCTACTCCTACCTAAAAGGCCGGCAACGCACTTGTGACTCTTGAGTTGCAGGTGTCCCCCTATCGCATAAAAAAAAAATCTACAGCGACGTTATTAGATCACTACCTACAAGATGGCAACAAGTTATCGAACAAAATAGCTCATCTTGTGTATAAAATAAGAAGAATCAATTTGTATATAAAATAAGAAGAATTTTTTCCCCAACAAAACTTACAAACACTCGAAAAAACATAACAGTTCTTATGGAGTCGGGTAAAGGTTCGTCTATTTCCGGAATCGATCTTCGAAAATTTGACGTCAGGCTTTAATGATCATATCTTTTGATTACGTTGACTAAGAAGCTTGATTTTTTACGGTTTCAAGGGATATCAGGTATATATATTTGATGTTCATTTTACTTCACACGTTCCGGAGAAAAAGGGTCTTGATAGTCAGATGGACAACCAAATGATCCTGTAAGGCATCCTTCTTTTATTATTGATGAACGGAATTCTAAATACAATTATGTTGCTTAACTGTGTATAGTTTTTAATATTTTTTTTAAAGCATGAATGAATACCTTTTGGAACCCTAAGTATTACATTCTAGTATCCTAGAATACAATGGTACTGTCAATTGCCCTGTAAATAGAACTGAACCTTATGACCTTATATTAGTTTTTACCGCAATTGTATATAAAATCAAATCGCTTACAAAGGAATCGAATTGCCAATTTTGTTTCCGTTAATAGGAACACATTCAAAAGGAACTCGCATGTATAAAGGCACTTGAAAATAGAGCAACAGTGACTCGATGCGAAACAGTTCAATCACGTTAAGGGCGCCACCAAACTTGGCAATAATATGTACACTACAACCGAAGTCGCAGACATAAAACATATTGAATGTAGAATGTTGTTTGTGGGAATTTATTTTTTGATATGCTAAGTAAAGAAATAATAAATATATATATATTTGAGTGACTGACTATATTTGACTTGTTAAAAAGGCTTGGGAATGAGCTGCTTAATTAATATACATGAGCCTTTGTTTTTCGTTTATACTTTTTGTTTTTTTTATACACATTGACATTTTATATTTTACTTTTTGACATGAACACTTACTTTGTTAAGTATTATATTGTTTTTTTTATTGTTTTAATCTTTGTACTTTTTGACATGAATACTTTATTAAGTATAATATATTATGTATTTGATTCTTTTTTTTTATTTATAAATTTAATTATTGTAAATGTGAGGACTATGTAGGTTATTTCTTTTTTTTTTCTCTTTTCTCCTTTTTTCCTGTAAGTTTGATTTTTTAACGATGTCTGACTGTTTGAGTACTTTTGCGGCCTACCCAAATGTCCTTGCTTTGGTACTGTTCGTCGGTCCGTTGAGCTCCTTAAAGTTCTAAGTTGAGCTACACGATAACTGACAAATGCTTGCACTGTTTGGACGGGTCCACTCAAATGACCGTGGTGCTTTCTTCAAAAGCTCATCACAGACGTTAGCGTGCATGGTTCTCATATGTTTTTGACCAGTACATCTGTATGGACTTTAAAACAGGCTTTGACCTCTGAGTTTGTTTCGGTGTTTCTTCTCAGGGTAGTCAGCTAGGAAACACCGGCCTCATCTGCATATGTACTTTTACATACTACTTTTGTATAACAGCCAAGAATTTGGCTAAACAAATTGCTCCTATTGAGCAATGCCATGACAATCCTTATGATAATTCTGCCAATGACTTGGCATCTAATTGTGACGTTATTAATCATTTAAATTAAAAATCAAGACAACAGAGACAATCTCTAGCAATTATGTAAAGAATGGAGAAAAAAATGTTTTAAAACCAAAAAATAGTATCAACCTGGTGCACCAAAACATTCAAGGTTTTATGAATAAGGATTTAGAGATACAATTATTCCTTAAATTTAATAATATACAAAGAATATCTCTTTGTATAACTGAACATTGGCTTAAAAGCCATCAGTTTATGTTTAACTATAGTAATCACCAGGTTGGTAGTTCATTCAGCAGAGTAAATGCTATACATGGTGGCTCACTAATTTTAATAAATAATCACTTAAGTTTAAGGACCGCAAGGATATTTGTAACCTCTCTGTTGAACGGACAATTGAAATGGCCTGTATTGAGTTGGAGCAGCTTGTTACATTAAATGTGTATAGACCACCTTCAGGATTATATGATTGTTTTGAAAAAGTAATGGATGAAGTATTACACAAAATTTGTAACTCAAGCAAGTCCATCATTGTTTGTGGTGACTTTAATGTTAATTTGTTAGAAACTTCTAGCTTAAGCACTAAAATTATTAGTTTGTTTCAGTCCTACAATCTTGCAAATTTATTTATGGAGACTACTAGAATAATCCCCACTAGTGCATCATGTCTTGATAATATTTATACTGATATTTTACCTACCCACAAAAAAAATATTAAATTTTAATTAACTCTGATCACTGTGGACAATTGATCACTGTACCAAATATAAAGAAAAATAAATTGAAAAAAGATATCACTGTTAACCCAAAGTCTGAATATCGCTTGGAAACATTTAAAACTAAACTTGCAAATAAAATCCAACTTTTGTCAACTAATGATGACCCTAATCAACATTATAATGATTTTTTCAAAATGTATTGCTCGCAATTTGATACTACATTAATTCCTAAGTCAATTTCGATAAATAGCAACACTTCCTTCAGTGACTGGGCCACCATTGGTATTTATAAAAGTAGAAAACGGCTTTATAAACTGTATGAAGAATGGCCTTATATTATCACTGTGGAATATAATTTATATGTAAAGAATTATTCTAAGTTATTTAAAAAAGTTTGTTATTTGGCGAAATCTCGCTACTTAAGTTCAATAATTAAAAATAGTAGGAATATAATTAAAATGACTTGGAATATTATTAATAGCGAAACGGGAAGGTCTTGCAACCGAACTTGTGATTACAGCCTTGCTGTTGATGACAGTATCATTAAATCAGATTCGAAAGTAGCCGCAGCATTTGAAACTTTCTTTGCAGAGATTTCCGTATCGACTACAAAATGTCTAAATTCATCACCAACTGTTGCAGAAACAATACTTAAAGAAAACGTTCCAGTTTGTGAATTCCAGTTTTATTTCCAATATGTAACTTGTAATGATATAATAAAAACTTTTAAAACTTTAAATATTAAAAAGACTGCAGATCTATGGGGTAATTCTGTTGACGTTGCTAAGTCTATTATAAACATTGTAGCACCAACTTTAACAGTAATCTTTAATAATTGTATAGATTGTGGTGAGTTTCCTGATCTAATGAAATATAGTAAAATAATACCATTGTTTAAATCGGGTAGTACATGAGACCCTTCTAATTATAGACCTATATCAGTGCTACCTACTTTTAGTAAAATTTTTGAGAAACTTATTTTAGATCAAATGCAAAGATATTTTACTAAACATAAATTATTACATAGCAAACAGTTTGGTTTCACAAAGGGTCGTTCAACAACTGATGCTGGTGTTGAACTTTTAGGGCACATTTATAATGCATGGGAAGATAAATGCGATGCGTTAGGCATTTTTTGCGATTTGTCTAAGGCTTTTGATTGCGTTCTCCATGATACATTGATCAGGAAGCTGCGCTACTATGGAATCCGGGGCACCTCTCTGGATCTTCTTACTTCATATTTAAGTAATAGGATTCAGAGAGTTGATGTGAACGGTAAAAGATCTCCTGGATCTGTAGTCAGAATGCGGGTTCCCCAAGGCTCTATTCTAGGTCCCTTTTTATTTATAATTTATATTAATGACCTGCCGTACCTCATAAAGGATAAACATGATATAGTGTTGTTTGCAGATGACACTTCACTTGTATTTAAACTCAAACGTCAGCAGGTGGTTATTGATGACGTAAATGGTGCCCTTTCAACAGTAGTTAACTGGTTTAATATCACCACAGTGTTCTTAGGCTTAACTTTGGATGCAAAGCTTCAGTGGAGCCCCCATATAGATAAACTGTCCAAAAAGCTTAGTTCTGCAGCGTACGCCGTTAGGAAAATTCGTGGTTTAACAGATTTAGAGACAGCCCGTTTAGTATACTTTAGCTATTTTCATAGTGTAATGTCGTACGGTATTCTGTTGTGGGGAAATGCCGCCGATATTCAATCTATTTTTGTTTTACAAAAAAGAGCTATACGTGCAATTTATAAATTAAGTCCCAGACACTCCCTCAGAGATAAATTTAAAGAGATTAATATTATGACTGTGCCCTCTCAGTATATTTATGAAAATCTCATGTACGCACATAAAAATATTAATCTGTTTAAAAAATACAGTGATATCCATAGTGTAAATACTAGGAACAAAAACAAATTTTTTGTTCCTAAAACCAGGCTCAAGAAAATAGGTGGTTCGTTTAGATGCCAAAGTATACATTTCTATAATAAGCTTCCTAGCCAAATACAATAATAATTTAAAATCATTTATCAAAAAAAAAGTAAGTCAGAAAGCTTTTTACACAATTAAAGATTACATTGTAGATAAAAAGGCTTGGGAATGAGCTGCTTCATTAATGTACATGAGCCTTTGTTTTTCGTTTATCCTTTTTTTTATACACATTGACATTTTATATTTTACTTTTTGACATGAACACTTACTTTGTTAAGTATTATATTGTTTTTTTTTATTGTTCAAATCTTTGTACTTTTTGACATAAATACTTTGTTAAGTATAATATATTATATATTTTTCTTTCTTTTTTAATTTATAAATTTAATTATTGTAAATGTGAGGACTATGTAGGTTATTTCTTTTTTTTTCTCTTTTCTCCTGTAGTTTGTTTTTTAACGATGTCTGACTGTTTGAGTACTTTTGCGGCCTACCCAAATGTCCTTGCTTTGTTACTGTTCGTTGGTCCGTTGAGCTCCTTGCAGTTCTAAGTTGAGCTACACGATAACGGACAAATGCTTGCACTGTTTGGACGGGTCAACTCAAATGAGCGTGGTGCTTTCTTCAAAAGCTCATCTCAGACGTTAGCATGCATGGTTCTCATATGTTTTTGACCAGTACATCTGTATGGACTTTAAAACAGACTTTGACCTCTGAGTTTGTTTCGGTGTTTCTTCTCAGGGTAGTCAGCTAGGAAACACCGGCCTCATCTAGCATAAACTAACAGAAAAAAAATATATATTGACGTGTAAAAGTGTTGTTATAACCTATTTACAAAATAAAAATCATTTATCATTTATCATTTACTGGCCTGTTGTTGTATTTGTTAGTGACACCGACTGCTAAGCCAGAGGTCGTGGGTTCGCTTCCCACACAGACATCCACCCACAATATGTTTATGGTTATCAACATCCTCATAAGTAATTATTGAAAAATCTTTACTGAATACTCCGTTGCCAGCTGGTTCATGTCTAGACAGTTCATTTTATTCCAATTTCGATATATTTGACAATGAACATTATTGCATATACATAAAGATACAGAATACAGATTTATTTCATTGTAGTCAAACACTAGCGTTGAGTTGCGGGTATTATGAAGTAGCACCAACCAATTGTATTACATTCTTTAAAGATAAGGCACGAAAACACATTTCTTTTTGTAACTTATAAACTATGTAGGTTAATATAAGCTTCCTCTCCTGTGTTGACAGTGACTTTTTATATTGATTCTTTCTTTTAAATCTTATATTATATGATTATAGCTAAACTATTAGAGAATCTTAACAATTTTATGAACATTATACATATACACTACAAAATTGTTTAGTACATTTTTGAGTTTCACAGCGTGCAGTCTTTTTTAATTCGATTTTATTTTTTTCATAACCCTTTTTAAAAAGGGGTTTAACCCAATGAGCAACCATTGAATGAAAACGTATTTGTCATATACTTTATATAACTTTATTTACCAGGATAAGAATAATTTAAAACAAACACACAAATGACAATATGACAATACTAGCATTCAGTAAAACTTTTTTCAAAAACTTATAATTACTATTCAATAATTTTATTACTAATTCGCAAAATTCAGACATTTTTCCTCGATGAGATAGAAGTTTGTTAACAAAACGAAACTACATGTGACACAGGACGGGCGGTGTACGTTACAAGAGACATTGACCGCTTTAGTTCTTATTACTAGAGCTATATACCAAGAACCGCAAGGTTTATAGAATAAAATGCGACATCCAAGGGCAGTATCCCCGGGGAACGCTGTGAACATCTATTTTGTTAGTTTCCGCACAGTCACTGGAACGCGGACGGTCGTTTGTCATTCTGCCCTTATTGAGGGGCAAATTTCAGTGACCGCCTTCTCCGTTATGTTATTCCCGTGATATTTTCATAATCCCTTCTGAAGGATACGCTGTGAGGTTTGTTGTCGCATCTCATATCTTTAGGCAATCATCGTTTGATGTAACCGGGTACTTTGTAGCCGAGAGTATTAGTGTACCTGATTTATGGTTATTAAATGTTTCAGCTTTGTTTACTTTTGCTGCATAATAGCAGTCACTATAATGTGTTAGATAAGACGAAAAGAAAAAATATACGTACTATCATACTAGGTACAACTGCGTTCATTAACATCATAAATGTCATTGAAAAAAAAAACAGCATTTTGAAACATGAATTCAGTTTGCAACAATGGATTAGTTTTTATTATCTTTTATACTATATTGAACCATAAACTAGTCCAAAATAAAACCAATTTGTTCCTGAGCATAAAAATGAAATTCAAAAAAGGTTATTCGAAACTGCATCACGTGAAAGAAAGAGTTAATAATAGACATACAAACAATTACAGATACTATGGTAATTGTAGTATACCTGCCCACAATTATTTTTATAACAGGCTTTGAGCAACTACAAGATTGTGAGTTAATAGTATCCTCAATATATACATATTTACATAACAGAGTAGGACAAGTATTTATATATTGTAATATAATACAATCGAGTTACATCAAGTGTTTTCATATTCACACAAAAAAAGAACTTGCACTAAATAGAATAGTGAGAATATTGAGGGTAATAAGAATAACTCGGGACATCGGTCCCATACCTTAAACTAGAAATGCCTGTAGCCTGAGATCTGACCCTTCTACGTAAACCAGCTGCATTTCAAAATTCTTAATTAAAAAAATCAGATCAGGCTGTAAATATGTATAGTATAATATAAAAAGCAATCGAAAATTTGAAATCGAAGCTACATAAAGCTGTCTGATATCATCCGCACGATTTATCAATGTGATGCAACATCGGAGGCGTTAAGTGAAATAAATAAAGATTATAACATACCCTAAGGCAATCGTTTGAACGAAGCGGAGCACCATTTTACGAAGGCGAAAAATCTCATCACATATTCTCGTCACGTTTTCTTTACCACTCTACGATCCGTGGAGAGGGGACGATAAACAAACTACTCTATTGCTCCTGCGCTATATCGATTTATCACACGTCTATGATTGAGATTTATGAGTATAATAATGACGTTTTTAGATACATGTTATGTGATAAAACAGCTATCCGTTGGAGATAAACATATGAGAGTAAAAAATATAGGTAGATAGAGATGGGGAGAAAAAAAAATGTCCTCATGACTGATCATTATATTTTTAAATTCAAATAAATTGTGTTGTAAATTTATATGTGTTGATCTAGAATAATATCATACTCTAGACCAGCTGGTGTCTGCAGTTCCATGATCATGGAATTAAAACTTCACTTATCATAATGCTTGAGTATGGTTATATGTACACTAGAGATTCATGTAGACTATTTAATTTTGTTTTTTTTTGTTTTATATATAATATATGGGACAGACGAACAGATGGGTCACCTGATGGTAAGTGACAACCGCCATCCATGGACACGTGCAACTCAAGAGTCATAAGTGAGCTGCTCGAAACCGCACTGATTTCGGGGATATACAACGCAAGTATTGCTTCACAACTGGTTTTCTGTGGGGAAGTGGTATCGCACCAATCGATATGGCCCATTCATGCCTAAGCATGGCTCTACCTTTGAAGAGGTCTCAAATCACATGGGATTTATAAATGTAATTTGCTTAGGAATCATGAAAGTAAAGTTAAATGTGTAAATTATTGGGACTTTATTGAGTGCAAGTCGTTTTAAAAACAATATCGTGGACGGCTTAGTTATTGCATTGAAAATGGAAATGTTAAAAATAAGACTACAACGTTCTACACGCATCTGTTCAGTACTATTTATTATTAATAAATACACCGCAGACCCGTATTAAAATAAATGTGTACAAAACAAAAAAAGAAAAGGGTCTCCCTTAGAAGGAAGGACTAGGAAGACTGGCTATGAAATTCATACTATAATTACATACATGTCTTTTCAGACCTGCAGCTTAATTGCTGATCATGGTATTCGAGAGTTTTATAATGTTAACCTCTTTCTGACTGCTTCTACATTTATAATGATAACCCATGTGGTGATGTAGTTTCTGGCTTCCCATTCAATAGCTACTGAATCTAAATCGAATATTATTACACAATTATGTAATATTACAACATATATGCAAAATATAGTGGCTATTTAAGGGCGTACATGAATTTACGCAAATAAAAAATATTTGAATATTTCTTGACACAAAATAAAAGGACCCTATGATCAAAAGAAACACAAAAATCTGCGAGTTAATATCTCATTTATTTATGATTAAACCGATCCTCTTTTTTCAATGCGATAACAATGAAGCGAAATGAAAAAGGCTTTTGTCTGTTTTTGAAACCCAATGATAATGAAGAGAGATTTTTACGAAGCTAATCAGTATTCGTTTTTGCTGTGTTTAAAATAAAAGAAAATATAAGGATATAACTAACACTTACCAGTGGCTATTTCAACGATATCCCCGAAGGGATAGACAGAAACGTTTTAAATACCTACATTTTGCCCACCAGTCCCGCTTACATTAAGGTGGTGAGCCTATTGGTGTCAATCGGACACTGACTATATACATATATGCTGTCTGATAGGTAACAGTGCAATCCCTTAGTTGCCTTTTACGGCGCCTACGATAAGGGATAGGGTAACCCTTTTCTACTCCACTGAGAATCATACATACATTCAAATTCAAGGTGTTCAAGGTAAGGTTTGAACTGTACCAAAGTCAAATGAATTTGAACAATGTTTATTTCATAGCAAAATAGAAAACATTCAGTTACCATTTGCTTTTGTCACCAGGCGTAAAATAAATTTTGAGAAATAGATGAACAAGTGCTGTTAAGATTACAATGAAATTATTTAATGTAGCACTATATGCGAACGTTGGAGATAACCATATACTCGAGTTATTTTGTTTTGAAACTACCCTCAAACAATTTCTACAAATGTTCAACATTTTGTTGAACAATTTCGGATCTCAGAATTACTTTTCAACTTAACTACGAGTATTTCGTTCAATAACAAAGATAAAATGGTAGAGTTCATTTGGTCCTTTATGTGTGTATATACTGAATTTTACTAAATTACGTTTGTCTGGTAACACTAATAACAACCTTTTGGATGGCAATCTTGTAGTTAAACATGATACCAATCTCAGCTGGCAAACCCACATCACTAATGTCAGCCAAAAAGTCACAGGAACATTACGAGGATTATACCGTCTATAGAACTATCTTCAGCCTAAATTAAAGCTCTGTAATTTTAGATCATTATTATTATGGCCGCGGTTATCGATTATGGTGATGTATACTATTACAACCATACAGAATATCGCAACAAAACAATTGTCTTCTATATAAATGCATTCAATTCATTTTCAATTCTTGAAAGTATGATCACGTTTTCTCTTTTCGATCCAACTTCAATTGGCTTATATCCAGGTCACTCCTCCGGCTGTATCAACTCTTCTTTTATTATTTAGTATGTCCTACTCTGAAGCGCTCTTCCGTAGGAAATTAGGAAGGCACCTAGTCGCTTATCTTGCAAAAAAAAAGGCCCGAGCTCATTTCTTTCTTAAAGTGGCAGAATCATATTAACAGTAGAAATATCAATGCTATATATATATATATCGCAAATATTATTTTATGCAATGAAATATATTTTCTTCTTTTTAATAACCTGTTGAGAATAATTTTAAACCATATATGTATTTTGCACCTAATTCATACAATTTTGTACAACTTCTGCATAAAGTGTGAAAATAAGTAAACAAGTTACTAATTTAAAAACTATAAAAACAACTTGCCATAGAGTCTTTGCTTTTCTCTTTTCTTTCTTAACTATTATAGCCAATATCGCCCATATCCAAAACAACTTTGATGAATTGTTAAAGTTCTTTTTACTCCACTGGGCAAGAACGAGGATTGTTTTTCAAGTGTGTGTGTGTGTGAGAGAGTTTATGAAAATTTATATATTTTTTATGTTGTTTATAGATAAATTAAGAATATTATATTTTAAAAGTATATTGTATTTATAAAATAAAAAAGGAACCATAACAATAAAAGCTTTATGAATAATGTTACATAATACTTACTTTATCTAGACTACACCGGGACTGTGGTGACTGTAGTGATAAGATTAAACTATCATTTCAACTTCCATAAGCAGCCAGTTATGTCAAATTCGTTTATTTATTATTATTATTATGAGCAAAATTAAAGATGTACATAAAATAAGAAACAACTATATGTCAAGTAGGTGATTACCAACTTTAATAACGTACTAAATAAGTGAAGCTTGACGATTCAAGCTTCTCTTCTTAGTACTTCAGTCTTATCAAAAATCGTATTGTCAACATTACAGTAGTAGACTACGCTAAACAAGTACTTTGTATGCATTACGTTGTTAGTTTGTCTAACATTCTCTGAGCCAACACTACGACTAAGTGGTATTTCAGAGGGTTTTCTCACATTTACAATCACATTATACGTCGTGGTATCGTTATGGCTTTTATTGTAACTTATTTGTACATCCCTGTAATATGGGTCCGGCTGTCTTATAGTTTTGCCGGTAGCTTTTCGCCATGACAGTTTGGAAAAGTGGTCAATGTTGCTCCAATTATAAAATAAAACACAGAAACAAGAAAACAATACATATAAAATAAAACACGGTAAAAAATTAATAATTGATTATTTCCTATTAAAATAGGTTAAATTATATATTACCACAAAATAAAATTAATTACTTTTTTATATATTGTATTAATAACTGTGGGAGAGCCATACTTAGGCACGAATGGGCCAGCTCGACCGGAGTAATGTAACGTAAACGTAACGTAACGTAACTTAAATGTAACCTTATCGAAAACCGTTAGACAAACAATACTTGCATTGTATTGCCGAGTGAGTGAGAGTACCAGAGGCCCAACTCCCTCTCTCCTCTTTGCCTCCCCTCATCACTTCGCACTTTGCACTTGCAGGTGTCCATGAGCAGCGGTCTTCACTCACTCTCAGGTGCTTGTTCCGCCCGTTTGCTCGTTTGCCCTGATATCACAAGTAAATAATTAAATTAAGTATTACTAATAATGGTGTCAACACTTGGGGTACAAATTTCCCCCTCTCACAAATTGTAATATTTTAACTTATAATTAAAAAATTAAGTAACTGTTCTTTTCGGAGATACACAGGTGTTTGTTATATTTAATCCTTACTACGCGTATGTATACATACATTATGAAAACTTACAGCTTTGTCATCAATACCTGTATAATAAGTAAGAAGCGGTTATTTATTACCTAAGCTAATTTCTATAGGTATTGTCTGGCAGTTATGTTCACATCGCGCTCCCTTTAAAGGGGTTAATGTAGACGACGGCTGTCTGAATAGATGGAGGCCCACGCGTCATGTTAGTGTAAATAGGAAAACAGACAAAAACTCGTAAGAAGTACTTAATTAATACATAGTTCTATAGGTAAATGGAATCTATCTATAGGTAAACAGAATTTAAGCTGAAAGCCCATCACCGAGAGATTCACCAATTAGAACGTAATATAACGTAAGCCCATTGTAAGCACTATTCCTATTAGCATAAAACGGTCGTTTGGAACGCAGAATGAGTGGCGTTCAAACGTACCCCACTTTTTACTCTCGTCAAAGCTCATAAATTGGAGAAGGCGAGCGGTACGTGAGTAATTCCACTGACTTAGGACATGGTTTTAGTCCAATATGTTTAAAGCCTTGTATAAATATATTTTGCTATACTTTTACCGCGTGAATCTTATCAACCCGTATTCCTATATCGGGAATTTATTATCTATACCTAATCTGTGGCATTTGAATCGTTTCTATCAATGTCTTAAAGAAGTATCAATGCAAAATCATCAAATATTACTGTTAAAGGATGTAAGTTACGTCAGGACGTTACAAAAAGACAATAACCAGCAGCTAAACTTATTGGTATTATATATTAAATAGTAATTTAAACTCACGTAGCTATTAAAAACGTCAAGCGTCACTTTATTGGTTCATTTAGGTTTTTTATTTCTGATTTATCATATTACTTTTACTTCTAGTTCAGTGTATTGTACTTTCATTAAAGTACTAGCTAACAGCAACAGTAATAATCAAACATCAATTAAACTTAATTACTACCAGATGGTGTAATAGAACCCGCCTGAAAGGCTGCAATGAAAGTTAATTCAGTTATAAATACAAACAGATGATGGACATACTGAGATAGTAGGTGAAACACCCATATATGGTCCCACGCCTGTTGCCATCAACCGGGCACTGTATGACTGTCTTATAGATAACAGTCTGATCCCCTAGTCATCTTTAATGACACCACCGGGAAGCGATGGGGTGGCCATATTCTACTCCACTATGAACCACTCGGCGCATATAGGTATATCTGTATGTTTATTTTAGTGGTAGAGCCATGCTTTGGCACGAATGGGACGGCTCGACCCGTGCGATACTACGGCCTCACAGAAACCCGGTTGTGAAGTAACGTTTACGTTGCTTTTCCCCGAAATGAGTGAGGTTTCCGGAGGCCCAACTTCCCCTCTCCTCTCCCCTCACCCCCCTATCCTCTCCCCTCCTCCCCCCTATCCTCTTTTCCATATCCTCATCCCTCTCTTCTTCCCCTCCCCGCATCCACCTATCCCTCATCACCCTTAAAGGTGGTCATCGCACTTACGACTCTTGAGTTGCAGGTGTCCATGAACGGAGGTTGTCACTTACCATCAGGTGACCCGTCTGTTCGTCTGTCCTCCTATAGTATAAAAAAAAATTGACAACAAATACTAAAAAAGAGAATTGCTCGTTTGTGCTAGATATTGATAACGGCAACAGGGACGAGACGCTTGAAATATACAGAATATTTAGTTTTACTTTACTTAAAAAAAAATTATGAAATAAAATTTAAATTAATATGGCCACCCCATCGCTTCCCGGTGGTGTCATTAGAGATGACTAGGGGATCAGACTGTTATCTATAAGACAGTCATACAGTGCCCGGTTGATGGCAACAGGCGTGGGACCATATATGGGTGTTTCACCTACTATCTCAGTATGTCCATCATCTGTTTGTATTTATAACTGAATTAACTTTCATTGCAACCTTTCAGGCGGGTTCTATTACACCATCTGGTAGTAATTAAGTTTAATTGATGTTTGATTATTACTGTTGCTGTTAGCTAGTACTTTAATGAAAGTACAATACACTGAACTAGAAGTAAAAGTAATATGATAAATCAGAAATAAAAAAACCTAAATGAACCAATAAAGTGACGCCTGACGTTTTTAATAGCTACGTGAGTTCAAATTACTATTTAATATATAATACCAATAAGTTTAGCTGCTGGTTATTGTCTTTTTGTAACGTCCCGACGTAACTTACATCCTTTAACAGTAATATTTGATGATTTTGCATTGATACTTCTTTAAGACATTGATAGAAACGATTCAACTGCCACAGATTAGGTATAGATAATAAATTCCCGATATAGGAATACGGGTTGATAAGATTCACGCGGCAAAAGTATAGCAAAAGATATTCTATACAACATACATGATTTTTTTGCCGTTTTTATAGATAATGGTACGGAACCTTTCGTGCGCGAGTCTGACTCACACTTGGCCGGTTTTATTTAAACTTTATTCAGTAACTTACTGGTCAGAACAGTACAAACATTAACTCTGTTTTATATTTTTAGAAAGACAGTCGCTGAGAACTTGAATAACAATAATGATCCTGCGATGCGAAACTCAAATGAATTTTACGTGTAAAGAATGTTTCCTATTTTTATGAAACAATAATTAATTTGTACTAATTTGGACCAGATTTTAGTATAATTTAGTACTTTCCATGATAACCGTTAAAATAAAATAAAAAATTATTTAATTAAAGCAACATTCAAGTTCAACGATGATGTCAGTTGTACCACCTATAAACTTGTTAGTTCTATAGTAAGTAATTACGAAAAAAAAACACGAAGTGTTTTAAATAGTTTAAACTGATAGCGTCATTAATATCGCTAATGTGCTATTTCGTACAAGCTATATACGCTGTAACTCCATCAGGCGTGTCCTTCGACAACTTTACGACTGCAATATTTACCATCCATGTTTATTGTCTATACAAACTACTACTAAAAATAAGTGGAATTGCTGTGGTCGATAAAGTTTGCCTTAAATAAACAATTTGGTCATAGTAATGGGAGACGGGACGGTTTTATTACGTTTGCCTATTGTATATTAACAATGGTAGCAACGTGGTTTCATGACGTGTACGTATACGAGTCTACACCCTTATGGCTTTATACAACCTACACGAAAATATCTTTGGAATAATAATAATCATTGAACAAAAATCTCATCTCAAAAAAATGGTTTGTAATATCTTATTTGTAAAGCTTAACTAAAATTAATAATGTAGAAAATATTACAACAACCCTTACTGTTTACCAGAATGTAGGGAAGCCCAGAATGTACAGAAGCCCGACCATCTGTGTCTTTTATACAAGACCCAGGTTCGCTCCTGCGTGGACTACTGCTCTCATCTGTGGGACGGCTATCCGCAGTATTTGCGTGAAGTTCTCGATCAGTTGCAGCGGCGCGCAGTCCGTATCATAGATAGTCCTGAAGTCACTGAGTCCCTCTAGCCTCTACAGCTCTATGGCAGTCATAAGAGATGTCGCCTATGGCAGTCCTCTATCACCTACACCCCGGAAAGTGTTCTTACGAGCTCTTCCAATTGGTCCCACCTTCTCCATTTCTCTACACGACAACACGTGCTGGCCTAAGGAGTCACCGTTTTAAAGTCGAGATCCCAAACTAAACGTTTTCAGCTCTTCCTTCCTGTGCCGATCGATTACACCCTAGAATTAATTACCAACGCACGTGTTTCCCTCCCACTTTGATCCCGGGTGTATTAAGCGGCTCGTAACCATGCTGCATTGACTACACTTACAATCCTCATTGCAAGTGTAGTCTATGCAGCAGCATGGTGACCACAACTCAACTTTCCATCAGGCAAAGTGGAGCCACTATGATAAGCTTTTATGAAAGAAACTTATTACTTATTACATAAAAAGCAGTCGAGTTTTTAATTTACTGTTCAATTTTTTTTTTTTGTGTATGAAATGTACCAGATTCCTTAAATAAGTTTTGCAGCAAATGTCGCTGTTGCATTTCTTACTGTTGGAAATTGGCATTATGACAGGTTACCTACTCCATTACCTATTATAATTTTAATATTAAATTTGTTAAATTAAATTTCTGGAATTTGTATACAAAATACCAAGAAACTTTTTCCCTGACCTTATATATTGGTTCATTTTTGAACTAGCGTAAGATTCAAAGAAAAAAGTCTTTTCTCCATAAATTGCCTTTGTCGAAATACAAGTAGGCTCTTGCGAAAGGTACCAATTTTAGACGGTCACGGTGAAAAAAATTACTAAACTAATTTCAACAGACGAAGATTAGATTACTTGTTTTAGTAAAATTGTGTAGGTTAAAGTATTTTCTCTTAAAAAAAATAAAATTCAGTTTAACTCTTAAAATTCGGAAATCTAAATTCTCGTGGTGCTAAACTTAAATAAAGAATCTGTAGGCGACCCATATCAGATTATAATCTTTGTAACTTATTTACACATCACAAGAAATCTGAGGCCAACCAAAACAAAACTTCTGCTCTTTACTAATGAGGGTAGGTATCTAAATCAGTATTAGCTAACAGAATTCTTGTGGCATGATTAGTGTTGACGAGTGTTATTCCTGGTATAAATATTTTGATTGCCTATAACTGAATATTACGGAGGTAAAGGTACTATAGTTTTTTTTTATAAGCAGTGTTATTTTTTTGTAAAATAATAACTAAATTTTTTTGACTTGAATACCTTTTTTTCATTGACTGAATGGGCTAAAATGAACGAAACTTAGTGTTAGACCTATTACCAGTTCATATTGTAGACAAATATGAACCTATGTAGCTTGTCTATTGTCATACATATAGGACGGTTCGTTGCTACACAAATGTTCTTTATCACGTTACTAACGCCAATTATTAATAGTTGGTTTCAAGTAATAATTATTTTACATTCATCGTCCAATAAAAGTGGATAGATATCCCTTATCTAACATGTCGCGGAAATTCTATTGTATCTAGTAAGTACTTTGTTTGCTCTACATTCCGAGAGATGAAATGAATGAAAAATTGCAACGTGATTTCGAAATAATAGAATACGTGGTATAAAACGTAATCCAACTCTTATTTTTATTATTGAATACTTTATGCACGAAATGTACATGGGTGGACTTAATGCCAAAGGCATTTTCTGCTAGTCTACCTAGTGTGGTATGAAATGAGTGAGGTAGGTGCACTAAAATGCATGAAAATAGGTATGCCAAAAAAAAAGTAGCACAAAAGAAAAATAGTAGTATAAACATAATATATATGGATTATGGACATTAGATACAAACATATATAAATAATAAATATATACAATAATATATAAATAAAATAATATATAAAGATATACATAGTCATATGGTATTAATGTTCTGATGACTCTGCCAGCTTACGGACGAGAAGAGCACGAACCCTAGTTTTGAAATGGAGAATGAATGGAGCATAATAGAATAAGATTAATTGAAGAACGGAGGTTTCTGTAATGACTAAAGCAAAGATACTGGAAAATAGTGGTAAGATATGAGGGAGAAAAACGATAATTAAGAATTGAGTACAGAACGGAAGGAGGAAACGTGGTCATACTTACGAAGATTAAAGATGAATTGAATGTAGTTATTGAGTAGACGGTCATATAATATTTGTTAAGATGGTCTGCATTTAGGTCGTAATAGCACACATCACCATGATCAAGGTTTGAACCATACCAAGGTTTTAATATATATGTTAGTACACTGACCCCTGTAACCCTAAAAATAGAGGTGTATTAAAAGCCCAAATTTTGCTGCCTATTGCCGTTATCCGGGGGGCACTTTGGGAATCAATATTGACTTGTATTGTTGTATTCTCACATCCACTGTAACGATATACATTAGTTTGTATACATATGTATATATATACAAGATGACAAGATACATTTTATAATTAAATTTTGTTCACGTGAAGGACAAACTAGTCTGAATTAAGTAGTATTAAATAACCATTACAGTTTATTAGCCTAAGTTAGGTTATGCCCTTGAGATTAACTGTTGAAACAAAGCACAACAGGTTACTCTATATTTCTTTAAATGAATTCAAGAAAAACAGACCATAAGCCTGTCCACACATCAATGTTCCTGAAACAGAAATCTCACTGAGAAGAAACTGAAGACAGAACAGAACAAATAAAACGCAAAAGCAATTTTGAACTGTTTGCAATGCAAAGCAATTAAAATTTCATCTGCGGTGAACTGGGAAATGGGAAAAGTGCAGCTCTCAAATAAATCAAACCAACTAACCATAGGTATGACGCATTTTGTTGACCGTAAGAATTGAACAGGCATCGGTTAGAACGGATGTTAAAAAGTTATTTTTATTGATTGCTAGAAACTTACATTTCTTCTTAATTCATTTGTGTTTTATTTCGTACTGGCTTGGGTTCCATCCAGATCAGCTCGAGTAATAGTTACATATTTTGTCTCAGAAAGTCATTTTTTCAATTCAGTCGTACCCTTGTTTTTTTTTTCTGTGCCACTTTCAATTTTGTTTTGAAAAGTTATATAATATGTTAAGAACACGAACAAACAAACGAACATTAATAACATTAGCTGTTTACGTCATGACCTCAAAAGTAAGTTCTATCAAAACTTTACTTAGGACTACATAAATTATTCAATATAATCTTATCAATATTTGATTCCAACATTGGAAGAAACATAACAAATAGGTTTAGCCAGAAGAAAAGTTTTGTAGAAGCTTTCCTTACAACTATTTATAGAAAACCTACCAGTGATTATCTTCAATTTATATGAAACGGACATAAATTATACTCGTATCCTACTATACTACACGATATTTTGTAGAATAAATTTTATGTAGTGATTAATCAACAAATAAATTAAATTAGTTACATATGTATACATATGACCCGAAAGGTCAGTTACACATGCATGTGACTGTCGATATAAGGACCTGATGCCCTTAAACTAGAACATCATATGCCTAATGTATAACAAAACAATTGGTATTATATAGAGATAATAATAGATACAATAGTAAAAGTTGCTAAACTTAGTTTTTCTGAAGACCGATGTCAACTCACGATAGGTCTATCGCTATATATTATATTTGTAAATACGTGTATATCCTTGTATTCTTTATCTTTTTATTATTTCAAAAAGTGGCCGGGTGGGAATGCCTCCTATTACATTAGTGGGACTAAATAATACTCCTATCGTGCTGAAGACGTGTGCTCCAGAGTTAGCACCGGTTTTAACGCGCCTTTATCGGCTTTCCTACTCTCTTGGCGTAGTCCCGAACTCGTGGAAGACAGCTCTAGTGCACCCAATCCCTAAAAAAGGAGATCGCTCGGATCCGTCCAACTACAGACCCATAGCCATCACCTCCTTGTTCTCCAAGATAATGGAATCCATTGTTAACTGCCAGCTCCTCCGGTACTTAGAAGACCACCAGCTCCTCAATGATCGACAATACGGCTTCCGTCAGGGTCGTTCAGCTGGTGATCTTCTCGTATACTTGACTCTCCGGTGGGCACAGGCGATCGAGACCAAGGGGGAAGCGTTGGCCGTTAGTTTGGACGTGGCGAAGGCCTTCGATCGGGTCTGGCACAAAGCGCTCCTTGCGAAGCTTCCTTCCTATGGGCTTCCCGAGAAACTGTGCAATTGGCTCACCAGTTTTCTTACAGACAGAAGCATCAAGGTCGTTGTTGACGGTGCATGCTCCGACTCCAAGTCTGTTAATTCTGGTGTCCCACAAGGCTGTGTGCTATCACCCACGCTGTTTCTTCTGCATATCAACGACATGCTGCAGATTAGCAGCATCCATTGCTATGCAGACGATAGCACTAGTGATGCCCTTTACACCGGCCGCGCTAACATTTCTCGGGTAAACGTCATCGAAAGCCGATCCAAACTTGTGTCTGAAATCGAAACTTCTTTATCAAAAGTTTCAGATTGGGGTCGACTTAACCTAGTCCAATTTAACCCCACGAAGACACAGGTTTGCGCGTTCACCGCTAAAAAGATGCCATTGGTCATATCACCTCAATTTGAGAGCACTTCCCTAACTGCATCAGCCAGTATCGGAATCCTTGGCGTCGATATATCAAGCGAAGTCCAGTTTCGCGGTCACTTAGAGAGTAAGGCCATATTAGCCTCGAGGAGGCTTAGTGTGCTAAACAGATCGAGACAGTATTTTACTCCGGCCCACCGCCTGCAACTTTATAAGGCGCAGGTTCGGCCGCACAAGGAATACTGTTCTCATCTCTATGCAGGTGCACCCCAGTACCAACTTCTGCCTCTTGACCGCATTCAACGGAGAGCGACTCGCATCATCGACTGCCAAGATATTTCTGATCGACTTGACACCTTGGCGTTGCGTAGAGATGTAGCTTCACTCTGCATCCTCTATCGCTTGTATCATGGGGAGTGTTCAGAGGAATTGTTCGGACTTATACCGGCTGCTGGTTTCCGCCATCGTCCTACGCGACAAAAAATTCCTTCCCCATCACCTGGACGATTGGCACTCCACCACTGTGCGCTTCTCCAGAAGCTTTTTGCCTCGCACAACCAGCTTATGGAACAAATTGTCGCCTGCCGTATTTCCGAACCGATACGACCTTCAAACCTTCAAGAAGAGAGCATACCTCTACCTAAAAGGCCGGCAACGCACTTGTGACTCTTGAGTTGCGGGTGTCCATGGGCGGCGGTAGTCACTTACCATCAGGTGACCCGTCTGCTCGTTTGCCCCCTATCGCATAAAAAAAAAAAAAAATGTACTCTGTCTACTCACAGTCGCTGATTTTAATCGCAGTATGGCACACCGTGCGGTTTTAGGGGGTATTCTGGTCTAGAGACATGAATTTTAGGTAATTTTTGAAGTGCTGTAAAAAAAAGCAAGCAATATTTTTACCATCAATTTTTTTATACATTATTTATTCACATTAGAAGCATACAAAAAAAAATAAAAAAGTAAAAAAAAAAAACAAAATTCCGTTAGTTGTCAGCTGATGGAGTGGGGCGTCTCAAAAATTTGGTGCGTGACCATACCCACTATTTTAACTGTACTAGCAATCTGAAATCAAAAAATAAAAAAGATTATCAATCTACAATAATGTCGCAATGTCTGGAACTACGGAAAAGTTACAAAAAAATTTTTGTACCACTTTTTTGAACATTCTTCGATTTTTTAAAAATAGTAAAAATGAAAATTTGGGGATGGCCGTAGTTCCGGATGTAGACAAGTCCCTAAAGAAGACTCTCTTAAAATTTCATGTAAATCGGTTCGGCAGAACCTGAGAAATCGTGGGTATCAGATTCAAAAAGACAGTTCTGAGAAAAACGCGTTTAAAGTTTAAAGTAAAATTTTTGCAGTCTAAGTCATAAAATTATATTTTAAACTTACATATGTATATTCAATCTGCCATTCCTGCTGCATACATCGGACCTTCCTCGACTTCGAAAAAACTATTTTCGGCGTTTCTGTTTTCTATTCGAGCAGTTCTGGCCTCCTTTGATGCGCTGGATGCTCGTATCTTGGAGCGGTCAATCCGGGCGTTGTCTCGTCTGATAGCAAATGCATGCGCTTCTAGACCAATTTTCACTCCCATAATCGTCATTTCACTCACAGCACATACGTTCACGTGGTTTACAGGTTAAAATTCAACTGTTAGCAGCTGGATGTAAGCGAATACTGAATATAAAAGACACAGGTCACCTAGAGTTATTGTATTACAATATATAATATATGTATATATATATAACGGAACAAAAGGGCTTACTAAGAAATATAGATTCAGGTAGTCGGAGAACCCATTATGTCTTTTGTTCGATTAGTTGCAGCCCAACCGATTTGGATGCCTGCTCAGCAAAATACTTATTTCTCCGAAAATAATTTGAATTTGGGAAAATCCTCTCGTAGACATATTCTTAAATAGTTAAACTATGAAAATATGAAAAAAAAAATCGATTTTTTTTTTTATTTCTAGACCAGAATACCCCCTTTAGTCAGTCCGATTCCGACACACTGTTCCTCCGAAAAACCCGGTGGGGTTAAAAAAATCCATTATTGAAACTTTGGACTTTAATTTTATTTAAATAATGTTACCAAGATTCGTATTGATCATTTAAAATTAACTAATACTAATCCTAACCCAACGTTTAGCCGCCGGGTAAAATACTTGTTAAAAAAAGAGCATATATAAAAGTAAATAAGTACAATAGAGACAGTCCTTTGTTTCAAATCAAACTTTGTGGTTATGTTACCATTAATTGGACACGGCTATATTTCTAATGAATATCTTTAGGTATTTTTGCGGGGAAGATTTTTTCATTATAATTTATTGCTTGTTTTTGTTGTGTATTTTTAAAGAACGAATCGTTGGCGGCTCTTATATTCATATCTTCAGTGATATGATTGACAAGAGAGATTTTTGCTGTGCCCTGCCTAAACTGCGCCACCCATTTTTTTTTAACGTAGTTATAAATTTAACTCTTTAATACTACTACTATGCCCATTTCATATAAAAGTCACTTACGTACAGGTCCCCCAAAGTAATAATGCGCATAGAAATCTTCGTCACTGTTCGGCAACGGTCGTATGTCCCGAGAGTCGGAAGACGATATATATATAGAGTGGTTAAGTGCATATTATATATATATATATATATATATACAGTCGTGGTCAACTAATTAAGGACATTCAAGATAGTGGACAGCAATAACCGGCTATGTACATATAAATATAAAACCCTGTTGATTTCTCAGTAACTATTATTTGCATAATTTGATCCGATTATTATACTATAAATGGCTGTAAATAAAAGATTAAATAAATATAAAAAAGTGTTTAATATCAAAGGTTAACCATGTATTCAATTTAAGGTACAATTCTGTAGCTGGACATTTAATTAAGAACAGTAAAGTAAAATGAAAAATAGAGTTAAACAGAACTAATAATCTGCAGTATTTTAATTTCTTTAACAACTTCATTTTATTACGGGTAAAATCAGTACCCAGTAGCAAAACCTTTGTTAGTAATTACCGCTTGACACCGATGTGGCATAGACATTATCAGTTTCTGACATATTTCAACAGGAATGTTTGCCCATGCCTCACAAAAAGCTTCATTAAGTTCATCTAAAGTTGTGGTACGATAAATGGCAACTTTTTTCTTAATTTCGTGCCAAAGGTGCTCGATTGGGTTGAGGTCGGGGCTATTTGCTGGCCAATCTAGCACTGATACCGACTGTCTGTTAAGAAACGACTTGACTGAACGGGCTGTATGTTTTGGGTCGTTATCATGCTGAAAAGTCCATATAATAGGAAGATGTTCCTCAGCATAGGGAAGCATAGTTTCTTCTAATATTGCCTTGTATTGATGTTGGTCTAAGTTACCCTGAACTTTCCTCACAGGTCCCACTCCACGTCCAGAAAATGATCCCCACATTTTAATGTTTCCTCCGCCATGTTTCACCTGCTTTTTTGTGAATCTTGGATTCATTTCCGCTTTTACAGGACGCCGTACGTATTGCCTTCCATCTGAAGAAATCAAATTAACCTTGGTCTCGTCAGAGAATAATACATGTTGCCATTGGTCGTAGGTCCAATGTCCATATTTACGTGCAAACGCCAAACGTGCATTTCTATGCTCTTTCTTTAACAACGGTACTTTGCGAGCCACTCTTCCGAACAACCCTGCTTCTACCAGACGTCGTCGAACTGTCCTCGCTGATACACTGACTCTTTCGTCTGCCCCAAACACTTCATGTTTAATTAAAATAGAGCCTAGAAACGGATCTTTCTTAGCTAACCTGGTTATCATTCTATCTTCTTGCGGAGTTGTTTTTCGCGATCTTTTTTTTCTGGGCACATTTAAAGTTGTGTTATTGCGCCTGAAATGTTGCACTGCATTGCATACCATAGTTTTTGAACAATTTAAATATCCTGCTATCCTTCGGTATGACCAACCACGCTCGACAAACTTCATGATAATTTTTCGTAGTGTTGCATCGCAACTTTTATTTTTGCCCATTGTTCTTCAAAATAACTCTCAAAACTTGAAATTACAAATCTAGATTGCCGCCAAAACTACCACAAAGAATAGGAGAAGAAAGAAAATAATAATTGAGATTCAGATTTTGAAACTAGAACGCAATATCTCAGTGTCCCTAATTAAATGGCCAGCCAGCATTCTTTGAACAAATAGCACTGTGATCATCTATCAGCTATACTGTAAAGAGGTTTAATGTTTAAGAAGTTGTTATTGTTTGTATAATTAGGCACATAAATGACTAATTATACTTACATGTAAAAGATGTGGAATATTGTTTAGACTCGTTGGAAAATAAAAAATAAATTCACAATTTGGATTAACTAGAGAGTGTCCCTAATTAGTTGACCACGACTGTATATATATTGATATATAGATATGATATATATATATATATTGATTGATAAATATTGATTTATCAATAACGAAATTTGATTCGATTATTCTATGTAAGTAAATAGTGAGGAAAACCACACGATTGCGAATATGTTACAATCTTTGTTGGATTGATTCACTTCGAAGATGTTATAGTACTTTTCAAGTGTCTTACTGAAGCTGGTGTAGTGATGGAAGAAAAGAAGGTTTAAATAACACAAGTTTTATATTAGAAGAAGAAAAAATGGTTTTCAAAAACAGGTTTACATTAAAATCTTAGAAATCTAATCATTAAAGTCTCCGTTCAAAAGTATTTACAGCACTGATCATTTTAGAATAATATTACAATTACAAAAAAATAATCAGAATCAGGGAGGATCACTATTCGTGACATCGTAGATTCATCAGAACTTTCATTATACTCTTGTTCATTTACACTTTCCCCACTACTATCACCTGTGTAAATAATCATTTCATCGGAAAAACTATCGATTCTTGGCTCAAATTTTCTATATTCATCTTCGCATTTAACAGCATGATCACAAACTTTTTCCATTCTTCTGGTCCTATATTATTGATTTTTTCTAATATAGCATCTTTAACTGACGTGACAGTCATTGCAATATTTTCTTTGGCTACGTATTGCTTTATTTGGGACCATATATTTTCAATGGGGTTAAAATCTGGATGATATGGTGGCAATCGTATAATTTTATGCCCATGTTCCTCCATTATACGGTCAATGGCAAATTATGTGTATTTTTCTTTATATCTTTTTATAATTTCATACAAATCGGGTTTCAGTTTCTTTGGGTCATGCGGAATGTTGTGTTGTTGTAACCAAGCTATCATTTGTGGTTTAGGTGTGTTTGAGTTTGGTGGTTTCACAGACAGCTTATTATTTTACACACTATTAGGAGGTAAGTTGGGAATCAATTGATTGCGTAGCCAAGTTTGATAACGTTCCGCGTTTATTTCTTTATGATAGTCACCTTCTGTGTCGACACATTTATGTAACATTAGAGCCCCTGGGACGAAGCCTTTTTCATTGCCTGCGTGTACAATAATCATTCGCTCTCCTTTGGAAATGGGTTGTTTGATACCTTTTTTGCTGCTATCTTGCCAAGTTTTACCCTTAGTATGTGATGTATGCACGTATGACTCGTCCATAAACACTATGTTTCTACCAGAATTCCTCAGCTGTTGTATTTCTCTGAGATATTCCCCCATATCTTTGAAGATCAGCCTTAAAGACTGCACAGCCTTTGAAATTAATAGCTTCGATCACCTTTTTTCTCAAATTATTTACAGTTGGGAGTTCTTTGAGCGTCAACTGAAAATTGTATATCATATTACGAATCACACAGTAGTCGAAATCATCAAGCCCTAGCCGAAATCTACTTTTAGGTTTTCCTTTTTTCGGTGTGGAAAATTTCATTGATGGATTCTGGTTTTTTTCGTTTAAGATATTACTTAAAGTTCGTCGTGAAATTCCTATAGCTTTTGTAACACGGTCCTGAACTTTTTTAAAATAATCATCATGGTCTCTTTTGAAAACATTGGCTTCATTTAAGAAATAAAGGTACACATTAAATACCATGTGTCGTGCTTGTGACTTAAGCGGCTTTCCACGTTTAAATTGATCCATTCTGGAAGAATTTGTCTGAAAGAAAATGGTATGGGCAGAGTTAGGCATATTTTTATTTATTTGTTGTATTGTTGCATTATGTACTAATATACTTTTTAATATTATTTATTCCTATATCTATTTGTTTATTTATGCATGTGTTTATTTATTTGTTTATTAAATTTATATAAGCCTAAATCTTAATATGTATTTAACGAAGGTATTTTTAACTTTTTAATATAAAAAACCGTGAATTTTTTTATGTATATTTACCTACTTTACAAAATAAACTATTAAAATTTGAATAAAATAATTAAAGTTGAAATTAAATTTACCTTTTAAAACAAAACCAAGAGGGGTGTAGTAGCAGCTCTATATAATTTCACACAGAAAAAACACGTGCAGTCACCACCAATATATAAAGACGACTGACGGACCTTTAACTGACCGGCGACCGCCGCCGACCGCTAGAATTGTTTTCGATTGTGTACTCATGATATTGACTCCTATTCCTTTCGAACAAAGTGGAAAATGCAAGTGCGTTGTTTAGGGCTCTTACGATTCAATGATTCGGGTGTTTCCGGGAATACGACCATTAGCGAAGATCTGCATGATTTTTGTATTTTATCTCTCGATTACCAAGGTTGTTAACACACTCAGAGAGACGATATTTATTAAAAAAAAATGGCATAATTTTTCAGGTCACTGCTATGTTGTAGATATAAATATGGAATATTCTTAAGCAGTATATACAAATGCAGTCTTATTGAATGTAAAACAACATCCAAACTTTCTATCAGAGTCGTAGTATGCAAACTTAGTAGCATGATCAGTCTTAGAGCCATCTGTAGAAATTCGATAGTAGTCTGACCGTTCAGTGTTGACAAAATTTAATAAGTTTTCATTACATGAAACTTTCCCTTTACAAACTAATGGGTTTGTAATCTAAATTTCTAATGTACGTAAGTCCCAATTCTTATTATGGCCTATGAATTTATAATTTTCTTTTACCTCGTTATTTTTTACTAAACTAATCACTCTTATTAGCTAAAACTTTTACATATAATTTCTAAGTCTTATCATAATGTCAGGAATGACCTCTCGATCTATTCAGAGTAAATTCATTAGTATTTGGGCATAATGCTCCAGGCATTGTAACAGTATTTCGCTCCTTACATAATATAAAATATCACAGCACTTTACACCTTAAATAATAATATAAACAAGAACTTCTTAAAATATTGTATATTTCACTATAGTCCTACTTATCATTTTTGATTATAATACATACCTATTTAACAAGTATGCGACACAGATTCTAATGCGAACAACTATTATTTTGGGTAAACTCTAGCTTACGATATATTGTCTGGTTCATTCCATTACGTTCATTTGTTCAAGTTCATACATTTTCCATTTACAATTAAGCCATAGGGGCCCCTAACAAAAGCTTTACAAGATCATGTTCAACAGTGTAAGGTCATTACCTAAAGTGACGCTTGCTAAATACCTCATAATATTTACACTTCATTGCATGCTATTTACAACTTGACTATTCACAGGAAGAAGCTCATATATTTTCCAAGTCAAGTCAAGTCAAGTTTTCCAAGTCTGATTAAGAATATTAATAGCTTGTAATATAATTTTGTTTGATATAGTATATAAAACATTTTTTTTTGTTATGTGTGGCTTACACACAAAATAAAATAGTTTTTTATACTATATCAAATATATACCATAATGACTCCACTTTGCCTGATGGTTAGCAATAAATGGACTCGAAGAGTGGTGGTCACCATCAGCATATTGCAGATTAGATAAATTAGTTATTGAACGTACTTGTGGATCAGTGCTGTATACAAAGAATAATGAAAGGGGAAATTGCAACCTACATAAATCCTTTAAGGCCGTACAAAGAGTGAATAGAATTTACATATACTTTACGCTACTTAAAGAAATTAAACTTATTTACATACTTTTCCAGGTATATTGGAGTAGATAAATTAATGTTAGCTCCATTTACACTTGTAAAGAACGCTTTATTTTAATTAACTAAACTGTCAGTTGTACTATAGCCGTTTCTAAAACCAAATCGATACTATGGACAGATGTCTCGATTTTACATAAATATCATATTTTGGGTGTAGTCACCTTTATTGTATAGTCATTTTTCGTGAGGTGTTTTTGCTTTCAAATTAAAACTGACATCTAAATTACGATAGTTTGTAAATGATTCCTTGGAAATTTAAATACGGACCAATTATATTTTACAATATTTTTAAGATATTAGCCAGAACAATATACGCCTAAATTTGAAATAACTTACTTTACTATGAACACAAATAGCAACCGCTTAAATTGTATCTCAGCTCTGACAATTTAATATTCGACTTTTTTTTTTTCAAAGGAGGATTTACAAATTGGCAAGACCACCACGATCATTTTGACCATCTTGACGATAGACGTACCTACGACAGATGTACGTACATGCGACGACCTATAATTCTTACACACTCAGACGGTTGAAGCCAATCTTAAGTCCATAACTAAGTTATGCTAGCTTTGATTTTAAACTTTGCAGAATATCCTGTAATATCTTTAGGAGACCGCTATCCATTATTGGAAGTAATGTTGTAAATAACAGTTCCTTTGATTGTTGAATTACTTACAGGTAAGCTGTTTTTTACCCGAGTGCGAAAGAAGTTATTTTTATTGAGAACACTTAATGGTACATCAACCAGTGCTTTTAGTACCTTATCGTTATTTATAACATCAATTAAAATATTTGTAAATGGAGAAGTAGTTTGCTACTTTAGAGTAAGACTTATTAAGTGCAGGGAAGAAAGCATCCAGAACCTGTTTACTATTTATTCTGACTTGATTTTCATCTATTTTCTGTTGTTTAAAAGGACACTCTTTGAGACTGCAATGTGTTCTCTTTTACAATTCACGCACAGGGGTATGTCTTTATTACTACAGTCGTTATAATGGTGACATTGTGAACAAATTGAATATATTACTTTTTTGCAACACATAGTTGTATGAACAAACGAAGCTTGTAACATTGTATTTATGTATTTTCTACAGGTAAAATGCATAGGCCGTCATTTACATATGCTGGGAGCACGTTACCTGCAAATGTGATAATAATGGTCTTCAATGGATTTATTCCTTCTGGGGACTTCGTTGTGAATGCGTACAACTCGAATTTGTTGTTATGAATCTTTTTTTCTAGTGGACTCAGTGGTTGACGTTATTATATATTTCTTTCGTTTTGTGTTGTTGTTTTAACATAACTAATTTTAAGCGTTTTGGTAAATAAAAAAAAAACGTTTTCTTTCTTTCTTCTTTCATTCTTTTAGTATAAATTTAAAATAACCCATTTTAAATTTATAGTTATACTATATATATAATACAATGTTATGATCGGCGTGATTACTGGATGACTATATAGATAGATAAATAAACTTTTTAGTATCCAAAATTAAGAAATGATACAAAAGACATATTCTTAGGACTACAGAACTTGTACAATTGCTGGTGTCCTAGTTTCTGGAGAACCATTTGATATGAAGAGAGTTTGCATAAGTTAAGAGTAGTTGCAGTATATAATTAATCGTTAACATTGCATAATATATTATAAAACAACACATAATAAATACACATATGTATATCTTCATAACGAAATGAGTTATTAGTCCAAATATCTTATTAGCTCGGTACCAGACAACTCAGTTAGTGGGTAATTAATATGATTCATTGCAAAATATTTTATGTATAATTCATATACCACATTAGTAGCTCTTAGGTACTTAGTCAATTAACTTCCATGACGTCAAAGCCTCGCTGATGAATCGAATTACGACAGTTCTTGCCAGTATCATACATTTTATATTTTTGATGAAGTGTCAAATTAGTAGTGTAGTGTAAAATAGTTGCCTATCAGCCTTTTAGAACTCGTCAACAGTCGTGTCACATATTTATCTGGTAATATAATCAATTATTTTTTTATATCAAGTAATCCGTACTATAAAACTACTAGAAATTTAGTATATGCCAACAAGCTATTATCAAACATTAAGGCATTTCCACTTCACAAATTTGTAAGCAAAACTTGCTAATAGAAATAACCTTCAGTCTTTTATTTATTACATCATTATAAAAACATAAATCTTCTTGGATTATTTTAAATTTGCTAAAAATAAAAAAAATTGTATACACACTTCTATAGTATATTAAAAAAATGGATTGGAAGAGAAAAATACAATCGATTAGCGCTTATCGCTTTCTTTTGTAATAAAAGGGGAAGAAAAATTGATTCGGGCGTCGTCAGTCAATTTGCTGAACGGGAATGAAGGAACAATCGGATACCAAACGGTTTGATGGCAGCGGCTAAAACAGATTATAGCCGAGAAAGCCGAAGATTGCTCGTAAAACTTTTAACGATCGCACTAAATTACAATTGGGGTGGAATAAGTTTTTCGACCTATTTAATTTATTGTGATACCCGCAGGCCACGTCTGATGCCAAAAACATAGGTTTAGTAGTGGCAAGACTGAAATAAAAAAACGCTATAAAAGAGTGTCGAGACTGCTATGCTGCTACAAGTAGCTTACTTCAAAATAATGAAAAAAGATTATTTGGCCACATAGCAATGGTTATAAGTAAAATATTGTATATAAATTTAATCAACGGCCCAACAGAAGCATAAGATTAGTTTGTCTCTCAAACTAAGTTGATATTATTGAGTCATCAGGGTTAATCGTTGCCCATAGACGAAAAATGTACTTGAAAATATTATATATCTATTCTGTAAGAAATTAGATGGTATGCTGAGAGGTTGGGTTATAACTCTTGTATTTATATATGTGTGTGTGCATGTTTGATTGCGTGCATGTGCAAACGTTCTTATATACATATGTTGTGCTTGTATGTGCCAGAAGCGTGCTAAACATTGAGGCTGACCCGTAATGTGATATTGAAAAAAAAAAAAACAACAGCTAGTCCTAATAATAATGATATAATATATACGCAATAACATGATGGTAACCTGAAATGATCTTCTAATACATAAAATACTCGTGTCGCAGTGTTTGTCGCGAAACTCCTCCGAAATGGCTTAACCGACTCTTATGAATTTTTACGGGTCATCAACTCACTGGAGACAACAGTGAACCCTATACAGATTTTTATTGCAGTATAATTATAAAAGTATGTATGACAAACAAAAGCAACGCAAGAATGGACTTCTAAAGTGTTAAGTAAGATCTCTCATTTTTATGAACTAAACTGGACATTATTTTATTTTTCAAAATTTGAAAATGGAACCATCTCCGTTGTATTAAAAATATACGCAACGGATATTATTATTCCCATATGGTTTAGCTTCAGGATTTTGTTATTTGTAGCATCTTAAGCAAAGTCACTCTGATGGGAAAAGTTGGAAGTATGCTAAGGATTGAAAAGTTACGAAATAACTCTCAAGGAGACAATAAGACAATAATGTTTTGCAGGCGTTTGTCAAAAGTTTTATAAGCAATGTTATATATTTTGATTCTTTAACTCTTTCACATATTCGGATCCTATTTAAATGTTCTCTACATGTTTATATATACTTTCATATAAAATTATTCTTACACCGTAAAAATGTTTGGTTCTACATAGTATCCTGCGACTGCATAAGAAGTATAATGAGAAAACTATATTCTCTTGCATAACGACAGAAATAACTACTAGTTATGTCGTTATGCAAGAGAATTTAGTTTTTTATGTTATACAATATACATTTTACGTTATATACCGCGAATGACGTACTTGGAAACCTAAACTGCAATAATATGTTACATTCAACTCATCTCTTTTATAATATTAACGCTTAAATACTACTACCGGGTGGTCAAAGGTTGAAGACCACCATCCGTCAAGTTGATGGTGAGAATTAATAACTATTGATGAATATCGGTTGACAAACAGGGGAAGAAAATATATTGAACTGATTTGTCTTGACGTGGGAGAGCTAGGCATAAGCACGTTTGCACCCGGTCCTCGTTCCGGTTTGGGAGCTTTTGGAGGCGAAAGTGTTCACCGAAGTATTTAGGCGGACGGCTGAATTCCGAGTGAATAGGAAGCAGTTTGCCGAGCAACAATTACTCATTGGTCATCTCGGCTGGTGGCAGCACGTGCTGGCTATGCCGCTGTGGCGGCACTCCAGCCGGTCATGGTCGAGTGTGTAGAACGGAACCGTTTCCTTCCCACTGACGCTGGTTGTATCGGCTGCTTCAGAAAGTACCTGCACTCGGTCGTTAGGAAGGAATTGAGTCCCGCCT
The DNA here is from genome assembly GCA_947561695.1 of Tyria jacobaeae. Classification (NCBI taxonomy): domain Eukaryota; kingdom Metazoa; phylum Arthropoda; class Insecta; order Lepidoptera; family Erebidae; genus Tyria; species Tyria jacobaeae. The sequence continues at coordinate 8,546,978 of OX387221.1, forward strand.
GCCACCACTGCGACTGCGGTGAAGACTCGGTTCAGCATATTGCCCCGCTTGGGTGGCGTAGCGTCGGATCCTCACTTCAGTCATCGGAGAGGATCTCTCACTACCGGGCATCATACGCTCCATGGCCGGTAGTGACAGAAGTTTTACCGTGGTCGTAACTTTCTGCAAGGATGACATCTCGCAAAAGGAGGCGGTTGAGCGGGCCCAGGAGGATGACCTCCATTCGGACCCATTTCATCCCCCGCGAACGGAGTTGCGGAGGCGCGCCATGCCGCACTGAGTGTGGCTGTATTTTCCTCCATCTGCTTTAAGGGGCGACGTCCGCATGTACCTGGACACCGCCTAATTGAGAGTTAAAAGAAGACACCTGTATCCCTGAACGGGTAGCCAAAACTGTATAAAAATACCAACATTGTGCCAATTAGAATTTGATAACGTAACGACCAAAAAATCAGTAGAAAAGCAACTGATACAAAATTAATAATTATTAAGAACACAATTTACTGTATCTTGTGTCTGTCTTTTGTTTACGTTTACTGGAAGGTTTAAATACAAGCATATTTTAGTAACGAAAAGCCGAGCATTTCAAATATTTGTAATGTGATGTCGCAAAATCATATGTTTGTGCTACTGGCTAAACCTTACGAATATATTAAAATATTGTACTACGGAATGGTATTTCTTAAAAAGATCTACAAAAAAATCTGCGCTGGCATAAGTATATCTCCTATGATAATATTATTAATCACTGCACACTGACACCATATTAGTGTCTATATACATTGCAACCGTGTGAAACCGGGGCAGGTCACTAGTAATTAATATGGTTTTTATTTAATTTATACAATAATCCTTAATCGCAAAATTAATAAAATACATTGTGTTTAAAACATGGAATTACAAGAATATAACGCAAACCCCTATTATATATGACAATTATTTGAATGGAATTATTTGTATTATGTATTTTCCACAAAACAATATTATAATGAAAGGGATCACACGCTATTAATCATCCCGAACAAAGGCCGTGTTTAGTTTAAGTTCCTTTCAGAATATAATTACTTTCTTCGAAACGTTTATTATAAGTAATTTTGTTAACTTTAGGAAACTACGCAATTATTGTTAGGAATACTGATAGCACAGGAAATTAAATTTTATTCAAGAGTTAAATGGGCATGTTTTACTCCAATCTGTTTAGACTTCTATATTTTTTTTTTATAGGTAAGTTATAGGCTACGATAATGACTCTACTCTGCCTGGTGGAAAGCAAGTGGAGTCCAAGAGATATCTACTAGTTTAGTAGTAGTTACTAGGTAAGCAAAGAAACACAGTCCTCGAGCGAGACAAATTTAATAAAAATATTTTGCCGCCTATAAATAAGTTAGTATGACACAACCACATCGCGATGTATTTGCTCCATCTATCGAGCGTGATGAAATGTTGTTTCAATTATGTATGATATTAAACAAATGCAATTAAACAAAGTGTGAAACGAGACTAATCTTTATTATCTACCTATATATACCGAACAAGCATATTCTTTATTCATTTTTGAATATCTAATACTTTGAATTAATTTTATTTCTAAAGGCAATTTGTTATATAAGTTAATTATATAACCTAGCCTTAATATAACTGCATTACAAATATCGAACTTATATTATATTTATAACTGTTACCCCATTATTCGACACTAAACCTAATTCCTAACTCTATTAACGCAAAATATACCATTATCAGCTGTTCCATTGTAATGACCTCCCTCGGGTGAGGGATGAGATAGTAGATTATATTAAATTTTCTTTTTCTATAAAAAAAATGTCACTATTAGGAATTCAAAGGAGAAGCATATATGCTAACATTAACAGTCTGTCAAAATAATAGGTACGTTCCTTTCCACTGGGATTGGACTTGACAGTTGACATTTGATTTGACACGACAATTACTCGGTACTTATGTTGCATACGAATTGATTTGCCAACTGTTAAATAATACCGACATTCTACGAGGATATGTGTTAATATTGCTGAAATAGCTGCACGTGTTGTGATCACAAGAATACAATCATACTTACAACTGTTGGAACGTGTTATGTAGGTGTATTAGGAATGAGGTTAAATATTTTTATAACTGTAGATCCCTTACGACTTTCATTTATGTTGAAAAAAGAACTAGGCCACACGTAACTAGCACGATATTTATCGAGATAGATTTTATAAGAGACACAGCAACCATAGAAATATATTACTGACTGAAAATAGATTATTATAAGTTAATAATGATATTACTTTAAGACAATTCTATAATACTATACTATAAATATAAGATAAGAAGATACCTAAGTATAAGTAAGTTAATAAAGTTAAATGTATATTAGTAGGATAGCTTATATATACATATATGTTTGAGTATATGAAAAGCCGCACTTAGCGGTAACAAATTGATTGAAATGGATATTTTTTTAGTGAATATTAAAAAAGCTTACGTGATAGGAAGCAAGCATTTAACATGGCACTACATGAACTATGGGATTGATAATAGTCCAATTCTATAGTCGACGTTTACAACACCCATGGGAAGGAAGAAGGTGGCTTAATCTACTCTACCAATAACAAAACATTATTAAATATTTATAAAACTTCACGTATATTACTTAAAAGAGGTAAAAATAATACTTTATTTATCTCAGATACGTCACCGATTATTTATACACGTTTAAAGCAAGTTACTTTAAGTATTAGTAATCGTTAAGTTCATTGAAGTAGTCATATTACCAGGTCGGAAGTGATGATGAAGACGAAGGTAGTACACGCCTATCCAAAAAAAAACTATTCACTCTACTCCTGAAGGATCTGTTGTCATTATAGATCTGTAAAAAAGAGACGCAAGTAGTTCATTTCAAAAATTGACGTCTCGAACCAAAAAGGAACTGTCAAATCGTTCAGTTCGATTTTTAGGTGTTTCGTGTTCGACTGGTCCGATGAAAGAATAGGGAGTTTTGGATGAATTTAAAGAAAGCCACACACTCACCGAAGTGATTCCTATATAAAACCGATTAGCAGACTACTTTTTGATGATGATGATTTGTGAGAGTGCTCACTATAAGTGAGCCTACCCTCGTTTATGAGGGCTCCTCTGGTGTTGTTTACCTTAACTTGCATTACTATTCCCTACTTAATTATTAAGCGTAACTAAGCTTATTAGACATACTAGTACTATGTAATAAAAAAGAACTATAATACCTAGTATGCTTTATAAAAAATATTGAAGAGACAAAGCGTTATCGTGGGAGAGCTATGCCTAGGTACGAGTGGGCCAACTCAATCGCAGTAATACCATATCATCACAGAAAACCAGTTGTCAAACAATGCTTGTATTTAATATATCGAGTGAGTGAGGTTACCGGAGGCCCAAACCCACCTCTCCTTTACCACTGCCTCCAATCCCCCCTCCCTCATCACCCTCAAAGACGGGCATTGCAACAAAACTTGAGTTGCAGGAGTCCATGGGCGGAGGTTCCCATTTACCATCTGGTGACCGTTTGTTCTACAATGATAAAAAAAACAACAGAAAAGCAAAGATTTCTCAATGAAATTACTACACTGCGAAGCAATGCCTTTCATTTCTATCATTCTAACTGCCAATAAAACCTCCATTATATTACACTGAAATAATACCGACATTAATAAAATTCATTTTCCCTCCACAACCGGAAACTTTTCCGATATCGAGATCCATTCGTTTACATCGACTAATACATGAGTGGACTTTGACAAATTTTTATGTTATGCTTCCGTTCAGAAACACAATAGGCGTTTTCGGTGAATACGCGTAGATGTGACTATTTCTTTCTAATATAAAAATTAGAGACTCACTTGCCAAAACATCTCATCTATAAATAACATTCGTAATAATGCACTGTAATGTACCTAGCTCACTTACTTTTTTGTATGGTGCCCCATACCAACGCGTTGGTGTTGCAACGCCTCTTTAACATAAATAGGCTTTTCCTAAGCTCCAAAAATTTGGTCTGGGCCCTCATGGGGACTGAATTATGTGGGTTACAGCCCTTTCTGCTTCATTATGCTTACTTAATATCAATAAAACAACAATCTACTTGTATCTAAATATGTAATAATTATAGCTTCTGCATTCGATCTAAACTGTCAAGTTCAATGTTTTCTTCCAACCAATGAGTATTACGATACGAGCACGTTTTATGCGTAAGTGATTAACTTATCGGAAATGTATGTCGAATTGAAAACGTCGGTCTGGTAAATTATCTCCGATCTACAGGAAATAACAGTTTAATATCCGGAGGAAATTTCTACTCAGATTGGTTCGGCCCGTACGAGCAAGCACACTAGAAAACTTCAGTTAAGTATCCGGAAGAGTAAGTATTACAAATCCCTTCCGGGTCAGTTCACCAGTCTAGCACACCGAAACCACACTACAGAAAAATACAGATAAAAAACCGGAATAAACAAACAAAAAAAAGTAAATATACGGTTTTACTCACGTGTGTGGTGTAAAACCGTGTGTCGTCCAGTACCGTCGGGGTTACTTACTCCTTGAGAAAGGTCTCATGTCAGGACCGAAACTGGTGGGGCATGTCCGAAATACACACGTGAGTAAAGCCGTATATTTAAATAAATATGAATGTAATAATCATGGTCTCAAACTAAGTGCTGCTACATCCACACAGGACACTGTACTAGCGTGTGAAGTACGGTATCATCACGGTAGACACATGTTATTCAGTAGCAGCCTATTTATCTATAACTGATAGAAAACGATACCTGCGGATAAACTTACTTTATTCGATATTTTTTAGTGTGTTAATGCAAGAGAACCACTTAAAATAAATTTTGGTTACCAATTTGAATAGCATAAAGCTTAGAAAAACCTATGATGATTGGTATGTAAAATACCTATTCCGTTTTCTTATTAAATGTTCTAGAATTAATGTTAGTTGTAGAACTAGGAATTCTTATTATAAGAAATAACTGCTGTTAATCTCAGTCGTATACGCAAATATGGAAAGGTCTGTCGCATTGTAAAAATCATATTCCACTGCCAAAATAAAAAATAAAGATAAAAAAATACAAATCCACTATTTCGCAAAACGATTAATAAAACCAAAGATATTTTCACACATCCGAATACATACAACTTGTCGGTTTGTATTAGACATACTAGTATTACTGAGACATTACATAGTATTACTGAGAAAAATGCAAACAAATAATGATACTAAAATAATATTTAGTGCATATTTTCTTTTCCATTATTATTTTAAAGCTTTTTCTGTATTGCACCACACGTAGATATATGTATGATAAACTACCGAACATATGAAGAATACTGAAAGTACACAACTATTTAACCCATTCCTACCCACTGTCCTATTTTTAAGACACCATATTCAACTTTGTTTTTACATGTTAGGTTGGTTATTTTTATTGCTTCTAACAAAATTCGTTTGCCGCGAAAGCAAGTTTGGACCTGCAACGCTAATCACTAGTTCAAACGTGTCAATTGGTTGTCTCTTGCGGGTCTTGCGTTTACATTAGTCGAAAGGTCTCTGCTGAACACATTACATGTCGTGACACGATTGTAATTTATTTATCGAACTAGAGTTAAAAAATAGTGATTATTTATAAGGCTGTGGAAAGGTGAGTAAAAATATTTTGATTTATTTTCTATATCAAATAGTGTAAATTTTACCTATTAGTTGTTGGATAAACTTGTAGTGTAACTCTATATTTTTTATTCTTTATAGATCATGGATCCAATGAGTCAAAAGTATAAAAAAGCTTTGAAGGTGACCGAAATCACAGACTATCTTCAATATATACAAAACTGTAGTGATGAGGAGTTGAAGTAGCCATATTACCTACGGACGAAGTGGACGAAATGACTGACATGGGAGTTGTACCAGTGTCAGATGTAGCTGTTCAAGTGGAATTTTCATGTAAAATCGACAACATCGAGGAAGATCATAATACTTCATCCACGTCTCGGACAAGCAAAACAGTCACTTGGCGTAAGTGTAGTCCAGTATATTCTGAAATTCTGCTGGAATCTAATACTGCAAAACAATGTTTGGGATATATGATTACGGAGTTGGACGGAAAATCAGCGATAGAAATATTTGAAAACTTCTTATGTTATGAGATTTTAGAATATATTGTGGAGAAACGGTAAACTACGCCAACCATTATAAAAATGATTTGAACTTCAATCTAAAGGTAAATGAGTTAAAAGTGTTTATAGAAATTCTGTTTTTTTTCGTCGTACCACACGAACTTACCTCACTTACCTCAAAGTAAACTATAGTGGTGTAGAGATGAAGATGTTCACATTCCATTTGTTGAACAAGCAATGTCTCGTAATCGTCTTGAGTAAGTAAATTAAATCCTTTTTACATTTCAATGCCAACTCAAAAATTTATAGTACTAACAAAGCTTTCAAAATGCGCCTATTTATCGATAAAGCTAATGAATTCTTCCTGTTGCTGTGCTGTTGATGAAATGATCGTCAAATATTTTGGTCACCATGGGATCAAACAATTTATAAAAGGTTGAGTGAGGTTTGGCTACAAGCTTTGGGCACTGTGTGGAGTCAGTGGATATTACTAAACTTTTCACTTTATACAGGCAAGGAAGCTCCAATTTCCGATGGTACTGATGATGGCTTAGGTTCAAGGGTGGGGAAAAATTTGCTTGCAGTATGTATAGATCCCAGCGCACATGTAGTTTACTTTGATAACTTTTTTAGCTGCAGGCAATTGTCAATCGATTTGAAATCTCAAGGGTTCAGAGCTACAGGGACTAAGAAATGTCCTATCATGACTAAACAAGAAATTAAAAAAAAAATACCGAGGATATTCCGATCATCGTTTCGATAAAAGTTACGAAATATTATGTGTGAAATGGCATTACAACAATGTAGTAAGTCTTTAAACTAACTTTGATACTGCAGAACCTTTTGTAAAAACTAATAGGTACTCGAAGACAGAAAAAGCAAAATTAGCCGTGAATCACCCAAAGCTTATTCATAATTATATTAAAAACATGGGAGAAGTGGATAAACATGATTGGCTAATTTCTAAATAACCGATCCGCTTCATAGGCAAAAAATGGTATTGGCCTCTAGTCATTAGCGTTTTAGACATGTCCCTAGTGAGTGCTTGGATTATTTACAACGAGGTAAATAAAGATGAGACCATCCCTCTGCTAGATTTCAGGCGTAGGGTTTGTTATTCTTGGATGAAAAAATCGGAAGGCAAGGCAAGCAAACCTTTTTTTTTTTTTTTAACGTGTGGAAACCCCCTCGGGCCTTCATCCCACCGGGGTTTTCGGTGCGACGGTGTGTCGGAATCGGACCGACTAAAACCACACGGTGTGCCATACTGCGCCTAAAATAGGAGGAATCCGGGAACAGCTTTATTAAGACATCCGGATCCCTCCTAGCGCCTGCCTGCAATCGCGGGCACCACCTTCTTGTAACTCTCAATTAGGCGGCGTCCAGGCACACCAGGACGTCGCCTCCTCGCGGCTGGCCACTAAAGCGGGTGGAGGGGAAAACCCCGTCCCGACCACCCGCAGCCACACTCAGGGCAGTATGAGGCGCTGGTAAACGCGTCTACGCTGCCCGGTTCGACGGCGGCGAATTGGGTCCGAATGGAGATCGTCCTCCCGGGCCCGCTCCACCGCCTCCTTCTGCGAGATGACCTCCTCACAGAAGGTTGCGACCGCGGTAAAATTCCTGTCGCTACCGGCCATGGAGCGTATGACGGCCGGTAGCGAGAGATCCACTCCGATGACTGCAGTGAGGACCCGACGCTGCGTCGCCCAGGCGGGGCAATCCGCGAGCGTATGCTGAGCCGAGTCCTCGCTGCAGTCGCAGTGGTGGCAGGCGGGACTTAATTCCCTCCTAGCAACCGAGTGCAGGTACTTTCCGAAGCAGCCGTACCCGGAAAGGACCTGCGTCAGTCGGAAAGAAAGAGTCCCGTGCTGCCGCTCTGCCCATTCGACGATAACCGACTGGAGCGCCTCCACGGCGGCAAAGCCAGCACGTGGAGTGTCCAGCCGGGACGACCAACGAGCCATCGTGACTCGGCGAGCGGCCTCACGCCACTCGCGTACCTCTTCGGGCGGGGTCGATTGCCGCTACCCGCCCGGAAATCAGTCGTCCGCCGATAAACTTCGGCGAGCACTTCCGCCTCCAAGTCCCACGGGGGAGTTCCGGCCAACGCGCAAGCCGCCTCCGTTGACACGGTGCGGTAACCGCGTATGGCTCTAACCGCCATGACCCTCTGAGGGCGCCAGAGGCGTGTCCTATTCTGAGCGGTCAGAGACCCCCGGGCTGTGACCAGAGTGTCATCGGCGTAACAGATTACGCCCAGCCCGGGGGGGAAGTCACCTCGAAGGGCCCAGTCGTACCCCATATTCCACAGGACAGACCCCTGCGGAACACCGCACGACATGGGCCGACGACTCAAATTTCCATCTCGGTCCTCGTACATGACGGTACGCTCCTCTGAATAGTCAGCCACTAGTCGCATCAGGTACTGTGGCACTCCGTGATAGCGGAGCGCTTCCCTTATGCAACTGAATGGCAGACTATTGAATGCGTTGGCGATGTCCAAAGACACCGCCAACAGCACGCCGCCACAGCTCACTGCCTCTTCGGTCACGGCTCTCAGACGCATTACAGCTCCGATCGTCGAACGACCTGCTCGGAAACCGAATTGGGCGTCCGACAAATCGGGGCTTACCTCATCCAGGTGCCGGACGATGCGGGCAGAGAGTACCCTCTCAAACAGTTTACCCGCCTCGTCCAGCAGCACAATGGGTCTGTAGGCCGTGACCGCAGCGGAAACAGAGTCCGCTGCTGTCAAAGCAACTTCCGCACTTGATGCGGGTGTGTCCCGACGCCAGGCACTTGAAACACCTCATCGGTCTCGCCGCCAGGACTGTAACTCTGGCGTTCACGAAACCGACGAGGACCTTGCCGGCGTCGCTCAAAATCTTGGCTGACGCTATGGGACAGCTGACCCAAACCGCACCAAGGCCTCCTGGACCGGTGCGGATGGTGCCGACCCTGATGTTGTCCACATTGCATCCTGTCTTCTCCTGAATGACAATGCGGATATCTTCCACCGTCACAGAGTCGTCCAGGTCTGAAAAGCGCAGCTCTGCACACTTGGTGGGCCTGGCGATTTTAACACCATCCGTCGCTTCAAACACACTCCGCAGCTTCTCAGCAACAGCGTCGGCTGCCTTCACGCCTTCAGCCCCGGGGAACTCGAGGACTCGAGCCCCCGTCTGGGCAAGGCGCAACCTCACCCCTGAAGCCCCGAACTCACCACCTAGGCTATCCCTGACCATCTTAAAAACGGTCGCATAGGATAGCCCGTCACGAGCCGCCTCTGGTGACACTGTGACTACTACTGCCGCCGTTTTGGGCGCCTGCAGTTGCCGCGGCTTGTGTTTTGGGGCCACGGGCGTCATGGACGGCGGCTGCGGTGTAGTGGCTGCATTTCTTGAAGCCCTTTTACCACGCTTTCGGGACTTCTTACCCCCCCCCCGACTACTTGCCATCCATCGTTGGAAGGGGCAGATGTGGAGGGTCCAGGCATAGTTTTCGCTCTAGAAGGAACTGCATTCGTTGGTTTAGGTGCCAGAGTGGCCAAAGGGGGAAACTCTGCCGCCACCTTTGACGCTACCTTCGCCGACCGGCCACCCTTCAGTGTGGACGAAAGTGCCGGAGCTGACGTGGCCGCGGCATATGACACGCGACCATCTGAGACGGGAGGCGACGTTTACACTGAATTGGCCCTCGTCTTATTGGTGGAGAGAGGCGGCCTAACATTGGGGGCCGGAGGCAGCCTTGCTTCCAAGCCTGCGAGACGCCCGTCCATCATCCTCCACACTGCGTCAATTATGTGACGCAGGTAGGAGTCCGGAACTTCGAATGGAGAGGGAGTGGCACCAGCCGGCTGCTCGAGCTGACTAGATTGCTTAGGGCAATCCACCCGAAATTGGGCAAACTGGGCGCTGAATCCTGCCACCTGCCTCGTTAGGCGATCATTTGCTCCTTGAAGTCGTGCCACGTCCCCAATGAGGGTTTCGACGACCCCCGAGATAGCGGAGGAGGAATCCTTCAGAGCTCTGACAAAAGAGCCCTTTAAGTTCGTTGACTTGGTGGCTACTTTGTTAATAATAGCCACAGCCACGCTCGTCCTTTCTTCTCGTCTTTCTTTCAACATGTCCGGTGTTTGAGGGACGGAACCCTCTTCCACCGGAGAACGGATTTTAATAAGCAGATCTGCGATCTCCTCCTCCGCGACTATTTCACCTTCTGCACGAGCCCGCGCGTACACCCCCGCTCTGGAAAAGTGGAACTAGCCAGAGGCGGAACAGGTGTACGCGACCTCGATCTTCCTCTTTGAGTAGTAGTCAACTTTGGTGGAAGCATTTCTGTTGACGGTTCGGTGTCTTCGTCCCTCGAGCGGCCTCGCTTTCGGTTATCAACGTCGCGGGGCTCAAGGTCCATATTCTCAACCGTGCCAGTCACTGTACCAGTGGTTCTGGAGCGTCCTCGCCCAGAGATTTTACTGCTCCTAGGAGTCAGATTGACTTCTGGGAGCTCCACTGGGAGAGTACTTTGGCACGATATTTCCTCATCAGTCGACGAGGCTTCTGCCGCCGACTTCCTGCTTTTCCTTCTTCCTTGCTTCGTTTTAATCTCCTTCTTTTGTTCTTCATTAATTTTATTGTAAGTGATATTGTTGCAATCCATAATGTATCCCACGAGTGGGGGAGAAATAAAGGTCCACCCGGGCAGAGATCCCCCAGTACCCGGGCAAGCGTAGATTTATTCCCAACCGAGGGGTCCGCAGTTACCCCGGCTGGGAGTGCGCTTGCGACTGAACCACCCATCAGCCATGCATCCCATGGTCACGCACCAGAACACGAGATTCGGGGTAATTTTTTATAGAGGTATTCTTCCTCGCAGTCCGGGCGGTTAAGCCAAGACCCTCGTTCTCGATCAGAGCCACGACACTCCTTTCGGGATTACGATATGCCGACGGTGGCATCAAGACAAATCTCCAGATGCCTGCTCGGTGGCAGTGCGAGTGCACGCCGAGCCCGTCCTCTTTCTCCGCTGTAGACAGTGGAGAAACACCGACCCGTGAACGGGTCCCACTTTGGTGATTTTTTATTGAGGTTTCCTTCCTCACAGCTCCGAAAAGCGAAGAGCCAACAGAGAGGTAGCATACGCTCTGTTGTGCCGAGCCTCGGCCTAGAGCCTGAAGGAAATGGCCACCATTTCTTGCCAGAATATTAGCCGTTGGCGATGACGCCCTCCTCAAAAGTAGAGGAGGAGAAGGCTGCGTCGTCGCCGACGTTGTCCAGGTGGAGATTTTCTAGCCCGCACCCCAAGGCAAGCAAACCTACACCAGGTACATCAGAACGCCTTTTACAACCTGTCAGGTTTGACAATATTGGTCACTATATGACGAAGAGGGATAAACAGAGACGTTGCCAGGGACAAGGTTGTAAAAAAAAACCTCTTACATTTTGCGCTAAATGTAAAAAAACAAAAACAGCAGTGATTGTTTTATACCTTACCATACAAAATAAGTTAATAGAACTTTATGTTTAAAACTGTTAATGGTCAAATTTTCAAATACAGCTAATATTCTTATAACTGTTTACTTTTATTATTTCTGATCACATGTCCTCGCTGTCATATTTATAGGACAGGCTGACTCAGCATTAAAAGTACTATTATTTTTGTTTGTTTGTTCGTAATATTTTTACTTAGTATTATGAACTTAGTTTCAAGATTTGATAAAAATATCCAAAGTTTTCGATGCTTCGGAAGTAATGGGTTAAAATGCGCCGACTAAAACTGCTTATAAATAAATGTAGTGTAGTAAATGCCATTATTCGCTTCGAGAACACTCGGAAGACATATATAACATAGAATATAATAGAAGTCTGCTATTTTTTTTTTATTTTCTTCTATTATTATTATGCTGTGGCATGTTATGATTTTATTATATCTGTATTACATTATATTATTTTATTATTATCGCCTTATGTTATTTTGAAATTTATTAATAAATTTTGACAATATGACATTATGAATTAATTTATTGCTGTTTTTAAATGTGTAGTATTACTTTAATTTTATATCGTACTGTTTTTGTCTCTCTCTTTTATCTTTTGTGCGCCTTATTGTTAAATATGGTAAAAGAACATCAATTGTATTAGCTTATAAGATCTGTAAATGTATACCCATATTCGCAAATGAATAAATTAAAAAAAAACGGTTTTTTTTTTTTTGCCAGACACATGACATATCAACGTGACATATCAGTGCGATGATTTTAATGTGCATGACAGCATTTAAATTCAACGGGACGTGCGTTCAGTATACTACTCACAGGCAAAATTAACCGCCCACCTATATTTTTCGTCACCCTGTTTGTTTATGTTAACTGTGGCTTATCTCCTGTTTTGTTTTTAGTTAAGTGGGTACTTTAGAAATAAACTAAACACTTAAAAACCCTTATTTCGACCCTTAAACTTGTATCGCCGAAGCGTTTTTAGAATATAGTCTCTGTTTGACATTGTTGCAGTAACGTTACATTGATTACATTTCTTGTTCTTGTCTGCTACCGTGTACGAACATTGTTTAATTTGAGTTTTTAGTGTACGATTATTGTTTGTGACTGAAAAAAATGCCACTGGATGCAACTGGTGCTGCTAGGACAGTGACTTTAGCTGACGCTGGGTATAGCCAACGTCGCATCGCTCGTACGCTTGGTGTACCTCGAACTACAGTGCGGGATGCCATAAGACGCTTTCGAGACACTGGTTCATACACGAGAAGGCCAGGTCAAGGCCGACATCGGTGCATCTCGGCTCTGGGTGACCGCTTTGTTGTCAGTAATGTGCTAAGAAATCGCTTTTGCACCGCTACTGAAGCGCGCACACGTCTGTTTGAGGTGAGAAATGTCACTGTAAGTGAACGTACGATAAGAAGACTGGCTGAAAGGAATCTGAGAGCTTTTCGTCCAGCTCGCGGTCCACAGCTGCTTGCACAGCATCGTAGAGCAAGACTTTCCTTTGCACGAGAATATGCTGACTGGACTACGGAACAATGGAAGAACGTACTGTTCTCAGATGAGAGCAGAATAGCCTTAAGGGGTCCAGATGGACGTCAGCGTGTTTATAGGCGCCAAAATTAACGGTTTGCTCTATGTGCAATAATCGAAACCGTGGGTTATCAGGGAGGATCCATAATGGTTTCGGGAGGTATCTCTTACGAGGCTCGTACCGATCTAGTGGTGTTTGATAGAGGCAGTGTGTCTGCTCAAAGATACGTGGAGGAAGTCTTACAAGACCACGTCATACCTTTCGCACCATTTAATGGTGAAAACTTTAAATTAATGCACGACAATGCTCGATGCCATACCGCAAGATCCGTCACTCAATACCTCGATGAGGTCGGGATTCAAGTTTTGCCATGGCCGTCACGCAGTCCCGATCTTAACCCAATTGAGCACATTTGGGACAACCTAAAAAGACGTATTCGAGCAAGAATATCAGCCCCTGCGACCTTACAAGAGCTCAAGACGGCTGCGATAGAGGAGTGGCATAATATCCCTCAGTCGGATATTCAAGACCTCGTAGATGGATTGCCAAACCGACTACAAGAAGTCATCAGGGCCCGAGGTAGTAATACTCATTATTAAAATTTAAATAAAAAGAAAGCGGACGATTTTTTGCAAAATCGATTTTTGGCATATTTTTTTTTATTAAACATCATCATCATCATCATCATCAGCCTATCGCAGTCCACAGCTGGACATAGGCCTCTCCCATTGCACGCCACTTCGATCTATTTTCGGCTTCCCGCATCCAGCTCCTGCCAGCCATCTTGCGCAAATCATCACTCCACCTGGCCTGTGGGTGTCCTACGCTACGTTTGCCGAGACGCGGTCTTAACTCAAGAACTCGTTTTCCCCAACGGTCGTCGGTTCTGCGGCTAATATGGCCAGCCCATTGCCACTTCATGCCTGCTGATCCGGTGGGCTATGTCGATTACTCTGGTTTTCTGCCGAATCACCTCATTCCTGATGCGATCCCTTAAAGAAACACCGAGCATAGCCCTTTCCATAGCACGCTGAGCAACTTTAAGCTTGTGGACCAGCCGTACCGTAAGTGTCCACGTTTCGGCTCCGTATGTCATGACGGGTAGGACACACTCATTGAAGACTTTCGTCTTAAGGCACTGTGGGATCGACGATGAGAAGACTCGGCGTAGCTTCCCAAAGGCTGCCCAACCCAGCTGAATTATTCTGTTCACCTCGTCCTCAAAGTTGTTTCTACCTAACTGCAATGTCTGCCCGAGGTATACATATTTTTGAACAACTTCCAGAACGGCCCCGTGTACCGCAATCGGTTCCGGTAGTACATGCTTATTGAACATGATCTTGGTTTTATCCAAGTTCATCCGTAGGCCGATGCGTACAGAAGAGTCAGCTAGGTCATTCAGCATCTGCTGTAGGTCCTGCAGCGTCTCTGCCATGATGACGATATCGTCTGCAAATCGCAAATGAGAAATGTATTCGCCGTTGATGTTGATGCCACGCCCTTTCCAGTGCAGCGTCTTGAACATGTCCTCCATTGCATTTGTGAACAATTTCGGGGAGATAACATCCCCTTGTCTCACTCCTCGATGCAATGGTATTGGCCTTGTTTGCTGGCTCTGTACTTGGACGGACATGGTGGCGGCTTTGTAGAGACATCTCATTACTTGGATATATCGCCAATCTACTTGGCAACGCTGCAGGGACTCCATAACAGCCCAGATCTCGATCGAGTCAAAGGCCTTCTCATAGTCCACGAATGCTAGACACAGGGGCTGATTATATTCTTCGGTCTTCTGTATAATCTGCCGCACTGTGTGGATGTGGTCTATGGTGCCATATCCTCTATGAAATCCAGCCTGCTCCAGTGGTTGGAATTCGTCGAGTGTTCGCGCAAGACGGTTCGTGATGATTCTTGAAAACAGCTTGTAGACGTGGCTTAGAAGGGAAATTGGTCGATAGTTTTTCAACATTTTTGTGTCACCCTTTTTGAAGAACAAGACGACCACACTCCTACTCCACGCCTCCGGAGTTCTCCCTTCAAACAGGACAGCAGGGGCCCCCTCCAGTGGCTTTTCCATTTTTCAGCTGTCTAAGAGCCATCTCAATTTCGTCGGTACTGACTACTGGCAGGTCTTCGGTGAAGTGGCGTGTTAATGCGGCTCTGGGGTCCTCATTTACGGGATCCGGTCGAGATGCATGCGAAGCGTATAACCGGCCATAGAAGCTTTCTACTTCCGAAAGGACTGCCGGCTTCGAAGCAACGACTTCTCCGGCTGCTGTAGTCAACTTCGTCAGGTGGCTTCTTCCAAGAGATTGTACGAACACTTTTGACCCCCGATTCTGCTCGATCGCCCTTTCAATCGAGAGAGCGTTAAAGCATCGGATGTCGTGTCGTACGAGCTAACTAATCTCTCGGTTTAGAGTCCGCTTTGCCAACGAAGTGACTGGTGGGTTTAAACGTCGTTCCTTCATTAACCCTAGGGTCCCTTCCGAAAGCTTCGACTTCCTGCTACGCTGCGCGCCTTACGCTGCAATTCACAAAATCTCGTACCTTCTTCCCTGAGAACCCAAACCACGTTTTCGAGGTTCTGGTTTACGTCTTTTGTGGTTTCCACGGAAGCGAATCGGTTTTCCAGCTTTGCCTGGAACGTTTCAGATCCTATCATGGCTTGAAACAGAGTTGGTCGGAGCCTGGACTTCATCAAACGAACACGTTCAGCCTTAAAGTCGATATTTAGAGAGCCTCGGACAAGTCGGTGGTCACTACCGGTATTAAACCTATTGATCACTGAGACATCTCTGAATATGTGCTTCCTGTCCGACATGATGAAGTCGATCTCATTTTTGGTCATAGCGTCGGGACTTTGCCACGTCCACTTTCTCTGGGGCTGTTTCTTGAAAAATGAATTCATCAAGAAGAGCCCCTCCCGTTCGAGGAAGTTAACGGGCATTTGCCCCCTATGATTCCTGCTTCCAAATCTTTGGGATCCTACTACCGATTCGCTACAATTCTGTACTCCCACTTTAGCGTTGAAGTCCCTCGATATGTCATCAAACATATCCTCCACCTCGTTATCCGAGTGTGCCGAGGTCGGTGCGTACACTTGCACAACCTTGAGGCTATGCCTCTCGGTAAGCTTGACAATGAGGTACGCTACCCTGCTCGACACACTGGATATTTCCACAACGTTGTCAGAAAGGGACTTATTTACCAGAAACCCAACGCTACCTTGGGATTGTTGGTCCCCCTCACGGAAGTACATCAGGTGGCCCGACTCGAGGGTTATGGTGTCCTCCCCTTCTCTTCGGACTTCACATAGCCCTAGGATATGCCACCTAATCTTCTCGAGTTCAACCTCAAGTTGCGCCAGATGCGAGTCTAGCCGTAACGTGCGCCCGTTATACGTAGCCAGGGTCAGTGGGTTTTGGTGGCCTCTCGTAACCCGGAGATTCTTAGCACCCCCCGCCCCGCCGTAACTGTGGTCGCCACCATGATTGCGTCTGCATTGGGAGGAGATTTGCCCATAACCGCCACGCTGGGCAGGCGGGTTGGCGATCGCAGGGCATAGCTTCTCGCACCGGTGACGCTGCTGCCCGTCACCGGCCTGTCGAATTTAGCTTCGCCTATTGGGATGGATATACCGCCATTCGTCGGTCGCAGAGCCTCGTTCGTCGTTTAGCGGTACGCAACACGTGCAGGTGAGGTTGGCTTGGGGTAAAAGTAAAGTTAAACGGTTTTGTTTAAAGACTTTTGTGATTTTATTTATCCTTAATGGCTGCTTTTAACATAACTTCCATCAAATGTGGTCAAAATTTTCCGACTACTGAAAATTGAAAAAAAATACAAGGTGGGCGGTTAATTGTGCCTGTGAGTATAATTCAGTATACCTTAATTAAAACTCGGAATAAACTGGCCACCCAAATATTTCGAAAAGTAAAGTAAGCTTTGTTAATATATTAACACTATACGTGTTCATCTGCTCCACAATATTACATTTAAGTTTTGGACTACGGCATACCGTTTTCAGATTTATTTCCAGTTCTGATATAGGACACAGTATATAGAAAATATGGTTGTTCTTATAATAGCAGATATAATTAAAATAGAGCTTTAAATTGGCGCATCCAATTGCACGAGAAGCACTACAAACAAATACAGCTGAAGTATAATGTGCTGTTTTTATACAGAAAGTATAGTTTATTACCTGTGAGTAACGGCTGTCAGGGACGGGCTACCATTTTAATCTTTTAGGAAATGATACATATATTTAGAGAATTTTTGCAGAATGCTGGAAATTGTATTGTATTTACAAACATTTTAAACGGACACAAAGAACACCCAGACTCAGAACAACAATTTGAGGATTACACAAAGTGTTGACCCGGGATCGAACCCACAACACTTCGCGCGGCAGCGTAGTAGCGAGGTGATCTCTTAAACTGTTACACCCTCCTTGAAGTCCTATAACATTACATTAAATTTGCCATTGGCAGCCTCAATCTACCAAATGTTTCAGTTAATAACCTTTTCGATAAATAACGTCATCCTAATTGATTCTTGGACAATTATTTATACTGTTTTCAACTTAACACATTTTGATTTAATTGTTAACCTAAACAAATGAATATTTTCTTCATCATGTATTTGAATTTAAATTTTTATTTTTGGCTGTCTCCCGGGAACTTCTACCAGTAGGCAACGATGTGGAGCAATTTTACGAGGGTTGTTTATAAATAGTCCCTTCATTTTTTCTTGATTGTAGTTTTAGATTAACGTAAATATTTATATGTTAAATTATCTAAGAATATAAAAAATACAACATAGCATTTGACCGTAGTTTACTTCAATTATTGTCATCTTCCCTATTCATGTAACCTCACTAAACTTTTACTATAATTGGAAGAGACATTAACACGCTGTAACTGGCGACGCCTTAGAAGATTTTTTTTAATACATAATTGACGTTTTTAGAGAAGTTTAACAACTTACAAATTTTAGTGTTCCAACATTAGATGAACAATATATTATATATCGTACCGTACCACACCCACCATAGCTGTTATTAGTAAAAGTATGACGTTTTCTCATCTTTATTAGTGCATTAAAGTTGTAGTTGATGTATTTAAGCTAACATTTTATTTTCTTACTATAGATTCTGCTCTCTATAATACATGTGTAACTTGTTGTAATGGGACTGTGTAAAGAAAATGTGTACTGCCTATTCAAATAAGTGGTACATTTTTAATTTTATTTTTATTTATAAGTGTGTGTCTAAATGAAGTAGGAGAAGTAGGAGAACAAAATTCAACTAGTTACCAGAATTTAAATAAAATGAAACTTGATCTGGAATTAAATGAAACATGGTTGTCAATCTGCATGATCGAAATGATCAAATATTACCAAAAAGCAATAATATTTAGGTTATGTAACAAAGTCTACAACATCCTGGAAAACACAACATAACAGTGTGTTGACATCTCAGAAACGTTGTTCACGTTTTCTATGTAACCATATCTAAGTTGCACATAAATAAAAATATAATGATACTCAACATGTCACAGTGTAGTTGCATTTAAAGTGTCAAAATAGAAAAATGTATAATTAAAAAAGTGCGAAGAGAGGACAGCAGACTGCCAGTTTGCGACTTTGAGTGTGTGAGTCAAACAAATAAACTCTTGATAACATAAAACTTGAATAGGTGTTTGTTAACTCAATCACACTAGAACAGCTGAACGGATCTGTACGTTTTTTTTACAGAGATAGATTATATAATCTGTTACAATTAGCCTTTATGTCTTGTAAAAATGCAAAATCAAAACATCCAAAAGCTAGTAGTTAATAGTAAACATTTGGCAAACGCGACCTGTGGGTTAGTGTAATATTGAATACATAATACCACTAAAGCTATAAGTTTAATTGCAAAATAATGCTTTTGAGGGGACAGATGCTACAGTTTCATGAATGCCAGCCGCAGGCAACGGTTTCAAATAATACAGTATTACACCGACATGGACAGAGGACGGCTAAGGGACAGTCCGTGCCTCGGGCAAGTTCGAGATTCGGATGGTATTCTGACCCGTAAACATAGTCTTCCAAAAGCTAACACAACACTGCCTGGTTTTTTCATATGTTAAATGTTCTAATAATATTTAGTTTAACCTTTATAGACATTCAGATCGCGTACAAAACTAACGTCGTAATATTTAGTAAAACTATTGGTTTGAGTGTAACTCGTTTTAAATCCTTACCGGATAAGTGAGCTTTGCATTAAAAGTATCTTCTTTAAGATTGTATGACCTCACTTATAGGCCTATCCTATTTTGAAGTTGATAGTTTACTGTTAAAATGGATCTATAAAGCTTATGTTTCATGAGAGGCTGAAGGTACATATATATGGAATTGACTCCTCGTATATTATTTATATACGAGGAGTCAATTCCAGTTTATTATTATTATCGAACTAGGCTACCATAGTAGGTGAGAATGTATTGCCCATGTCGCTGTTATTTTACTGCTGTTAAAGTGCAAAACATCGACCCATAAGGTTAAAAAAACAACTTATTTTAAATTTTTATTAATGTTTTAAAAGTCCTACGTCATAATTGATTTGTATATTATATAATATATTTAAATGGAAAGGATTCTTTGCGTAGCTGGAGGATAACTTTGAGTAACAATGATTAAGATTGTTTGGAGAGAAAACTGAGTCTCACGCGGTGGTTTCGAAACGAGAAGTTTTGTGATGGATGGTGGAATCACTAACGATAAGCGACAAAAGATTTTCTAAATTCTTTATAATGATAAAGGGTTTTGAAAATCTCTTCGCTTTATATTCTCTATATGTATTTTCAAGATCAACGTTTTTATTATATGTACTAACCTCTTACGCATTGATGGCTATAAGATTAGCTGAAGTTATAGTTCCTTAAAGTCCAGCAGAAATTCGCTGTGCCTTCACCTGGTCAAGATAATCCGTAACACTATTTCTTTTTTTTTTAATATGGGGGTACAGACGGTACAGACGGTCACCTGATGACCCGATTCTTTACAAAATAATTACCTTTGCGCATGTATGTATTTTTTTAAATTAAGTTGGCCAAGGTCTTCTATTCTATCTGTTGTCTATTAGTTTGATAAGTTATTTTTACCTATAGAGTTGCAAAGTACTAAATTACTACTGTTCTTACAGATTTGCAAACTTCATATAGTATTAAAAACGCAAAAACTTTACCTGCTAACCACGAGCGTCACTCACCGTAACGTGAGACGGACTTATTGAAATTAAGTCCTAAGTATGAAATATTTGATACCCCCACGGGTCTTCTCCTCACCGGAGCTGAGGGTGAGGTGGTATGACGGGCTCAAGGCGGTGAAAACCACATGATGTTCCGTCTTAGTAGGTCTATTGCATTGGACCCAGTATACCCTAAGAAGGAAGCCTTAGGAACATCTGCAAACATTGGCCATTTGATTATTCTGCTGGGGTAACGGTCACCCTGAGCCGCTATCCTCAGGCCAGCGCTAATGGAGGCTGGAAATCATTCTGCGCTCTCCGGTGCCTGGTGCGTCTTTTGCGTGACGGGAGAGTGCTTGACCTCTTTCGTTCCTGTTCCTTCGCTACTTTATATATGCATTACTGCCTCGCAGTACGAGGCGGTGGAGTCCCACGCAATCTCGCTTTGGACCATAGACGTAACCATGGTCTCCACCGAGAGGCTACTTACAGTGTCCACCACTCACACACCCAACAACCACCCAACAGACCATTCTACCAAGATGTGGAGTGTGGTATCCTAGCGGCAGCCCCCGCTGTGATGGCAACCGTCCTATGCGACATATGTATTTCCCGAAGTCTGGGTAGGAGAGAGCACCATGTTGCCTCTCCAGCCAATCCTCCTTGACGGGTGTTACCGCCACGGTGATGACGTGCCCTGCGCTTTGTCGCTAAAATCGTTAAAATGTGCTTACCCTTGTAGGCAGGTCTTCTTTCTCATAACCTACTAATTTGTCACTTATCAAATTTTTTTTCTATATAATTACATATTTATTTATATTGACGCATATCACCCACTCTGACTTCATATTAATTAAGTAGTAAGAAGGAAAATCAAACTTCTTATACGTGCAATGAACCAAGACGTAGCTCATTATAAGTACCTAAGTCCAACATATTTAAAATCTACATACAATTTGTTCATGTAAATTACTCCTAAATACCACCTAATATATTTATAAGCTAAAATAACCACGATAAGGTTGACGAGGGTCACAGAGTGATTTACAAATGAAGTTTAAAAACGTTTAATTTGGTTAAAAACCCCTTTTATACTCGCTTGATTCCTAAAATGGGCACTTCCGCCTTGTGTCATTTGGGTTTCATTTACACATTTCGTGTGTATGAGATTTCCTACTACGGGTGGGTAGACTCTAATATAGCTAGTCATGCCATAAATATTGTTACAAGGATTTTTTTTTTCTATTATATATTTAAGCATAAATTTTTATTACTGTAATGTGTGTGTATATTTATTATGTTGTAGTCTTTTTCACAAAAATATGGCTCAGGCACTCTTTGTAAGCTAACACCAACCAAACCATCACTGAAGTCGGATAATACCCACTTTGTACTCTACTGACAAATTGGGAAGCTTTTATAGGGCTTTGAGCATAAACTGGGTCATTCTACTTGTTAATATGCTCAATAGTGTAAAAAAAACTTGTCAGTATTTTTTTGTTTGTGAACTTTTTGTGACTATGCGTACCGCTTAAATAGATTTGAAGAAGTTTTTATTTTACTATCAAAAACCATTGCGTGTGTTATAAGCTAAAAGACCTATCGCATCTTTTAAAATCATCATCATCATCAGCATACGTGTTATATTCATTGCCTGGTTTCGGACACGATTTCTTTGGTTTCTACTCCTTGGATCGCCTTTTTCGTAAGAATACTACGTGGAGGGCCATACTTTTTCTCTCACTAACAGAGGAGGTTTCTTTGTAAATATATAAAAATAATAGTATAATAGCATTCCCATATTGCCAAAGTCAATTCTTGAGGAGCTGTGTTAATGTTGTTAAAATCATACTGAGAAGTTACTGTCGGAGAGTTGCTGCTATTCTGTGAGGGATTATTTGAGCGATAAGCTGTAATAGGAACTCTATATCATACAATGAGTTGTATATCATTTGCACAGACTTTTTATTATATAAATTCTGATTATAATGTGCCTATGTATACCGCAATTCAAAATTATTTTTTTTCAATTTAAATAATGAATTTGTTGTTGTATGTTTAAATAATAATGTATTTTATGCACTTAAACATGTTGTTAGATTTTCATTTTTTTTATATTAGTAACAGGAATATAGCACGTCCAACTTAGATAAATTTTTGAAACTCCAATAAATAATAACATCTTATTATGTACACAGTTTAAGCAATAGAGTGCTATTCTGTTCTATTATATTATATTGTACCTATCAATAGCCCGGTACACAAACATTTGACTAATACCAAGCAGTACTATCAAAAATTGCATATGGCTTAAGCACGAATTGGGCCGGCTCGACCCGTGCGATACCACGGCCTCACAGAAAACCGCTAGTAAATCAACGCTTGCGTTGCATTTCCCCGAAATTAGTGAAGTTTCCGGTGATCCAAGCCCCCTCTCCCTTCTCCTCACTATTGTCCCCGTCCACTTTTCCTATCTCTTCATCCAACTCTCTTTAACCTTCCTTCATACCTCATCAGCCTCAAACGCGAGCAGCTCCCTTACGACTCTTGAATTGCAGGTGTTCATGGACGGCGGTTTGTCACTTACCATCAGGTAAAAAAAAAACTACTTAATATAATGCTATCACAACAATTCTTTAATATTTAACACCGAGTGTCGCGAAAATGAGTAAATACAATAAATATTCATATTAAAATGACAGATTCCAAATTCAAATGTAAATATTGTGGTCTTTTTAAATTGTAACAGTATTTATGTCCAGACTAAGCATTTATGATCTGGTAGTAACTACGCCCATAGGTATCTGGTATAACATAAAGCGACGGTATTATAATGGCTTAGTCACAGGATAGATCGAGTGATTGCTGGTCCAAAACTAATTTGTTAAGAAATCACTTCTATATTGAAACGTATATATATATATTAAGAAAGGTGTATACAAATAGTATAAGCCGCATGTTTAGGCTCATCACAATAATAATTGTAATATCATTATCGAAGAGATACGCTGTGCAATTCCTGCATAAACACTTACGAATCTAGAACAATTCGTTAGGCGCACAAACTACTTCAGCTGCTACTAAATACTAGTTAGTCACCTTTGCGTAGATTTTTTTAATATCTGTATCACTATAACTAATTCTTTGTGATAGAAAATATAAAGCAAAGTGTGAAAAATATTTAGTACGAAAATTACTTTCAAAATGAGATCGGAGGTGTTGTGTATCTCCTCGGTACCTCTCATAGAACATTCTCGAACGTAGAAAATGTAAATTAACCTTTTAGTAACATGTTTACATTATAATTTGTTTTGTTCATCTTGTAGATAGACCTGGTCTTCAATAGTACTCATGAAAAAATTGTATTGTTTATATTTATGTCTCTTTAACAAACCTACTTTCAGTTGTTATGTGCCTGCATATTTTACTTCAGAGCTTTTTGAGTGATGTTCAAAAATACTTTAAATATAGAATTCTAGCCTGTGATCAATAGGAATAGCTTGTCAAGGTTTTTACAAAATATGTATTGTTTATACATAGTGGGTTCCTGTAAAATATGGGTAGCTGTAAAATATACACAGTATACGGACGGACTTTGGACCCCTTTCTTCGAGTCGCGTTGGCCTTTTCAACGGACAGGACATTTGAAATCGAAGACGAAGAGAAGAAATTATAGTGGGTGGATAAGACATTCTGTGAGTTCGTTCCATTTTCCTATTTACTCCTGCTTATCTCTTTTTCCACATATTTTTAAATCTCTTTCCTGCCTTTCTTCAAATAGCCAAGTTGAGCCAGCCACCTTAGCGATCATAATAATTTAATATATTTAAAATCTTTTCATAAGCTTTAGTTAAAGTGACATTAGATATAATCATATTATAGATAGATAACAAGAAATTTATCGAACAACGTAGCTTCGTTCATATTCATCGTCGCATTTGCAAAACCGGTTTGTTGCGGTTTCGCACGTGTCTTTCTAGCGGACAGCCATTCTTGGTATTAATTTATTACCTGCGTGCTTTGTTATACTTTATTTAATAGTTTATTTTAGCTGCAAAAATTTTAAAACTCATTCGCTTGCTTAATTACTGTCACTTTATCGTTTTATAACTTCATTTTACATCTGTTTACCATGCCTGACAATCTTAAAACATTAATTAAGAAAAGGTCTGCTTTAAAATCGAAGCTTACAACCTTTATTTATTTATTTATTTAAAACTTCATGCACCAAATGCACACAGGCGGACTTAATGCCAAAGGCATTCTCTGCCAGTCTACCTTAGGGTGATGTATATTACTTATGGTATAATTATCATATCAGAAATAAACATAAAACATAAATATGTTAAATATATCTACAGAAATATAATATACATTATCATACACATACATATGCTTTACATACATACATATACATATATATATGTATATGTAGTCTATCGTTGAGATGTATCTGCCAGTTTATGGAAGAGAAGAGCTCGAACCTTAGTCATAAACGACAGGCGACTAGGTGCCATCCTGATTACCTCCTGTAGGGAGTTCCAGAGGAGAACAGACCGAATAACGAAAGAAGAGTTGACGCAGGCGGAAGAATGATTTGGGCATAATAGTAATAGGTTGTTTGAAGATCGAAGATTTCTGTTGTGGTTAGAACAAAGAAACTGGAAGAGAGATGTAAGATACGAAGGAGAAGTGGGTGAGTTGAGTATGGAATACAGAGTGGAGAGGGCGCGTAGATGACGGTGCTGACGAATAGGAAGCCATTTCAATTCAGAGCGAAATGAGGAAATGTGATCAAACTTCCGAAGATTAAAAATGAATCGAATGCAGTTATTCAGAAGACGATCGTATTTGTTGAGGAGATCTGCATTCAGGTCGTAGTAGCATACATCACCATAATCCATAATGGGGATGATTAAAGTCTGAACTAATATAGCTTTGGATTTAGATGGGAGAAAGTTCTTCAGGCGGTATTACGCTCGTAGAGTTCCTGTGACTCTTTGGCTGACACTAGTAACTTGGATTTGCCAGTTAAGGTTGGTGTCAATCATAAGACCTAGATCTTTTACAGAAGGACAAATTTTTGACCCCTTAGGATTGATAGGGACCCCTTAGATTTTTCAGTGGTAGAACCACGTTTAGGCACGAATGGGCTCGACCAGTGCGATACCACGGCCTCACAGAAAACCGATTGTGAAGTAACGCTTGCGATGCATTTCCTCGAATTGAGTGAGGTTTCCGGAAGCCAAATTCCCCCTCCCCCATTTTCTCTCCCCTCATCTCTTTTCTCCTTTTTTCCATCTCCTCATCCCTCCTCTCTTCTTTCCGCTCCCTGCATCCCCCATCCCTCATCACCCTCACAGGCGGGCAGCGCACTTGCTACTCTTGAGTTGCAAGTCTCCATGGACGGCAGTGTCACTTACCATCAGGTGACCCGTCTGTTCGTCTGTCCCCCTATAGTATAAAAAAAAAAAGAAAACAGAAAGGGCCATGCGTGGTAGAAGGAAAAATTATCATGCAAAAATTATGGATTCATAAGTATTCATGGGATCAGAAACTAACTGACGAAATAAATAATTTATGGGATTCCTTTACAAATAAACTGGACTATCTTAACACACTTAAAATACCTCGTTGGGTCGTTTGTGATAATTATCAAAGAAAGTTTCTCATGTTGGATCAGTGTCAATAGCTCCAAATGCCAAACACAAATAAAACAAACAAATTAGTACGCGATGAAAAAATATGCTTATCTATTAATATTTATTATAGCAAATGAAATCATAAGCAATAATAATAAAAACTATTATAACATGAGTATAAGAGTAACAAATAAAAAACTAAATGCAATGAAAAAAATACTTAAGACACTTTATTTTATTATTACAATTCGACTTCTAAACTTAAAAAACCCACATAATCACTTCACACCGCTTTTATAGACTTCATCCCTCCTCTCCACGACTCGTCCCTCCACATCTCAATGTTGCCAGTCGCACCTCTCCGCTCCTCAGTGTTGTCAATTGCACTTCTCCGCTCCACAGTGTTATCATATGCACCTCGCCACTCTCCCATGTCAGTTTTATTGTTACAGTCGGCCATCCTGAAACAATTGCACCGCAATTAGTGCACACGCTGAATCAGCTTTCTAATAAATCAATCAGGTCATCCCTGGTAACTATATCATCATCACTGCTAGTATCACTACAATCAGGGGCACTCCTATAAGCACGAAGGGCATCTGCGGCTACTACCCCCGTTTTCTTGTAACCACGCATACCCTTTACACTTCTTATTTCGTAACGGTCATTGTTGAGAACCTTTTGGACAACGTATGGGCCCGAATACAAAACCTGCAATTAATTATTTACACCTTTAAGTTCGCCACCAGATGGCGCTTGTTTCCAAAGTACCAAGTCTCCTCGTTTGAACGATTTCTCAGGCTTATGACGTTTATCATAGTTTCGCTTCATAACTTGAGATCTGTGCTCTAGACGTTTATAGGCATTTTTACGTTTTTCAAGTACTGAAACTGAATCATCGTTACCTACTAAATTAAGCATTAATCTACCTCTACAGGTAAACATAACTTCATACAGATGATAACCTAGGCTTTCATTAAATTTGTTGTTTATGCCCCAAACTACAACTGGTATACATTCAGTCCACATGTTTGGATCTACGTTACGAGTGCGCATGGCGTCTAACAATGTTCTATTGTAACGCTCTACCTGACCGTTAGCACGAGGACACGCCACCGCATTAAGGGTGTGGTGGATTTGGTATCGCGTTGTAAACTCTTTGAATACTCTACTTGTAAAAGCTAAATTTCTATCAGATATAACCTTCTTAGGATAATCAAATAAACTAAAGACATCCTTTAGAACACCCACTGTTTCTACGGAATTTATAGTCCTAGTTATACGTTCTAAAAGAAACTTGGAAAATGCATCAACAAATATAAGTATATATTGATAACCTTTTTTTGTTTTAGAAAATGGGCCAAGGTGATCAATATGAACTATCCATTCATCCGTTGGGACTGTAGGTTTTTGTATTGGATGTAATACGCCGCTCTGTTTTCCATAATTTTCATTTTCATATGCACATTCCAAACAAGACTTTACATATTTCTTAATGAATCTAGTCATTTTTGGAAACCAATAGTCAGCCTTAATAATTTCTTCACAACGACCGACACCTATATGCCCTATCTGGTCATGAAACTTCTGCATGAATTTCCACCTAGCAAATGTGGGTACAACTAGTCTATCACCGTTCACGGTCGTCCTATATAATCGGTCATTCTTAATCTTGTAATTATTTCTCACATCAGCACACGCATTACGCTCTGATAATTGTTTTATAATATTATGTAATGGTTACGACTCAGAGCATCGATGTGTTTCATTTTATGTCCTGGCCTATACTCTATCTGAATATCGTATTCTAGAATCTTACGCCACCAACGAGCTATACGAGGAACTAAATCTTTCTTTAAAAGAGTGTACCTAACGGCTGAACAATCTGTGATTACTTTGATAGAATGCCCGTAAACGTACACACGGAAATGCTTCAACGATTCAACAACGGCTAAAGTCTCTAGCTCGTAACTATGATATACAGACTCTTCACGGGATGTAACTCTACTAAAATAAAACACTGGTTTCAATTCATTGTTGTGTTGCATTTGAAATAAGATACCCGCCAAGCTGATTTTACTAGCGTCAGTATGAATTTCACAACGTAACAAGAGATCGTACAAAGCGAGAACCGGCCGCGAACATAACTTTTGTTTTAATTCATTGAAGCAATTGTCGTGTTTATTTAGCCATATCCACTCTGATGTTTTCTTAGTCAAGTCAGTTAACGGTTTGGCTATTAGAGCAAATTTATTTATGTATTTCCTAAAATAACTGCATAATCCGAGAAATTGACGTAATTGGTGCAAGTTAGTGGGCTTAGGAAAATTAGATACCGCGCCTATCTTTTGATTACCCGGCCTAACACCGTCAGCACTAATTTCATGCCCAAGGAAAGACACTTCCGATTTTAAAAAGCCACATTTTCTGATATTTAACTTTAAACCTGCCCTACGTAATTGATAAAGGACTTTTTGTAATAGTTGTAAACCGTCAGATACGTTAGACGTTGATAACAACATGTCATCCATGAATGTCACTATTTCATCACTACCCACCAATTTAACTAATTTTTGAATAACTCTCATAAATACCGACGGTGCATTGGCTAGTCCAAATGGTACCTTCAAATATTCATAAAGACCGTCCGGTGTAACAAAGGCGGTTTTATCAATGGAATTGGCGTTTATTTTTATGTGATGGTAACCTGAAAATAAATCTAAGTTGGTGAAATAATTTTTACCGGCTAGTTTCGAAAGTTGATCATCTATATGAGGCAAGGGAAACCTGTCTTTTATAGTAATCGAATTTAAATCCCTATAGTCTATGCACAGACGGTAATCACCATTTTTCTTACGCACGAGTACTATTGGAGACGCAAACTGTGAACTAGATTCTCTAATAATGCCTCCAGCCATCAAATCTTCAACAATTTTCGTAACTACGCGTCTTTCTGTATATGCTAATCTATACGATTTTCTCACTACGGGTTTATCAGAACTTAGTTTTATAGACATTTCTCCTAAATTGGTACAACCTATTTCCTGCATAGTACTCGCAAAACAATCACGATGCGATTTTAACAGATCTATCAAGCTTCTCAAATGTTGTTCTCCTCCATCCCCAACATTGATATTCGTCAACTCAATATCGAAATTATCACCACACTCTCCTCTACTCAAGGTAAAACAATTTAAGCTCACCTCCACATTTGAAGTGCATTTCTCGGCCCTGGTGATTGTCATTCCTTTCTTCCAAGCAATAGGCCCGGATCCAATGTTGCAGACCCTCACGTAGCCTTTGCCGTTGCGAAGTACCGAGCTCGCCACAGCGTAGACGATGTTTCCCATGCTGTACTGTCTGGGCCTCGAGCAATAGTCTCCATCGCCAGTTTCAAGGACAGCGACTTTAACCAAATTGTCCCCGATGGGAATAATTGTATCTTCAATAAGTTCTACTCTGAAACAACTCGCTTCATCACACATATCTATGTTTATCAAATCACTGGCGGCTTCTACAACTTTAGATAAATTAACGCCATTTTTTGAATCATTTAATGTTATGTCGTCCCTGTTTATCACAGTCTGACCGATTATTAACACAACTTCTCCCAAATTTACATCCGTAACTACGGCTTTAGTCATGACCTGCACCTTGTCTACTAAAAGATCAAACTGAACTTCTCCTATGGCACGAACAGAGCAGTCATTAAATCCTTTCAAGACAGTATTAGTTGGAGACACCCTAAGTTTGATAGCGTCTACAACTCCGTTGGAGGTAACGTTAACCTCGCTGCCAGTATCTATGTATGCTTTCATGTATACACCATTAATCTGGACAGTCTTCTTATACATATCATTTAAACGTGAAAGTAATTGTATTTTCTTTGAATGATCATCTGAAGAATCGCATGATGTAGCCACATGCCCTATTTTACCACATCTAAAACACTTTCGTTTATCTGGCAGTTTACAAGTCGTAGCCACGTGGCCCACCTCGTTGCAGCGATAACACATTGGTGGTTTCTTAAAGTTAGAATCCTTTTTCGATTGACTGGTATAAGTTTCGCTTACCCTCTCACTTCTTGAATTATATCTTTTATAGGAGTGGGTTTAGTAGTTTGTAGTAGTTGGGTTTTTATGGGACAGGAACCCTTCATACAGCTCACCCGGAGTAGAGCATTGGAACGCTTGTGCGTTAGTCTGAAGCTCGTATAATACAAGATATTGCAGACTGATCATTTAATTGACATCTGAAACACATGGCTAACTTCTCCTGATAGTATTTTGTCATAGATTCCGACGGACGTTTATTTCTAGACATAAGTTCATCCAAGAGGCTTGCATAATCATGATGACGAGGGAACGCTCTCTTAATCATAGTTTTCCACTCTTCCCATAAATGATTGTAAGAATCTAGTCTATTAAACCAATGCCTAGCCTGCCCTTGCAATTTAGATTGCAAAACAAAAGATTTAGTTTCGTCATTCCAATAGTAAATTATCCCCAATTATTCTATTTTGTTAATAAAACTTTTTACATTCAAGTCACGATTATCAGGATCAAAATCGGGTACTAAATTTTCAGCTTTTTGCAATTTGTTGAATCCGATTCGCAAAACCTCATCATCATTATAGAGCGTCTTTTTAATAGCTTGATCAATTTTTTTTTTTTCAATTATTTCCTTGACAGAGGCCCGACTAGTATTTTTAATGTTTGAAAGACTCACGTGCGTTTCTCGGCTTCTTTTCGGTCTAATTTCCTTGTAATTCTAGAGATCTCTTCATTTTGGAGATCAGCAATCCCACTTCTGATTATAACATGAGTAGAAGAGGAACAAATAAAAAACTAAATGCAATGAAAAAAAATACTTAAGACACTTTATTTTATTATTACAATTCGACTTCTAAACTTAAAAAGTCCCACATAATCACATCACACCGCTTTTATAGACTTCATCCCTCCTCTCCACGACTCGCCCCTCCACATCTCAATGTTGCCAGTCGCACCTCTCCGCTCCTCAGTGTTGTCAATTGCACCTCTCCGCTCCACAGTGTTATCCTATGCACCTCGCCACTCTCAAATGTCAGTTTTATTGTTACACTATAATATCATTTCTTATCTTATTAATAAATATTCAAACTTTTATAAATTACAGAGAGTAATGGCTTACATACTAAAATTTATATACAACTTAAGAAATAAAAAGAAATCAAATAAATTTACCATTAGTCTTAATAATCTAGAGTTACAACAATCATTAAATATTATTATCTTATATGCTCAGTCTGAAATGTTTCCTACTGAGTCTATTATCCTGAGGGCAGGAAAGACTCTTCCTAGAAAAAATCGATTACTATCTTTGTCACCATTTGCATGCATTTGCATTTGCATTTTATGACCATTTGGGTAGGTGGTAGGTTAGATAATTCACCTTATTGCTATGATGTTTAACATCCAATTTTGCTTTGCAGCAAACATCAATTAACCAAATTAATATTTCAAGCTTATCATATTAAATTCTTACATTCCGGTCCACAAGCCCTCTTGTCAAATATTCGTCAAACATATTGGCCGTTAAATGATAGAAATTTATCTAAACTGACAGTTAAAAGATGTATAAAATGTTTTAGATTTAAGGCTGAAACAGTTCAACCCCTAATGGGTCAATTTCGTTTTAATATAACTAATTTAGAATTTTCTTTCCTGCATTGTTGCGTAGACTATGCTTGAACGGTGTTGATAGCTGACCGCTCGGGTAGAGGCTGCAAGCTCTTGAAATCCTACTTATGTATTTTTGTTATCAAGTATCTAATCCGACAATGGAACGAACTTTGTTGGTGCTTCCAATGATCTTCAAAGGTTTCTTGAGTTCCTTGAGTCAAATATAGAACATGACATAACCTAGGAAGATATAGAATTTAAATTTACCCCTCCTTACAGCCCACACTTCAACGGAATGGCAGAGGCAGCTGTCTGCTCAACAAAGCATCATCTTAGGCGTCAATTACAATCCGTTGATTTCACTTACGAGCAGATGGCTACCTGTTTAGCTCAAATCGAGGCTATTTTATTCCCCCCCTGGCTCATTTTTTCACAGATCCCCTTGATTTCACAGCCCTTACTTCCGCTAATTTTGTAATAGGATGACCACTCACTTTTAATCCACATCCACAAGTTTTTGAGAGAGATATAACCATCAGTGATCGCTACAAAAGAATTGAGTACATCCGACATCACTTTTGGGCCCGTTTCAGGAGTGAATATATCTCCAATCTTCAACAACGGACGAAGTGGCTTACGTCTTCGAACAACGAGCTCAAACCCAATGACCTGGTCCTTATTAAAGATATGAGCCTTCCACCCTTATTATGGCCGCTTGGAAGGATCATTAAGGTTTATCCTGGTGTCGGTGGGATCAGTCGTGTCGCTGCAATAAAAACGAAGGGAAGCATCATAAGAAGAGCCTATAATAACATTTGCCCTCTTTCAGCTCAAGATTCTTAATTCCTCATCCGGGGGGGAATATGTCGAGAATCAAATGTGGATCCTCGACATCGCGGTGGGCCGGCATTTTGTTCCAGCTGAGCAACTAGCGAGCGGGGCCGAGCAGGTGACCGAGAGGTAAGGAGGGGCGCGGGCGCGGGCGCGGACGCAAAAGCTCCCACTCCGTATAAAGCGACCACCGGCCATGATACGACACTCACTTTACCGACTCGATCGGGTACACCGCATTGCACAAGTTGTACCTACTTGCAACAATATACCAGCGTTAATTACAGTCTGCTTTTTATTTGGTCACCAACATCAAGACCTTAACATAACCCACTTTTCATCCCACGTAATTACATCCTTCCTCATTGGTACGATGATAACTAAGTAGTTCCATGTACACGTTAGCTCTCTTCTGAAGTTGAATCGGCGTCAACTCATGTGGCAACCGAACTGAATATTTCTAGGTCTCTTTTAAAGCGTGGTGTTGTTTTTCTACTGCAGTATGAGAACACTGAAGCTGCTCTGCCAGACAACGTGAAGTGATGCCGAAACGGACCGACTCATCGACCACGTCCAAATGGCTACAGACTCAGTGCTCCAGCAGGTCCCATCCGCAGAGATCGTGATTCTTGGCGACTTTAACGCCCATCACGCCGAATGGCTTGGTTCGCGCAAAACCGATCATGCGGGAAAATCTGTTCACGATTTCGCCTTGGCATATGGCTTGACGCAGCTGGTAGCAACGCCTACGCGAATCCCAGATGCAGAAAGCCACGTGCCTTCACTGTTGGATCTTCTGCTGACCTCACAGCCTGACGGCTACAAAGTATCCGTTGAGGCCCCTCTTGGCTCTTCGGACCACTGCCTGATTAGGAGTATGGTGCCACTCGTTCACTCGCTGCGGCCGCGAGTTACAGGCAGTCGCCGCGTATGGCACTATAGGTCAGCAGACTGGGATGGAATGCGAACATTCTTTGCATCCTAGCCATGGAGGCAGGTTTGCTTCTCGCCGGATGATCCCAATGTCGCTGCCGACTCTGTCGCGGATGTTGTGCTTCAGGGTATGGAACTTTTCATTCCATTCTCCCTGATTCCCACAGGGGGCAAGTCCCAGCCTTGGTTTGGTCGAACCTGCAAAGCGGCGTCCCGCCGAAAACAGGAATGTTACCAAGCATGGGCTAATGCAGCGACAGTACGGGATGTAAAGACCAGCACATTAAAGAAGCAATTTAACTTTGCCTCCAGGTCCCTCAAAAGGGTAATTGCGGGGGCGAAGTCGGCTCACATCGGCAGAATTGGCGAGAGACTAGTGAGTCTCCCTTCCGGAACTCGTGCATTCTGGTCTCTTGCCAAAGCTGTACACGGGAACTTTTGTAAGCCATCCCTTCCACCTCTGCGCATAGGAGATAATTCGTTGGCCCACGACACTAAAGAAAAAGCCGATCTTCTGGGCAAAATCTTTGCGTCCAACTCGACCCTGGACGACGGAGGAAACGTACCGCCGACCATACCGCAGTGCAAGAGCCGCATGCCGGAAGTCCGGTTTAGGCCGGAAGGGCAGTGCGTAAAGCGCTTCTTTCCCTCGACGTTCTTAAGTTGAGTGGGCCCGATAGAATTTCTCCTATCGTGCTGAAGACGTGTGCTCCAGAGTTAGCACCGGTTTTAACGCGCCTTTATCGGCTTTCCTACTCTCTTGGCGTAGTCCCGAACTCATGGAAGACAGCTCTAGTGCACCCAATCCCTAAAAAAGGAGATCGCTCGGATCCGTCCAACTACAGACCCATAGCCATCACCTCCTTGTTCTCCAAGATAATGGAATCCATTGTTAACTGCCAGCTCCTCCGGTACTTAGAAGACCACCAGCTCCTCTATGATCGACAATACGGCTTCCGTCAGGGTCGTTCAGCTGGTGATCTTCTCGTATACTTGACTCACCGGTGGGCACAGGCGATCGAGACCAAGGGGGAAGCGTTGGCCGTTAGTTTGGACGTGGCGAAGGCCTTCGATCGGGTCTGGCACAAAGCGCTCCTTGCGAAGCTTCCTTCCTATGGGCTTTCCGAGAAACTGTGCAATTGGCTCACCAGTTTTCTTACAGACAGAAGCATCAAGGTCGTTGTTGACGGTGCATGCTCCGACTCGAAGTCTGTTAATTCTGGTGTCCCACAAGGCTGTGTGCTATCACCCACGCTGTTTCTGCATATCAACGACATGCTGCAGATTAGCAGCATCCATTGCTATGCAGACGATAGCACGAGCGATGCCCTTTACACCGGCCGCGCTAACATTTCTCGGGTAAACGTCATCGAAAGCCGATCCAAACTTGTGTCTGAAATCGAAACTTCTTTATCAAAAGTTTCAGATTGGGGTCGACTTAACCTAGTCCAGTTTAACCCCAAGAAGACACAGGTTTGCGCGTTCACCGCTAAAAAGTTGCCATTGGTCGTATCATCTCAATTTGAGAGCACTTCCCTAACTGCATCAGCCAGTATCGGAATCCTTGGCGTCGATATATCAAGCGAAGTCCAGTTTCGCGGTCACTTAGAGAGTAAGGCCATATTAGCCTCGAAGAAGCGTGGTGTGCTAAACAGATCGATACAGTATTTTACTCCGGCCCACCGCCTGCAACTTTATAAGGCGCAGGTTCGGCCGCACATGGAATACTGTTCTCATCTCTATGCAGGTGCACCCCAGTACCAACTTCTCCCTCTTGACCGCATTCAAAGGAGGGCGACTCGCATCATCGACTGCCAAGATATTTCTGATCGACTTGACACCTTGACTTTGCGTAGAGATGTAGCTTCACTCTGCATCCTCTATTGCTTGTATCATGGGAAGTGTTCAGAGGAATTGTTCGGACTTATACCGGCTGCTGGTTTCCGCCATCGTCCTACGCGACAAAATATCCATCCCCATCACCTGGACGATTGGCACTCCACCACTGTGCGCTTCTCCAGAAGCTTTTTGCCTCGCACAACCAGCTTATGAAACAAATTGTCGCCTGCCGTATTTCTGAACCGATACGACCTTTAAACCTTCAAGAAGAGAGCGTACCTCTACCTAAAGGGCCGGCAACGCACTTGTGACTCTTGAGTTGCGGGTGTCCATGGGCGGCGGTGGTCACTTACCATCAGGTGACCCGTCTGCTCGTTTGCCCCCTATCGCATAAAATAAAAAAAAGGCAAAGTTCTCTACAAGAAATATCCAAAGTTTACTGTAGTTTTACCATTCGAGATCCAGTTGACAACTGATCTGACATACAACTCTTGCTTTATTTATATACTACTCAAAGAAAATCGAGATAATTCTATAACGTTTTAGAATGTGATCGAAAAGTGGCGGGTTTATTAGTTGCTAACCTAATATATTTATTACCTCAGAACAACCTTACGTTTTTAGCGAAAGTCGCATTTAACGATTAACTTATGAAGTCGTATAGTTTATAAAAAATAGTAAATATAGTTTAGAAATAAATATTTAACACTAAATTTAAAACAATGACATTTCTGAGATGATCTTGCATTATATAATATCGCCGAGCCATTTATCTTCTGTGTCGGAATCTCACCCATGAACATTTCCGGGACATAATGCTATTACTTTCTATAATAGATACACTTTAGTTCCTCAGAGACAGCCTGGTATTGTTGTGTTTTAACTGACTCTTTAGATACGGTTCGTTTATTTTGTTGCCTACATTACTTACCACTTTTTGACCATTTTGCATAATTCAAACTGTTGATTAACTTTTTAATGGCTTAAACGTGCATTGTGCTTGTCGTGCTATTTCGTTTTTTTTTTGTTTTGTGTAACAAACATGCCTTAGCTTTATGCTTATTATAATTAAAAAAAAAAAATTAAAAAGTGTTAGATAAGAATGCAAGGCAAAGTAAATTTAACTTTTTTTTCGTGTGGAAACCTCCACGGTTAATCACCTCAGGAGCTAACAGAGAAGTGGCATGTCTGACTCGTACCGACTAAAACTATTGCAGAGGACCTGGGTATACCCTAAGAAGGAAGCTTCCTAGAACCCCTACAGACCTTGGTCGCCTGACCATCAGGAATCTACAACACCGTGGTAAGCGGAGGCTTTGCTGCCCTCCAAATTCTTCCCAGAACACGCAGCACTACCGTCTCAGGCGTTCTTGTAACAGGGTAGCGGGCGTCCCAATCCGCTACATATTGAAACGAATCAGCAGCATCAGTGCAGTAGCAGTGGTAAAATCTTTAACGGACCTTGCCAAATATAAAATAGTTGATGATTTTTTTTCAATAAGTACACATACTCACGCTATTCTTTCGCGAACTTCCTCTTCAGACATTTCTTACAAACATTCTTTCTTTTTACTCCTATTAAAATAAATGAGATTGGTATAGTAGGTACTAAGGTAATTTAAAGTCTTTTAGAGGTCCGATTTGTTCGGTACTACTAGTCTGTAAGGACAAGATTTAATTAAAATTGAATAGGTCCATTGATGTATTTTATTAAAAAGAAACTGTACTCAAATACTTATCAGTAGACTAAATTCTGAATAAGACAATAACTTTGTAATTTTCTTTATAGTCATATATTTCTATTATTCGTCCTTTTTTATAAAACGAGACAGCGAGATTGGCGTCTTGGAAGTTCCCTTTTATTATATGGTTCCCAACATTACATCCCTGAAATTAAAAGTGTAATTATTTATCTAATTATTTCAGAATCGTTAAAGTAAAACAAACTTGAAAGCGAACATATCTTTAATACATGAATTTTCTATACAGTACTAGTTAGCCATTAATAATATTATCATTTGAAATTTGGTTATAAAATAAGCTTCGACACACAGACATTTGATTTATATGTGCAACAAACTCAGTGCGACATCGCAAACTATTTTGCAGCACGCGTCATTTAAAGATTATTTGAAGTTTAGAAATCAAAAAACACGCTATTTCAATACCTTTGAATAAGTCCAAGAAGCTCTATGGTAACAGCCGCACCTAGTCACAAGTCATTATCAATATCGAGACTGAAGAAACTAATAATATAACATAAATATACATAGGAAAAACCGTAAAACAACTTCCCATAATAATGAATCAGTTACGTACATATATGATTCGTCACTTTTTGATACATCGACCCAAAGTTTACCTATAAACAAAAGAAAGCTTCTTTGGCAATACTATTTAAAAACAAATCAAGTTAACAAATTCGAAAAATATTCTAAAATACTTAAAAGATGTATAAAACAGCAAAGAGCACAAAACGATTATAATATTAAACTCTTAAATAATTAATCAAAAACCACATGGAAAAAGTAGCGCTACATATGCTCTTAGACAACTGGCACCAGTTAGTAACACAGATACTCCAATTACTGACTATTATGGATTAGCGGAATCAATTATTAAGTATGGTATTATGTTTTAGAGAAATAGTACGGATAATGATATAGCATTTCGGACCCAGAAAAGGTGCATTCGATCGATATTTTGTGAAATACAAGTAATTGACATTACCTTCTTTATACATTTTGGAAACCGTAATGTTGTATAATGTCAAGTACTAATCTGTTTCAGTGTTTGTCTGATTTTGTCCCAAGGAATAGACGTGACAATTCCAAACTCTAGCTTCATGATGCTAAAACAACTTTTATGCGCAAAAGTATATTCTCTATGGCTCCGACTATCTATAATAAACTACCAAAATCATAGAAATTACTGAGTACTTCTATTATAAAAAGTAAATTTAGAAATTTATTAACTGAAAGGGCTATAATATATACGAATTTATGAAGGAGGACGGTTTTCTTCGTTTCTGAAGTGATGAAGTTGAACATATATTTTATTAATCTGCAAAATATTAACGATAATTAACGTTACCTATATATTGTTTTATGTATGAAAATAGGGGTCTACTTTGACATCCAACTGCAACTGGCGAATTGAAATACTAACTTTTGAGTTGTAAGTGTTCATGGGCGGTGGAAGTCATTTACCATCAGGTGATACTTCTGCTCGTTAGGCACCTATGTCATTAAATGAATTTACAAAAAACCAATTGTAAAAATTAAGTACTGAATATTAATTAATATGAAAAATATAAATAACAGATTATTTACTATCACTATGTAAATAATGTGTTATTTATCGTATATAGTCAACAAATTTCTGTTTTTTCATACTTTTTCTGCTCAAAACCGTGACAAACATACTAAACTAACTACTAGTCTGAATTGTTTTAGAGACAGTCAAATACAGTTTTAATTTAGATAAAATGCAGAATATATGTACTTTTCAGATATAATTGAAATCTAAATAGAAAATATTTTTAGCTATTTAACAAAAAAAAAATTATTAAATTATAGTATGTTTATCAGTTAAAAATGTGTTCGAACGCTATGCTCTGCGTATATTTTATTATTTACTCTAAACTCGTTAATACAGTTACGCAGAAACGATCGGTTAACTAACCAAGGAGAAAAAACAAACAATTGTATCGTCTTTGCACGTCATGTATTAGCAGTTTGAAGCTAGCCAATAGCTACTAAATCAAACCAAAAGAAAGCTGTTTGACGAATAGAGAAGAAAATGATTCTGAACATCTTGTCTTCGCCTGTTTATGTACTGATTTTGTAATTTAAATGTAAATATTTACATTGGTCATTGTGAATATGAACTTACTATATCTAACAAGAATATAGATATCGATATAGTCAAAGACTGTCTGTCATCTGCAGTATAATAGCTTTGAAAGCGTCTTCTAACTCGCAGATATTCTAGAGATTCGACTATAAGGCTTTGAATAGCTATGCTATATTTTCCGATAACATTTTGTTACTTTAGACTCTCTGGGACGACGGAATTTTGGAGTATTACACGTGATATAGTGCTGTGATATCACGATAATTCCTATTAATAATATATATTATAGAGTATAATATATATTATATATAGATAATTCCTATTATCGTGATATCACAACACTATATCACTATATCGATTAGTTTATTATCAAAATATAAGATCTCCGTTGTTATTTATTACTGGCTGAGATTAAACTTTTACTATACTTTGAGTTTGTTAAATATGTTTGTTTTAAAATTATATGATTTTGTTAAATATGTATATATGTGTGCAACATCATGCTGTATCATCGATGTCTATATATTTTTAAACGGTTTTATTTAGCTCACCCCGTTTGTTTTATTTATTATTCTTGGGTCAAATTTAGTAATTCAAATTTCACCCTCTTCCTGTCAACCGATTAATCTGAAATTTTGTATACACTTTGGATTTTGGTGACAATACAATTATGTTTATTCATTATCATTATAAATTCAAGATGGCTGCCGCTACAAAATGGCGGATAATTTATGTTTTATTAATCCCATCAATATGGGTATCAAATGAAAGGGCTCAACAAGTAGAATACAATTTACTATGCAAAATTGAAATCTAAGATGGCCGCCGCTACCAAATGGCTGATAACAATTTTTTATCAATCCCACCAATATGGGTATCAAATAAAAGGGCTTGACAAGAAGAATACAGTGCACTATACAACCTCAATATTTAAGATGGGCGCAGCCACCAAATGGCGTATAATAATAAGATTTAAATTTAGAAATTGAATCTGTAATTTAGGTATCTGATTAATCCAGCCTGAATCCACCACCCAAGTCAAGATTTTGTATCGTGTTGAGGACTGTGTGGCGTTAGGGTGGCTAAAAATGATATTTCGTTAGCGGTACACCACCCAAGTTAAGGTGAAAGGTTAAAACGCGCCGAGAACTGTATGGCATTAGGGTGGATAAAAATGATATGTCGTTAGCGTTTTCCCCTCAAGACTCAGGCGCATCTTGTTGTACATAGCCTTGCCCCTTTATTGGACATCTGGGGGGGTCGACCGTTTAAATGTCCATTACTCGTGGGAACAAAATGGTAAAAAAAAATATAAAAAAAACTAAAAACTAGAAAATAAAAATAGGTAAAAAAACATTTTAAGTTAAACGGTTTTATGTTAAACATACATTGCAATGTTTAAGATAAATGTACTAAAAACCAAAAAAATAATAAAATAGATACAGTCGTGGGAATTATAAACATATGCATAGACTAGACTAAAATAAAACCGTGGGGCACGTCAATTGTCTACAAATTATCGACTTAATGTGCGATAGAAGAATCGTTTAATTCGTCGTTAAAATAGGCAGTTGGCCCGCAGACGGTGAGGAAATTACTTACTATTTTCTTGCTCATGGAAATTAGAATAGTTATACACTCCATGTAAATAAAAGAGATGTTTCAACTAGTTTATCGTTGGACATTCACACTGCTGGCTGGCGAGGAATCGTTTCACTGCTCGTAGTTTGTCTTTAATCGACAAAACATATGATAAAAGTACTACTCGCTCACCACTATGAAACCCTAAAACTCGCTTATAATCGAGCTTGCTAGCTTGTTTCCACATTCAAGCCCTACTTATCACACGTCCATCGTTGTCGGTTGAACAACTGCCTAATTATAATGTAACATTACAAAACAAACATTTTAATCAACGATTGTAGACAATTGACGTGCCCCACGGTTTTATTTTAGTCTAGTCTTTGCATATGTTTATAATTCCCACGACTGTATCTATTTTATTATTTTTTGGTTTTTAGTACATTTATCTTAAACATTGCAATGTATGTTTAGCATAAAACCGTTTAACTTAAAAAGTTTTTTTACCTATTTTTATAATTCAATGTATTGACGAAGCTTAGTCAGCTTTTAAGTCTAACAGTTAATAGTCCTATTAGTCTAATAGTCTAATAATATATATAAGTAGGGATAAAGATACTCGGGTTGCTTAAACCGATTGCCGCTTTATCAGTTTTCTGCAAACTACAAGATTTCTGATTCTGAAATAATATTATTAACTTTGGCCAGTGCTTAAATACAATTAATACAATTAAGACAATAAAATAAAATGCAAGTGTTGCAATATCGTAACGTAACGAACTATGTAGAAAAAATAATCTTTTGTAAGTGGTATTCATATTTATAAAATATATAGGCCTTTACCATAGTCGTAACCTTTTATAAACAAATGTAAATTGGAAGTTCATTGTTTTTAACGGGAAGTTTTAAACTGTCAGTATTGTTTACTATTCCTACAGTATAAACAAAGTACAGTTTTGCTATTGCGAAACAACAGAATTTATTAGTTTACTGCTATTGTGTTTGTTAGATCAGTGAAAGTTTAATATAGTCCCATGAAATAGCTTTTATGAGTGTACCCAGTACCTTTGATTTGTTAAGCTTAGAATAATTCACGTTTAAAATTTTGTATAACGGTAGTGTACAAATGGTTTGAATTTCTAAATTGTATCGAAATGAAACTTTGTATGCGTAGTAGATAGATAGATAGATAGAGAGATAGATATATAGTATTTATTTCTATAAACATGGTGTACACACATTGCATGCAAGATGTTAATAAGTCAAAAAAAAAAATCATTCATGTTCAGCTGTATTTAGTGGCATACAAATTGGTTTCAGGACACGGCGCGTCGGCCGTGTTAGTATTTATATGTAGTAATACAGCAAGACCCTTACAAAATATATTCAATAAAAATAACTCTTAACATCCAATCGATTGAATTTTACTGTCTCTAAAACAATTCAGACTAGTCGTTGGTTTAGTATGTTTGTCACGGTTTTGAGCAGAAAAAGTATGATAAACAAAAATTTGTTGACAATATACGATAAATAACACATTACTTACCTAGTAAAAGTAAATAATCTGTTCTTTATATTTTTCATATTAATATTCAGTACTTAATTTTTACAATTGTTTTTTGTAAATTTTTAAGTACATATTATTATATTATATTTTAATCTACCGCTACAAGTATGTGTGTTAGATTCAAATGAGACAATATTCGACAAAACATTCTGGTATACAATAACACACACACATATAAGCTAACTACCTGTGCGAAGCTGGGACAGGATGTTAAAGTGTATTACTATAATTACACTAGATTGTCTACAGTTGCTTAAATTCGTACGGGTTGTACTTGTGTGTACATTGTGAGATACTCAGTGATGATTGGGTGGACGGTTTGGCCTCATGCAAATGCAGTAGCACGTAGTATTCGGGCTTTTATTTTAATTATCAAATGCTTAGTAGCAACATGTGACGGTTAATCGTCACTGACGTCGAAGGGGCAAGAGCATCTGTTAAAGGA
Organism: Tyria jacobaeae; assembly: GCA_947561695.1. NCBI lineage: Eukaryota > Metazoa > Arthropoda > Insecta > Lepidoptera > Erebidae > Tyria > Tyria jacobaeae. Next base: position 8,589,749 of record OX387221.1, read on the forward strand.
AGAAAAGTCAATACTTTCGTTTTCCCTTATGTTCCTACATACATATACTCACGCCTATATATATTTTTACGACTATAATTTAGTCCCACATTCAAAACAGCGGGCAACCTTATCATCGTCGATCGGTCACTATATACATACATATAATAGCTGATAGAAAAAAGTTCCTTAGTCGCTTTTACGACGCCCATTAATGTAAAATGACTCGGTCATACAGTATTCCCTTATATTAATAAACTGGAGCTCTAAAGTTAGAGGATGTAAGGAGCACAGTATTGCAAGTCGTTTTAGCATTCACTATTTTTAAATAAGTGATACCCACGTAAATTTTTCATAACACAGCGTTCCTGGCTTCGGTTAAGGATTTTCAGTTTTTTTAATGTATAGGCAAACGAGCTGATGGATCCCTTTATGTTAAGTGACTACCGCTGCCAATAGACACCTGCAACTCAAGAGTCGCAAGTGCCTTACCAGCCTTTCGAGGTTCAATGACAAAGCGATGATGAAACATATCGAATTAAATACGATAATAAATTAATTTTATTCGATACGATTTGGTTATTCGGAGTATTCTTAGACTTTTCCCTAGCTGCGTTTGCTAAAATGTAGTTTTTTTTTTTTTCTTTTTCTATTACGTTTTGCTTATAAAGCCGCCCTGTATTACAGTGGATACGATAAAAACAAGTATTTAAATATCTATCATATCTTTTCTATCTAAAGTTCTCCTACGTCTGGTTTATAACCAACTCAACAACTTTCTTTCAAAAAACAAACTCCTAAATCACGTACAGTCTGGCTTCCCTTACATAGTATCAGCATGAATCCTCATTACAGATAACATTAGAGAAGATATGGATATTAGAACGTAACGATATTATCGTATATCGTGCTCGTCATGAAGAGTCTGGCACATATATATTTCGCCGAAATATCATAGCTGTCAATTTTCATTTCACTCCAGACCTTGGCTAGGGTCTCTCCAGCGTGCTGAAAATTGCGTTTTTCCAAATCTTCATCATTCAACATCAATCTTCCTTTGTCGTCAAGATGAAAACCAAGATTTTAATGCGGGCGGATAACGCCTGCAACAATGGAGGATAACGCCTCCACCATCTACAAAAATGATTATCACTGGCTTCACGGTGTTCGATTCTGTCATCATTAAGGGTTTGAATGCAGACACTGATAAAAGTGATTCGAAATCATAAGCATGGGTGTTCGCTATGGGGGATGCTTGTTCTCCACCTCTAATGGATATGTATGTCGGGCCGCTGTAACCAACAGCCTCTTCCTTACCGAAACGCCCACGTTGCTGCCGCCGTATACAGACGAAATAAGTTTGTGCCGCTCTGCCACGACCCAGTCATGGTCAGGTAAAAGTACCCTGTATTCCATATGCATTAAAAAGTACTATTAGTATACGGGCCTTATCGTCTTGAGAGAGAATAAATACTTGCTGTAGTCCCAGAAGCGACGCGAGATTGTAGCAGTGCAGAATTCGCCGTCCTCGTGCTTCCTGTGCATCTCGGTCAGTGTCCTGTGCCTTGCTAACTTCACGGGTACGGTGTGTACATGTCTCTTCCCCTCTTGAGTGTTAGAAACGCGTGGGAGTAAATGAAGATACGTGCCGCTTCGAGAAATTTGGAATCGTCCAGAGTGATCATCATCATCATCATCAGCCTATCGCAGTCCACTGCTGGACATAGGCCTCTCCCATTGCACGCCACTTCGATCTATTTTCGGCTTCTCGCATCCAGCTCCTGCCAGCCATCTTGCGCAAATCGTCACTCCACCTGGCCTGTGGGCGTCCTACGCTACGTTTTCCGAGACGCGGTCTCCACTGTGTAAAATAACTGAGCATTATTGCTTTCTTCTTATTGGCCTTCACCTCGAACTCTTGTTTAACATCAGTTATATGTTCTACAAACTTTTCTTAGCTTTTTAGTTGTTCTTTAGCCGTTTTCCAAATTGTGTTGGCATTTTTTTGGCACAATTGTGCTGGCAAGTGACTATGACAGCTTTTATATGCCAAGAACAGCTGATGATGCAAATCTCCCGCTTTCGAGGACGTTACGGTATTTACTCACTCTTTAATAACACTGACAACAGCAATGTGCTTCTGTGTAAACTCTAATGAATACTGACATCGATAATAAAATAAAAATCACGTATATACAGTTGAGGGATTCCCCGAAACATAAACGAAAGTTGCCAGCTTAGGAAACAAAAATAAAAGTAACGTACAATACAATCGAGGTATTCCCCGTAAAATATAAATGAAAAGTTTTGCCAATTTGAAAGACTGTAATTTCCTAGCTTTTTTACTAAAATAAAAAAATGTTACGTAACGCGTAGTTTAAATACTCCCCCTCCCGCCCTTGTAACGCACCGTAACGTTTTAAAAGACCCCCTCCCCTCCCCCAAATTTCGTTACATAATACTTGAATGCTTCCTAATCCATTTTAACCCTGTTACCTTAAAGATAACTTTAAGATCCTTCATTACACACATTTAAAATACCTGAGATCTTCACAAAACTTGAGATCTGAAATAGCAGGGCATTCCACCAATTTATATATCAAATCTTTTTTTGTGGAATCTGTGCGCTTATGGAACACCAGTTGCCAGTTGACATTAATTAAATGAGACATGAATTATGGTTGGCAAGATGTGGGAGTTGGTTCCTAAGTTGTGGTTGAATATTTCAGGTAAGATGCTTTTCTAGACATAAAAAAGTACAAAACAACAAAAACACAGTATAAACGTATATATAAAAAACCTAAAAAGCTTTAAAACAACATTGTGGATGACGGCCATTTTTTGTCAAGATGAAAGTAGGTGATATTTATAACTACGTAGATATTTAATATGTTAAGCTTGAAGTTTACCTACACTAAGTTTATAAGAGTTATTTTTTTAGAATGTAGGTAACCGTAAATCACAGAAAATCTATTTTGGGTACGGTTATTTTATTTTAACCTACAATATTTTGTTAGGTGTTTTGTATTATTGTTCTAAAGACGATCACGATCACTCAAGTGTCTTCCCTTTATTTTAGTTACTTAATCAATTTTAAAAGAGCTTGGATTATGATGTTTAAAAAAAGCAATTTCATTAAATTAATTCAACGAATATGCTAAGTTCTGTAAGATATAAATAATATTTATACATTATTTATTTATTTACAAAATTTCAATAACAAAGTGAGAAGAGTTGAACTACTTATTGGATGCATTGATAAATCGTACCACCACCTATATAAATACACTAGGTTTAAAACTTCCGCAGGTTGATGCATTATTAGTTTTGGTCTTACATGTGCCGTTTAACAATGGAAGAAGCAACCCCCTACATCCCAGATAATTTTGAGGTAAATAAAACCGTAAATTATGAACATCCACAGTAATATTGATTAAAGTTTAAAGGTTTGTAATTTTCAGTGCGAATTCTGTTTGTTTGGAGTCTCAATTTCAAAATTCTGTGTTGAACTGGAGAACCTCTTTACTCTAAAAGATTGTACATAAAAATTAAGTTAGCAGAAAAAAATTAGGTTAGATGAGCAGTGATCGTAAACGAGACTTTATTGCGGGGCAATTCTTGTGTTTAAATAGTTGTACCTATTCGACTTGTGTTATTTCGCCGATACAGAGGTAAATGTTTCGGCAGAATGAAATAATTATACTAAGAACTCACTCGCCATTACTTGTAAATACACAATCCAACCGTATAAGCATATAACACCAGATGGTGTTAACGTGGGTGGGACCAAATTACCAATATTTGTTAACGTGGCAGAGCCAAGCTAGCAAGGCCGACTCGACTGGAATATTACCACGGCTTCATAGAAAACCGGTTGTTAAAAAATAATTGCATTGTGTGGCCGAGTAAGTGAGGTCACTGGAGGCCCAACTCCCTTTCCCTTCCTTTCTGTAACTTCCCATCTTTCCCTTCAACTAGCTCCCCTGTTCCCTTTCTCCTACCCTAAAAGGCGGACACCACTCTAGAGTTACAAGTGTAAGAAGCCACTTAGCTGACCCGTCTGCATTGCGCGTTTGTCCCCCTATGTAATAAAAAAAATGTAGTGCATATCAATCTTATATATTTCTTATAAATTGAAGCAATAGGCATGTCTTTGGTGTACAATAAAGATTATTACCTTATCTTATCTTATAGTGGGTAAAAGCTATGAGTATATGTATGTACACAGGTCACACAAGTCTCTTGGTAAAACTAATAACAGTGAATAATAGATTGAGCAGGACGTGACAATGGATATCTTAAGATCTCGGGAGCATTGTTTTCTTTTCAAATCTGCGTGCACAATTTATGAAAGCCTTCGGTCGTTAAAAGTTTGGGGGATCCGATATCCCAGTTTAATGTTTTATACATTCTTGCTTTTACAAGAAAATAGGTCAGACTATGCGTAATTTACTCAAAAGACGCATTTGTTTGTCCGTTACCTGCATATGGTTGTAAAGAATCCACGCCACACGTAAAATGAGGTATATAAGGTTTGTTCAAGGTGTAATTCTATTTCCAAGCTTTTCTAATATAGGCAGTACTATAAGTTTATCTGATAGACGAATGTGATGTTCATAAATTTTTTTTTGTTTGTTTGTATAAAAAAACCATGAATGAAAAACTTATTTTTCTTGCACACCAAAAATTTTATATACAAACTAGGAATACTAATATTGTGTACATATACTATAAATACCCATATGATTAAAAAGCTAAATAATGATGCTAGGCGAGTTTCTGAAAAACAGTAAGTGATTTAGCTCGTCGTGTCTTCGTTCAATGTATTCTACAGATTTCATAAATAATAATAATAATATTTATTAAATAAGAAGTTACATCGATTGGATCATTCCATGGCACGTATGAATATCCTTTATCTATAGAAAGCAAATTACTATAGTGAGTTTACGAACACTAGCAACCAGTAACAAGTTAAGTAAGTATAGGTATTAAAACATGGCTGTCATCAAATTGTACAATGTTAAAAAATACAATGCAAAAATAACAAAACATGTAATAAATACTAAAACTTTGACTGCTTATAGATAACTTACCATTGCGTCTGGCCAACTTTTAAAGTAGTTTACCAACATTAATTTGGCACAAAAATACATCAACAGCGTCACAAACACGATATATAGTGTCAAATTAAGAAACATATTACAAACGTATATAATAGTGATACGATACCTCTTATTATAAATAACTATGTGTGTGTGTGTGTGTGTTTGTGTATGTTTGGTGATGATGATGATGACGATTGGACAAGTAGGTATATTTACGCTGTGCGAGAGTCGTTCTGCATTTTTGTTGCGCTTCACATACATTAAAGTATCTGCGTTTGTTGATAGTATTGGAATCATGCGGTACTGTCGGATGCTTACGGAGGATGGCACTGAGAACGAAGAGCTGCCTCACCGTCAGCACTTGCACTCACTGAAGAGAGCTGTGGTAGGGTATCGAAAAGGCTTTGAAGCTATCACTTTGAGGACAGCTCTGAGAGGAAGAAGGGAAGTTTTAGGTGCATCATCCCATACAACAATGCAATAACTGATAACTTAGGCTAATTTTAATCAACATCTAAAAAAACATCTAGTTACCTATATCTTAAAGCAGATGTTATTTAGAAATTAGATAAAGATTCACAGAATATTTGTGTTTTTTTATGAATAAAATATAAAATATTGATTGAGAACCTGCTCATTTTTAATAATAAGTAAGACGTTTCAAAAATATAGGTATATAATTTTTATTCTTTGCTTTTAAGCTGTAAATTATAATAAAGCTAAACTTTAGGACATATTTTGATTGTTAGGTATACAATCCAACTGACTTGCCAGCTGGCTTGCACCCTCTACATAATAATGGAACGGGCAAATTGTAATCGGCAAAGTGTGGGCATATAGGCGCCTACCACTTGGTGAATATAGACGTGAATGTGTGTATGTATGTACTTATAATAAGTAAACACATATGTACACACTTATAATATACACTTTTAATTGACACTTATATATTTTATATATTGTTATTTTATTAATTAGTTCATATATAACTCAGTAGTCAGTATTCAGATGTCTTACTGTACCGCATCTAGAGACGCAGCGGTCTACATCACGTAGGCTTTCATTTATCATCCGGTGGGAGTTTGAACGTCCCGCGACGTGTCACGATAAGAGTTCTCGTTTTCTTTGTATGTAAGAAGGAAAAAGATCTTTGTAAAGCCACAGCCAGATATCCCCAGTGCTAATACGGGCTATTAGATTAATGGGAAGGTTATATCTTTTGTATATTTGGATATTGAGTTGTTTTAAAAAAATAAAATGGATGGAAAGATTTATATATTTTTTATAATAATTTTTACTTGTTTGCTTAGTAATAACTGTTCTGAGTTGAAATAAAGATCTCCGTCTATGTACATTTCTCTCCAGCATACACACATGTACTCAATATATTTGAAAAACACCTAAAATAGCGATGTCCGATTGTATGTAGTAACAATTGTGTATAGGAGTGAAATCGCTTTAGGGATAATAAGTGATTGAAGAATTGAGCAGATGATTAAGGCATCCAAGCAAAAGGATTTACTTCAACTAAAACTAAATCTAATATTGTGTATAAATACGTCTATCTAGTCTTTAACTAAAGTTTTATGTAGTAAAGGGAAGCCTTTCAGTAATTTTAAAATTTGACAAATCAACCGATAGTTGTGGTGATATTGTGTGGATTGATCTATAATCATAAATTGTCTTATAATAAATACAACACAGATAGGCACTTGTTACAGGTCTGGGACTTCCGGGCATCAGCTAGTTCGAGTGATAGGTATGCGACCCTGACTTGTTTTTTGAGCTATTGCTTTTACTCTCAGATCCATCTGTATAAGCAATACCCTTTTCTTCTCTTTCTATCCTCCAAATTATTACTCCAAATTTATACTCCTTTATACTCCAAATTTTCTTATCCATTTGCCAAAAGTGCCGAGTGGGTAATGGCAATAGGCTTGCTCTCTATTACGTAAATGGGACTAAATTATAGCCAACAAAATGTGGACGTTCATAACGCCTCTGCATATCCCTATGGGGATACAGGATTGAGTGTGTGTATGTATAGAATTACTATAATTTGACAATTGTTATTTTAATAGCATTTTGCCTTAAGGTAAAGGTATAATTTATATCCCCGCATTGATAGTTTACTCAGAAATTAGATTTTCAACCCTTTTCTAAATGGAATCAACAACCCATTCGGAATATAATAGACCGATCGCTAATATAAGGAATACACCTTCCTGTGGGTTGACCGTATACACACATATGTATGTGTACTCCGACACATACAAAAATCTATCTATAATACAGGTTGAGACGTTTTGTTAGTACAAACTTTTTAAATATGTTCTAGTAAGTTTAGGAAACTTATATTATGAATGATAATAAAATTAATCACTGGAATGTAAAAACTGCTAATCTTCACGCTAAACATATGAACACATATTATGAAATAGTTATAAAACACTTTGATAACCACTACTGCTTTTTTACTTAAAATATGTTACTCTCTAGAATGGGTCCCGACTGCTACATTTTTTCTTGTATTTAAAAATATTGTTAAAAATACAATGAGGTCTGTTCTATAATTAGAAAGGTAGTGGTAGAAAATGCCTACGGCATTAAGGCGGACGCCTTGAGCAATATTGAAATGCAGGAAGTGTAATAAATAAAAATAAATTAAATAAATAATTTACCTACCCCCTATTCGTCGAGTGCCCGTTTGCACTAAAATTCTTAAAGCGCCTAAAGACTATTATGTAAGATCTAATTTTTCCTTTTTTGTATGGATTTAACGCTTATAAGTATCGCCTTAGCAACTTTTGTGATTCTTAAGTTCAGTGCAATCAGGTATGACAACTTTCTTGTTTTAGGGTTTTTCCAAATTACATAGAAACGCATTCGGGTTTTTTAGTTTTTAAATTTACCGTTTTTTATAAAACATTTTATTTTTATTTTAAACACTCGTGTTGGTCAAATACCCATACTATACGAAGAACTACAACTACGAAGAATATTGGCCTTATTATGACATTTAATAGTTTAAGCATACCAACACATGTAAATATATCGATAAAAACATATATCGACAAAATATTATATATATAAAAGGCCGACTATTGTCCTACCTGACTATTTATAACATGTTTTCTGTATATTTGTATAAAAGGTGTACAATATTTTTGTTTTATAAATAAAAAAAAAACGAAAATTCTAATTGTAGATCAAAATTCTCATGTGGTGGTAAGGTTAAGGAACTTTATGCTCGTATTCCGATTTTACGAGATCTTAGCTGAAGAGAAACTTTTCTGGTGCTTCAAACCATATCATTTAATATATTTAACATGTATAAATTATAAAAGATAATAAATGTAACGATACTATAGATACTCATGTTTATTCCGTGGCGGAATCGAACCCACGACCTCGGACTCAATAGTCAGGATCACTAAGCACTAAACCAACCAGCTAGTCAGTCACATTCAGTGGAATACGAGTAACCGTAGGGCTAAAAATAAGAACAATAGCACTTTTGTAGTATGAAACCGGTTGCTTTACTTTGATTGGTCGTACACTATATTTTTTTTTTTAATTTTTATGTCTTCTACCTACTTACAACTATTATAAATGCCAAAGATTTTGTGCTACATTTATCATCAGGTAACCTGTCTGTTCGTCTGTCCCCTATATTATATAAAAAAATGGATGTTTGTTACAATCATACAAAAACAGTTTAACAGTTCTAGATGATATTTAGCGCAAAATAAATATTAGTTTGAAATAACACATAAGCTCCTACGGAACTACAAGCACTTACCCCTATAGAGACCCAATACATGCGAATTTATAAGAAAACAATTCTGTCAACTAGTTGAGGTGCGGGGGGAGTGGTGAACGTTCCGAAGTATTTCAAATGATAATTACTTTATGTTTTTTATCGACAACCCTAACATTATCTCGATCATGTCACATCATCGAGTAGACATTTAATATTAAGAATTAAAATAATATTATTAGGAAAATTGTTTTGTTTTACAGTGTAGTACAGAGTACTAAACATATTACGAGTATAAGGAAAGATTAGATTTATATGAATAAAATTTCAAAAACATTTTCATGTATTAATTTTGATAATAATTTATTTGATTGAACCATATAAACATGGAAAAATGATTCTGAAATCGTTACTACAAAAGAGCTTATATTCTGTTTGATATAGCACCTTTGACGCTCACGGGCATTGAGAAAAAAAAAACAGTAAAAGGTTTTGTGACGATTTAAATATGGGCTTCGTAGTTACACAACCTGTACCTGGTACCTGACACGTCACTGGTAACTGACGCATCATATTCCTAAAACCAAATTAAAAACGTTTCAAATAAAAGTGAAAGTGTTATTAGGCGTTGTAAATAATGTTCATTTGTTTAATAGTCGTGGTAGTAGGTTCGTTTTAAATAGTATAACATGGTCTGTATCACATTTCTATTAGAATTTAACATAATTCTTAAGTGGACCTACTTCTTAAGGTCAACTGGTAGAGAATGCATGAGGCATTCAGTGCGCCTATGTACCAATAGTGCATATTTAAATATTAAAATTCCATTTTAGTTCCGTGTTTAATAAAGCTTAGCTTACATAGTCGTTTCTGGACCTCGAGATAACACAAAGGTTCATACGCCAGTTTCGGCATAAATTTTCTAAAATAAGCAGTTTTATCAGCCTTGAAAAATATTAATCTTTTAAGATAATGCTACGGCCTCACAAAACACGGTTTTAAAAGCAATGTTTGCGTAGTGTTTCGTTGAGTGAGTGGGGTACCGGGGATCACCTCCCCGCACCCTTGGAGGGCTTTGCGTGTCAAAGCCCGCAACACCCTTAGGACTCGACTCTTGAGTTGCAAGTGTCCATGGACGGCGGCATTCTTTTACTATCCGATGTCCTGTTTGCCAATCTTTACTCAAAGAACGTAATTTCTTATAGCTAAAGACAAACCTCAAGTATTTAGTATACACTAATGTTCTTTTTGACAATAATACCAGAAACAATAATGTGTTATTTTACTGTTACTTAATAAATGAATAACTTTAAAAAGCTATAAGACAAGTGTACTCGACGAAACGCATGTATCAGTTGAAAACGTAAATAACGACTGTGTAGCCATCGATGTAATAAATAAAAGAAAAAAAGGCCACAATGGTGCACGGTGGACAAAAAATTGTGCCAGAAAAATAAGCGATATTGGTAAGAGTACTCGGTATCAAATGTGATGTGAATGTGGTGCGACACGGTCGTCCGCGATAACCACATGCTGAATTGTACGCAAATGTAAGGAAATATGATATATCATGAAATACAAAAGTTAATTTGAATACGTACTTGAATTCATTTTTTAAAAGTTCAATTCATAAACACAATTGGTGAATGTTCAATATGATAGGTGTTTTTTGTATATTTTATTATGTCTACTTAAAGCTTTTAATGATGAAACTTATGAGCTAGTTGTAACTTAACATAACGCGGCGGTAGCTGCGGCGGCTGAGGCGGACTTGCGATCAAGTTTTTTTAAAATAGAAAAAAAAACCTAAAATTTTGTCATCGGATCACAGTTCTTTAATTTATTATTTTACACTTTCATCGCCACAGGAAAAGTGCACGTTTAGGTCCATAAACTTGCAGTTACAATTACACTATTTCAAACAACATGTTACATGGTTTTTTATGATAGGATACCGGTTACTTACATTTTAATAATACTCTAATATCTTATGACGGAAAATATAGACCATAACCTGGAGTCTTAGTGAGTAAATTCAACACACAGTTACTGAATAAAGAGTGTTAGCCCTTTGCTTTTGGATATACATATATAACGAATGCTATAGGGAAAACCTTAAGGGACCATTGCACGATCCGGTTCTTTGATCATTACCTATGTACGTAGTGAAAAAAAGAATGAAATAAAAGCGTTTATTTTTAAAGTAATCATTTTTTAGTTTCTGTTTCAATCAAATTTTTAGGTAATCATAGTACATTTTTAGAGTTGAGTAGTTTTTAAATAAAGGCTCATATAAATATGCCAGCTGTTAGTAGCTGAAACAAGTGTTTACAACACATCAAGGTAGTAATATTAGCTTAAGCGTCGGGTGGCGGGGAGGGAGACTATCGTATATAATTAGTTTTTATCAGTGTTTCTTAAATATTTTGAAAACTATGCGGTTTAGCCTAAAAATCACCTATGTAAAAATAATTTCCAAATTAAAGCCAAAATGATGCTGTCCATAATATTACTATTTTTTTCGTATCTTTTAGATTTTTGGTAAAATAAAATTATACAGCAATAACTAAACAATTTTAATAAACAGTAATATTGTACAATCGTATTGTAGTTCAAAATACGCTAAGAGGCACCAAAGAGGGTTAGAAGCGTAAATAATCGAGAACCGGTTTAGTACTGGTACGGCCGCCAGTGAGCCGGTCTACCACCTACCCTGCGCTTGGCTGCCTACGGAACGTGTAGTCTTCACACTGGAAACTGGCTCACGCTGGAAAGCATTTCCTTCTTGAGATGTTTGGTGCAACTGAAGATCTAAAATGCTACCTCTTGCTTTGATTGCTCTCGCCACCAGTGTAACTAGCAAAGTTGGCTGCACTTCCACTTCAACATATTCCAGCCACCAGACGGGTCACCTGAATGAAGTGACAACCTCCGTCCATAATCCCCTGAACTCAAGAATCACAAGTGCGCTGCCCGCCTTTCGGTGTGTTGAGGGGCGGGGGATGCGGGGAGGGGAAAAAAGAGAGGGGGGTGAGGAGATGCGAAATAGGGGAGGAGAGGGGGTGAGGGGAAAGGAGAGAGGAGAGAGGGATCTTGGACCTCGTTAAACCTCACTAATTTCGGGAAAATATAACGCAATTGCGTTACTTCACAACCAGTTTTTGTGAGGCCGTGGTATCGCACAGATCGAGCCGGCCCCATTCATGCCTAAGCTTGGCTCTTCCACTGAAAAAACATATTTCAAATAGACAATATTATATAATTGAGCAATTTTATGAAATATGCATATCGACTCATTCCTAATTTTACAGTTGTCTTATTAAAAAAAGGAGTATGAAAACTTTTAAATCTGCTACTTTTTACTGCATATGTATATATGTATGTATTTGCAATTTGGCTGTATTACCGGGTTTCAAATGAGTAGATGAAATGATTATGACTAAATAAATAATGTAAAATATATAAGACGTAATGTTATTATTTCGTACCAAAATAAATTGTCGTTCAGGAGTTGCACCCTGAAATAATCCAACATATAACTGAATATAGACTGAGACGATATATTTATTTTTATAAGAATTCATAATTGTTGATATAATATAAAATTAATATAAAAAAATATAATTTAAATCGTTAGGTAGATTTGAACGATTTAAATTATATTTTTTATATTAATTTCTACTTATTGGGACTTAAATATAAAAGTTTAACTTATGCTGTCACTGAATTTTTAGAGGCATTATCAAGCTCTAGGACTCAATCATATATGTATGTATCTCTCATCGATAAGACTGCGTTCGTAAGTAACGTTTTCGTTCGACCGTTTTTACTCCGATTTACTTTGGAAATCCGACTTCCAAGAAAAAGTCTTTTTAATTTTCAGGTTAATATATAGCCTATGATACTCCTAAATAAAGTGGCTTTCTACTGGTAAAAGAATTTTCAATCAGTTCAGATGATCCAGAGATTACAACCCACAACCTCACAAATTTTACCTGTTTATAATAATATATCATCTTGTTTAAAATCCCCCATTATATCTACTAATAAAAAAATATAAAAATTGTTTCAAAAAAGAAATTGTTCAAAGATTCCATGTAAGCCCAAACATCAGGGGGTAGTCAATAAAAAGTTTCACTATCTACCTCCAGGCTTTTTCTCCAGACCTCAAGCTGTTGGACTCGTCACAGCGAATCATATGAGTCTAAGCTCGAGAAGTTTAGTGCTATCCACTAAAGCGTGCCCCTATTCACCTCCTTGCTCCACCATCAGATTAGGTCATAAATTCTACATTAATTCTATGTTCATTCAAACGATACAGATATAAGAAGTAGTTTATATTTGACTTTCAAGATTTATTTACAACAACTACAAAGGTTATAGTCGCATATGTTAATAAATTATGATGAAAATACAACGTATTTTATGTAGAACTCGAGTGCCACTCGTCATTAGCACTCTTGTAAAGTTTTTCAGCGACACGGGTGGGAGGTAATTAAATATTTAAATAAAAAGAAAGATTCAAGAGCTTTAGGCCTTTTAGCAAAATTTAAGTATTTATAGTTTTTAGTTCTTAAATATACTAAACGAAAGTATTAAGATATTGGTAGCAATTATGTTGTTACCAAACTCACTAAACTTGAATTAGGATTTATTGTAATTCTTATAGTGTAGAATAAATAATATTCTAATCTAATCTAATCTAAAGTATACATAAAATTTAGATTAGTCCTGCCAAACTACATTTCGTATTCTGAATACGCAAGTTTGGTGTCAATGCACCAAAATTGGTTACGTTACTCATTGGTTACTCACTCACTTAGTCCATATTTAGTCATTTGATATTCTGTTGTACATTCGTCAAAGAGTGTCTTAAATTAGAATACTAACAATAGACGACAAATAAATACATGCTGACTAATTTTAGAGATATAATATTTCTTGATTACTGTTTTAATAAGATGACTCAGAAATTTGTTATTTCTGCTCTGGTTTTTAGCGGAAATATGTAATACGATGATTTTATTTTTTTAAATTCATTAAACAAAGACACATTCTTGTAGTACATTTCACTAATATAAGCACTTACACTAAATAATAATAGCTCTAGAATTAAAATGAACATTTTTTAAAATAAACTTGAAACGAACAAATCGAATCCGTAACAAGTATGTAATATTTATCTACTAGAACTATTTATGCCATCTTTTGGAAATAAAGTAAATAATAGAGCAAAGTAATGCTAAATATCTTGACTTCCACAGACATATTAGACGCAGTGAGGACACATTAAAAAAGACTATACGGTGAGTTACCTGGTATTAAAAGTCAGTAGCATAATAATTAGTTCTCTATATAGGAGAGAAATAAGGTACTTTGTTTATTTATAATAAAATATATACATATATATATAATAAAAAAAATATAATGTGTTAACAATTATTTATATGAATTTAATTCTTAAAAAATATATTTTTTTCTGAAGATTTTATTCGTTATATCTTTGTCATTCATTTTCAGTTTTTGAGAAGCAGCCACAGGGTTTAACTTAAATTTTAGTACCGTTAGATTCAAAATTAGTTCTGTTTTCGTAAAAACTAAATTAAGTTCGTTGTAACAACAGAATGGCATATTGAAAATCTTTAACCAAATAAGAGTATTTAGAGATATTTTGGTTTAGTGAAGTGTACAACAGAATTGACACCATTGAAATTCGAATTCAAAACAATTTTAATTTCAATAAAGAAACAATTTTGCTCCTAACTCTTACGTGTATTTTTTCTGTCGGGATTTCAACTTACAGCAAAGACATACATCATCCCTATTTGGCGAAGACAAGCTGATTGACGTTGCAACTACTCTAGTTAGATTAGTATATTTATAACATACATATTAGTAGTATTACAGGCCACCTGGCTCTGAACCGACACCTATTCTTCATTAACGTGATCGATAGCCCCCAATGCAGGAAAAGTCTGAGCGCGGAAGAAACGTCCGCCCAATTTATCTTGAAATGCAAAGGGAGTAGCTTCACAACCGGCAGAAATTCGTGCAGGCGCGAGGACGCTCTTAGAAGCCCGTGAACGCCCCAGGCGGCTTCTGTGCTTCCTGGAAGAAGCTAGGCGGACTCAACTAGTCAGCCTACTGAACGCATATTAGATCTTACATATTACGGTCCGCCAAGCACGATCATCTGGTCTGGTCGGAGTTTTTCCCCCCGGTAGGGACCCCCTCCGCATATCCTTCATTTCAATCTCAATGTAAGCTTTTTATATTTTCACTTTGACTGTTATCTAGTATTTACATCACATCTGACATGTACATACACATAGAGACGGTGGAACTTGCCACGATCCTGACATACAATTTTCGCCCCTTCCACATTCATCAGTGTCTTCATACACGATCGTCGGTTATGGATGCTTTTAATGTGCTTTTTGATATGATTTTTTTTTTATTTTAGAAAGACAACTCCCTAGGAATATTTTCTATGTCGTGGAGGACTTTACAAACATACAAACAACAGACGAAGAACACCCAGACTCGTGACAAGTATTTGTGGATCACACAAATTTTTGTCTCGTGTGGGATTCGAACCCTAACCTCCAGCTCAGCAATCACGGGCACATAACCGCTAGACTAAAGACCACCCGAAATATCCTAATGTGTGCGCTCAGACTGACACGGCTCTTGAAAATAGAGTATGTAACATACTTACTGCAGGATATGCCCTTGTAACTCTCTTGTTCTTTGTGTTATGGAAAAACAGTTAAGCGGTGAAAAAAAAATATATTGTAGCACGTGAGTGATGTCCCTGTAATCATGGACCTACACAATGGATCCATTCTTAATTAGGCAATAACAATTAACCTCAGGTTGCATGCACTGATTATCAAGAAACATTAGATTTAAGTTTCTTGTTCATTGTCAAACCAATATCATGTTACATCCGTTAAGATTACTTAGAAATATGTATTAGATCCTTTGTATTACACTCGTATAAATATAAGAAATGGGAAATAAAGTTTAGTCTTGATCAAAGCGTTAGGAGCAAACGTCTTTCTTGTCTTTTTAAAAAGCCTCTCGTCCTCACCCACAACATAACTCGTGTTATACTTAAATTTATACTATTGTGTTAGTGTTTCACCTATATGTATAAGTGTGTTTTTATGTATCTTGGTGTGGGTGGTAATTATATTTTAGTATTGATTATGAAATTTTTTAAACTTTTATAAGCCATCCATTCTTGAACATTTTTCTACAAAAATATAATCAATAAAGTGAGACACCAGGCCCTCTGATTCAAAACTAAGCAGATCTTGTAGTATGGTTACCAAACTGCTCATAAAGAAAATTATATATTACTATATATGTACATACATAATTGTACATATATATTTCAACCAAATTTAGAACAAATCATCGTGATCGTACTCAACACATAATTATTTGTTTTCATTCATCTAGTTTCACTGTGTTAGAACACGTGTTTAATATTAATGTGTCTCACGAAGTTTCAATTATAAATATAATGTAGATTGTAAATAATTCATAATTGTAATGGCTATTTCAAACTCTAACTAGTTAGCACTAAAATAAAGATACGCAATAATTATGAATTAAACCATTGTATAAAAGTATTGCACTCTGGAATTCGTACTCGCTCCTAATAATAAAATTATTTTAAGCATCCTATCTAATTAAGGACCGGATAGCATTACAGCGAATTATTTACGAAATAAAATTTTTGGTTGCTCAAGGATTCTCATTTGCATTTGTAAATATACAACAAAAAGCACCTAAAAAGGAGTGACAAGGGTCTCGTTCGAAATACCGTAAAAGTGGCAATCAGCTCGGTTTACTGACTTTTACTTCAAAGTGAATTTTTTGTTCCCGCCATTTTATACTTAGCGTATAGTATTTTCCAGAAGTTCTATATTCAACAGCATTTTGATACTATTCTTAATGGGCTCAAACGTACCGTGAGGATTAATTTCAAATACATGTGCAAATGCTTTAAGAAGTGTTATACTCTTGAATAATGTTCGCTTAAGCTTTACGTTAGAAGAAAGTCCCACTTAAAATATGTTATTTATAGCTCTCCTCCTTCTAAGACCATAAATATTAGGTGGAGTCCAGCGGAATGTAGTGTAGGTAACAATTCCTTTGGCTATGTTCAAGTTAAGTGTTTCGGTGTCGGGGAACCGTATTAATACTCGCGCTTTCGTTGTCCGTAATTCTTTTGCATGCGACAGCTAAACCTCTCGTATTTTTTGTGGAATGTTTGTAAATGTTGCCGATTAGATGGAATAGAAGTCATCTGTTGTGTATTTTTTATTCAAAACAAACCATTGGCTATTTTTATTATTATTTCCTATATTCAACTTAAACGACTCATAACTAACATTTTTTAAAATATTTAAAAAAATGTGTACCATTGGTATCGGGTATACCACCAGATACAGGAACCTCCTCACAATACGTGCCGTATCATCAAGCCCTTCATCCAGCTACCTCACGTGAGCCTCTGAAGGTGTTGGCTCGAGGCTAATGATTGCCTAGTCCAAATCCTACATGTCGACAACTTTATGAGATAAATCATTTTTTTTTATTTGTTTATCTGTTTCAGCTTTTATGAGATTGTTGTCTTGGGGGTCGGTAATGTCAACATTCATTGCAGGGCGCTCTAATCGGTCTATCACCACTAAAACTGTCCCTTTAGTCACGCTTTCATGGATTTAATACCTTAACGACTAGACATTTTGTTTTTTTGCGTAGACATTGTCAGATATATGAAAAACTAAGGGAACTACTGAAAAAAAAAGTATTTTTTTATACTATAGGGGGACAGACGAACAGACGGGCACCTGATAGTAAGTGACAGCCGTCATCCATGTGCTGCAACTCGAGAGTCGTAAGTGCGCTGCCCGCCTTTGAGGGTGATGAGGTATGGGGGACGCTAGGCGGCGAAAGAAGAGAGAGGGGATGAGAAGATAGGAAAGAGGAGAGGAGAATGAGAGGAGAGGAAAGGGGTTAGAGGGAGTTGGGCCTCCGGAAACCTCACTTATTTCCGGGAATTGCAACGTAAGCGTTATTTTACAACTGGTCTTCTCTAAAGCCGTGGTATCGCACCAGTCGAGCCGGCCCATTAGTGCCTAAGCATGGCTCTACCACTGGAAAATTTATTTTTTCGTTTTTGATTCGATTTCTTAATTACGACTTTTTCATTTGGCTCTCTTTTTATAGATTCGTATATCGATACGTATTTCACAGGCGTCAGTTTAGTTTAAAGAAATTACTTAAAGTTTCTGGATTAAAATCTATCAATTCGTCGAGATTTTATAAACGAGCTATATATGTTTTAAAGTGTAAGGAGTTACAAAATTCTAAGCAAATTTAGGAGTGTCTCAGCAACTCTAATCTAGGAGTGTGGGTCGACCATCATTATCTTAGAGACAATAGAACAAGAGGCCGACCGTCGCTATTCAAACACGTACCTCGCTCTTGTCGGATGACAAATGGTTGTGTGTTTCTCACCGGACATGACCTGTTCGAACAAACCCTCTAACAATATTAGGGCGTTAATCCTACTCGACAATGAAACAAAGAGCACAGGACATTATTTTGCTGTTTCTTCTGTACTTGTGAAGTGAATAAGCGAATTGAGCTTTGGTACATTTAAAATTTGATTAGTCTATATCTAGGTGACATTATACATATATGTATGTATAAGGAAAAGTGATGTAAGTTATTGGGTAGAGGACTCGGATCTCCCTTCTACTGCCAGTTCAACATACAAGTAGAATGTGACCCAGACATCTTCGAGCTATTCATTACACTCCCAATGTTACCGAATAGGCAATATCCCTTCCTTTCATTGCCTTCTCTTGTTCTTACCTTTTCCTTTCAAAGTCTCATGCTCCCACTTTTCACAAATTGAACTCCTAAGGTGCCCGATAACACTATTATAACAACATAAGTAACAAAGGCATTACGAAGTATTTAAATAATTTACATAATTAGTAATTATTGATTACAAAGACTCACAGTAAAATGAAATTTATTGGTTAATTTTATACCATTAATAGATAATAGATTTATTTATAAAAAAAATGTAACATAAATGTTATCCAGAAGAACCAAACTACCTGAACATACAAAAAGGCATCTTGACAAGGGATGGATCTCCTGTTCCAAGTACCAGACACCAACTGAATTGAGGCTGCATACGATGGCTTATTGTAAGAGTTATTAGAAGTGTGTATTAAATGAGAGTGTATTTCTTTTGGAAAGTCAGATTCAGGTAAAGTAGCTATAGCTAATATGCAGTACTCGTAAATGTATTTGCTACAGCTAGCATAATATAAAATAAATAAAAATTTGTGAATAATGTGTGACGCAACAAATGTGCTATCAGAAGTTTTCAAATTTGCACATAAAAAGGGTTCTGAATATGTAAAGACAGTAAGCCTTAGACTTATATGTACCTGTAATATTTAATATTATTAGTATCATTTTCATATTCACTAAGTTTTATCTAACCACAAGGATAAAATCAAATTAAATATGAAAGATACTCTGCATTCCTTTATCGTCAAAGAAAAACTGGGTATACGAATCATTAATCAGGTTTATTTTTCACTCATACGAGTATATGTACTTTTTTCAAAATTCACATGAGATGTCGGGATTATCGAAATGTTGTCATAAATTAAGTCAACAAATTGAAGTAGGGAGTATATTGTATGTATAATCAATAGCTCATGCAGGAGGGGATTGTTTCACCATTTCTCTGACCCTAAATGGCTCTTACCTGGAAGTCCAAACCTTCTACGAACTAATCAGCAATCAGGAAGGTGAACTACTCTGGTTTATATATTTTTTTTATTACGAAGTAAATGTTGAGTTAGATTTCAGGAGGAAATGTTTAAATTGTCAGCATTATTATTACGACAGACATTAGAAACCTTCAGCTAAATATGCTAAAGGAAACAGGACTTTGACAAAGGACATATTTTTAATAAGGCAAAATAAGGCATCCAGACCAATTTTATTATTTACTGATATCAAGGTACATACTCGTACAGAATACCTTTTATGTGAGCGGTGCTGCTGATAAAAACTAGTTGTGTTATAAATTTTAGTTTTATAGAATTTGATATCATACATACACCATATATTATATACATTTTTTTAATAATATAAATATAATTTGATGGTAAGTAACAACTGCCGTCCGTGGATTGCATTCCATTTGCATTTGAGGGTGATCAGGGGATAGGGTATGCGGGGAGGGGAAAGAGGAGTTTAGGAATGAGGAGATGGGAAAGAGGGGAGGGAAAAGGGAAAGTGGGGCCTCCGGAAACCGCACTAATTTCGGCGAAATGCAACAATTGCTTCACGTCATGCCAGCCCATACATACTATAACTGTATTGTATGTTAACATGCTGCAACAAAACTTAATATATTCTTCTTCTGTAGATTTATTTGTCAGTCTATAAAAAAATATTTTTCTTAATAATAATATTAGAAACACATTTACTTAAAGTTTTATTAGGCGTTTTATGATTCTTTGTTATTATATGTAATCTATCAAGACCAGATTTACAAACTACTAGTACTACACGACACGAATTCGTACATGTATTATACTCGTAGTAAATACGTTTTATCTACAATGTGGTTACTTACTTACATTGTTAGATGTTCACAAACGTTCCCGCAACGTCACGTACGGGCAAGATACTCTAAATGCACTAACACCGTATCCGATTTGGTCACATAACACAGTAGTATCTTAATTTCCGAAACGAGCAGTGCTAGCTACAGAACGAGATTGGTTCAACACACGAATTATATTTCATTGTTACTACTTAGACTAACAGAAGTTAGTTAGAAATCAATATAAATTAAATATATTAATGACGCATGATATTTGTAATTATTATTTATTTATTTTATTATTTATTTATTTTATTATCTATTTATTCGAATATTCAATAAGCTAAAATTAAACCTGTACAGTAAAATCTCGATAGCTCGAATGCCAAGGGAAATGCTAAAATAATCGAGATAAATTCGTGTAAGTCAAAATCATGAGATTTTGACTCACACGAATTATATGAAGATTGATATATGATTATTGATTTTAATATGAAGATTTTAACTGATGAAATTTCGACATAAAAAGGTGCAATTTCGAAGAACCTTTATTACACATACAAATGAGTCAATTATTACGTACTAACATTGAAAGATATAATGATATCGTTGTTATTAAATAATTGATACAAATTCTTTTGATTCAAGCCATTTGCAGTTTTTTTATTAATTATTTTTTCTAGTTCGTATAATGAACCGAATATGATCCTCGATATCATTACATCTTTCAATGTCGGTTCGTAATATATCAATTGTTGCTTTCGCTTCTTATTTGACACCGGTGGTGTAAATCTGCTGTCTGAATAAGCGTGATAATCGTCATTTTAATTATTATTATCGTCATCTCTCATTCTGATTAACTAAATCATCGATTTGAGCGTCAGAATGTACTGGTAGTAGCTAGCCTTCAAGTTTTTCAATGCATGACATATTTGTTGCTAGCAATATTGATAATCGCACTTTACTGTGCTTACTACCATGACATTTTCCATTTTGTATAAAAAAATAACGTTTTGTCAGGTAAACACTTGAAAAAAATGCCAGTCTTATCGGCATTAAATAAGTCTTTAGGTTCATAGTCCTTTAATAACTCTGCAACTCAATGTTCCAATCATCACATATCTCAATATTGACACTTGCACTTTCGCGGTAAGCTTTTTTAAACACACCATCATGATGGTTAAAAAAAAATTACCAACCAACCATTTTTTGACACGAAAAGAACTGTGTCCCAATGATTTTGATTTTTTTTTCTGCCAGATACACTTATCTTTTTATCACGACGCTGTGTGAACCAGGTGATTAAGCATTCCTCTAAATCAAGAAACTCGGCTAGACGTCGTCTTTTCAAAGATAAATTGCTACTTGATTCTTGATCTAGGCAATATTTCGGCTTCATTCTTAATTATTCTTGATAAAGCGCTTGATGGTTACTCATATTAAGCGGCCAAGTCATTTTTCTTCATGCCATTTTTTACCGCATTGATAACGTTGAACTTTTCAAAGTGGTTAGTTTTCTTTTAGTACTCATGTTGTTGCTAGTTAACAGCCAAATAAATGCTGACCAAAGTAACCAATAATTAACAAACCCATGTGACCAACAATAAAAACCTAACATCTGTGTTTCTTAAAACGTTTAATGAATGTAGTCATTCATTGCACGTGTGCAAGGCATAAGCAATAGATTAGAGCCCCGAATATTCCTTTTGGATTTTAATACTATGAGTTTGGGGAATCCCAAGTAAGAAGTCATTACATACATGTATGTATTTTATGAACTACGACTTACCGAGTTAGCTTTTTGCAATTCAAGTTGTATTTTTTTTTTGTTTTTATTTGTAAGCCTACCATAATGACTCCACTTTGCCTGATGGAAAGCAATAAATGGAGTGATGGTCACCATCCTCATTGCATGTTTAGTCAATGTAGTATGGTGACCCACACTATGGCAGGCTGGTGAGATGCTTTTTCACGCCCCGCTTAAAAGACCCAGGATCAAAGTGGGAAGGAAAAACGTGCGCTGGTAGTGAATTCCAATCTTTCACCGATTGGCACAGGAAAGAAGAGCCAAACCGTTTCATTCGGGATCGCATATCTTCGACTCGCAAACGGTGACTCCTCAGGCCAGCACGTGTAGTCCTGTAGAGGAAGGGAGAAGGTGGGACCAATTGGAAGAGCTCGTCAGAACACTCGCCGTGATGTAGGCGATAGAGAACTGCCATAGAGGCAACATCTCTTCGCAACTGCAGGGGCTCAAGAGACTGAGTGACCTCAGGACAGTCTATAATACGGACTGCGCGTCGCTGCAACCGATCGAGAGCGTCAAGCAGATACTGCGCATAGCCATCCCAAAGGTGAGAGCAGTACTCCACGCAGTAGCGAACCTGGGTCTTGTATAAAAGACACAGATGCTCACCTTGTTCAATACACCGAGCTTCCGCGAAGCCGCCTTAGTGACGCTCTCGATGTAATCACGTGGATTGAGATCCCGACAGATGTCTATATCCAGTATACTAAGCCTATCCTGTAGTGGCAGTTGAGTGTTCTGAAGAGTAGAAAGGGGAAGGAATGGAGACTTTTTGTTTGAAAACGCGCACGCCTGTGTTTTCTTGCCGCTGAACTCGACCAGATTCTCACAGCCCCATTGAGAGATGCAGCTCAGGACCCGGTCGAGCTCAGCAACAAGCTCCTGTCGTTTTCCCTCAACGTCTGCTAGCTTGGCAGCAGGATGTCCAAAATATCGCCCGTGTACTGTGCTGTCGTCTACATAACAATGTATGTTGCCAAGAGCCAACATATCATTGATATGCAGAAGGAACAGCGTGGGTAATAGGACGGAGCCCTGAGGTACACCAGCGCTTACCTCCTAGAAGTTAGAGGCCGCGCCGTCACATAGAATGCTAATGCGGCGCTTGTGGAGGAAGGCAGCAACCCAGTTGCATAGCTTAGATGGCAGACCAAATACAGGAAGTTTGGAGAGAAGCGAGCGATGCCAGACCCTATCGAAGACCTTGGCAATGTCGAGGCTGATGGCCAAGGACTCCCCATGCCTATCCATAGCCTCACCCCAAAGTTGTGTGACGTACGCTAGAAGATCACCCGTGGATCGGTTCGGCCTAAAACCATATTGCCGATCATTTAACAAGGAGTGATCCTCTAGGTGGCGGATTATTTGGGTGTTGATTATCCGCTCGAGCACCTTACAGAGTATGGAAGTGACGGCTATAGGACGGTAAATCGGAGCGGTCGCCTTTTTTGGGGATGGGTTTGACGTTCGCCTCTCTCCAGGCCTCCGGAACATTTCCCAAGGAATAGGACAGGCGATACAAGCGCGCCAGTACAGGAGACAACTCTGGTGCACAGTTTTTAACAACCACCGCCGGTCCACTGACTTTCCGAACATCGAGTGACATTCCTCTGCCGGATGCGAATATCCCGCATTGCGGAGTCGCAAGATGCAATGGTGGGCGGGTGAGCGCCACGGTCGTCGATTCGGGATTTAGCCGCAAAGAGGTCAGCAACTAGTTTCGCTTTCTCTTGCGGCTCGTGGGCCAGTGATCCGTTGGGATACTTCAGCGGTGGCAGCGAAGGCTGGCAGTAGTTGGACTGCACGGCTTTGGCCAATCGCCAAAACTTACGGCTACTCGTAGCTACCAGAAGGTCTAGCAAAGAAGGCGCTTGACCCGATATGTCTGGTATCCTGGTGGGCTGAAGTACCAGTTGGATAAGATCATACATGAGAGCGAATGCGTGGGCAGTTCGACCAGCGTGGTCCGTTCTGGAAGATCCCAGCCAGAAGTCATGGTGGGCGTTAAAGTCTCCCAAAAACACCAGTTCAGCGGTCGGGATCTGCTCCTGCGCTTTGTCTGTTGCGTGACTCAGCCAAAGGATGGAGAAGGATGCGTCTTTTAGGCAGTGCAGACGGCGACAACAAACATCCGCCCTGACGAAAAGACATACCCCAATCATCGCGAGGAAGCACTCCTCTAGCACGTAGCCGGGATAGTAGAGATATGCCGTGTCGGCAGGGCGGCGTTTTTGTGTCTCCGTAAGAAAAACCGAGCCCGAGCCGTCTCAAGGTGCTGGTGTACGGCGCTGAGGTTTGCATGGAGTCCACGTAAGTTAGTGAACTCCACCTCAAAAAGCGGGTTGGTTGGAGAGGAGGATGCCCCTGTTGGACCAGTTTTCTTCCTTTGTACTGCCATGATAAGAGTTGGGAAAGGGGGCGTAAAAGTCATGACAGTCATCGTGACAGTGTAAACTGAGACTGAAAATACTGTGTCATCATGTAACGGTGAGGCATGGCGGAGACCGAACCGCCGGACGGAAGGGCCCCCGTACCCTCCCGGAAATGGACGCCGGGTCCCACCGTCCGGTCACCAACCGGCACGACGAGCCACTCCGTGGATTATGCGCGACCTGACGGGGCAGCCTCCCAGGGTGGTTAGCCGTGGTTGGGCCCCTCTCTATGCCGCGGGCGGCCAGCGGCACCACCGTTTCTACGGGTCTCCCTGGCCGACGGTTCGATCCACGCCACCCTCTCAATGATTCTATGAGCAGTCCACTGCTCACACACACATACCACGATAACTGTCACCCCTGCTTCATTGGGCCTCCGGCGCACTCACTCACCAGCGAAAGATAACAGCACGAATGTCGCTTTAGGCTGGTTTTCTGTGAGAGGGTAGTACTGCCCCGGTCGAGCCGGCCCATTCCTGCTGAAATCAGCGTGGCTCTACTACCTTTATTATAATATACCACGCAGAGAAATAACATTTTGTTCGAGTTACGAGTCTAAATAGTTCGAGATACTGCGTAATTAGGGGTTCAGCGGAAGGGAATTGCATTTCTTTTCGATACTAAAGATACGAATAAACGAGATTCGAGTTATAGAAATTCCACTGTATTCCATGATAATGAACAAATAGTATAGCTTTAATAATAGTAGTGACATAATATTGAACTAGTATCTACGAGTATATTATATTCTTATAACGAATTACTGTTATCTTATGAATTATGTATTCTGTAATATTGCTTTATTTCTTTGTTATCTTAAAGTATTATGTAACCTTAATGAATTTAACTCCAAAACGAATTAAAGCAATTTCTTAAATAAATGCGGAACATAGATGGACATGCTAAACTAGTCATATCATACCATGTATATACCTATGTTTACGAATAAACGTATTTCATTTCGTTTCACTTCTATTAAGTATTAGGCGTGACGCAATACGAGGTAAATTGTGAAGGTATTTTTCCTTTTTAATATTACGCTCACATTTCAAGGACGTGGGTAACACAATACTAGTAAGAATATTACTCACATCTTGTCTAAGGAGTGGGTTAACTTCGATAATGAGTTTTGAGCTCAAACTCGAGGGATTTATCAGTAAACACTCATGACTACCACTATCTACCTCCTGGGTCATCATCAAATCACCTCCCAGGATGTCCTATTACAGTATTTACATTTAAACAATATATACATACAGTTTTATTTCGATATGACAATTAGAAGTAGGATAAAATTTGCATCCAAGATTTGTTTATATATGTAATTATAAGTGAAGCTAATAAAATCCTATTAACAATCGGTCTTGTTGGTATATAAGTATATTATCCTATAGTACGAGCTTTGCTCGTTTTTTTTGGTAAATCGTGTAAAAGAAGGAAATTGATAAAAAAAAGAGAAAAAAATAATCAGGACTCGAACCGGGGTCTCCTTGTTTCGGAACCGCCCTATTTCCACACGAATAAAACGACGTTTTCTAAAAATGAAACCTAGCTAGATCGATTTATCGCGCCCGATACCCCCTGCATACTAAATTTCATGGAAGTCGTTGTAGTCGTTTCCGGGATTCAAATTATATATACTTTTTTTATTTAATTAGTTAATTTATTTTATAGTTTATTTAATTTTATAATTTATATAGGTATTAACGTTTCATATTTTATATCAATTTAAATACCCTTATACTTTCATATGACTTGAATCAAATTCGTGTAATCGTTAACACGCGTCCACACATCCGTCATCTGAAAATGGCTTCAGGTTGAGTTTTTTGATATTCAAATTATGTAAAGTGTTATTGTCAGTCGTCGACTTAGCTAGACAAATACAGACATTGCTGGGATCCTATCCAATAGCGGTAACTTCAATTATCTTAAGAAAATGTTGCAGTTTTATTATTAGGTAGATTTGTTACAGTTACCTCAAAACTTCAACGATTCAGAACATTTTTTTTACACATTACAGAATTATAGAATGTATACTGGAATGTAATACTTAGATCACTTTAAGTGTACTAAAATGCGTTGTCGAGATTTGAAGCATAGCCACTCAATCACAATAACTATTCAACTACCATGTACGTAAGCTTCTTGAGCTAATTGCAACACTGCTTTCATATTCACACTACACGTCATTATTATCAAATTTATACAAAGAAAAGGAGTACTTTGTAAAAATTCATTGCTTGCATTTTTTTTTAAATAAAGAATACTAGCAACATGGGTCACACATTACTTGAATTTGAAACATTGCTAACAAATATTGCCATAGAACTGTACCTGTATGACCTACAGGTGAATATGCTAATGAATATTGAGATGCTAATGTGTTTATAAATGTTCATTGTACATTTTCCCCTACGTGGTGCTAGAAGGCAGTCACTCCGTTTATAGGACCCGCTTGATTTGCCTACATTTTTATTATACTATAGGGGGACAGACGAACAGACGGGTCACCTGATGGTAATTGGCAGATGCCGTCCATGGACACCTGCAACCGGTCTTCTTTGAAGCTTCGAGCCGGCCCACCCGGCTCTACTACTGTTAAATGTCTACATGATAGAAGACACCCATGTTAAACTATGTAATATCCTATTGCGAATTATTATAAAGTTACGAGATACGAGCTGTTGGTATATGGACAAAGAACCTAATAACTAGATACAATATAACAAATTAAAACACAAGCACGATACAATTTACTTTGTATTCTTACTTTACTTTGGTAAGAGAGCTCAGCTTCCTGGTAGCAGCCAGTTCGTGTTACAAGTATGCGGTCCTCTCGTGTTATTGATTACTCTTCCCAATCCTTTGCCATCCCTTCTTAACTACCCTTCCATTTCAATATACTCCCTATTTTCCCATCTTTATAGCCGAACTGATTGACTGATTATACCTGATTGATTGCAATGGGCTTGAGGAAGTATTATATTAATGGGACCAAATTCCAAGGCGAATAAAAGTAGTGTATGTTTAATACACCTGCCTACCCCTAAAAGAAAACAGGCGTGTATTTATATATTATGTACTATTTCTTAAAAGCGGCCTTTGTCCAATGTCTCAAGCATTTTCTGCAAGCCTTTCCTCCAGGAAAACTTGTTAATAGTCAATATACAAATAAAAATTTAAAAAATACTGTAAAGACTGTAAATACATACGGAACACAGAATTTATATCTAGTACATACTTGACGAACCTCGTTTAACAAAGAGGACATCTAGCAATTTTGTATGGCATACTGTATAGTTTTGGTCGATTCGATAGTTTGCTCCCTTCTTGCGTCACGTTTGGGTCTCAAATACGATCTTTCTTTATGTAGCTTACCGTGTTAACCGAATATTTAAGTCGTTAAAAAAAAATTGCATGAGAGAACTGGGGTTCATTCAATGAGTAAAACAGATATTTCTGGATTGGTTTTATTTTCATTCCAAAAATAAATTTTATAAACTAAAGAAAAATAATATATGAATAAAGTTTGTTAAAAAGGGTCGGCACTGTAATAATAACACAAAATCAACAGGGTTTCTTTATGTGATTTTTAAATTAAAATAGAAACTCTATACACAGAAACCTTTTTAGAGGTGTAAAACTTTTTGGAGAGCCTTAGGTACTTTTGAATTAAGCATATTCCCAGTGGTCTGTACCTATGACAAAAACGTGAGAGTCTGTCGCAGGAATATTTTTTTTAAATACATGAGATATATTCTGTTACATTATAAAAAATCTGAAAGTACACAGTACAGTATACCACTTAATTCTTCTTTGACATGGATGATTGATTTTGTATGTCATCAGTCACCAGAGTGCAATGATCTTACGAAACAAAAATGTACGTAGACATTTAATAGTTAAACTATTAATTATAATCATCACCTTTTCACATATATCCAGACCAGTTGGGATCTGTGCAATGTATTCTCTTCTTTCAATCTATCATACGCCATCTTACTACTTACTCTATTTCTATCCCTAGTAATAGTTTAACTACTCGCCGACAATAATGTTTTTTTATTTTTATTATATAGGCTGACACACGAACAAACGGGGTCACCTGATGCTAAGTGACAACCCCGCCCAAAGAGACCTGCAACTCAAGAGTCGTAAGTGCGCTGCCCGCCATTGAGGGAGGGGAAAGAGGAGAGAGGCATGAGAGGAGGTAAAATAGGAGTGGGGGGTTAGGGAAGGGGAAAGAGGAAAGCGGGAGTTTTGGCACCCGGTTTGTTTGTCTATCGGTTTCCTATGAGGACGTGGTACTACTGCGGTCGAGCTGACCCATTCGTGCCTGAGCATGGCTCTCCTAAGGCAAATATCCTCTTTTCTTCCTACTCTTATTTACATAATATAAAACGTGGTCTTTACGAAATTGGTGAGGACCTTATGAAGTTGTAGGAAGCTTGTGAGGTATGTAAGGATAAAGGCAAATAGAGAGTTGTTTTCACTTTAAGCCCAGTGTTCAATACTTTTAAAAAATCTGACTAATTAATGACTTTGTCTGTATTTTTATTAATAATTCTGTGTCCGCGATTTCATTCGCTTTTTCGCAAATTACAATATGTGTACATATAATGAGCTTGGTAAAATTTGAACAGGGAAAACCTCCAGGTATCAGATGTTTTATACTGTAGTAGCAATGAAACTACCTACAGCTTACATAAAATATTGTGTTTTTGCGCTTACATACATACGAATACGACATTTGATATCCACCCTAATGATAAACCTGACCAGGACAGGTACCCAAGCTAGGTATTAAAAAACCCATATCTAACTTTAAGAGAACTACTTACTACTACTACTTAGATATAGCGTCTTTATTGCATCTTAAAACATTAAAGATGTCATAAAAATATTACTTACTACTACATTGATAGTAGGTATTATAGAATAGTATTAGTATTATTTATATTATCTAAGTATCTACTATTTGTTTTGATAGTATCTTAATAAACGACATTACACTTTTGCCTTTTTATATTGGTCGCAGAAGTCCTTTATAAAATAATATAAGACCCAGCACTTTTACCTAACGTTTTAAAGTTCCACTCTTACTACTCGATAAAAGCGTGATGTAGGTACCTAAAATAGCTCCTTAACGTACGTATTATTTAAAAATATTTTCACCTACGTAAACGAAGTCGCGGGTTAAAGTTAGCCTTAGCCCAAAGTAAATATAATAATACTATTAGTATTGTGTATGTATTTAGAAATAAATATATAGGTATGTTTATCAGCAGTCTGCTTACAGTGGTACAAGCTCTGCTTAGTTTGGGTTCAGACGAGCTTGTCCGTCTTGGCCGTGTGTGAGATGTCTGAAGATATTATTATTACCTTTATTTAAATTAATACATATATATCCGTAAAATTTTTAAATATACATTTATAAATATAAAAAATAGTAGACCACTGACATCGTGTATAGAGATCAAGACCCCGGTTGCTACGGCTTCAGAGATAGGAATCTCCTGATAATGCGGCCAGTGTCCAGGAGAAATGCCGTGTGCATCAGTTCCTTCATCCAACCATCTATGAGACCAGAACCATCATCTTAAGGTTTTGGTCGAGGCTCTTAGCAATTAATTCTTGAGCAGATATGACTATCAGAGTAATGATCTCCGAACCCATATGCCAGATATCGACAATCTCGTGAGACAAATCGATTTTTTGTTTCTTTATCATTTTTCAAACTTTCACGAGATTATCGTCATGAGGAACAGCAATATCGACAATTATTGCACGGTGCTCTATTCGGTCTATCACCTCTATATCAGGCTTATTGGCAACAAACAGCCCTGTCAGTGAGTGACGATAGATAGATCGCAATACAATGTAGCTCGACTATTTCGAGAACTAGGTCGGGCACATACCTGTGCATATGGTGCATTGTGGTCTAAATTCACAAGATTGTATAAAAGGGCAAGTTGTTGATGTCGACCGTACCGTCTTTCAGAATAAATTTCCGTTTTAGTACCTTCAGTTTCTCCAAAAAGATCACCAAACTACTGTGTATCCTATTTCTTCTCTTTCATGACTGCACACTTGTCTGCACCAAATTCCATTTGAAAGAGTTTCTAAAGTTTTCAGTCACCTTTAGTAACGCCTGTCAATTGCAAATCACTGGGGGCAAATAGTTTCAAGTCATCCATATATAGAAACTGAGATATAACTTGATCATCTTTCCGCAACTAAGAGCCTAACCCTGAACCCTCTAACTTAGTACTGAAAGGATTCAAAGCTAGACAGTAGCATACGGGGCTCAGACTATCTCCTTAGAAAATGCCTTGCTCGATCTTAAATCAAGAAGCCGTTCTCCATTGCCCCATACACAACTTCTAGAAATAGATTTATATATTTAGATTCATAGATTTATATCAATTTTATACAATTCCAGCACCCTTAAAAGCTATGTATGTGGAACCGATTCATAGGCCTTCTTATAATCTATGCAACAAGTCGCCAGATTCTTTCAGTTAGGACGTACTTGATGGTTACTGGCCATAACTATTATAACGAGCTCCTTCGTGCCACGAGGTCCAGGCTACATCCATTTTGAGATACAGAAATGATCGAATATTTATTTTAGTAACTTGTATTTTATTATTATATAAATAAAATTAGGATAGATTCTATGTTGTAGGCCAATTAATAAAACTTATAATTATATATTTGACTTTTTAAACAAGTAGTAAACCTTCATTGCTGTCATGATGAAATGTAAAAATGCGTAAATTTAAAAATTCATGCGTCGGATATAAAAAGCCCTTTCAATGATACCTTACACGACATAATTTAAGCATTCAAAAAGACGGATACATGGACGGTAAACGCATAATGGTGACTTACGATGTCTGTCTCCGAACATCTTCTTCAGATCCATATATATTATATACAATAATCAATCCTTAAAAATATGCATTTAAATATAGAAATTTGGCATCCAGATCTGATCAATAGTTTATGAGAAAATCCTGAAACAACATTTTAAAATATTTTATTTTAATTATTTTCGAAGCTTGTTTTGCATTCTTTACGTAATTAATACTTTGTCACACTTTCCGTAGAGAAATGAAAAACAGAAAAAAGAAAACTACTATATCTTGAAAAGTATACAAAAGTTAGAGGGATTCACACACTGAGCCAGTTCTAGTTGACAACACACACTGCTATCCTGGTAGATAAAAGCTCAAGAGATCCCGATCTGGTAGGTAAAAGCTGAAGAGATCTAGGTCCGGTTTTCCAGGTACAGGACAACTGGTAAGACTTCTACCAGAGTCGCCAGTTCCAGCCGGGTTACAAATCAGGCAGCCATCAAGGTAGCCACTATCTTGGTACTAGGACCCAGGTATAATATGAGTTAACACACACATTAAATATTTTGTAGATATTTAAATAATTCTCAATTTAAAGCAATCTATACCTTATTACTTTTTATTTACAGAAATAAGGTGAAATACTCGTATAATTAAACTTGACCACAGACAGCAGGTCGTGAATGTAAAACTGAGCGAGTTAACAGGCCGAGAACATATATTCGAGTGCGTGAGGCGCGGGCGCATCCCACCCCCCGGTGGCGGAGACGAGGTCAGGTCACGTCGTAGGCTCGTGATAAGCATCGCATGTCGCAGGCAGTAACGCAACATTGAGACGGTTGACAGACTTCATAGTGGGCCCATATTATTATAACATCTTATATGATATGCGTATAAATATAGATAAGTTTTTAATATAGCGTTACAACTTTACACAAAAAAAAATATGTTAATTTGAAAACATTAAAAGTTAATATATATTTATAAAACATTATGTGACAGATGAAACCATCACTATGTAACGAGAATAACTTAAGACACATAGTGAGGGATAATCTTTGTAAAATTGTATTCATACAAAAGCAATTATTTCATAGTACCCACAACATATTATAAAATTGTTTTAATGTTCTTGTAAAAGTATGGTCTCTCATCATCATCATCATCATCATCAGCCTAACAGTCCACTGCTGGACATAGGCCTCTCCCATTGCACGCCACTTCGATCTATTTTCGGCTTCTCGCATCCAGCTCCTGCCAGCCATCTTGCGCAAATCGTCACTCCACCTGGCCTGTGGGCGTCCTACGCTACGTTTGCCGAGACGCGGTCTCCACTCAAGAACTCGTTTTCCCCAACGGTCGTCGGTTCTGCGGCTAATATGGCCAGCCCATTGCCACTTCAGCCTGCTGATCCGGTGGGCTATGTCGATTACTCTGGTTTTCTGCCCGATCACCTCATTCCTGATGTGATCCCTTAAAGAAACACCGAGCATAGCCCTTTCCATAGCACGCTGAGCAACTTTAAACTTGTGGACCAGCCGTACCGTAAGTGTCCACGTTTCGGCTCCGTATGTCATGACGGGTAGGACACACTCATTGAAGACTTTCGTCTTAAGGCACTGTGGGATCGACGATGACTCGGCGTAGCTTCCCAAAGGCTGCCCAACCCAGCTGGATTATTCTGTTCACCTCGTCCTCAAAGTTGTTTCTACTTAACTGCAATGTCTGCCCGAGGTATACATATTTTTGAACAACTTCCAGAACGGCCCCGTGTACCGCAATCGGTTCCGGTAGTACATGCTTATTGAACATGATCTTGGTTTTATCCAAGTTCATCCGTAGGCCGATGCGTACAGAAGAGTCAGCTAGGTCATTCAGCATCTGCTGTAGGTCCTGCAGCGTCTCTGCCATGATGACGATATCGTCCGCAAATCGCAAATGAGAAATGTATTCGCCGTTGATGTTGATGCCACGCCCTTTCCAGTGCAGCGCCTTGAACATGTCCTCCATTGCATTTGTGAACAATTTCGGGGAGATAACATCCCCTTGTCTCACTCCTCGATGCAATGGTATTGGCCTTGTTTGCTGGCTCTGTACTTGGACGGACATGGTGGCGGCTTCGTTGAGACATCTCATCACTTGGATATATCGCCAATCTACTTGGCAACGCTGCAGGGACTCCATAACAGCCCAGATCTCGATCGAGTCAAAGGCATTCTCATAGTCCACGAATGCTAGACACAGGGGCTGATTATATTCTTCTTTCTTCTGTATAATCTGCCGCACTATGTGGATGTGGTCTATGGTGCCATATCCTCTCCGAAATCCAGCCTGCTCCGGTGGTTGAAATTCGTCGAGTGTTCGCGCAAGACGGTTCGTGATGATTCTTGAAAACAGCTTGTAGACGTGGCTTAGAAGGGAAATTGGTCAATAGTTTTTCAACATTGTCTTGTCACCCTTTTTGAAGAACAAGACGACCGCACTCCTACTCCACGCCTCCGGAGTTCTCCCTTCAAACAGGATAGCGTTGAAGAGCTTTTGGAGCTCCCTTATTACAGGTTTACCTCCAGCCTTTAGCAGCTCTGTTGTAACGCCATCCTCTCCTGGGGCTTTTCCATTTTTCAGCTGTCTAAGAGCCATCTCAATTTCGTCGGTACTGACTTCTGGCAGATCTTCGGTGAAGTGGCGTGTTAATAGTATGGTCTCTACTATTGAATAATTGTATTCTTATTCTTATGAGGAAAATCCCAAATTGTCGGTAACACGACATGTATTAGTATGTTATAACAAATCTTAGTGTAGCTTTGAAGACATATTAGTTATTCTATTCTATGTATAGGCTCATAAATTACAACGAAAAAAAAATGCACTCCGGGAGTGTCAACATTTTTTAGATGGGTATTAAGGTTATTGGGTTATTGGGTAATGAATTGCATTTTATTTATGAATTGTATTTTATTAATTATTAGAAACTTTAAAATACATTTAATATTCTTTTATGAATCATCGTTAACAATTTCAACAACTTTTGTATCATCATCATTATCATTAAAATTATTACATTCTCACATAGAAACTATAGGTTCATGGTAACTAAAATAGGAAATAAGTAATTTTGATTCGAAATTATTTAAATATCTCGTAAATACCGCATCAATTGCACTTTTATATCTCGTTGTGCTAATATTGCGTTGATTGGAAATATGCGTCTCGTAACGGTGTCGCGAGTCCATAGATTTTAAAAGAAGTTTTCACTTCAAAAATGTTTTCCTAAGTTTTCTAAATGATATATGAAATTACACAAACTATTCGTAAATAAAAAGTTTCTACGATAAAATTGTTCAGTTTAAGTTGCTAGCAGGCTTGCTTGTTTTAAGATGGATTAAATTGAGGTTGAACAAATCTGATACACCTCTGCTAACCCTTTTAGAGCTATAGGCGTAAGTGTATGTATTTTTTTTTATTAAAGATTATAGGCCCTTAGATACAAACAATTGTTTAGTTAATATTTTTTTTAATTATTTATTAATAATGTAAACTAAAAACCTAAATTACGACACAATAAAATTTCAGCCAGATCGATAATTTTAACAGAGTTAATATTTGAAGGTTACCACTACTACTATATAAACAATCAACATGAAAAGAAACATCTAAAAAAAGGTTGCCTAACATACAAAACATCAAAAGAACTGACGTTTTTGAAGTTGGTTCAAAAAGGTTAGTTTGGTTCAGCATTAAAACTCATCCACTTTCTGTTGTATTCAATCAGTTACAGCAATTGACAGGGCTCCGACAGGGCTGCTTTGAGTTGGGATCCAAATGTGTCTATTTACGTTACAGCTCCGAACTTAGGGAGACTGCTGATAAGTCTAAAAATAAAAGAGATAGTAACTTTAGAGCCTTTATACTCGTAGTTGACATGACTTGTATAAAGAAACTCTTTTAAGGCACAAAACAGTTATACGCCTTTGGACTACGGGAAGTCTCTGCCAAGGTAACCAACAATTTTTTTAATCGATTTAGTGATTAAAAAATTGGTTAGTGACCCTGACTGCTGAACCGGAGGTCGTGGGTTTGATTCCCATGCGGGACAAAAGTTTGTGTGATCCACGAATAGTTGTGCCGAGTCTGGGTGTTCTCTGTGAACATTAATTGAATGTTTGTAAAGCCTCCCGCCACACAGGATTTCTTCCTAATGCTGGAGTTGTCTTTAAAAAAAAACCCTTTCTGTATTCCGATATTCCCTACTATGGTTCTTTATGCATTTTATATAATGTCCTGTAAATTATATTTACGGAAGATATTTTGGATGTGTTCACTGTCTCTCTCTCTCTCTCTCACAGTCTCTGACTTCCTGGCAAAAACCAATTCAAGTTAGAATGTGATTCAAATAAGAAGATAATCGTCAACTTCATTTGAGACTTGTCAAAAATTACTCATAAAAAAACTAGTGTGATAATAAAAAAATGAATATTTGAGATATAAATTACATATAGACATATTAAATTAATATAATAAATATTTAAAAAAACTAATTTTAATTAAACTATTGTTTAACAGTAGGTACGTGTCTAAGTAAGTTGCACGCTAATTGCGAGGCAATAATGCGTTTTTATTTGTAACGCATATGATTTCTTACACTTCTAAATTCATTCGTGTCAGCAACTTTGTTTAAATAGCTTAGTTATAATTGACCTATCTGTTATAACCAAAGAGCCCAGCTTGCGGTTCTAGGTTTGACTTTACATGAGTGGGACCAATTAGCAAACGTTAGTGTTTAATACGCCTCTGGGTACCTACCCTTCAGGGATACATGCGTGTGTGTATGTATGATGTATTACAACATCATGCATGACAATGAAAAATAAATGTTTTAAATGAAAAAAATAAGATTATACGTACATTATTTGACATTTCATGCTTCCATTTCGTCGTGTGTATATATGTATATAGATATATAGCGTCTAATCATTCTAAATATAAAAGCAGAGTAAAAATGCGTTCTATACATTTGTTCTTAACTTTTATGTTTTTATTGCACTAAGCCGTATAGGTGGTTCTATGACGTCACTTTACCCCGTGCACTCTACAATTTTACCACGACGGGCGTCAGCGTGGACGTTTCCGTTTCCGGCGACCATTCCGTCCGTTATTATTTTATTACCTTATATAAGTTTTCCACTCAAAATATTGTGACAGTATTGCCAGAACTCGAAATGAACTTTATGTAGGTAGTTGTGCACTATAAATTTTAACAGTATGTGGTGTCCCTAGTTCTAATTATCATCTGTATAATAATAAATATGTAGACATAAATTGTCTGAATCGTCTGTCTGAATACGACATTATAGCAAATCTATATTCATAAATTTTATGTGTAATTCGGAGTAACATTTAGGCTACAGTTTATCTGAATTGGTGTACCCTCATTTACTTACCAAAAATTAAAATAAATTCAAAGTCAGAAGAAAAATTTCGTCAACTATATTTTGTATTATTAGATTAAATACAAAGCAAAATGTTTTTCAAAAAACAATTTGTAGGACCTGAGTCATAGGTAATTATGTGCAAATCAATAGTTTTGGGATTACTCTCACGCATCCCTATCAGCGGAATCATTTCACAGTATTCTGTGTTCCGCCACAGATGGGTTAACATACTCTGAAATTGATCAGGATGCCGGACCCTGATAGTGAAGTGCAATATTTTAGCAGACTAAAATACCTTATACACTATATCATGTCGTAATCCATTATACATATACAATAAATGAATCTATAAATTATAAAAGATGTGTTGTTGTAAATGTAAAGATTAAATTTCAGTTCAGTTCAGTTATTATATTAGTTAGTACCTACATAATTAAATATTAGGTTGCGCAATTTTAAAAATACCAGTACTACCAAATATAAATTTTCAAAAATAACTCTGTGTAATGAGATGTCGCCTCCATGGCAGTTCTCTATCGCCTACATCACGGGGAGTGTTCTGACGAGCTCTTCCAATTGGTCCCACCTTCTCCCTTCCTCTACAGGACTACACGTGCTGGCCTGAGGAGTCACCGTTTGCGAGTCGAAGATATGCGATCCCGAACGAAACGGTTTGGCTCTTCTTTCCTGTGCCGATCAGTGAAAGCCTGGAATTCCCTACCAGCGCACGTGTTTCCTTCCCAATTTGATCCCGGGTCTTTTAAGCGGGGCGTGAAAAAGCATCTCACCAGGCCGCCATAGTGTGGGTCACCATGCTGCATTGACTAGACATGCAATGAGGATGGTGACCACCACTCTTGGACTCCATTTATTGCTTACCATCAGGCAAAGTGGAGTCATTATGGTAGGCTTACGAATAAAAAATTTAAAAAAAAAAATCAACAAAAAAAACACAAACATCCTCATTAATACTATTCTACATATGTATAACATAATAATCATGTATCATATTCGTCACAAAAGAGATAAGAGCTGTAACTCTATAA
Source organism: Tyria jacobaeae (assembly GCA_947561695.1). NCBI lineage: Eukaryota > Metazoa > Arthropoda > Insecta > Lepidoptera > Erebidae > Tyria > Tyria jacobaeae. The sequence goes on from OX387221.1 coordinate 8,627,838, forward strand.
TTTAAAAAAATAAATAATTATAATTTAGTATAAAATGTGCTGTTATGTTACTTCGGTGTAATGGTTACTAAGCATGAAATTAAGGTAAAATTTTACTGAAATTTAATAAAAAATCAATAATATGAGCATTTTTTTATTCGTTAACCATGAACAAGTAAAATGTATCGATGACTTATCGATATATTTTTGCCCGTTGCTATCATTTTGTGGGTGTGAAACAAGGCATTTGTTGGTTAGCGTATACAACACAGTTTTTCGTTATTGACTTGCGGTCAAAAGGTTAAACTATATTTGGATATCAAATTAATATTAAGTTAGTATTTTTAGCGTTATTTGGTAAATAAAAGTTTATATCTGTGTTCGGTTCGGTTGTAGCAATAGTTTCTACCGGTAGCGGCCTCCTTAACCAATATACCACAGAAGCGAATGACGTTTACATGAACGTAGATACGCTACGGTTCGCCTGCTGCTTAGACTGGTCTGCTACGAAAGACTCATCCTTCTACGATCTACAAATTCAACCTGTCGTCAACTATATACGCTACACTCGTAGCAAGATAGGAGTAATATCGCGCTGTTCTACATACACCTGTGCTACGTTTACTAAGAGAACTTGATAGGCGTACGTATGTAACTGTTTTATCCATTATTTAAAATTTAATAGTGTTATGAAAATGTCCCTTAAACGCACACCACCCAGAACGCTGTCTGCTCCTATGCATATGGAACCGAATTTAAACATATTGAATTCTCTTGTGTTACCATAAATCGTCACAAACGCCCGCGCCCGGACACAGCTTAGTCTCCTAGACTTAAACAGCCGGAAGTCAGAATTTGATGCAGATAAAATAAAATGATTGATAACCAAAATATATTAATAAAAAAGCTGTCCATGAATATTACGGATCTAAAGATAGAAACATGTAGAATTCGGAAATGAAACTACGAAATTGTTTAGCATCGTTCAAAACAATCACTATGGAGAAAGTAGAACAGGCTAAGATTATCTACAGCGAGAACGTCTGGAACTGGAATCAGTAAAGTTATATATACCAGTACTCAATTAGGGTGCCATGTTCAAGAACCCATGTTTACAGGCGGAAATAGCCTGGTCGGTGAAACTGAAGACTTTTTAAGTATTGTTGCTGTGTATCGTTCCCCCTCGTTATCCTCTTGAAATCATTTTAATAATTTTCTGAGTAGCTTAAACAATGTGTATAACAAAGGACTTAAAGGCAAACATCGATATTAGCCTAATTAGCGCAGATCTGTTTAGTGAAGAATAGCTAAATTTTAATGATTCACATGGCTTCTTATATACACATTTATATTATAGAAGAAACACCTCCTGTATGTTAAAATGTATAAAAAAATAATTAGGTAGATTAATATTGGAATCATACATAACACGCAATTTACCCATTGCCCTAAGTATTAAAAAAACGTATGCTTATAAATCAATAGTTGATTATAAAACTTTCAGAAACAGTACAAAAAACAAAAAAAAAATCTGGGCATATTTATAGACAGTAAGTTGAAATAGGATAAACAGATATACTTAATAACAACCAGAGTAAGATAGCTTATACATGTATGTATTTAGATCCCTAAGAACTGCCCTTCTCTTGGATAAACTAAAATTGGTTTATTTGGCGTTATGTCAATCCATCACACACCACAACCCATCTACTTCGTTTAGAGAGAGTACAAAGTGCAGCGCTTATGGTGATGACATGAAAACCCTACAGGTCCGCTACAACATTACTATACGCCAATCTTCAAGTACTGACGGTTCGTCGTATGTCCTTAAAATATTTTTAAGAAAACGACGTGAGGTATAAAACTCGAACTAGCTGGTGTCGTGAAGTCCTAACCCTCTTACTATTGGAATTAAGTGCTCAGTATAAATTATAAAGTATTCCGTTTAACTCGGTTAACAACATACGAACAAGGTTAACTAGCTGAGAGTAATCTTGCCCAACACATGAGTCCGAAACCCAGTGTGCGATGGCACAAAGATATACGATCTGGTTGATGGATTGGATGGGAATTACAGTGTTTTTGAGAGCAGATTGTGAAAACATCCGCAGTATTTTTACTATTCCGATAGTAGGACCTACTTTGTAAAATGCTTGTTTACAAAGCGTGCGTTTTATGTAATTTCTTCTTGTTTAGTTAAAGAATATCAGAAGGTATTTTATTACACAGTTTATCACAGAACCCTATAAAAGATATTTGTATTATTGCTAATCTAAATTTTGGTCAAACTTATTAACCTTACATATCTTATTTCATTTTATGTACGCTTATAAACTGTTACAAAACACTTATGTAAAATAATTTAAAAAGTGTCCTTGGAGTTTCTTGCTTGTTCTTCTCCATAGGATCTTCGCATTGGAACAGGCTAGTCTGACGGACATACTCTCTTAACAATTCAAAAATACGTATAATTGGTTCAGTTGAAATAAAGGATTTTAATTTGATTTGATTTGATTTAGGTATTTCCTTCTTATGTCTTTCAAGACGTTTTGTAGATAGATGCAGATTTTTTTACGTTAAATAGACCAACTAGAGCTCTAACTAAAGTAAACTTGTCGTGCAATATCGATGTCAGTTAATTAGCCTTTCCTTATGGGATAAGTTGCAAAACTGAGTCTTTTTGAAAGAGATGTTTAGTGATGTATGTGCCTATACATATTACATTTAAACCTTTAATCGAGCCGCCTTTATTAAAATAGACTGCAGATAATCCTTCTTCACGTGAAAACAGTAGTGGCGGTCTTCAGAAACCTTTACAACTGAGTAAATCTTAGCCAAAGTTCACCAGAACTTTGAAATTCCCAGAAATTTTCACTTCCCTCAACTGCCTTACTTTACCAGTGCCCTAAAGCAAGATAGAACTTTGGAGTTCAAATAAGATATACGTATCCTTTGGTTGGCTTAGCACCATTAGTACTGACGGTATTTTGTTTTAATACGGAGTATTGTCTTGTAGCGACGCTAGAAAGGCAATTTAAAAAAAAAACATTAATCATACATGTATTTAAATGTGAATGTTCTATTTTTATACTTCTAATTTGCTACAAGTATACCACTCATCTGATAAACGAGCACGAGGACCTGTGCATATCAACAATCACATTGCCGGAATTACCATTCATTTCAATATAGTAAAAAAGTCGTCAATTCTATTCACATCTGAACGGTCTTCTATGTCTACATACTGTATTTTCATAGGGTAGGCAGAGGCGTATAAACCACCACATTTTGCTTGCTATATTTTTCCCTAACGTAAAAGGTAGCACAGAGCACGGAGAATAGGCACTTTATGAATTAAAGATATGAGAGTTCAGATTATATTGGAAAGCAAAAATTCGTACATTCTCTTTTATAAATATTGATATGAGAACTCTACAAATTTCTATAGGAGATAGACATTTTTAATAATAGGGCAGTTATAAATGTAGACAGAAAATTCCATCATGCTTTCCATTGAACAAATAAATCTTACTTCGAAGCAATAAAGCCATGCGTCCTAGTATTATTTTCTGTCGTGCGGCTACAGTAATTTGTTCGGATTCCAATTTACTTCGAAACTTTTGAGCTGCGTACCCTACGTCCTTCTACAAACTTCGTCCGGCATATTTTTAATTTGAGGGAGAAACTCCTGAAGTTTGTACATTTTTAGCTTGGGAGTTTGTAAATTAAATAATAAATGTTTCGGTTTCTTTTTCGTATGTTTTATTTTGGTTTTACAATAGTAATCTATAGTTGTATTGTTGTACGAAATCTACATTTATTGCTCTATTTTAATTTTTTTTCAAAACAATTAATTTCCAATTAAAATTTACTTGTTTTAGTATAATATAAGCGGAAGTGTGCCACTTCATATGAATGACTTATCTTTCACTGTTTTCCTATGCTCTTTCCTGTTGCCGAACCCATCATCATATCAGTTTGCAAAAATTTTGTTAGAAAAATATGTATTCCATTATAATCAGAGCATCGTAATCATGATAAATTATTGAAAAGCATCGATTTTAGTTTATAAGATTAAGAGTTTATAAATATTATAACATTAAAACCAATACCAGCAAATTAACTTCAATTGTGACTTTTTCAGTTCCATGCTGTGTCTCTTTAGATGCTAATTTCATATCGTCGTATCGTAAACTTGTTTTTTTAAATTAACTTGTTGTTATGTTTTTTTTTTTCTTATTAAATTAGAATATTCAAATCAACTTTTCTTTTCATTGTTACAAGAGTAAATAGGATTGCTTATATTTTATTTACAATATTTTAACAACTAAGCTAAGGCAAAGGACAGGTACTTGGGTTGAAATCTATCTGGTATCATTACTCTTGTTTTACTATTTTCAGTTTCCGACTACGAGACAAAAGCTTTTATAATAATGTGAAAGATAATTGCATTCTGTTTTACCTTACCATCCTCTGCAAACTGTCTTAAGTAAAGTTTATATTTACAAATATTTTTATTCATTTTAAGTGACAATCATCTTTTCATATTCAACTACACGACCGGTTTTATTTGAAAAATATTATTCTGTCCGCTAAATAATTGACTAATTTATCCTTTTGATAATACTATAAATTAGTAAAATTAGTCATGAAGTGTTCGAAAGTTCGAAGAAATTGGTGATTTATTGATGGTGAATTTATCTACATAAATACATACACTCACGCCTCTATTCCCGAAGGGTCGACAGAGGTGTAATAAACGCCCACATTTTGTTGATAAAAGTTCAGTCTCGCTTACGTGATTTTTTTAGGAATTTAGAGAAAATTTAAAGTATGTTGACAGGAAAAAGAAGAAAAAGGGAAGGAAAGAGATATCCTTATACAATCTCGGATAAGGAAGGCTTACTTGGAATGGGAGTATAAGCAATAACTTGAACAAGTCAGGCTCACATACCTGTAACTCGAACTGGTTGGTGCTGGGAAGACCATGCCCTCTAACTATAATATGCAATGATATTTAAAGAAAGACAGTATGTCATGACGTACTTATTTATAAGTGTATACACACATTAAATTGAGAATACGAAAGATATGCGGAATTCATGATAGAGAAAGAGATAGCTGTCTTTTGTGAGTTGCACTTGAAGTACATAGTAAATTATAGAATAGTTAGAACTGTTACGGACAAGACATTGAATATCGCAATCTGAATGTTTATTAATAAATTCTGATTGGTAATGAATGTTCCGTAAAAAATTATGTACTAAAAACATAACAATCACCTGACAGTAAGTGGCTGCAGCCACCCATGGACACCCGCAACTCAAGAGTCACAAGTGCGTTGCCGGCCTTGAACGGTTCAGTATTAGTAGTAATCACTATTTAAATGATTTTATTTTTTGAGCTATAGCTTATACTTCCCGATCACTATGTATAAGCAATATTCTTCCTTCCCTTTCTATCCTACCTTTAATTTCAATATACTTCAATTTTCCCATCCAATCCCCAAAAGTGCCAGGATGACGGTAATAGGTTTGCTACCTGTTGTCTATTGCCCCCTACGTTATTGGTGCACAAATGTGGGTATCAATTACGCCTCTGTCTACCCCTTTAGCCGTGAGTGTATGTATGTGTGTACATTATGTATGTATGAATTTTTAGAAGTCATGTCACGAGGCAGTAATATGAGCATATATATGAAATAAAAAAACTACTAATATTTAATCGTCTCGTACTCATTCAAGTATCGTCTAATACAGGAGGACGAGGATGCTATGTAGTGTGCCTACTATCCCTTCTGTTTGATTAATCTATGACTCACGCAAGGCGCCAGTTATTTGTCTTTGTCGCTCTGCAGTTGCAATCATATTCTCTATCCTTCTTTTACCGTGACTAATAATACGGGATTACATTAAATATTTTACTTATAAATATTTACCCGTAACTCCTTCATTTTTATTTACCTTGGAACCATTGTTGATACACCTCCTTTACACACAACTCTTGCATTTTGGTGATAATATTAATTCTTCACGGAGCCGCTTTGACGTATTTATTCGCTAGCTTCTACTGACCCACTAAATCACGACAAGTGTCTACATCTCTCTTCAACCATTATTTTTTTTATATAATATCATTTATAATATGCAATTTATCTATTTAAACAATTACAAAATTCCCATAAAACTTCTTTACTTCATTGCTGTCTAGTAAAGAAATGCCTCAATTAAAATTATCTTTTAGCATAATTAGAGGATCCTCCTATTTATCCTCCAAGTTCATTTCATTGAGAAAGCTAAAATGGTCAATACGCGGATACGCAAAGAAACAACGTTTAACCCAATACCGTTTATTTCGTGGATTAATTTACATTGGTAGTTACACACTTTTAAATTGAATTTACAAGTACCTTACTTGGCTTTCGGCGTACTATATATGCAACGTATTATAGGTATATAGGTTGCAGCCATTTTTTTAAATGGATTCTGAAGAATATTGTTTTAGTTTTATATGAAAATCCTCACCCTGAGAAATATATGATGTGTAACCACAATACAGGTGCTATCACCTCACGACAAATGTTTACGTTGGTTTAAAGTGTATGTATTTCAAAAATCCTTTATAATCTCTGATTTACACACCTCTCCACGCTGACTGCGGTCGCACAATAAAAGCAATTTATTTTTTCCAGACACACTTTTTCATTAGTAAACAAGGATGACGTGTAAAACAAGCGTTCTGTGACGAGGGTTTTTGTAAATAACCAAAGGGCAGTAATTATCTGTTTACATAGGGTAGATACATTTTTCAAAATAATGAATAAGTGTGAATGTGAATATGCTGCTATATCGAGATTCAAACACAGTTGATAGGAAAAAAGTAATCAAAATAAGATTGGATGTTAATACACATCAATGATTTGTATTAACATCCAACCTTAACCCAATTATCTTGTTACCCTAATCACAATAAGTTTTTTTGGAGTCTGTGCAATGTGTTCCCCTTCTTCCACTCCACTCTCTCATTTAACCCAATAGTATTTTTTTCTCCGTTAAAGTAAGAAGTTTTATCCTTTCTTTGTGATTAAATCTTGGGTGGCTTTAGAGGAAACTACTTTCTTACCCTCCAGCAACAGCGCAATTTCCGATAGAAAAGGTAATAGCATCTTTCTTCAGCGAAAAATTAAAAAATATATATATTTCTTGTGAGCAAAAATAATCACCGAGAATGAGAAAGAAGTATTTAGATTTATTTAATGAGAAAGAAGCTATTTAAATTAATTACACCTCTTTTCTCTTAAGTAATTTTTCTTATTTATATATATATATATATATATATATATATATGTATATATGTATATATAACAAAGTTGTTAAAATAGAAGAAAATTTCAAGCATTTTTATGAATAAATGTTGGCTCAGTTAACGATGAATGGGGGAATAAATGGCGCTAAAACCAGTTTCGTCCAAACGCTCTACATTTTCAAAATATTACTTAAATGAAACTGTGTGTGGTGATTGTTATACCGTATACACCGTATCTTGTATACGGTGTATACGTCTTAGTGTATAATACACCTACTGAATTAACACCGACCTGCTTGGTACCTCGACGCATACCAACTTCGCATAGGCCCCCCACTGCCGGTGGTAATGTGCATCGCATGACGGACTTCATTAATAAACGTTCAAACGTCATTCGAGCATATTTTGTGGCTATAAAAGTAGGACTTAGGCTTACTGTGTTTCGACGCAAAGACTATCGGATCATGTACGGGCATTAAGCGACGTCATCTGTTGTATGGCTAAATGACTGAGAGGCTACCCTTGGACTTACATAATATCCTTGTTCCTCCTCCTCCAAAACAAATAGTGAGTCTTGAGAATAAGACTGCTTTATCTGAAAGAACGCTTTGGTAGGTGCTATTCGTGAGTATAGTAGGCACATGAGTTTTCAGAATACATCATCAATGTCGTGTTAGTCTACGCATAAACGAAATAAAGCGCTTCTGTGTGTCCTGGACACCTTATTACCTATTTACTAAGAAAAAAGTGAAAACCTCAGTGCATTAGATTATTTAGTGTGCGGCGGTTACAGCTCATCGAGTAGCTGGTGTTAAAATCCCTGGTGACACTACTACCCGATAGAAGCTCTGTGTTCCACAACATGTGGCAATGCAGGATTGAACCAGGTACAACTGAGGCGAGGGCACTCATTGGCAAGCTGTCTCATCACACGTCACAAGTTTTGTAAATAGTCGGTCAACATTACATTATACTGTAGTAACATTGTAAAAAAAAAAATTAAACCTCGATCAACATCTTCAGAGGTTGACGATAGATAGCTGGGATAGGGCCTGATGCAGAAGGTAGTCCTCCTTGATACGTCACGCATTGTGATGAGGTTTTTGTATCTGGAGCTCTAAGCAAGACTATTTTTTTTATATTTTTTTATAGATTTTGTTTATAATTTTATATTTTATAAAGTGATTACTATGTTTGTTAAGTTTAATAACGAGAATAATAATAATGTGATTTTCAGGCTGCATAGGTAAATAACCTAACCAAATCATACATATTTTAATATAATCTAATATTTTCGAAATATATTAAATCTATGTTAGTAGCACTTTAATTATTATGTCTTTGTGCGATCGAATGGCATTGCACTGCATTGCCCACGGAAGCGACGGAACATCACATCCTTTGGCCAAAAGTACCAAGTACTAAGTACTAATGGCTGAACATAAAAACAACAAATACCCTATTTGGTTTCGTATAGCCTAATCAGAAAAGAAAAAACCGACTGAGATTGCATTTTAAGAAATATATAAATTATATTTATAAAATCAAGTGTGTACAAAGCTGTTCAGCTTACGCAGGTATAGAATTAACCTAGGTCTTAATGCATCCTTGACCAGGATGACCAAGTCATATAACGATCTCTCTATTATCATAATTATATAGTTTTAGTGATAGTAGATTAGGACTTAAGAAGAAAATCACTGAATATCTCAGATATAAACTGGACCACCCCTGTACTAGATCTATTCATGTTTTTTAATGTGTATTGATTTTTATTGTTTTAATATTCTTTTATGTTTGTTTCCCTATCTAATATTTAAATTTAAGGTTTGAAGTTTATATTTTTTTAAATATTTTAATCATTGTATAGAACGCTACAAGTTTTATTTGTGTTAGATGTGGTTGCCTATAACTAAAAAAGAACAAAGCAACTTATTGAAACTTGTGTTCTTATATTAGATAGGTGTGTCTTTGTTGGCGATCCAAATAAAATAAAATAAAACTGTAAACGGACTTCAACGAAGTTGGTTGTGAACTTGATTAGTTTGACAAAAGGGTTTACTACTTACACCTGTACCCTTTCAAAGCGTGTTGGCAAAATGTTATGAAAGGCACAACAATCGCGGGTCACCTGCTGTTAGTTATTGAAGTTTTACTATTAATCTTTGATAGTCTTCATCAGGTTCCAATGCATTATATATATTACATTACATCCATTAAAATCTTCTTTAAAACTTATGCGTATAAATACGAATACCCTATTAAAATTGCAAAGGGGGTTGAATACAATACATCCGTTTTATGGTTAGGAAGTTGGTAAAAATAGGTTTCTAGTAATAGAATGTTTTATGGTCTAGGCAGTCAAATTTGTGTAACTGAATTGTGCCTTATTTTATATTCTATTCAGATGCACATACAACACCATAATTCATGGGGAGTTTTCTATGGACGTGGAAACCGTATTTGATTAAAGAATATCCGGAATGTAACAAAAGCTAGCATCGATGTCTAAAATTTAAAATATCATCTTGATACATACCACATACACACAACCTAGAAATATAACAATTCTTTTTCTAGAGAGTTTTGGGTAAAAATTTGAAGTTTTCTTAGGGCATTTCAATGGTCTCATTTAGTTTAACACCATCAAGTTTAATGTAACGATTCATTATTCTAATAATAATAACCAATTGGAAGTGCTGCAAAACTACTCAATAGATCTCTATAACGAACCTCAAATATTTTTAGACTGCAATATCGTACACGTGTTTCATCCTTTGCTTTGGACACAGGGGAGTCCCGAAGCATTACGTCACGTACGGCGACGCTCATTTATCATTCGAGAAATATATAAGGGACGTCTCGGCAAAGACGTGGGCGATATATAGTTACATCTTCATTAATATGGGATACAATACATACTTCGGTAATTGAAATAATGTAATGTGGTTATTCTAGGTAAGGTAATATAAAACTGTTATTAATTATCGATAGCTGATTTTTTAGGCTCAGTTTTACATAAAGTAATTTTAAGTGACTGTGATAAAGATGCTTGAAAACAAATATAGTTTATTTTTGCTCTCATTTAATGCTAAATCTGTTCATACTAATGAATCAAAGTTTCCTTTTTGGTTTTCAAATAACATCCTTTTTTTTTTGTGACGGGGTGGAAGATCTGATCTCGGGCCTGTATCTCTTCGGGTGACGAACTCCCCAAAGTTTCGTAGCCGCAGGCCGCTTCCTAGGGTGGCCGGAGATCAGTGAATACCCTCCGGCGCCCGGTACGTCTTCTGCGGGCAGAGAGCTCGAGCTCGCTCTCCCGTTCCGCCGCTTAATTTGAGGATATCACTTCCTCACAGGAGGAAGCGACAGCGTTCCATGCACTCTTCAAATAACTTCCTTAACTGACATCGTGCAAAGCATATCAAGCATATCATCAAGAAAACCTGACACGAAATTAAAGACATAAAATAACAAAAAAATAATAGCAATTTATTGTCTTTATGCGTCGCATATCAGCAGACAATAGTAACTGGAAATTTTGATTTTATAAATCGTAGCAAGGCATTGGAAGACTTAAGCGAATTCGTAGCAAAGAAAGACTCGCATAAATCACTAGCCATCGATGTCTCAAATAAAATTCGTAGCAGGAGAAGACTCGAATAAATTCGTAGCAAGGATAGACTAACTAACATTGCGGAACTTGCTGCACCGACAAGTGCTTTTAAGTGATTAATGGGTAAACATATCCTGTACTTAGCTTACCTATATTTATTTCTAAACCACCATAAGCTGAACCACCCTAAATGCTTTTAATATAATTGCCTAGTAAAAACAGATTGTACTAAGAGTTACCTAAATTGAGGCCTATTAAATGTTCAGAGTGTTTATATTAACTAGTAATAGCTTACCATTATTCGGAATATGTGTACAGACCTACTAAATACAAAAAAAAATCAAAAATTTCTTGCTGCAATAACAGAAGTGAAATTCTTTATATACATGTACATGTATTAAACCTTTATGCTCTCGAGAGCCCAATAGAGAAATATTTATTATTCCCTGCTCTGACACTGCAAATATCCTTTTTTTTTTTATAAAAAGAGCTTACTTGCATAATACCTATAAGTTTCTAATTTAAGAAGTGATCTTAAATTATAAACTTAGGGATATATGGCACGCACACTGTAGTAAGCTCTTACTAATCCTTCTTTAGTCAGTTTTGAGCATAAAACCTACATCTAGAAGAAAGTCATATAATCTGAATGAATGGCAAGCAACACATTCACAAATGAAAATTTATTACCTGAACGAAAAAAACTATAATAACTATTGATAAATAGTTATTATTATTTTTTACTAAAAACTACATAAAATATAATATCATCGACAGTAATTTATCACATGGGCTTATCTTATAAAGCGGTGAATGAGCGGCATGGATGTGACAACAATAGGCCCTGTCGGCTGTTGCGTCAAACACCAGCCCTCCACAAAGGTGAAAATTAGTAGATGTCACTATCAGCTTTGAACGTTAGAATCTACATATATACATCTACTATAGTTGTTATTTCACCTAATTTTATAATAATATTATTAGTAATAATGTTATTATTAATATTATATTAATTACTATTATAAATTGGCAAAAAGTATATCAAATTCATTTAATACATTTTGTATATACTATATACACAACAAGAAAAATCATGAAAATATATTATACAGTACAAACGAACAAATAATTCATCAAGATGACAGTTCAGACAGATCAACCACCACCAAACTGAAATAGAAATGACGTATAAACAATGATTATAAGAGCAAAAGCCAGATACATTATATTATTATTAATGTTGTTATTATTATTAGTAATGAAGACAGATATTTTAATTCTAATTTAGCTACAAATATACGATCGACCTTACTTAATATTTGCGTACTTTATTGCAACTACGTAAGTTATTCAGCAGGATCATACAATGTTATTGGACAAAACGCATTTAATCCCGTGCTTTCTTTAACCAACTGACAAGCATAATAAGAAATTTTAGATGACTTGGACCTCGGTCAGTGTTACCTAATTAGTTTATATTATTATTTCTGTCTTTAGGAAAATGTGAAAACAATTGAGCTAGAAAACGACTAATCTATACAACCCTCCTCCTCTTCATACTAGTTGCAAAGTCAGGACAACTTTTATTAGACAGGAAATTAATATAAATTTTCTCGTATTCATAAATAAGAAGCGCCTGTATCGCCTGTCATATTCCTCGGGAATTGTTCCGGAGGCCTGGAGAGAGGCGAACGTCCAACCCATTCCCAAAAAAGGCGACCGCTCCGATCCAGCTAATTACCGTCCTATAGCCGTCACCTCCATACTCTGTAAGGTGCTCGAGCGGATAATCAACACCCAATTAATCCGCCACCTAGAGGATCACTCCTTGTTAAATGATCGGCAATATGGTTTTAGGCCGAACCGATCCACGGGTGATCTTCTAGCGTACGTCACACAACTTTGGGGTGAGGCTATGGATAGGCATGGGGAGTCCTTGGCCATCAGCCTCGACATTGCCAAGGCCTTCGATAGGGTCTGGCATCGCTCGCTTCTCTCCAAACTTCCTGCATTTGGTCTGCCATCTCAGCTATGCAACTGGGTTGCTGCCTTCCTCCACAAGCGCCGCATTAGGGTTCTCTGTGACGGCGCGGCCTCTGACTTCCAGGAGGTTAGCGCTGGTGTACCTTAGGGCTCCGTCCTATCGCCCACGCTGTTCCTTCTGCATATCAATGATATGTTGGCTCTTGGCAACATACATTGTTATGCAGACGACAGCACAGTACACGGGCGATACTTTGGACATCCTGCTGCCAAGCTAGCAGACGTTGAGGGAAAACGACAGGAGCTTGTTGCTGAGCTCGACCGGGTCCTGAGCCGCATCTCTCAATGGGGTTGTGAGAATCTGGTCGAGTTCAGCGCCAAGAAAACACAGGCGTGCACGTTTTCAAACAAAAAGTCTCCATTCCTTCCCCTTCCTACTCTTCAGAACACTCAACTGCCACTACAGGATAGGCTTAGTATACTGGGTATGGACATCTGTCGGGATCTCAATCCGCGTGATTACATCGAGAGCGTCACTAAGGCGGCCTTGCGGAAGCTCGGTGTATTGTACAAGGTGAGACGGTTCTTCTTGCCCGAGCATCTGTGTCTTTTATATAAGACCCAGGTTCGCTCCTGCGTGGAGTACTGCTCTCATCTTTGGGATAGCTATGCGCAGTATCTGCTTGACGCTCTCGATCGATTGCAGCGACGCGCAGTCCGTATTATAGACTGTCCTGAGGTCACCCAGTCTCTTGAGCCCCTGCAGTTGCCAAGAGATGTCGCCTCTATGGCAGTTCTCTATCGCCTACATCACGGGGAGTGTTCTGACGAGCTCTTCCAATTGGTCCCACCTTCTCCCTTCCTCTACAGGACTACACGTGCTGGCCTGAGGAGTCACCGTTTGCGAGTCGTAGATATGCGATCCCGAACGAAACGGTTTGGCTCTTCTTTCCTGTGCCGATCAGTGAAAGCCTGGAATTCCCTACCAGCGCACGTGTTTCCTTCCCAATTTGATCCCGGGTCTTTTAAGCGGGGCGTGAAAAAGCATTTTACCAGGCCGCCATAGTGTGGGTCACCATGCTGCATTGACTAGACATGCAATGAGGATGGTGACCACCACTCTTTGACTCCACTTATTGCTTACCATCAGGCAAAGTGGAGTCATTATGGTAGGCTTACGAATAAAAAAAAAAAAAAAAATTGTATATATACGCTAGCCATAGACAGTCAAAACCATCTATTATTACCTACTTTGTAATGCAAGCCCTTAAAATTTGTTTGTTTGTAACTAACATTGTATAATGGTTCAGCAGGTGTTGTTGTAGTAGTTAGTGCCCCTAACTGCTAAGCCAAGGCTCGTGGGTTCGATTCGCACACGGGACAAATATTTGTGTGGTCCACATACTTATCCTAGTTAATTGCTATAAGTGTTCTTAGTGTCCTTTGTTTTAATGTTTATATAATCCCCCGCGACACTATAAGCAATCGTAATGTCCTCATGTTCAAAAAACAATCTTTTTATAGCCTACTTAAAGATCCCATACAATTAGTCATTAAGGAAGTTGTGGAATGACAGTTCATTCCACAATCTAAACGACCATTTTCCTTCCTTACGTTTATATACAATACAATGATACAGCCGGATGTCTTAATAGAGCTGTTCCTGGATTAGGCTCTAGGCCTATTTTTTAGACTCAGTATGGCACACCGTGTGGGTTTAGTCAGTCCAATTCCGGCACACACTGTTGAATCAAAACACCCAGTGAGATGATAACTAAGAGTTTCTAAACTAGCTTTTTACCTTATTTAAAATGTTACTTCACAATTTCCGACGCTTCTTAAAGAGAGAAAGAAAAAGAAGTTTCTTCTTTCTAACTCTTACGTTTTTTTTTTTGTGTCCTTACGGTAAGACACCTTTAACTCAGAAGTTGCAAGTGCGCTGCCCACCTTTAAGATGCGAGGGGATAGAGAGGGGGGAAAGAGAAGAGGGGAATTGGGCATTAGGTAGGCGCACTCAATCAATGAAATGCAAAGTAAGCATTGCTTCATAAGCCGTGTTCTGTGACGGTCTAACCCCCCTACATGCCTGGGCATAGCTCTCCACTATACACTAGGCGGGCAGCGCAATTACGACTCTTGAGTTGCAGGTGTCCATGGACGGCGCTTGTCACTTACCATCAGGTGACCCGTCTGCTCGTCTATCCCTCTATAGTACAAAAAAATATAACTATATACATATATAGCTTTACCGATGTGACAATTATTAAAACTTATAAATTTCCAATGAATTTGTACAGAGTTAAATGTAGGTAATTGTTTAGAATATTCAACAATTTTGTTTTACTCTTCTAAAGACTGCTTGTTTTCTAATTGCAATATTTAGAATAAAGTATCTGGCAACACTATATGTCATTCAGAATGTACACACGCGTGGCCACAGTAACGTTAATTTATTGTCGTTTATACTGCGTCACGCAAACGAGACTGGTTTCGAATTTCATGCGTTGTTATATTTACTCAGATTATGACTAGACGGACCCATTTAATATAATGTATTTTACAAGGCATAGAAAAAGTTAATTAGTACTCACAGTTTACATCTTATTATTCAGCCATATATTTCACCTTCAAACTTTAATACATTTTTTTGACTCCTCCTACCATAGTGACTACACTTTGCCTGATGGAAAACAATAAGTGGAGTCAAAGAGTGGTGGTCACCATCCTCATTGCATGTCTAGTCAATGCAGCATGGTAACCCCACACTATGGCGGCCTGGTGAGATGCTTTTTCACGCCCCGCTTAAAAGACCCAGGATCAAAGTGGGAAGGAAACACGTGTGCTGGCAGGGAATTTCAGGCTTTCACCGATCGGCACAGGAAAGAAGAGCCAAACCGTTTCGTTCGGGTACGTATATTTTCGACGCTCAAACGGTGACTCCTCAGGCCAGCACGTGTAGTCCTGTAGAGGAAGGGAGAAGGTGGGACCAATTGGAAGAGCTCGTCAGAACACTCCCCGTGATGTAGGCGATAGAGGACTGCCATAGAGGCGACATCTCTTCGCAACTGCAGAGGCTCAAGAGACTGAGTGACCTCAGGTCAGTCGATAATGCGGACTGCATGCCGCATCAACCGATCGAGAGCGTCAAGCAAATACTGCGCATAGCCATTCCAGAGATGAGTAGCGAACCTGGGTCTTGTATAAAAGACACAGTTGCTCAGGCGAGAAGAACCGTCTCACCTTGTTCAATACGCTGAGCTTTCGCGAGGCCGCCTTAGTGAAACTCTCGATGTAATCGCGCGGATTGAGATCCCGACAGATGTCCATACCCAGTACACTAAGCCCATCCTGTAGTGGCAGTTGAGTGTTCTGAAGAGTAGGAAGGGGAAGGAATGGAGACTTTTATTTGAAAACGCGCACGCCTGTGTTTTCTTGACGCTGAACTCGACTAGATTCTCACAACCCCATTGAGAAATGCGGCTCAAGACCCGGTCGAGCTCAGCAACAAGCTCCTGTCGTTTTCCCTCAACATCTGCCAGCTTGGCAGTAGGATGTCCGAAATATCGCCCGTGTACTGTGCTGTCGTATATTGCCAAGGGCCAACATGTCATTGATATGCAGAAGGAACAGCGTAGGTGATAGGACGGAGCCCTGAGGTACACCAGCGCTTACCTCCTAGAAGTCTGAGGCCGCGCCGTCGCAGAGAACCATAATGCGGCGCTTATGGAGGAAGGCAGTAACCCAGTTGCAGAGTTTGGGTGGCAGACCAAATGCAGGAAGTTTGGAGAGAAGTGAGCGGTGCCAGACCCTATCGAAGGCCTTGGCAATGTCGAGGCTGATGGCCAAGGACTCCCCATGCCTACCCATAGCCTCACCCGAAAGGTGTGTGACGTACGCTAGAAGATTTCCCGTGGATCGGTTCGGCCTAAAACCATATTGCCGATCATTTAACAAGGAGTGATCCTCTAGATGGCGGATTAATTGGGTGTTGATGATCCGCTCGAGCACCTTACATAGTATGGAAGTGACCGCTATAGGTCGGTAATTGGCTGGATCGGAGCGGTCGCCTTTTTTGGGAATGGGTTGAACATTCGCTCCTCTCCAGGCCTCCGGAACAATTCCTGAGAAATAGGACAGGCTATACAAGCGCGTCAGTACGGGAGACAACTCAGGTGCACAGTTCATAAGAACCACCGCCGGAATACCGTCGGGTTCACTGGCTTTCCGAACATCGAGTGACCGAAGCTCCGCACGGACATCCCTCTGCCGGATGCGAATATCCCGCATTGCGAAGTCGCAAGTCGCAATGGTGGGCGTGTGCGCGCGACGGTCGTCCATTTAGCCGCGGTTGGGCCCCTCTCTATGCCGCGGGCGGCCAGCGGCACCATTGTTTCTACGGGTCTCCCTGGCCGACGGTTTGATTCACGCCATCCTCACAATGACTCTACAGCACTCCACTGCTCACACACACTTCGTCGCTTGTCGTCGTGGTGAGCAGACGTGTACGTGTATGCTGCGCGAATTTCTAATATTTTTTAATTATTTTCTTTATTAAACTATTAAAAGTAATTCAGCAACATCGGTCCGTCTCGTTCTCGCTTGGGCACTTTGCCATAAGGGCCGGCGGCCATTTTGGTAATTGAACCGGGGCGGGTGAGACGGAGTGTTTTTTTTTTTTTTTTTTTTTTTTTTTTATACTATAGGGGGACAGACGAACAGACGGGTCACCTGATGGTAAGTGACACCGCCGTCCATGGACACTTGCAACTCAAGTGCGCTGCCCGCCTTTGAGGGTGATGAGGGATGGGGAATACAGGGAGTGGAAAGAAGAGAGGGGGGATGAGGAGATGGTAAAAAGGAGAAAGGAGAAGAGGGGAGAGAAAAGGGGGAGGGGGAATTGGGCCTCCGGAAACCTCACTCAATTCGGGGAAATGCAACGCAAGCGTTACTTCACAACCGGTTTTCTGTGAGGCCGTGGTATCGCACCGGTCGAGCCGGCCCATTCGTGCCTAAGCATGGCTCTACCACTGTCTGTCTGTCTTTCTGTGACGTCATAGTGACGTTTGATGACGAGTTGTGACGTATTGTGTGTAATGTGACAGTGACACTTTGATCACACAGGACAATACAGGTGACGTTTTCTCGTGACAGTGACATTTATTTTTGTGACGTCCCCGTGACGTGTTGTGACGTTCTGTGCCTATTGTGATAGTGACACTAGGACCGCCTGGCAGGCATTTTCTTGTGACAGTGACATTTGTTTGACGAGTGTGCGAGTGCTGGTGACCACTTGCCGGGGAGTGCGGGGGTGGTTTCCGGTAGGCGCAGATGTGCGCTTGCCGCTTGGTGCGGGTGTGTGCCTGCTGCTGGCTGCTGGTGCGCGCTTGACGCTGTGTCGTGTGTGCGCTTGACATCGGCTGCGGGTGAGCGCTTGCCGCCTTGTGCGGGTGTGCGCTTGCCGCCTGACTACTTTGGCTGAGGGTATTCGCCGACCGCCGCTTGGTGTCGCGGGTGCCCCACCTGAACTGTGTTGGTGAGTGCTCTGTATGCGACACTGGACGCTGTGTACGTGTGGCATCGATTGGTGCTTACACAGAGCGGCTCAGCGCCGTGGTAGCCCATCTCACCCTCAGGTTAGCGGTAGCAGAGTCCAGGAATGCAGCAGCCACGACCCCCACAACTGCGCCCTGCGTGATAACTACATCCTACAGCGACGCCCTCAAACTAGGGAAAGGAGTTGCCCCTGTTCCGATTCCGAAGCGCTCCGGACTGGCTGTCGTCATTTACCCTTCGGAGGGAAATAGGGAACAGCTTAAGACTGCGGAAGACACAAAACAGATGCTGCGTACCTCCGTGGATCCCGCTAAGATGGGAATCAGGATCGACAGCGTACGGAAGGTGGGCAATGCGGGAGTGGTCATGCAGACTACTTCCAAGGAGTCCGCGGAAGCCCTAAAAAAGGCTATGCCGGGCTCTCTACGCGTTGGAGAGGCCCGCGATCGGAACCCGCTTATCGCCTTCATTGGCATGGAGGCGGATATGGAGTTTGGGGCGATGATAGGGAGACTTAAGGAACAGAATTTTGATAATGACGATTCCTGGACTGTCGAGGGCCTGCAGGAGAACTTAAAATTCGTCTTTAGAAGGAGGAGAGGTAGCCGCAACATGTGCGTATGCTCTTGCTCGCCAGAGCTGCGCCGTCTCCTCATTAACTCTCCCCCTAGAATATACCTGGGCTGGGAAGCGGTGGAGGTTGTTGACCACATTGCGGTGACGTGCTGCAATCGCTGTCAAATGCTAGGGCACCCGGAAAAGTACTGCCGATCGCAGAATATGACCTGCGGCAACTGCGGTGAGGACGGCCATAGGAGCTCGGAGTGCCAAGCGGCGGCGCCGAAATGCGCCACCTGCACCAAGTTAAAGCAGCAAGGGGCTGCGGGACATAGGACAAACGCCCGGGACTGCCCTGCCCGTCGACATGCTGAAGAATGGGAGGTGACCCGCATCAACTATGGCCAGTGAGGACGCGTATACCGGCGGACGCTACCTGCGTATCGGGCAGCTGAATCTCCAAGGCTGCAGCGCAGCAACAGCGGAGCTGCCAAGTCTGGCGCGAAGTGGGGCCATCGATGTGGTGCTCTGCCAGAAGCCATATGCTGAGGGACAAGAATTACTTCAGAGCCTTGTACTTCCGGCAGGGTCCGAGAGCAAGGTCGCAGTGTACGTAGCCCGGCGGGACTTGGCATGCTCGGTAATTCACCACGATTGCTTGGACTCCCACCTCATGGCCGTGAACATAGACGATGGTCTACCCGGGGGTCTCAATCTCGTCAGCGCCTATTTCCAGTACTCCAGGCCAGTGGGCCCGTACCTCCAGCGCCTTGGTCGTCTCCTGGAGTATCTGAGAGGTCAACGGGTGTTATTTGGCGTGGATGCCAACACCCACTCGCCGCTTTGGCACTCACTTTCACGCCACTACACCGGTCGAGGTCACGAGGTGACGCGGCGACGAGGGGAGGTTGAAGACTTCATCCACCGGCACCAGCTCCAGGTCCACAATCAAGCAGGACAACCGCCAACTTTTTCCACTGTTAACGGTGAGTCGTATATTGATGTTACCATGACAACCAGAGGTGTTCGAGTTTGCAACTGGACCGTCCACATCGACGCCAGCACCAGCGACTATAGGCTGCTGACATTTGACTGCGCAGTCGCCGGGAGAACTCGTTTGGCTCCCGAGTTGTTGGAGGCGCCAAGGAGGTTTCGGGATCGCGGTGTCGACTGGGAACTTTTCCAATCGGAGGGCCGGAAAACTTAATTGGTCGTTGGGAGCTAACGACATAGCTAGCTCCCTCACACATATGTTGGGCGAGGCTGCGGAGAGGGCCCCCCCAACTGTATCCTTACGTTGTCATCGTGGGGGGGCTTGCGCGGGTCAATGATCCCTGGGGCTGTGCCGGTAGAGCTACTCATGCCGGATTGGCCCAGGGAGAGACTCCAGACTAAGCAGGATACCCTGTAGGACCCTTCCAAGGGTCACTCAGAGTTGCTCCGCTATCCTCAGCGGAGGAGCGAGGACGGGCTCGGCGTGCATTCATACTGCCACCGAGCAGGCATTTGATCTCGATGCCACCGTCGGCATATCGTAATCCCGAAAGGAGTCTCGCGGCTTTGATCGGGGGCGAGGGTCTTGGCTTAGCCGCCCGGACTGCGAGGAAGAAAACCTCTATAAAAAATTACCCCGAATCTCGTGTTCTGGTGCGTGACCATGGGATGCATGGCTGATGGGTGGTTCAGTCGCAAGCGCACTTCCAGCCGGGGTAACTGCGGACCCCTCGGTTGGGTATAAATCTACGCTTGCCCGGGTAATGGGGATCTCTGCCCGGGTGGACCTTTAGTTCTCCCCTACTCGTGGGTATAGCTATGGAAAATATAAATAATAATAAAACCAACAACGATAACAAGGAGAAAATAAAACAAGGACGAAGAAGGAGCAGGAGGTTGGCGGCAGAGGCGTCGTCGACCGACGACGAGGTCTCATGTGAGACCACTTGTTCGATGGAGCTCCCAGAAGGCAATCTGACTCCTGGGAGCAATATAACTACAATACAGAATCGCTCAAGGGCCGTGAGTGCAGTGGCTGGCTCCATAGAAGACATGTGTGTGGAGCTCCGTGACACTGAGAGTCGCAAGCGCGGACGCTCCACAGAGTCAGATGGCGAGACATCCCATTTGATGCTGCCCCCTAAAGTGGCCAGTAGCCACAGAGGGAGGTCTCGCTACTCGAAGCTACAGGCGCCTAAAACGGCGGCTGTGGTGGTCACCTTGTTGCCTGAGGCGGCGAATGGTGGGCTATCGTACGCGACCCTATTCAAAAGGGTCCGAGATAGCCTAGGTTCTGAGTTCGGGGCCTCAGGTGTAAGGCTGCGTCTAGCACAGACGGGGGCTCGGATCCTTGAGTTTCCCGGGGCTGAGGGTTCAAAAATGGCAGATACCGTTGCGGAGAAGCTGCGGGGAATATTCCCAGTGACGGATGGTGTCAGGGTCGCCAGGCCTACCAAGTGCGCGGAGGTGCGCATCTCAGGCCTGGATGATTCCGTTACGGTCGATGATGTCCGGGTTGCAATTCGGGAGAATACCGGGTGCAGCGCGGACAACATTAGGGTCGGCACCATCCGCCCCGGTCCAGGTGGTCTTGGCGCGGTGTGGGCTAGTTGTCCTGTAGCGTCAGCCAAAATCTTGGGCGACGCCGGTAAGGTTCTCATCGGTTTCGTGAACGCCAGAGTCACAGTCCTGGCGGCGAGACCGATGAGGTGTTTTAAATGCCTAGGCCAGGGACACACCCGCGTCAAGTGCGGAAGTTGTTTCGACAGCAGCGGACTCTGCTTCCGCTGCGGTAGACCGGGGCACAGAGCAGCGGAATGCTCAGCCGCCCCTCACTGCCCAGCGTGTGCGGCTGGTAATTTACCAGCCAATCACCAGATGGGGCAGAGCGGTTGCAGGCCTCCTCGCACTTCTCCCCAAACATCGGTGGCTAGCCAATCGGCCCAGGCTGCCACCGATACCAATCGAGCGTCATCACCGTCGCCCATGGAGGAGGCTGTAGAGACGATCCATTAATGGACCAAGTCTCCAGCCTCCTTGTCCAGACGAACCTGAACCACTGTGCCGGTGCGCAGGACCTTTTCCTGCAAACCATGGCAGAGTGGTCGATAGGTGTAGCCGTAGCTGCAGAACCTTATTATGTTCCTTCCCGGCCCAACTGGCTGGGTGACCGGGACGGCTCTGTAGCAGTCGTTGGCTCCACGGCGGCTCATTCCCCGCCCTTGTCGTTAATAGACAAGGGTACTGGATATGTTACTGCTGAATGGGGGGGCATCACCATATACGGTGTTTACTTTTCCCCCAACCGGAGTCTGAGCGATTTCGAGGTCTTCCTCAACAACTTGGAGACCTCGATACGGCGGCTAGCTTCTGGGCACGTCCTAGTGCTGGGGGATTTTAACGCGAAGTCCGTTGCGTGGGGATCCCCCAGGACGGACGCACGGGGCGACGCTGTAGAAGAGTGGGCGACATCGGTGGGCCTCTGTCTCCTAAACAGAGGCTCCACCAACACGTGTGTGCGACAGCAGGGGGGGTCGATAGTGGACCTTTCGTTCGCTACCCCTGTTCTCGCCGCACGAGTAAGGAACTGGCGTGTCCTGGAAGAGGTTGAGACGCTCTCGGATCATCTTTACATTCGATTTGAGCTCTCCCGGACCCAGGACCCCAGTAGGGGTCACACGGTGCGGCGATCCTCCCGTTTTCCGCGGTGGGCTGTTTCAAAATAACATAGGGACCTACTGGAGGAGGCAGCCATCATTTATTCTTGGCTGTCTCCACTGCCTCCTACTGAGGAGGTAGACATAGGGGCAGGCCGCTTCTGCGTTGCAGTAACGCATATCTGCGATGCGGCCATGCCCCGGATTCGAGGTAGTCGGCCTCCAAGGAAGGAGGTCTACTGGTGGTCCCAGGAGTTGGCGGATCTCCGCTTGGCCTGCATTCGTGCCCGGAGATCCTACACCCGCAGCCGTCGGCGTCACCGCGAAGAAGGGGAAGAGGATCGGCTTCATGAAGAGTACCGAGAGGCACGGAAAACTCTGAAGCTGGCCATTTGCCGCGCCAAAGAGGAGAAAAGAAAGGAGATGCTGGAGGGTCTCGATCGTGACCCCTGGGGTCGCCTCGTGCGGCGCTATCGTGCGGCGCAACAAAAGCTCCGCGCGTTGGGCTCCCCCCTTACCGAGACTCTGGAGCCCAGCTTCCTGCGAGAAGTGGTTGAGGGCCTTTTCCCGCAACGGGTGGAGCACTCACCCCCGTCGATGGCCCCCTTGGCCGGTGACGACGGGGAGTTCGAGGAGGAAGATGTTTCACCCGTCACGGAGGCGGAGATAGGGGCGGCTGTTTTACGGATTCGCTCCAAGAAAACCGCCCCCGGGCCAGACGGAATCCCTGCCCGAGTCCTGGCCCTGGCTCTTGACCACATAGCGGACCGCCTCAGGGAGGTGTTCGACGCTAGCCTGTCGTCCGGACGCTTTCCTGATTGCTGGAAAAGCGGGAAGCTGGTGCTTTTAAAGAAGCCGGGACGGCCTGCCGACTCGGTTGCGGCCTACAGACCCATCGTGCTGCTGGATGAGGCGGGTAAACTGTTTGAGAGGGTACTCTCTGCCCGCATCGTCCGGCACCTGGACGAGGTCGGCCCCGATTTGTCGGACGCTCAATTCGGTTTCCGAGCTGGTCGTTCGACGATCGGTGCTGTGTTGCGTCTGAGGGCCGTAACCGAAGAGGCAGTGAGCTGTGGCGGCGTGCTGTTGGCGGTGTCATTGGACATCGCCAACGCATTCAATAGTCTGCCATTCAGTTGCATCAGGGAAGCACTCCGCTATCACGGGGTGCCACAGTACCTGAGGCGACTAGTGGCAGACTATTTAGAGGAGCGTACCGTCATGTACGAGGACCGAGGGGGACATCTGAGTCGTCGGCCCATGTCGTGCGGTGTTCCGCAGGGATCTGTCCTTGGACCGCTCCTGTGGAACATGGGGTACGACTGGGCCCTTCGAGGTGACTTCCCCCCCGGGCTGGGCGTAATCTGTTACGCTGATGACACTTTGGTCACGGCTCGGGGGGCGAACTTTCAGGAGGCGGTGCGTTTGGCCACCAGAGGAGCCTCACTGGTGGTCAGGCGCATCGAGGCGCTGGGCCTGAGGGTGGCCCTGGACAAGACGGAGGCCCTTCTATTCCATGGGCCCCGTCGTGGTCCGCCGCCTGGCGCCTCAATCATGTTCAACTCGGTTCTCGTACCGGTTCGGGCCCACATAAAATATCTGGGCCTGATCCTTGACGGGAGGTGGCTCTTCGACGAGCTCTTTCGGCAGCTTGCTCCAAAGCTGGTCGGCGCTGCGTCCGCCCTTGGGCGACTTTTGCCCAACTTGGGAGGACCCAGCGTCGCAACAAGACGGCTGTATACGGGGGTTGTGCGTTCAATGGCACTATACGGTGCACCGGTGTGGGCGGAGGCTCTGACCGCCCAGAATAGGGCACGCCTCTG
This sequence comes from Tyria jacobaeae, assembly GCA_947561695.1. Lineage (NCBI taxonomy): Eukaryota > Metazoa > Arthropoda > Insecta > Lepidoptera > Erebidae > Tyria > Tyria jacobaeae. Next base: position 8,652,305 of record OX387221.1, read on the forward strand.
GCGTCCTCAGAGAGTTATGGCGGTTAGAGCCATACGCGGTTACCGCACCGTATCAACGGAGGCGGCATGCGCGTTGGCCGGAACGCCCCCGTGGGATTTGGAGGCGGAAGTGCTCGCCGAGGTCTATCGGCGAACGGCTGATTTCCGGGCGGTTGGTGGCAGTCGGCCCCCGCCCGAAGAGGTACGCGAGTGGCGTGAGGCCGCACGCCGAGCCACAATGGTTCGTTGGTCGTCCCGGCTGGAGGCTCCACGTGCTGGCTTTGCCGCCGTGGAGGCGCTCCAGCCGGTCATTGTCGAATGGGCGGGGCGGCAGCACGGGACTCTTTCCTTCCGACTGACGCAGGTTCTTTCCGGGCACGGCTGCTTCGGGAAGTACCTGCACTCGGTCGCTAGGAGGGAAATGAGCCCCGTCTGTCACCACTGCGACTGTAGTGAGGACTCGGCTCAGCACACGCTTGCGGTTTGCCCTTCTTGGGCGTCGCAGCGCCGGGCCCTCGCTGCAGTTATCGGAGAGGATCTGTCACTACTGGCTGTTATACGCTCCATGGCCAGTAGCGACAGTAATTTTACCGCGGTTGCAACCTTCTGCGAGGACGTTATCTCGCGGAAGGAGGCGGCGGAGCGGGCCCGGGAGGATGATCTCCATTCGGACCTAATCCGCCGCCGGCGAACCGGGCGGCGGAGGCGCACCTACCAGCGCCTCATGCCACCCTGAGTGTGGCCGCGGGTGGTCGGGACGGGTTTTCCCCTCCACCTGCTTTAGTGGCCAGCCGCGAGGGGGTGACGTCCGCGTGTGTCTGGACGCCGCCTTATTGATAGGTTACCCGTAGGTGGTGCCCGCATAGTGCGGATAGGCGCTAGGAGAGGTCCGGATGTCTTAATAAAGCTGTTCCCGGATTTCTCCTATTTTAAGCGCAGTATGGCACACCGTGTGGTTTTAGTCGGTTAAAAAGGCTGCGGAGAGGGCCCTTGGCTCAGTTGCAGCCAGCGGTCGCTCTAGAGGATACGAGTGGTGGTCCCCCACTCTGGACTCTCTACGGCGCGCTCATAACAAGGCTCGTAGAACTTGGCAGTCTGCCAAGAGACGCGGCCTGCCTGTCGCCACCCGCGACCTCATTAAGGGCAACCTTAGTGAGTGCAAGCGACGATACAAGGCGATGATGGAGAGGGCACAGCTGGACTACTTTAGGAAACTTGCGGAGACCGGTGCGGTGCGGACCTGGATCCATGGGGAATATCTTACAGGGTGGCGAGTGGACAGCAGCGCCCCCGCCGAACATCATATCTGGAATTAAATACCTTCAATCCAATTCCGGGGACGTGCAGTCGTCCATGCGCGGCCTTGTGTATTCCCTGTGCCCAGACGATGACCCCGATAGGGACGGTGCGCACTACAGACAGGTTAGGATTGCGGTGGCATGTGTGCCGACTGGGACAGCCGTGCCCCCTCCATCACGTCGGGATTTGGAGGACATAGTCAAGAATCTACCTAATACAGCTCCGGGAATCGATGGAATTACGGCCCGCATGGTCAAACATGCGTGGCTAGCAGCTAGCTCCGAGCTAACGCGTGTTTTCGGCATATGCGTTGAGGAAGGCACTTTTCCGGATGCGTGGAAGGACGGGCGGCTCGTCATTTTGCCGAAAGGCAATGATAAGCCATTGTCTGACCCTAAAGCGTTTCGGCCCATCACGCTACTTTCTGTTCTGGGCAAAATCTTGGAGCGGGTCATTCTTTGCGCTCCCAACATCTTGCGTAACACATCACCTTGTCAGCACGGGTTCACCATTGGACGGTCGACACTATCCGCGTTACAGTCCCTTCAGGACCGAGTGGCAGCTAGCCACGCCAAATATGTGCAGGCTCTGTTTCTGGACATCGCGGGCGCCTTCGACAACGCGTGGTGGCCGATGATCTTGTTGAAAGCTAAGAGTGGTGAGTGGCGCCTCCGCCGCCCGGTTATCCAGCCCGGTTAGCCATCGTCACATATGCTGCTGGTTGTTGGTGGAGACGCGCGAACACTTATCTTGTGCGAACTGTATTGTTGAGAACACAGATACCGGCCTTAGTCCTTCTGACTAAGGCTTACAGATCGGTCAGTACCGCTGCTCTACCCGTTCTGGCGGGAGTTTTGCCGGCAGATCTGGAGGGGACTGGGGCTGGAAGGGTTGATGATATCAGACACCTACGAAAAGATGAACTCAGAGCAGCTAGGAAACAAATTTCGGAGGAGACTGTTGTCTCATGGCAGCAGAGATGGGAAGGTAAGGTTAAGGGTAGGGATCTCTATCGATTCTTCCCGGACGTATCGGATCGCCTCAGGGCAACCTGGATCGAACCTGACTATAAAGTCACCCAAATATTGACCGGGCATGGAAGCTTCCGTAAGAGACTGTATGATATGACTCTCGCCGAAACTCCGATATGCCATTGCGGCGAGGAGGACGAGACGGCCGACCACGTACTGTACAGATGCTCTCTCTACAGCTGCGACCGGGACAAGATGCTCGATGGTATCGCTCGGGCGGAGGAGGGACCGGTCTACTACTGTGATCTCGTCTCTTCGGAGGCAAACTTTCAAAGACTAAGGAGCTTTACATACGCATGGTGCAGAATGCTTGATTAGGGCATGGATAGCGGCGAAGTCAGCTATATATCACTGTGCCGTTGGCCGTATTAACGGCGCTTACCAAATTAGCCGCCCCTGAATGGGGAGAGGGCCGGGACAAAATTTGTAGGGAGTCAAGTAAGTGCGAGCCCGAAAGAGCCTACGCAAGTAAGGCTCGCATCTCCCGAGATTCGGTCTTAATAGCCATGTGGCTGGGAAGACCATGGGCAGGTGGAGGGTGCTCACACACATACCACGATAACTGTCACCCCTGCATCGTTGGGTCACCGGTCTCTCACTCACCAGCAAAAGGCGACACCATGAATGTGGTCACTTTAGGCTAGTTTTCTGTGAGAGGGTAGTACTGCCCCGGTCGAGCCGGCCCAATTCCTGCTGAGTAAATCAGCGTGGCTCTACTACCTCCTAAACACTTACACTAAGCACATACAACACACACTAAGCACATATACATATACACTTACACCTATGCGCCCGAAGGGGTGAGAAAAGGCGTCTCAATCGCCCACTTATAATTAAGTACCACTCACGTGATGGGCGCAAGTCTTTTGCTCTCAATCAGGCACTGTACGATTGTATAAATACTGTCTGATGCATAACAGTCCGACCCCTTAGTTGCTTTTTACACACAACACACACAGCACACAAACGGGAAGAGATAGGGATTTGGCCCCAATATACTTCACCGAAAAACACACGGCAAGCATATATGTATATACAACTAGCTTTTAGTCGCGTCTTCGCTCGCATTGAATTCCTTAAATATGTGTAGACGGCGTTGAAGTTAGCAACTTTTCAATTTTTTAAAAAAACAATAAAAAAAAATTACCCACCGTATTTTTTTTAACAAATAGTATCCTATGTCCTTCCTAATCTTTGAGAAAATGTGTAGAAAGTTTCATGATAATCGGTTGAGTAGTTTCGGTATGAAAGCTAACAAACAAACTTGCATTCACATTTATAATATTAGTAGGCATGTACATTATGTACTTACAAACAGTTGCCACAATTGATACGATTGATTGTGTGTGTGTATGTACATTTTCATTATTATGCCATAATTTAAATAAAATCTTTTTGACACCATCTCATTAAAAAAGTAATAATAATAAGAAACTTCCTGGTGAAGTCTAGTAAAAGCTTTTCCTTAAAACTTAGTGAATTAAGGGAAAACAAAAATTAACTTTGAACTTTAATATCTTTACTATATTCTGTGATTAAGTCACCTAACGAAATGCAAACCTCCGTTTCTGCCTCGGGTATCAGCTACGTGACTTGCATTCTATTCGACTAACAACATCTCAGAAGCCGATAACGGGACGACCGTCTCAAAAAAGTATCGCATTCATTCGTGCGAGGTTAAAATAATTAGATGAAAACAAAACAGGAGCTAGTGACACGCATTTTTTTAACACTTCGAAGTGAATCCAGTGGCAAAAACAAGCGTAGCAAACGTTTTGCGACAAAAACGGGACACAACAAGAGCTTTAGTTAATGTGAATCATATTTCATTTTGCAGGAGAACGGGATTTCCGAGACCTCGGAGCAACGAGACATTATATTTTCCATTGTAGGTCTCCCTACACTGTATTAAAACGAATCATGTTAATGAAGATGTTTTAAATTAAACATTATTTATGATCTGTGTAATTTAGCAAGTTCACTGTAATTTACACTATGAATTTATAATCATATACGACAAAAGCCTATAAGGATATACTGTTATTCCAGTCAGTAAGTCTGTCATCGGAGAGAAATTAATTTAGTCTATTGGCTAAACTTTTTTTTTTGATGGGGTGGAAGATCCTCATGAATGTCCTTCCCCCATAGGGTGCGGGGAAGGGTTATGTCGGACTCTTACCGACTAAAAACCACCCCGGTGCTCCTATGCTTGCCTATGATCGGGGGAGCGAGAATCGCCGTTGCTTTCTTCCGCTGCCTCCGACCGGCACTGGTCAATTGACTAAACTTAACTAAGTTCATTCAACCTCCTCAACAAAAGTGCTGATGACTTTAACTATATATCCCATTCATACAACCTTAGTATTTGAAAGTGATTTTTGAAATTAAATGTAGAATGGAAAGATTTTATGGTGGTTCCGATATCTTCCTTTAATATTATTTTTAAATTGATTGGTATTCCCCTGTCATTCATACTGATACCATACTAAACTGTATTGGAATATTATTTCATTTGTCCTGTCTTAAAAGTGTTGCTTTTGTGAAAACGCCTCGGTTAAGACAACTTTTATGTAGAGAGCCATTGAATAAGAATATTATCAGAATTCCTACGTATTTTGGTAGAATTTATAATTATCTTTTTAAATAGATGACCGCCTGCAATACTACCATGGTGAATCGTGTGACGCACCCCCTCCTCTTTATTATGTTTGTTTAAGAATTTTGCTATGATCCAATTAGGAGTTCCATTCCATATCTCTGAAGTTCATGGTCTAATCATAAAAACATTAATATGGGATGAAACGGAAAATATAACCCTATCAATCAAAATAGATTTTTTCAAATCGGTTCATAAATGACGGAGTTCTTAGTTAAAACCATAAAAAAATACAACCGAATTGAGAACAGCCTTCTATTTAAATTGATAATTAAAATATCGACTATCTGGCCCCTTAAAACTATTGTAATTAACTAGGCAGTAAATTTGACACTTGATGAAAAGGAAATTAAAGCACACAACCACTTAAAATTATATATGTGCGGATAAACTATACATAACCCTCTTTCACTGGTTTCATTATTTTTCAAACGTCTTTTACCTTTGAATAAATAAACGCTTGAATAGATTCGAACTTCAATAAAATATAAATGGGATGAGCATTCACTTCACACTTTCTTAGTTACTAAACAAAAAAGTTGAGAAATGTTTCATTCTCTAAATATGTTTAACGGTTGACTGCATATAGTACATTCAAGTATTCGTTGAAACCGTACGTTGCTTTCACCCGAGAAAAAAAAAGATTATTTCACAAATGATATTGCTCAAGTTTAAATTATAGCAATTCTTTCAATTGAAAACATTTATAAAAGTAAACGAACGGTACAGGGGCAGCTGTATAATAGGCTCTCGGTAAGAAAAGTAATGCGAGCAAGTTTTTCGCACCTGCTCACTCTTGATGTCTTTTAGTGTTCCTTAGTGAAATGGTAAAAGCTACATCGTATACACTAAAAATGATTCCACACTACTAACGTTATAAAATTAATATTTTGTATCAGTATTCACGAGAGATGCCTTTCTTAGATTTGTTTTTACGAACCCCGATGCAAACTAGTTCCTCTAGTATGGAAAGTAGTGCAAAGCGTAAAATACAGAAAGTAAATATTGGTAAAATAATTAAGAGCGTTTAATAAAAAGTAAACCACAATTTGAGGAACATTTTAAAGTTTATTTTAACATAACTGAAATTCTTTCATGACTTTACATAACATAATTATTTTATTTTAATATTCTAAAAAACATAACGCAAAAGTATTCGTCTACCCTTGTCACTCACGCAAAATAGTTTGTCTACCACTTAGTTGTGTCGCTTTTGCTCTCAATGACAGCTTTAATGCGAAGAGGCATGGTTGCAACCAACGCTGCAAACTCCTCAGGCGTAATTGACTCCCAGACAGCCAAGAGTTTAGCCTTTAAGTCGCTCTTCGATCTTGATGATTTTTACGGAGAACTTTTTTCATTTTCCACCATAGGGTTTCGATCGGCGACAAGTCCGGGCAGTTAGATGGCCATTCGATTGAAAAGATGCTTTTCACCAGTAGTCACGTCTTTGTTGTCCTTGCAGTATGGCAGGAAGCACCATCCTGTTGAAAAATGAAGGAATCTTGATGCTTAAGTGACGGAATAGAGGGCAGTAAATTTTCTTCCAAAAGGTTTTGATACCTTGCAGCATTGATAGAACCATCCGTAAACTGCATACCTCCAGCACCTTGTGCAGACATGCAGCCCCATATCATAAGAGACGCCGGAAACTTCAGTCAGACAATCAGTATGAAATGCCCCATTTTTGTTCCGAATCACTTTTTTTCCTTTCATCGCCTACTGTCACTTAAAATTTGGACTCGTCACTCCAAATGATACTACGCCACTGATCGGAAGTCCAATTTAAATGATCATGAGCAAACTTCAACCTCTTTTCCTTTTGTACAGCAGTCAACAGTGGTTTCCCCTTAGCGGTGTAAAATCCGTAACCCATTCTTTTTAGGACTGTTTTGCAAGTAACTAGTCAACTGAGAAGTCTTTGTGAATCATGTCCTTCCATTGCACCGTGAGTTCTCCAGCTCGAGCACGACGATTATTTTTGTTACTGCCTCTTCTGTTTCTGTTTTCTGTTTACTACTGCAATTGTGATGCGTGGTGGACCAGTTTTCTTCAAACAAGAAGTCGTTCTATTCTTTTTATAGTGCTGAATGATAGATTGGACTGTAGACCTGGGAAGTATCAAGTCTTTAGATATTTGGTAACTTGATTTGCCAGCATCGACCCCACAAACTATTCGCTTTCGAAGCTCTTCACACACGGGTTTGCCACGACCCATTATTATTTGAAAACTAATGAAAAAAAAACTGATTTTTTCAGAATTTATACTGTCTCACTTGACAAATGACACAGAATTACTTTTACAAATTTAAATTATGCAACATAATTACACAAAAAAGAAATAATCTTATTTAACTCAACGATAGATGAACGAAGGATATGTATAAATTTAAAAAGCTAAAATAGTTTATTGGTTTATAATTAAAAAATGGCATAAGTAACGAGACATGTGATAGTAGAACAGCTTAATATTTTATATAGATATACAAAAATAATGAAGTTAGAAAAAATCTCACAGAGAAAATTTCACACTAGACGAACTATTTTGCATCGGGGCTCATATTAGTTTTGAGTATTTGATTGTTGAAGCATTTCATGAAGGTCTTACATACAGAGTTACTGCTTAAACAGACTTGTAAAGTGAATTATGTCTTCAGCTCCCAGTGGTATGCTAGTGTAAACCGAGCAGAATGACGACATTAGCTGACAACCTTACTGTCCGATGGTACAAACTAAACGTGCATTTACAACGCTTTGTCTCTTTCTAATAACAACCATAAGAAATAATCAGGTTACTTTTCAACTCTCCGTTTGTTTAAGTTTAGAGCATTATATCATTGTAGCGTATTGCCAAAAGTTGAAACACAGCCAAGCAGTATTGTATTGCAGAGCAAAGGTCGCTTATAAAATACAATTTTGGCGTTCCATTCGTACTACATAGACGACCCGTGAATCGTCAAGTAACTTAAACTCTATTGTATCTACAAAGGATTCTGCCACGTTTAGATTTGTACTGCTTGTTAGTAATTTTGAGGTTTGATAGAATCCCCACATAGCGCTAAGGAATAGGAATGATATCTATCAGAAAATGTATACACAGGTTTTTTGCAATAGCCTTGGCCCTATTACATAAGATGATAAGGCTGATAGTGTCTGCCTACCCCCTCAAGGATACAAACGTGAGTGAAATGTATATCTACATTACTATCTCTTCAGTCGAACCAGTAAGTAATTCAGCATTATATTGGGAAACTATAAATCTGATCGACCATTCTTAGTTCAGACCAGAGCCGGGGGGATCAGACCTGAAAGAATCTCTTTGACCGGTATTCAAGTTACTATACCACTATTAGTCCAATCCATATCCATAATCCAAAAATACCGCTAAAATTACATTGTTATCAAGTAGTCTTCTTGAAGTAAGTTTGAACACTACTTGTACATGTTTTTATCTAAAACAAGTTAAATTTATCTTATGGTCCGGTGACAACAATAGGAGCTGATTAAAAGCCGAGTAAACACGGTTGATTAAACCCGACTTTTTCAGTTATATAATTTTATTATTATCAAGACTAAACTATGTATGTGGAACGTGACACAAATATAACGACTCGAAATACAAATCCTTTTACATCGGGACGACCAATTTTACTATATATAGATCTAAAAAGGAAATTGGAATGTATTGACCTAATTTTTTGTTACATATTTTTGTAAATGCTTCACTTCTCACAATTGGTAAAGGAACCTAAATAAAGATTAGCGATTCTATATGTTCACCCTAGTATTAAGTTTAAAGTGAAAACATATACTTACGACTTTACTAAAGTTGTACCAAATACTATCCCTAAAAAAATATTAGTGTTAAATAGGAGAAATTCGGGAACAACTACATTAAGGCATCCGAACCTCTCATAATATAGTGTCTGACCGCAAAGCGCGGGCACCATTTGCTATTTACGACTCTAGTCGCCACCTCTACGATTGGACCCGATAGGTGATCTTTCTTCTTTGAGATGATATCCTCACTGGAACTTGCAACCACGCCTTACTTTCGCGGATCCGCGAATCCGAGATCTAAGTTTTTTTTATTTTTTTTTATTTGTAAGCCTACCATAATGACTCCACTTTGCCTGATGGTAAGCAATAAATGGAGTCCAAGAGTGGTGGTCACCATCCTCATTGCATGTCTAGTCAATGCAGCATGGTGACCCACACTATGGCGGTCTGGTGAGATGCTTTTTCACGCCCCGCTTAAAAGACCCGGGATCAAATTGGGAAGGAAACAAGTGCGCTGGTAGGGAATTCCAGGCTTTCACTGATCGTCACAGGATAGAAGAGCCAAACCATTTCGTTCGGGATCGCATATCTACGACTCGCAAACGGTGACTCCTCAGGCCAGCACGTGTAGTCCTGTAGAGGAAGGGAAAAGGTGGGACCAATTGGAAGAGCTCGTCAGAACACTACCGACCTGATGTAGGCGATAGAGAACTGCCATAGAGGTGACATCTCTTCGCAACTGCAGGGGCTCAAGAGACTGGGTGACCTCAGGACAGTCTATAATACGGACTGCGCGTCGCTGCAACCGATCGAGAGCGTCAAGTAGATACTGCGCATAGCCATCCCAAAGATGAGAGGAGTACTCCACGCAGGAGCGAACCTGGGTCTTATATAAAAGACACAGATGCTCGGGCGAGAAGAACCGTTTCACCTTGTTCAATACACCGAGCTTCCGCGAGGCCGCCTTAGTGACGCTCTCGATGTAATCACGCGGATTGAGATCCCGACAGATGTCCATACCCAGTATACTAAGCCTATCCTGTAGTGGCAGTTGAGTGTTCTGAAGAGTAGGAAGGGGAAGGAATGGAGACTTTTTGTTCGAAAACGCGCCTGGGTTTTCTTGGCGCTGAACTCGACCAGATTCTCACAACCCCATTGAGAGATGCGGCTCAAGACCCGGTCGAGCTCAGCAACAAGCTCCTGTCGTTTTCCCTCAACGTCTGCTAGCTTGGCAGCAGGATGTCCAAAGTATCGCCCGTGTACTGTGTCGTCTGCATAACAATGTATGTTGCCAAGAGCCAACATATCATTGATATGCAGAAGGAACAGCGTGGGCGATAGGACGGAGCCCTGAGGTACACCAGCGCTAACCTCCTGGAAGTCAGAGGCCGCGCCGTCACAGAGAACCCTAATGTTGCGCTTGTGGAGGAAGGCAGCAACCCAGTTTCTTTGTACTGCCATGATAAGAGTTGGGAAAGGGGGCGTAAAAGGCATGACAGTCATCGTGACCGTGTAAACTGAGAATGAAAATACTGTGTCATCATGTAACGGTGAGGCATGGCGGAGACCACGGCGACGGTTCGATCCACGCCACCCTTACAATGATTCTACGAGCACTCCACTGCTCACACACATACCACGATAACTGTCACCCCTGCATCATTGGGCCTCCGGCGCACTCACTCACCAGCGAAAGACGACAGCACGAATGTTGTCGCTTTAGGCTGGTTTTCTGTGAGAGGGTAGTACTGCCCCGGTCGAGCCGGCCCATACCTGCTGAAATCAGCGTGGCTCTACTACCTATTAAAAATGTTGTGTATAATATCATTAACAGCCATGAATATGAGAGATTTTAATACACTATAATACTATTATTCTCCTAGAAAATAAACTGTGATTCTGGAGAGAGTACAGTTACCAAGCAGTTGTACAGCGACACACCGTATCACTGTGCCAACAATTGAAAAGGCACATTCATAGTTTGCTGATTTGCTACCAGTATGTACATACATACACAACAAAAAAAAATTAACTTTTTAATAAGAAGGTACATTTATCTAATTATAAAGGGAGGAGGTTATAGAGGTAGTCAAGAACAATTTGTATGTAACCCTTTTTTTTTTTTTTTTTTTTTTTTCGTGTGGAAACCCCCTCGGGCCGTCATCCCACGGGGGCTTTCGGTGGAACGGTGTGTCGGAATTGAACCGACTAAAACCACACGGTGTGCCATTCTGCGCTTGAAATAGGAGGAATCCGGGAACAGCTTTATGAGGACATCCGGACCCCTCCTAGCGCCTGCCCGCACTATGCGGGCACCACCAGCTAATTAACCTATCAATAAGGTGGCGTCCAGACACACGCGGACGTCACCCCCTCGCGGCTGGCCACTAAAGCAGTTGGAGGGGAAAACCCGTCCCGACCACCCGCGGCCACACTCAGGGTGGCATGAGGCGCTGGTAGGCGCGCCTCCGCCGCCCGGTTCGCCGGCGGCGGATTAGGTCCGAATGGAGATCGTCCTCCCGGGCCCGCTCCGCCGCCTCCTTCCGCGAGATAACCTCCTCGCAGAAGGTTGCAACCGCGGTAAAATTACTGTCGCTACTGGCCATGGAGCGTATAACAGCCAGTAGCGACAGATCCTCTCCGATGACTGCAGTGAGGGCCCGGCGCTGAGACGCCCAAGAAGGGCAAACCGCAAGCGTGTGCTGAGCCGAGTCCTCACTACAGTCGCAGTGGTGACAGACGGGGCTCATTTCCCTCCTAGCGACCGAGTGCAGGTACTTCCCGAAGCAGCCGTGCCCGGAAAGAACCTGCGTCAGTCGGAAGGAAAGAGTCCCGTGCTGCCGCCCCGCCCATTCGACAATGACCGGCTGGAGCGCCTCCACGGCGGCAAAGCCAGCACGTAGAGCCTCCAGCCGGGACGACCAACGAACCATTGTGGCTCGGCGTGCGGCCTCACGCCACTCGCGTACCTCTTCGGGCTGGGGCCGACTGCCACCAACCGCCCGGAAATCAGCCGTTCGCCGATAGACCTCGGCGAGCACTTCCGCCTCCAAATCCCACGGGGGCGTTCCGGCCAACGCGCATGCCGCCTCCGTTGATACGGTGCGGTAACCGCGTATGGCTCTAACCGCCATAACTCTCTGAGGACGCCAGAGGCGTGCCCTATTCTGGGCGGTCAGAGCCTCCGCCCACACCGGTGCACCGTATAGTGCCATTGACCGCACAACCCCCGTATACAGCCGTCTTGTTGCGACGCTGGGTCCTCCCAAGTTGGGCAAAAGTCGCCCAAGGGCGGACGCAGCGCCGACCAGCTTTGGAGCAAGCTGCCGAAAGTGCTCGTCGAAGAGCCACCTCCCGTCAAGGATCAGGACTTGGCGTTAAAGTCCCCCAGCACTAGGACGTGCCCAGACCCTAGACGCCGTATCGAGGTTTCCAGGTTGTTGAGGAAAACCTCGAAATCACTCAAACTCCGGTTGGGGGAGAAATAAACACCATATATGGTGACCCCCCCCCCATTCGACAGCTACATATCCAGAGCCCTTGTCTTTTAGTGACAAGGGCGGAGAATGCACCGTCGTAGAGCTGACGACTGCCACAGAGCCGTCCCGATCACCCACCCAGTTTGGACGGGGAGGAACGTAATAAGGTTCTGCGGCTACGGCTACACCGATCGACCACTCTGCCATGGTTTGCAGGAAAAGGTCCTGCGCACCGGCACAGTGGTTCAGGTTCGTCTGGACAAGGAGGCTGGAGACGTGGTCCATTACTGGATCGTCTCTACAGCCTCCTCCATGGGCGATGGTGACGACGCATGATTAGTATCGGAGGCAGCCCGGGCCGATTGGCTAGCCACCGATGCCTGCGGAATAGTGCGGGGAGGCTTGCAGCCGTCTTGCCCCATTTGGTGATTGGCGGGCAAATTGCCCGCGCCGCACACGCTGGGCAGTCAGGGGCGGCAGAGCACTCCGCTGCTCTGTGCCCCGGTTGACCGCACCGGAAGCAAAGTCCGGTACAGTCAAAACAGCTGCCGCACTTGACACGGGTGTGCCCTGACCCTAGGCATTTGAAACACCTCATCGGTCTTGCCGCCAGGACTGTGATTCTGGCGTTCACAAAACCGATGAGGACCTTGCCGGCGTCGCCCAAAATTTTGGCCGACGCTACGGGACAACTTGCCCACACCGCGCCAAGACCGCCTAGACCGGGACGGATGGTGCCGACCCGAATGTTGTCCGCGTTGCACCCTGTCTTCTCCCGAATTGCAACCCGGACATCATCGACCGTAACGGAGTCATCCAGGCCCGATATGCGCAGCTCCGCGCACTTGGTGGGCCTGGCGACCTTTACACCATCCGTCGCAGCAAATACTCCCCGCAGCTTTTCCGCAAGGACGTCCGCCGTCTTTGCACCCTCAGCCCCGGGGAACTCTAACACTCGAGCCCCCGTCTGGGCTAGGCGCAGCCTCACTCCCGAGGCCCCGAATTGAGTGCCTAAGCTATCCCGGACCTTCTTGAATACGGTCGCGTAGGATAGCCCAACACTCGCCGCCTCCGCTGACAAGGTAACCACCACAGCCGCCGTTTTGGGCGCCTGTAGTTTTCGTTGCTTATTCTTTGCGATGGTCACTGCCGCCGGAAATGTCTGCGGAGCGGTGGCACTCCCGGCGGCTTTTTTAGTCCGCTTTCGGGACCTCTTTTTGCTCCCCTCAACTTTTTGCCACCCATCATTAGAGGGAGCAGACGGATCGGAAGGGGCCGAAGTAGAAGGGCCAGAGTCAGCTGGCACACCAGAGGAAAGACACGGAGCATTTGTCCTCATAGGTGCCGGAGATGGTAGCGAGGGGAACGCCGTGGCCACCCCCGCTGTAGCTTTAGCCGATCGCGTAGCCCTCGGTGCGGCCGCAGGTGCCCTCGCCGATACCACCTTTGCGTAAGTCGCAGCAATGCGGCCACCCGAGACGGGGAGTGGCGTCGAAGCCGAGGCGGCCTTCGACTTGCCCGCAGCAAGCGGCGGCCGAACGATGGGCGTGGGAGGCAGTCTTGCCTCTAAGCCCGCAAGGCGTCCGTCCATCATTCTCCTCACCGCTTCGATAACTTTACGCAAGTGAAGATCCGATACGTCCAGCACCTCGGGGGGCGATGTAGAGGGAGCAGGTAGCCGCTCGACAGGATTCTGTCGCTCATTTTGATCCGCCTGCGCCCGAAATTGGGCAAACTGAGTGCTTAGATCGGCCACCTGCTCCGTCAGGCGGTCATTTGCTGCCTGGAAGCGCGCCACATCCCCAATGAGGGACCAAACCACCTCAGAGACAGCAGCGGAAGAGTCCTTAAGGGCCTTTACGAAGGAACCCTTAAGGTTTCTCGACTTGGTGGCCACTTTGTGGATTATGGCCACCGCCGCGTTCGCCCTCTCTTGCATTGTCGCCGGTGTCTGGGGGACAGAACCCCCTTCAACTGGCTCCTGGATCTTCAACAGAAGAGCTCCAATCTCGTCTTCCCCTATGACTTCACCTTCAGCCCTAGCCCGGGTGTAAACATCCCTTCTCGTGAATGCCGATCCTGGTACAGTCGGCTGCTAGCCACTTTAGGGGGCAGCATCTCATGTGAAGTTTCGGCTTCGGAATCCTTGGAGCGTCCGCGTTTGCGACACTCAGTGTCGCGGAACTCCAAATCCATGTCCTCGTGCTCCACTGCACTAACGGTCTTAGAGCGACCCCGCTCCAACATTATTCTGCTCCCAGAAGCAGGATTTACTTCTGGGAGCTCCACTGAACAAGTGGTCTCACATACGACCTCATCGTCGGTCGACGAAGCCTCTGCTGCCAACCTCCTGCTCCTCCTCCTACCTTTTTTCGTTTCCTTCTCCTTCTTTTGTTCTTCGTTCTTTGTTTTATTAATTATTTCTTTAGCATATTCCATGATTAGTCCCACGAGTGGGGGAGAAATAAAGGTCAACCCGGGCAGAGATCCCCCAATACCCGGGCAAGCGTATATTTATACCCAACCGAGGGGTCCGCAGTTGCCCCGGCTGAGAGTGCGCTTGCGACTGAACCACCCATCAGCCATGCATCCCATGGTCACGCACCAGAACACGAGATTCGGGGTAATTTTTATAGAGGTATTCTTCCTCGCAGTCCGGGCGGTTAAGCCAAGACCCTCGCCCCCGATCGGAGCCGTGAGACTTAACCACGACACTCCTTTCGGGATTACGATATGCCGACGGTGGCATCGAGACAAACCTCCAGATGCCTGCTCGGTGGCAGTGCGAGTGCACGCCGAGCCCGTCCTCTTTCTCCGCTGTAGGCAGTGGAGAAACACCGACCCGTGAAAGGGTCCCACGTTGGTGATTTTTTATTGAGGTTTCCTTCCTCAGCTCCGAGGAGCGAAGAGCCAACAGAGGAATCGGCCTTCAGGCCCGCTCTGTTGGGCCAGGCCTCGACCGAGTGGCCGAAGAAAGGTGGCCACCACTTCTAGCCAGAAGATTAGCCGTTGGCGATGACGCCCCTCTCAAAAGGCGAGGAGTGGCGTCATCGCCGACGTTGCCCAGGATGCACCACGTGGAGGTTTTCTAGCCAGCACCCCAATTTGTATGTAACCCTAAATGAAGGAGAGTGCTATGTACTCTAAATCGAGTGTGATTCATTGTTTGTGTAATTCACTAATAGTTTTCCGGGTCTGGGTGTATTTTGTGTCCGTTGATAGAATGTTTGTAAAGCCCCCCGCAATTATTCCCAACGGGTTGTCTTTAATAAAAAAATAAATAAAAAATAAACTGTCAAAGTTAACTCTGTACCGAGAGCAATTTCAACATTCTCGTTTGTCGTTATAGTTTGTTATTTGAAACTTCAACTTCAGAATATAGAGAAACAAATCACTGGCACTACAAATCGCTTTTCGGCAGATGAATCGCTTTGCCTGTGACGTTAATGGGATGGCTGCTATTCTTCACATCACGACTTTATTGGACGATATTTCAGTTGTGTGAGTGTTGGAGATGCAAATAGCGACAAAAAAAAACTTGAACCTTTATTGGCAATTTTTGTCTCTGACTTTAGTGAAGCATTGTGTAATAGAACAAGGACTATCAAGATTGTCATAAAATATATTTCTACGTTAGCTTTTTCTCTATTCCGTGTGGTTCTCGGAGTAGAATAGTGCCATCCTATTTCTTCTTGTGCGTGTCGTAAAAGGCAACTAAGTGATCTTACGGTTATTTATAAGAGAATATATATATACATACACAATCATACAATATCCGGATATAAGCTATTCTACATTTTTTTAATATATTTTAAAATGATCGCATAGATTCGATTGTCAACTGGTATTTTTATTTCCTCAAAATAACGCTAATGCAAAAAAAATATGTTTGAAATGTATCGTGACGTCACAATAGTAAAAACTAAGAAACTTCAAATTTTCAGTGCATAGTAACTGACCATTATTGATTTTTCTAAATCTCAAAATGGAATTTAGAATAACTCTAATTTAAAGCCACAAATTCACAATATAAATATCATGTGAATTATGAAACAGATTAAACTGTTCGGTGTTGTTTACAAGTGTTTAAAAACTTATTTCTATAGTGACGTCCTTCACGAGCAGAAATTATTAGTCGGCGTTTTCAGTCACGTAGCATAGAGAAAATAAAAATACGATTTTAATTTGGAATATATAACTAAACATTTTTCATAACAAAATAATATTAAATTCCGTATTCTTATAGTAAACTACCTATAATTACACAAGTATCTACTCAATAAATAACACACTTTCGTGATTTAATGTGGATTGATGAAGCTCGCCTATTAGTTTGTCCCCTATTATGTTAGTGATTAAATTATGGTTAACAAAACATAAGCGTTTGCAACGCCTCCGCCTACCCCTTTTAGTATACAGGCGTGAGTGTATGATAACACTATGAGAGATTTTGCCTATTCAAACATTCCGCTAAAGTCCCTTTGCCTTTGTGCCAAGAAAATCCGGATTAAGATAGTACAATGAAAATATGGTCAAAAGTTCAAACGTTAATGATATTTTCTTTTAAAAAATGTACTTATCATTTCTAATTAAAGTTAAAGAAGTTATATACTTCTTTAACTTTAATTAGAAATGATAAGTACATTTTTTTTTCATTGTAAATGTAACTTATAATAAATGTGATTGACCGATACATTCATGTTCCTTAGCTGTTGTAATTTTATATTTAATAGAAGTTAAATATAAAATTACAACAGCTAAGAACATGAATGTATCGGTCAATCACATTTAAACTAAGGAATAACTGAGTCCATTATACGTAACAAGTTTGCAGACGTCTCGAGAAACGGGATATCTTTTGTAATTGCAATCACATTATGCAAAAAAACAATAGATGTCAGAGAACGCTTGAAAACTTTCGAGACTAGAGGACATTGCACTTTTGTAGACTGTTTCAAATACACTGAATTCTAGCTAACAAATTTCTACTATACGAATTGAACAAAACTTTTACATACAAAATCCAAATAATAAAAAAATGTTTATTGGATTTTTGTTGTGTTATGACAGTAAACGTTGCTATCATAATCAACAATAAAAAAATCCCTTTTGCCTATATTTACGAAAGCCATTCTTGATCTTTTATTTTTTTAAATTGCATAGATCATAGCAGATTTAATGACGGGGGTAATTAACATTTTTCATTTACACTTGATTATAATTTATATTAAAGCACGAGAGAAATTTCGTTACGTTACCTAGAAAATGACTTAAAAAAAGAAGAGAAGTTGTACTCATAATCAATAATCACATTTAATTAATGCTGGTTGGCAAAATGTAGACATTTGATACCCCTCTGTTCTCAACTCTAGGCGTGAGTATGTTTATAGGTATATAAAGATTTATATAGTAGGTAAGTAGGCTCTTTATTACTTCTTCTATATGAAGTATTGTTAAATGAAAACAAATTTCCATAAAAACCATTTTGCAGTACGTCGTGAATCTTTTATGTAATCATATATATATAAATTATGTAATTATATATATACAATTCAATTCTCTCATACGGTTTAATTATAAAATCTGCAGTGGTAGAGCCATGCTTAGGCACAAAAAACCGGTTGTGAAGCAACGCTTGCGTTGCATTTCCCTAACATTAGTAAGGTTTCTGAAAGCTAAACTCTCCCTCCCCTCTAACCTCTCCCCGCATCCCCCCATTACTCACCACGTCACGGACGGCGTTGTCACTTACTATCAGGAGACCCATCTGTTCGTTTGTCCAAATATACATATTATAAAAAGAACTGCTCCAGACACAGCTTTATGTGACAGTTTCTATTGTGTCACGTATGTGATATTTGCTTTCAACCAAAACTTTAACTGTCAGTATTTATCGTGCTGCGACGAAGTCCAAGAAGTTACACAATAGCTGAATTTTCACAACAATATTACCACACTATACACAATTTAATTTAAAAGTGTAACATGAATGCTTCATATTTCCGAGATTTCCAAGTAAATGAATTAATAGCACTTTATGACAATCACAAAGTAAATATTACGACATGAAAACTTACAGCAAACATTTTACATTTCATAATTAATGTACTTATGTACAATGTTTTCTCATAGTTTTTATGACAATATTTTTGTACTATTTATGTACTTTTTAATAATATTTTCTTGTTTTAGAAAAACAAAAGAATGTACTATGAAGTTTAAAGTAATTGATTGGTTAATATCTTATTTCTAAGAATTGGAATAATATTTCAGATATCATATTCAGGGCTTATCTTTTTTTGTTGTTGTTGGGTAGGAAAATCTTCATGTATGTTTTTCGCCCATGGGGTCTCTTACCGACTAACAAACACTGAGGTGTTCCTCTGCTTGCCTATGATCGGGAGAGCGAGATTGATAAATGCATTCTTTCGGTAGCCACGACATGCATTGACCCATCTCACCGAAGGCGGGTCTCGTCACCCATCGCAAACCCGTCAACACTTTGATAAGCGCGCACAGAACACTATGCGATGATTTAATAGTTTTGAAACCAGACATATTCCTACACGACTTCTTATTAACCATTTTCTTTTTAAGTTAGTTAGGTAGTACTAAGCTGAGTGTTGAATATTAGAAGTGAAGAAATACACGAATTACTTACCTAAACGAAGAAACAAGATGAGGTTTTTTTTCAAGATACTTATACAAAAAGTTGATTTTTACACACGTAGTTACGTCATAATACTTCAGTGGTGTCCTAGGAATTACAATTTGATTAATTCGGAGACAGCTAAAGTAAACAGCCAAAATAAAGTACAACTTACCACCTCTGCTATAAAACAACTACCAAACCATGGGTCATGTGCTACTTTAATATTTATTTAAGAGCTACTCTTCTCAGTAATAAACAAAATATACCTGCAATACGCATTACATCCGCTTACGACCCATTGAATTGTACAAAAAATGAAATAAGGGTGTGAAATTTTGCCTAGATAAAATACAAGCCTTTATAGAACATTTGTAAAAAAACTATAGCTACGAAAACTACACGTGTCACGTTATATCAGCTTCTCAAATCAAAAGAATTAACTCAATCATTTTTTTTTAAAGGTAAGCAGGGGACTCTGCAAACATTCAAACAACGGACACAAAGGACACCCAGACTCAGAACAACAATTTGAAGATTACACAAAGTGTTGTCCCGTGCGAGGATCGAACCACCACAACGTGGTGGCGAGGTGACCACTTGAACCGCTACGCCATCTGTGCCTTCAAATATTGATGACAATATAATTATAAAAATGTTATGTACCCATAAGTGTTTTTTATAGAAATCGCTTATTGATTCTTATATGATGTTCTTAAAAAATACAGGTCGTCCATGTATGGAATAATAAGTTACTCACATATATACAGATACTCGAGGACTGGCGACGAAAGTAGAAAGGTAAGTGGGCAAAGATGTAATGTGGCAGCTTTACACCTCATGCCATTCGCCTTGCCTCACGTCCTGCTCGAAAACCCATTCTTTGTCGGTTTTTCGGCGCTAGTTAAAGAAGCCGTAATAGATAGAACGTTCATATTTAATACACGCAACCAAGATCGACAGAGACGTACTCGTAGCTGTTAATTTTTGATCTCTCTTCTTCCTCTTCCAAGGCTCTTTGTCTGTCTACTCCAGCTTACTATATAAGATGTTTTCTAAAACCTAAAAACATTTATATTTCTGAACACTTTTACAATTTTCACGCCGTTTTACGATTTTTTCGGAAAATATTATTTGTGACTTTACAATAATTGTAATTGTGAAAACCAGGCCACTGTGTCCTTGCCAACAATATTTAACACCGCTGCCCTGTATAAATAGCTTTCTAACTAGGGAAAACCAGTTTTATTGAGATCCATCTTAAAAAACTCCTTAAAGAGTATTTTCTTAATGTTTTAAGATCAACACTAAACACATTTATAAAATATTTACTGTCTTGATTAAATATACAATTTGACAAGTACAGATATTTAAAGAAATATATTGAATATAATTCTCTTTCTTGCTCAGTCGGGTAAAAAGGGAAGACTACTTTCATAAGTGAGACCTACAATGACAAAAATCGTGAAAACTGATCTATACACGAGTGTCCAAAAGTTGTGTGAAAGGAGTGTAATGTTTTTAATGTTAAGTTATGGTAGGTACATATATATTTTTCCTGGAAGTACCCTCCCTGGGTATACATAGAGCCCCTGCAATTACTCTTTACTCCTTAGGCTAGTCATAAAGCATTATAACCACGGTCCTATGATATTATGGTGTACTACTCGCTGAAGAAATTCTGGCCCACATAAGTACGGAAATGCATACTTGCTTGAATTGTTCCTTCTTGTAAGGAGTATCTACTCTATTAAGCACAGATAAGTTGACTAAACATGCATTACTAGTTCTGAGATTTTCAGGTATCTTTTTG
This sequence comes from Tyria jacobaeae, assembly GCA_947561695.1. Taxonomy (NCBI): domain Eukaryota; kingdom Metazoa; phylum Arthropoda; class Insecta; order Lepidoptera; family Erebidae; genus Tyria; species Tyria jacobaeae. Next base: position 8,672,991 of record OX387221.1, read on the forward strand.
TAAATCAGATGTATATTTTGAACGTATTGAATAAAGGATTTTTTTTTAGTTTGTAAATACATATTAATATATTCGTTATACAACAGGGTAGGTATAATAAATGATAACTTTATTCGCGGACACTGGATAAAAATCACTCACTAATGATCTATTCTGAACAGAAAATGCAGTGAAGCTCGCGCTCTATTTCATTGGGATAACCTTAACAACAGCCCTCGGAAATAACCACAAAGATTATCAAATTGGCAGTAGTGGACGCATTGAATGCCTAGGGCAAGCGCACATAAACGATTCTACCCTCCTCCCCGTCGGCTATAATAGGTTATGCATGAGTAACCGCAAATCGTATAACCGGACTAATATTGGACAAATCTGATCGTTAGCTGTAGTAAATAGACTTGAAATGGTTTTGCTTACCATTCAAATCGATGAGCATTGTTGACAACAACAGGCAAAAAACTATATATTTATAATTATGTAATTGTAAACTAAACATCAATAAAAAAATTAAGCTAGTATCAATGGCAGACATTTAATCTTATAATCTACGTTTCCACGAGGTCATTGGGTTTACAAATGTAAGTAAAATAAATTAATTATTTTAAACCAAAAGTGATGAATCATCATCAGCCATAACCAAGATCAGAGCGATTCCTAATTAATAAATACACTGTTTCCTTACATAGAAATGTTTTATTTTAACTACATAAAAAAATCTTCGCACCTCGAGATTTATATAAAAAGTAATCGACCACGCTCTCTATCCGCAGACGACGCTGCTGCCTGCTGGTCGCGGATGAATGTCGTGTTCCCGAGGCCCTCGACAGCAGGTGCGAGGAAGGAACACCGTGGCGGTTTTAGCCGGTCAAGTCCGGCACAGTCCTCCGGCATAACCCTGGCGGAGGATAGTCCATCAGGATTTCCCTACGTTATAAAAAAAATACGTATTGCATGGAACGTTCAAGACAATGGGTTGACAAATCCATTCACATTTAGTTAGCTGCCTGCTGTAGCTATTCGAAACTACTTACAAATTCAACGGAAGATTGAACGCACACGCACGTAACATAACCGAACTATATGTAACGGTGTTAACGCTTAAATTTTTTTTTTTAAATATTCATGACTAGCGGTCACCTGAAGCTCCATGTAAAAAAGGACTTATTTTGGCTTGAAAGGATTTACTCTATATCCTTTTCTGTATCCGTTACAAACAAACAATCTTACTTTTGTTTTTTTTTTTATTATTATATTAGGGGACAGTCGAACAGACGAACAGACATGTCACCTGATGGTAAATGACAACCGCCGTCCATGGTCACCTGCAACTCAAGAGTCGTAAGTGCGCTGTCTGCCTTTGAGGGTGATGAGGGACGGGAGATTAGGAAATGGGAAAGAGAAGAAGAGAGGATGAGAGGAGAGGAAAGAGGAGAGGGAAGAGGAGAGGGGGAGTTGGACCTCCGGAAACCTCACTCATTTCTGTAAAATGCAACGTAGGCGTTACTTCACAACCGGTTTTCTGTGAGGTCGTAATATTACACCGGTCGAGCCGGCCTATTCGTGCCCAAGCATGGCTCTACCACTGTTAACTGCATTTTTATATAACAAGAGAATCATTTAAATTATTTGGAAAATTTTGGAGTGGCTTGTCTGTTTTTCTCGATAGGATCTACGTATTAAAACAAGCAACTAACTTCACATTGTCTTAGTCCGCGTGACTTCTTTTCAAAAATTGTCAAGAGATTTTTTTTTTTTTTTTTTCTATTTTAATGATTTTCGCATGTCAAGTTTTCAACCAATAGCGCGTTAGATGGTAAAACTTGCCTTTAGAAACTTAGGATTGCTTTTTTATATAAAACGTATTTGTTATTCCAAATATTTACTTATTGTTTTTTTGTTTATTTGTTTTTATAGTGACATAAAAGGGAGGATATAAAGAAAAAATCCCTATCCTTCCCTTCCCAACGTCCCTTTCCTGTGAATGTAGTCCATATTTTCAAATCTAATTACAAAAGTATCTGGATGACGGTAATAGGCTTGCCCCATTACGTAAAATGGACTGAATTATATTCGGCAAAATGTGGGCGATAATGGCCTATATATACACCCCTTCGGGTGTATATATAGGCAGAGGCGTATGTATGTATCTATGTATGTATTGTTTGGGTATTACTTTATTTATTATACAGTAGATTCTACTAGATTCAGATGGTATCTAAAAATATAGTGATGTTATATATTAGATATAAACCAAAACTTCTATATACTAGAGATAAGTATCAACTTATATATATGTATATGCATATGTATGGATGTATGGAAAGAAGCAGGTAGCGGTCTGTTGACTCTGCCTGCCTAAACGCGAGAAAGGTGTCAGCTAATATATGTATGTGATGAAATAATACATAACGCTCAAAAATTGTTATCAAGATCCAATATTGGTCCCTAATGACCCTTAAAATCAAGAGAGAGGGGAACAATTCTCAGTGAAGATATCACCTTGACAAATGTAATTACTCCAGAATTACTTTAATTATGTGTTTAAGCAATCTTCGTTCGTGATCAGAAGTCTCTATGGGCTTTTCGTTTTTCCTGTCTTGAAACACACGACAATCTCAACTCATTAGTCAACGTCATCTTCACAACTTTGCGTATCCAAGCTTCTGACATTATCACAATGGAATTTAAAAGAAAATTTCATAAAAACGTATAACTTGTCTTTATAATTTCTCCTTCACGCCTGGAAGCCGCTATTTGAAACTTCAAATTGTACAATACTGATATAAGAAATAGATATGTATAATATATACATATATAGTATTTCTCATGTCGGTAGGTATATTCTTTTAGGTAACAAAGTAAAGCGGACTTTATTTAAATCTGGCACTTATTATGCCTGCTTATGCTTATATTTGGGTGAAATGGAAGTTTGGGTAGTATACATATTCAGCAGGTGACTTCATAACACTGCGATTGTCTGACTGAGTGACTGATTGTTACGAGTATGATATTTTTATTTTTTACGCGATAGGGGGCAAACGAGCAGACAGGTCACCTGATGGTAAGTGACTACCGCCGCCCATGGACACCCGCAACTCAAGAGTCACAAGTGCGTTGCCGGCCTTTTAGGTAGGAGTACGCTCTTTTCTTGAAGGTTTGAAGGTCGTATCGGTTCGGAAATAAAAAAGCTTCTGAGTGCCAATCGTCCAGGTGATGGGGATGGATGTTTTGTGGCGTATATAATTTATATATATAATATATTATATATATATAATTTAGTTACAAAACGCAGACTTTCCGGCACAAGCCAGTCCAAGTAATAGCTATGCGTTCCTGTCTCGACTGAGCTATTGCTTACACTCCGTCTGTATAAACAATTTCCTTCTTTCTATACTCCCTTTCCTGTCAATACTCCAACTTTTTTATATAACTCAAAATTTTCCCATCTATTTCCCAAAAATGCCCCGGATTATTCTTACATTAACGCTATTATGAAACGTAAAAAATCTTAATTTACAACTGCAAATGCAACTAGAACATATCGAGTGTTTTGCTACGAATCCCACTTGGAACCCGTAATTATTTATTAATTATAATAAATAGCGCCTAAATTTTGAACAACTTAACCATTGTTTCCTTAGTGACTGCGGTGTTAAATTCCCAATAAAATATTTTACATTTAATATTTTACTTCCACGTTGCAAACATTCTTAAGTCTGCTTACAACCTTAATTATGCTGTGCAAGTAGCCGCTATACCATTTATTTCAACATACATTTTTAATTATCTTTTGTACACACATGCATTCTGGCACTTAATAAAAAATAGGAAAAAACTTATGACACTGAAACAAATTATTTCTCCTCTGACCCGTGATTCAAATAACGACCCTGGAGGTAGAAATATCATTAAAATTTTACTCCCGAACTAAATAAGCCACAAGAAACCTTAGCGCCAGCCTAACTAGAAGTAACTGTTTTGCAGGAACAGATCTAAGACAAAACCTAATAAAGGTTTATTGCACTATGACTATTTTAAAAGAAACCACGGCATTAACTCTTAGTTGAAAATGTTGCAAAACGCTGCGCTATTTGTCTTGGAGACTTTGCGTCTCAGACAATAACTTCACGTTGAGAAATCCCGCACATCCTCTTTGTCACATTTTGCGAAGAAAAACTATTCTCCCTTTATTCATTTTGTCACTTGCTTTTTGCTGAAATATTTTTTTTGAGATGTAGTTTCTGTAAATAATTTTAAATTTTAATTTGTATGTCTTATTTTAAATATAGTATGGGCATATCTATGAAAAGTCTAATATCTGTAAAAAAAACGATTGGTCGGCCGTAAGTATTTAAATATTTTTATGCGTGTTAATATGTGAATTAGATGACAATACAACCAATAGGTTAAAATAAATCTGGTAATGTTGTGTAAATTATGTATATAAGTAAGAGATAGATAGTAGTACCCTCCAAAGGCCAAACTTAGACTTATTTGGTTTCTTTGTAAACTACACCCGCCCTACAATAAATCGTTGCCCTGTTGTAGTATACTTGTCAGAAATAAGATTTCAGAAATGTACAATATAGGATATACCTTTTCCCTAAACCCGTTTTTGAAATGATATACGTTCTGAACCGTATTTCTAACTTCACACAAAACACGTCATAACTGTCACCAGACACAAGACGTTTCAAATGGATAATTTTAGAGCTAGGCCCAAACTGTAAAATTATGCGAGATTCTAATCTATAATAGTATTAGAATATGATAAAACTGTTTAGGATAATGAGTACCTACACAAATACTCGTGAAATAAACACTGGGTTTTTGTAAACCTATTCATTTTTTTAAATTATTTTTTAGTTTCCTAATGATTATAGACATATTAAAGACATTAAAAAAAAAATCGAACCCTGTCACCTGAGCTCTTAAGTGTCGAAAGTGCCATCAAAATTCATTACATAACATCTTCGGTACCCCCGTCTATTTTTTTCTTTTCACCAGCTGGTTTTTATTAAAAATGTACACGTAAAAGAACCGAATACATAGTGCTTAGGTGCGTGGAGAAATTGAGAGTTCTTATCTTATTCTACGACACATTAGATATTGAATTTTGATGGATAATTACTGTAGTTTCTTTTCGTAAGTTTTAGTTTAAGTGCTGCGCACACAGCTACTTTTATTGCCGTGCTTAGACGATGTGAACCATATGAATATGTTGAATCACAACCATTTTGACAATATATAATATATCTTTTAATTTTTCTTAAATATTTTTGACGCTACCCTTATATAAAATTATTCCTATATAAAATGTTGTATACCCGCTTACATAATAGAGGCATGTTGCCGTCAACCACTCGTTTTGGTAATAAAATGTGTATATTAGTATTTTAAAAGGCAAAAGGAGGATACAAGGTTAGGATCAAAAAGGATATAATGTCATTTATTACTAAAATGGATGGATTGGGGAGTGTAAGCCATAGCTCAAGCAAGTCAGGGTCGGTAACTCGAATTGGCTAAATCTAGGAAGTCCAATTCCAATAATTGGCTTACTATCTTTTCTTACCTTTTCTGATATTTAATTTATATTTAGCGTGGAACTTGAAATGTAAAATGAGAAAGAGTGAATGACATTCAATTTTATCGTACATAAATATACATATATATACATATATATTTGGAGTCCTTACTTTCTTCGACTAAAGTCTTCGTACAAAAATTTTAATCTTATAAACAACATAATGCTACAGTATCTTGGAAAAGCTCTTAAATCGCTTATTTATTTCTGTCAATCAATAAATTCACTTTCGTTATTCATTCAATACGCTCGGACAAGAAAGAAAAGTAATCTCATAGATTGGGTCCGAGCACGCGAAAAAGATATTGGAAACCATCCACAAAATAGGAATAACTCGTTTTTATTCATTATAGATAATCCCTCACGTATTAACAACTACTTCATTATCACACATTGTACACTATTGAAGTGTTACCGCACTGATTAATTAGATCCTTCCTTAATTAGATATATATATATATATATATATATATATATATTATATGAATAGATAACAGTCCGATCCCTTAGTCGCCTTTTACGACATCACGGGGAAAATATGGGGTTACTCTACTCCACTCTACTCCACCGTGAACCACATGGCACTAGATAATAACCCACTCTTCATTATACTATTATATATAGATCTTTTTAATTCTAACAAAGAATACTTTAGATCAAGTAGATTTTTAAAAGTTTGGTTTAAAACCAAAATAAAACAAAATCTAAATCTATTCCCCTGTTGAGGAGCTATGATGCTACTGACGTACACAAAGACACACTCGTTAAACTTATAACACCCTCCCTAAAATATTTGAATATCTGAAGAAGATTATATTATACGACGAGTAATGTGCTCTATGTTGCTAAAAGGCTACAACTATTATCTTATGTGTCTTTGGGTACGTAATTATCAATACTATATACATATATACTAGGTATTCGTTTTGTAAAGTCTGATTCAGACTAATTATATTTTATCATAACTTTTTTTTATATTTGCTGAAATATTTTATAATAACATTTTAATGTTACAAAGCTTTGATGCTTACAACAGCTATAATTAATAAAGATACTATTTTTATAATTAACAAAAACATTAATTGTGCATTTTATATTCAGTGTGTAGAAATAGAGAGTTACTGCAATGTTCATTTGCTTGCTCACGAGATTAAATATGTTTGGAAGTATTATTAAATTAAAAGGAACTGTGTGGTGTTGTGGGACACCAGATAGGAACGAAGTTCGTTATTATAAGGAAAGGTTCAAGTCTCCGTTGTTTGTAATACTTTTACTAAAGGGCAGTGTTACACCATGTTTTGTATTAAAACAAAAATTCCTAAATTTCTTTGCAATTCATAATAGATGGCAGTGTCATCAATAAAAAAATCTTTGCTTTTTTTTTTGTGTAACGTTACAGACGTTTTTTGCCGGCTAGGGTACCCCTCCGCAACGTCCCATAAGAAACTTCTATGAACCTGTAGACCGCTATGAACCTGTCTAAACTAATTGCCTAATAACTGCCATAAATTTATTACCTAAAAATTTATAGCATGTCAACAAAAAAAGTGTCATCGAAAACAAATTAATATTTTTCAAGAACCCCACAATAATTTTTCTTTTAGCAGCCCACGTTTCACTTCAATAATGTAATTAATCTTTCGCTTTGCTCTAGATTCCTTTGGACATTGTTTTATCCAAAAGTACTAAGAATATGAATTTACATTTAAACCCTGTACATGCCTATATAAATATACAAATTTTTACAAAAATGTTGCAATGCCAATTGCTAATAAATTATTGTTTACCTATATAAAGAAAATTCGAGTGATAATGTTTAAATATGTTCAACATACTGAATTTACGAACCCTATTGCATTCGAAACAATATCATACCGAACGATTTCATTATATAACGCTCCCTTCTTGTGCAAACGTCTGTCTCTGTGACATCTTGATACAACTTGGAGAAAGCCCATACACATTACAGATTTGTTTGTCGTTTGTTCGTTCTACACGTTTCTGTCTATACGTTTGTCCTACCCAATCGCAGTGGTTAGTAAAACTTTTGTTTCTTCCTCATAAGAACTTAAAAATCAATGAAATTAAAATTTATACAAAATAATAATAACGTCAACTCTGAATATCCAAACGGTAATACTAAAATTGTGTTTTGATTATATTTAACAAGTCGTTGCAACCAAACATAATCTACTCAAATTTAGTTATAACATTGATATATTGCACACATTGTAAAAAAAGGCTAACTCTCATCATGTGAAAAATACATTTTCAGTACACTTTTTGTAAAATTAAGTCATTGCGTTCGTTTTGGCAAGTGACATGAGATCAGTCTAGCACAAAATATTTCAAAAACAAACACCTTCATTGTGGTAAAGTTCCTCTTTCGTTTTACAGATCACTTAAGTTTAGTAGCGGATAAAAACTCTAATATTTAGACACATTTTATTTAAAATTTACTACCCGTAAATAATTAGTTTTAATTGTCGTATATATAATCAAAATAGTATGTAATAAATAGTGCCGCTATGAAAATATATATCAGATAATAATAATAGTAGATAATTATCATAACTAATAATAAGTATTCGTTAGACTTTGCGAGTCAAGACTAATTGAGTTATTCCTACAGATTTGTGGGTCATGTATAGGGTTCATAACATACATTTTCAACTACTTACCTAAGCATTCTAAATTGTCCCGCTTCCCTGTCTGTTACCGTAACTCCACTGAATACAGTGACGTTGGAACACAGCGAGATATTGTAAATGTAAAGTTTAATATTGCTATTTGATACTTAGAACTCTGTCTTACTACCTTTACTGTCTTAGAGTATAGTTTAAGCTGAAACCAGAACAAGTGACATTCTGCGATCAGATTATCGAGGTTAATAATTTGAACAGACTTTAATGTATAGCAATTTTGGTATCGTTCATGTTTCAAAAAGTATAAGCGAAATTGTTTCACTCATCAACTTGTATTAAATGTTACTTAACTTGCATGTTAGTACAAAAATGTTATCTCTTCGCGCTCGATCGCCTTGGTTCTCTTTTTATTCAAAAATATTTCAACAACATGTCTACTTTTAATATTTTTTCCGTTTCTCAAATTTTCTAAATAATTTCTAATATATATGTATAACCATTCGTGTGGTAGTCTATTAGATATACCATAATATATGGTAATTGTGTTGGTCATAGTCAAACTTCAGAACTTGACTGAGTCCATTAACTGCAGCACGATGATTTCACCACTTTATGGCTAACATCAATACTTTTACTATTTTTGTAATTGAATTTTGCGCTACAGTTTCTCACACAAGAATAGAATATCCGTATATTTTCATAACGCTAGAAAAATATAGTTGATTTTTTCTATATAGAACCAATGATCAGAATTATAAGTATTAAATGCAAAAAATAAGGACCATTGATAGTCAATTGTAACTCAATATTTTTCACTCAACCTGCTATTTGTATTCATGGAGAAATTTTCTTTGAATAGGTAAACGGGGTAAGGGTTTTTATACATTATATCGGTGTCTGAGGAATAAAAGACAAGGACGGAATTTCATAATATGCGCAGGTACGTAGTCTTTATTATGCCTGAAGTAAGATAATATCATCCTCTCATAGAATATGCAGATGTTATCAGTTTGGAATAATAAAATATATATTTTAAACTATAAGTAGTGATAAGATATTCATTTCATTTTTTATTTTTTACTGTGGGCAATTGAAATTAAAAATATCGACACAATAATTTAACGATACAATTAAAGTGACAGATTACCAGAAATAAAGCGTCCTTACATGCTTATGCTTACTTTTTATTATAAGTGAAAATTGTCTACACTTCCAGATCGATATAAAAACAAGGCTACAAAAATTATGAGAATGTTGATGCGATGTCGAAAGGCCGAGTGTGAGAATTGAATTGCCGATATGCATGATATCATATGTCTACTATACTTATATACTATTTATTTATTGTTACACTAAATATACGAAACGAATTATAGAAAAGTAGATTATACTTTTTTTATAATATAGTATGATAGACGAACAGACAGGTCACCTGATGGTAGGCGACAACCACCTTCCATGTACACCTGCAACTCAAGAGTCCGTGCCGTCTTTGAGGGTGATGAGAGTGATGCGGGCAGGGAAAAGAGAAGTGGGTGAATGAAGAGATGGGAAGAGGAGTGGATAGATGAGGGAAGGGTATGGAAGAGAGGGGGAGTTGATCCTCCAGAAACCACACTCACATTGCTTCAACACCGGTTTCCTTTGAGGCCGTTTTATCGCACCTGCGATCCAATCGTGCCTAATCATGGTTCTCCCCTGATTAAAAATATCATGCATAAAAGATTTATCTAATTATACTTTTTATAAACAGAACTTGTATCGTCCGGTACCATCGTGGCTGGACGTCTTACTCCTTGAAAAAGGCCTCCTGTCGAGACTGAAACTAACCGGGCATCCCCGAAATAATAATTATTACTGATAATATCATAGTAGTGTGGCAATTTAATAAACAGATAAGCTTAAAAATATAATTTCATCAGAAGATTGATACAGAACTCTTACTTGTTTCCTCTTGATATACTACCTATTTATCTTCTTTTGAATCTTTTGAATCTGATGGATTGTTCGAAAGATTAACTTTAGAAACTAACAAAAATCTAAGTATAGATATTATATAAGTATAGATATTACACTCTGCATATCCTAAGTACTTTATTAAATTTCATTATCTTATCTTTCAGGTCACTTTTTCATAAACTGGATCACCTTAAGTAAAGAAAACTATAAACATTTAATAAACGGGTCTATAAACGAAATATTCTCAAAGTCATTCCAAAGTTTGGAAATTTCGGCCCTTCGAAACGTATTCTCATTCAGGTATTTTCTGAATTAAATCTTTGCTGAAGATATCGGCTACGCATAATTTGGACGCTTCGAGAGACCTGCGTCTATTATAAAGGTGAACTTAATAAATTTATTATAATTTATTTTCAAAAACCAACCTTTGATCTACATAATTGGTTCACAATATATTTTTAATTTGGGAAGACACTTCTGTAAAATATATATTTGATAAATTCAATTTTGATACATAAGTTAACTCTTACTTTGAGTTTAATACCTTCAGAAGAGGCTAACTGATTATGTACAAAGTAACATTTCTATATTAAATTTGTCTGTACTGGTGTAGAATAAACATACATATTCAAGAGAAGAGGAAGGCAGAGCCGTTATTAACGTCCACATTTTGCTGAATATCTAGACCCATTTACGTAATAGTGGGCAAGCTTATTACCGTCATCTGGGCACTTTTAGGAATTAGATGGGGCAATTTTGAGTATATTGATAGAAAAGGTTGGATATAAAGGGAAGGAAAGGAATACGGCTTATACAAATGGATTGAGGAGTATAATCAATAAAGCTCGAGCAAGTCCGAATCGCATACCTAACACTAGAGGCTGGCTGGTGGTGGGAGCTCCCGATATAAATAAATATAAACAATTTTGTTAATAATATACTAGATATCATAATATTATAAATATCATTTAATCAAAATCAAAAATTGAACATCCGATGTAGTGAGGCTGTCTAGATAACTTGTAAATAATCATATACTTATTTTACCACAATGTAAGGTACCGTCTATCATTTATTAGGCTTAATTAATAATTTACAAATCAAAAATACAATATAAGATTTATATTACATTTTTTTTCTTTAAAAAGACAACTTCCGCACTATTATAAATTCCTGTGTCTCGAGGAACTTTACAAACATTGAAACAAAGGACACAAACAACACTCAGACTCAGAACAACAATTTGAGGATTACACAAAGTGTTGTCCCGTGCCGGGATCGAACCCACAACACTTGGCGCGGCAGCGTATTGGCGAGGTGACCACTTAAAGCGCTACGCCATGCGTGCAGTTGTGCTTAAATTTTATATACTGCCGGGGACAAATAAAGGGATAATTCTTTAAATTAGGTTACGAATGAGTTGTTAACCTCGCCCGTATTGCGATTTATCCCGAGATCCATTAAAGTCGCTTATCTACTTTGTTTAAAATATTAAATCCTTTGAATATGTTTTTGTCAACATATCCGAAGGATTTAATATTTAGCAACACCACTCAACACACGCATCTATTTACAAATATTCTACAAACGTTTTTGGTTTTAATATAAATGGAATTTCAATTGCACTTTTTCATTTGTAAAAAAAACTGATACAAAACAGTGTCTGTGAGGTATAAAAGCCAGTTTATAAATTTTTCTGTGTCTCATCGCCGGAGAGCCACGCAAGAATTTATATTCCGCAGTGCGACTCATAAATTTGAGTAAACGTCCTCTAGCGCCGCCACTAGTTGTTCTATGGTCGCGCATTACGAAATTTATGATTGTTCAGCTTAAGATTTTACCACTAATAAATCGAATGAACACCATTTTTATCCTCGTAGCCGTCGCTCGAGTACGAACCAACGTGTTTAATACGATAAAATATTCCTGTTGTATACGCCAAAAAAGAGGTAACGTTTTTCTATAACACAAAATGCTACGTTTTAATAAAAATCTCATGAATTTCCCTAAATAAGTTAATATTTTATATACTATAAGTCTATTCCACATATGTACATGTAAATTACAAGCATGTATAGTAAATACTCCATATCTCGCTCACAAAAGATGTTACTAGTAATTTGACGAATTCAATTTCGAAAAGACGTGTATATTACGATACGGTGTCGCTATATATGTATATGTCTATCAATCTCCTAGAATTTGATAGAGACCGGTTTCTCGATTACACGGGCTTTTTAGATGAATTTGATTATTACCTGTGTGGTATTCAGGAAATAATACAACACTGTTTCATCAATGTCGTATATGTATTCTCAAACTGGCACTCGAATACGCGAGTAAAGGAGACACATGAATGAAGATTTACTACATACCGACTTTACAATAAAATTATCATTATACCTACATTACAACCTGCGATACTTACTTACTAACAGTACTTCGGCGGTGGTACAATTATAAAGAAAAGTGATTAGCAACTAGGAAGTTGAGGTTAAATTGTATTCAAATTATTACTGACGTCTACAACAATTTAATATGATTTTATACATGTATGTCCTCATTTATGTTTACTCACTAAGCTTTAGCGTTACTTATCCATCTTTGTGTCATATATACGATTGCATAATTATATTCTGTCATTCTCGGCACCCTAGACAACGCGTATGCAAGGTTATTGTATTGCATGAACATTTGCATTAGATATACAAAACCTCAGCTCATCCATAAACTGTCTATTCAAGGCACCTGTATTAATACGTAGAACTATCTAATTGAAATTGTAAAATAGAACTTAGAAATCTATTATTCGAATGAGCAACAGAGCCAAAGTACTTTACTTTCCTTTAGACCTGCAAGACACAAATCGTGGACTTCAATACAATTTTATTATAATCTTCAAGTCTGAAAACAACCACGAAACCAAAAATATTTGAATGATTTTATTAAAAACTATTTTGAATTTAAGTTTGGTGTCTGATTAAATTAATATATAGGTATTTAAAAATATTTGAATGTCTACACACCAATACATATAAAAATGCACAAAGATTTTTAGTATATTAATACTCGTTAATACTCGTTTTGTTTAAATTCTGTTTATTTGAATAATTGATTTCGAAACTTTATGTTCGTTGTCAGATTCCGATAAAGAACAACATGTTTGCGTCCAAGCCGAAGACACCCGCTCGTGCTATAAATGCTGCTGCTATGCTTAGAGACTACTTCTAATACGTTGTATGTAACTTGTACTTACATCATTTGTCTAGTTTACATACTCCATATCGAATTATCAACCATCGTTTTTACTCAATATATGTATGTACATACATATGTGCACATGTACAATACTGTAAGATTATTGAAGCATTATCAGTCAACGGAATTTCTATTCTTAATTAATTCTTTATCTTTTTAGTGTCACTCTTAACGACTTCGAGTACATTTCTGTGTCTATAAATGAGAGAGGAATTATGTTTCAAATAAAGAAATCATTTGAATCTAACAACTGAACCGAGCAAGTATTTAATTAAATGAATATTAAAAAGGGCAACACCCTTACTGGTCCCACGGCTACGGCTCCGTAATCGTGTGATTAAGCTGTTGAATCTTAGAACAAGACATTCCACATTTATAGGGAGAATATAAAATATGTTCTGGAACTTGGTGTTTTTCTGAACTATTTTATTTTTGCAAATAAACCTAAATTAACAACAAAGGTTAGCAAAATAATTTAAGCACAAAGGCGTTTAGAAAGTACTTTTAATTTAGTCTTTACTCTATTTTCTTATGGTGATAAAATATATTTATTTGCGACTACGACAGACGAACTACAAGTGTTTTTTCATATTCGTATTTTTATATGGTCTGCAGCATTAATGACAACCATTACATCCGCAAAATTCCCAACTAATTTGTTCAACAACATAGATCATCATCAACATCATCATCATCATCAGGCTATCGCAGTCCACTGCTGGACATAGGCCTCTCCCATTGCACGCCACTTCTAGCTCCTGCCAGCCATCTCGCGCAAATCGTTACTCCACCTGGCCCGTGGGCGTCCTACGCTACGTTTGCCGAGTAGAAAAGGTGAAACAAGAAAAGATACCTAACAATTAAGATGATAATTTTTATATGTTCTGTTACCTAAACTCAAGTAAAATATGAAATAATTTGTTCTGTTTCATTATATGTATTTACAGTCACAAATTAGAGAATGTCTCAATTTCAAACTAACTAAGAAATTATATCTGAATGTAGTGTGTGTAGATTTTCTTTGTTGCATACGTTACTTACTTATTTTAGAACGTCGACAAATTGCAAGCGACTCAATAGTACATAAATCGTTAGCGTTATAATAAAAGCCTATAATATTTTTTTTACTCCTTTTGTTATTTCTAAATTATTTCAAATACTATAATAATACGTACATGATCGTATATCCTGAGCGAAGAAAGAGTTTAAACATTTTCAAGCTAGCAAAAAGTATTGTTATTATTGTTGTCTTCAGCTTCAATACACAGTAATACTTTTGTCGATTTCTCTAATGTTGAAAGTATTTTAATGTGTTTTTAGAGGCTTCTTATTTTATTTATACATAATTATAAATAAATAACTATTTAGTTTGGGACCAGACGGTCGTGTGTCTCAAATTATAATTATAATTATTGGTTACTTATTGTTATTATTATATACCAGCGTTTCAAAACAAAACGATTTGCTTTGATCTCTGTGTTCATAAAAGTTCATTTTTAAACAATTTTCTTAGCTTATTGTAATCAACTTCAAATTAATTTAGTTATATTAGAAAATTTTGATTTTGATTAAATAACAATTAAAAATTACTCCAGCACCATCAATGTTTTGTCTTTGCTATATATGTATTTTTAACTTAATATTTTCGTCCCGCTTAAACACTCACAATCCCTCAACGTCTGCTCCAGTATGAGATTAATGTTCTCGGTAGCGTGTTGGCTGAGGCATCGGACTTACGATCAAGTGGTTGCAGGTTCAAGCCCCACCCAGTATACTACAGTATACATTTTGCTTAGCTAAGGGGTTACCTAGAATACTAGAAATGTGTGAGGCACGTTGCTAGTATTCTCTTAAATAATAATAATAATAATACTATACTTATTCGCCATCTGACTTCAAGCATATATAGTGTAGTGTTTAATAGTAAACCATCAAACCCTAGGCTTTAATATGTAGGTTCGTCCATATGATTAGGGAATGTTTATTCATTCCATTCAGTTCAAGTTCAAATGTATTTTATAGATGTAGACAAAATTAGAAAACTTTAAGAGGGACAAAATGAAAGCAATATAAGCAAAAATATACTTCTCTAATTAGGAGCAACCCAGCTTCGAATGCTGCTCGAGTTTTTTTTTTTTTTTTTACTGACAAATGATTTCTTGAATATTGGATCTTGTATAAATGTAAAAAAAAAACATTAATCGTTTAAAACACTTACAACAGGAGAGTACCAGCAATTGACTGTGTGAATAAATAAGAAACCAATTAATTAATTAGCGTATCGCATTTCAATGCTAGACCTAGAGTTCTCTTCTACATTGGTAGAGCTTAGGCACGAATGGGCCAGCTCGACCGATGCGACACCACAAAATCACAGAAAACCGGTTGTTAAGCAACGCTTTCGTTTCATTTATCCGAAATATGTGAGGTTTCCAGAGGCCCAACTCCTCCTCTCTTCTTTCCTCTCCCCTTCCTCTCCCCTTCCTCTCCCCTTCCTCTCCCCTTTTTCCCATCTCATGCCCCTCTGAGTCCTCTCATGCCTCATCACCCTCAAAAGCGGGCAGCGTACTTACGACTCTTGACTCCATGGACGGGATTGTCACTTACCATCAGGTGACCCGACTGTTCGTCTGTCCCCCTATAGTATAGAAAAAAGAAAACCTAAGACTACCCAACTTAAAAATAAAAAAATCGTTAGGTAAGCCATATATTTATTGATAAATGCTTAAGCTTGCGTTAATCTCGAAACAGGACGACAGATGGTACTATTTGTCACGTCTGACACAAACTACCGGCGCGACGGCAAATCGAAAGCCAATGTTATAACTAACGCGCTTACTCGACTAACTACGTTGTGAAGGATACAGTGTTTATTCAGTCTCCAATTTATTAATAGAATCCGGTATAATATCCTTTTGGGATCATAAAAAAGTACAGTTACAGCAAATACAAGAATAAATGTCGACATTTTCTGGTACAAAATAACTAGAACAGCAAGGAAGATATTGATTTAGCTATTAGATAGAGAAATTGTCCCATGCTGATTACTATACCTAAGCAAAATTTAAAAATAAATAATTATAAATAGTTAACGTAACATGTTAAAAAGTTATCTACTAACCTGCATCTGTTATCTTGCAAAAAAATATATTTTAGAATTTATATTTATATATTATTGTCATGTATATAACAATTTTTTGGCAACGTGTGTTTTTAATTAGTAGCTGCTTGTAAATTGAGTTGTTTTTTTCTTAATTACCTTAGCTATTTATCACTTATTTTGCACTAGGAATTATTCCCGTGTCGCGGGTGACATGACAAGCATACAAACAACGGTCACAGAGAACACCCAGACACGTGACAACTATTTGTGGATCACATAAATATTTGTCCCATGTGGGTGTCCAACTCATAACCTGCGGCTCATCAGTTACGGTAGAAATGTTTGCGATTGAGCTACTTGCAATTAAAAAGCATAACCTTATATACAAAAATCGATTGATATCGTTAAACTGGCTTCTAAGAAATAGTACAAACAATACCCATATATTGATTTTAAAATATGAGTTAAAATCAAGTAACTATGTACAGGATCATTCTTACTTCATAATTTAATACTAGAGAACAAATACACCAATCACATACCTACAATGTAATGTAAAAAAATAGTGAGATAGCTTTTTAAAAAAATACTATATACTAAAATACACTTTTAAATTTAAAAGCCTCCTCTTTAACACACATAATTATATTTATACCGAAGTCTAATACTATGCAAACTAAATGACTAACTGTATTGCGTATAATAACAAAGAAATCACAAAAATTAATCAACTGAATGAAACTCGTAAAACTTCTTATTAAATTAAAAGCTTCGAAGTTATGGAATCGCAAAGTAAGATTAAACATTAATTATAACATTCTTTTTTGAGAAAATTAAAAGAGCAAGTCGTTAACAGATCGCCATGTATAAATGGCCTTTAAAAAAGTAGTTAAAAGTAAAAGACTTGTTGAAAAAACTTCACTTTAAAATATGTATTCAACACCTACACAAAAAGGAGTTTATAAAAATTTAACGTGTGTATCTGTGCTTTTGTATGTGACACCATAGCAACTCAACAGATAGAACTAATTTCTATTTGTTTCAAATGACATGGTGTGGAATTGTCAAAATATTATTTCATTTGTAATCATCAGCTCTTTTCAAATTTTTAGGCATTTTTAGTCAGGGGTATTTTAATATTTTAATAAACACAGTACAATACACGTATATATGTATGAATGTACATATATACATACGGCTTGCGCGGTTACTTGCGGCTTGACGGCAAATCCATTGCCATCAACCGGGCACTACAGGAATCAATTATGAGCAAAATAAGTATACATTGAAACGGAAAAGATGAAACTGGGGAAGGCAATAGAAATAAGGGGATATTGCTTATACGGATAGATTGGAAAGTACAAAGCAATAGCTCAAGGACGTCGGGGTTGCATACCTGTGACTCGAACTAGCTCCCGCCAACGAGCCTAGTCCGAGCCCTCTGCCGAAAGATTATTATTATTTTTAATTATTGGTTATTATATATTAATTTCAACAAAGTGCCTAAGTCCTTGCGAAAACGTTTTATTGCAATGTTCATTTTTCGCGTTGAAAATATAACTGGTTGTATATTTTTTTTGAATAGAGTGAAATGTGTTTTTGTTTTGTGTCTTTATTGCTTTCGTGTTTACATTGAAACTTCATCACACAGTAAATTGTTTTAACTTTCAAACTGGCTTTTAGAATATGTAGCACCAAACCATTGCATATATGAATAATTAAAACAACATTTATATGTAATATGTAGACGGGTTTGGAGGTGAAATTGTAGGTTGAAAATGTTTGATAAACATTGTTTACTTTCTATTCTTTCAGTTTTATTAACTATATACATACATACACTCACTTACTCCCTAAAAGGTACGCAGAGCTCATACGCAGAGCTCATACGCAGAGCCCATACGCAGAGCCCATACACAGAGCACATATGTATGTATGTGTATACATAGACTCACGTACTGCCTAAGCCTCAGGCTTCTTGGTCTTTTAAACATGAACTACATGCCCTTAGCGCTTAAGGGATATTTAATACCCACACTTTGAAAACGTCAGTTCGCTTAGTTCATGTTTTAAAGACCAAGATGCCAGGCAACCGGACACTTTGAGAATTAAAAATGATTTTTTTAAGTATTCTTGAAATGTTAAAAGAAGTTACAAAAACAAATCCTTCATTAGTAGTTTTAGAATAGGTTGCGTTTCATACACAGGTCTTAATAAAGGTTATAAACTCAAAAACGGACACAAAGAACACCCAAACTCGGAACAACTATTTGTAGATCACTCATGAGAGTGCAGCACACCACACGGGTTAAAAATGATTTTAACCCGTGTGGTGTGCAAACCCACGACCTCCTGCTCACTCAGGAACACTGATCACTAGACCAATAGGCCAGTACAGGTTAGAAAGGGAGTAAGCAGAGAAATTATGAATGATAGAGAGCAATAGAAGAAGAGAACACACTGCACTCACCCCGAATAAAATTGGAAAAGGCTAAGAAGACGTTAAAGTATTCTTTATCCATTAAGTTTCAACCGTTTAACCTGTTCAAATATTTCTATCATTGTTTTTGAATGGTAGGGGGGAACTTTGAGTCTTTTTGGTTTCGGGGATTTAAGCATTAAATAAACAACAATATTTTTTAAAATTAAGTTTATTCCTAAGCCACATAATTAGTCTGAATACAGTTAAATTGTAAATTTAAGGGAATTAAAAAAAAACATTTCAAAATTAAACATGTTACAGCTCATAAGTCTTTGTATGGTTTAATCAATACTTTGACGTACATCCAAGGGCTTGTACACACTCGATGATGCGATCTTTCATACTCCTAATTAAATTATTAAATCTTTCTTGAGGAAGGTTGTCCCACTTTGGACCACTCTTCGATGGCAATTATTATAAGGTCATCTACTGTTGTGGTGTTACAGCGCCTCAGTTTTACACGGCGATGTACCATGTCCCAGACATGTTCAACAGGATTCATGTGTGGAGAGTAGGCTAGCCGTTGTAATCGTCTGATATCGTCCTCTTGAAGGTATTATTCTATGACCCTTGTTCGATGAGGTCGAGCATTATCGTGCGTGCAAGCGTGAAACCTTTCCCAAGATTTAGTCTGTATGGGTATATTATAGGCTGTAGTATCTATTTAAGGTAAATTGCACCAGTAATGTTTTGTCTTATTGGGACCAACGGCGTGTGACGACCATACATTATAATCGCGATTTAACACAATAGCCATTTTATTTTTACATACATACCTACACTTACTCTTATACTGTCTTGACGGACGAACAAACGTGTCAACTGATGGTAAGTGAGATTTGCTTATCATGGACACCTGCAACTCAAGTCGTAATTGCGCTGGCCGCCTGAAATAGAAGAGAAGGGTACAAGCCTATTCATTTGACCGTGTATAATTTGTCTAATTCACATGTTAGCGACCTATTGCCATTGCCGGGCATTTTTTGGAATTATAAAGGGAAAAATTTAAAGTGTATTGAAAAGGAAAAGTAGGTTAGGGAAGGCATCTTATATACTCTGGAGCATAAACAATAGCTCGAGAAGGCCAGAGTCGAATACCTGTAGTTAGAGCTGACTGCTTCCAGGAGGAAACAACAACTGCATTTTGTTATTAAATTCTTAAATATTCTGCTCAACTCATTATCTGTGTCGCAGCCATCACATATGTGTCCCAACACTGACAGTTAAACATTGCTGAAACAAAAGAAGTTACAAAAACAAATCCTCATCGTAGTGACAGTGGCGCATCACTAATTAGGTCAAGCGCGAGCTTCACAAACTGCTCTCTAGGCCGTCGCAACGCCCTCTTAATGAACTACTGTAACGAAACAAGGTTTTTTTTGCTCTATTATATATAGTTGTCCTTAGTTTCTATTACAAGATAACTTACTTGACTAGAAAGTAAATTTGATTGTACTGTTGCTCGGCTCGGAAACAGTACTGTTATTTGATGGAAGATACCTTACCACTTTTTCTATATCCCTAGATATTATTATACAAACTTTTATGACGGTTGGTTGAATAGTTAGTAGTTCTTTCTTACGATTTCATTATTTAATATAATTCAAACAAATTCTAAAATAATTTCTTTGAAGGTTGAAATTCTCTCATTGATTGTATGTCATTTTGTAGATAATTTTCGTATTCTACGAGTATAATAATACAGCGTACAATACGAGAATTGTCTCTTATATGTGTTAACTAAATGAATAAAGCATATAATATACGAGTTTGGGGTTGTTCCCTCAATTCAAATTAGTTCAAGTAGTGCCAGGTTTTGTTATGAATAAAATAGAAAATATGAGTTAGTAGTTGGAAAATATTTGAGGATTGGGAATTAAAACATTGCTCATAGTTTATGATGAGACATAGAGAGTGAGGTAAATAAGAAGAGGCATACTAGAAGAAGGTTGTTATTTTCTATCCCTTTTATGACACTGATTCTCAAATAATTTCAATACCATTTATGAGATTGTTCTCTCTGCCACTCTTAAACAAATTTTGTTTTACTTTTTAATCAGTTAATGTGCTGCTTTTTATTTACTCGTTTGTGCTATCCGGTATAAATGAATACATTGAACCGCTGGTGCTTACTAGATACAACATACATATATACGTTTCTCTTGCATTATAAGAATTGCTGATTTTATCAAAATCTAACCTTAAGAGTTGGTTAAATTTTCAGTATATAGAGGGTGCAAGGAGGAGAAAGAAGAGAGGGAGGATGAGGAGATGGAAAAGAGGAGAGGAGGGTGAGGGGAGAGGAAAAAAACTCTTGCACCGTTTTATTTTGGTGTGCTGTAGCATTTAACCTTTTGTCACTCACAGACACTATTATGTACCTAATTCTTTGTAATATTCAGTGTCAATAAAATATTCTTAATAAAATAATTCAAAACACTAAGAAAATTTGGTTTCGCATTTGAAATGAACAGGCCTTGCATGTTACTTATAGAACTGACCTGTTTAAATACGTTGAATTGTTGAAATGTATAGAAAGTTTGTCCTTAGATTTGCTAGTAATATATTTTAAGTGATTTGCTATCTTAAAGCCCCACCAAGTTCGATATTTTTTAATAATAACTTTTTAAACAATGTGTTGTAAACAGTATACTGCAATTATCACTTTAATTTCTTTATTTGAGACTATGGTTATAAAAAAAGCTACAAACATTATGGAAAGCTGTTCCATCTGTGAAATTAAATAAATAAATGTAAATTAAATTATTTCTTATTAATCATCAAAATAATAGTTACTTAAACCTATAATTTTACATTACAACAAGAATAAAAAATATCACAAAAATTATAACAAAGGTATGAATGTGAATTGAATTGTTTAATACTTATTACACGACTCCCCAAAAAAGGGTATTATGTTTTAAGAATTCATGTATTGAACCATATTTTCTAAACTTAGATTTACGGGTAATCGTTTAAATACTGACATTATCCCGAACCGCTCTTTCTAGAAATCCCGAGTCACACTATCTATAAAATTAACCAGCAGGCAAGCTGCAAAATAAACTATATAATTTGAATGGCTTGGCCAAGAATGTGGAGTATTCATGTTTTAAATTATTTAATATTCATTTTCTGTACAAGGCAAGATTATTGAAAAGTTTAAACACGTATAAGTTTAGTTTTAGCCGCACATTCAAGGATTTGGACATTCAGCGAAATTTGTATCAATTATTACTTATAAGTACCTTTGTCAACAACTCCCTTGTCACTATTTAATTGGCTAGTTCTTGACGCAAATTAGACAGTTATTACAGCGAACATTGTACCGTGGAACGGTAATTATCACTCTTAGCAAATGCAAATCATTTATGTTTTGATTTAATTATAGTTCAAAATGTTGTTATGTTTTGCGATCGTTATGTATAGCTGAAGAACAGCTAAGTTTTTCTGAAAGAAAAAACAATCTTGTTGTTTGGTGTTTACCTACTCAATCGTTCCTTTTTATATAGTGCTAAGTGCGTAAAATGTGTATGTAATGATAATAATAATAATTCCTCTCTTCTTTCCCCTCCCCTCATCCCCCCTCCCTCATCACGCACAAAGACGGGCAGCGCACTTACGACTCTTGAGTTGCCATGGACGACAGTTGTCACTTGTCATCAGGTGACCAGTCTCTTCGTCTTTCTTTTTAAAATTAAGACATATGGTTTTCTCATGGATGCCATTGTCACAACTGGACCAAACTCTCATCTAACTAACCTTGAAGTACACCATTTCCAATAAAAAAAGAATCATCGAAATCGGTTGGCATGATATTGAGTTATTCGTCCATTTGTCGCGCAAGTGCTTGATCTAAATTTAAGATTTATATGGTTTTCTCATGGATGCCATTGTCAGAACTGGACCAAATTAATATGGAACCACACGGGAAGCACCAGCTTTCTGGTCGCCGCAAAAATGCAAAAATCGTCTAAATCGATTCAACGCAGTCGAACATTCTGAGGCAACAAACATAACAAAAAAAAATACAGTCGAATTGAGAACCTCCTTCTTTTTGAAGCCGGTTGAAAAATGTATATTAAGGAACTATGAAGTGTATATCGCTCCTATTGCCGTCTCTTTTTACCTGTCTTCGCAAAAAGGGTATATCCTTGACACGCGCCAGAGTCTAGACGGTTTCATGAATTTCGACATATGAATTATTAAGTGGTGAATATTGTCTTAATAGTGAGAGTCACATAGGGTATAATATTTTGAGATAACATTAGCATTAAAGAAAGAAAGTCAATATTGCATTGCATTACTACTTAGATTTTTAAGCTTTTTTCGTATCTCCTATTTTCCATCTTTCTTCATGTGACGCAAGTCGGTATTATCGAGGTTCAATGTTAATCAAAGTGTACATAAGTTACAGCAGCGAGTATGTCGGTTAGGTTTTTCCCAACAAAAAAGGCCTGCCGCGTTCAACAAACGAAAACCTAATAGCGGAAGTAAAAAGTGATTAAGCTTCAGTTCATGGTAATGTCTGAAAATCGTAACGCAAACATGGCGGTCTAGGAACTGACGCGTTACGATTTATGTTGTAAGTACTTCGAGAAAGTTACGAAAAATTCTGCCAACCCTAAGCATATGTTTGACATAAATCATCTAATTTTCCTCCCAATACATTTTCTGAGGAAATATTTTGTACGGAGTATTACAATTTCAGCATAAATGTGTACCTATAAGATATTCATACTCGACTTCATATCCCACGTTTGAAATGTTTTCAGAACATGTACATTTTATTTATACTTATAATTGTGTGCATGCGTATGTTTGTATCTGTGTTATAACGTATAGACATTATAACGTATACACAAATATTGTGTTGTGTCTATCAAATTAGCTACTCAGTACTCTAACTCTGTACTGCATAATAAACAGTATTATAATTTTGCTCATTAGGAGGATTTAATTCAATTAAATTAGCCTACTTCAGCTGCTGCAGCACTGCTGGAAATGGACCTCTCCCAATATGTGCCATGGTACCCGGTCCTCCGACGCGACGTTCTGCATAATGTCATTCCCCTCTACCGTCGTCGATCGTCGGTCGACCTGAATGACGTCCATTTAATTATTTAATATGATTGACATCGCTAATAAATTGTAAAATTCTTAATTCATGTACCTTTTAATTCGTGTGTATTTTTTAAATTGCAGCTTATCGTCTCTAAGCCCTGGTGAACATTAAAAATAAAAGTCAATTTATTAAAATTATATTTTTTATTATTCTGATATATGAAAAGTACACATTAATGAAAACGTTGTAAAGCAAAGCTGTTTTTAGATGTTTGCCCTATGTGGAAATAAATGATAGCCGAAGTCACCGAAATTGCGAAAGGTGACATGATTTTTGGTAGGTACTAAGAAGGTCACAATTTTTAGAGCTTAATAAAAAGATGTACGATTCGTTACAGTGTTTAATACAGACTCTCACTTAATACTAGAGTTTCACAATATAAATGTATGTATATAATGTGTGACCCTACATAATCATTTATAATAAAAGTGAATCATTTTTCAATTTTACAAAACAGAAAAAGCGCTATATCCATTTTAATAGATGAAGAAAATATCATATAATAATCAAAACAAACAAAAACGTTGCAAGCCTTATCTTTCTGTCCTCCCGGAGATTTTTGCCATCTCATAGCGCAACAGATAGATGTCATTAGTGTATGGATAAATGGTTACTAATATGGTATGGTATACATGTACCTACTCAGTACAAAATAATTTTAAGTTCCATTTATTGAAAGCGATAAACTGTTTATTAATGAATAACTTAGTTTATGAGAGTTGGAGTTTACTTTACATTTATAAAAAACCCTATTAAGTAAATAAGTTTAACGCCTATCGTGTTGGCTGTATACCGACATTGGGAACACAAATATCGCCCATAAAATTATTGAAGCCAATAGACATAAGTTTCTCGTAAAGCCTGTAGTCCCGACGCAAACATAATTTAAATGTATTTGACATTCCACAACAATTCCGTCATCAGTTGAACCAGCGTTTTCCCTTCTTCCATCCACTCTATCCAAACCTCGAGAACTTTTCCATTAGTACTTTGCTCAAACTTTGCACTTAAAATTCTGCTTAATCGCGAACAAAATATTCCACTCTGTGGACTTGAACGTACATTATTCTATTATGCAGAAATTAATAACTTCTATTTTAATTACAGCTTTGTTTTTAACTTTTTTTTATCCACGAGATCGTGCCAAAATAATCAGCAACATATAAAAATAATAAAAAGAAATATTTAAATGGATTCTCACTTTTAATGTTTTCTGATATGGCTGGCTTTATATATTGGCTTGGAGATGAAAAATCGCTTATAATTTTATTCAATATTTTGAAAGCATTTTACTTTGAAATTAACAAAGAAATTATGTTAAAACTCTTATTATAAAGATGAGTCGTATTCTTGGTATCATGTTATAGTATATATATCATGTATAGTACATATATATGGTATCATGTTATAGTATATATACAATAAATATGCACAAGTGTTTTGGTGTTAGTCTTTTGGTGTTAGACTTACACTGTCCCAACGTGCTGGGTTGTTGACAATAGACTTGATCGCTATTCCACCAGTACCAGTACCTTTCTACCTGCCTCTTCTGGTATGTAGGTGTTAGTATTTTTATGCATTATTATATTGAGAAGGGAAGCAAAATCATTTAAAAGGCAATCTAAAACTGAAAAACCTACCATAGGACTACGGCTACTGTACTTCTTTGCGACGAAAGCATATGAAACGTTCTTTAACTGCGTAGTATTAGAAGTATATCAAGAGATGTATTGTTGCTTACCAAGAAAGTACTTCAAGAGCTTTATCTTAACCGTTTTGTTACTTTATCATAAAAATGTTGCAAATTTCCTGACAGAGAATGAAGTACTAAAAAGCTAAAAGCACTAAATTGTTAACTTTAAATATATTTTTGAATTACGTTATAGCTATATTTATTTACTACTAGATGTTACCCATGCCTTCGTTCCCTTTAAATACTAAGTATTATTCAAACCCTTTGTTTTACATGCAAACGTGTTTAGAATTTGCCGTTTGGTTCTCAGAGGAGTAGAATACTCATAGAATACTCATGTGGTAAAATGCGACTAAAGGATTGGATTATTTTCTGTCAGAATATAAATAGGCTTGCCCATTAAAGTATTTCGAATGTAATATATTTGCCAAAATGTGGGTGCTTGAGACGGCTCTGTCTACCCCTATATAATTTTAATGCCATTCGACCATTGACTGACCACTGACCACTTGCATAGTTTTGAAAGTTGGTTGTTTTATAAGTGTAGACAAATATCAGATATCTTGTATATAAACGTGACATGACGTTCTTATAAAGTTACAAAGGCTCTTATTTCCGCCCTGCCACCAAATCCTATCTTACCTGACGTGTAATTAAGACGTGTCTTAATTATAAACCACCTCCTTGCCAAATTACATTTTCATATGTCCAGTAACTTTACAGATAATATGTTTAGTCATAAATTCCTATATTTTTCCAATGAGATACCCAAAATTTGTTAATTAAATAAAACAATTGTTATTAAGGGGGAAACCTATTGCCATCGACAGGGCAGTGTATACGTACTGTTGATTAAAACCTGAATAGAATAAAAGTTAATGTAGAATTGCAACTAGGCCGCGCCAAAGTCCAAGCGTTCGAAATATCGTCAGAAGACTACATACGATCATACCGACATATAATTGATCTTACAGTATATTTCTTTACACAACAATTTAAATACGTTAGAGTTAATATAAAGTCCACTGGTAAAAATATTTATTTGTTCATTATTTCTCAAAAGAATCGCAATCCCCAAGCTTTGTAATAAAATGTTAGTATTCGACGGCATTAGTATACGCACTGATTGTAAATTTATTTAGGAATCTTAGTTTATTTTTATCTGTTGGCCAGTAACTCGTGACCCGCCGCCCAAGGGTGCCAACGACGCCTGCCATATATCAAACGGTCCGCGTTTAATCTCGCAAGCCCTATTTATTCACATTTATTCCAAAGATATTTTCCCACCGGAATTTCCCCCTTGGAATTGGTAACATTTCCCGCGCTTAGCTGATTTGTACCGTGCCTGTTATTATGGTTTATTTTACGGAGACAAAAGACACTGAAATATTTCGAGTTTGTCAAAAGATGGTGATGATAAATTATGACCGACCGGGCATGGGCTGCGACAGATTAAAATAATAGAAAAGCTTTTTGTTTCCTTTATAACAAATTCATTCTATATATAGCTGAATTATGTTTTACAACAATATTCTTTCAGTATTTATTCAATGAACGTAGTAAACAACTAAATTATATAGTTATTTCCAAAGGAAATAAACAAAGGTAAGTAAATAAATAAACTTTACCATCTCCTTGTAACGTCCTCGCTTTTGCAAACTCAAACCATTTCTCATCTTTATATTTTTTTATTGCTATTTCGTATCCGAGTCCCGAACCTTTGAACTCTTGCAGATTTTCTTACTTCATTTGTTTCTACTTATTTTATTTGTTGTATTATCCTTTTTTGTATTTATTTTCTTACAAATGTACAGTTTAATTTAAGTTAGGACTTTTGCTGGCAATTATCAAATATTTGTAACTGCACAGAACCAGGATAGTTGGCGCTCCTTCGTCCAGCACTGGACGGCGGAGCGCCAATTATCAATTAATGGTATGGTATGTATGGTATGGTTTACACAGGCTAATATCCGCAACTCGACGCCATCTGTGTGCAACAGACACACACGTTCACATTCTTGCCAAGGTGAATTGCCATCCCAACTCCTCAAGATATATTTATCCAACTTCTGGTGTCTCCGATGACCACGAGAAGAGTCCTTGGTGACCCTAGGTGTTTGGTCGGGTATGCGGAAATTCCTGTGCATTTTAGAAGTTTGTTAAAAGGACCATGATATATACTTTGTCTTACTGTAAATATTGTTTATAGGAAAAATCTTCTTTTTTTTTTATTGCATAAACCATTCATTACTATAACGTGTGTTAGTTTAAACATTAATTTAATAGCATTAAAATTATATCAAGTTCATTCTAAATGATCTCCATTGGCTTTAAAACAATCCTTTGAATGTTTAGTTTAGTTCGGAAAAAGGACCATTCTTGGTTATGAAACATGGTGTTTTAAAGAGGTCTAACCCCCTCAAGAATCGTATCTTAATACCAATGTATTGACACCTTTTTCACAAAAATATGGCTCAGTCACTCCTTGAAAACATAACTGCTGACATTGAGAGCATTGAGCATAATGTTGGTTAACTGCTTGTTGAAATATTGATCAAAAGTAAAAAAAAATCGTCAGTATTTTTTTTTCTATGACGTCCCTTTGCCTAACGCTTAAAAAGTTGTATTGATTTTACCACCCTATTCATTTTTAAATTATCACTTAAATAATGACTATGAATTTCTCTTATAAACTGCTAGTCCTAAGTCATAGTTCTAGGTGCTTCATTATATCCTGAGATAAAATCTTTTGCTTTCAGACATGATTTCTTCGAATTCTTTCCTTCACTGCTTCGATCGCCTTGTTCCTACGAATACTATGTGGACGGCCCGATCTTTTTCGTCGCAAATAGACGAGATTCTATTGTATATATCAATAGCCCGGTACACAAACATTCAACTGCGGATGAAGAGTTTCACAAATTGCATTTGGCGCCATACCTACTTTGTGTAACGCTATCACAGCAATTCGGTTCACTTTATCTGCCCACTTCATTTTAATATCACAAAAATATTTAACACCGATGACTAATAAAAATATTCATATAAGAATGACAGGTTCCAAATTAAAATGTAAGTAAATATTATGTTCTCTTTTATTCTAACAGTATCTATGCCCAGACTAAGTGTAATGGTGATGAATGCGACGCCTTGTTACAACTTACAATCTGTGTAGTTTGAATATATGACACATTTTACTTAACTTAGAGAATGCTGTAGAAACATTAATTCTGCGCATAGGATTATGAAGCATTATTCATTATGACATTGTTTTTGGGAATTTATTTATTCCTTTTACTTCCTAGCGAAAAAAAACGTATTTGTATAAGAAATAAACTTAAAGCTGTAATACTATAATATTAAATATTTATAAGGCAGTATTAGTTTAAAAGTTAGTCTTATAAAATTATATAATAAAACATAAAAAGTATAAATAATAAATATTGACTGTAGTAAAATAAATCAATGATTGTTTATAACCAAGACAAATAAAACCGTTCATACAACTTTATTAAAACTTAATTTTACCTTACTAAGTAGTGTTAGTTATTTGTTTAAACTTTTCCTAGCAATATTGCCGTAAAGTGAATATGGGTCTTCAAACACTTTAAATTGAATGACTTGTACACAAAAAATACAGATAAGCCCTATAATAAAAGGTATAATAAATTGAGTAGTATATTTCAGTGTAATTTGTACACTGAAATTGAACACAATTTATCTACGATAAAGTAACAATAGTTAAAGCGATGCCAATTTGAACAAAAGAGTAGCCCAACGACAGATTTATCACAAGCAAAACTACAACGAGAAAGTTTGGTACAAACGTCGACAACAGTTATACGGATTTGACTACTTTGATCGAGACTGCATACAAATATTGTACAGGAATACCTGTTTCCTATTAATGTAGTCGATAGCTGGATGATACCGAAACAGATGCTTTTTGATTTTTGAAAACTATATTCAGCTTAGCCTTGTGGACATACATCAACGATCAACTAGCTGAACTAAGTACTAATATCCTAAAACGCTATATGAAAGTTCTCGATCCGATTATCAGAGTATCTTTTCTTTCTGTTATAGGGGCATAACACCCGACTGTTGACAACTTCATAATCGTTAAAAACATAAATTAGTCTTTCGCATCAACTAGTCATCATCTTTTTGTTAAAGAATCATGATGACATAAGTTATATGGTTTCTTTTAACCTACGGAATCCTAGCAGGTTTTTACACTATAGAATGCAGTGCGACTAAACATAGCACTCAGTGTGTACTTACCTCGTCTCCCAACTGTGTCAAGAGCTCTGAACACATGCATAGTTGCGTTCACAATTTCATATCTACGTTAGCCATGTACTTACAAAGATTGGAAAACGAGCGGCTAAATTGTATTGCGTATAATTAGACTCATTATTTAGTTTATTAAACTTTAAGTACAATTCACAACAAATGTTTTTATGGCAAATTCTAGTTTCGAGATTTGGCAGAATTAAATTCTTTGATGTATTTTAATTACAATAATTTGTACAATCCTGTCTAGATCAAATAAGTTCCTAAGCTCACAATGACCGTAAATAGATAACATGGAAGCCACATAATTGACAAAATTCATAAGGAATTAACGACCTTGTACAGTACATCTGTGTACTACGGCCTATAGCTAGATGTTTGCCTAAAATCGTAAAATATACTATATATAATTATTTGGTAAAATCTCAAATTGACTACTTAATTGAAGTCTGGAGATCAGCCACTAAAAGTTATTTGAAACAATTGCAAACCTCGCAAAATAAACTAAACAAAATGTTATTGCTACAAAGAAAGGTCACACAGAGTTTTTAGAATAGGTCAGTAATAAAAGCAGCCGATAAAAAACTTATTTAAATTGCGAATTAAGAACTCTTTGGGGATCTGTAGATAATTGATCTATATGTATTTTTTTTTTTACAAATTGGCAGCAAGTAAAAAAAAGTATCGTGCATCGAAATTGTTTTGACTATACTAATTTTTCGTTCAATGATTTATTACCACTTTCGTTGCGGTCTTACTGAACAACAATGTAGCGATAGACTACGGATGGCGTTTGATTGAGAAGTCCCATCTCGGGTGGTACTGTATTCAACTGTTTTCATGATGATTGGTCGAAGCAAACTCACTGATGATTCTCGAGAAGGACGTCCTTCTATGGCGACTACTGAATATAACGTGAGCGCTGTGCGGCTAATGATACAAGCTGAGGCCGGTGACATAGCAACAGAACAAAGAAAACAGAGTCAAGTACAAAAAGTCTTACATGAACATTTAAATGCCAAAAAGCTTTATAGTAAATGGATACCTCATAATTTAACGGAAATCAAAAACGCCGTCGTTTGGATGGGTGCCACTCAATGCTTAGAAAGAATGACGGAGATAACTCGAATGTTATATATGACATCGTTACAGGTGATGAAAGATAGATATATTGTGATGAGCGCGAAGCGAACAGACAATCTACGCAATGGATATTTCTATTCGAAGATTTGCCAACAAAAGTAAAGAAGGACAGAAGTTCATGAAAAAAAAAAATTATTACCTCATTCTTTGGACGGACGGATCATTTCGAAACAATTATTCCAGAAGATAAAAGAACTGTTACTGCAGATGGGTATGTCAGTCATTGTTTACCAGTTGTCTCTGAAAATGTTAGACAGCAGCGCCTAAAAAAGCAGGATCCTCCTCCACCACGACAACGTGCCAAATCACTCCGTCAGAAGAAGTATCGAACATTTGTCTATCGAGGTGTGGAGTTAGGGAGTCATCTTATTTACAGTCCCGACCTGGCACCTTGTGACTTTTATTTATTTTCAAAAATAAAAGATTCGCTGGCTAAGGAATTCGCTTTATGAACCCTGTAGTTGCCGTGACTGCGTTTGAAAAAGATATGGAAGAAATCCCTAAAGAAGAGTGAGTTCACTGCTTCAGTCAATGGTTTCATCATACGCCATGGTACTTAGAAAGGAAAGAAAACTACTTCAAAAACAAATAAAATTATAAACAGGCTTCTATATCATTAAGCGGTTTTTTTTTTAACTTTCAGTGTGACGCTCTTTTATTAAACATTATGTACTAAATAACATCTAACCATAAATAAAATTACATAACACAAATGATAATACTACCTCTAAATAAACACATGTATAATAAAAAATACGTATATTTATTTAATGCCTATTATATACTTATTTAGGTCTGTTGTAAATGTTTAAAATTCATAATACTATTTAAACCCTCCTTCTATGTAGGATTACAAGTTCGACGTTCGAATGCTACTAAGTTATAGACCTTAACAAACAAACATCGATTCTACGTGCGTACTTAAGATAAGATATGATAAAATTTATTGGTCCTAAAAAAACAGCAATCCTTACTGTTATGCATTAGTAGTATGGATAACAGTGATGCATTATAGTATAATTAATAAATTTAAAAGTTTTGATGTCTTACGTTGACAGCCGAACTTGTATAAACTGTATGACAGCTGTCAGCGCCTCCCACATATGATAACAGTTATAACACAATGAAGAATTGAATTGAATTGAACAGTTATAACACTTTGCTGAAGAAATAAGTAAGTGCCAGATTAAAATAGTACAGAGATAAACATTAAAAAGCAAATGTGTGTTTGTGTTTGTTTGTGTGTGTTATAATCTAGTATATGTTTTTTTTTATATTTAAAAGCCGGTACTTCCCGTGTGGTCCCATTTGGCATCCATGAGAAAACTCTATAAGTATTACATTTTATGATAGATGCATTGAAGTCGGTTGTCTACTTTTTAAAGTAAATTATCTTACATTTAGAATACCAATTAACGTTACACTGTTAATTAAATAAAGAGATGACAGAACTTAATCAAGACTTTCCGTTAAATTATCAATTGTTCTCTAAAAAGGAGAACGGTAAATGTCAACTACTGCAAACTCATGAACAGTTAGGTACCAGGCAGTTTCCATCCCTAAATCGGGGTTCTATTACACTATGGTGAATATTTGAACGCTCATATAGATAAATGATGTTTTGCTTAGCCAACATTCTGTGAGAACTAATACGTGTAGTTCTGTGCTTATACGTGGCACCAGCACAGTCAGACCGTTGAAGTTACAGTTAACGCTGTGAATTTTTAAATGTAAAATGATTGTAGGTTGTTTTGTTTCGCAGCCAGAGATTTAGATACGGACAGAGAGTCAATGTCTGAAGCTATATCTGTTATTGAAGCGTTGATTTAATGCGAGAGCAAAAAACGGGTATGGTCTTATTATGGTGTACTTGGAGAGTTCATAAGATGAATGATTACAATGCGTGAAAGCTAACAGTTAAGCCAGCAGGTAAGAATTATTTATAATTAAATTTATACTTTGTATTAAAAATGTACATACAAAGTTAACAAATGTGGGTTTGAGTATATAAACGTAATGTTGTATTATGTAAAATGTTATATTATATACTGAGAATTGTGTGAGTATGTATCTGAGTAGTTTGTTTTTGAAACCTATGTATCGGTAGACTATGTGTAAAGATAACGTAATGGAATTGCTGATTAAAATAATTTAAAACTATACAAATACAGTTCATTAATGAACGTGGTCAAATTTTGTAAAATCTTAACGCTCCTAAAGTGAAGGCAAAATAGTTAAATTAATTCAAACATGTATGACAAAATAATATTTTTAAAAATTTGAAAAAATCCTTGAAGTGCTCTTCCCGGGGTGAGTACACACTTTAAAAATATATATATTTCTTACGAATTTTCTCAATAATTACAAAAACTCATTAATTTTAGATTCGAAAACTGTTAATTAGAATCTATAATTAGAGCACGGATCAAAATTCATTTGATATCTATACATAACTTATTAAGTCATGATCCCAATACTCTGTGCGACAGTTTGAACATTTAAATACGTTGTTAACAACATTTGCACTACTTAATCGGCTGCATAAAGGTTTTTATCGACTAATAAAAGCATTGGGATTGTTTATCTGTGAAATATAGCGCGCTCCTGGTTCAGTGCATCGTAAACTTGAATTGTATAACTTTTTCGCACCCAACATTGTTTGCGAATGGTTTTAGAGGCTATTATTTAAAATTTTAGAAGTACATACTGCGCGTGGTACGCAATGCAGTAAAGGGGATTGGTAGACTCCAAACAGCGTTTAAAAGTAATTCACCCAATTTATATATAAATACGTGACAGCAAAATGTTATGTTTTTTTCTACAAGTGTTTGCATATTTGTGATCCATACTATTTCTCGTTATGTCCACAAACCTTACAGGATAATACAAATAATAAAAACTTCACACATTCCACATATCCGTCTGCTCTTAAACTGAACAGAGCTTGTACTATAGTAACCAGGCAGCTGATAACCATACTTATATAACTATTAAAATACATACATATAATAGATCTAGACACAGAACAAATAATTACGCTCATCACATAAATATTTGTTCTGGATATGATAAAATAAAAATCCACACAAATACATCTTTCAATCAATTTCTTACTGCAATCCAAAAAAACTTTGTTCTGTGTATTCATACGAAGGTATCTCGTAGTTGGAAGAAGATAAGCATCATTTTTTTAACATGTTAACAGAAATACAGCTCAGTGGGATATACAGGTAATTATTTCCATAAATTGAGAGAAAGAGGGAGAGGGAGAGAAACAATATAAGAGTCTTCTGCTACAAACGACAGCAATTAGACCAACGGATTTGGCGAAGCGCTATGTACAGAATAACATTTGACAGAGTTTTGCTCATCTACGCTTATCGCTGCCATAGTGGCAACACACTATCCTCACCACCACGTTTAAAGTGACCTATAATTTATAAATCAAATATTGTTTGTTTGCATTTAAAATTTTACTCTTACAGTAGTTGGCTGAACGCTATATGATTTTTCTAATAAGTTTAAAGATAACTTCCAGGCTAGGAATTATTCCTTTGTCACGGTTGATTTTATAAACATATGTACAAACAACAGACAACTATTTGTGTTATCAAATAAAGCACTATTAAACTGGTCCCGTTACAGTTTTGTAATGACAAAGTAGTATTACTAATGGACACTGTTATATGCATTACTGTTCTAGTAATACACATTTACAACATACAAATTCATTGCAATATTAAAAACTGAGTCTACAAAATATACACGTGAAGCATTTATATAGTTAAGGTAATTCTATATGAAAATAAAAATAAGGTAAATAATTGTGGAGGAGCCAGGGTAATAACTACCGACGCTAATCCAGGAAAATTAAGAGAGAAGAAGAAAAAGAGGAAGATGGTAATCTTAAGTATTCAGAAATAGACCAAATAGAAGTATAACTTAGCTTTGAATTGCTGCCAAGTTCTAGTTCACTTTAATCTATGGTGGTACATACGTGTTACGGAGAATCTCACTTCCCACTAAGGAAAGTATGCAAATATTCATAAACAATGTATGTGATATACACAACTATGTTTGAAGAAGACATATATTTTTTTTATTATTTATATTTATATATATAATAATAATTTTGTTATGAGCCAAATAACAATCGTTTTGTTAAATTACATGCAAGGACTAAGAACATATTAAACAAATAAGTAAATAAAAAATATAAACACAAGTAAGTACCCTACAAAAAACATCATTTTGTTTGTTTTTTTTTTAGGCAGCCGTGATGATGTAAGAACTATATCCCAGACATCCAAATCTGATAAGGCGTTAGGAAGATCTGGTGGAATAAGAAACTCACACACACTCGCCTACACATACATATAATATGTATATTTAATGATAAGTGTGTTTGTATAACTCGGGAGCCGCAATTTTTCTAGGCGATTAGTTTTCACGAAACATTTGAGAACACTCGTATTTGAAGACGAGTTTTATTTATGTTTCTCATGTAATAATGTGTTGTGAGCCATATCATTCTTCTTAATCTATTTCGTATGAACTTTGAACTTTTGCTCCTCACTGAAGCTGCTTTCTTCATCTTTTTTTACTCGTTATTTGTCATTGTTATACAACCAGGGTGTATAACTACATAAAAAATATTTATCCAGTTTCTTTACATTTGTTTGTCTATTGTCATATCGTTTTAAATGGTTACTTTAAATGATGGACCGACAAATAATGTTTTTCTTGAATGTAGAATGTAGAAACTCTCAAGCAAAGTTGTTTATAGAAGTATAATAGAACTACGAATATTATTGAAAACCCAGCAAATATATGTAAAACCCACACTTCTTCTCCCTCTTGACCGCATTCAATGGAGAGTGACTCATAACATGACGCCTTGGCGTTGCGTAAATATGTACTTCACTCTGCATTCTCTATCGCTGGTATCACAGGGAGTGTTCAGAGTAATTTTTAGGACTTATACTGGCCGCTGGTTTCCGCCATCGTCCTACGTGACAAAATTTCCATGTACAGAAGCTTTTTACCTCGCACAACCAGTTTGTGTGGAACAAATTGTTGCCTGCCGTATTTTTATACCAATACGACTTTCAAAACTTCAAGAAAAGAGCATATTCCTAAATAAAAGGCCGACAACGCACTTGTGACTCTTGAGTTACTGGTATCCATGGGCGGCGGTCGTCACTTACCATCAGGGGAACCGACTGCTCGTTAGCATCATATCCCATAATAAAAATTGAGTCTTAATTCAAGCATTTAGCTCAGTTTATAGTCAATACATTATTATTAAAGAACGTCGTCAAAAGCCTTTTAAAATGGTTCAAATAAATGCTAATCGGTCATGCAAAGTGAGGGTTTTGCACTATAATTAATCTTAAATATATAATTTTCTAGTACTTTCGAGAATTTATAGGAACAAAAGTTAAATAGAGGTTTGCCTGTTCTTTACTAAAAGCAAAAAACCAAATCTTTGTTTAGCTTAACACACTAATCCAAATTCGGAACTGATGAAACTGACTTATCATATTACTCAATGTCAAATTAAAACAAATATATTATAAAGTTAATAGTTACATAATATTAAGGAGTTGCAGTTTGTTCAAAACCGAGAACTTCGGTACTAAAAGATAACGCTTTAATTGACCTACGTACATCGTAGAATCGTGGATAGAACAAATTCGAGCTTCACTGTATACAGTAAGCAAGTAAACTTTCTCACTATCGTAATGAACAGACGTCTTGCCGGTTCCCATGTACAGGTGATATGTACCTATATCTATCATATATATATATATATATACATAGAGTGCTATTCAGCACGGAATTTTCTCACGTTTTCTACCATTCACTCATCGTACATCAAAAATATCAGTACTTGCTTGCACCTTACAATATATATAGTTTACCAACTATTTTGTTACAATAAAAAAAAACTACAACTAAATTAAAGTGACCTTATTTCCATGAGTATAAAAAGAACACAAAATTATATGCCCACCCTATCGATATTCTTGTACAAATATTCAAACCTCTTGTAACCTAAAGTGTACAATTGCCACGTCGCATAAAATGGTTACATGAGTATCGTATGCATGCAATGTTGTTGTGTATAAAATATCTTCGCACGCTTATAAGACATTTCTCCCTCATTCGGAAACAGTGCTATGTAACTTGATGAAAGGTGCCTATGTTCTTTTCAACAACCCTGGCAAAGTGTTTGCAACATTTGGTAATACGTAATCTGATAAACGTAGTGTAATATAAGGTAGTGAATAAAGTAGGAACTAGCATAGATTTTTGTATATTATTAATAAGATATGTATCAATTTCGCGATGAAAAATTGTATGTTAACAATAATTTCCTAATAATAATTAATTAAAACGTCAATAATAAGTGTAATCAGAAGATTGATAGCCCGTCCTTGAGTGACACACCCTGATAATTTGTGCGTTTTGCAACCTTGTAGAGCTACCGTGCTTTGTTTTTAACCAGTAAAATATATATTAATAACAAGTCTATGATGGAATTTAAAACTAAAAGCAATGCCAAATTTTAACTAAAAGTCCCTATAACCTAGTGATGTAAAGTAAAAGAGATTATATTATCAGTAACTGTGACATGTTGCTGATTGCTAATAATATTAATCATATTATTAAGGTATAGGACTGATCTAATTCCGGGCTCGATATTGTGAAAAAGGTTGCATGCATATGTACATAGATGTAATCATGCCACTATCCCCTTTATCTAAGGGATAGGTAGAGGCGCACCAAACGCCACCAAACCCAGATTTTAAACATTAACACAATGTAGTCTCACTTACGTCAGGTGTTAAGCCTATCGCCGTCATCCGGGAACTGTATAAAGAGGTTACGGTTTGTAAATCAGACCACACTTTCAAAAACATAGAATATTCTCATTCCATGCGCTGTCAATATATTAAACTACCTCGTTTCATACAATATGCATCAAAAGGTTTACTATAAACGTTTGTACCAAATTGTCTGATAACAAAAACAAGTCACAAAGTGATCAAAATTCAGGAACAATAGCGAGTTTGAAATATTTTCTCGGTACATTATACACAAAATTTGTAGTTTTCTAGCAATTTCACTATTATTTACGATATACAGTAATAATAAACACAATAATTAATATTTTAAGGGTATCTTGAAATATACGCATGTGGCTTATTTCCACAGTATTAAGAAATATTCTTTGATCAAAATCAAACCTAAATCATCTTTGATCGTCAACTGTTAATCGATTGGTTTAGATAACCACCAATCTTTCTACCCATTTTTTTTAAATATTAAAGTTTGAACTTAAGATAAAAATACATTCTGATTTGTAGACTTGTAAGCCAACTAACGGTCAGTCTGACCTGTTGTCTAGTGTTTAGTGATCCTGACTGCTAAGCATGAGGTTATGAGTTCGATTCCTACACTGGATTAAATTTTGTGTGATCCACAAAAAGTTTTCGGAGTTTAGGTTTTCTTTGCGAACGTTGTTAATATGTTTGTAAAGTTCCCCATCATCACAAGAATCAGTCTTAAGTCAGAATCAGTGCGGGCGGTATATGTGCTTATATGACCAGTTTTCCTGATCACTATTCGATTTAACTACTTATTTTAGAAGTTTCTTTACGTGCGAAGTATAATAGCACTACCACCTTCTTTAAAAATGGTAATACACCTGCTTTAAACATTTAATTAACATTTACATTATATATCATTCGCACTAAACTATAGAAATTGAAAGTTTTGGAGTTGCGTTGTTAAAAAAAAACGTTTCGAGTGTTATACTGTGCATGCAGAAAACTTATACATATTTCATATTTTCTTCATTTTATGTTCTAATAATAATAACATTGCTGCAGAAAACTACAATAGCAATAAATTTTAACATAGGCAAATACAAACTTGTGGAACGCCATATAAATGTTCGGGACAAAACGAACTCCGACTTTTCTATCCGGTCTTTGGAAATAGCTCCCAAGCGTGCGTTTCATTATTTCCTTTTTATATTTATCTTGCAGCATAACGGTCTACATCGTCTTTATTCTACATAAAGACTATACAACAAATCATATACTGATATGGTAAATATAGAAAAGGAATATAACTCATTATTTTATATCTTTTTCAAAATATTTCTATTAATTTAATAGTAAAGTTTAACTCTTTTGTGATCTATGTGGAGTACAATCATTATTGTAGACATATCGAATGAAGTCACATTATTTTTATATATCTTACTTTTAACTTTTTATTTGTTATTATAATCATAAAATCATAATAATGTGCTTTGTAATATCTTACTTCTTGACTTAACTTCACAGTCATCAGCCTATAGATATATTTCTGCGCTTTATTGTAAGTATATAAGTAAGGTACTTGTGCTTTTAACACTAACACAATAAACACTTATTTTAAACAAAGACGTAATGTACACAAAATATTTAAACCAAACACCAAACCAAAATTATTTCGTTCGTAGAGTCCGTCGTTTTTCAAAAGATTTCGAGGTTGGTCGAGCTTATACGAGGCATGCCTTTTAAGTTCTGTCGTTTCCATATTTCTCAGAAATTTTGAATTTGGAACTGTTCTATATTCGAATGTGTTTAAGTTTTGAATCTCAAAACAGTTGAAATTATTAGGATTAATGCTAGTGTTTAGTCACAGCGTCGATTGGAATCTGTCAGGTTACGTACGAAAATGAATCTTTCTAAGAAAGATGTTCGTGCGTATTCGTTCGTGAAATATGCAAACAACTTTAGAAGAGGCCTGACACGGCTTCAGTGTTTTGAAGAGCTAACATCTGTGTTCAGTAATGAAGCCCCATGTCTGCGGACTGTCGAACGCTGGTATTTAGAATTCCAGCGTGGACATACTTGGAAAAACCGGCCATGTTGCGACTATTGCACTTGAAGATCGTAGAACGGTTAACGCGGAGTGGTATGATATACAGTCCTGACCTAAGCCCTAACGATTTTTTTACATATCCTAAAATTAAGAAAAGTCTTCGTGGTCAAAGAGTCCGGTGAATAAGTAGTCGACGCTTTCAAGTCAGCCATTTTGAACACCCCCACTTTAAAGTGGAATAAATGTTATAATAACTCTTTTGAGCGAATGAAAAAGTGCATTAAGCTAAAACAATAAAAAGTACTATACGATTCTAGTTGTCTCTGACTCGTTGGCTTTA
This sequence comes from Tyria jacobaeae, assembly GCA_947561695.1. Taxonomy (NCBI): domain Eukaryota; kingdom Metazoa; phylum Arthropoda; class Insecta; order Lepidoptera; family Erebidae; genus Tyria; species Tyria jacobaeae. The sequence continues at coordinate 8,713,502 of OX387221.1, forward strand.
TTCGGGTCTAAAGGCCGTCGTATGTTGGAATTGCTTCCTAACGTTTCGCTAGCACGAGTGGCCAGCTTCTTCAGAGGTCCTTCCATCTCCGATACTGGATGCAGACTGGATCTCAGCGAAACGTTAGAAAGCAATTCCAACATACGACGGCCTTTGGACCCGAATAAAGCCAACGAGTCATCAATCGGCCGCGAAAGCCTCAACCAAATGGTTCTAGTTGCGGTTTTTTCTTCAAACGACAAAACTTAAAAGGCATGCCTCGTATTAGGCAAAAATATCTACATTCTGTCATACACTCTACATCTAAGGGTGATAATGGAGGGATGTAAAATACAGCACATTAATAAATAAATCGTATTTATTTCCTAAGTCAGTTACATACATTTCTAAGTTTATGTTACCAACTAATAGTACGGCAGATAAAAAAAAATTCAAAGTCGGTTTGTACCTATAGAGTTTATAAATTATCAACAAATATACTAATACACATACATACATACAAAACTTTTCTCTTTATAATATCAGTGTACATTTAGATAAATTAATAAGTGCAAATTGAAACAGAGCACGTTTGCCGGAACCCCAGTCTGAAGTGAACTCGGTAAATGGCACGAGATAGGGAATTCTGAACGGAACTTATGATTGCACATACTAGGACACTATTATATTGCACGCGTACAACGTTTAAATGGTAATAGTCACTGCAAATACTGGCCACGTATATCATATTATAAATATGTTCCTACGTGTGAAATGAGGATCAAATCCAATCAGGCTATGAATTCATTTAAAGTCAAATCGATAGAAATCCATTTTAGGAATAGTTCGGATAATAGGAATATGAACAAACAAACGAACTAATGAAAACTGTACAGTACACGAACTCATATACCCTTTCGCATTTATATTATTGTAAGAATGATGAATCACACTTACATGAAATATATTTTATCTTATTAAATTAAATTAAATATGTAGTTGAATACTTTAGCCTTCGCTTTATTCTTTATGCTGAGTTTAAATTAGGTAAGCATTCAAAGTGCCGAAACAGAGTTTTGAGGCCTTTCAAGTATTAATATGTTCTTACTATTGTTGTCTTCTCTATGAAATGGCCTCTTTTCAGAAATTTATCAATTTTAGGTGGTAGGCCAGACAAAATTTTAATCGGGGAATTACCTTCGTTCTACTGAAGTTTACCAATACTAATGGCGTAGTCCTGTTCTTTGCTAGTGAATAGGGTTGCCAGAAATATAAAAGTGAAGTATGATAGGATTGGTAATATTAGAGAAGAAAAATAGTGATTTTTTTCTTAATTCTTAATTAATAAATTGTTTACTGTGTAAATATTCCTACCATTATCTGTGCAGCTTGCTGGGTTTTCAGACGAGCGTCACATCTTTATGTATATTTAAATAATATATTATAGTATATAGTTGAGATGTATAGTCTTAACTGCTGCCAGTATATACAGAATTCCTGTTATGTCCCGTTGAATAATCCTCATACTGTACTGTTAAAATACGGTCCGTACCGTACGCAATATGCATAATACGCATGTTTATAATATATTTCACTTCTTTGTTCTTGGTCTTCCCATGCGTACACTCTTATGAATAAAAAACACCTTAATGTATAACATCAAATGTATAACGTACACATTTATTTTTACATCTCATAATAAATCTGAAAAGTGACAAGATTTTAATTATTACTTTTCACCCTTACTTAGGTGTTCTATAGTTTTTTTTTTGTCCGGACTTCAATAAATTTATTCGCATCGATCTCAATTTTTCTAAGGCGTGCCATTACGCACTTAACAGAAGTAGGGCTTTAAGAAAGGCGAAACAAAGAAATATTTTAGGTGTGTGAATAGCTATGTTAAAAAAATAACAAGCAAAAGAGGCTTTTTCTTTTTATTTGCATTTTCACTAGTGGCCATTTTGATCACAAGTTCTGGAAACTGCCATAAAAATCAGTCATATTTCTAAAACTTATTTGTTTAATATTTTCACACAGTAAAAGTCTTAATCAAATCATTCAATCACTTCAATCACTCACACGATCACTGATTTATGCATTCTATCAGGCTCACTTAACATGGTGTTGTTAAGTGAGCTTAGTTGCTATATTCTCAAGAATCGTATCTTGATACACGTTGATGTTTTGACACCTTTTTCACAAAAGTTTGGTTCAGTCACTCCTTGATATGTAACACTCCACCAAACCATCACTGAAGCTGGATAATGCCAACGTTCTACTGTGGTAACTAATTGAGAAACTTCTATAGAGCTTTGAAAATAAACTGGGTCATTCTGCTTGTTAAAATATTGCTCAGTCGTAACAATTTTCTCGTCAGCATATAAAATATTTCTGTGACCTCCCTTTGCGTACCGCTTAAGAATTTGTTTTAATTTTACCACCTTATTTTAATTTTTAAATTATCAATTAAATAATGACAAGTGCATGCGTTATAAGCTGCAAGCCCTTAGTCATCTCTTAAAAATACGCGACATGCTTCTAGTTGCTATATTTATTTCCCTAGATAAAATCTTTATCTTTCAGACAGGAAATCTTCGAAGTCTTTCCTCCACTACTTTATTCGTCTTTTTAGCAAGCGGGTGGAGAATTTCAAAAATTACATTTGGATCCATACCTGCTTTGTGTAATGCTATCACAGCAATTCGGTCCTGTTTATCACCCCACTCCATTTTAATATCACAAAAACATTTAATATGTTATTAATTCTAATGTAATATTATGTTTTTTTAATGTTAAAAGTATTCATGGCCAAACTAAGTATTACATGCATGTGTAATGTGTATAGTTTATACTTATAATGTATAGATGAATACATATGTATATTTTGATGAATCAAATGTTTATAGTACAAAAAGGATAAACCTGGATCAACACTCTCGTAAGATGGGTATAATGTCACTTACGGATGCCGTTCTTACATAAACTTATTGTATACTTCTATTGTGACTAAGATTAATACAGTGGAATTATCCAAGTGCTCATAATCCAAGCACTATCCTAAGTAACCCCGCAGTACATACATACATATGTTCAGTGTCTGTGTATAAAAATATAGGGATAAAGACAATTATTACAAGTAGTAACTCTTACTATATATCTTTTTAACGTTGAAAGCAGGAACTCTTAATAGACATACAAGAAACTAACAACAAACTTTTTATACAGAGCAACTTCGTTGAGACAACTTTTAACTCGCTGTATTAGGGTACACGTAACAATTTGAAGAGCTGAGTGAAGTTAAAGTTCCTAACAATATGATGTAAGACTTTTATCATTGCTCTCTCAATTTTTTTTATTTTTTTAAGTGAAAACTTTTAGCGTGGTACGCATATTTTTAGATGAGATAAAATCTATGGACTCGCGACACCGTTACGAGACGCATATGTCCAATCAACGCAATATTAGCACGACGAGATATAAAAGTACAATTGATGCGGTATGCACGAGATATTTAAATAACTTCGAATCTAAATTGTTTATTTCCTATTTTAGTTACCATGAACCTATAGTTTCTATTTTAGATTGTAATAATTTTAATGATAATGATGATGATACAAGAATCGTCAAAATTGTTAACGATGATTCATAAAAGATATATTCATAAAATTTATAAAATACAATTCATAAATAAATTGCAATTCATTACCCAATAACCCAATAACCCTAGTACCCATCTAAAAAATGTCTAACGTGCCAAAATAAGTTTTCACTTCTGACGGCACTCCCGGAGTGCATTTTTTTTAGAATAGCAGTCCTGTCCATTGCCTAACAATAATTATATTCTTCTAACTACAGGTAAAACAGATTTTACTTGATCTCGACATTAATTAGCAATATCATCTTGCGGACTTCAAGTACGCAGGTGTTGTCATTTGAATTTAATCACAAAAACTGATTGAAGAAAGCTGTTAAAGCTAGATTCAAGTGAAACAAAAAATGTTTTAAAATCGTCCGAGTTGTAGCACCTTGTTAAACCAGAAGATCTTATTCTTTATTCACAAGATGTATGGAGGCCTTTATGCCGGAATTACTAAATTACTCTGTAGTACCGTATTTGGTCTAAATTTGAGTTAATAAGTAAGAGAAACATGAATTGTTGTGAAACCTGTGTGTACCTGGGCTCAATATCTTTCTTTTTTCCTTATTTCTTAAAAGAAGGTAGGTGGGATAAAGAATAATTCCTGTATAGCGGGAACAAACAGAAATACAAACAATGTACAAAGAATATCCAAATTCGGGACAAATGTTTATAAATCATACAATTTTTCCCGTGCAGGAATGGCACGCATGACTTCTAGCTCAGCAGTTACGGTCACTAACCGCTAACTCAACCATCCAGTCAATCTTTTTGTGTGCTTCTTTTATGTAGAAAAGTACGTACCGCAGTGTTTTTTTAATCCTTTTCAGACTAGCAGTCCACTTTAAAAATCATTCAAACAAGTATTTAAGCAACTATCTTACATCTCTATAAGTTGAGGAAGAATTATTTTCACCTACAAAATCGCTGGTAAATTATAACTCACTCGAAGAAACGAGCCTACTCCGCTTGGCTCGAAGCCGCGGCCTGCCAAGCTCACAAGTCGTCAATAGTGAAGTGGGGAGAGCGTTGGCTTCATCAATCTTCTGTAATTAGCTAGTGACGCTCTCAGCTAACACTAATGACGAGTAGGGCGTTTACTTGCGACCACACCTCACTACATAAATTACGACATCTACCGTATTAGGTACTTAAAACAACCTCGCCACAAGAAATTAATGTTAGTGGGGCCGATGTTTAGTTGATTGCATCTACAGCATAATAGAGCGTCGACGGTGAATGATATTACTGTATCACTAAACGTATAATATGTACCTATTAGTACGAACTACCTAAAGCACGTGTGTATGTGGAACGTTTTTTGTTTTTTGTACAGATATATTGATACGTGTAAGTCACATCAAAATACTGCTATCTACTTGTTCAAACTTCACAAAGCTAGAGATGTATGTAACGATAGAAGCAAGTGGTGATCTATTGTCTCTGCCTACTCCGATGGGAGAAAGACGTGAGCTTATGTATATGTATGTATCCACAAAAACTTATCTAGCAAGTACTTTCTTAATATCGTCAATGTTAAGCTGTTTAAAATCAGACAGTATAATCGTTGCTTATGGAGAAAATATAAACTAAGAAAATAAAATTTATTATATATATGCAATTTTATGCTATATTTATAGCATAAAATTGCATAAAATCCATTTCGATTGCGAATATCCCTAAAAAATATATCCCTTAATATTACTCTGAATATTGGCCCATCTGTATCCTCACCTTTCTCTCTAAAGTCCTGTCGTCAGTCGAGTGCCTGACATATAACCAGCTTAATACATTCCTTTCTACAAATCTACTTTTGAATCCTCTTCAATCCGGATTCCGAGTCCCGCTCATAGCACCACCACGACCTTGTCACTACTCCCCCAAGTTTCAGTCTCTTCTCTTCCCCATCCTCGATTATGCTGATCGATCGTAGAGTCTTCCTGATGGCACCGAGGACCAACCTGACAAACTTGAGAGACTTCAAAACTTCTGTATAATAATTTGTATTTGGACTATGAAAGTATGATTATCTCTCTGACCTTAGCAAAGCTCAAATGGCGTCCCATACGCCTTCGCAGGTATGCCCACATTTTTTCCCTTCTCTACAATATATCTCCGTCTTAGCTTAAAAAAACGTTTCGCATTTCTACAGATCATCGGATTATTTAAAACTGAAAAAGTGAACACAGTCAACCAACTACATGATTAATACGTCCATTTCATCTATTATATCTATTACAATTTTATCATCTCCCATATTAATCTCAATACACCAGAAACTACCCGACTAACTTCTCTTAAACAAATAAGTTTTAACTCCATCCCTTGGTTGCCTGTAAGAGATTGCCTACGTGCGATAAGACCACCAATTATACAAATCACTGGAAGTTAAGTTAAGTCATTTTTTTATTAGTAACCGGGTGAACAATAGAGACATTTATGATTATTATTATAAATAAGTCCTTATCGGTACTTTGTTGAAAACATCTACAACTGTTCTGACTGCAGAACGAGACTTCGTGGGTCAACCCCACAGAAAAATGAGTCGTCCCGAGTCTGGCTGCTATTTGTATTATTATTTTTTTTAATATTTGAAACCAGGGACAAACCAATCATGCCTAATGTGGGTATCTTTATAAAATAACATTAAAATAAACTTAGATTTAATGGGCCTCACAAACAAATTGGATAGTAGCCCTCACCATAAACGAAGTAAACCACCAAAGTGCAACATTATTATATCGCTTGCAAGCGCTAACGATCATAAATTACAGTAATGAACAAGACTCTCTATTAATAATTCAGTACCCTTCTGCAAACTAAAATTCATAATTAACCTAATTTGCACCAGTATAGCGAATTCTAACTTAATTTGAGGATTAATAAGTGGAAGGAATATTGTTAAGACCAGCATAACACTACGTAATTAAACTATTATGATATTATGTAATTTTTTATATTTTATTATTTAGAATAGAATAGAATATACTTTATTGTACACCTTAAAACAAAAAATTACAATACTTATGCAAAATAGAAATGTACAATGGGCGGCCTTATCGCTAAATGCAATTTCTGCCAGGCAACCTTAGGATGGACAGAAAAAGACAAGATGCAAAAGAACATACGGGTAGTTTAGGTGTAGAAAGAAGAGAGAAAAAAAAACGTTTTATTTAAGAAGGATCAAATTTATAACTAGGTACCTATATATATATATATATATATATATATAAATAATAAACATACCTACATACCATTATATATATAAAAATGCATATACGTACACATATATTATATACCATGGGTTTATTAGATCGATAAATGCAGCAGTTAGACAAAAAGTATAAATGAGATATAAACAAAAAATATACTAGCAAGCCAAGTAATAGTCTTTAACCATATTCTTAAATGTAGCCAGCGATTGGGCACGTCTAATGTGTAAAGGTAAGTTATTCCACAGGCGCACAGCCTGTACACTAAAAGATAGGTCATAGTACCTGGTTGAATGTGGAGGTACTGCCAGTTCCAATGATGCCGAGGATCTTAATGTTTTGGTGTGTGTGTAACTGAGAAACGTAAAACGTTCCTTAAGATAAGTAGGAGTAAAGGGATTGAAAAGAATATTATAAAGCATAGTGAGAATATGAGTATCCCGTCGAAGACGAATTGGGAGCCACTTGAGCAAAGTGCGAAATTCTGATACGTGATCATATTTGCGTAAACCAAATATAAATCTAATACAAAAATTTTGAAGGCGTTCAAGCTTATCGAGTTGCTCCTCAGTGATATCGAGATAGCTGAGATAGCTTTATTTGGTAACATTAAAGGATTGCTCGGATTCTTCATTTATACCAACGCAGAATACGAACTACGACATGGAGTTGCGCAAATCTGCCCGCGTAAACTTAAACCTAACCAAATTTCATTTTATAGAATACCAAGCAACCATCTTTATTGTACAACTTTATCTTTACAATAGCTAATTGTAAAGATAATGTTGTTGTGAACCCCTTTTTTACTTATTAGAAGAAATATTCACAATGTCCATGTGCCATTGAAAAGTATTGCTTAAAAACTTACGAAGGTGCCTTTAGCTCTCATATTCTCTATGAGTCAACTTGTTAGGTTTATTTTCATGCTGGCGTCCGTTGCGTGTTTATCGAACGCCTCTCGTCATGGCCGAAATAGACCCAATAAATTCAGCACCTACTGGTATCGCCGGCCGAGATCTCTTGAAGACGGGCCAAACTATAAACTCGGTTCCACTCGAATACGGACAATTCAATTCCTACATAAAACCTATTTTGTCGTAACTTTGAAGAGTTAGCGCCCGTGTTTGCTACCTCCAATAAAATCAAGTGATAATTAAATGTAAGATTGTTAAAGGGATGCTTATAAGTTTTCAAACACAAAAACAATGAATAAAAAATATATAAAACCCGACTGCATTATTTACTTTTTTGCTTACGTTATCCCTAATTGTTATACCCTGAGTGTCTCTCTCTTGTTATACCCTGTGTGTGTGTCCCTATTAATTCACTTTCAAACACACCATATAGGCTCTAGGAAATATGTATGTACATACCCTCGAAAATCAAAACCCTTCCTTCTCCGTATATGCATAGGTCCGGGGACTAAATATGCATATCATATTTATATATGTACATATTTATTTATAAGATATTAAGTTTCATTCCTGTTAATTTAGATATAAGATTAGTTATACATATCTATTCAGAATAGTATTTCACGTTATGCATTTATACGCTGGCCAAACGAAACCCATGAAATTAATAGATTAAAGCGATTAATCTTCATTAATCAGAAACATCGGCGTTCACTTTTAACGACTTGTAATTAGGTAAGACTTAAATGAATTACTCTAGAATATTTTTATTCAATGAAGATTCAATATGAATTTTACTTTGAAAAATACTTTTCTATTCAATCATATTATTTAGCTGAAAACAAACATTTACAATTTTAATATACTTACAATAAAAGCAATATTATCGTTTTATATATTTTTCTTCTAATCATATTCAACTGCTTCCATTTATTTGATTTGATTATTTGATTTTTAACCTTGAAGTAAAATATATATAAATTAAAATTAAAATTACTTATCTAACTTTAACTAGCTAAATGTAATTTCATAATAATGTACAATACATTGCTAATGAATATATAATTTTAAATTTCCAGCTCATGTAGTAGAAAGAGTTGCTATTGCTACTTACTACAAAAGCTGGAAATTTAAAACTATGTATGTACGTCTATAATAGACAAAACGTTTGACAAAAGCAGCCGTACGATTATCATCAAGCGGACCAACTTTGTGTCTAGATTTTTTTTATAATATTCCGTAAGAATTGTAAATATATACCAATGTAGAATCCTATTCCGCACGCATTTATAACGTTTCATTCAGGCTACCTTTGCTTAAATGCTTTACGATCCTTTTGTAAATAATAAAAAAATATTAAACAACAAAATTATTGTATTTCCCTCTTCGAAAGTACAAAAAGCAAGACTATAAATATAATTCTGATAGGTCTAAATACTGAGAGCGAGTGGGATTCCGCCGCCTCATTCTGCGAGGAAGTCATGTTGGCTAAAGAGGCGGCGGAGAGGATACGGGAGAGGACAAATACTCACCCGTCCCGCAGAAGACGCATCAGGCGCCGGAGAGCACACAACGATCTCCGGCCTCCATGAGCGCTGGCCTGGGGGTAACGGGTAGGGCTGCCCGTACCCTAGCAGAAGCAGGCCTGAGACGGTGGCGTGACGTGTTCCACGCACGCCTCTCAAACTGGAGGGGGGGGTTAGGCCCCACATATTGCCATGGTGTGGCCGCCCTGGAAAAGAGGCGGCCAAGGTCTGCAGGGGTTCCTGGAAGCATCCCTTCTTGGGTATACCCAGGTCTCTTGCAATAGACCCACTTATGACGGAACACCGTGTGGTTTTAGTCGGTATGTCTTGATGAAACAGCACTCCTATTAGCAATTTGCAGTGTCTTTGACTTTGACTTCCACAATCTTCTGATTTGATCTGCGTACCTGATATAGTGGTTCCCTTTTCCAAATATAATTCCGTCAAGGTCCCAAGAAACAGACGTCATAACCTTCCCTGCCGAACTCGACACTGAATTTTATGTTATTGTTTGGTCTCTGGATAAAAATGGTGGATTCAGTTATCGTCCATGGTTACAAAAGTGCTTGGAACTTTCCAGACTGACCCTCGAAATGTTTGCAAGCCTAATGGGTCACTCTTCGATCTGCCAACACGACATCTTCGATATTTTTGTTTTTTTTTGCAATAAAAATAACCGATTATTACTCTCATTCACTCCTTTCTCCACAAAATGGCAAGCCAAGGTGTATGAAGTGCCAAGAGCCTATACGCAAGGAAGATAATGTAAGGAAATCGATGTTGCTTTTGCAGATGGATTGAGAAGTGTAAGCAATAAATAACTCAAAGAGGTCTAGGGGGTTTAACAGTAATACGAACCCCATAACATTTAAAGCCCTCTACAATTAATTAATTATCTAGAGAATTTATCCAGTTTACTATCAAAATAGTAGTATTAATACCTCTCAGTATCAAAGATCATTATTAAATCTAAGTTCAGTATAACTAACTCAAATACTTCAGATCAGAAAACATCTTACTTTCTTTACAAGTCAAAAAATAAACATGTGAATTAATATATCATACACCAATTATTCACGGAACAGTTTCCTACACATTATTCTTACTTACAAAGCGTTGGCACTTCAAAGTTGATCTGTGAATGTTCAACATGCATACGGACTGCACCCGCTTGAGGTTGTTAAGTACTCGCAAGTTCACCGGCTAAGTACCAAGCATTGGCGGAAAGAGCAGCCTTTGTACTTATCTGTATTATCTAGGATAATGCTACATAAATAAAACTGACTGTCGAGTCAAATCAGCATCTTTTTAGTAAACGTCAAAATGGTAGTTTTGGTAATTTTTTGTATAAAATACGAACGCGTGACAGCACGCTTACGTATTGTCAAAATAACAATATATTGTCATAATAAAAAATAAAACAAGAACGTTACAGTAAAACCGAACGAGAATGTTCAACTATTTTTTTTTAGTAATCCTTTTGCCCGACTTAGTAAAATAATTTCAGTATTCAGTATTCTTTATTTGCATTCCACAACGTAAGACAGGTGATACAACATGAAATTATGCACCATTATGGGCCCAGTTTTTTAGTATTTACAATAACTTTTTTTTTACAATAAATTAATTATATTGTATAGTTTAGAGAAGAAAACATTAAATTAATTAATAATTAATTGGCATTACGGGGTAACTTACTTATTCATAATAACATGTAGATTGTAGATAAAATTGAATTAATATAATCGTATATTCTATCTGCCTCTACCTATACATAATTTTACTAATCATAGTTTCACTGTCACACTTATTATTTGACTGTTTATTTGTTCGTATACGTAATTAAATTATTTACATTTTTATTCAGATAAATATTTTTTTCAGATAAATTCATTGATGCTATAATAACATTTTTTAACTGAGTAATTATGAAGTTAATTTTTAATTCGGAATGTATTCGGAATTTTATTATATACTTTGACACACATTGCAAAGAGTTTCAAGTGGTACTTAGCTAACATAGAACTTGGTAGTTTATTTTTAAATCAGAGGTTACGTTGCCGAGGACATTTTTCGCTTTGTAATGGGAATAGTGATAGGTGTTCCCTAACAAATTTGCAGCTTTCCAATATGTACATGCCAGACATCGTGAAGACTTTTAATGTCAGGAAATGTGGTTTAGTACTTTCCATATTATCTACATTTACTATTATCCCAATACATTTTTGCAGGATAAATAGTTATTCTGCGTCTATACTTTTATCCCATAGAATAATGGCATAATTTAACCCATAGGAATAGTAAGCAGTCTTGGCGGTTTTTATATCAGAGGTTTTTTTAAGCTCATGCAACGCATATGCCAGTTTGTTTGCAGTGCTTTGTATGTAAGCCTACCAGTTTATTAAGGTGTCTACAGTTAATCCTAGCAATGAGAATTCGTCCACCCATTCTATTTAATTAAAGCAAAGTCATCTACCCAATTACAAATAGAGGTCGTATTTCTATCTATTGTATCTTTAATGTTTTAAATGGTAAAGTGAGGTTTGTCTTCATTTTAGTGTTAACCTTACACGCCTTAGCCACTAATCAGATCATCATGATATTTGGACACACGATCTCCGAGGTACAATTAAGGATGTTGGAGCTTTTCATCAATAAATGTGCCTGAGGCATAGTAAATTGATAAAATCAGTTTAAGAAGTTGCAGAATAAGCTATTTATATTTCTGGTTGCTTCCTATTTTATACATCAACTTCAACAAATGTTTTGGTTTTAAGTGTGTGTGATGCATGTAGTAAAATATAAATAGATACTTATATTATTTATAAAATACTACTAGTAATGTGGACTATTTATAATTTTCTTGTTGAATTGAAATTAGGTTTAGGGGCTTCCTCTAACTAAATTTACGCTAAAACACTGCTGTTTGAGATTAATTGCCTTTTTTGATATATTTTTTTTGTTCATTAATTGTTTATTTTAGATTTTTTTATCAAAAAAGTGTATTAAATTAGTAATAGATTAAGTACTCGCATATATAACCTGTGTAAATCATAGTTCAGTAATAAAACTCATTACTATCAAAACGATCGTATTATTTATCTCCCAAACAGACAACCTTACAGAAACGAAAAACCCACAATCCAATTACAGTAGTTGCCATTTTGGCACAATACAGACTATTAACTAACAGATATTTTTTTTTTAAAGGAACGAAGCCACTCTTCAAAGCGCTTCGTGGAGCGCGTCTCAAAGGATCTTTTCTAGCATATATTATTTAAAAAAAGCTATTAGCTAGTACCTTCAAAGTATTGAATCTTACTTAGATGGATTCAATCGTACGCTCCTAATAAGAGGATGACTAATTAATTTCTAACATTGTATCTTCACTAATTTCAATCGGATCGATATTAGTAGTGTAGTAGAAATATAATAAACAATTTACAAAATTATCAGCAAAGTTCTACAGTAAACCTGGGAGCGCTTCCAGTAGACGACGATGCAGAGGAATTTTGCAATGCTTGTTACTGTACAGTCTATATTTTGAATTCATTATATTTTTCTTTATTTTCGTTATAGAAACATTAACCTTTTACGTAAGCCTAGCACATTCATAACCCTTTACTTAACGAAACACAATACCATTTATAAACAAAACCGAAAGCAGTGATGCAATACTTTTTAGGTACGCTGAGACAAGCAGTCTGTTCTATGTACATATATGCTAATATAATTTGCATAGAGATATGTATCTGATTTGCCGCATATGTTGCCGTCAAAGCCAGTTTGGCTGCAGACAACCTAAATTTGATCCACTTAATTCACTTTATGTTTATAGGTTGCATGTTAAGTTCTACGTTCAAAATATCAATGTAATCTCTTTTTATAGTATATCAATTACCGATACCTACCGGTATAGACATGAACAGGTTAAAATAAAAAGTTTAAAGTAAAATCAACTTAACATTTCTAATAAAAAAATAATGCTATTGAATCTCTAACTGTAAATAAATCGTAAATACATATTAACATCCAAATAACATAGGTAGATAAATCCAGATATATTGTTATTTATAATAGTGCTAAAGATAATAGATAATTTGCATACAGTTAACAAAACGTGCGCGAGATCAGTAAGTGTTCCACTCCGTATCCAAACTTATATTACAAGACTAATCGCCAAAACCATTCAAAATCGTTCATGATTATAACTGTAACCGCCATTTATCAAAATCAGTATATGTACTCAACTTTACTACTGTTCAGGTCGTCGTCAAACAAAATCCTTTGACCGCTGCCGCCGCTCTGATAACCGCGTGGGGCGAACAAGCATTCGCGTGTCCGCTGACAGATAGCAATCGGCGGAGCCAGCACGCGTGCCTTCTAATTAATGACGGCGTATCGCGTGGAAACGACCCATTTGTCTCACACTAAGTCGGATGTTCGCAGAAGAATGGTAGGCGATACAAATACCTTAAATGTCTTCAAACACTTACCTGGCCTAACAAACACTACCCGCTGAAATTTCCACAGCGATCTGCAATTATAATAAACGATATCTAGATTGCAAATGTACTGTTTAAATCCTTTACTTGAATTGCGAACAGCAACAGTGTTATAGTGAATTGTATTCCAGAGTATTTAGTAAAAAGTAAAAAAGATAAGAGAAACCGATTCAAAGGTAAGCAATATTACTTGATAAAAATATTAGTTACATTTGTTTTTTTGTTTATCTCCATTTTCAGAATACACAATGAGTACAAATACCACAACATCGCCAAACTGTAAACAAAGTTATACAACTCATTCACAGAGTATAGGATATTTTAAATCTATCTTGTAGATATTTTCGCAATTTTTGCAGTGGGGGCTGCTATATACTGGTAGATACCTAATAAAGGAAATCTTAAACACAAATGAAGTTTTTTTGTTTTGAGAAAAATTACAACTTCGGCATTATGAATGACTGCAATATCGCAGAAAACTAAACACATAAGCAACGGCCAGAAAGAATACCCATGCTCGGGACATCATCTGTTAATAGCACACATCTTTGACCATATGGGTATCGAGCCCACGACCCCTGTCTCAGCAGTAAGAATCACTAACCACTAGTCCACGCACCGGGACAGTCAATTTCTTCTAATAAACTCGTGATCCCTAATAATAAAAATCATTGCATGGTGCATACTCAAAAATGCCTCTTGGTTTTCTTATCAATTAATTATTTGATTATATTTCTAGAATGGGTGGTCCATCCTGCTTGATGTGAATCACGGGGTGGAGGAATTTATTTATTGTTGGTCCCAATTTTCATTTAGTAATTTAATAGATATCACATTATTAGCAACACATATCTTTTTAACCATATCTTACTTTAGTGATTGTTTTTAAGTAATTAAATATTAAAAAAAAAAATACAGGCAGGTTATGGATCTGCATGTAATCTAAACTGATCTTATCTACTTAGACCCTTAAGAAAACAGATAGATTTACAAGTTTTAGTTTCAGATTACAACACAATAGTATACTTTAAATGGACAGAATACATTATACAACACCAAAGGTCGGAATATAGGAAAACCGTCAACCACATTATCATAATAACATGTTACCACTAGAAGACGCCAACTTCTATGGCGCAAATAAACATTGATTTTTACACAAAAAAAAAATATAATAACAACTTTAAGTGTACACGCTCGAGTACTTTGACTTTATAAAATAATTTACTTTACCCTAACAACATAATAAACCTATATAAAAGCTGTAAAAGTTTATACCGATATAAACATAGATAGGCACTGCTTATTCGTCTAGTAATAAAGTTTTATTTTACAACATGTTAAGACTGTATTTTGAATTTATTTTAAAAGTATTTACTTTCATATAAAGTTTTCACGAACAAATATTTAAAGGTTCTTCGTTATATAGCCTGTCAATATCGTCCAGCACTCTATAACGATACAAAACATAAATTTACATGGGTATTTTTACTGTTTTTAAGATCACGTATTTCATTTTGGGTGGAACCTGTGCGAACGGTGATTATGTAAATTCGGCAGCGGTTGTACGATTCGCATAAATCGTTTCATATTTTATCACTTTTTTGCATAATATATTTTGTGTAAGCCTGCGATCAGTCAGCGACCCTCACTGAAAGGTGCCTCCTCATTTGACAGATGATTTATTATTTTTTCATCTCCGACCGCAATTACAGAATAAGTTTTTGAGTGACACTCTACTGAATAAATTCATCTTATTAACATTAAGCAATTTCTTGTTGATGTATGTATGTACAGCTACATATTAGTCCTATATATTTTCATTCCGCCTAATTTTACAAAGAAACAAGGTGTGATCGTTCGATGGTAAGCGGTCTTCTTAACATTAACCTTTTAAGTACCCAGAACTTGTTAATATTATAGATTATTTATAGAAACGATTTTCTTGCTTTTTACTTTTTACATTTTTTTTTCTGCCATTTTGGGTTATAGTTTTTAACCTGAATTTCTATCGATTTTTTTAATTACTTATTAGATTAGTGAGTTATGGGAGTTCCCTTGGAGGGGAATAGTGTTTGCAGGTAACAAAGAGGATTATTCCTTATGGCTTTCCAGTATTCGGTTGATTATATTTTGAACATATTGATTTTCGGCATATAATAACATCTTGATTTTTTCCATGTTGATTTTTATTCCAAAACATGTCAGTGTTACTAGGTAATGAAGATTTCTTGGGTAGTCGTGTACTGTCCGGTAAGCACCTATGTCCTCCGGTAGGAGAGGAAACATCCATGTCTCCTCTACAGCCAATCCAAACGAAAACAAAGCCGACCTATATCTATATTATATTTCTAGCAATCAAACTCAAGAGCTGTGAAAGGACGTGTATATCCTCACAACTGTCGCTAACGTAATGGCCAGAGAATTATCCTCCTGCTGATTTAAACATTTTGTCAAACCAGGAGATAATTATGGGTTTATACATTTTAACATACAAAATAGGTATAATAGTCAATTAATCAACACTGATAGAATTTAATAGTAGTTTACTCTATTTGTAATAATCATCTATTAAAGTAATAAGTACGTCACAACTGCCGGGCGCTATATGTATATTATAACAGTGGTGCCGCTCTTCCCTAGAAAGTTACTAATTGACCAACTCTTAACGGTGCGTTAAGTTAGCGTACTGGTCCTATTTATTTATCAACCGATTTCAAAAAGACGGAGGCTCTCAATTCAACTGTATTTTTTTATGTTTGTTACCTCAGAACTTTCGACTGCGTGAACCGATTTCGACGACTTCTTTTAATTTGAAGGTGGTGCTTCCCGTGTGGTGGGACAAATGAACGATTTTTTTTATTTGAAAGAATGTACTTCAAGGGTTATATGGGAGTTTGGTCCAGTTGTGACAATGGCATCCATGAGAAAATCATATTAGGCTTCAATTTTATGATAGCCACATTGAAGTCTTTTGTCTAGTTGTTTAAAGTGAACTATTACAGTGTATTTTTTGCGCCATACCTATCCACGTTCACCTGATATTCTGTTTCCTTTCATTCTCAGTGATTAACATAAACTCGATGAAAACATTTACATCAACTTCATCCTGATCTTTACTTTTATAGTGATTTTGCAATGAACTTTGCTTCTTCCTCTATTAAAGAACATATGTTACACGATCAGTACACACATATATGCAACTGTAACATAATATAAGTAGAAAAAATGTTATATATTAATAACTAGACCACAGCAGAAGCTCGAATTTTGTTCGTTGGATTATATACATATGTATATTTGTGTAGGTGTATCTACAGTTTTGTGACAAGTAGCTCCAAGTAAAATATATAAATATAATGTTACGTTTATATCCGCTCCTAATATACTCCTAGTACACTCTCTCTTTCTTTTTTTTCTCAGAAACTAACGTCGTCAAATGTACGCAACTTGGTATTTTGATTTAAGTATAATTTTGTATCCTATTTTTGTGTACAATAAAGAGTACATCCATCCATCCATCCAAAACATACATTGTTTAAAGAAACAAACGTAGCCTACACTATTATCTATCTTTATATATATAATTCTACTGTACGTGTGTATGTCACTTTATTCCTCCTAAACGGCTGGAGTGATTTAAATGATTTTTTTTTTTTTTATGCGATAATGGGCAAACGAGCAGACGGGTCACCTGATGGTAAGTGACTACCGCCGCCCATGGACACCCGCAACTCAAGAGTCACAAGTGCGTTGCCGGCCTTTTAGGTAGAGGTACGCTCTCTTCTTGAAGGTTTGAAGGTCGTATCGGTTCGGAAATACGGCAGGCGACAATTTGTTCCATAATATTTGAATATTTTTGTATGCGTTTAGGTGGCGCCCTTAATGGTTTAGATTCACAAATCAGCCCGGCAGATGGCGCTATAGTCGGTATCTAGGTTATTTATATATACTGCAACTTCATTGCAAAGTCTGTCGGGTCCGCTAGTTTTATTATAAAAGTTCATCTAGTCATGGTTATTTCTTCAGTGGTCTGAATAAATATTAATAAAAAATCCCTCATTTGCCTTTCTTACGTCAAGCAGCCATGCTTTTTATTTATTTTTTTATTGTTTGCAGTTCACATAGTTCATGATGGAAAACACAAAATAACGTTTGTAATAAATGTGTAATAGCATGTGCAGTTTTATTTGCGTGGGCCTTGGACTGTGGCAGTATTTATCAGTGTCTATATGATAATTTGAATAGATCATCAAGTAATTAAAGTCTTATTTAATATGACACGAAGTAAAGAGCTTGAATAATCTGTTAAAGTTAGGCATAAACACTGAGCAAATCTTAAATACGCAAATCGAAACTACTACAATTTACTTCAACTTTATTAATATCTGCAGTATCTGCTCTATCCATGAAATTAAGCCATACAATCTCAATACTTTAAGTAAATAAAGAGTCATGAAACTTGTACGCACACACTAATGTTAAACCCTTAGTAACATATCCTCACAGTGCTGACACAAGTAGATTCAGTCCCTCTGACGTAACGACAGTACTATTATAGACAACAACAGAGTTTTAAATATCAAAATTAAATTATGGGAATGTGTTATTTATAGAGTTTTTACCATTTGAATGTTTGTTTTTGTATGTCACGTGACCAAAAAATTCGACTATCATTTTCGAGATATCTCGAGAGTGACGACACTATAGCAGAAACAAGTTTTTGTTCGTATAGATTAGATAAGATTAGAATACTCTTTATTGTACACTATAGGAATTACACTAAATCTTAATTAAACATTAACGTATCGTTCAATGGGCGGTCTGATCGCTAAAAGCGATCTCTACCAGAGAACCTTAGGATGGATTTAGTGACAAGAGAGAGTGGGAGCTGAGGTGTACAACATATATCATAATACAGATAATTTAATTTAACTAAATATATTTCCCTGTATCTGCTATTATGGGGTCACGGTAATGGCAACTACCTTTTTGGCTCGACTATTTATAGTTTAAATTTTAACATGCGAAAAGCGTGATAGCTAAATACATATCTCTACACACACTATTACTGAAGAAACCAACTCTGCATTTCATGCAATTTTATGAATACTTAATAGAGCAATTTCGAACTATTACTTTCAGAAATTTTCATTTTAAGACTTACTTATATACTTGGAAATCTTCTTTGTGCTTTACTGGAAAATTCTGAATATCTGAAAGCCTCTTTGAAAACACAATTATACGTAGTTAAGACAGCGGTGCCTTTTCTTATAGCGGTAATTACATTGCTGTTGTAATTATTATAATTGCCTTTGTCGACATATTAAATTAACTCTTTTTAAGGGTCGTGCATATTATGATTTATTTTCAATTGAAATTTTCGAATGGAACACTTTAGGACCCCTTTAAAATGCTACTGTTCTTACAAAGGCGTTAATTTCTGGCTTTTTTCAGTTTCTTACAAGCAAAAGCAAAATTTAAATATTGTATGCACATATACATTGTTATTTCTTTCGTACCATTTACCACCTTCCTTATAAGCTCAACAAAATGTTAGCGATAAAATGAAAGAGCCCAGTACCTAATAAAGTAGAAACATAGTTGGCAGCGGCGCAAATCGTAATGACAGTAACAGACGGTATAACATGAACATTCTTCTATGACACCCGGTGTTTTCTTATTAACAAAATATTTTGATTTATTTTTTTAATTTTTGTAGATCTCAAATTTTATTTCATTAGCTTTTTGTCCTAAAGAGATTTTTAAGTTAACCTATTCTAACAGAAAAATATAAAACATTAAATGAACTCTTTTAATTAGGTATATAAACCTATTAGAAGTACTTATTAATTAGACGGGATTAACTGATAAAAAAGTTTAAGACGTATTTCTTAGATATGGAAATATGGTCAACAACTAACTTATATCTCGTAATCTGTAATTATGATCCAAGGTTTGAAGCACTTCCACTTAACAGTGTCGCAATATAATATACATATAATACCTACTTAAAGACCCTTTTCATTCTTGTTTTGTACAAAGGAGTATAATGTGATGAGATACTTAAAGCATACATATTACCTGTAAATTCTCTGGTGCATTTAACATTTAAAAAAATGCTTATTCTTACAGATAACTTGAAAGAAAAGTTGGCATTGTTGAAACCCATCTTGCCTTACGGAGTTATTGAAACGTGGGACGATCTAAACCCCCGTCTGTACCACGCCGTACACATCTATTGGCTAAAGTTTTACGGCATGTGGTTCAACAGCTTTTCGCCATACTGCATCAAGTATTGGCTCCAAATGATATACACATTGGTCGTGTTATGGCTTGTGTGTTTTTTGCCCGGCATCGGGGAAGTTGTTTATTTACTTAGGCGAAGAGAAAATATTGGAGATATTGCCGAAGGGTAGCTACATATTTCCACGTATACTTACACTTTGTTTGTCTAAGATGTTCCCACAAATGTGATTTATTAAATGGCAATCGGTTATAGCTTAGCTTGTTATACCTATGAGTAATATTTTTTTAGGTTATATTTATTCTTGAGTGAAATGTACACGTACTTCAAAGTGGCAGTATTTTGGTTAAACAAAAATCAAGTGATGGATCTGTTGGAGTATTTGCATCGAGAAGAATTCAAACCGAAAGAACCGGAACATCGTGATATTATACGGAAGAGTATTAAAACCGCTCGTTTTGTCATGACTAACTATTCCACCATGTGCGTCGGGGCGGTGTCGGGTGAGCTCTTAACAGGCTACATATATTTTTATTGAACTATTAACTCTGATAATAACGATAATGTGCATGGAAACTTTTTGAAATCATCATATTTTGTTTGAATAATATATTTAGTACTTTATCGGTTATTATTTAATTTTAATTTGTAAAGATATATGTATATATACACATTATTGTAAATAAGTTAAGCTTTAAATTTAGATGAAAGAAGAGAAATTATATTTATAATTTTAAATAAAAAAATGTTCAGAATATAAGCAATAAATTCAAGATCTTTTTCATTATTAATCATTAATAGATTTGAAGAATAATAAGAAATTGTGCTAAAATAATCGGAATTATAATTCATTACGAGTAAAATGAAGGTAGTTCTGTCACACGTCACTCGTAGAGCCCAAGCGGCTCTTACTGTGCAGGCGTGTTTCTAAAAAAATTTTTCTGATTGAATATAGCGCTTGCAAAACTGAAACGAAAAAAGATAATATATTTACAAATATATTCCTTGCCATCCGTTATAACTTCGTTGATATATGTTATATCGCAGTATGCCACACAGTGTGGTGTTAATCGATTCGATTCTAACAAACCATCCTACCGGAAACCCCGGTGAAGAGGGCCAAAAAATTAAGACTTACCTTAATAGTACCTACAGGCTCCTAAACAGTTTTCATACAATTTGTGCTGGTCTACACACTCCGTTCTAAAGGTTGACTTATAAGAAATGAAATTCAAATCATATGTAATTGACAACCTTATTTTTCCAATATTAGTAAATTATCATGAAATGTCATGCCTTGATTTCTCACATAACATCACTATGAAGTAGAATTTTCAGAGTATTTTGGATTAGAATACGCAAATAACAAACAGGTAGGACATTCACTATTTATGCAATATTAGCTCCAAAAATATTAAATCACAAAAGAAATTCATAAAATTAACAAAATTATATTTCAATACTTTCTTTCAGTTGCAATAATATTGCCTTTAACTGAACATTTCGACATTTTACCTACGAACGTGGAATACCCAAACTTCGACGTATACAAAACACCAGCATACGTGGCCGCATACATCCATCACGTGAGTTGAATTGCTGACATAAAACTCGATCATTCATATTTTAATTGAATTTTTATATTCAGGTAATATCGCTAAGCAAACTAGAAGCCTTTCGCTTAGGATCCATTGAAAAAATATATGAAACATATTTTTTGATATTAGCTTAGAACTTACATAAATGTTATCAAATATTTGCGTATATAAATTACAGTATTTGAGTATTTTAATATCACTTGGTGGTTTACAAAGATAACCTTATTTTATCCTTTTATTATCTTTTCTCAAAAGTAAAATAAGTCGTTCAGACAAACTTAAATAAGTATAATTATATTTAAAACATATAAAACCCGACTACATTACACATAAATGTTTTGCTCTCTTTGTTAGGATCCGTATTTCAATTGAATATTTTTGTCAGTAGTATGCTTTTATCTTTGTTTTTTTCTAACTACTTCTGTTAAAGAAAATAAACTAAAAATGTCAACTTATTGGTTATAATATTATTGAGTTTAGAATTTCTCAAATCCGGAACAAGCATTACACATATGTATAAAACGTCAAGGTATATGTGTCAAAGTTCTGAATGAATACTACTCCTGGTGTGCACCGAGGCTCTGGAAAACCAGTAATTTTCCCAAACTATTTTCAGTGTGAGAATATTGACTGAAATTGTATATCGATCAATTTTAGACATAGAGTATATAGCACAGAGGCATTCTAATTTTCTGGCATCATGTGTGTAACTTCATAAGGGTAGAAGATAAAGAAAATATCTTTAATGAATGTGTAGACACACTGGTGTACTTATAGTTTTATTTCATTTTCAACATGACATTACTAATAATACTACTATAATTTTCTGGGTATCTATGCACATAAAATGTTATGAACTCCTTATATCTCATAAAAATGCGAAATGTCATGTGATCAGTTAAATAGTTAATTCAAAAAATTCTAATAATCATACTAAATATATAAAAGGAAAATTACATTAATATTCGATAATATTCAAATTAGTAGTAGATGATTCACACCTACCAAGCCTAAATATAGCATGAATCTGACTACAATCAATTTGGTGTATTGACTCAATTTTTCATTCCGAAAGTGACACTTCATTTTGAGCTAGTTCATATTTTACCGTATGTAGTATTAAAAAACGAACTAAATGCAATAAATTAGGACGTATTTATTATAAATGCATACACATTAGTAAAACTCCCATCAATTTTTTTTTATTAGAAAAATATTAGGTTGGCAACTAATAAACTCGCCATCTTTGTACACAAATTTATTTCTTTTTCCAAGTGTACAAATCAAATTATTTCACAACTATATTAGCACCGTTTTCTGTCACCTGTTGCCAACGCGCTGCAACATAATACCTTCCTCGTAGAAGTTTTAAGGCTTTTGATAAAAAAAGGTGGTAAGGTCTTTTAAACTGGTCTTAATTTTTTTATCTGCTAAGTAGTGGGCTAGAGAACAAAATAGATTATAATCTGAGGGCATAATGTCTGGAGAGTACGGTGAATGAGGAAGGACAGTCCAGCCAAGCGAAAGTAATTTTTCACGAGTCGCTTTTGCTACATGTGGTCGAACATTATCGTGCAAAAAGTATACTTTATTTTTCGGTAATCTCGCTGCTACTTTATCCAGTTGGTCACAATAAATATTGGCCGTGATTCTAGGGTTAGATGGCAACAGCTCCCAGTATATATTTCCGTTTATTCCCCACCACACTCTTAAAAGAACTTTTTTACTCGTGTCAGATTTTGGCGTTGGTACTCCTGCTTCTTCTGCCACTGGCGCTTATGCGAAAAATTTATGTACATAACCCACTTTTCATCCCCCGTAATTACACCCCTCAGCCACTCAATGGTACGATGATAACTAAGTAGTTCCATGCACACGTTAGCTCTCTTCTGAAGTTGAAACGGCGTCAACTCATGTGTCATAACCAAACTAAATATTTAAAGGTCTTTTCTAAAGCGTGGAGTTGTTTTTCTGGAGAAACAGAAGCACTGAAGCTGCTCTGCCAGACAACGTGAAGTGAACCTGGGATCCATTTCTATGAGTCTTTTTAACTCATCTACATCTATTGTAGGAGGTCGTCCTGAATGAGGTTCATCAGTTAGGTTATAATTTCCATCCTTAAATCTTCTGAACCAACGTTTAGTGGTATCGTAAGAGAGCACGCCTTCGCCCATCGTTACACATATTTTGCGCACTGCTTCAGTCGCTTTTCCATCTAAGCGAAATTCGTGAAGTAAAAGCAGACGAAGTTCTCTACGAGAAATATCCATAATTTACTGTAGTTTTACTATTCAAGATCCAATTGTCAACTGATCTGACATACAACTCTTGCTTTATTTATATACTACTTCAAGAAATTCGAGATAGTTCTATAACGTTTTAGTTAACTTTATTAGTTGCCAACCTAATAGTATTCTTTCTCCAGCCAACCTCAATAACTAAAACAGCCGGTTCATTATGCAATGAAAAAAGATTTTATATTTAACGATATAGATTTGGATTCGTTACTTTTTGACATACAGTTACGTTAACCAACTGTCTGAAACAACCTACCCTTAATGTTATTCAAAACAATAACGTACGATAGATAGTAGATAATTTATCTACTATCTATCGTACGTTTTTGTTTGTACTATTGTGTACTATTCTCTAAAAAAAATAACTTAGTATAATCAAGTAATCGTTGGTTCTACAGATTTATTACAAGCCAGCGACCTGCATAATAGACGGTGTGATGGATACAATATTAGCAGCCTTTGTATCCTCTGCAAGTAAGACGGTCACTTTGCTATTATAGCCTCCTGT
The DNA here is from genome assembly GCA_947561695.1 of Tyria jacobaeae. Lineage (NCBI taxonomy): Eukaryota > Metazoa > Arthropoda > Insecta > Lepidoptera > Erebidae > Tyria > Tyria jacobaeae. The sequence continues at coordinate 8,737,925 of OX387221.1, forward strand.
GTAATAAAGCAAATATTATTATTATATTTATTACTCTATTGCCCTTCAGGCAGCTTCTTCGAGTTATGTTGATGTATGTATATATGTTTGTACGTATAACATTACTCAAGCTTACCTTAAAAATAATATATTTTTAAAAATATATATATATTTATATTGTATATATATATTATATAATATATCTATATACAATATAAATAAATATATATATATATTTATATTTATATTGTAATATTAATATATTATATATTATATAATATATGTATCTATATACAATATAAATATATATATATATATAGCTGTGTAGAAACCACGAATTATCCTATTAATTGAACCCACAATTTTTATAATAGGAGTATTGTTGCTCTAGGGACAATATGCTCCCCGCGGTGACACTAAAACATTTCCGCTAGTACAAACACCTTGCCATTGCTAAGTCCTAAAAAAAAATATTTAAAATTTACTTTTACGAGCACAGCCATCGACTTTCAGAAACCTACTATTTCATGTCTTAGGTCATGTTATTTGCAACGATTTTGGCGTAACCAATTGCTACGAGAATTTCGTAGCCATGTGCTAAGTAGATGACTGTAGCAGTTTGTTTTTTAGTGATAGTAAAATACAATATTATAGCTTTTTCGACAGCATTGAATAGCGCACAGAATAGTTCTGTATTATTACTTAGATACGTGGATACTTACATAGTATAAGAATAGCTTTCTGCTTTTCAGTCGGACAAATAGAAATATTAGCTTTCAATCTACGCAACTTTGAACTGGTTGCTGAGCGTCGATACAAGAGAGAATTAAAAGAGAACAAATATATCAAAGAAAACACCAAACAATACTACGTGCGTTCAATATTCAAAGAGTGCGTCATTCATCATAATAGCATTATTCGGTAAAGTACTTCAAATGATTGCAACAACTCTTGTTTACCACATGGGACAACCCTAAAAGTTTTTATCCCTAAAAGTAGCGTAAAAATATGGGAATGTCACCTAAAGATATTGATGATGCTAATCACTTGACTAATAGTCTCAAATTAATTGATTGTTGTGAATTCAAGCCTATAAATTACTGTTAATTTCATGCAGTTAAGGTTGAGTCAGATAGCGGTCGCAGCATAACAGTGACACTGAACAGACTGTACTTATAAATACTATACTCATTATGTACTTATGATATAATTAAAATTATTTAACCCTGTTACACATCAAATGCCTCTTTTTGCTACTGAGGTCATGTCATGCGTTTTCGACCAAGATATATCTATATCATTAATCTAATCTAATCAGTTACGTACATAATCACATCATGATCAATCGTGTAAAAGCGAGTGCAATAGAGAGATATCTATTCGAAACTTCATCCACAGAAATTTTCATAACAATTAGATTAAATCGCTGCCACTATTCAATTATTTAGATAATATCAGAAATCACGATATTAATATCAGCTGTGTTAACAAACTGTACAACGAGCACAAACTTCCTCTTAGTACGAGTCACTACGAGGTTAGGTCACAGCCAACTTAACTTTAATTCCTAATATCGTATAGTGTCATCCGTCTGGGCTCAGTGCTTGTGGTCACATGCCCTTATTTATTCCATTCATGCAATAAACCATCATATTTGAGTTTATTTGGTCTTTATTGTTGGCATTCCTAATGACCTAAGGATTTGTTTCATGTTTTAACATCTCTGTGTGTGTATGTGCATATGTAAAAATTCACTTAATTTTCTTGATGATATTGGTAGAAAAAAGTTTGATAGAATTATTTCCCATAAATTTAAATTATCATATACATATATCATAAATATCTATGTTTTATAAAATTGCTCACCAATTATTTGAAATAATCTTATTTAAGAAATATTTAAAATTAGAGATCAATACACACAGCGTGAGTTTTACTCAATTTTTTTTGTTTCATTATAGGCGCAGACGAACAGACGGGTCACCTGATGGTAAGTGACAACCTCCGTCCATGGACACCTGCAACTGGAGAGTCGTAAGTGCGCTGCCCGCCTATGAGGGTGAAGAGGGATGAAGGTATGCGGGGAGGCAAAAGAGACAGGGATGAGGATATGGAAAAGGGGCAGAAGGTGAGGGGAGAGGAATAAGAAGAGGGGAGTTGGGCCTCCGAAAACCTCACTAATTTCGGGGAAATGCAACGCAAGTGTTGGTTCACAACCGGTTTTCTGTAAGCCCGTTGTATCGCAACGGTCGAGCTGGTTCATTCGTGCCTAAGCATAGCTCTACCACGTAAATGTAAATTCAAAAAAACGGCACCGTGTGCAACTGAAACGGAAGATATCCACCACAGAGTTTATCTAATCTATCTATTGAGATAAATTAGATAAACTCTTTATTTTCCAAATATAAGACATTACAATATTGTAATGACATATTGTTAAAAACTAAAGAATTTGTACAATTGGCGGGCTTATCGATCTTTTGCGGTGTTTTGCGATCTTTTGCGGGTAAACCTTTGGATGGAAAGAGAGTTTATGTATGGCAGGAGGAGTTGCAGTGTTTAATTACCTGACTTACTCATATATACACTCTGCACTCATACTCATAAATACTAAGATACATAAAAAACACATCCATGTTATTAATATTAATTATTACATACCTTACACACGATCTTAAGAAATACTTGGCATCAAGCTAGCAAGTAGTGATCCTTTACAATTTTTTTGCATCTACTGCTCAAAAAGTGTAACAGGTATAAAAATGAAACAGCCGTGTATCTTTTAACGCTGAAATAACATTGCAGAATATATCAGCTGTAATTCCCAATCTAGTAACGCTTTAAAAGATCCTTGATGCACTATAAGGGTTATACGTAGTACAATTTGTAATATCATGTTTCAATAATTCAATTTTCAGATACGTGTCTATGATCGAAAGCGCTTTCAGCTTGGCGTCAGCCCTACAGTTCATGTTAAGCGTCATGGTATTGTGTTTGATCGGCGTGCAGTTTTTATCAGTACGTTTAAAACTATTACTATTATTAATATTTGACAGAGTTAATAATTCACTAGCTATCTAACAATAATTTTCTTTACCGATGATATGTATGTAAAATGTCATGATTATCAATATCGATACAGCAAACTCTCGTGTCTTATAAAAACATGTTATAGTTTTTTTATGATACAGGGGAACAAATATTAAGTGACACCCAACGCCCATGGACAGAGAAAGGTAGATGATGGGGGGAGGGGAAAGAGGAATTTAGTTTACAGTTTGTTTCAGACTGACCTGTTTATTGGTTACACATAACACTTTGAAAATGACATCACCTTTCAGTTACACGCTGTATATTCAGGGGTGAAAAATTCTATTGAAATTCCATAGGGTGTTCACGGATAACAGATTTTCATAGTTGAATAAACTGGAACGTGTGATAATTCTGAATTTGAATAAAAAGTGATTTTGTTATAGATTGAAAACCCAACCAGCCATCCGATGCAGATGGCGTGGATGGGTATTTATCTAACTTGCATGCTGATCGAAGTATTCATACTGTGCTGGTTCGGCAACGAGCTGATATGGAAAGTAAGTATTTGTGTATTGTTTTCTTTTGTCTTGTTTCTCACCACCACAAAGGGAAAAGGTATATGTAGGGCTTATGTATGTCTGTATGTAAAATAGTTACAAGTATGACCTATAACGTTATTTAGTTTTAGTCACCCGCTGATGAACAGGGACTACCTAAGAAATGCAAAATTACCTATTCTTATAAAAACACTTGCAATCGTACACGTGAAAGTTTGATCATTTACATTTTATTTTAATTACGTGTGTAAAAAGACGTGTATTTGAACTGTTATCTGTCCTATAGGATGTGTACAGTGTGTTCTGGTTAACGGCAATCTGCATATTACGGTTGACAAAATGAGGGTGTAATATATAAGCGTGAGTATATGTACATATATATGTAATTCTGGCTCAAATAGTGACATATGGCCAAAAGGACTGTGTCCTAAAGTAATTCGTAATATATTTAAAATTGTCTTATTATATATTTGCATACATACTTGGGCACATATGTATATACTCACGCCTATTTCCCTTTACCAGCAGGGGTACCAGAGACGTCTCAAACACCCACTTATAGCCCACCATAATTTAGTCCCACTCACGTAAAAGGGGGCAATTCTATTTCCGTCAGCCGGACACTGCATGACTGTATATATACCGTCTGATAGATATCTTCTGATCCTTTAGTCGATTTTTACGTATACATTTGAGATGAGATATTTAAACCTATCGAAGAACGAGCTATCTACCTTATTTGTTTTAGAACGGGCTTCTAGTTACTGATTTAAATTAAGGCTTCCAATAGCATAAAAACAATGAATAATGTGTAAATATTTGTTACGTATAGTAACTATATTTTTTTAACTGTTCGAGTAACAAAAAAAAAAAACAACATTTGTCTCTAGTAAGTCTCTGGTTAATATTTTTATACATATGTCACAGGCTCTGCCTGCGAGTAAATATTATCTTACATTAAATTTAGAGAAGCCTGTTATGTTATTGTATTGATTTATTCTAGGCACATTCAAGACCCTTAATCTCCAATTCGATATACATCAAATAATCATTCTGTTACAGAGTATGGACCTTCGCCAGGCAGCGTTCGACGGACCTTGGACGCGTAGCGACCGCAAAACCAACATCTATATCATTATTTTCATGGAAAGGTGCAAACGTCCCCTGAGTGTGACCGCTTGGAAAATATTTACCCTATCACTTAACACTTACACAATTGTAAGAATATCAATAATTAACCAATAAGTATTAATAATTTTACCATTGATCTTTTTCTTAGTTGTCGGTCTCGGGCGATTACGTTCAGTTTGATCGACAGTCGACGGTCTTCTAAACCATCATTGGCAAAACACCCAACCGTCAAAAAGCTTTATTGGAACGTTCACTTCTCCGGTACCCAAAATGACACCAATTTCTAGATTCTTTGTTATACATTTTATAACTAGCTTTTGCTCTCTACTTTTTATTTATGCGGGGGCATGGTGGAATGGAGCCTATATTTTAAGTTAGCTGGCGATACATCGGTGAAAACTGTGTTCAGACAGACAGGCAGACAGACAGACAAAAAGTTCAAAAACTGTTGTTTCGGCTTCTATTGCTCTAATAAAGACCCCCCCCCCTCCCCATTTAGGTGTTCTGCAATATCTATAATGTACAAACATCGGCCAGTTACAATATTATTATTTATTATGTATAGCTACATGTTCAATTATTCATTTTGCAGACTTGAACATACGTTTTTCAGTCCCAGTAAACTAAGAGCTATCAGTTATGTCAATCAATTTTCACGAAGTATGATGTACATGTACAATACAATATACATTAACAATTACTGTCTAGTTTTATCGTGTCGTAAATAGTTTGCAGATACCCTCTGGGATCCATCCATAGATATATTTAGCTATATATATATAGCTGTGTTGTTTTGGACATTCTAGAATTTAGATTTATTTTAAATTGTTAAACTTTTAATATTTAATTTTCTTTTCAGCTTATCAATTGGGCATACAAAGCCTTTGCAGTAATGAGCAACATGAAGAAATAAACATGTACGAACTGTAGAATAAATTTTGTGGATGTAATTACGTTACTCTGTTGCACAATGCACAACTAGTTTTACCCCAATTAATTTCTCGAAGGATTAAAAATAATTAATGATTACAGGAGTTTTTGTGTGTTTTTGGACCGATAACTTTTGTTTACCTCCTTTATGTTTTATTTCAATGTATTACTGACTAAAGCACATTGAATATTGACTCATATTTTTTTATAATTACAAGAATTATAACATTTTATTGGTTGTTAAATCAATCAATGGTGTCGAAGTAAAGACTATCGAGATTTATGTCACGAAGTTTATCTTACAGATCACCGGAGTTTTGACTTTCTTAGTCGAATTTTATAAGTAAAAGTTTTTAAAGTAAAATAGGCAGAATATCTAGTAAGAGGAAGTCTTACAGAATGCGTATATTATGAGGGTACAAGACACGGGGAAGAAAATACTAACTGTAGTAATATATACTGGTAAACTACGGGAAAAAGCAAACCAATAGGCCTTAGGATCGAATTCCAATTCTTAATGGAAAGTAAACACATTTTAAAAGTACTTTTCGAAAACAAAATATGCAGTTCCGGGAAAACAGACATTGTAGTGACGTAGATACCAATGAAACTTTGTACACGTCGCAATGTGCCAAACAGGCTGTACTCGTAGTAATCCTAGCGTGCGTCTCAACTTTTCCAATTCCATTCGCCCATTTCTTAGTCGTAACCGAATTGTCCCAACTTTTATGGCAACATTATTCAAAAATTGAAAACGCCGTGATAAATATCGTAAATTACAAATTCAAAAAAATGTCTGCGCTGATTATAAATTCCGTGACTTTGTTATCAATATAACCTACGTTGCATCAATATACAGTTTCGATATATTTTCTCACTGTGTTCGTTAATGTGATTACGTTGAACAAATCAAAAGATAAACCACTAAAGAAATAAATATATCTTACCGTTTATTTAATAAATATTATTGAGTATCATTATAAAAATCGGTTACCTACCACTTGTTTGTACTTGTACCACAGTAGATTATAATAGGTAAATAAATCACAAAAATAACCTCTTAAAGTAATGATAAGTGTTCAAATTCAAGTAATGAATTGTGTGCTATGTACGTTGTATTATATTCACTTACAAAATTACACCTAACTACTTTGTAGGTTACCAGTTTTCACAAAAAAGATACATATACATATACAAACGCTATCTATAAATAGTCAATCTTTACATAGAATACTTTCCCTAAGTTTGCTAACGTAACTGAGCTCAACTTTTTCCTACAACAAAAAGTCCAATATCATCTATCACAACACATTTAACAGCAGAATGAATTGAGATTTCTCTTTGAAACGAAAACGTAGACAGTTTCTATTCCAACGTTCACTCGGCCTCTATTATCGTATCTTCGATAACTTTTGTAATCTGCTGAAAAGCTCTCGCGTACCTGTGCTTATATTGTTTGTTAAACATTTCCGACAACGAACCGTGTAAATCCAGCCATCACTCTCCATTTACTATAATTAAAGAGAGTGCACATTTGTGTATAGAAGCCATATAGTGCGCATTCTTTCCATATTGTGACCACATCACAGTGATAAGATATTTGTGTATGTACTCCAGGACAAAGCACGGGTCGGAATAACATATTATTACCTAAATCAAATTAATCCACTTTCTTGCCACTGTCGGAGCAGTTTGTGAAAGTAATTATAACCTAATGTAACGGTTTAGAAACCCGGCCATAAATTAACGAAATAGCCAAACCAGAAAATCGCAATGTTGTTATTAGATAGTTTCCTAAATAGAATATGTTGTATACAGTACATGCATCCGTATGCATTTTATTAATAAAACAAATGCGAATGTGAATCGGTTTCTACGCATGGTACGACTACGAAGAAACAAACGCCTTAACAACTCAACTGAGAATCATGAAGATTGAATATATACGTTGACAGAGGGTACCTACCCTCCCTTTAAAAAAAAACATGTGGCAATCGGGGACTGCCGCGGTAAAGCTATTGCATAGCATTTTTTATCAACTTATGCAATTATAATTATTTATTTATTTTTTATTTATGCAGTTTTTTTTTCTTTGATATTAATTCAAGTTTTTTCTTTGATATTAATTCAAGTTTTTTCTTTGATATTAATCCGTTACACTTTTTGAGCGTGGTGACCGATAAGAAAACTTTTTTTTTCTTTTATTGAATAAATGAAAAGTTAACACCGTTTAAAATATTTTTACTATCTTACAATACATGTAGGTTATTCAGGATTTTTTATCATTGAAACTATAGGTTTATGGTTACTGAAATAAGAAACATATGTGATAGATACCTATACACCTATATACTTTTTCACAAACAGCTGCTTACGTATTCGTCCGATTTCGGAGCAGCTCGTCTCGATCTGTGCGAGCTTCGTACAGTCGTACCATATACATACTATACACGTTAAGCGAACGCTCGGCCGAGCTACATGGTAGGCGGAGTGGGGTTTTATTTTCGTTACGGAATTTCTTGATTCGGTCGCCGCGCTCAAAGCCGGCGATAAAAGCTATGCAATAGCTTAAAAATATCAACAATCTCCGAGGCTTACCGAATTGAACAAAGTTAACATTAACGTTAAAAACGACAAAGCTAATTTTATGTAATTTTGAGAAATCTCTCTCTCTCCCAAGCTAGTTATCCCTCATGGTGGTGAGGTTAGCTTCCCTTTTCTACCTTCGCCCATATCCTAGACGTCGTCTTAGGTGACTACAACCCTTTATATCCTTTAACACTACGTCATCCCATCTGATTTAGAACTTTTTACTCTAATTAATTAAAACGAGTAAACGATGACGTAAAATCCTTTTCTCTCTTTGTAATCGACGTTTAATCTTAAATGAGTCTCGTTGAAGTATTAGGTACGCCGTAAACAATTTATATGAAGCTTTTAGTTTGTAAGCTATCGCATAGTTTTTTTTTTTCAGGTTCTACTGAAAGGTCCTTTGGCACATTAAATAACTAACCAGAAAACAGATTCAACTTTGTCATGAATGTGAAAGAATTTTTTTAATACTCGATACTCTCGTCTGAATATAATAAGATGAAGCCACGATCATTATTCGTTAATGTTCTTGGCCTATTACTGCTAGAACTCTTAAGAAAAATACAAGTAATTAAATTGTTTAAAAAATACAAAACCCAACTGCATAAGTAACTGCCTTTTTATTTTTATGACGTTATCTCGAAATGTTATACTCGTAACAATGTGTAAAAACCCTATGTCACACCCCTATAAAAAGATTTAAATTATTCCTACATATATACGTATACATACACTAGTAAAATATAACCCTACCTCTTATACAGGTATAAATCTTTTATCCTGCAAAAAATAAGTTTATTCACGTACCTACAACACAAGCAGTGAACCATTTACTGTTGGTATTTCGGCGCGTCTAACGAGTCGCAATACATAGCAATGAATGTCGCGGGTAAGAAAATATGTCAGGCCGCACCGATAGACTAGAATAAGATGTAAATTAAAGAATATAATGATTCTTTTCTCTGGCTACTGAAATACGAATTCATTAATGCCATCTCCTTTTCGGTTTGTCATATGTACACACATGTACCTATGTACATTTGACGTTGAAATATCAAACTATCAAACAGGTAACTATCAGAAAACTAAATTAAATAAATGATCTACGAGTATATAGTAAAAAGTGGCAAACAAAACAGTTAGAACCATTTTCATCTATGTTTGTCCACCGATTTTCTTATTTTGCTTATGTTTGTAGTAGATACTATTTAAGTAAATTTAAGAAACCTACAGATTGAACATTAAGATAATATAATATTATGAGGGTAATATTTTTTAATTTAATATAATATTGAACTAAGGACATATACAATTATACAGTAATCTTACTTCTAATACAATCAAAATTCAATAGAGGAATATTTACATTTAGCTAAAGCTAAAAAGAAAAACATAATAAAATAAAAATAGGGACTATTGACAAACGTTTTTCGTAAAATTCCTCCGCATCGTCGCCTACTGGTGGCGCTCCAAGAAGGCTGGCAGCATTACCACGTTGATTGGCAATGCTTATCCGCTGTGCGAGGAAAAGGCCAGCCTTCTGGGCACTAGAAATATTATCGCGATCAAATTATTTATATAACAGATATTTTAATATTACTCATAAACATAGAGAGACAGCTCTGGTGCACCCAATCCCTCAAAAATCACTCGGATCCGTCCAACTACAGACCCATAGCCATCACCTCCTTGTTCTCCAAGATAATGGAATCCATTATTAACTGCCAGCTCCTCCGGTACTTAGAAGACCACCAGCTCCTCAATGATCGACAATACGGCTTCCGTCGGGGTCGTTCAGCGGGTGATCTTCTTGTTTACTTGACTCACCGGTGGGCACAGGCGATCGAGACCAAGGGGGAAGCGTTGGCCCTTGGTTTGGACGTGGCGAAGGCCTTCGATCGGGTCTGGCACAAAGCGCTCCTTGCGAAGCTTCCTTCCTATGGGCTTCCCGAGAAACTGTGCGAATGGCTCACCAGTTTTCTTACAGACAGAAGCATCAAGGTCGTTGTTGACGGTGCATGCTCCGACTCCAAGTCTGTTAATTCTGGTGTCCCACAAGGCTGTGTGCTATCACCCACGCTGTTTCTTCTGCATATCAATGACATGCTGCAGATTAGCAGCATCCATTGCTATGCAGACAATAGTACGAGTGATGCCTTTACACCGGCCGCGCTAACATTTCTCGGGTAAACGTCATCGAAAGCCGATCCAAATTTGTGTCTGAAATCGAAATTTCTTTATCAAAAGCTTCAGATTGGGGTCGACTTAACCTCAAGTTTAACCTAGACTTATCCTTAAGTTTAAGTCTTAACCTTCACCTTAAGTCCAGTTTAACCCCACGAAGACACAGGTTTGCGCGTTCACCGCTAAAAAGATGCCATTGGTGGTATCACCTCAATTTGAGAGCACTCCCCTAACTGCATCAGCCAGTATCGGAATCCTTGGCGTCGATATATCAGGCGAAGTCCAGTTTCGCGGTCACTTAGAGAGTAAGTCCATATTAGCCTCGAAGAAGCTTGGTGTGCTAAACAGATGGAGTCAGTATTTTACTCCGGCCCACCGCCTGCAACTTTATAAGGCGCAGGTTCGGCCGCACATGGAATACTGTTCATCTCTATGCAGGTGCACCCCAGTACCAACTTCTCCCTCTTGACCACATTCAACGGAGAGCGACTCGCATCATCGACTTCCAAGATATTTCTGATCGACTTGACACCTTGGCGTTGCGTAGAGATGTAGCTTCACTCTGCATCCTCCATCGCTTGTATCATGGGGAGTGTTCAGAGAATTTGTTCGGACTTATACCGGCTGCTGGTTTCCGCCATCGTCCTACGCTACAAAATATCCATCCCCATCACCTGGACGATTGGCACTCCACCACTGTGCGCTTCTCCAGAAGCTTTTTGCCTCGCACAACCAGCTTATGGAACAAATTGTATGTATGTATTTCCGAACCGATACGACCTTCAAACCTTCAAGAAAAGAGCGTACTCCTTCCTAAAAGGCCGGCAACGCACTTGTGACTCTTGAGTTGCGGGTGTCCATGGGCGGCGGTAGTCATTTACCATCAGGTGAGCCGTCTGCTCGTTTGCCCCCGTTTTTTATCGCATAAAAAAAAATAAAAAAATAACAATAGTGTAGGTATTCTATTATTATTAGTTATTTATGGATTGTCTCTCTCGCGTGTATATTTAACGCAGAGATTCCGCCAATGTCAAGTATTTCGATAGAAAAAAAACACAGTCTATAAAAAATAATGCTCATGTTGGTCAACTCCCAACATCTAATATTTATAGGTATTCTAACACGTTTCAACAAATAGCCACTGTCAAAACAATTGTTTTAAAATAGGGGAGAGAAGTTGATAAAGTTTGTTCTAAACACTATTAGAAGGCTCAATCGATTCTGTTCAATTGAATCGTGTCTATGATCGTACTGCTCAAACGATAAGTTATCTATCTATCTATATATTATATTATTGTTTAAGTTTTCGTACCAAACAGCCACCGCTTCACACTAGCGAAAACTGTCAAGCTATTAATATTTCTATCAGCAACGTTTTGTCGAAGACTCTCATAAAATAATAATAAAACGAAACACTATTATGTGTTTTTAAACATTAATCAGTTATATATTTATTTGAATAATCAAAAAAATCGCAATTTTATACGTCAAACTGCTAATCATCATACATGTACATTAAGCGGGGAGAGCTCTATATACCTAGACCGGTGTCGTCGGAACTTTAGCTGCTGTTTTTTTTATTCTATGTTTTTAAGTTTACGTGTAGAAAGAATTATTTGAACAATTATATCTGTTATAACTTTTAATAGTTTAAATAAAGAACACAATAATACACTAACTTGGCCGAAAGCAATAAAAAAATATATTTATAACTCTATCTGTACAGCAAAGATATAAAAATACATATTTTTTTAATGTAAATATCTTATATAATTTCTTATAAACTGGCGAGACTCTCTTCTTTCCTCTCAACTCATCACCCTCAAAGACGGGCAGCTTACCACTTTTGAGGTTTGATGTGTCCATGGACGATGATTGTCATTTACCATCAGGTGACCGGTCTGCTGGTCTGTCCCCCTATATTATCTATGTAGTCACAAATAGGTTAGTAAGTATTTCTGAAAACCCATTTCCGAAAAAAATATATCACTTTCTAAATTCGTAGGCATCTCAAACGCATCTTAAACATGAAGACATAAACTTCTCTTTCCTTGCGCCAAAAGTATACAAATGAACGTAAAATAGTATTAAAGAACAGGCCTATAATTCTATTGAAACAAGACAAGAAGAATTCCCAATATGTGCTCAAGGTGTCTGTACTCACTGAAGCGAAGTAAAAGGAGCAAAGTTTGCGAATTTGCCCCCGGGACCGATCCAACTTCTCTGTTGCAATAAATAAGGATTTTAGCGACAAATTACCACACGAAAACGTTTCACCCTTTCTTCGAAAACTTAGGCACTAGCGAAAATGGGACCACTTTTGAAGGAAATGATGCTCGGTAAAAGTTAAACTTCTTCTTAAAGGGTTTTGCACATTGTTAAATACTGCTAGATATTAGAGGCAGGGATATTCTAAACCATAAAAAAACAGACACCGATAAAAGTAGTTTGAATATTTGTAGACTTTATAAGTGGAATGTCCTGTCAGTTTATCCATCCGTCCATTCAGGGTAGACAGAGGCGGAGTTAACTATTACTTACTTACATACTGCCGATTATAATTTAGTACCATTTTAATAATAAAGGACAAGCGTATTGACGAGTACTTTCGGGAATTACATGGGCAAATTTGATACATATTGACAGGAAAGGGAGGATATAAAGAGAAATTGCTTATATAGATGGATTGGCGAGTATAAGCGTTAGCTCAAGCAAGTCAGGGTAGCAAGCCTATAATTCGAACTAGCTGGTGCTGGTAGGTTAAAACTTTCGTGAGTGTCATTCATATTTATTAAGGGGGGACATAGTACCTTACTCATATAAACGCTTTAGAAAAACTGTACGTTTCTTACCTAACATCTAAGGGAATAAATAATACTTAGAATTATGTCTAGAAAGACTGGAAAAAAACAATAAAACCCAATTTAAAAATATATCTAATATGTATATGTATTACTCTCAGGGTCAAAAAGAGTACCTACAATCCAGCTGTCAGGGCAATATTAAAATATAAAATTTTCACTACAGTTACCACGTCTAGTGGTAGTTAAGGTTGTAGGTAAATATAGTAGTAACCTTATTGTCAAAGAACCCTAACTTTTTTATACTATTATACAAGATACTTGTCTCTGTATAACGTTAACTGTAGTAACATAAAAGCATTTAGTTGCATATTTGTTACTCTAGCTGCATTTGATCACTCAAGTTATAAGTGTATAAATTTATGATTACTCCGAATGAACTGACTTTTGGTCGCAATGAAAATCGATTGATCATCACGGTGTGATACGTATATAATATACGAAATAAAGTACAAGTACATGCATACTTTGTAATTGTAGAGCATATAAATATGTATGTACCTACATAAAGTGTTATGTCCTCTTTACAAACTCTATGAAATATTTATTATAACAGTCTCAAAACATCGGAAACTTAAAATAAAAAGCGCGTTTTAAGGTATAATTTACTATCAGTTTGAAATTTGTTATCACCCGTAATTAGTTTTAAAAGTGTCGAATCTGTCTCAAGATAGTTTTAATTATACATCAATTATGAGAAAGTTCACGTTGGAAGCTCAGTCGTATCTTACCGCAATAATAATTTCGCTATAGTTTAATTTTTAAAATATTCAACTAAAAATATTAACCGGGGGGGTTAATATATTAGTTAATGCCTCACTATAACTTCATTCATATTACGTATAAATTAGTAAAATTCCACACTTCTACAATTAGTAGAATATTAATTAAATACTGACTTTCAGAAAGGGAAGAAGTCGGTCAGGCTAAGTCAGTCGTAAAAGTAGTTGCTTGCTCCAATATGTAGATTCTATGGAAAAAAGAGGTATAAAACTCATAGGACACACTTTTTCAAATTATTTTATATAATTTTCTTGTTCCATAATTTACAAGCGTAAATTTTAGGACAATGTTATTTTTTTTTTTATTATACTAAATTATTTATTTATTTATTATTTATTTATTTATTATTTATTTATTTATTTATTGAAACAAGTAAGCTTACAGTGCTAAACCAAAACGCTTACCTGTTAAACATATACTGTCTTATTACTAAACTTTATACAACTAATATGACATCATTCAATATAACTAATATAACTTAATAAATCAGTAATTTTATAAAACAATACATTGAACAAAACAAAATAAGAATAACAATTTAACCAATAAAACACAAAAACAACTACACATATCGTTTACCTAGAAGAATTCAAGTGCAACATCATTCTTACAGCCATTACATTTGTCCTGTCACAAAATATATCGACATTCCGATCTGCACGCAATAGATTATTTAACAGTTCTACAGCTCTAGCAGTGGGTGTAGTAGTGGTATGCGCCGAGCGCCACGTTGGTGGATATGCAAGGAGTGTATGTTGTCTTCGACCACTAGCACGCATATACTGGTCCGGTACATAAAGATAAATGCATTCTAGTACGGATGGGTTGGCCAGTAGAAAGTAATAGTGCTTCGAGATCGAAGGTATCGAGATCAACCATTCCTGATACAAACATGGAGGGATATAGATATGGATAATACCCATACATGCGCTTGTAGAGACTGCGAGCAAATTTACGCTGTATTCTTTCAATCATTAGGGTATACAGTTGTTCCTTAGGATACCAAGCAATTACATTAAATTCCAATTTACTACGCACGTAGGCGTTATAGAGCAGTTTTACTAACAAAACATTCTTAAACTGGTAAGATGTTCGAATTATAAGCCCCAAAGACTTATTTGTAGCCTTGCATATGTTTTGAATATGAATGCGAAAGCTGAGTTTAGAGTCAAAAGTCAGCCTAAGATCACGTATCGTAGTGACTTAGGCTGACTTTTGACTCAATCGGCCCTCCGCTAACTCGTACTTTGTGATGATAGGAGAACGAGATTGAGTGAAAGTGATCATTTTACACTATGCAACATTAAAAGATAGCTTATTAGTTATGCTCCACTCAAACACCGCATTAATATCGTGCTGTAGTGCCACACAGTCTTCCGCATTTCTAACAGGTAAAAATAGTTTAAGGTCATCAGCAAACATGAGACATTCTGCTTTGGAGAGAGCCCCTGGCAGATCATTTATCATAGCGAGAAACAGGGTTGGCCCCAAAGTACTGCCTTGGCTTACCCCAGATCGCGTATAGAAAGCGTGTGATTTATAGATTCCTAACTTTACGTACTGTTCACGATCCCTCAGATAATCTGCCATAAATCTCAAAAGTTGCGTATTGAATCCCAACGATGAAAGTTTGGTAATAAGAACATCGTTATCAACACGGTCAAACGCTTTTGTAAAATCGAAATACGCAGCGTCTACTTGACAATCTGGCATCATATTAGTTTTCACGTAGTCTATAAATCTAATGTGGTTTGTCAAAGTAGAGCGAGCAGGTCGAAAACCATGTTGGGAATTGTCAAGACGTCTATTAAATTGAGCTAAAATCTGCTTATTTAATATGGATTCAAATATTTTACCGAACACAGATAATACTGCGATAGGTCTGAAATTTGTGATATCCGACGATGATCCAGTTTTAGGCACTGGTGTTACTCTTGAGATTTTCCAACGACTAGGATAACAACAACACTTAAGAGATAGATTATAAAGATATAGGAGAGGTTCCTCAAGAACGGATAAACAGTCCTTTACTAAGAAAGTCGGTACATTATCAGGTCCATATGCTGACGATGATTTAAGACGTTGTACTGCACGCTTCAATTCCGAGGGATTAAGATGCGCCCGAGGGATAATTATTTGAGGTACATAGCCTCCTTCTATCGCCTCACACTGGGCGACGTCTGGGTCTAGCTTTGGGATGTTATTATGAAAAACAGAGCTAAAATATTTTCCAAATACATCAGCAGCTTCTTGTCCCGCTATAGTATCCCCTTCATAAAGAAATGTATTAGTCTTTCGTCTGTTCTTATTTTTGTCCCTGACATAGTTCCAGAATATTGAAGGTTCACTAGCTATTTGACTTTCTAATGTGTTTATATAATTTCTAAAAGCAGAGTTTATGAGGGTTTTGACTTTCTATCAAATATTAAAAAAAAAAAAAATTTAAAAAGCTCTCTATTAAATTGAAGTCCAAATTTTTTAAACATTTTTAAATTGTAATATTTTATTTTAATATAATAAATTATTTCACCCGTGAACCATGTCGGATATGTATATTTTTGGTTGAGCGGTTTTTTTTTTGAGAGGAACGTGATCACGGATAGCCAAATCTAACCTTTCGTAAAAAATATCTACAACCAGATTAACATCCTGTTGTTTCATTAGATCTGACCAGTCTATATGTGCAATTGTAGAATACAAACCATGAAATTCAGCCTTTCGAAAATTCCATTCAGAGTTAAGAGAATTCGTCATATTTTTACTATAACTGCAAACAGGTGGATTACTATTAGTTAATTTACTTTTGGGTAAGCTTAGATGAATCTCTAGGGGGGGATGATGTGTATCCATTTTAACGAGTGGCTCAGCATCAGTTAGTACATTTATTTGTCTGGGATCGCCAGTCGTTAGAATCAAGTCCAAAAGGCGCTCCTTTTTATTATAAACGTTATTACACTGCCGCAGTTTACAAAACTCGATAAACATATCGAACTGCGTTCTTGTAGAGCTACTGCACGAGTGCAGGTTGAAATCTCCCAATATTAAAAACTGATATTCGGAGTATTCACTAATGGCATTCTCTATACAAGTTAAAACATCAAGATATTGCCTATCATTATACCTAGGCGGTAGGTATACGACACTTACAAACAGCTTAACATTCCTCCATGTTATAATAGAAAACAATAATTCCTTGTCGGGGGTCAGGCCATTTATATCGGTGATTATTTTAACTGAATAACACTCTTTAACTGCCAATAATATGCCCCCGTATCCGACATCTCCAGCTCGATCTCTATACTATATAGTTAGGTGGGAATAATTCCCCATCATATACAGAAGTATCCAAAAAAGTCTCCGTAAGAACGATAAAATCATAGGTATTGGATAAGACGTTATTGTAAAAAACGGTAGTTTTAGTTCGAAGACCTCTAACGTTTTGATAGAATATTATGAACTTCTTAGTGCTACTATATTTTTTAGATTTTTTCAGTTTTTTGCTGAATTTTATTACTGTTTTACTGGTTTTTTGCCTATGATTGTTACTACTAAAGAAAAAACTGAGAACGTGTGTTTTTACTCTTTAGCGAAGCGCAGGTGGGATAGTATTGATCTAAATCTATGTTTATACTATTGATTATTTCTTTATAAATAGTCTTAATTCCATTCTTATTTACAACTCCTGTATTATATGAGAACATGTCAAAAGAAAGATAGGAATTTGTGTCAAGGTAGTACGCATAATTAGAGTTTAAGATATCCTGATAGAGGAGGTTATTAAAAAGTTCAACTTTATAATTATAAATGGGAGCCCCACAAATATACGTGGGGGCACATATTATGATATTTGTGTAATTAACATGCTTTAACGAGTCTCGTATAGTTTTTACTAATCCTACATAGTCAGACTCATTTCTCAGGTCATTACCACCTAACATGATGATGCAGTAATCATTCATATTAAAATTATATAACTTATTATCAATATTTAGTAAGAGTTGTGTTAGATTACAGTTTGTTAGAATATAACGACAGTAGTCGAAGTTATTGATGGAAATATCTTTAAAAATGTTTTACGTACCATAAGAGCTAACATTAGTTAAGATACATAATTTACTTTTCAGAGGTTTTCCAATACAAGCCTGAATTTTGGTGTCATCAGCACTCTGTAAAGAAGATAGAAAATTACTATCTTCTCTTGTTTCCAGTGACTGCTGCAGGGTATGGATTTGTGTATTAAGACTATCTATTTCTTCTCTGGCTTCTAGTAACTGTTGTTCTAAATCGGATACATTTTCTTGCATTAACCTTACAGTTACATTGGTATCCGTCTCAGTCCGGCATGAAATACGTCTAGACGGTGTAGAGATAGCGCTAATTTCTGATTGATGTACTGAATATCTTTTTTTCTTCTTTGTGCCATCACTCGACGACTGCGTTAGTAGGTTTTTCAATGTATTGTTGTCTCTGGTTAATTTAATGATTTGTTCTCTGAGGTCATTGTTTTCTAATATAACAATTTCAAGCTCATTTTGGGAGCTTCTAAGTTCCAATTGTATTTTCTCCATAGAATCCTGAATTTCCTGAACTGATATCAGATCTGTAGTAGCACAATCCATGCTTCTAGATAGGGGTTGACCAATAGAACAAAAAGAATCGGTCAAAGAAACTGAGCTTTTTTTTTTTTTTTTTTTTTTTTTTTTTATTCGTAAGCCTACCATAATGACTCCACTTTGCCTGATGGTAAGCAATAAATGGAGTCCAAGAGTGGTGGTCATAGTCATAGGTTCACTGCTGTCTACTTGCAGTTCGTGCACGGCTACAGCTACGTGTGACTCTGATACTTTATGATAATAAGTATTATTATCATAAAGCAGAGTAATATTAGCAGAGTAATACTTAATAATACTTTAATAACTTTTGGGGATTTCTATAAATGTATATTATTATTTCTTATGGCTTTCAAAAGAAAATATGTAATTACAGAAGACGATATCAGTGCCTCTAGCAGTGGATGGTGTAACTATTTAATTTGATGATCACTAACGTTTGAACACAGAAATCAAAGATAAGATAAGTAATAATAATAATATTAATTTCAGGACAATGTAATATATTATTCTGCTTTTTTTTATACTATAGGGCCAGACGAACGCACGGGTCACCCGATGGTAAGTGACCGTCCATGGACACCTGCCACTCAAGAGTCGTAACTCGTAAAATGGACTACTTCTATGAATGAAAATGTCATGCGGGCATATTATCGGGCTACGGAGTTGGGAACTAACCTTACTGCGTACCGTGTTCGTTTGGTGTCTCTGTTTCAGGAGCTTGAGCCAGCTGTCAACGTGTTATCACAACGATTATCGGATCAAGTGCGAGCAATACAGCGCTGTCACCTGCTTGCTGATACCGTACTTGAGAAGATACGCTCTGACGTAACAAATAGTTTGGCTATCCCGTCTTCATCACACACTGTGCATTTGGTGACAAACAATAAACCACAGTTAATGTCCATATTACCTGTTGATGAAGTTGTGGAGAGTGAAGCTATATCTGTAAGTACCCAATACAATGAGAGACTAAGGAGTGTTTTGGAAGATACGATTCTAGAATATAGATCTATGAATCATCAGATTAGGCCACGTTTATTTCGTTTGCCTATAAATAAAAAAATATAGCGCTAATGTGTGCCCTGGATTCGCTGTTGTCTAACTATTTGGATAACAGTGAAAATCTTAGTGATACGCACTCTATTCTGTATTGTGCGGCTGTTGCAGTATGTCGAGTAGCTGGAGTAAAATTTTATTTAATAAATACCGCTACTACTAAATGTAAACCTGCTATGCCAGCCTGGCAGTATAGAATTGAGCGACGTATCGCTGAGACTAGGACACTCATTGGTAAGCTAATCAGCTTTCGATCAGGCAATATGAGACCGAGAGTGATGCGCTTTGTGAAACAGGCATTCTTGGGTACTGACGTTAGTCCTCAACAATATATGTCATGTGTCACAGAGCGTATAGACTTTCTAAAGTAAAAAGTTTATGCATGGGCAAATAGGATTAAACGGTGGTGGTAATGGTTCCGTAGCTCACATGCTCGTTTGGCATCTCAGTTCCAAGCGGCTCTAGATTTAGCTTCATTACCCCAATTTATGACCACTGGCGTAACCCACTTACTCTACAAATCTGGTGGTGCCATGGATCCTAAGAATTATAGAACCATATACCATCTATTCTAATAGTAAAAATTACATCTCATTTAAATAAAAATTCGATCATTTCTGTTTTTCAGAATGGATGTAGGAGTAAGACTCGTGGCACCAAAGAGCTCCTTATCATGGATATGGCCATTAGCCAACAAGTACGTCGTAATCGCAAGAATCTGGAGACATGTTGGATAGATTACAAGAAGGCCTATGACTCGGTTCCACATACATGGCTTTTGAGGGTGCTGGACTTGTATAAAATTGATACAACTCTATGCACTTTCTTGAAGTCATGTATGGGCCAATGGAGAACGGTTCTTTGTTATCCAGGATGTCGGCAGATTATAGCTAACGATGTACCATTAGAGATCCAGCGAGGCATATTTCAAGGGAATAGTCTGAGTCCCTTGTGGTTCTGTCTAGCTTTAAATCCTCTCAGCACTCTGTTAGAGGGTTCAGGGCTAGGCTTTAAGTTGCGGAAAGATGATCAAATTATATCTCACTTTCTATATATGGATGATTTGAAACTATTTGCCCCCAGTAAATTGCAACTGACAGCGTTACTTAAGGTGACTGAAAAGTTTAGTAACTCTATCAAGATGGAATTTGGTGTAGACAAGTGTGCAGTCATGCACGTAAAGAAAGGCGTAGTAGTAGAATCTGAAGGAGTTGAACTTTCAGATTGAACTAAACTTAGATCTCTTTCTGCTGCTGAAACCTACAAGTATCTGGGTATATCACAGTCATTGGGAATACCTGAGTCTAGTGTGACACAGGCATTGCGGGACCGATTTTTTGGCCGTCTGAAAAAAGTAATTAAAAGCCTTTTGTCAGGCGGTAACAAAATACGCGCCTGCAATAGTTGGGTTATACCAGTTCTCACGTATTCCTTTGGTATACTCAGATGGACTCAGACTGAACTAGATGCTATTGATAGGAGAGTTCGTACACTGATCACTGCATTTCGAATGCACCATCCGCGGTCATCGGTAATGAGATTGTATATCCCGCGAAAGTTTGGAGGTCGTGGTCTTTTAAACATTAAGACCCTACAAAATCGCGAGATATAACCTCAGAGAATATTTTCTTCATACCGATGTAGAAGTGTATCGTAATGTTGTAGCAGTGGACAAAGGACTTACTCCGCTCGGTCTGGCTAAAGAGAACTGGCGCAAACCTGTAGTACTCAGTACTAATGATCGCACGGAGGTATGGAAGGACAAAGAGCTCCATAGTCGGTTCTATCGGGGCCTGATGTAGACGTAAAAGCTTCTACATTCTGGCTACGGTGTGGTGATCTTTTGTGAGAAACTGAAGGTTTTGTCTTTGCAATTATGAACGAAGTTGTTATGACGAATAACTATCGGAAATTTATTCTGAAAGACGGTACGGTCGACATATGTCGGGCATGCCACCGTCCCGGTGAATCTATCAGGCATATTATTTCTGGTTGTTCTCGTCTTGCAAACCGTGAGTATTTGCATAGACATAACCAATACAAGTGGCCAGAATAGTACATCAACAACTTGCCCTTAAATACAATCTTGTGAATTTAGAGGTGCCATATTACAGGTATGTGCCCGATCCAGTTCTCGAAAATGGTCGTGCTACATTGTATTGGAATCGATCTATCATCACTGATACGACTATTATTGCCAATAAGCCTGATTTAGTCGTGATAGATCGCTCTAATGCGCCGCGCAATGATTGTAGATATTGCTGTTCCTCATGATGATAATCTCATGAAAGTTGAAAAAGATAAACAATTAAAATATTTGGGTTTGTCTCACGAGATTGTCGATATGTAGAATATCGATTCGGCTATCATTGTTCCTAAAGTCATATCTGCTCACGGAATAATAGCTAAGAGCCTCGACCAACACCTTAAGAGGCTCTCGTTAGATGGTTGGATCAAGGATCTGATGCAGAAGGCAGTTCTCCTTGACACGGCACGTATTGTGAGGAGGTTCCTGTCTCTGGAGCCCTAACCACCGGTAGCTTGGTCTCTGTACCCGATACCGGTGGGACACTATTTTTTATATTTTTAAATATATTTTGTTTATATTTTATATTTAAAAATGTAATTTATATGTTTAATTATTTTAATAAAGAGAATAATAATAATAATAACCTCTAGTAATCTTATCAACTGGACATTACTGCAGGCAAACAGTTTCAAATCATCCATGAAAAGGAGGTGGGATATAACTTGACCATTTCTCCGCAAACGATAGCCCAGCCCCGAACCCTCTAACACAGTGCTAAGAGGATTCAAAGCCAAGCAGAACCACAAGGGGCTCAAACTATCACCCTGAAATATACCCCGCTTGATATTTATGAATTCGCCGTCACCCTGAGATTGTCGACATCCTGGATACCAAATAATAAGACTGGCAACACTCTATGGCAGCTGTAATTTTTTCAGTCCGTAAATAAATAAAATTTTCCAGCTTTCATATTTTAAATTAAAATCACATATATATATCGGAAGCAATATGCATATAAAGGCAACAAATAACAAGAAGAAAAACACAAGAAAAACAATATGTAAAAACTTAAATATAAAATGTGAGGCATGACATTTCAAATGTCATGTCATCTTTTACAAAAATGAAAAAATTCAAGCTGTTCAATGATAACAAGATCCAGGGCAAGAAATGCACCAAAACCATCTCCGGACTCGTCGCTAAGCTCCGCCTCGCTGCCCCCGGAAACCGCATCAAGCACTCCGGCTGTTGTTGAGGCGTCGAGCTCGACATCAAGCGACGAGTTTTTCTCACCGCCGACGTCACCAACACCAGTACGCCGGCAGGGGAGAGGCCGGCCACCGACTTGCTTGGGACCCCGAGGCCAGCCGGCTTCGAATAGGGCCCCCGCTACCGGTGGTAATGTGCATCGCATGAGATGGACGACCACATAAACGAGAACGTCATGCGAGCATATTTTGTGGCTACAGAGGGAAGAACCAACCTCACTGCGTATCGTAATCGTATGCTGCCTTTGTTTCAGGAACTTGAACCAGCTGTTAATGTTTCGGCACAAAGACTATCGGATCAAGTACGGGCCATTCAGCGATGTCATCTGTTGGATAATTCCGTGCTTAAGAGGCTACGCTTGGACTTACAAAATAGCCTTGTTGCCCCCCCTCCATCACAAATGGAGACTCTTATTGACGCTGGACTACTACCACCTAGTCCTATTGAGGGAGGGGAGGATAATACTGCTTTAACTGTAAGTACCCAATATAATGATAAAGTAAGGAACACTTTGGAAGGTGCTATTCGAGAATATCGGCACGTGAGTTTTGATGATAGACCACGTTTACCGCGTTTGCCGATGCATAAACGAAATAAAGCGCTAGTGTGTGCCCTTGACTCTTTATTATCTACTTATTTAAAAAATAGTGAAAACCTCAGGGATACACATTCAATTCTTTATTGTGCGGCGGTTACAGCTTGTCGAGTAGCTGGTGTTAAACTCCCACGTGTTAACACTACTCCTCGACAAAAGATTTATGTTCCGGCGTGGCAGTACAGGATTGAGCGACGTATCGTTGAGGCGAGGGCACTCATTGGCAAGCTTACCTGTTTCAGATCGGGTAATACACGCCCGAGAGTAATGCATTTTGTGAATCGTGCTTTTTCAGGAACTGATATCAGTTCTTGTGATTATGCAGCACGTGTCACAGAGCGCATTGACTTTCTGAAGCAGAAAGTTTATGCATGGGCAAACCGCATACGTAGATTTAAAATCCGAGTAGACCGATATACTCAGAATCGTACGTTTCAAAGGGACGAGAGGTGGGTTTACAGAAGATGGGAGCAGCCTGACTTACTGAGTGACACACATCTCCCAGATGTTGAACTAACTAATACATTTTGGCGTAACATCTGGTCGATGCCTGTCGCTCATACTGAGGGTGAATGGATGCGAGATGTTAAACGTTCATGTGAGTCCATTAATACTATGGAGCCAGTAGAAATATCAAGTACAGATATAGCTCGTGCGGTCCGTTCGTTGCCGAACTGGAAATCAGCCGGACCGGACGGACTGCATAACTTTTGGTTAAAGTGGCTCCATAGCTCACATGTGTGTTTGGCATCTCAATTCCAATCATGCTTGGAAGCAGGTTCACTGCCCGCTTTTATGACAACTGGCGTAACTCACCTACTCTATAAGTCTGGTAGTGCCATGGACCCCAAAAACTACAGACCCATTACCTGTCTGCCAACAGTTTATAAATTATTTACGTCCATTCTGAGAGTGAAGATAACAACACATGTCTCTAAGAACAATATAATGACTTTCTCTCAGAATGGATGTAGAAGTGGGGCACGTGGCACTAAAGAGTTCCTTATTATTGACACGGCTATTAACCAACAAGTTCGACGGAACCGAAAGGATTTAGCGACATGTTGGATAGATTATAAAAAAGCTTACGACTCCGTGCCGCATACGTGGCTCCTAAGGGTGATGGAGTTGTATAAGATTGATACAACTTTATGCACTTTCTTGGAGGCATGTATGCAGCAATGGAGAACAGTTCTTTGCTATCCAGGATGTCGACAATCTCAGGGTGACGGCGAATTTATAAATATCAAGCGGGGTATATTTCAGGGTGATAGTTTGAGCCCCTTGTGGTTCTGCTTGGCTTTGAATCCTCTTAGCACTATGTTAGAGGGTTCGGGGCTGGGCTATCGTTTGCGGAGAAATGGTCAAGTTATATCCCACCTCCTTTTCATGGATGATTTGAAACTGTTTGCCTGCAGTAATGTCCAGTTGATAAGATTACTAGAGGTAACTGAAACCTTTAGTAAATGTATCAAGATGGAATTTGGTGTAGATAAATGTGCAGTCATGCATGTAAGCAAAGGCAGGATTGTGGAATCTGAAGGAATTGAACTTTCAGATTCCACACACCTTAGACGTCTTTCTGCAAATGAAACGTACAAGTATCTCGGTATGTCACAGGCGCTGGGTATAAATGAACTGACTATGAAGCAATCGCTAAAGGAGCGTTTCTTTGGCCGTCTAAAAAAAGTACTGAAAAGTCTTTTGTCGGGCGGTAATAAGGTGCGTGCCTATAACGGTTGGGTCATACCAGTCTTAACCTACTCCTTTGGTATACTTAGATGGACTCAGACGGAATTGGAGGCCCTAGATAGAAGAGTCCGTACACTGCTAACTGCGTACCGAATGCACCATCCACGGTCATCAGTAATGAGATTGTATATTCCGCGGAAATGTGGGGGTCGTGGTTTCTTAAATGCCAAGACCCTTCATAATCGCGAAATATGCAATCTTAGAGATTACTTTCTTTCTGTTAATGTGGAGGTACACCGGGATGTAGTGGCAGTTGATAACGGATTTACTCCGCTTGGTCTAGGAAAAGAGAACTGGCGCAAGCCTGCAATACTTAATGTTAAAGACCGTCAGGAGATATGGAAGAGCAAAGAGCTGCATGGACGTTTTTATCGGGCCTTAAACGGGCCCGATGTAGATTTATTATCATCTGTGTCTTGGCTACGTTTCAGTGACCTCTTTTGAGAAACTGAAGGTTTTATCTGTGCAATTACAGATGAAGTTGTTATGACGAACAATTATAGGAAATATATCCTGAAGGATGGCACAATTGACATTTGTCGGGCATGTCATCGCCCTGGTGAAACCCTCAGGCATATAATTTCCGGTTGCTCTCGTCTTGCAAACGGTGAGTACTTGCACAGACATAACCAAGTGGCCAGGATAGTCCATCAGCAACTTGCTCTTAGATATAACCTTGTGGATGTCGAGTTACCGTATTATAGGTATGTGCCCGACCCAGTTCTTGAAAATAGTCGTGCAACATTATATTGGGATCGATCTATCATCACTGACAGGACTATTGTTGCCAATAAACCTGATATAGTGGTGATAGACCGACTAGAGCGCCGAGCAATGATTGTTGACATTACCATTCCACATGACGACAACCTCATAAAGGCAGAAAAAGATAAACAAATAAAATATTTGGATTTAGCCCATGAGGTGGTCGACATGTGGGATGTGAGTTCTGCAATCATTGTGCCGATAGTCATATCAGCTCATGGGTTGATTGCCAAGAGCCTCGACCAACATCTGCAGAGGCTCACGTTACACAGCTGGGTTAAGGGCCTAATGCAGAAGGCAGTCCTTCTTGATACGGCACGTATTGTGAGGAGGTTCCTGTCTCTGGAGCCCTAACCACCGGTAGCTTGGTCCCTGTACCCGATACCGGTGGGGCACTATTTTTTATATTTTTAAATATATTTTGTTTTTATTTTATATTTAAAAATGTAGTTTTTATGTTGAATAATGTGAATAAAGAGAATAATAATAAGTAATAAATAATAATAATAATAATAAATGACAAATGGAGACTCTCCCCTCCATCACAAATGAAGACTCTTATTGACGCTGGACTACTACCACCCAGTCCTATTGAGGGAGGGGAGGATAATACTGCTTTAACTGTAAGTACCCAATATAATGATAAAGTAAGGTGCTATTCGAGAGTATCGGCACGTGAGTTTTGATGATAGACTACGTTTACCGCGTTTGCCGATGCATAAACGAAATAAAGCGCTAGTGTATGCCCTTGACTCTTTATTATCTACTTATTTAGAAAATAGTGAAAACCTCAGGGATACACATTCAATTCTTTATTGTGCGGTTACAGCTTGTCGAGTAGCTTGTGTTAAACTCCCACGTGTTAACACTACTCCTCGACAAAAGATTTATGTTCCGGCGTGGCAATACAGGATTGAGCGACGTATCGCTGAGGCGAGGGCACTCGTTGGCAAGCTTACCTGTTTCAGATCGGGTAATACACGCCCGGAAGTAATGCGTTTTGTGAATCGTGCTTTTTCAGGAGATGATATCAGTTCTTGTGATTATGCAGCACGTGTCACAGAGCGCATTGACTTTCTGAAGCAGAAAGTTTATGCATGGGCAAACCGCATACGTAGATTTAAAATCCGAGTAGACCGATA
The DNA here is from genome assembly GCA_947561695.1 of Tyria jacobaeae. NCBI lineage: Eukaryota > Metazoa > Arthropoda > Insecta > Lepidoptera > Erebidae > Tyria > Tyria jacobaeae. Next base: position 8,765,196 of record OX387221.1, read on the forward strand.
TACTCAGAATCGTACTTTTCAAAGGGACGAGAGGTGGGTTTATAGAAGATGGGAGCAGCCTGACTTTCTGAGTGACACACATCTCCCAGATGTTGAACTAACTAATACATTTTGGAGTAACATCTGGTCGATGCCTGTCGCTCATACTGAGGGTGAATGGATGCGAGATGTTAAACGTTCATGTGAGTCCATTAATACTATGGAGCCAGTAGAAATATCAAGTACAGATATAGCTTGTGCGGTCCGTTCGTTGCCGAACTGGAAATCAGCCGGACCGGACGGACTGCATAACTTTTGGTTAAAGTGGCTCCATAGCTCACATGTATGTTTGGCATCTCAATTTCAATCATGCTTGGAAGCAGGTTCACTGCCCGCTTTTATGACAACTGGCGTAACTCACCTACTCTATAAGTCTGGTAGTGCCATGGATCCCAAAAACTACAGACCCATTACCTGTCTGCCAACAGTTTATAAATTATTTACGTCCATTCTGAGAGTGAAGATAACAACACATGTCTCTAAGAACAATATAATGACTTTCTCTCATAATGGATGTAGAAGTGGGGCTCGTGGCACTAAAGAGTTCCTTATTATTGACACGGCTATAAACCAACAAGTTCGACCGAACCGAAAGGATTTAGCGACATGTTGGATAGATTATAAAAAAGCTTACGACTCCGTGCCGCATACGTGGCTCCTAAGGGTGATGGAGTTGTATAAGATTGATACAACTTTATGCACTTTCTTGGAGGCATGTATGCAGCAATGGAGAACAGCTCTTTGCTATCCAGGATGTCGACAATCTCAGGGTGACGGCGAATTTATAAATATCAAGCGGGGTATATTTCAGGATGATAGTTTGAGCCCCTTGTAGTTCTGCTTGGCTTTGAATCGTCTTAGCACTGTGTTAGAGGGTTCGGGGCTGGGCTATCGTTTGCGGAGAAATGGTCAAGTTATATCCCACCTCCTTTTCATGAATGATTTGAAACTGTTTGCCTGCAGCAATGTCCACCGGGATGTAGTGGCAGTTGATAACGGACTTACTCCGCTTGGTCTAGGAAAAGAGAACTGGCGCAAGCCTACAATACTTAATGGTACAGACCGTCGGGAGATATGGAAGAGCAAAGAGCTGCATGGACGTTTTTATCGGGCCTTAAACAAGCCCGATGTAGATTAATTATCATCTGTGTCTTGGCTACGTTTCAGTGACCTCTTTGGAGAAACTGAAGGTTTTATCTGTGCAATTACAGATGAAGTTGTTATGACGAACAATTATCGGAGACATATCCTGAAGGATGGCATAATTGAGATTTGTCGGGCATGTCATCGCCCTGGTGAAATAGTCGTACAACATTATATTGGGATCAATCTATCATCACTGACAGACCTTTGTTGCCAATAAACCTGATATAGTGGTGATAGACCAACTAGAGCGCTGAGCAATGATTCTTGACATTACCATTCCACATGACGACAACCTCATAAAGGCAGAAAAAGATAACCAAATAAAATATTCGGATTTAGCACATGAGGTGGTCGACATGTGGGATGTGAGTTCTACAATCATTGTGCCGATAGTCATATCAGCTCATGGGTTGATTGCCAAGAGCCTCGACATCTGCAGAGGCTCACGTTACACAGCTGGGTTAAGGGCCTAATGCAGAAGGCGGTCCTTCTTGATACGGCACGTATTGTGAGGAATTTCCTGTCTCTGGATCCCTCCCTAACCACCGGTAGCTTGGTCCCTGTACCCGATACCGGTGGGGCACTATTTTTTATATTTTTAAATATATTTTGTTTTTATTTTGTATTTAAAACTGTAATTTGTATGTTTATTAATGTGAATAAAGAGTATAATAATAATAATAAGTAGATAAGGCTGGTCAGTATGGCGCGCTTGCCAATGCTACGCGTTGCAACTCTTGCAACGCGTACCACTAAGTGTCATTGGTATGTTTTTTCACAGTCGTATTACAACGCAGTTTGCAGTTTTAAGTTTTCCGATGATCGCAACAACCTCGAATGTGTGTCACATAGGACATGAAAACATTAGTTGAAATAATAAGGAGTAAGGAGATTGAACAAAATGTTATAAAGGTGAGAAAAGGAGAGATAGAGTGGCTTATCTGTTCGATCAAGATAACTGGCATCGGCATAGTCTAGTATTGGGAACAGGAGCGTCCGTGCAAGCAAAATCTTTGTAACAGTCGGAAGGAAGTTACGCAATCTTCGTAAGGGGGGGGGTTATCCCACCGCCGCCATCTTGGAAAAACGGGTTCAAATGGTTTTTTTATGGTTTATCTCACAAAACAATTAGTTAACATTTTTGTTGCAAATAAGATTATCTACAAATACAACTTATAACAAAGTTACATAACATCTTTGTATTCTGTGCGTTTGACCATATTATGAAAGGGTTGGTCACATCGTAAGGTAATCAATCCTATGATCTGGCTACTGATACATAATATATATAGCAGTAGTTCTAATATTAAGCAAGTTTTACCTATATTATATATTACCATAAAATCATTATAATGAAAAGTTATACTGAAAACATTTGGTTATTCAATATTTACCCAAAACTTGACAATAAACTCTAAATAAAATAGAACTAACAATTATGGGTACTATTAAAAATATATTGTAGCTGGCAATTCAATTAGGCAATGAGAATAATTAAAAGTACTTAATAATTAATATTATGAGCGATTTAAGAATAACATCATACCACTCCACCACACTAAATTTTAACTTTATAGTAACCCACCGCATTGACTGTAGCCAGATTTATTTATTTTTATCTGGTAACACTGATGGATGCGTCATCTAGTTCATAGATTTTGTCATTTTCAGCTGCTGCATTTCTACTTGCGGCAGATTCTTCGCAAAGAAAGTTTCCTAAATCTTATTAGAAAATATTGGGGTCATCCCAAAACATCATGGGAGATTCCTTAGACGGGAGTGAAAATGCCGCTGAGGTTCAAAATCTCGTCGTTGTTGACTTTCAAGACTTTGCAAATTACCTGCGCAGGGCTGCAACGGTACTTTTACCTGAGGATGACATCGTTCCACCGGCATTAAATGCTGCACTTGACGATAAAGTGAATCAAGATTGTATAAGAAAGTTTATCTCTGATACTCAAGTGTCTTCTTTGTACGTTCAGAGATTTTCTTCGAAAGGTCAGTGAATAAAATCATTCCTTGAAATTAATTTTTATTATTCAACTCTCTACCTGCATTACTGTTTTATTGTGACATGCAACAATGCACATTTATTATTTTAACAGACCATCTTTTCACAATGTAAGCTTTACAGTTTTTATTAATCTAACTTTCAGTAAAAGAAGTGATAATAATTTTAATTAATATTATTTATCTTTGCGTTCAGAAGATGACAATGAACAACCCACTGAAGGAGAGGAGGAGAAGGAGGCTGTCACTTATCAAATCAGCACCGAGGTACTTTTTATATCTTAATAATACTAATTTATATAAAACTTACTTTTAAAATATTTACATTTAATATATAGGAGGATAATATTTTTGTACATCTATATAAAATATTAAGCTGTTCTACTATCACATGTCGCATTACTTATGCCATTTTCAATTATGAACCAATAAACTATTTTAGCTTTTTAAATTTATACATATTTATTACATATATTTAAATTCAAAGAAGTTATAATAGTAAATAGTATTGTTCGTCTAATTGTTAATTGATGCAAAAGAGTTTGTCTATCGGTGAGCTAAATAAGATTATTCCTTTGTACAATTATGTTGCATAATTTAAATTTGTAAAAGTAATTCTGTGTCACTTGTCAAGTGAGACAGTATAAATTCTAAAAATTTCAGTTTTTTTCATTAGCTTTCAAATAACAATGGGTTGTGGCAAACCTGTGTGTGAAGAGTTTGTGGGGTTGATGCAGGCAAATCAAGTTACCAAATACCTAAAGACTTGATACTTCCCAGGTCTACAGTTCAATCTATCATTCAGCACTATAAAAGGAATAAAACCACTTCTTGTTTGAAGGAAACTGGTTGACCATGCATCACAAGTGCAGTAGAAAACAGAATCCTGAAGAAAATTATCAAAATAATCGTCGTGCTCGAGCTGGAGAACTCACGGTGCAATGGAAGGACATGATTCACAAAGACGTCTCAGTTGATACTTGCAAAAGAGTCCTATAAAGAATGCTAAGGAGAAACCACTGTTGACTGCTGTACAAAAGAAAAAGAGGTTGAAGTTTGCTCATGATCATTTAAATTGGACTTGCGATCAGTAGCGATCAGTGGCGTAGTATCATTTCGAGTGACGAACTAAATTTGAAGTGACAGTCGGCAATGAAAGGAAACAAGTGATTGTGAACAAAAATGAGGCATTTCATACTGATTGTCTCAGACGCAAAGTGAAGTGTCCGGCGTCTCTTATGATATGGGGCTGCATGTCTGTACAAGGTGCTGGTGGTATGCAGTTTGTAGATGGTTCTATCATTGCTGCAAGGTACCAAAATCTTTTGAAAGAAAATTTACTGCCCTCTATTCCGTCACTTAAGCATCAAGATTCCTTCATTTTTCAACAGGATGGTGCTTCCTGCCATACTGCATGGACAACAATAACGTGACTACTGGCGAAAAGCATCTTTACAATCGAATGGCCATCTAACAGCCCGGACTTGTCGCCGATCAAAACCCTATGGTGGAAAATGAAAAAAGTTCTCCGTAAAAATCCATCAAGATCGAAGAGCGACTTAAAGGCTAAACTCTTGGCTGTCTGGGAGTCAATTACGCCTGAGGAGTTTACAGCGTTATTTGCAATCACGCCTCTTCGCATTAAAGCTGTCATTGAAAGCAAAGGCGACACAACTAAATGGTAGACGAACTATTTTGCGTGAGTGACAGGGGTAGACGAATACTTTTGCGTTATGTTTTTTAGAATATTTTTTTTATTTTTTTATGTTATGAAAAGTCCTGAAAGAATTTCAGTTATGTTAAAATAAACTTAAAAATGTTCCTCAAATTGTGGTTTACTTTTTATTAAATGCTCTTAATTATTTTACCAATATTTACTTTCTATATTTTACGCTTTGCACTACATTCCATACTAGAGGAACTATTTTGCATCGGGGCTCGTATATATGTGTAAAGTCACATAATGTTATGTGAACTCAACATAATTGTTTTTTTTTTTTATTTGTAGCTGTTAAAATATCCATGAAAAGTCTCTTGAAGTGGTCAGTTAAACTAAATATTTGAAAATCTTCAATTATTCAGTATATTGATATTACTAGGTTCACTTCACATCTCCCCGGGTGGCTGCCTTTGTCTGCATCAAGCGTGGAGCTGTCATTGAAGCCGACAAGTCCATCCATAGTCAGCTGCGTCTCATCAACTTATCTGATGGCTCCCCATATGAGACCTTACATGCCTTCATCAGCAAAACAATGGCTCCTTTCTTCAAGAGTTACGTTAAAGAAAGTGGGAGAGCTGATAGGTAAGAAGTTAATAATTTCTTATAAATAGATCTCTAGGCATGAGTAAAGTTTTATGCTAAGAGATCGAAAAATAGGTACCTTTTAAAATCTTATAGATAATATAAACTCGAGGACTTTCTATAAATAAAAATATTAAAATTGTGAATTGCCATAATGAAGTAAATAAGAATTTCAAAAATCTGCATAAAAAGGTTTAATCTAACTATTACTTGTTGCCTCTCATAGTATTAATGCCAAGTATATTATTGACAAGTTAAGTATTAATTATATAATATATGTAGTGCACAAATGTCACTTATTTATTATTTCCAATATGAGAGGGAAGTCAGCAAGGCCCCAATTGAACAGCATATACTTCCTTGACAAACAAATTAATATCATAAAACCATTTAGGGATGGAGACAAGATGGCACCATCAGTGGAAAAGAAGATTGCAGAATTAGAGATGGGACTACTTCACCTTCAACAGAACATTGACATTCCCGAAATCACCCTTCCAGTTCATCCACTGGTTGCTGCAGTTATCAAAAGGTATTTTTTTACATAATATCTGTCCACCATTGTCGACTAGTTGGTCTCTCTTTTCTCTTCTACAGGATTTCTTTTCTATGTGCTTCAATACTATATACTTCTATAATAATATTATAAATAGGACAAAAAAAAAGAAGAAGCTAGTAAATACATGAACTCAGTTCTTCTTTCTTTGTGGTAGGCAGAGACATCCCGCCACTTGCTTCTATCCATGTATACTTCATGTGAGATGTTTATATAAGTGTGGTTTAAATTCTGTATTTATTTTGAATATTTTATTGAATATACATAGACTCAAACTTAAATATTACCTGTAATAATTTATTTATATATACTGTTACTTATTATATAAATTATAACCTGTAATAATTTATATAATAAGTAACGCTTGCGTTGCATTTCCCCGAATTGAGTGGGTCTCCGGAGGCCCACTTCCCCCTCCCCCCTTTTCTCTCCCCTCATCTCCTTTTTCCTCTTTCCCATCTCCTCATCCTTCCACTCTTCTTTCCGCTCCCTGCATCCCCCATTGCTCATCACCCTCAAAGGCGGGCAGCGCACTTGCGACTCTTGAGTTGCAAGTATCCATGGACGGCGGTGTCACTTACCATCAGGTGACCCGTCTGTTCGTCTGTCCCCCTATAGTATAAAAAAAAAAAAAAAAAAAAAAATTATGTGGATATCCCCTCCAACTCGCCATTCTTATTATTTATTCATCAAAGATAAAATATTAATGTATGCATGTATTTATTTAACCATCTATAGAGCAGCAGATGAGGGTCGCAAGCCGCGAGTAGCAGATTTTGGCGATAAAGTGGAAGATTCTACATTTTTAAATCAATTGCAAAATGGTGTTAATCGCTGGATCAAAGAAATTCAAAAGGTTTGTTAATAACTGAATGATTGGTATTATATTACATAAATAGGTTGCCACACTGAAATATAAAATTTTGTAGTATAAATTGAATCCTTCTATACTAAATCTTCTTTATAGTTAAAGACTAAGGAAATTTAACATGGAAATATATGAAACCTTCTACATTGTTACAGTTTATAACATAATTAGGTGTATTGTATAAGTAATACATGTATATTGGTTCTAGGTGACTAAGTTAGATCGGGACCCTTCAAATGGCACAGCCCTTCAAGAAATTTCTTTCTGGCTTAACTTGGAAAGAGCACTCCATCGCATTCAGGAGAAAAGAGAGAGTGTTGAGGTTAGTTAAATATTGTATCTGACACACTTATTAGGATAATGTTGAATTTACAATAGGTATTTCAAACTCCTTATTGTTGAATATATGGCTGTAAGTTTGTTTATTTAACCTGTTGGAACTAGACTATAACTGTTCTATTGGTCTAACGGTTACCGATCCTGATTGCTAAGCCAATGTCCTGGGTTCGATTCCTACCCAAAACAAATATTAATGTGATGAGCATGATCATTTGTTGTGTGTGTGTGTGTAATTTATCTATAATATGTATTTAGAAATATATAAGTATGTATATCAGCAGTCTGGTTACCATAATAAAAGTTTTGTTTAGTTTGGGATCAGTTGGCCGTGTGTGAGATGTGTGGAGTTATTATTATTACAGTAAAATATTATCATGTAAATTGAAAAATATTTTCTCTTTATTCAAATACAAACATCAGTTTTCTGTTGAATGCAAAATGCTGTTTTTGGCTATAACTTTGCCTGTTTGTATAGATTTTTTTTTGTATTTTTTTTTATTGGAAAATATGGTACCGTCATCAACGGTAATTTGCTTTTATTAAAATGGGAATATCATAATTTGATTCACTTTACATATTTTATCATTTGCTCAAAAAAATAAAAATATATGGTTGCCATATCAGCAATCACAACTTACGTCATTGAGAACAGTCAGTCCTGTCCGAAATATGTCTTGAAATTATGTCCATGTAGGAGTTAATTTCCGCGTAGTATTTATCTTATTATATTTTCAGGTCGCACTAACGTTGGAAATCCTAAAATATGGCAAGCGGTTTCATGCGACGGTCTCCTTCGACACTGACACAGGACTGAAGCAGGCTCTTGCAACAGTATCTGACTACAACCCTCTGATGAAAGATTTTCCCATCAACGATTTGTTGAGTGCTACAGAACTGGAAAGAATTAGGTATAATTTTACGATCTGTGTGTAATTTTACGTCTGGCCTATGTAGGCAGATCTTGTTGTAACTTACATCTTTATGCTAGTTAACAACTTTTTAGCTTCACCTGCAATTAAATATTGTTGTTTAAAAGTCGATTTTAAATAATATCTAACAGATTTGAAACTGCAAATATATGTATAATACTAAAATTAGATACCGTCGTCCTGACTTGATGATGAATAAGAATGTAGATGGTAGAACTCTTATATATATACATATATAAAACGACTTGTTATTTTCCTTTTTATTAAATAAAATGTAATCATTATTTATAGGTATTCCCTCTGATGGTATAGAAAGTCACATGAAGAGAGTTTTTTAACCCCTCTATTAAATTGCAATCATCCTATCACCTATCGGAGCTGACGGTGAAGTGGTATGTCGGACTCGAACCGACTAAAAACACGGTGTTCCGTCACGAGTGGGTCTTTTACAGTGGACCACACCGTTGAAAGCGGGGGGCAAGGCCAACTTAGAGACAATCGCGCAGAACACTACGCGCTACCGTCTCAGGCCTGCTTCTGCTAGGATAGCAGGCGCCCGATCCGCTACCCCCTTGCCAGCTCTCATGGAGGTTGGAGGTCGGAGGTCATTCTGCGCCTTCCGGCGCCTGGTGCGTCCTTTTTTTTTTTAATATATTCACCAACATATTACTTTACTTTTAATACAGACTGGCAGTTCAACAAATTTTCTCACATCTCCGGAAAATCCGTTCTACAAAATACCCCATCCAACGTGGATTGAGGCTTGTTGAAGCTATATCTCGGGATTTGGGTCAACAACTCCTAAAGGTATGTCTTTTATTCTTTATGTCCTATCCCATATAAACATAATTCAAAATAGACAATGCGCTCCTTCCTACTGAGTTTGTCGTTGACTTTTGCAAGGAGCATGTACCCTAAGTAGAACAGATAAAGAATCAACATGGTAGAGTCATGCTTAGACACGTCTGGTCCGGAAGTATTACACACTAGAAAACTGGGTAAGTAATGCTTTTGTTCTATTTCACCGAGTGAGGGAGCTGAGCCCACCCCTCCCCCTCAATCTTTCCCTGTATCTCCTTCTGACCCGTTTCCACGTATAACTTAAAAAATAAATAGATATCGAAGATAATAGTTGCAGTAAAGAATAAAGTCCAATATAATCCCAGAATTTTATAAAGGTTCAGTGAAATAAAAAATGAAAAATGAGCTCCCGAAATCGCGAAACAATTACAAATAATGTAGACATATAGTATAGAAAATATTAGCTATCTATATAATACTTCTTGTTTTTACTCACTGTGTAAAAGAAGGTTATGTTTTCCTCTTTCTTTTGCGACTAGAAATGTTTTCGAGATGTTAATGTACTTAGTATTGAGTTTTAAATTACTTTCTTATTCTTTAATAGGTATTAGGTACTCGTCGCCTGATGCACATTCCATTTGAAGACTTTGAACGTGTGATGACCCAATGTTTCGAAGTTTTCTCGTGTTGGGATGACGAGTATGAAAAGTTGCAAGGATTATTGCGGTGAGTGTTATTTTCCTATTGAAAGTTTCTTGTACAAATTCTTTACAGTACTGTATTGAAATTATACCTCGTATCCCGTAAAACTAAAGCACTATTAAAGCTATCAATCATAACTTAAAAATGTATGAACATAATACATGCATATAATTTTATACATACATACACACCTGTATCCCTGAAGGTGGGATTAAAAACTCACACTTTGTTAACTAAGGAGCAAGACGTCTATTACTGCTAGCCAGTAACATTCTAAAATACGTTATGTTAGTATGTTAAAAGGGTAAGGTAGGCAAAAAGAAAGACAATTAAAGAAAAAATACAGTACAATATTCTAAATTGTATACCGCATAAAAGATACAGTATAAATAAAAACTATACGAGCAGTCTCTGGGGACTGACGATAGAATTGAAAACTAAGTAACTTGTGAATTTTATAGTCTATTAGATTATACACAGTATACATATAGCTCATGGGAAGCGTGCGGTGACGATGACGCGGGTTTACGCTTTTTGTTCACCCAAAAAGTACACATAGTATATACACAGTATACATATAGCTCATGGGAAGCGTGCGGTGACGATGACGCGGGTTTACGCTTTTTGTTCACCCAAAAAGTACACATAGTATATACACAGTATACATATAGCTCATGGGAAGCGTGCGGTGACGATGACGCGGGTTTACGCTTTTTGTTCACCCAAAAAGTACACATAGTATATACACAGTATACATATAGCTCATGGGAAGCGTGCGGTGACGATGACGCGGGTTTACGCTTTTTGTTCACCCAAAAAGTACACATAGTATATACACAGTATACATATAGCTCATGGGAAGCGTGCGGTGACGATGACGCGGGTTTACGCTTTTTGTTCACCCAAAAAGTACACATAGTATATACACAGTATACATATAGCTCATGGGAAGCGTGCGGTGACGATGACGCGGGTTTACGCTTTTTGTTCACCCAAAAAGTACACATAGTATATACACAGTATACATATAGCTCATGGGAAGCGTGCGGTGACGATGACGCGGGTTTACGCTTTTTGTTCACCCAAAAAGTACACATAGTATATACACAGTATACATATAGCTCATGGGAAGCGTGCGGTGACGATGACGCGGGTTTACGCTTTTTGTTCACCCAAAAAGTACACATAGTATATACACAGTATACATATAGCTCATGGGAAGCGTGCGGTGACGATGACGCGGGTTTACGCTTTTTGTTCACCCAAAAAGTACACATAGTATATACACAGTATACATATAGCTCATGGGAAGCGTGCGGTGACGATGACGCGGGTTTACGCTTTTTGTTCACCCAAAAAGTACACATAGTATATACACAGTATACATATAGCTCATGGGAAGCGTGCGGTGACGATGACGCGGGTTTACGCTTTTTGTTCACCCAAAAAGTACACATAGTATATACACAGTATACATATAGCTCATGGAAAGCGTTCGGTGATGATGGCGCGAGTTGTATGATTTTTGTTCACCCAAAAAGTGGTCAAGGTGCCTAAAGAAGTTTTCACTCCAAAAATCATTCAATAAGTATATTAGTTATACAAATTATGGAGCGCAAGCAATAGCTCGATATGTTGTCGCATACCTGTAACTCTCACTAGCTACACACGACTTTGTGACTTAAAATAATTACAATAAAGTATACTTCAATATGATTATTGTATTATTATTTTGGAACATAATGTTTATAACAGGGACATCGTGAAGAAGAAGCGCGACGAGCACATCAAGATGGTGTGGCGCGTGTCACCTTCTCACAAGCGGCTGCAGGCGCGCATGGAACACATGCGCCGCTTCCGCAGGCACCACGAACAACTCCGCACCGTCATGCTCAGGGTTTGTCACACTGTACACTTATTATTGTAAGGTGGTTTGTGGACTCGTACAGACTAAATCAATGTATATTATGTTAGGAAATGTTATTCCTGGCACCTTAGGGCTACGCTTCGAATCTCTGCAGACTTGTCAACTTTACTAGTCCTCTCTGATATCAATAGGCATTTTCGTAATATGTCGTGATGGTTTGGAACCTTCTTAGTACTTATTTTGAACGTGATTTACACATCTTGAGAAGACCTTTTGCTCTATGGGTTAGTTTTGTCAGAAATATGTAAAATATGGTATAAATTACTGCTATCATGTCTATTTACTTGCGCAGTAGTAACATAATATAAAAGCACCTAAAATCCTATCCTATCCTATCCAATATTTCAATTCATTACAAATTTATATTATTTCATTTTATGTATCAACCCACCATTCATTATATAATTGGGTAGATGACTATGCTTAAATTATGCCACTAAGGGCCGAACTTCATTAGCCAGTTAAAAGTTCAGCTAACTATTCAATTACTTTATCTTAGAGTTTTACAATCAAATAAAGAGTTTCAAGTTTTCGAAGCTCAGTTAATATTCAGTTAGCTATCGTTTCGATTTTTGTGCAACAATCTTTCACTGCAACTTCAAGAGCGAGACGCGCTTATGTAAGTTTACACATTTTAGAAAGAGACGCAATTCTTTCAGGTTAAGACCACAAGCTCAGTAATAGGATGCATTTCTCTGGTATGTAGACTTCAGGATTCTCAGGTGGCTCTCTCTCTCTCATTTCTGGTTCTTGCTATGTTATATACTTAAAACAGGACATCTCCTTTTCCAAACCCCATATCATCGCTCAATTACATTTTGAGCATGGATATGAGACTCATTATATAGTCTTTCAACTTCTATATAACGATTACTAAATGGAGTTAGTAGATAATTATTTAAAAAATATCCACCGTCTCCAATACCACTATTCTGAATAGTATCGAGAAAAATAGTCTGGAACAATCTACAAGACGCGAGAACGAAGAGACAACGCCATCTAGTGTCGGATAGCACGCAACTGTGGAAATTATGACGCTAGATAACGCTACAAGTAGCTCTAGAATAATCTATTTAGTCTAGAACCATCGATCGAATATTATCGTACATTCTAGTTATCTCGACAGCAATATAAAAGCGGATCGTGTTAGCCGTACGGGCAGTATTGATTCACGATACAGCGAATAAAACATCGAACCGATCTTCTAGTGCGACTAACGAGTGATATAGTGATTTGTAATTGTAAAGAGTGTTACTAATAAATATTGTGTTGTGTTTTTTTGGTAATCAATCGACTACTTTAATTTATTAAATACCCGAAACTTTTCCGCAAAGTTGGAGAATATTAAACTGTCATGCGTTGAACCTGGCCATTTTGTTACTAGGTATATACATCTTCAAATTTGAATCTGCTAATGCACATAATTTGTACATTCAAGTCTTATCGATTTCTTTAGTCTTCTGCAGTATTACCACCTAAAAAATATTAACTGATAAGAACATACTACAGGTACTTCTTCGTTTTCTCCATACGAATTGCTTTGAACTTCTCTTTAGGTTGCATGTAGATGGAATCAAGCCAGGGAGTTAAGAATCGCTATAATAACAAGAACTTTCGGCTGTTTACACAAACTAACTTGGAGAAGTTTATCTTGATGTGAATACAGTACAATTCAGCTTGGAAATAGGGCAATATTAAAAGTCCTTCCTGTACTGATAATATTTATTCTCTGTTAACTGGCTATTGTTCCTGGCGATTGGTTATTCTACTCATTCTTTTTATCGTTTTGCATCCAGTTGAATTGTGAATTCCATCAAAATCACCAATAGTAATGTAGAAGCTAGCAGCGTAAGCTAGACGCGTAGAACCGCATAGTCAATAATACTTTATGTAAAGGATGAACACATTCGTTCCTGAAATAAGAGTTGTGAGTAATATATGATTATGAGTGCAAAATGTAAACTGAAGTTACTATATCTACCAAAAAACTTGTTATCATTAAGTAGATGTAAAACTATTCTTACCTATTTGTTGTATTGGCGATTTTAATTCAAATTAGTATTAATAATTAATTGCGCAAAACTTTTTTTGAAACGAAATCTCTGATCCAATTTCTTATCATCCCATGCAGGCACATTATCAGGTCATTTTCTAACAATGATCTGTCTTCTGTCTGGATTTAAATAATTCAGCACTGTGAATCTTCTTCGATTATTTTATCGTAAATTGAATCAAAAATATACATCGTTTAGCAATTTTTATTAATGCGGGGGATGACAGAAGTGTCAAATAACTCTACAGCTAACAAGCTAACTGAGATGTGAAGGGATGTGTGGTATCTCGTCGTTTAACTGGCTATTGATAATACAATAACATTGCTAAAAATTGTTTTCATTTATTGTCTTCCCGTTTTACTGTAACGTTTTTAAATTATTTTTTATTTATCAAATTATCATTAAAAGGGAATGATTTGGCAATACATATATTTCATACAAAAGAAGATAGAGGGATACTCAAATTAACTAATACGGGAGCTGCGGTATTGATGAGTGTTCCTGTCCATGTGCCTTTTAATCCTCTATGAAACTTTATATTATGTGTATATACGTAAAGGTACTTCGTCCCCGTGCAACTGTGGCAGCCGAAGCGGGCGCTGGCGGAGAACCGACCCAACCTCACTCCTTGCCCATGGATGCCGCCGATGCCAACGCCATTGCCGAGGTTATATTTCTTGATATTTGTGTACAATGAAAATTAAATTATTTTGAACCTTATTAGCCAATACCAATATATGGAATATACTTTTTATAGAAACAATTTAGATTATTTTTAATTTGAATAAAAGTAAATACTAGTGTTGTCATATTTACTATATAAGACTTTACTGTAGTAAACTAATATGTACGCAACATTAGTAGACCATAAAGAATTTCCTATTGCAGTACATATCTCATAGATTAATGCTAAATTTATGTACTTCCTATTGTGCATCAGGTTAACCTTGCATATGAAAATGTAAAAGAAGTAGACTGTCTGGACATTTCTCGAGAGGGTTGCGATGCTTGGGAAGCCGCCGTTCGTCGTTACGAAGATAGAATCGGTAAGACCTGAATAGCAGTCTTTTTACGAACTGATATTTATTTAACTTGCAATGTAGTGTAGTTGTCGGTGGAGTGGAATTGAGCAACCCCATCTCCTCCCGTGGCTGTAGTGACAAGGGACTGGACTGTTATCTATCAGACAGTATGTATACAATCATAAAGTGCCCAATTGACGATAACGGGCTATTACGTTAGTGAAACCAAATTTTAATTGGTAAAATCTGGATGTTTAATGCCCCTCGGCTTACCCCTTGGAGGATACAGGCGTGAGCGAGTGTATGTAACTACAATAAAATTTGACCCCTCCACTCCAAACACAAAGGTAGGATCCGCCAACCAGATTAGGTTATCATGCCTTGGTTACCGCAGCCCAACGGTTGTTGTTGGGAAGTTATAAATATTATAACATATAGTAGAGATCGCTACAAGCAGAAATTTTGTATACACCTTCGTTTCCGATGACTATGCGTCTTTATGATAAGCGTGACCTGACTGATTCTTAAAGCTATATATTTCTAAATTAATATATTCGTCTGTACCGAGTAGTATGTCCTTACAGTTACTTGACATATCTAATTTAAATATGACAAGACGTTATTATACGCTATTTATACACGAAACCATACCCGCAGATCGCGTGGAGACCCGTATCACTGCACATCTTCGTGACCAGTTGGGGACAGCCAAAAATGCCAACGAGATGTTCCGCATCTTCTCTCGCTTCAACGCTCTGTTCGTACGTCCGCACATCCGCGGCGCCATACGCGAGTACCAGACTCAACTCATACAGCGAGTCAAGGACGACATCGAAGCATTACATGAGAAGTTTAAGGTATCAGATCATTTCATATTACTACACACTGTCTGTTAAAAATAAAAAATCATGGGTTTGATTTTTGCTTAGTACATTATAAACTTTGCTTAGTTTGGATCTAGAAAGCGATGTTTATAATGTGTCCTCCAAATTATTACCCAGTGTTCTCTTATATCATATATTAATAGATAATTTAAAAGAAATATGGTACTAATATGTGTAATGTTGTCCAGGTACAATACCCTCAGTCGAAGTGCAGTCGGCTTTCGCTGGTGCGTGATCTGCCGCCTGTGGCTGGTTCCATTATCTGGGCTAAACAGATCGATCACCAACTAACTGCGTACTTAAAGAGAGTCGAGGACGTACTGGGTAAGATTATATTTTTTTTTAATAGCCTTTTTAAGTTTATATAGAATTTATTTATAACTTTTTATATATAACTTTATTAGTTTATTTCGAGCAATTGTTATGCTGACAAGTCATATTTTTTAATAACTGACCAGCACTGAGAGACTACTACTCCCAAATTGACACTACACAAATATTTTATAATGTGTTTCAATGAATTAGGAAAAGGATGGGAGAACCATATTGAAGGTCAGAAGTTAAAAGCTGATGGTGACAGTTTCCGTTTAAAATTGGATACGCAGGAAGTCTTTGATGAATGGGCTCGCAAGGTAATTAAATTTTACACTAATTTAAATTAAATTATTTCATATATTGAAGTTACAGTTATATAAAATGTACTTGTGCGTTCTCTTAGGTACAACAACGTAATCTCGGTGTATCCGGACGCATATTCGCTATAGAATCCGTTCGCGCTCGCTCTAGTAAAACCAACACCATATTGAAGCTTAAAGTGAACTTTTTACCTGAGATCATCACTCTATACAAAGAAGTTCGCAATTTGAAAAATCTTGGATTCAGGTACAATATAATTTCAACTCTTGTTTTCAATTTTATGGTACATTTTGATAAGCATTTTTTCTCTTGCAGAGTGCCGTTAGCAATTGTGAACAAGGCTCACCAAGCCAATCAACTGTATCCCTTCGCTATCTCTCTCATCGAAAGCGTACGCACTTACGAACGCACTCTCGAGAAGGTAATGTTACATTTTAAGCTTATAACGCTGTCGTTATAAGCTAAAGGGTACAAACTCACATGTTAGCACTACACGTAAGCACTAACATTAAACTTTAAAACAAATAGTTGATGTGTAATAAATAATATGGATACCAAATGTAAAGCAATAATTTTTAAATTTCTGCTCGTATGTTTTATAGTTTAAACTTTTTCATTTAATAGAAATAGATTACACATAAATGATGATTTTTAGAGCAAAAGTATCCACCTCTAGGTCAAAGAAAGGGTTGTTACTTAATCATTTATGACGTCAACTATATTTAGTTGAGAGGTGGATATATGAGCACATTCTTAACTGAATAGCTATCTAACCGGACGGCGACTTAGATTTTTTATTGATATTAAAGAAGACAACTCCCGCATTAGGACAAATTCCTATGTTGCTTGGTATTTGCCAAACATACCAACAACAGACACAAAGAACACCCAGCCTCTGGAGAACTATTTGTGGTTCACACAACTTTTTGTCCTGTGTGAGAAACAGCTGCCGGCAACACTGACCATTAGAAAAATAAGTCAGTGACTGCACGTATGCGCCATACGTGCAGTCACTGACTTGTTTGTCTAATGGTCAGTGCAGGCAGTGGTTTAAGTGGTTACCTCGCCACTACACACCTGCGCCGAGTGTTGTGGGTTCCATTCCCACACGGGACAACATCACGGGAGTTTGGATCCATTCTCTTCGTTATTTGGATGTTTGTAAAGTCAACTGCGATGTAGGAATAATTCACTTTAAAAAAATAGAAAACCGACTTCAATGCGTTAATAATAAAATTTAAGACTTACCTGGTTTTCTCGTGGATGCCATTGTCAGAACTGGACCAAATTGAAATGGAACCAATAGGAAGCACCAGCTTTAAAATCTAAAAAAAAAACATCATAATTGGTTCAAACAAAAAAAATGCAGTCGAATTGAGAAACTTCCTTTTTTAAAGTCTGTTGAAAATAATCCTGGTGCTGTAGTTATATTTTGATACAAAAGTAATTTGTTTTGCAAATATAATGTGGAATATGTTGAAAGAACAACAACATTGAAAGTACAATCTTATAGACTTATCATATTCTTTATTACAAATCAACAAATACACATTTTTTTAATATGTGTTCCTATAACACTAACACATGTCTTTCATTTGTGCAGCTAAATAATAGGAATCATACAAAGGTAGTGTTAACTTCATAGGCTGCATGGTTATGTCGGTGTATTTTGACACACTCACTTTGATTTATGGTTCTTTTTATTTGTAATTTATTTATAGATTTTGTACAGATTCAGTACTACCTCCGTTCTCACATGAAACATGTAAAACTGTACTGAAACCCCTTGCTAACCTAGAAGAAACTATAAGCTTATATAACTGGTGCATCTTTGTAAAACTCTGTGCTTATTAAAATCATCCATTTAACAAGGTTTTGAACTAGAAAATACTACCTTAATTTTGGTTACTGAAACAAAAAAAAAATGTTATAATTTAAGCATTGTTTCTTTAAGCATTTCTGTTTCTTTCCAAGTAAGAATATTGGTTGCAGTTGAAAATATATTACAACTTTCAGTATCAACGGGTTTTAGAAGATAGAGATCCTAATTTATTTGCATCAAATATATTGATTTTATACTAAGCCCATGTGAGAACGGTTTTTATTATCCTATTAGTTTCATAGATCGAATTTGCTTATTTTCTTTTTATGCCCCATTATGTTACAAGTAAATTTGTTCAGATTGTAATTATACTACTGTAATTGTAATAAATTTACATCAATATAGAAAGAGGTAAATGTGTGGACATGTACAAAATTATATTTTCATTGCTATATTTTAATGTGATAAACACATTATTTTATTGCATTGACTATGTAATGCATCGCAATGGAGACGGGTCCGACAGGATTTCTGTCTTTTTTAATATATTTACTATATCTGTATAATTTGACCGCCCTTATTTAACTTGAAGCCAATATATTGTCGGTCAGCCTGTTATATTGGAGGGTTACATTGAACTCTAGATCCGCGACAAAGCTTCCATCATCCCGCTGGTAGCCGGGCTACGCCGTGATGTGCTGAATCAAGTGTCTGAAGGCATGGCACTTGTATGGGAGTCATACAAGCTAGATCCGTACGTTCAGAAGCTCAGTGAAGTTGTGCTTTTGTTCCAAGAAAAGGTTAGTTTTTAAATAAATTTATTTGTCTTGATCACTACCGTAATTACTCTACAGTAATCATCTACTATAATCTAGTATTTAAACAAAGCAACATTGCATTCATTATTTCAAAGTAGTAACAAAGGTCTGGAATCACTGCTAAATGATAAGAGCGCCAATTGTCTTGCATGTACACAACATAACATGATATGTATTAATAGACATACACCCTACTATTATAAAATCTTTATGAAGTAGACAAGCTTACTTTACAATATAATAGTTATTTATTTTACGAATTGTTTCTTTTGTTGCAAACTAGAAAACAGTTGATCAGAGTTTAGAGAATAATAACTTTTAACATCATATTATTAAACTTGTTCTGTCTACACATTCACTTAATATTCAAGTTTTAAATTTTTGATTTAGATCCATATATGATATTTATAACCGTACAGGTGGAAGATCTTCTAGCAGTCGAAGAACAGATTTCGGTGGACGCTCGCTCTTTGGAAACGTGTCCGTACTCAGCCCAGAGTCTTGCGGATATTCTCAGTCGCTTACAGAGAGCCATCGATGACTTGTCGCTCAGACAGTACAGCAATCTGCACTTGTGGGTGCAACGGCTTGATGAAGAAGTAAGTGATGCTCTTCTACCTACAACAGAGTCAGAAATAAAATAGCAATAAAACATTAATAAGTTTTCAGATGATGACCACATCATGTAGGGATTTTTGAAGAATTTTAAATTATTGAAAGTTTTAAATCCATTAATAATATGCTTTCTTTTTTAAATGTTTTAAAATGAGAATTAATGAGATAATAACAAATTAACTAAGAATTTTGCTTTCTACCTGACTGTATTAATCAATTAAAATGTTAGACTAAAAATATATAATGTTCGTTATTAGGTTGAGAAAAGTCTCGCAGCCCGCCTACAAGCCGGCATTGAAGCTTGGACTGCAGCTCTACTCGGTAAAGCCAATGAACTGGATCTGTCAATGGACACTTACTCACCCACTGAGCCCACTCACAAACCAGGTGGTGAGCCACAGGTATAGAACACTTCTATTATTTAAATTAAATATTTTTTTTACATAACAAAATATATGAATACTACTGTGTGTATTATGGAATAATATATATAGTAAGCATATGTATATATATATATCTTTTCCACTAATTATCACTTGTAAACCTGCAAACCTGAGTTTCTGAGTTGATTTTTTTTTTTATAATATAGAGGGACAGACGAACAGACGGGCCACCTGATGGTAAATGACAACCTTCCATGGAGTTCACTTACGACTCTCGAGTTGCAGGTACAACTCGAGAGTCGTAAGTGATGGGGGATGGAGGAATGCGGGTAACGAAAAGAAGAGGGACGATGAGAGGAGAGGAAAGAAGAGAGGGAGTTGGGCCTCCGGAAACCTCACTCATTTCGGGGAAATGCAACGCAAGCAATGTTTTACAACCGGTTTTATGTGAGGCTGTGGTATCACACCAGTCGAGCCGGCCCATTCGTGCCTAAACATGGCTCTAAAGAGAATTCTCTGCAGTAAATATGAATTATGACCTACACTAATATAAACGAGTCCTAACTTTAGTAGTACAACAAATTATATTCTAAAACAAAGAGGCAACACAACACCCCTTTCACGAGAAATATAATTATTTCATAAATATAAAACCGACTTCATTATTTACATCCTAGAAGATTTGTACCCTATGACACTCACTATTAAAAATATTTACCGCTACGTTGAAATCCATCAAGTCTAGGTCTAGGCTTTATAGCGTGGCAAAGAAAAATCATACATACAAAAACTACGAAAAATATAACTCTCCATCTTGCGCAGTCAGGCAAAAAAACAGACAGCTCTGTAACTGGCTGTCGAAATGCTTTCGATTTGATTCGACTCCAAACCGAGTACAGTTATACACATACTAATATTAATATTATACAATAAACAGATCGCTCGTGTACTTCACGAAGTCCGAATCACGAACCAGCAAATGTACTTGTTCCCATCACTCGAGGAGGCAAGGTTCCAACTGATGCGACAAATGTTCGCTTGGCAAGCCATCGTCACCAGCCAACATCGCCTGCAAAGCACCAGGTAATAAGGATAGAAGAAGAAGCTAGTTTATTATAGTCTAAGCGGGATTTAAAGCGTTTTGAGGGAAATATGCATTTTTAAACGCTTTTATTTAACTTGGAGTAAAATCTTGCACGTTAAGTTTGATTAGCTTCCCGCTGTCCGTTGAGCTGAAATTTTGCATACACCTTCACTTCCGACGACAATGCATGTTTATGATTGATGACTCTAATCCTAAAAACTTGTGTTCAAAAGTACGGCATAAATTGATTTGAATATGTGTTTTTGCTACTACCATATTCAATTGTCAAATTTTACTTTAATCAGTTTATTCGCGAAAAGTAACAAAGAGTTGTATATGATTAATATAGTTTTTCTTCCACATAAATGAGATTAGTGCACATGGATACTACATATAATGATACTAATACAATCGATGTTGTCCATAGGTATCAAGTGGGTGTAGCGCGCGCTCAGACCGTAACATACAGGAACTTGCTCACGAAGTTGCCGGGCGGATCATCTCCCGTAGAGAATGCTTATGACGCCATTGAACAGAAGATATCTCAAGTGCGCGAATATGTTGATGAATGGCTTCGTTACCAGGCCTTGTGGGATTTACAACCTGATAGCTTGTACGGACGTCTCGGTGAAGACATCACGCTTTGGATCAAATGCTTGAATGATATTAAGTAAGTAAATATTATGTTATTTAGTTAAAACTAGCAATAACGCTTTAAGTGATTTATTTTTACCTGCTCTGATGAAACTTATTAATCAAACAGAAATTACATACATATTAAGATTAATAAAATAAATAAATAAATATGCTTACGCCTATATCCCTATAAAGGGTAGGCAGAAGTGTATTAAACACCCACATTTAGTCGATTCGAATTTGGTCATACTAACTTAATATTGCAAGCCTATTGCAATCAACCGGGCACTATATAATAATGGTTCCTAAAAGGTAATAATATACGCGATTTTTGGCTAAACATATTTTGAAACAACAATTATAATCATTAGAAAATCTCGCACAACATTCGACACTTCGGACATACGCCGCGAGTACGGACCGGTAGTCATCGACTTCGCTCGCGTCCAGAGCAAGGTCGCTCTGAAATACGACGCTTGGCATAAGGAGGTACTGGGCAAGTTCGGAGCATTGCTCGGCGGAGAGATGGTACAGTTCCACGGTCAACTAGCCAAGTCGCGCAGTCAGCTCGAACAGCAAACTATCGGTGAGTTATCGAGATGTTAAATACATGTATTTTTATCGTATTAAAGTTGTAGTTCTCACTTTATCGTTTAGATAATAATTATTCTGACAATAAGAACGTTAAGAACATTGTTATTTTTCTTTTGAGTGACCAATATCCTCTGAGCATTGATTTAAATGGAGCACAGGTAATTGTGAAACTTAAAACAGAAGTGTACATAGCCTTAGAATAAAGGTTTTATTCTAAGGCTATGTACATGTGTACCTTATTTTTTTTCTATAGCATAGAAGGATCACCTGATGGTAAGTGACTACCACCACTACTCATGGCCACCTGCAACTCAAGAGTCTCAAATGCGCTGTCTGCCTTTGGGAGTGGGGTAAAAGAGAAGGGATAGGGGGTTGGCCCTCTGAATATGAAATACATTAGCATTGTTTAACAACCGGTACTCTGTAAGGCCGTGGTAATAGTCCGGTCGAGCCGGTAGATGTTACATACATACATACATACATAATATCACGCCTCTTTCCCATAGGGTAGGCAGAGACCACTTCCTTCCATTTGCTACGATTCTGACATACTTTTCTCGCTTCTTCGACTTTCATTCCGTTCCGCATACAGGCTCGTCGGTTAAAAGTACTTTTGACCTGGTTTTTGCTTAGATTATCTTGGACTTGGTCAAAGAACACTCGCCTAGGTCTTCCTCTTCCGACAACTCATTTTACCTCTGCCATGTAAATACCTTTTGTCAACCTTCTTTCATTCATCCTTTCTATATGCCCGAACCAGTACAGCATACTTTTTTCTATTTTAGTCACTACATCCTCTTTCACACCACACTGATCCCTTATCACACTATTCCTCTCTCTGCTCTCATTTCTACCGCATTAATGCTACTTTCGTGCTTCTTCTGCCATACCCAACTTTCGCTGCTATGTGAGCCTTCATTGAGACTCGGTGGCTGGTAATAAAAGTATGCAATGCGCCATTGATCGCATTACCCGCACTCACTCTACGTTCTATATCGCCATCACACTTTCCATCCCTAGTAAACTTTGATCCCAGATATACAAATTCATCCACTTGTTCCACTTTTTTACGACCTATTATAATTTCACAAAACGTTATATTTTCCTCTCTTTCATAAACCATCGTTTTCGTCTTGCTCACATTAATTTTCATACTTTTTCTTTCTAATGCCCCATGTAACTCCTCAGCTGATGACGCAAGTATTACTTGGTCATCCGCATATAGGAGACATTTGACGAGTAATCCCTTCATTCTCAAACCACATTCTTTCCCTTTCATTTCCCTAAGAATGAATAAGTTAAACAGCCATGGCGAAGCTACACATCCCTGTCTAAGACCTTTCTCAATCTTAAACCATTCAGTGTAGGCGCCGTTCACCCTGACACAAGCACTGTAGTTCTCATATAGACATTTCAGTGCTCGGACCAGTTCGCTGTTCACCCCTTTCACCGATAAAACCCTCCACAATTCATCCCTCTCCACTCGATCGTAAGCTTTCTCGAATCCGCAGTGAACTTTTTGACTTTTCGCCGAAAACTTTGGTTATGCCTCGCAAGGAGAAAACCTGGTATGTACATTCCATTCCTTTTCTAAATCCTGCTTGCACATCCCATATCCTTTCATCAGTTTCTTTCATTACCCTTTCAATTAATACCTTTGCATACAATTTTCCTACCACGCTTAGGAGGCTGATACCCCGGTTGTTTTTGCACTCCTGCTGTGTCCCTTTTCCCTTAAACAATGGCACGATTACAGCTTTGCACCAATCACATTTTCACTCGGCCGTTCCTCCAACAAAGGTTGAAAAGGCGGTACAGCTGGTTCATAATTACACCTTTTCCAGCTTTAAGCATCTCTGTTATAATTCGGTCACACCCCGCAGCCTTCGCTTTCACTCACATCGTGCTCAACTCCATTGCAATCAGCGTGCTGTCATTTTTCAAATAAACTTTCAAAATATTCCTTCCATCTCCTTAGCACACTTTCTTCTTCATTCATCAAATCACCACTTTCACTCCTAATTTTGCCAACTTCCAAGTTGGCTGACTTTCCACGAGCAGTTCTTATGGACTTCCAAAACAATTTTATATTAGACCTAAAGTTATCAGTTAACTTTCGATCCAACGCGTCTGATCATTCATTCTTCTTCTTATTCACGACTATTTTCACTTTTCCTTTTAACTGCTTGTAAAGCTCTCTTTTATCCTGCACGCATTCATCCGTCACTTTTCCTATTCTCTTGCTAGCTTTTGCTGCTAGCCAGTCCAACCATGCTTTTTTTTCTGATAAAACTTTACGCACTTCCTTATCAAACCATTCACTCTTCTGCATTCTTCCTCTCCTTCTTTTGGATATACCACATACTTTAACAGCAACATTCACAACTTTATCCTTAAACGTCTCCCACAAACCTTCCAATTCTTGTATCTCATCTATACCATCAAACCGATCATTCAGCTTCATACTAAACTCTTCTTGAATACTTTCATTCTGTAAGTTTTCTACTTTCACTCGCTCTAAGACAGTCTGTTTGGATACTCGGTAGGGAATTTTGTCCATCCCAACAGAGCCCCGCATGCTGAGATAGATGTTCCGTTTAGGAATTAATATTTAGTCCGCTTTAAATTTTGACTTATCCTATGTTGTAATGAGAAGTGATGAGATGAGTGTTGAGTATCGTGGTTAATTCTACAGAGGCGGCATCAACCAGTGACGCAGTTTCTCTCATTACTTACGTACAACAGCTAAAGAGAGAAGTGCTTGCGTGGGAGAAGCAAGTCGACATCTACAGAGAGGCACAGCGCATTCTGGAACGCCAGCGGTAAGTTTTTGAAACAGTTTGTGTACCAGTTTCACATATTTTTTTCACATCATCAAATTACTTTCACCAGATTCCAGTTCCCGGCGCAATGGTTGCACGTTGATAATATAGAAGGTGAATGGAGTGCCTTCAATGAAATTATGCGCAGAAAGGACTCTTCTATTCAAACTCAAGTATGTATTATGAAAAAGTTGATACTTTACATTTTTTGTACTTGTTTAAGCAATATCTGTAAATGTTATTATTACTTGGTCTTCTGATCATCAAATTATTGTTTTCTTTGTAGGTCGCCTCTCTCCAGCAAAAAATCGTTGCCGAAGACAAAGCTGTCGAGGCTCGAACTCTTGAATTCCTCACTGAGTGGGAGCGTAGCAAGCCGACTGATGGGTCGACTAGACCCGAAGATGCATTATCTAGACTTCAAGCTATGGAGACTAGATACACCAGGCTCAAGGATGAGAGAGACAACGTCGCTAAAGCTAAGGAGGCTCTGGAGTTACATGACACAGGTATTTGAGATTTATATCAGACTAGCCATTATCTGCAGTGTCACCCCCGTTGATTGTCACTGATATGGTTCTATAACCTTCCTCAGGAATGGAGAAACGAAGGAGGTATTAAATAATGTAATCAACTGGTGGTTTAATCGACTATTATTTTTAAATATTTTAGGTAGCTCAATTAACAACGAGCGCATGACGGTGGCTCTAGAAGAGTTACAGGACTTGCGCGGTGTATGGTCTTCGTTAAGCAAGATCTGGACTCAGATTGATGATATCAGAGAGAAACCTTGGCTTTCTGTGCAGCCTAGGAAACTGAGGTATTGTGATTACGCTCATATATATATTATTCACATATATTCACATATATATATTATTCACATATATTCACATATATATATTATTCACATATATTTACATATATATATTATTGTTTTAACATATGTTACTTTTAGGCAACAGCTGGAAGCAATGTTGAATGAACTGAAAGAACTGCCGGCTCGTCTCCGAATGTACGACAGCTACGAATATGTTCGCAAGCTTTTGCAGTCATACACTAAGGTACAATTTTATTGTAATATTTATGATCTATATATATAAACTTTCGATTTGCAAATGACAGTCTTAACATAATCATTAAAATAAATAAAAAAGCCTTTATTCATCATATCTATCATAAGTTAAAAATAAAATTCGTCAGTTTTTATAAAATCAAATCATTAGCAACCCATCAACATTTTAAAATAAAATAACCATGTGGTTCTCGGTGGAGTAGAATAGAGCCACCCCATTTCTTACTGTGGTTGTCGTAATAGGTGAAAGGGATCGGACTGTTATTTATCAGACAGTATGTATACCGTCAGAAAGTGCCCGATTGACGGCAATAGGCTTGCCCCCTATTAAGTTAGTGAAACCCTATTCCTTTTGGCAAAATGTAGGTTTTTTATACACCGCGGCCTACCCCTTAGGGGATACAGGCGTGAGCATATGTATGTATATGTAAAATAAAATTGTTATAGAGAAAAATAAATTTCATTGATCTTTATAATTGATTATATACAAATTTTGTATTTAATAATTTAGTCTAACTAATCAATAACTCATATTAAATAAATTATTAAAATAAAATTATTACAAGTACTTATAATTTTATATTTGATTATTATAAGAATAGATTATCAACTATGTTTTCAATATATTATTTTCTTGATTTAAGTTTTAGTTATCTAATTATTTGGTAATAGAATCGCTTCTTTGGCGTGGGCATTAACATACACTTAAAAACAGCAATTTTTTTAATAATCCGTCGTCTCAAAAAATATAAGAGAAGATAACAATAATCCTAACGCCTTAATATGAATTGTCCAGGTGAACATGTTGATCGTGGAACTGAAATCCGACGCCTTGAAAGAACGGCACTGGCGCCAGCTGTGTCGTGCGCTCAAAGTGGACTGGTCGCTCTCCGAGCTTACTCTAGGGCAGGTGTGGGACGCCGACCTGCTACACAATGAACACACCGTCAAGGACGTCGTATCTGTCGCTCAGGGAGAAATGGCTCTCGAGGAGTTCTTGAAACAGGTCATTGTACTTCTTTATTTAAGCTTTATGTCATATTGTAATAAATTAGGGAGACTTGAGTGTCATAAGTTTAAGGGCCCTGAAGATATAATAATAATACTTCTTCTTCATTCATTGTGAGTCTTAAGGGTTTTTAGTAGAAGCTTTCTTATTAAATTATTAAAGAAATATATAAAACCCGTATTATAATTAAACTGCATTTATAACTTCCTCTCAATGTTTTTCGCTGACGCTATCCCGAAATGTCACTACACTACGTCAATTTATTATGAAGATGATTCAAATAGTACCAAACATGTCGAAACCAATGAAGGGGTGTGACCAATACCAGCAATTGAAAAGCATAATTCTCAGTCAGGTTAAATAGTATATGTATTATATTCTTATTATTTTTAGATATTGATAATTATTCAGAATAAAGTACCCAACGGGGAGGCGTAACGATTACTTGCTTGTAATGTAAAAATATATCTGAACATACTAATGATATTGAATAAATAATAATTTGTAGGTTCGTGAGTCTTGGCAGAGTTACGAACTGGACCTGATTAATTATCAAAACAAGTGCAAAATCATCCGCGGCTGGGACGATCTCTTTAACAAAGTAAAGGAACACATCAACAGTGTTGCTGCTATGAAACTTTCACCATACTACAAGGTACAGTTCACATAACAGCTTTACATATTTGTCACATACAGATTGGTTAACTAAATAAATAAATTAATAATAAACATACAAATTTCTTATCTGTATTCCACTTTCACGTATTTACTACGTAATGAAAGCAGTACATGATCTTTGCTTCAAAAATACTTACAACAATTTCTGGCAGTTAAAGTTTGAAAATGAAAATGTTGCAAACAAGAAGTATTTATTTGAATTAGGTGTACTTCTAAGCAAAACAAACTTATGTTAGACAGTAAGAGCACAAATCATTGCATTATTTTTTAACAAAATACTGAGAGGTGTTCAACATTTTTTTAACTCTTTCATCTGTCATTTAACATTTTTTGTAAAATTATGTTTGCTTAAAATCAATTTTATAATCATCCTAACTGCTAAATCGTTTCACAAATTTTAACTTGTAATTATTGTGATAAGATAACAATGATGTTATTGACATGTCTGCATGTATAAGTTGGTACGCATTCCTAAGACAATAAAACAATATGTTTACTTAGTTTTATTAAGCTGCCGATGTTTTGTGAAGGTATTTGAAGAAGAAGCACTGACTTGGGAAGAGAAACTTAATCGTATCAACGCGTTATTCGATGTGTGGATCGACGTGCAGCGACGATGGGTCTACTTGGAAGGCATCTTCAGCGGATCTGCCGATATCAAGACGCTGTTACCAGTTGAAACTAGCCGTTTCCAAAGTATCAGGTAACTTACTTAACAAGTTCCATAACTCTTATTACTTTTAGCCACTTTAATTAAAATTCATAATCGTTTAAAAATGTAATGTTTTTATAATGAAATAAAATCACATGAAATTGTGATGTTTTTCTTCTTATATGATTTATGCACTAATTCCTTCGTGGCTGCTACTAGAAGATATACATGATATTGAATAATTAATTGTAAAACAGCTCTGAGTTCCTTGGACTGATGAAGAAAGTAAGTAAATCGCCGATGGTGATGGACGTTCTTAACATTCCTGGCGTGCAGCGCTCCTTGGAACGTCTCGCCGACCTACTCGGCAAAATACAGAAAGCTCTCGGAGAATACTTGGAGAGAGAGAGAAGCAGCTTCCCTCGGTAAGTTTCTTAATACCTAAGTCAATTTCTGTTTTAGAAGTTCTTGCTAAGTATTATTCATCTCGATAAATGCTCAATCAATGCGAAAACCACACAGTTTTAACTTCCGTCCTCGCCAGCAACTGGAACGCTTTTACATCTATAGCAATTTATTTATTTATTCAGTTACCAAAAAAAAAGTCCTCAATGATTTATTGAAGAATGAAAGACAAATGTTTCCTATTTTGAAATATTTTCAGTTTCTATTTATAGAGGTATCTGAGTTTGCACAAAAGTACGGAAAGATCGCTTCTTGTATTTGGCATTGACCTTTCTATATGTGTACGTCTAAAAAACTAGGTACACAATTTTTTGTAATATATACTATTTTGTTAAACTTAGATTCTACTTCGTGGGTGACGAAGATCTTCTGGAAATAATTGGTAATAGCAAAAACATAGCTCGTCTCCAGAAGCATTTCAAGAAAATGTTTGCCGGCGTTGCAGCTATTATACTGAATGAAGATAACACTGTTATTAATGGTATCGCGTCTCGTGAAGGTGAAGAGGTAAGAACTCTTATGGTTTTGACCAAGTAGTATTCACACCCTAGAAAAGGTATTCATTACTACTTATTTAATAAACATCCTCGTAACTGTAAATTATTGAATGTTTTTTACTAACTAACTAGTTTCAACTCAGATACAATATCGGTATTTAACCCGCTTGAAGTTGTA
Organism: Tyria jacobaeae; assembly: GCA_947561695.1. Classification (NCBI taxonomy): domain Eukaryota; kingdom Metazoa; phylum Arthropoda; class Insecta; order Lepidoptera; family Erebidae; genus Tyria; species Tyria jacobaeae. The sequence goes on from OX387221.1 coordinate 8,794,736, forward strand.
ATGTACAGTGGTGAATGTAATACTATGTAAATTATGGCGAAAAGTGGCAGGTGCAGCTCAACTTCATCCTTGTTTTTTTAGAACTTATCATTCAATTACAATGAGCCGATTGACGCTTGCCAGGAATACTTTGACAACAAAACAACGGGTATTCTTCATATTTTGCTAAATTTTTAAAATCTTTTAAATATTTCTTATAAAATAGTGCTAGTTAAAAACCCTGAGGGTTACCTGTTAACCGTTACTTGCAGGTGTACTTCACATCACCGGTATCGACTATAGAGAACCCCAAGATCAACTCTTGGCTATCAATGGTTGAACGCGAAATGCGCGTGACTTTAGCTTGTCGGCTAAAAGACGCTGTTGGTGATGTTAAACAGTTCAAAGACGGCAACGTCGACCCTCAGAAATTTATTGATTGGTGTGATAAATACCAAGTAAGTATATCGAAACATTTAGTTGGGAATGATCTTAAGTTTAGTATATATTTTTGATAGTAGTAGATTTGTGAAAGAAAAATTTCATAAAAATTAATTATACCATGTTTGTACCATATTACGACTTACATTTACGTACACATAAATTATCCCCTTATCAATCCCAATGTTCGCTGGAAAAGAACTCGGTTATGGGCTAAGCTCGCCTCTATACACACCATTTCCTTTGTAAATGTAATATATGATCTGTACACTAAACAATGCAATAAAAATTAGTAAAAGTGACATAAAAACCTTGGTAATATCGAAGTGAAATTACTTATACTGCTCTATTTCAGGCCCAAATCGTAGTACTGGCAGCTCAGATCCTTTGGTCGGAAGATGTAGAAGCCGCCTTGGCGAGCGGGGGAGGGGAAGGCTTGAAGAGAGTACTGGCGCACGTGGAAAACATGCTCAATATTCTGGCTGACTCCGTATTGCAAGAACAACCGCCACTGAGAAGAAAGAAATTAGAGCATCTCGTAAGTGCTTAAATGAGACTAAACGAGAAATAAACTTGTGGATGAATATTTGTAGTGTATTTTTGAGCAACCTGTGTGATGGTTGAATTTCAAGTCTAATGTCTATTTTCGCATTGACCCTCATTCTCGTTAAATTATATTTGTCTTTTGTGAATTACTCAATCCGAATATAAAAATGGAATTGACACACCCACCTAAAACGCACAGCGCAATTCTTTTACAGATTGTAAAGTAATGACATTTATTGGGACAAAAATTAAGTGGCCGCCTTTATTCGAGATCCAAAAATGTATGGTACCTCTTTTAAAAATTGTCTTTAAAATCTTTTATGAATACATCAAAGAAATACTAAATTCACATAACAATAAACCTTTAGTTATAGTTTTTACCTCGACTACATTATTTGATTTAATTTGATTGATTTACTAGATCAACGAGTTCGTGCACAAACGTACAGTGACGCGTCGCCTAATAGCTTCTGACGTGAATAGTCCTCGCTCATTTGAGTGGCTGTGTGAAATGAGATTCTACTTTGATCCTAGAAATAATGATGTAAGTATTTATACACTATATTATATAAACTTGTCAAAATTACTAATATTTTGATTTTAAAATTTCTGTATGTAAATGTAACGTATTAAAATTCTTTCATTCTGAAACATGTATGTATATCATGTATTCTGTCATCAAATGTAATGTAACTATTCGACTTGTTAAAATTAATCATGTCCAAACTGGAAGGGTCTAATATAAGCCACTAAATACTCTGATCTCCCTGTAACAGCCATTTCGAGCTACAGGTATCCTTGCATTGCATTTTCTTTTAATTTACTACCTATTTTCCCATTCTTAATTCCTGAAAATTCCTTCCAAAATCTAATTTGCTAAATGCACCACCGCTCTGCACACCCCCTTAGGGATACGTGCGGGTATTATATATAGATAAAATCCTTATAACATTTGTTTACATAGTTACATTACAGGTAAAGCTAATGTGCTTTTCTTTTAGCATGAACCCCCCAGGACTTCTCTTTCAGTTTCATAAATTTATCGCCTACCCCCTGAGATCTTAGTACACTATTGTAGGTTAGAAGTAGAAATGTATTTTTTATACAATACATGCATATATATACTCATGCCTACATCCCCGGAGGGGCAAGCAGAGGCATCTCAATTTTTTTTTATACTATAGATAGAGACGAACTGACGGGTCACCTGATGGTAAGTGACAACTGCCGTCCACCCACACCTGCAACTCAAGAGTCTTAAATGCGCTGCCCGCCTTCTAGGGTGATGAGGAATGGCAGATGCGGGGAGGGGAAGAAGAGGGGAGAGATGAGGAGAGAGGAAAAAGGAGGGGAATAGTTGGGCCTCCGGAAACCTCACTCATACAACTTCTATCTTCTAACTTTTTAGTCCCACCTACGTAATAAGGTCCACTGCAGGGCTGCATATAGGTATATATACTGTGTGATAAATAGTATTCTTGATATCTTCAAACCATACTATGTCAATATTTATATTTATATACGTATTTCTTTCCCTACCAGGTACTCCAACAGCTCACTATTCATATGGCAAACGCGAAATTCTTGTACGGATTTGAATATTTAGGTGTTCAAGATCGCCTAGTACAAACTCCACTAACCGATAGGTGCTATCTTACGATGACACAAGCTTTGGAAGCTAGACTTGGAGGATCGCCTTTCGGTACGTTCACACAATTCTGTATAGAATATAATATATACCTTCAAGAGATTTTCGAAGTAAATACGTGATCTTAATCTTTTAGGTCCCGCCGGTACTGGAAAGACTGAATCGGTCAAAGCTCTTGGAAATCAACTCGGTCGTTTTGTTTTGGTATTCAACTGCGATGAAACATTTGACTTCCAAGCTATGGGCCGTATCTTCGTTGGTCTTTGTCAGGTAATGTTTATACCTAATAATTATGTGTATACCTTTAAATGTTATAATCTCTATGTATATAATTAAGTGTATATTTAACTTCTGGAGACGTATTGTTGTACCCGGTTACACCACCATTAATGCTTTGCAGGTCGGCGCCTGGGGTTGTTTCGACGAGTTCAATCGTTTAGAAGAAAGAATGCTCTCAGCTGTATCTCAACAAGTACAAACCATTCAAGAAGCTCTCAAGAGCCACCAAGAAGGAGACAACACTAGTATGTATTTCAAACTTACAAGATATTATAAACAGACTATATAAGAAAATTATTGTATTCTTAATTCCTATTTTATCTTTTAGGTAAATCGATAACGGTCGAGTTAGTGGGCAAACAAGTTCGAGTAAGTCAAGATATGGCAATCTTCATAACCATGAATCCTGGATACGCTGGACGTTCCAATCTGCCGGACAACTTGAAGAAACTGTTCCGGTCTTTAGCCATGACGACCCCCGACAGACAGCTGATTGCTGAAGTGATGTTGTTCAGCCAAGGATTCAGAACGGCTGAGAAACTAGCCTGCAAAATCGTACCGTTCTTCAAGTGAGTAATATAAAATCGAAATATTTTTATTTCGATAAGGTCTCTGAAATCTGGCTAAATTCATTATTTGATTGATGACCTAGAAATGTTTATATAAAAGAGAAACAAACTATATTGCAGTTGAAATGTTGACAGTATAAAATTACATTTATTTTTATATAACTTGTAAGTGACACATCATTTAGTAATTATCATCATTATAACGATAATTCTAATTTGCAGACTTTGCGACGAACAGCTGTCTAACCAATCTCACTACGACTTTGGTCTGCGAGCTCTAAAATCTGTGCTTGTTTCTGCCGGTAACGTCAAGCGCGACCGCATCCAAAAAATAAAAGTAAGCAACTTCAATTATTAATATTTAAAAAAAATGACATTTCGCCATCTGAAAATCGTTTTACTTCACTCTCTATTTCTGTTCAAAGTTGAATATACTTTGTGACTTAAGAATTCTAACAATAAGTTAGAATTCTTAAGTCACAAGTTCATAATAACAAATTGCATAAGCTACATACTTATGTATGTAGCTTATGCAACTATCATTCCGTCATTTAGTGCATTACGATGTTCCATTGGTTGATTTTATATTATAGGAGAATCTAATTGAACGTAGTACAGAGGTGCCGGATGAAGCATCGATCGCAGAATCTCTTCCAGAACAAGATATTCTTATACAGTCAGTGTGCGAAACTATGGTGCCTAAGTTGGTAGCTGAAGACATACCTCTTCTGTTCTCTCTGCTCAACGATGTCTTCCCTAATGTTGGCTATACTAGAGCCGAGATGACGGGTAAGTCTAAATGTAATTCGATTAATTAAGAGATACTGAACCCTTTATTTGAAAAATTGGATTTCGGCAATAGAATAATGACATCATCGTAAACCACTATCTAGATTCGTTTTAGAATATAGATTAAAAAAGAAGAGTATCTAATATACCTGTTATGACATTTTTTAAAAGTAGAATAGATAGATATTCTAAATTAGAACAGTAATAAGTTCCAACGTCAAGAGACTTTTTTATAAATGTATTATTAAACAGGTTTGAAGAACGAAATTCGAGCAGTATGTGCTGAAGAGTTTTTAGTTTGTGGCGAAGGCGATGAGCAAGGTTCCACTTGGATGGAGAAGGTAAGTTCCTTACGTGCAACTACATATTTAATACCAGGCAGTTTACGGCCCCCCGGTTTAAACCCCTTTACGAAATTGGTCCAGGGACAACTAATATTCCATTCATATCATCGATGATTGCACAGTTAATTTGTTTCAACACAAGGTTCATTGTGTCACAATGCACATCGTGATCGATTTATTTATAATAACATTCATATTGATTATCGTAACCTTAAAGGTGATGGAAGTAATATTATTTTTATAAAATAAATAATAATTCATGCAATTATAATCATAACAATTTAACATCTTGCTTTTATCCATTTTGATTACATTGAGACTGTTTTTTATAGCTTAAACTATTATATAGTAGTATAATATAGTTATACGAAGTTGTATTGACTTGCAACTAATTTGCGACTTTAGTACAATTGTACTTATAGATACGAATTATACACATATATATTGTAACCCAATGAAACTTAAATGGTTTTGTTATGAAAAGCTGTCTTAATATATTCATACAATAATACCATATACGGTAGTCCGTGAGTGTGAATGCGTATGCGTTTTCATGCTAACCCGCTAACGGCACGTAGAGGCGCAGTGCTTCGACGCGCGCCCAATACAGCACGTGGATCGACAAGGTCAGTGACTGGTGTGGGGCTCTGTGTTGTGTCACACTACCCTGTGCCTGTGTGTACTCTCTAGAGATGGGTAGGACCAGATTTACTACATCTACACCAAAACCTACATACTGAAAATCTAAGTCCAAGAAGTATTTTTACAGTAACTAAGGTTACGAAAAATAAGGGTCAACTGAAATTATGCACCAAAAATGCTCTATTTTAGTGGGATATAGCTAATGTGTATTGGCACTTTGATTTTGTTCGAGTATTTTGACGCTTTATGTTGACAATAAGTTAGACGTAGAAGCAGATGAACCCAAATTACCATTAAACCTGAAACCCACCATGATATACTAGGAAAAACGATAACGAAGCAGCTGCTTCTTCTCAATTATTTGTTTTGAGTTTGAGTGCAAGATCCAGGGACATTATAAACTTGCAACCACCGACACTTTAAGAGGTTCGTATAATGTGACTACTGTTCATTATAGGTACAGAAGATAATCTCGGGCCTACCCATCTCTGCTTACACCTATGACACACTCACGTATACTACTTAACTCTACATTCTACGCTTACACACCATTACACCGGAAGCCTTGTCACAGTGTGTCATAAAACTTCTTTTTTCTAACAGCAGTGTGCCTAGCGTTAGTCTTAACTAGCCTGTCTAGTTCTCTATAGAAATTAAACAGCTATACACATGTTTAACTTAAAATAGACGCGTGTTCTTATGATATTTATTCTAAAAAGTAAATATGTATACATTGTCACTTACCATAGTATCCAAAATTGTTTAGACGTCACTTATTTCAAACTTCTTATTGTACTGCAGTTTACCTTGGCCTAAGCTTATGTTTTTAAAATTCAATCAAGCTCTTTTACTTACTATGTTGTAATTTATATCCTTATTCAAAACTTCATTTGGAGATGCGAAGGGAAAGGAGGAAAAAGTATTTGACATTTCGGCTTAACATTTTGCAAGGAGTGACGACGTAATATTTCCATAAGTAGCGAGTATGTAAATAGCAGTAATTTTACCATATTTTTAATATTTTTGGCTTATTCAAAATTATTAAACCTGAACCTTTCCCTTCAATCCCACCAAGAATATCACCTTCCATGAACATTATTAACTTGTATAATATGTTTAGGTTCTCCAATTGTACCAAATCTGCAAGTTGAACCACGGCCTTATGATGGTCGGTCCTTCCGGGAGTGGCAAAACTGCTGCTTGGCGTGTCCTACTCAAAGCGCTAGAGAGGTAATTAGATTAATAGTTGTTTTAGTTCAAAACACAATCCATATCTATCAAGACACATAAATCATCTATGTATAAAAAAACAAAAGAGACCGGTATTTACTAAATTTTTTTTAAATACTATACAGTTACATAATAGTAGTTAGTAATAATGTAGAATAATATTTAATTTTGACTATTTTCTGTTTAGAAATAGTTTTTTTTCATATATCTAGTACTTACTCAATTTCAATGAACTTATTGCAATACAGGTTTGAAGGAATAGAAGGTGTAGCACACGTTATCGACCCGAAGGCAATGTCTAAGGAAACACTATACGGTGTACTGGATCCCAACACACGTGAATGGACTGATGGTCTCTTCACTCATATACTCAGGTAATATATGAATTTTTAAGACTGTCTCAAGACAGTTGGTTACAAGACGAGAAAGATATTTTATTATACTGTTTTCCATCCTATTAAAATCTATTTTATAACACCAAATAGGAAAATCATCGACAACGTCCGTGGTGAGATCAACAAACGTCAATGGATCATATTTGATGGCGATGTGGACCCCGAATGGGTAGAGAATTTGAACTCTGTGCTGGACGATAACAAGCTGCTAACTTTGCCTAACGGCGAGCGTCTATCGCTGCCACCTAATGTTCGAGTTATGTTTGAGGTAATAAAATATTTAAATTCTCAAAAAAAACTTTTCTATTCACCTCTAATACAATTATAGTGCTCTAATACAATCACCTCTAATAACACCAAGTTAAATCATGTTATGTAAACATACATTTTTATTAACACTAGTAATAAATAATGTTTTTTTTTTTAGTTAGATTATTCGGAGTTCCCGGCGCCAGCCAGTTCGAGTCGGGGTCAGATACTTATATCTGAACATGTCTTGCTCGAGCTATTACTTTACTTGCCAATCTATCTGTATAAGCAATATCCATTTCCTTCCCTTTCTATCCTCCCCTTTCTGACAATATACTCCTAATTTTCCCACCCCATACGGACGACGCCAAAAATCTTGTCCCTTATAACGTGAATGGGACTAAATAGCGATTGTCAAAATATTGGCGTTAATCACTTCTCTGCCTACCCCTTCGGGGCTCAAGCGTGGGTGTATGTAAATAATATCTCGAAGTAGTATATAATATTGTCGTATATTAAATAAATTTTGATTTTTATATTGCGTTTTAAATTGCTGATGTTATAAACAATTATTGAAAATAATTAATAATAGTTTTAATTACAACTAAAATGTTTTTTTAGGTACAAGACCTCAAATACGCAACACTCGCTACCGTGTCACGTTGTGGTATGGTATGGTTCTCACAGGATGTGCTCACTACCGAAATGATCTTCGAAAACTACCTTCTCAGGTAATTTAATTTATTGTTCTTCTTTTTGATGGAGTCAGTTCATAGTTGACTGCACGGATGGCGCAGCGGTTTAAGTGGTCACCTCGCCACTACGCTGCCGCGCCGAGTGTTGTGGGTTCGATCCCCGCACGTGACAACACTTTGTGTATTCCTCAAATTGTTGTTCGGCATCTGGGTGTTATTTGTGTCCGTTATTTGAATGTTTGTAAAGTCCCCCGCGATACAAGAATTATTCCTAGCGAGGAAGTTCTTTAAAAAAAAAGTCCTATTCATAAACTCTGTCTTCTATTTTAGATTGAGGAATATCCCACTCGAAGATGGAGAGGAAGACTCCTTTAGCATTGTGATGGCTGCTCCAGCTGCTGGGGCCGATCAAAACGTTACTGAAAATATTCTGTCACCTGCCTTACAAGTAAGTATTCAAGTATGGGGTATAGTATTCAAGTATAGTATATAATCTTATACCCTATGTCCCTCCCACTATTAAGGTGATTTAAATGATACCTCTCTTGTCGAAATCCATCTACGGCGTAACAAAAAAAACCTTATACTACTCCTTCCTTCTTGGACATACATACATACATACATACATAGATACATAAGATCACGCCTACATGTTCGTCGGTTAAAGTTACTTTTGACCTGGCCTTTGCTTAGGTTGTCTTGAACTTGGTCCAAGTACATTCGCCTAGGTCTTCCTCTTTCGACAACTCCATTTACCTCTGCCATATAAATACCTTTTGTCAATCTTCTTTCATTCATCCTTTGGATATGACCGAATCAGTACAGCATACTTTTTTCTATTTTAGTCACTACATCCTCTTTCACACCACACTGATCCCTTATCACACTATTCCTCACTCTGACACTCAATTTCACATTAGCTGTACTCCGCAATGCTCTCATTTCTACCGCATTAATTCTACTTTCGTGCTTCTTCTGAAATACCCACCTTTCGCTACCATACATAAGTGTTGACACCAACACACCTCTATGCACAGCCACGCGAGCCTTATTGAGACTGTGGCTTGTCATAAAAGTATGCAATGCGCCATTGATCGCATTACCCGGCATTACTTCTTGGGCAGTCGGGTAATAAGCGAGATTCTATCAGTTGCAAGTTTTCTTAAAAATATCCCACTTTATTTTTATGTATTTTTAATTCATGCCTCTTCCTATTTCACGAAATTCTTTGAGTATGAAGAGAAAGGACGGCATTGCTGTACTGATAAGTTTTATTCTCAGACTCAACGTGACGTAGCGGCAATCCTCCAGCCACTCTTCTTCGGCGACGGTCTTGTAGTGAAGTGTCTGGAGCGCGCGGTCAGTCTCGACCATATCATGGACTTCACACGGCACAGGGCACTGTCTTCGCTACATTCTATGCTTAACCGTGGTGTGAGGTAACCAAATATGACTATTTTTATAAAAAAATAATAATAAAGTACGAATTAAGTTGTATCTGAACACAATAATCAAGATTTGTGATTATTTTCTTACTATAAATTAAGGTCTTAATTATTTTGCGCACAGTTAACCTAAGCATTTAAATTTTTTAATATCTAGCATAGATATATTACTATTCAGCTTATACCTATAATCTCAAAAAAAAATGAAATTATTAGGTAACTACTTAACAAAACTGGTTTAAAATGTAATAACACATTTTGAATTTTTATTTTAATACTGTATACGCAATTTGCTACTGGGTTCATTTCCAATAAAAGTACTTTTTTTTTATTTAGAAATATTTTGGCTTATAACCGCCAACATCCGGACTTCCCTATAACTAACGAACAATTGGAAGCTTATGTACCAAAGTGGCTTGTTTATTCTCTACTGTGGTCCTTCGCTGGTGACGCCAAGCTCAAGGTAACCTCAAACATTTTTTTTATTTATGTTTTTATATGTATTTAGACTTTGTAACTAATTATAAATGTTGTTTTTAGGATCGTAATGAGCTCGGCGACTTTATTCGATCGGCCAGCACTATGCAACTGCCCAACTGTGGAGCGAATCAACATATTATCGACTTTGAGGTGAAAATAAATATATTCCTAGATTTATTTGTATCCAATGCTCAAGGGCTTATTTAATACTGTGCCCGTGACACACTAAAACGGCTATGCAAGCAATGTTTTACAAGCTGTGCCATGGCAGGACTGTTAAAGTTCAGACTCACTATTTTAGCTCGCATGAAGGGTAGAGACGTAGTCATGTGTAAAAGCTAAGAATATTTAAATCGGGAATCATAGAATAATAATTGTACAATATTCATAATTAATAATTATTATTGTCTATACATTTTCTATGTTTATGTTAAGGTGTGCATCACGGGTGAATGGGTGCCTTGGTCAGCGAAAGTACCTCAGATAGAAGTAGAAACTCACAAAGTGGCCGCACCCGACATAGTTGTACCTACTCTCGACACAGTCCGTCACGAAGCTCTGCTATACACCTGGCTGGCCGAACATAAACCTCTTGGTAAGCGCGCTTTATTCTTCACAATGTCTTTAAATACTATGAACTGAAACGAATGCGGCTCTAGGCTTTCAGTACTCCTTGAAATATTTTCTATTATTATGAAACCGAAAAACCGAAACCCATAAATAATTGTGCCACTAGGTGATAGGTTTTAAGTAACTGCTTACGCTTTAAAAAAATATTTTGAAGATGATGCTCAATATATAAAAAGATAACAATTTTATTTCAACAACCAAACACTTCGTTCAGCCAAATTATCAATATGGAATATATGTGTAAACTGTATAACATACATGCATACCCTCATGCCTATATTAACGAGAGGGGGGTAGGTAGAGGCGTATTATACGCTCACATGTTGAAAAACAACTAGCATAAATTTGTCACACTTACGGAATAGACAATAAGGCTTGACAAAGCCTATGGTCGTCAACCGGGCAGAGACTGACAGTGTATGTGATGTAGGTACATGTAAATAATATATAACAGAGTTTTTCTCTCCCTAGTGCTGTGCGGACCGCCCGGTTCTGGTAAGACCATGACGCTATTCTCGGCGCTCCGTGCACTGCCTGATATGGAGGTCGTCGGTCTCAACTTCTCCTCTGCTACTACTCCGGAACTCTTACTCAAAACCTTCGATCACTATTGCGAATATAGAAAGACCCCCAATGGAGTGGTGCTTGCTCCTGTTCAGGTAATTTTAATTATATTATAGTACTAGCTTGCACAAACACTAACTATTACTCAGGTATAGCTATTTACCACTAGCTTGACTAAGCAAAATTAAATGTTGTTTTTCATCACTGTTTATAATCTAGACATCACTTATTTTTGCCTGTTCTACATCATCATATTAAGTCATAATATATTTTATTATAGCTTGGCAAGTGGCTGGTGCTGTTCTGTGATGAAATCAACTTGCCAGATATGGATCAATACGGAACACAAAGAGTTATCTCTTTCCTGAGACAATTGCTTGAGCACAAGGGCTTTTATAGAGCCAGTGGTAAGTCACTGAGGCGAATATTATTGAGTATATATTCTGTATACTTCTTTACACAGTTTTTGCTTATAATATTTTGAAGGAAAAAATAAGAAATACAAAATAGTTACTAAGCTTATTGTAATTACGCAGATCATTCGTGGGTTCATTTGGAACGTATCCAGTTTGTGGGAGCGTGTAACCCGCCTACGGACCCTGGCCGAAAACCATTGTCTCATCGTTTATTGAGGCATGTACCCGTCATATATGTCGACTACCCTGGAGAAACCTCGCTCGAACAGGTCAGATAATATTCATCCCATGAACTGGTATAATACAATCAATATTATATCGTGTAATCTACTACAATGTATATTTCTTATTAGCAATGTTATATTTATTAATTTATATATTTATTTCTGTATTCATTTATAACCATAAACTATCTTAACATAATTTTTTTAAACCTAATACAGTAGTGGGGTAACATAACCAATTACCAACTCGAAAAGCTGCTCACGAGTACATGCAAGGCTTCCATTAAATTGCCTTTAATCGCCGACTATTGCTCCTGTGTTTAATATTTCAAAAACAGCAAGTAAGTAAATAACGCAGTCGGGGTTTATATTTTTTTAACAGCTGATTTTTATAATTTACTCAAACAACTCCTCATGTGTGTGTGTGTGTGCCAGATCTACGGCACGTTCACGCGCGCGATGCTGCGCATGCAGCCGGCGCTACGCGGCTACGCAGAGCCGCTGACGCAGGCGATGGTCAAGCTGTACCTCGCCTCGCAGGAGCGCTTCACGCAGGACATGCAGCCCCACTACGTCTACTCGCCCAGGGAGATGACCAGATGGGTGCGAGGCATTTGTGAGGCCATCAGGTCATTATACCATCTTTACTTGAATTTGTCACTATACCATCTGAAAGATGATAAGAAATATTTTCGAGGCTATCAGCTTTGTTTTTTTCATCATCATATAACTATTTGAGGTCATTACTAACTTGAATTTTGGTACTGTAAGAGTTGGTAGAAATAAGTAGACAAAAATTACTGATTTTCTTCACATATTTTTTGTAGATTTTTTTTAATTTTCAGGGTTGTATTTTATTCCCTCGATCTACTATTCAGCCTAAGAATACAACCACGCCTGTCTGTAATACTATGTATACCTGACATCATTGTATACGTTCATTGTCTTTTTAAGTTTTTATCCTTTCATAACTCACTAAAATTTATCATTTTTTTTATTTTTCTTGTCATAGGCCACTAGATAACCTTAACGTTGAAGGTCTCGTCAGACTGTGGGCGCACGAAGCTCTTCGTTTGTTCCAGGACCGTCTTGTTGACGATACTGAACGACAGTGGACCGATGAGAATATTGATAATGTCGCTATGAGATTCTTCCCAGGTAAATAAGAATACATTCAATTGAATATGAACCGCATGTCACCAACTATCAAATTCAGTTATGTTATTTGTTACATTGATATTGTATTTTGTGGTGTTAATGTATGTCAATAAATATAACAGGTATCAACAGAGAACAAGCGCTTGCTCGTCCAATATTGTACAGCAACTGGCTTAGCAAGGATTACGTTCCTGTACTGAGAGACCAACTACGAGAATATGTTAAAGCTAGACTCAAGGTATAATTCTTACTAATATCCTCACATTATAATATTATAAATGCGAAAAAGTGTTAGTTTTTTCATACACATCGTCAGGGATACAAAAAAGAACATGGTTAGCTTTCATCAGAAAAAAAAACGATGTGCCGAAGATATTGCAAATTGATTCACAACATGTAGAGCGTAAACACAAGTAAATTAACGCGAGTGTAAACAAAATACATAAGATTTTACATACACTTTCATGTTCTCTAAATTAAAATGTACTGTAATTTATATTTTCCAGGTGTTCTACGAAGAAGAACTAGACGTGCCTTTGGTACTGTTTGATGAGGTTTTGGACCACGTACTGCGTATTGACCGAATCTTCCGGCAGCCACAAGGACACTTGCTGCTTATAGGAGTGTCCGGCGCCGGCAAAACTACACTTAGTCGCTTTGTTGCCTGGATGAACGGACTTAGCATCTTCCAGATTAAGGTAAATTATGTTATTGACAAAAATAAAAGAGATACATGCCACTGCGCTACTGCTTACTACAGCCACGATAGTCTAGGCTTCTGCTAATTAACCAAAGGTATATGGGTTAAAAACCTAGCCACATTATTGTTGATATGAACACACTTCCAGCATTACAATTAACCTCGATTAGAAGGCTCAAAGAAACCACATAACATGTTTTTTCAATAACTGTATTAAAAAATTGCCATTTTAAATAATTAATCAATTGACAGGCTTGATTGTTTGAGAATAAAATAATTGTGTTATAAGCGTGCTTAATGTTGTAATATACTTGTTTTTGGACAGGTCCACAACAAATACACGGGGGCTGATTTCGATGAGGACCTACGATCAGTACTTAGACGCGCCGGGTGTCGCGATGAAAAGGTCGCATTCATTCTTGACGAGTCTAACGTACTCGACAGTGGCTTTCTCGAGAGAATGAATACTCTGTTAGCCAACGGAGAGGTAAGATCTACTACTAATTCTGATATGTCGTTAAATTTATCTTTTTTTATCGTCACTATTCACCTTAATAATATTTATGTTGTAAAGTACTACCAACAGAGTATTAAAAATTCCCGCCCTATGCAAATATCAAATTTGCCGGGCCTGTTGGTCTAGTAGTTAGTGACCCTGACTGTTGAACCGGAGGGTCGTGGGTTCAATTCCCACACTGGTAAAAAAAATTGTGTGATCCACAAATATTTGTCCCGAGTCTTGGTGTTCTTTGTGTACATTAATAAATGTTTGTAATGAAGCGACACAGGAATTATTCCTAATGCGTCGTTGACTTTTTTACTAATAATAAAAAAAGTAATTTATATACTTCTAAGACATGTCAAGACATGACAAGTATTTAATAAGTAAATAGTAACATCTAACTGTTATTATTTAGGTACCAGGATTGTTCGAAGGCGATGAGTTTGCTGCACTCATGACTCAATGTAAAGAAGGTGCACAAAGGGAAGGCCTGATGTTGGATTCTAACGACGAACTGTACAAATGGTAGGGCATATTTAAAACACGAACTTAGTATTATATTTTTTTATGTATGATGATTATTTAACAACACATAGCTAGGCACAGTCGTCTCAAACGTTCACATTATGCCAACCATAATTAAGTCCTAATAACTGTATGACTGTATATACTGTCTTATAAATAACAGTCCGATCCCTTATTTGCCTTTTACGACAACCCAATAGCTTTTATCGCTTAGGGAGCAAAGAAGCAGACGGATTCCCTCACAGTAAATGACAACAGCTGCCCATGGACACCTCCAGCTTAAGAGTTATATATGCGCTGCTCACCTTTGAGGGAGGAGGGGAAATGGGCCTCCTGTACATTCACTCACTCTGTAAATACAATACAAGCATTGTTTGAGAACCGGTTTTCTGTGAGCCACGGCCTTACGGAATAGAAATATAGATATTTCGATATTCGGCTCTCCATCGCTCATATTCTTTATCACAGTTCTATTCTGCACTATGAATAATTTCTATATATTTTTAATTTATTTCTAATTTTAAGGTTTACTGGTCAAGTAATGCGTAACTTGCATGTGGTATTCACGATGAACCCATCGTCTGAAGGATTAAAGGACCGCGCGGCCACATCTCCCGCCCTGTTCAATCGTTGCGTGCTTAACTGGTTCGGTGATTGGAGCGATGGTGCACTTTTCCAGGTAATGATACCTTTACACTAACGCTTTAAAGCGATAAGCAAGTAGACTAGAATATTCTTCACTGTACACCATTACTTAACTACATTAAACTTACAAATTAAACACAATGAGCGGTTATCGCTAAAAGCGATGTCTGTCTTCCAGACAACCCAGTATGGAGACAACAACAAAATTGTTTAATAAAAACAGTGGCGTCAAATTATTATTAAAGTGCTTAACAATATTTATTAGATAGTCTTTTTTTGGTATTTATTCAAATATATTTTCAATGGTAAATTGAATTTACGGTTTTATCCATTCGTCCGGTTTGTATT
The DNA here is from genome assembly GCA_947561695.1 of Tyria jacobaeae. Lineage (NCBI taxonomy): Eukaryota > Metazoa > Arthropoda > Insecta > Lepidoptera > Erebidae > Tyria > Tyria jacobaeae. The sequence continues at coordinate 8,810,179 of OX387221.1, forward strand.
ATCTTTTACATAGTGCTGTCTTAACCCTAACTGAGTAAAGCTTGTAATGTCGATTTCTAACACAAAATTCTGAGACATAATTATGTTGTATTGTTAATCTATGAATCGAATCTGATCTCTAATCACGAATCTCTATAACTTTCAGTTGGATTTAAAAGATTCTTTGTATTGAATAGAATATTTACACATCACACACACATCTGTGACGTTAAAAAGCGGAGTAGTGAGTATATTTACAATATACGTAATATGCTCACTACTCCGCATTTTAACGTCGCAGATGTGTGTGTGTACCCCAATAAATATTCTATCCGCAGTAACGCAGGTGAATCTGTAAAGATCGACTATTACATGCAAAAACCGCCACTTGTACCACCCAACATACTTTTCTCTGTCGCAATATTTTAGGTGTACAATAAAGAGATTTATTATTATTATTATTAAAATATATGAAATGTGACATAATTGCCCCCCTCACAATATCAGATCTTAAATTATAGTTATCAATATTTATGATTAGAACTTACGTTAATTACACTATATTAGTATATATTTCTTTATTAGTTAAAAAAGAATTTATTTGTTTCATAGGTGGGAAAAGAATTCACCCAACGCATGGACCTGGACTCAGCTGACTACGCTCCGCCGGACGACTTCCCCGCAGCGTGCCACGAGATCAATGAACGTCCCGCACATCGCGAGGCCGTTGTTAACGCCTGTGTGTACGTGCACCAGACCCTGCATAGAGCTAACGCCAGCCTTGCCAAGCGAGCTAATAGGACTATGGCTATCACACCCAGGTATACATTTCTTTTCAGACCTCTCTGCTATTTATATTTTTCTTTTATATGACCATTCGTTTTAATCTTGAATAAAATAATATAATTAATCAAATTAATTGGTTTCCTATGCTAACATTAGTCAAGAGTTTGATTGTAAAAGCGTTAATCATAGGTACTACTAATACCACTTGATTTTTTTCTTTTGCATTATATAGCACGTCTATTGAGAAAGTTTATAGGCTATATATCATGATGCTAATACCCAAGGGAGCGGAGCAGTAAGCGTTCACGCAAGAGAAACTCCGGGAAACAGCTACTTTAACATATTATGGTCAAACATAATACATATTTGACAATGGCAGAGTTATCATAACAACTTGTCATTTTTTATATATATATATAATATAAGGGGCCAGACGCACATACGGGTCACCTTATGGTAAGCCACGCCTTTGAGGGTAAAGGATGGCGGAATGCGGGGTGGGGAGAGGGGGAGTTAGGCGTCCTTAAACCTAAGTAACCTTAACTAATGTCGGGGAAATGCAACACAAGCGTAGCTTCACGACCACATTATGTGAGGCCGTGGTATCGCACCGGTCGAGCCGGCCCATTCGTGCAGCATGGCTCTACCACGTTAAGATTGTTGTTTCTTATAATTTCTGGTGAACATACCCTTTTGATCTGTAAGTGAAAAACTGATTAAACTCAACAACTTTAGTGTCAAAAGGTATCATCCTGTCAAAGATTACTTCATAAATGTGTATTTTATTCTAATTATGAAACAATGCTGAATTTCTATACATTGTTAGTTTTCTAAAAATAAGAAACCAAATGTACATATAAGTTTTGGTTTTGCAGAAGTACATTCTTATGTTACTTTAAACTCTTTTTGTTTTCTAGACATTACCTAGACTTCATCCAACAAATGGTAAAATTGTACTCTGAGAAGCGTGCTGACCTTGAAGAACAACAGCTTCATTTAAACGTCGGTTTAGGCAAAATCGCCGAGACTGTCGAACAAGTCGAAGAAATGCAAAAGAGCTTGGCTGTCAAATCACAGGTTTGTATGATACGAAAATACCCTTTCTTAAATATTAAAGTATTAACTCCTCTTTGAATGTGTTATTTAATTCTTTTTTTTTTCTTAGGAACTGCAAGCCAAGAATGAAGCGGCGAACGCTAAGCTACGACAAATGGTAAAAGACCAACAAGAAGCTGAAAAGAAAAAGGTTGAAAGTCAAGAAATTCAGGTAAGACTTACTGTTTACACTTGAAATGGTTATGAATATTTCTCTATGTTTCTTCCTCTTGAATAAAATGAAATAAGTTACTTTTCTCATTTCTATGTTTATCGATAAGATTTAAACAACTTCTTTAAACTGACTAGGGATAAGTTGAATGTGATGTTTAAAATGTAACTATGCGATCTAGGTCGCACTAGAGAAGCAAACTAAGGAGATCGAAGCTAAACGCAGGGACGTAATGGCTGATTTAGCGCAAGTGGAACCGGCTGTCATCGAGGCACAGAATGGTTTGACTCTATCTATTATATGCATGATACTGTTATACTCCTGCGTCTTCCACTGGTTTCAGGCGATTTTAATAAAATTAGTATTATATCCACTGGAATAACATAAGATACATTTCTGCGCTTTGGGGTAGGCGCAGAGACAACAGCTATTTGATGTGTTTTTGGCATTTTTTATACAATTTTAAAAAAGTCAATTGAAAAATGGATTTTACTTCAAAAGTTTTTGCTCTTATGAAGGCTTTTGAAAATACAAAATGATTTGGTATCGTTGACACAGCTTGCATGACAAGCAGTATAGGGTGTTCTTATGTTTTCTATGAGTAGCAAGGGCCCTACTGAGCTATTCAATATCAAATTATTTTTAGTGATTATAAATACAATTTCGTCTGAAATCGGTGGATTTGTACCTTATCCATTTATATTTTTTTGTATAATTTTTCAAATGTTTTTTTTAAATTGTATTTGAATAATTAACAAGTAATTTAGTGTAGAATAGTTCTTTTGTTGGCTACACATATTTGTACCCATTTTAATATTAAAATTTTACAGACAGTCACAAAACAATGATGCCTAATTATTCAATAACTCTTTTTATGTACTTAATGAATACTTTTAGTTTGTTGATTTTTAAATTATAACTGTTATTTAACCCTCTATTACATTATAGCTTTTAAAGTAAAATATTTAAAAATCAATCATGTTTGTCATTACGGCTTAGTATTGTAATATGCACAATTGGGATTCTTAGATTCTTTAAGCTGAATGACTCTGACTGTAACAACCTAGTATTAAACATGAAGTGAATCCCATACAACAGCGGTGCGATCTATCAAGAAGCAGCAACTGGTCGAAGTACGTTCAATGGCCAACCCTCCTTCCGTGGTTAAGATGGCTCTCGAGTCCATCTGTACGCTGCTCGGGGAGAAGGGCGACACGTGGAAGGGCATCCGATCTGTCGTCATGAAAGACAACTTCATATCGACTATTGTTAACTTCGAGACTGAGAACATCACGTTAGTTGTATTGTTTATTGCCACTTTGAGGTAGCATGTCGTAGTTTTTTTTGTTCTTACTTTTCAGTATTTATGTATACAAGATATTGATTTGCTACGTCCAGGAAACACATGCACAAAATCTCCCTAATATATATTAGATAGGCCTATTTACATCATAAATGAACACAGCTGAGTTATCATATTCATAATTGTAATAAGTGTTTTATTTTCTCTTTGTTAAATGGGAAAGGACCTTATTAAAGCTGCTCTAAACCCCTGACATGCTATTAAATTCTTTATACATGCCGGAGCCTATAGTCAAATAGCAAAATCGTTTCCTTATCCATCGGAATTGAAGTATTCATATCATAAAGCGTTTATGATTGGTAATATTTATTTTATTCTCCTTCGTCAGTCTGCCATAGAATTTTAAAAGGCTTGAAACAATAATAAGTAATATTTTCCTGGTCATATCGCATCGATCCATATTTGTATTGCACTTAGTATTGATAGTAGTGTCACGTTTGTAAATGTTGTATTTCATTTAGTTTTTACGACATACTATCTCAACTTACAAAAGTTGATTTATCTTTTATACGACTGTACTATTCTAGAGATGAACATTCTAGATAGCAATTAGTGTTCCTACTCTATAAGATATAGTCGTATTTATTGGCAAAAACATTACTACTTTACCTTGATTGTTATGGTATGCATTTTATTAATTTAAAATGTTACATATTTTAAGTTTTATCACTCAAAACATTTTTATTGTATGACAATTTCTTTATATATTTTTCTTTACGGTTATGAATGAATTTAATAGAAGAGATTGTTGTTGTAAATAAGCTAAGCTCGCTTGCATCATGTGACTGTTGTTATTAATATTGACAGACAAAATAACGCTGTGATCACTGTACGTAATGTAAAATGGCATCTATACATTGTAAGGCACACTAATATACAGTGAATACTCGTGACTAACCCCGCTAAGCATCGTCGTATATAACTAAACATTAATTTTTTTTTAACAATACAGTAATTAACCGTTTTATTTTCAGACGTAGTATAATCAGATAAATATTTTTTTAATGTTGCAAAAAGGGGACTTCAGAAAATTGTTACTAGTGGTCCCTGTAGCATCTATATCTCGTAGTTAAAAGGTAATATTAACGGTTTTCTGAGTCTCAGCGCTGGTAGAAGCGATATATTATTGAATGTTACTTAATAACGCCAGCCGCATGTGTCACAGAAAGCAGCTAAATGCCTTTTTTGTTTCTTTCTTTTTGTACTCTGTCGCTCTCGCTTCGTGCTGGTGGCGGATGCGTCGCGATGCCGCACCGACCTCGTCAAAACCACGACAACGTTTGTAACGTACAGCTGTGAAATCTATTAAGAAGCAACATTTAGTGGAAGTGAGATCTATGGGCAATCCACCGGCGATTGTGAAGGTTGCCCTCGAATCCATCTGCCTACTGCTCGGAGAGAATGCGACTGACTGGAAAGCGATTCGAGCCGTCATCATGCGGGAAAATTTCATCAACAGCATCGTCTCCAATTTCTCCACCGAGGACATAACGTGAGCACCGCCGCTTGTTTCCAACTCTCCCGCAAATCCTCTTTTTCGTTTGGTGGTGGTATGTACATTGTATGGTCTGGTGATTTCAAAACATGATCAAATGTTAACTGCTCGCGACTTAGCAAAGAAAACTATTTTAGTACAAATTAAAGTAAGTATTTGTATTACTACTGTAATTTAATTTGTATATTACTATAGTAGTAGTAAGTATTTTCTTTTTAATGTGGAAATATACATATACGCAACTTACTGTTTAAATTTCAGATATAAAAAAAGTAGAGGGACTACAACTCCATACACACATTCTTGAAATATTAGATTTGATGTTGCTATGTATATATATGTACGTTCTATCTCAGTCGCGTACAGTTAACAATTGCGATGCTTGGAGCATGCTTTAGCATGATTTGTCCTGATCTTTATATGGATTTTGTGTCATTTGTTTGAGCACGCAAGCATGTAACAGTAATTTGTACGTATGTGATGGTTTAGATAAAAACTTAAAAACTATTCACACACTTCAATGCATTTAACAGTAGCTGACCTTTATCAATGGTGAGACCTTCAGGTCAGGTAAAAATTACACTTTTTATTAGTTATTTATACAAATTGATACCATACCCGTACATTGCACACACGTTCAGGACGCATGAATGTATTTGCCAATAAATAATCTCCGTCGCCGAATCATCGAAGAAAGTCACTACCAACAGTCAAATATTTTGCTTGTTTTTTTACGTTTCTATATTTTGTTTTTTTTTTTTCGTTTTGTTTGCTATCTGATGTGTCGAATGATGAGAAGGCATACTGTGTTTATCTCTAGAATCTTTGTCTGGCGTGTGTTGGTAAGTGACGTCCATTACTATATGTATCAGGGTTTACTGAAGAGTAACAAATATTTGCATGTATAATCTTTTACAGAATCAGTATTATACTGTCGGTCAAATTACCATACATAAGTAAACGATTAGATTTTTTACTCTACTCAAGAACTCTTCATTTTTATTTGAAATTGTTTTAGTTTTAGACTTTTGTAATAAGAATTATTTATTTACTTTTTCTTTACAGTCAATATTTAACATGAAATAAAGTCTTATATAGCATTTTTTCTGTAGAATTAAATTTTTAAAACCTGAGACAGTGTGTCTATAGTTTAGTTTTGAATACGACTCGACTGTACATTATTAAATATCATACTGTAACTTAATGTAAATAAATATGTACATTCCTAACAATGGATTTGATGGGCAGTATATTTAAATACCGAATGATTTAAACAAAATATCTGTGGTATAAGGTCAAAGTCGTTCATTGAGATGGTCTGGTTCATTGAATTTGCACGTTATGCACGTAAATAAAAGCAATGTCCTAAGATAAAAAATGATGATGAATGATGTCTTAACAAATGATGTGTCTGTACCAGTGACGATGTTCGCGAAAAGATGAAGACTCGATACCTGAGTAATCCGGATTACAACTTCGAGAAGGTTAATAGAGCTAGTATGGCATGTGGCCCTATGGTCAAATGGGCTATTGCTCAGGTAAGATTTGTTTATACTATCTATTATTCACAATATATAACGAAGGCTTACTTAAATGCAGGAATTAGCAATAGAAACCAGCAATATAATAGCTATATCAATAATTTAAAATATTACAAACATTTACACAAATTGCCCCCTTGATGTATCATTCTCAGACTCGTGTAAACAGAAAGACTGGCTACTGCCAGTACAGTACAGTAAGGATAAGATTCAATTTATTTGTTTTTTAACAGATTGAGTACGCAGACATGTTGAAACGCGTTGAACCATTACGCAACGAACTAAAGGCTCTCGAAGACAGGGCTCAAAGCAATGTAACTGCCGGTAACGAAGTAAGCGAGTTGATAGCTCAACTAGAGAAATCCATTGCGTCCTACAAGGAGGAATACGCCCAGCTCATTAGCCAAGCGCAAGCCATTAAAACAGATCTCGAGAATGTACAGGCTAAGGTAATCTTAAAAAAAAACTTATAAATATGTTCTTGACATTAATGTGTAATCTGCACTATCGTCTTTTAAAAGAAAAACCATTTCAAAATATAAATATATCAATGATACTGATAAGGTCACGATGAAAGGGCTTATAAGATGAAGTGAATACTTTTTATGGATGAGGGGTGAGACAGTGCTAAGTTCAATGAGAAATTATTTTATATGTCAAATAGTGGGTAAGTCCTTTTTACTTGCTTTTTTAAATCTAAGTTTTAAAACTCTTTTTTTTGCATACGATTGTCAAAGGTGGACAGGTCCATTGCGCTCCTGAAAAGTTTGGTGATTGAGCGCGAACGTTGGGAGTCGAGCTCTGAGACGTTCCGTTCACAAATGAGCACTATTGTCGGTGATGTCCTCTTATCTGCTGCTTTTATCGCGTACGGCGGCTACTTCGATCAACACGTAAGTAACCTAGATCTAACCATACAGATTTTTCCGAGCCAACACCAATTATGCATAAGTAAAAAGAATTCGATTTTTTTTAGAAGGGTCAAATAAATGTTGGGCTGAAGTATGGGGAAGCTGCTATATTGCTTTGAGCATAACCTGAGCAATATTATAACAAGCATAATGATTGCATTCTATTATAATATTGTTTAATAGTTAAAAAAAACTCTTAAATATTTTTTTTTCTGTGACCTCCCTTTGCGTACCGCTTAAGAGGTGGTTTTTATTTTACCACCCTATTCATTTTAAATAATGAGCAGTGTTTTTATTGGCTGCAAGTCCTAGGTCATATTCCTTTTCATTTCGTCAAGTCAAAATGAAGATCGGACTTTGCGCGTACAGTGGTTACAAAATCTATCCTGGCCATGGTAAAACCATGGTTATGGTGGATGTGTGTGAGGCGGCTCACCTCATGAGGAGAAATCCTCGCAAAGTAACATGGACTGTGCTGTACAGACGCAAGTTCAAAAAAGGCCAGGAAGAAGAACAGGCCAAGAAACGTACACGCAGGACTCAAAAGTATCAGAGAGCCATAGTTGCCATCTCTCAGTGACATCATGGCTAAGCGTAACATGAAGCCTGAAGTGCGCAAAGCTCAGAGGAAACAAGCTATTAGAGCTACAAAGGAACAGAAGAAATCTACAAAGGCCGCCAAGAAGACCACGGCACCTCCAACAAAAGCCAAGGCACAACCTAAAGCTAAGGCTGCTAAAGTCAGCCCCCAGAGTAGGAGGCAAGCGATAAGATCCTTTAATAAATACTGAATTTATAAGCCAAAAAAAAAAATTCAAAATGCGCGCCTGATCGCCTTTTTCGTACGAAACAGAAGGTTTCATTGTACCTATCAATAGCCCGTTATATTCGACTAATAGAGTTTCAGAAATTGTATTTCGCTCCATACCTACTTTGTGTAGTGCTACCACAACAATTCGGTTCTCTTTATCACCCCGCTCCATTTTAATATCACAAAAATGTTTAACACCAACGTGAAAATGAGAAAACACAATGAATATTCATGTTTTTTTTTTAATTGTAACAGCATTTATGGCCAGACTAAGTATAACCTCTGTTGGTTTGTATGCGTAATTAATATTGGATAAAAGTTATTTAAATTATAATTGAACTTTACAGTATCGTCAGAATTTGTTTACAACATGGACAGCGCATTTAGCAGCTGCAAACATTAAGTATCGTGCGGATATAGCTCGTACTGAGTACCTCAGTAATCCAGACGAGCGACTACGCTGGCAAGCCAACGCGCTGCCTACCGATGAATTGTGTGTGGAGAATGCTATTATGTTGAAGGTACTCTTATACTAATTATTATTTATTTTCAACTTGCAAAATAATTATATTATTTAAAGCACTAAGTTCTAAAGACTGGCTGACTTTTAAATCTAAACTAGATTAGTAAACAAGTGAAGATGAAGTTTTATAAATGAGGAAAAAATGCTGGCCAGAAATGAATGTAAAGTCACTATTTAAACGTTCGACGATCTATCGATTTAGAAACTATAAATAATGTTTATTTATCCAAATTTGTAAAATTTCCACAGTCAGTTATAGAACAGTCTTTACGCTAGGTAAATTATTGAAATGTTTATATTTCTATCATTGTTTTGCTTTTAGCGTTTCAACCGTTACCCACTGATCATCGATCCTTCTGGTCAAGCAACAGAGTTCATAATGCGAGAATTCAAGGAACGCAAGATCACCAAGACGTCATTCCTCGATGACTCATTTAGAAAGAACTTAGAGTCAGCCCTGCGGTTCGGCAATCCGTTGCTTGTACAAGTAAGTATACAGCATTAGTAAGAGAAATATAGAAAGAAAGACATACTCTGTAGCCAATCCCTGTTTTATGATATATGAGCTTTATCTCTGTTTGTCCGCTCCTAAGTGTCGCACTCCAATATTTATTATATTTTATTATTCTTCAATGAATTGAATGAAGAACACTTTTTATTTATTTATAGGACGTGGAGAACTACGATCCGATTCTGAACCCGGTACTCAACAGAGAATTGCGCCGTACTGGTGGTCGCGTCCTCATCACTCTAGGAGACCAGGACATTGATCTCAGTCCTTCGTTTGTGATATTCCTGAGCACCAGGTTTGTTTCTTCAAGTTATCGTTATAAATGTCAAACTCCAATGTGCATATATAAGATCATCGTGTCGTGTCGTGTCGATCGTAGTAAATTTTATTAAACACAGTACATTTATAATAGTATTTGTTCATAGTTGCGTTTTATTTCAGGGATCCAACAGTAGAATTTCCACCTGATATGTGCTCTCGTGTGACATTCGTCAACTTCACCGTAACTCGTTCCTCTCTACAATCGCAATGTCTACATCGCGTGCTTAAGGCTGAAAGACCCGATATTGACACCAAACGGTCTGATTTACTTAAACTGCAAGGTAAGTTGATTTCGAAATATATAAACATGTATTAATTATTTTAAAGTTGTAATTAATTTTAATGACATTGTCATATTTTGATTTAAACTCAATTTATCAGTTAATCAGTTACAGAATTTAGAATATATAACTTACTAATTCACGTAACTTGTAAGTTTTAGAGCTTTTAACTTAACGAAAAATACCTTATCGGGCATGTATTATGCAAGCAATTAATTATAATAAGTAGTGCTCGTGATATAATAGTTGGCAATATTCCATGATGATGATGATTTAACAATTTTAACCCGTTTAACCATATAGGTGAATTCCACCTCCGTCTGCGTCAATTGGAAAAGTCTTTGCTACAAGCGCTCAACGATGCTAAAGGCAAGATCTTGGACGATGACTCTGTGATAGCCACACTTGAAACCCTGAAGAAGGAAGCAGATGACATCGGGCAGAAGGTTGAAGAGACCGATAAAGTTATAGCCGAAATTGAAACTGTCAGCCAGCAGTACCTACCACTGTCTCAAGTAAGTGTAACATCTTTTCTAGAGATACAAGAACTTACTAAGTCCTATGCTTGTGTATGCATTTTTCACTACATATGTATAATTCAAAACAATTGATATATTCAAATCAATCATCCAATTAACCAACCGCAGTCCACTTTTTGACATAGGCCTCTCCCAATGCGCGCCATGACCCGCCTTCTACGTCTAGTCGCGTTAGTAGTATTGAACGTTATACACTGCAAGAATATGCATCTTCAAGTAAATTATGTTGGCTTGAACGACCTCTATAATACATAGCGAAGCCGCCTTCTATTAGACAAACGACTACAGTTAGTCATATCAATTCCAGACAATTGTAAATCATGATAATTAAACAGCTGTCATATGAATGACAGAAATTTCACAGCAAGGAATTTTACACTTTACAGGCTTGCAGCAGTATATATTTTACAATGGAATCTCTTCACCAAGTGCACTTCTTGTACCAATACTCATTGAAGATGTTCCTTGATATATTCAGCTCGGTTCTAGTATGTCCATTACTCAGTGGAATTACCGACTATACTGCTAGACTCAATATCATCACTGAGGAACTGTTCACGGTAAGTGAATCTACTACTTTATTTCATATTAATTAACGCACCAGATTTTGTATGTCATCCAATAGCTTTTATTTTTTTACATCTTGAAGGTTTTTTCTTCAACTTATTTAATGTTTTTTTTTCCTTACAACTTTATTGGCACTAATTCGAATAATTTAAAATAATTATTTAATTAAGCTTTTATCCGAGATATGACCAACAAACAGCATTTCATTGTTATTTACATAGATTAAAGTAATTGTTTATTTTAAAATTACAAAATAGAGTGCTAATTCAACCAAATATTATAAGTTATAAATAATTAAAAATTATGGAGCTCATATTAAAGTAAAGTAACATTTTGAAAGGTGGTATACGAGCGTGTGGCCCGCGGCATGCTTCACACAGACCGTCTCACATTTGCCTTGCTGCTCTGCCGGATTCACCTTAAAGGCACCGGTGCCGAGGATACACTTGAACGATCCTTCGCAGTCTTTCTTGGAGGAAAGGAGGGATTCGTCTCCCACTCCCCGCCGCTTGAACCTCTTACACATCAACAGCATGATGCTGCTGCCAGGCTCAGTTCAAGGTAAGTCATAAAATAGTGTATATATTTAATTATTACTTTGTAGTTAGTAACATTAACTACAACAACTTTTAGGACAGGTAAACACAATTCTCTTCACTTCCCTCCTTTAACAGGTTTTAAAAAAGAAGACGCATTTGTGAATCGATTTCAAAAATCTGTTTAATTAAATTAGTTTTACTCACGGTTGGTCTCATTTAAATTCGAATAAAATGTACCATATCTAAGGTAGAAAATGAAAGAAAAAAAAATACATACATAATTTATCATGTAATTAATTAATATATATTATACTTTCACAAAAAAAAAATGGTGTACAAATAAAGTGTTATTCATATATCTTTATAATAATTTGAAGGTTACCAGCATTCCGTCGCCTACTAGAAAAAGCAGGCGAGCTCCCAGAGCTATCGGCGTGGTTGTCTCAAGCTGCGCCGGAGCAATTGGTCCCGACTTTGTGGGATTGCGAAGCGTCTGCGCCTCCTGCGCCACATACACTTTCTATGTATCGGTTGCTACTTATACAGGTTTGCTTTTTATTACTTCTCTCTTAGAAATGAGCAAGTTGATCCTATCCGTTTAAATGACTACTACCTCCCGAAAAGGTGGTAAAGTTATAATAATATACATAGAAGTCAAAGTTGAAATAATTATTATCTGCATATATGCCAGAGACAAAAAAAAATTGAAATGAGATTGGTTTTCAAACTTTTTCTTTATAACAGGCTTTCCGACCCGACCGTGTAATCGCTGCTGCAACGCAGTTAGTGACAGCTGTGTTGGGTGCTGGTTTCATGGCCAAAGCAGAAACTGAACTCGATCTACAATCCATTATTGAGAACCAGTTGAATGGCACTACACCTGCGCTCCTGTGTTCTGTACCCGGATATGACGCTAGTGGTGAGTAAAAAAGAAATCCAAAATACAAATTTTCGTAATCAACTGACTGAAATGACTGCATAACTTAAATTTGATTCTTTCTTCTATTCTATAAGACACTGCTAATATTAAGACCATTCAATGTCACCTCACATTTTCAAATTCTTTCATTCAGAAACATTATATACTACTTGAAAAACATAACCCTTCTTGTGCAGTTGGGTTAAAAATCTTGAACCCTTATTATAGTTACATTTAAAAAAGCAGTAATTTTATCTCCTTAAATTGTTGCTAGTAAGAAACTGTAATTAGTTTGAAATCAAACAAGTTGGTGTCGTTTTATTCTTCCTTTCAATCACTCGTTTTTTAAAACTCAACTTTGTCACATGTAATGTAACCTAACCCTCCTAGCTCTTTCGGGTAAAAAAAGTGTTAGTGATGCTTTTTTTTTTTTCAAAATAATAGGTTTGTATTAATTACTTTTAGGTCGCGTGGACGATATGGCGACGGAGTTGAACAAACCCTTATCAAGCATAGCTATTGGTTCCGCCGAAGGTTTTAACCAAGCGGAGCGTGCTATCAACACTGCTTGCAAGACTGGACGGTAAAATAAACTATTATTATATTTATGGTCACAAAACAAAATCAAGAAAAAACTACCAATGTGTAATAAAGTTATTTAAAACACGTTGTCTTGTCATTTAGCGTCTGACAAGTGTCAAGTGACAAGTTAAATTAACCGCCTATTTTATTGTGAATTTAAATGTTGTTTTTTAAAGCTGGGTGATGCTAAAGAACGTCCACTTGGCGCCTGTATGGCTGGTCCAATTAGAGAAGAAATTGCATTCCTTACAACCACACCCGAACTTCCGGCTATTCTTGACTACTGAGATTAGTCCGAAACTACCTGTGAACCTGTTACGTGCTGGACAAGTGCTCGTGTTTGAACCTCCGCCTGGCATCCGAGCCAATCTGCTCAGGACCTTTGCGACTGTAAGTTATTTGATTTTGTTTTTGGATCTAGGTATTCAAAAGACCGCCTTTAAGCTGTACTATCAACCTTATACGGAATTGTTTGGCATAATTATCTTTCTGCCACAAATCTCATCAAGTTCAGTAGCAGTCACTTTTTTATAACCATACCAAGTCACTGTTGCTTGTGTGAGTGACATGTTTTTATAGCTTTTAAATCAAATCGGAATGTCAGCAACTTGTTATGTAGACCATGCATTTGAAGAACAAAATTATTATTAAACATTATTTGACAGACCTCTTAGTCTATTGGTAATGGTTTCTGATTGCTAATCTAGAAATCGTGGGTATGTATGTACACCCAGGTCGACAGTCATTTGTTTGGTTTTCATGATCATTTGTGTCTGGGTGTAATTTATATAGAATTGTAAATGTATTTAGGAATATGTTAGCAAGTTTGTCTGCAGTCTGGTTACTATAGTAAAAGCTCTGTTTAGCTTGAGATCAGGCAGTCCTATCTGAGATGCCTGTCTAAAGTTATTTTTGAGCTGTAGGAATCTAGTTTGAGTTCTGGTACTTAACTGCACTTCAATAGTCTAAATTTCATAACTGACGTGTGGTTTTCGGCTACTTGCTTTCTCTGTCTCTGTAAGTTTTCCCTAGTAGTTTTTCTTGTGCAATGTGTTTGCATATAAACTTAATGTTACAGGTCCCAGCCGCTCGTATGATGAAACAACCGTCAGAACGCGCAAGACTTTACTTCTTACTTGCCTGGTTCCATGGTAAGTAAAACTTTTTTTTTTATAGTATAAACATATATAGGTGAGAGTCACAAGAGTATTGTCCACCTTTTAGTGTAGGGGGAAGGGATGGGAAAGAGGGGAAGGGAAAAGAGGTTGGGCTTTCGGTAACATTACTCACTAGGTCACACAATGCAAGCATTGTTGAATAGCCGGTTTTCTGTGAGGCCGTGGTAATACTCCGATCGAGACGGCCCATACGTGCTGAAGCATGGCTCTCCCTCGCAAATAATATTCACATTGTTGTAGAAAGTGAAGGCAAATAACAATCTATATATTATCCATTATGGATCTATTTGAGTTACGTTAAGGATTGTTTTAGACATACGTAATCTAGCTCGACCGGTGCGATACCGCGATCTCACAGAAAACCGGTTGTGAAGTAACGCTTGCGTTGCATTTCTCCGAAAAGAGTGAGGTTCCCGGAGCCCCAACTCCCCCTCCTCTTTCCTCTCCCATCACCCCCCCCCCTCTTCTTTCCTCTCCCCGCATCCCCCTATCTCTCATCACCCTCAAAGGCGGGCAGCGCACTCGCGACCCTTGAGTTGCAGGTATCCATAGACGGAAGTTGTCACTTACCATCAGGTGACCCTTCTGTTCGTCTGTACCCCTATAGTAAAAAAAGAAGGCCACTGAACTGTATTTTTTTTATTATATACTTAAAATTATAGAACAAGTTTTAACAGATCTTAGTCTGATCCTACTTAACATGGTTCTTCGAAGTGTATTAATTACACCATTGATCGTTATGAATTTATATTTGTAATGTTCTCTCTAGGTATCGTTCAGGAGCGTCTCCGCTACGTTCCCCTGGGTTGGGCCAAATACTACGAATTCAATGAGTCCGATCTTAGAGTTGCCTGCGACACTCTAGATACTTGGATCGACTCTACAGCAATGGTGAGTCACTTGATTAACAGTATCATTTTTTAAAAGCTTTGTCTCATAACATACGATGAATCATACGAGTGTTTGTCGTTTTAGTTCTGAATTCTACTCTGTTCTCTATTTATAAAAAACATCATTATTTGCATACTAATATGATACATTTACTATTTGCGAGAAATTAATTTATTTTAGTCAGTTATTTCAAATGTAATGTGTAAGGAATGAATATTATATTATATAACCATCTCCGAGAGCAGCCGTTGAAGAGTAATCTTTTAAAACCAAATTCTTAAATGAGGAACATCGCGTACATTATTTTTATTTATTTCAGGGTCGCACAAATCTACCTCCAGAGAAAGTACCATGGGAGGCGCTCGTAACACTTCTCTCTCAGTGCATCTACGGCGGCAAGATTGACAACACCTTCGACCAGCGCCTGCTTCATTCCTTCTTATGCAAGCTCTTCACGCCCAAGTCGTTTGAGGCTGACTTTGCGCTTGTAGCGAATGTAGACGGGGTAAGTAAAACTTTATTTATGTGCCTATAAATCGGATTTTTATTAGTTTAAATGAAATGATTTTGTTTTCAGGCAAGTGGTAACCAGCGCCACATAACGATGCCCGATGGTAACCGTCGTGATCACTTCCTCAAGTGGATCGAGGAGCTGTCCGATAGGCAGACGCCTTCCTGGCTCGGTCTACCCAACAATGCGGAGAAGGTAACTCTATGTATAATTTAATAACTCAAGGTCGAAAGGCAGTTGAAGTAAACTTGTATATGAGTATCCCGCCACAATACTGAAGATAATGTGTGTAACATAAGGTCTGTCTTTTTAGTACATTAGAGTTCTTCAATAAATATCACATCCAAATATTTGAAGTAAATAAAATCCCCAAAACATAGTCGAACATTTTATTATATTAATTTTATTTTGATTTAAATATAAAATATTAAATATTTATAAAAAGTACTAAATTTACTAAGTTGTATGTTTTCTTAGTAAAATTAAGATGTTAGATTTTCTTAAGGATTAATTTACATCTTACAGAGAATTTACAGCATTTTCAACGATATCGACAGTCAAACTTATAACTATAATCTATGTTAGATATTTTTTTAAATGTGATGAAAACGGATGACTCGTAACATCCAATCGATGTCATCTGTCATCAATTGGGACATCAGATTTTAGATGTGGTTCGATACATTGGAAATATGCCTAGTAGTAACTATATATTAAATTCGATTTTGTCTCTTTTTAAGATATCATATCATTATTTTATCATTGTTTACCTATACATAAAATATAATAATTACAATATTACAAAAAAAAAATACAAAATTTATAAACAAAAACAACCTTATATCAACTTAGGAACTACACAATTACTCTTTAACATTTAGATAAATGTTTTAAGATTATGCTGTGGGAGTCAAAAATATATCAGCATCTGGAATATATTGAAGGAGCTTATAGATAGGTCTAATTGCTCTAGCAGTGGAACTGCTATGAGCTTGAGGAGAGCGCCAATTACGCGGATTGCACAGGAGTCTTATGTGGTCATCTTGCAACGCCATGCATATATTGGTCGGGAATATAGAAATGTATCGATTCCCGTACAACAGGAATATCTAGCTTATCCGCTAATATTAGGCAATAATTTATTATATGTATGGTTTCCACCTAAATTAAAGATGTATGGTTTCCACCTAAATTGAAGTGTATCTATACATACCATTCTTGACATAGAACACACAACATAGAATGACGGAGAAAGGGGTAGTATCCATATACGAGGCATGCCTTTTAAGTTCTGTCGTTTCCATATTTCCCGGCAATTTTGAATTTGGAACTGTTCTATATTCGAATGTGTTTAAATTTTGAATCTCAAAACAGTTGAAAGTATTAGAATTAATGCTATTGTTTAGTCACAGCGTCGAATGGAATCTGTCAGGTTACGTACGAAAATAAATCTTTCTAAGGAAAATGCAATGCGTGCAATAATTTTCTACAACTTTAGAAGAGGCATGACACGGCTTCAGTGTTTTGAAGAGCTAACATCTGTGTTCGGTGATGAAGCCCCATGTCTGCGGACTGTCGAACGCTGGTATTTAGAATTCCAGCGTGGACATACTAGTGTTAGTGACAAATCTCACGAAGGACTCCCAAAATCCGCCTTCACTGAAAATAACATCATTGCTGTGAGACAACTAATTCTCGAAGATTGTCATGTGACGTATCGTGATAGAGGCTCTATTAGGCATCTCAGGGACAACCATTCAGAAGATCTTGCATGAAGCGCTTGGTGTGAGAAAGCTAGTTTGCCGTTGGATACCGCATCTGCTTTCCGACGATCACAAGGCGGCCCGCGTCAGATGGTGTAAGAAAACTCAAGCAAGCAAAGGTTCAACCGAGGAGAGTCAAATCACGTCTACGACATCATCTTTGGTGACAAATCTTGGATCTATGCCTACGATCCTGATTCCAAACAACAATCTACAATCTGGTTCTCGAAGCACTTCAAAGAAAATGGTGGCCACGTTCGTTGGAAAAACCGGCCATGTTGCGACTATTGCACTTGAAGATCGTAGAACGGTTAACGCAGAGTGGTATACCACAGTTTGTTTTCCACAAGTCATCGCCGAACTTCGAAAATCTAACTCAAAGCGACGCATCATCCTGCACCACGACAACGCAAGCTCACACAGCGCTCGTCAAACGATTGAGTATTTGAAGCAGGAAAAAGTAGAAATTCTTGACCATCCTCCATACAGTCCTGACTTAAGCCCTAACGATTTCTTTACATTTCCTAAAATTAAGAAAAGTCTTTGTGGTCAAAGGTTCCAGTCTGGTGAAAAAGCAGAAGACGCTTTAGAGTGGAATAAATGTTACCATAAGTGGTTTGAGGAATGGAAAAGTGTATTAAGCTACGTGGTGAATACTTTGAAAAACAATAAAAAGTACTATAAGGTTCTAGTTGTGTTTTTTTTCTTCAAACGACAAAACTTAAAAGGCATGCCTCGTAGACGTATGTGTGGCTACGTACAGTATTTAAGTTTTTTCTAACATAATAGTATACAATGACTCTTATGGGCTCCAAACTATTGCATTATATTCTAATTAACTGCGGACATATTCATTGTATATTTGTTTTATAACTTGAGCGTTCTTAAAATGTGATGATATTTTAATAATGAAACCAAGACTTTATTAGCGTCTTTGCAAGTTTTAAGTATGTGGTCATGAAAATTTAATTTGCTACCCATTATTACTCCACAATCCTTGACTGAGAAAAGACGTTCTATTGGTGTGCCAGCAAGATTATATACTTATATATATATATTTGTAAATGGCCTATGGTATCGAGAAAGTGAGTTTTACATCTAGAATTATTAAATGAGAACTTGAATTATATTTGAGAGTTTAGCCTCAGTTACAGAAAGGTACAGTTTTAAATCATCGCCAAACATAGACATCTTACTAGGTAAATCATTATTAGAAATTGCATAGGACTTAAGGTACTACCTTGAATAACCGCTGTTCGATAAATGATAAATATATGATGATGATAATCATTCAATCACAATAAACACTTACTACAAAATGTTTGTGACCACTGTCAGTAGGTAAAGAGGTCAATGTACTAAATTCTTTTTGTTTTCCGACGGAGTTCACGTTTTTTTCACATCTTTTATATATTTTTGACGTTTTCATAATTTCTATGGTAATAAATATGTAAAAAACACTAAAATATGTGTATGTATGTATGTACTAATGTCACAGCCAAAGAGTCACAGGAACTCTACGAGCGTTGTATCGTCTGAAGAACTTTCTACCATCTAAATCCAAAGCTATGTTAGTTCAGACTTTAATCATCCCCATTATCGATTATGGTGATGTATGCTACTACGACCTGAATGCAGATCTCCTCAACAAATACGACCGTCTTCTGAATAACTGCATTCGATTCATTTTTAATCTTCGGAAGTTTGATCACATTTCCTCATTTCGCTCTGAATTGAAATGGCTTCCTATTCGTCAGCACCGTCATCTACGCGCCCTCTCCACTCTGTATTCCATACTCAACTCACCCACTTCTCCTTCGTATCTTACGTCTCTCTTCCAGTTTCTTTGTTCTAACCACAACAGACATCTTCGATCTTCAAACAACCTATTACTATTATGCCCAAATCATTCTTCCGCCTGCGTCAACTCTTCTTTCATTATTCAGTCTGTCCTCCTCTGGAACTCCCTACCGGAGGTAATCAGGATGGCACCTAGTCGCCTGTCGTTTAAGACCAAGGTTCGAGCTCTTCTCCTCCATAAACTGGCAGATACATCTCAACGATAGACTATATATATGTATATATATATGTATATGTATGTATGTATGTACATATGTAAAGCATATGTATGTGTATGATAATATGTGTTATATTTCTGTAGATATATTTAACATCTGTTCATGTTTATTTCTGATATGATAATTATACCCTTTATTTTCTTTAACTTATTTGCTAACTGTTTAATGCACCTACTTCAGTCATTTCTACATCACCCTAAGGTAGACTGGCAGAGAATGCCTTTGGCATTAAGTCCGCCTGTGTGCATTTTGTGCATTAAGTTTTAAATAAATAAATAATGTGTGTACTTCGTAGGTGCTCCTCACCACACAAGGTAGCGATCTGGTGTCTAAGCTTCTAAAGATGCAGCAACTCGAAGATGAAGAGGAGTTAGCGTACAATGCTGCATCGCAGGATCATGACCAAGCTTCAGGTACGATTGAAAAAAAAAAACATTCAAGTAATAAACGTAAATTGAAGTGGAACAAATACATCTATCATCAGCCTATCGCCGTCCACTGCTGAACGATAGCCTACTCCAACTCCAAGGAGCTCCAGTCTCTGCAGTCTCCGCATCCATCCCAAGGAAGCCACTTTCCTTAAATCGTCCAAAGTTGTGTTGGGCGCCCTGCGGCACGAAATACATCAAACAATGTTAAAATGAATCATTATATACATATATATATCTCAACATTATGTATGTGTAGTCCTAGCCAACGCTGATCCGGATCCTATTCGATTGACAGAGATACAGTTTTCAAGGGCGTACCTCTCTATTTTGTTATTTCTTTCTAGTTTAGTACTTTTATATTAATAGTATCATGGTGATCTAATTATTACTTTCGCTTATTCAGGACTAGGAGAAGAAACGGTGAAAAAAACCATTGAATGAATTTAGATACTCGTGTATTTAAGATGATGAACAGCACGTATAAAATGAAATATGCAGCTTGAAAAGTTTTAATCGAGCATTGCAATTTCGTTCTTATTTGTTCCATTTACACTCACTTACTGATATTATAAATGCGAAAGTGTGTTTTATTTTTGTGTAAAGTAACAAATACTTTTTCATATCTTAACTACTGAACCAAACATCATGAAATTTGAAAAACATATTACCAAGAAAGAACCAGGTGGAAAAATAACTTACCTTTCACTTACAATAAGTACAGTCCCCGAGGGATGTGCAAAACAACTTCGTGAGTGGCGCCGCAGGCGAAATCTAGTCTTTTTTTAAAAGCAACAACTTATGTTTGTTTGTAAATGATTTCTTACAGACTCGATGGTGGACGGCAGGCCCGCTTGGATGAAGACTTTGCATCAAACCGCCACTAATTGGCTGCAGATGTTGCCACAACAGTTACCGGTGGGTTATGTGCCTATTTATAGCCTCTTTTTCTTTTTCTCACTTTTTCATTTGTAATATTGAAATTTCCACACAGATAACACATATTGTTAACTTATATTTTTGACAAAAGTGAGCTAGGGCAAGCTAAGCAGCTGTCGTTATGTGGGTACCCTTTTTCGTTTTATCTTCTTCAAAGCGGCAGACATAGATAGGTGTGCATAAATGTACACATCTTTTATATTATTAATACTCACAATATATTTTAAACCCTTAAAGACTTTCCTGGCACAATTCGCATGACCCAAAGGAAAAGAAGTAAAAAAAATAAGATTAATTCGTTTGAATACCTTATATTTTTTTGTGTTGCAGACATTGCGCCGTACTGTTGAGAATATCAAGGACCCATTGTATCGGTTCTTCGAACGCGAAGTAGCCGCTGGAGCCTCGTTATTGCAACAAGTATTACACGATTTACGCAACGTCATCTCTATCTGTCAGGTAAATTATAGGAATGTGTTAATTGACATGAATTTAGAAAGAGAGTTTTTTATGATATACGGAGAAAAACGAGCAGACGTCTCACCTGATTGTAAGTGACTTCCGCCGCGATTGTATGAACACATAACTCAAGAGTCACAAGAGTGAGGACAGACAGTGAGGGTGAGACAAAGTCAAGGGAGGAGGGGAAGGGAAAGAGAAAGAGGGTTGGGCTGGCTGGTAACCTCACTTTTTTTTTTGTTTTTATTTATTCAAAATAATTACATTATTATGCTTATGCACTAAAAGTGCTTTAAACCTTCTAAAGGTTTATAGCAGCGCTAGTGAATCGCCCAATGCTACAATTCTTAGTTTTGAAGAATATAATACAATTTAATTGCATGTTTACAGGCCTTGTAATTCTTATAATTTGATGTTATTTTTGTGTGCAGTTCATCCCCAATTGTGTTAAGTATATTAGGAAGCATGTATTCCCACGTCCTCCTACTCGGTCTCCTACCCTTACTCGGTCAAACAATGCAAGCATTGTTTATCAGCCGGTTTTCTGTGAAGTCGTAGTAATACTGCGGTCGAGCCGGCCCATACGTGCCGAAGCATGGCTCTCCCACGTTTGTTAGAGTTTAGAGTTCAAATTTGTTGTAAAATTTTGGTCTTTTTTTTTATATTACTGTTTTTTTTTGTGTAAAAAGGAAAAAAAATCAATAACTGGATCAATACCTACTAACTACTACACTATCAATATTTAGTTTTATTTAAACTTTTCAAGCAACATTTCAGCTGTCTCGAAAGAGAATCTTCGAAACGTAAACGAAACATCTAAATTATACTCATTTCGATGTCTCCTTTACGTTTATACTGTATGCATCAAAATAATTGTATTATAACATAATATATGTATGTACAGGGCGAAATGAAGCAGACGAACGAGACCCGCGCGATGGTGGGGTCGCTGGTGCGCGGCATGCTGCCTCCGAGTTGGCTGCGTTACGCCGTGGCGCGCGGCTGTACCGTGCAGCAGTGGGTGGGAGACTTCGCGCAGCGCGTAACTCAGCTTGCCAACGTGTCCGACACCGTTGCCGCTCAGGGCGCAAAGAGACTGCAGGTATGTACTCCTGCACCCTGTACCGTGCAGCAGTGGGTTGGAGACTTCGCGCTGCGCGTCACACAGCTCGCCTACGTGTCTGCAAGGGTAACGGTAGACACCGTCGCACCTTTCAAGTACCGCTGAAACATTTTATCATGCATCTTAAAGTTTCTGTATTTTATAGTGTACTTATCCTGTTAAATTCGGTTACAGAGCATACCCGTGTGGCTTGGTGGACTACTAAACCCGGAGGCTTACATCACTGCTACTCGCCAGTGTGTAGCGCAAGCGAACTCCTGGTCCTTGGAGGAATTACATTTGCAGGTATTTTTATTTAATCAACCTGTAAAATAGCACAAAATAATGTACTAATATCAATACTATAACAATATGTTTCACTTATAGGTGACCATCCCTGACCCTGGGACACCAACCGAGAACGCACAAACGGAGTGGTCATTCTCAGTGACCGGACTAAAGCTGCAAGGTGCCACTGTCAAAGGCAACAGACTGCTGCTCACTAACACTATTATGGTTGACCTGCCTCTCACTGTCCTCACTTGGATCCGGTAAGAAAATATTCATCATTATTTTTCGCATTCATTTTCCGCATGAACTATTATCAAACGTTGACCTTTTGAAATTGGATTTTTTTACACCTTTTTTTTTTACCATCACTCCAAGATTTTCTTTTAGTGTGTGATGTATGTATGTAAGACTCATCCATATAGATTATATTTTTTCCTGTTTCGCGAAATTCGCGTATTTTATCCAAGTATTCCATTCGTATGAGACTTACATCGTGCTTTTCCATTAGAACTTTTATATTATCTTCCATTTTAATGAACCGAAATCTCATCTCATAAAGTATTTTTCTCAAAGTCTTTTCAGATCCATTGTAATTAATAGCCTCCGATAGTTTAGCTTTTAATGATTTTACTGTAGGCAGTTCATTAAATCGTAATTGAAAATCATACACCATTCTTCGCACCACATCATAATCGAAATCGTCCATATCTAAACGAAATTGCTTTTTGGTCTACCTTTTTTCGGGGTACTGAACTTAATTGCAGTAGAATCTGTTGCAGTGTTGACTTCCTTTAATATATTGTTCAAAGTTCTTCTTGCAATTCCACTGGCATTTGCAACTCGCTCTTGTACCTTCTTAAAACAGTTACATACGTCTATATCTTCATGATTTTTAATTTTGTCGGCTTCAGTTAACAAATATTTATACAATTTGTAGACATTTTCGCTTGACTGACCATGTAAAGGCTTCCCTGTTTTCCTAAAGATGCCAAAGTTCAATTCTTAATCATTTAAATTTGGGGGTGTTAACAACTCTTATATGTTCAGAACTGGACGCGACCGTACTCCACCGCATTTGTCGAACGACTGACAAAACGTAATACATGTAGTGTGCGAAAGGGACAATGCTCTGCAAAGCCGAATGTCTCTTTCTAGAGGTCAATGTACATTAGTTCTTGCCCTTATATGCATATTGCCGTATATCCTTTTTTGCATATATATTATAAGGTAGTCTGTTTCATGCCACCACAGAATATGTTCATGAATATGTAAAGATTTACAACACAATTGGCACCCTTGGCCAACCATATATCACTGTTTTTTTTTAACCTTTTAATTTTACGTACAGTGGTCCGGAAACATCAACGGGAGGCCAAACCCTGACATTGCCTGTGTACTTGAACAGTGCTCGCTCCGAGCTGTTGTTCACTGTTCGGCTCCCTATCGCGCCCGGACAAGAGCAGCACGCCTTCTACGAGAGAGGAGTCGCACTACTCACCTCCACTGCACTCAATTAATCGCATTTTTTTCATTTAGATTAAACATTAATATACCGCTACGTATTATTTATTGCACGCTATAATGTGTAACGTTTAAATATTATTTGTCTTTTATCACAGCTCAGTGAATTGCGTTAAACGCTTTTAATCGCAAATAAATGATTATGTAGTATTTATGAACGTTTTTTTTTATTCCTTACAACTTTACCTCTATTCTGTTAAGAAAATTATTGTAATAGGTGGTTGCAACATAAAAAAATCGGACAAGTGTCTTAAACAGTGACAACTATATTGTAGCTGTGACATTTCTTGTCGAGTCTTTAATTATCGCTTAAAACAAGTTACTTATTAAAAAAATTAATTAGCTTTCTAAAAATAACTAATTACACGCCGTATATCCACTACATTGATTTTTGTCACTGGAGTTGAGTTGATGTAAGTATTCCGACGATAACCCACACATCGAAATCTAATCAGGCATTAAGTTATCGAATAAAGAAACTGATTATATGAAAGGTACATACATAAACCCTAAAAATATTACACTCAACTGTAGGCAGTCGTGTAAAAGACGATTTTAAGCATATGGTGTCTAGATAAATTTATATGTATGGTGTCTAGCTTTGTAAAATGAACTAAGATGCATAATTATAATTTCCACCCACAATTCCCTGGCATCATCAGGCGGATTAATGGTATGGCGCTTCCGGTTTAATTGGCATATGTCGGTATAATAATGTCTATTGGCTCATTTTATCAAATAATGTACTTTTTTTGCGTCTATTATTGTTAACACCTATTTTTAATAGAATAAATACTAGTTCTCAAATAAATTAGTGAAGACCGGACAATAACTGTTATTTAAAATAATATTTTTATAATTCACATGTTCACATTCTACTGCACTTTGCCTTTAATAGAGTATTAATTTGACTTATGTATTTATACATAGCTTCCGACGAATCCCTTGGCGACTTCTAGTTGAATTACACTATGATCAGATATTGAAGTGTATTATGAACTGAAGTCTACCAAATCAGGGATTTTTTTGGATCAGTCGGCCAGTAAGTTGGTTCCGCACAAATTTTAATAGCGCTTTATTGTGTCAAAAATCTGCTACTTCCACATTTTGCGACGCGGAATGTGCAGGTACTGGACTGAGTTCTTATGTTCTAATCAAACACATACTGATTTCAATATTACAAAAACCAATATGTATCAAGACACTGGTTTTGAATACATGCGTTTAACATCCTGTCCGAAGATAAACAATGTGTATATCATACACAAAACCTATACTGATATTGTATTCGTGACTAAGAATTCATTATGTAACAGATTCAGATCATTCCTCCTTGTCAAATGATGCTATGTTATGTCTGTTTTGGGCTTAAAACTGATGAAAGTGAGATTGATTCCAAGCAACCATAATCGGTAACGGATTTCCTTTTTTTGGACGTCACATAATTGATTTACTTAAGAAGTCAAGCCATGCTAAGCTAGATGTAATACATTATTTAAATATAGTTTAGCTACACGGTAAAGACGGGTTCAAGCAAACTGTGGATTGGGTCAGCAGCAGATTATGGCAGCTTACTTGTGGTCGCGTCAAAACAATGGGTTAAAAATATTCTTAGTCAAAGATATATTGTTGTGGCAACTGAGATATAACGCACACCATTTTGTCAATTTCTACAAATAGGAAATTGTGCCTTTATTTGAGCTTATTTTTCTTTCTGTGTAATGTAAAAGATTGTTTTATTTTAGCAAAAAGTTAGATTCGAAATACTGCTAAGTAACGATTAAGTACCGTAACCTTTTTGATCTAATACAAATACGAAATAGATTTCACATTGAGTGTCTTTTCACCACCACCAGATGATAACAAACAATTCTTAATAAATAAGCTTCGAATAACGGTCGTCAAATTAATATAGGAGTTTTACCTAAACATCAACTCTTAAAAATTTACTTAACTTATTTGAAGCTTACGATTCATCTCTGCCTGCATATTTGGTTCATGTTCGGGTAAAACGCCGATGTTATTATTACGTACAAAAAATAAGCTAGCACTGTGGAATGACATTAGCGCTGAGATCGGTTAACACTTAAATTTAGAAAGTAAAAATGACGATCTCGTATAAAAACTAATGTACTTAATGCATTAGTTGTTACAACAAATTTTATAATATAAGTGTATTTACAAAAATACAAAACAAAAAAAATACATATTTTATTTTTTATTAAGCATCAAAAGACACAAATTAATATCTACAGCTGACTTGACCCTTGAATACTGCCCTTCATTCCCGGCGGTTTCTGCTTTGGTAATCTGGAAAATAAAATAAAATCAGTAGGTATATAACGTACAACCAAAGTTCACAAACCCAAAACAAATTAATTAATCACAAATAGTAAGTACATAGAACTAACATTTCCGACTTATTTTTTCGTTTGCTAACCGTGTTGTCTGTGGGAATCGAACCGCCTAAAAACGTTTTATTACTCGTTAGATACAATATTCCCAAAAAACAAACCAAGTGTGACATTTTTATATGTATTTATATGTATTGATCGGTCGGCGGTTGGTTCGATCGAAAATATAAATTAGGTATTAACTTATAAGTTTATAAAGTTCATTAAGCTAGTATAACGTGTTCATTCTGCTATTGATGAAGATGTTACCAAGAATATTTTTAAGTACCTGGTGTGTATAATTTTACGGGGCGAGGAAGGGTGTATGAGATCATGTTGGCGCTCCCACTCCAAGTACTTCTGGTGTTGACGTTGACGACGACGGTCCACGTAACTTATCTAACAAATCAAGCAGAAAGGTCTTCATAGCAGAACTTTTTATGACATAATATTATTTTGCATAACAGCAGATTGTACAAACTTCATTTCACAGAAAGCCGATTCGCAAACACTTATTTAACATACATTCAAAATTCATAATTTTGTAAGTCAGAATCATCTTTAAGTATAAATTTCATATCCATAATAATTCAAAAGTAGAACCGATATATCATCGCAGGAAGTAGAGTCAGAATCGTCTTTTGGCGTACATTTCATATCGATAGTCATTAAAACGCAGAACTATCATATCTCAGAAGGTTTATAATTAGAATCATCTTTTGGCATACATTTCATATAAATAATAATTAAAATACTTATCTAGCACGTGCAGCAGGCATTGCGGCGGGTACTGAGCGTGGTACTGCGCGGGGTACTGAGCGGGATACTGCGCGGGGTACTGCGAGCAGTACCCCACCGCTATGCCTGTACTATCTAGACTGAACCTAATTTGTTTGTATCTTCACGTCTATATATTATAACATGATTTAGTTAATAATTCAATTACGTTAATAGTGTTTCTTATGTATTGAACATTACTAACAGTGTTCAGGTAATGTATCGTGGATATATTGCGTATTTGTTTGATGTATAATAAAGAATATTAATATTATTTATATGATTTAATGAAACTTACAACACAGCTAGCGGGTATCCAGATGAAAGCGGTAACAAGCACAACGACGCCCACAATGTTGTCACGCAGAAAACCCAGCACATTATTAATATTGATATCTTCTATAATGTCCCAAAAGCGTTCTACAACGTCCTGGATAGTTTTCTCACAAACACCCTGTAATCAGAAAGTAGACCGCCGTAAAATATATGTATACATAAAGTTGGTACACAAGTTTTACAAGATCTTACTTTTACACTTACATAGACTCATGCCTATACCTATGCCTCCGAAGGTAGAGGTATCTCCAACACCCAAATACAATTTTTACAAATGACAAGAGGTGTGTGTAAGGTTTGATTTCTTATTTCCCCTCTAATAAAAAAAATGTGACCGCTTACCTTATTACAAAAGCCTTGAATACAGGGTGTTCCGTCTGGGAGTATATCGTTCTGAGCTACCGGGAAGCAAGTCTTATTGAGACTCTTACGGCAACAACGTTTGCATGCGTCCGCCACTGCCAATAAAATATATGTATATAAATATATAATAGAATCCACATTGATGAATTTGAGATGGGAGTAATACGAAGAAAAATTCATCAGTTTTATACTGTTGAAAAAAAAATCCCAAGTATTCGTAACCTGCTTGCAGTTTTAAAATAAGAAGGCATGAGCCCTGAATTTATGCTGATGTTGTGAAAGGGCGTCGTTTGGTGATTTTTCATGGTGGTAGCCGAGTCGGATTAATTGACGGTGTCTTAACAATTTTCAAATCAGATTCGAAATGCGGGGATTATCATATAAATGGCACAATTTTTTTATAACTGGGTTAGTCACAAATTGAAAAATAAACTAGCTCCTAATTCAGTGGTCGTAATGGACAAGGCCTCCTACCATTATGTACAGGTTGGGAAAAAACCTACTATGTCTAGTTTAAAACGGGTCATGCAAGATTGGTTACGCGAACGTAATGTTTAATTTACACCAGACTTTACTAAAGCCGAACTCTTTCATCAAATAAATAGAACTCAGTCCGAAAAAAAATTCACCATTGACGAAGTATTAAAGGCTGCTGCTGCTATATGGTCATATTATTCTTCGCCTTCCACCATATAATCCCGATCGCAACCCCATTGAGCTTGTGTGGGCCGATATAAAGATTAATTTAGCTTCAAATTATATAAATTCTTCACTGGACGACAAAGTTCCAATCATCACAAGATTATTTTCTGAATTCAGTCCGCAAAGATGCCAAAAGTGTGACGACCACGTACAAAAAAATTTAAAACCAACATTGGGACCACGACATGAGGTTTGATAATGTGATAGACGAATTGATCATAAACCTGGGAAACGGTTCAGATTCTGAAGAGGATATGGAAATTGAAGACATGTCTCGTAATGAAGAACAAGATTTGGAATGATTTTGTATTATAACATGATAGTGAAACTAATATTTTAATTAAGGCAGTTTCTAATATGGTTATCAGGAGATTTATCTGTCCTCAAATATCTCTTGTGCGTCTTGTCAATCGCACTCTCCCCCGTCTCACCGCTCGCATACCTCAGGCGGTGACTAACCCTTCCGCGCAGACTATAGGTAACTTTGACAACGATGAATTCTCTTCTGAATCTTGTTTTTCTTGCACATTTCCTAGACATACGATCCCTATTTAATTACACAGCAATATATTCGCCTAAACGGATGTAAAACTTGTTTAACTTTGTTTTAGGGGTAGGAGTTTATCCCCATTAGTCCATGAAGGAGGGCGCACTGACCTATATCACACATACAGCTGTGCATGCCCTGCGTCTCGCAGTAGGGCACGCATGTGCCGTTGCGACAGCGGCCGCGCTCCGCGCACTCGTGTTCGTCCGTTATCGCTGGCGCCTGTCACAATACAAACACGTCATTACAATTTATTATAAATAATCGTTATGATTAGGATATCAATTTAGACTTTAACGAGTCTTACTGTCTGAAGGTTGTTACGTTTCATAACTTGCAGCATTTTCTTAACGGGACATTTTTGAAATACTAGCCTTTGCAAACGTCTGTAGCCATATCATCGTTTTAAGAAAAATTCAAATACAAAATTTAATTTCATGTAATAAATATAGTGTTCCGGATATCCGTATCCGCTGATATCCAAATTGAAATTAGATATTGTTACGAGCTGGGTATTTAATAAATTAAAGTAGTCGATTGATTACCAAAAAAACAACACAATATTTATTAATAACACTCTTTACAATTACAAATCACTATATAACTCGTTAGTCGCACTAGAAGATCGCTTCGATATTTATTCGCTGTATCTCGAATCAATACTGCCCGTACGGCTACCCCGATCCGCTTTTATATTGCTGTCGAGATAACTAGAATGTACGATAATATTCGATCGATGGTTCTAGACTAAATAGATTATTCTAGAGCTACTTGTAGCGCCATCTAGCGTCAAAATGTCCACAGTTGCGCGCTATCCGACACTAGATGGCGTTGTCTCTTCGTTCTCGCGTCTTGTAGATTGTTCCAGACTATTTTTCTCGATGGCGCAACAATATCTTCATTTCGTAAAATTGCTCAACAATGATTTGATCGTCTTATTTAAAAAATATTTAAAGTTATAGATCAATACACAGCGTCACCACAAATATAGGTTGCCTTGTCAAATGTTAAATTATAATTTAAAAAAATAATTATTAGATGTACCGAAAAGTTTTTACCGGTTTTTCTGACAGATGCCGCCAGCCGTCAGTATGGAATAAAATAATTTGGCATACATGTCATTTTATTCTACTGTCATTAACCTTCAAAAACTACTCATTTTCATTCTGGCTAAATAATAGTGTCATAGTGTTGTAGATCTATGAATATGTCGAATTTCGTACCTGACAAAGAACATTTGCGGCATGCATTGCTTTTCTTATTTCATCAAAAGAAAAAGGCCATTGAAAGTCATCGTTTGCTGGTAGAAGCTTACGGAGAGCATGCTCCAAGCGTAAAAACGTGTGAGACGTGGTTTCGAAAATTTAAAAGTGGGGATTTTCATTTAACAGACAGTAGACGTTCGGGTAGACCAAAAAGATTTGTGGACGCGGAATTGCAGGAGCTATTGGACGAAGACCCAACCCAAACTCAAAAACAATTGGCAGTACGGTTAAATGTGGCACAAGAAACAATTAGCGACCGCTTACGAGCAATGGGAAAGATTTTAAAACTAGGAAGATGGGTGCCACATGAACTGAATGATATGCAAATGGAAAATCGAAAAACCATTTGTAAAATGCTGCTTCAACGGTACGAAAAAAAGACATTTTTGTATCGGATTGTGACGGGTGATGAAAAATGGATTTTTTTTGAAAATCCAAAACGTATCGCAAAACGTAAAAAGTCGTGGTTATCGCCTGGCCAACCTGGCCCATCAACTCCAAGGCCGAATCGCTTCGGAAAGAAGACAATGCTCTGTGTTTGGTGGGACCAGGGTGGTGTGGTGTATTACGAACTTCTAAAACCTGGTGAAACAGTAAATACTGATCGCTACAAACAACAAATAATTAATTTGAATTATGCATTGATTGAAAAACGTCCAGAATGGGCCCGAAGACACGGTAAAGTGATTTTGTTGCATGATAATGCACCATCACACACAGCAAAGCTGGTGAAAGACGTTTTAAAATCGCTTGGATGGGACGTATTATCACACCTGCCGTACTCTCCGGACCTGTCTCTGTCCGATAATCACCTTTTCGCATCAATGGGGCACACGCACTAGCTGAGCAGCACTTTGCAAATTTCGAAGAAGTCGAAAAATGGGTCGTTGAATGGTTCCGCTCAAAGGACAAGCAGTTCTTTTGGGATGGCATTCATCATTTGCCAGAAAGGTGGAAAAAGTGTGTAGAATCGAATGGCCAATACTTTGAATAAATACCATTTTTTTTTTTTTTTTTTTGAATTGTGTGTCTTTTCATTTAAGCATCCGGTTAAAACTTTCCGGTACACCTGGTAAATACCTGCTTGTGTTGATCTATAAATGTCCGTTTCCAAATGGTTGAGCCTTGTGGGAAGAAATCGGGCAAAGAAACTCTTGGCCATTCTTTTAAATTACCAGTTAGATATTACAATATTTAGTGTACAACATACACTATTCAACAAAACACTTCTTTATGGTTTGCTATTATGTTACTAAAAGTAAATAAACTAAAATTAAGCTATTAAAGTAAGGTAGTTAGGAAGAGAAAAAATAATTCGAAAAGGAAAAACAAAGAAATATAATTAAAGAACACAGAATCCGTAAAAAAAACTGTATCCGTTACTTTTTGGAGGAACTCGAATAGATCTGTTATGTAACTATGTTAGAGAGGGCTAATTCTCAAAATTATAATGTTCAAAATTCAATCTCAGTGTCTTCATCTAGTCTCAGTGTCATAAACGTCACAAATAGTATTCTAGTAACATATAAAAGAAAATCACACAAGATATATGTATAATACACTGCAATGAGATCGAGATGTAATCGAAAGTTGAACAAGGCTTGCACAGTATTCTGATGTCATTTTAAATGAGCTTAGGCAACAAAATTTGTATTCTCGTACGTCTCTAATAAACGTCATTTGAAGATGTAAACGACACTGAGTTGATAGAAGTTTAACCGAAAGTATTTATATTTTACTTTTTTATTTATTAAAGCAGAAAAACTAGCAGCTATTAAAGTTAACTAAATTTCTGAATCGAGTAAATTTCTAATGTAGTCTATATGATGGATGCTAAGAAAGGGGCGGCTGGTACTTACTAGTCACGGCCTAGGGCGGCCAAGACTTCTTATTCAAATAACCGTGCTGCATGTATTTATTGCTTGTGATGATAGCACTAAGGGCATAGAACACAACTGCTGCAATAGGAATTATTCCTGTGCTGCAAGGGACTTTACAAACATACAAGCAACGGAAACAAACAACACCAAGACCCTTGAGAACAATTTGTGGATAACACAAATTTTTGTCCCAAATGGGAATAGAACCAACGACCTCTGGCTCAGCAGTCAGGGTCACCAACCACTAACAAAAAATAAATGCATGAACGTACCTACCTATTTTTAAACATTTATTATCTAAACATATAGTGTCTATAACTAATTACAACTGACAACCATTTGAATGTTTTCGCATTTGAGTATTTAGTGCTTGATGGTCTTACATAAGAATAAAGAAGTTAATATATAATGCTAATAATAGAAAATGATATTTCTTACATTTAAATTGAAGAAATCTGGCAAATTTACGGTGTATGGCTTCCAACCTGCCTTTGTAGACATCGTACTGTGGGTTCCAGTATTAAGGACAATAATCAAGAATACGGCGTACATAAATATAATATTTTGCAACTTTTAGATTTTGAAATTGAGACCAAGACCTTAAAACCCTAAGTTTTTGGAGTTGTTGGTTTTCGTAGGTAAATTTGGAATTCTGTTGTGAATTAAGCCTAAATCGCGGATTTCGTTGACTCAATCTATTACCAATCTGGTTTAAGGGTAAAGGTTATTGCAAAGCATTTGGAAGTGTTTATATTTTCATTTGATAGTATTTTTCAAGTCTCTTAATTAAAGGTTTGAATGAAATACTTCTATGACAAGGAAGCAGTAGATAGCTTCACGACCGACTAAATCTGACTAACTTCTCTTGACAATTCAATTAATTAATTGAAATAAATTAATTTAGATTTTGATACCTTGGGACAGTCGGCAGAGGCACCGTTGCAGGTGGCCTCGCCCTCACAGGCTGAGTGAGCCGCCTCGCGACACACCACGCCGGGCAGCGCGAACACACACCCCGCGCAACACGGAGAGTTCTTGTCGCTGTACACATTTACTACTTACTAACATAGCTATATGTTATTATACGTACATAAACAAAATTTCATTATAATCAATTAAGCCAGTGATGCTCAAAGTTGTCTAAATCGCCCTCCAGGGGTCAAGAACGACCTACAAAAATAACTAAGGCCCGTAAGACGTAAACGGGGTCCCGATAGCGTATCTCATTTATACTTTCGAATTATAAAACATGATTGTGTTAAGGTATAAAATATCTACTATGGATTTATTTTTTTTAAATTTTAAAAATATGCATCATGCTCCCCAGGCATCTCCTCTCACTGAAGTGGTTGTACATTTAGAAATAAGGCCACCCTTTGCACATTGTGTGTGTGTGACACTTTTATGTACAATACTTCTTCTAATAATGATGTACAAATAAAGTTGTTATCTATGTATATATCTTTATATCTTTACCTACACACAGCACCTTGATTTTTTCTCAATTTACAATTTTTATCACAGCACATGTCATTATCTTCAGTACCTGAAATAGTGATTACATACATATAAACACACAAACTTAGTTATCAAACATGCACATACACCTACGTTCCCGAAGAGGTTTGCAGAGGCGTATTAAAAGCCCACATCTTGTATTAGTTACAGGAGACAAGCCTATTGCCGTTCCCGGGCTCTGTAAATATAGCGGCGGTAGCGTAATGGCTGAGGCGTCGGAATTGCGATCAAGTAGTTGCAGGTTCAAACCCCGCCTAGTACACTACCGTCGTAACTAGGGGTGGCACACACAAGCATTTAGCTTAGCTGTGGGGGTTAACAAGAACCCACCTAATATCCTTTAAAAAAAAACTGTATGATGGATCCCCGTTTACCGCACCCACACGAAAATATTGAAATAGGAATAGGACCATATTCTACTCTACTAAAAACCACACGTGTAAGTTAGTAGTAATAGTGATTGGACGAAATTTACGATTTTCGAATGACTTGATGCATTTACTACAACTACAACTAGAGGGGCCTTGGGTCATTGAACTGTTCGAATGGTGATCAGTTAATGTAGAGGCATGCCTTTTAAGTTCTGTCGTTTCCATATTTCCCGGCAATATTGAATTTGGAACTGTTCTATATTCGAATGTGTTTAAATTTTGAATCTCAAAACAGTTGAAAGTATTAGAATTAATGCTATTGTTTAGTCACAGCGTCGAATGGAATCTGTCAGGTTACGTACGAAAATAAATCTTTCTAAGGAAAATGTTCGTGCAATAATTTTCTACAACTTTAGAAGAGGCCTGACACGGCTTCAGTATTTTGAAGAGCTAACATCTGTGTTCGGTGATGAAGCCCCATGTCTGCGGACTGTCGAACGCTGGTGTTTAGAATTCCAGCGTGGACATACTAGTGTTAGTGACAAATCTCGCGAAGGACTCCCAAAATCCGCCTTCACTGGCTCACTGCACTCTATAAGGCATCTCAGGGACAACCATTCAGAAGATCTTGCATGAAGCGCTTGGTGTGAAAAAGCTAGTTTGCCGTTGGATACCGCATCTGCTTTCCGACGATCACAAGGCGGCCCGCTTCAGATGGTGTAAGAAAACTCTGCAAAAGTTCAATGCCTACGATCCTGATTCCAAACAACAATCTACAATCTGGGTTTTTCAAGACGAGCCAAAGCCGACTAAAGTTGTTCGTTCTCGAAGCACTTCAAAGAATATGGTGGCCACCATCGTTGGAAAAACCGGCCATGTTGCGACTATTGCACTTGAAGATCGTAGAACGGTTAAAGCAGTGTGGTATACCACAGTTTGTTTACCACAAGTCATCGCCGAACTTCAAAAATCGCATCATCCTGCACCACGACAACGCAAGCTCACACAGCGCTCGTCAAACGATTAAGTATTTGAAGCAGGAAAAATTAGGAATTCTTGATCATCCTCTATACAGTCCTGACCTAAGCCCTAACGATTTCTTTAATTTTCCTAAAATTAAGAAAAGTCTTCGTGGTCAAAGGTTCAAGTCCGGTGAAGAAGCAGTCGACGCTTTCAAGTCAGCCATTTTGAACACCCATCCCACTTTAGAGTGGAATAAATGTTATAATAACTGGTTTGAGCAAATGCAAAAGTGTATTAAGCTACGCGGTGAATACTTTGAAAAACATTAAAAGGGTTAAAAAAATAAGCTTCTAGTTGTGTTTTTTTCTTCAAACGACAAAACTTAAAAGGGATGTCTCGTATGCATATGGTCGTTGATGAGTTGGATAGTCGAACGTAGATCTGTGTACGTTAGATCCACTTTATTAGTCAAATGAAATTACCGAGCAACCCAGCGTCACACTCCTCGCCACCTTCGACGCGCAGGTTCCCACAGAAACTCTCTTCGGGCTCAGAGAAGCAGCGCCCCGACTTTGCTTGTAGCACCTTGCGAATGGACCGTAAGCTACAGGGTGAAAATCTCTGCAACATATATATTTTTTATGTTACACCAAATGATTATTATGCTAAATTTACATGTTCTTTGTAAATTTAGCATAATAATCATTGGCTGACTGTCTTGGGCAGTTCACATCATTCTGTTGCCAGCCACCTTCTTCCAGTCGCTTGTCCATCATATATATCCATCCATTTATTATTTTCTAACTCGATTAAAACTCACTCATCAACCTTTTCGGTATTATGTGACTATTATATTTGTATTATTTTATTATCAGCTGACCCGTCTGCTCGTTTGCCCCTATCCCATAAAAAAATCTAACTATGTACCTCTATAGATCTGCAATGTATAATCTAAAGAGGAAACTAAATATATCGTGACCTGAAAGTATACCTTATTATTGACATCATATCCGCTGACACTGTAAGTGTACATAAGATAAGAGCCTCCTTGACTGGCGGCGGGGGAGCACTCAGCTACGTCGGGGTCGTGTTCGGAACCCCAGTTGTGACCGAACTCATGAGCGGTCACGAGATCCGCCTCCCGAGTGATTACACGCTGGCCGTAGTGGTTGCGAGATGAACTCAAGCCCGAATTTAGGTACAGAGTGTACCCATTTTTGAAATATTCTGGTCAAATAAAAAAAGTTTTTATTACGTTCGACTAATTATTAGAAAATTACCAATCATTCACCATCATTTTCTTGGAAGAGAAGAAATTCTCCTTGTTCTCGAGAAAGTCTCAGTTACCTTATAAGAACTAATCATTTCTTTCATTCGATAAATGAAGCGGCAATAAAATTAATATGGTTGCGACTAATCGTTTTATGACGGTGACAGATATGTGTTACTAGCTTCATATCAAATTAAATAATTTGACAATAATTTATCTTAGTTCATGAATGCTAAGCAGAGATATGGACTATTATTATTTTTTAGTATATAATATATATAATTAAGCTGTTAAATGTAACGATGGCTAACTTAATTAAATTTAAAAGTATTGTCAGCCTAGCAAAGCTAAATGGTCATAATGCAACGAAACTGAACAAACAAAATTCCAAATTCACATGCAAGAAAAACAAATAAGGACACTCACACTATAGATACGCCATAATAGCTGGAAATAAAACAAACAAATTGTATAAGCGTAATATAAAACAAAAATAAAAACTTATAACGTACAAAATTTTATATGTATATTTATATATTTACCTGGCGTGCATATACCACCAACAGAATTTCGCCTGGGAGAGCCGACGTAGGCCAAACCAAGAATGCCGCCTTCAAACTTCAGATCAGTGAACAAATGAGCGAGACAAAAATCCTTATGAGAATACTCGCGGCTGAATACCTGTCCAAAGAAAATGTCACCTTAATATAATTTTATACAACTTAATCATCCTACATGGATCGCTAAGATGCAAGCAGTATCAGAGATATTCAGAAATAAAGTGAAAAGTGTTTTTATGCATAAGCTTCCTCTCAGAAAGACCCACTGCAATGTGTCCATGTATTTTTCATAACTACGAAATAGAGTAGTCTCTAAAATATTTTGCATTACCCTTGATGATCCCACCACCACCGCCCGTGATGAGTACATTTTTAAAGTTAACACAGAATCAAAAACTAAATTACCTCAAGAAGATTGCGCACATCCCACTTCTCCCTCACCATGTTATAATGAGCTTCACCACCACGCACTCGCGTCGGCTCTGAGTGCACCAGGATTTTCTTTATTACAAAACCCATGCCTTTAAAACCATCCATGTCCTAAAAATATAAAATACACAAAACAATATCTTAATAGGATTTAGATATCCACAATACATCAAAGTATATACATTATACACCCAGCTGTTTTTTTTAATCTACTGTTTATCGGATTTCAAGACTCACCTGTCTATCTTGCCAAAGAGTATCATTGTAGATTTTGTGAACTCGATCAATTAGGCTTATCTGGAATAAAGCAAATTTTCTAGCTTTTTGATATTGTGTTTTGGTATTGTGTTACATACAATTAATTTCTGTATCTGACTTATCTTCTAAATAGTAAAAAAAAACGTAAAAACGAATACCATAATCTTACCAAATAACTGATAGTAGTTTTAGTATTACTAGCACCCATTTCCTGAAAGAATCTGTAATCGGCCACAAGAAGCAATGGACATCTCGTTTTAGTAGGAGTGTATTCATAGTCGCTTTGTCTTTTCACCCTGTGCTGAGTGTCTGTTTCACTAGTGTTATATGAGCGTACGTCCTGGAGATATTTCTCTTTCTCTGACTGCTCATGCTCTGTTTCAACATCAATATGAATCTGACCATCATCCTCATCTTCTTCTAGTTCTAGAATTATTAAAATCATCATAGTTTTTAACGCAACTTGCATTGTATGACTCGGAGTCCGGGGAGGAATTCTTCTGTAAACTTACCCTTGCCTTCCTTTACATAGCCACAAACTCGTGGTTTTGAACCATCACCTGTAGTAGTACCCTCTGAGTCCTTCCAGCTGAAGTGTATATCGGATGCGCGGTACGTGATCATAGTCTTATCGTTCAGGTGTGGTAAATGACGCCATGATGGCTAAAATAATAATGTTGGTAAATCGTAGAACAGAATTAGACATGAAAGTTTCTAACATCTAAACCATAAGGGGGAAAATACAAAGTTTTCATCTAGAAATTATATAATACCTCAATATGATATGTTTCTTCTGGTGTATGTATTATTCCTGTGATCAAACCATCCTCCATGTGAAGTTTTACGTCTGAGGATTTCTCACCAAACACCCTGCCCGTGTAGAAGTTTTCCTTATCTGTAACAGAGGGTTGAAACATCAATTTTTAATATACCTTTATGATTAGTATAAATTGAGACTATGTTAGAAATTGGCCTGCTGGTATAGTGATTAATACCTTGACTGCTGAGCCAGTGGTCATGGGTTCGATTTAGTTGTCGCGAAGGTGTTCTTTGTGTTTGCTGTTTGTATGTTTCAAAAGTCTCCCGCGGCACAGGAACAATTTCAAGTGCATGAAGTTGTTTTTAGATAATCGGACTTTAAAAAAGTAGAAAACCGACTATCATAAAATTTAAGACTTATATGGTTTTCTCATGGATGCCATTGTCAGAACCTAATCAAACTCTCATCTTATTACCGTTAAAGTACATCCTTTCCAATAAAAAGAAGAATCATCGAAATCGGTTGGCTTGATATTGAGTTATTCGACCATTTGTCACGCACAAACTTAATGCAAATTTAAGATTATCAGAACTGGACCAAATTGAAATGGAACAAGGGAAGCACAAGCTTTCAAATAAAAACATCAAAATCGGTTCACCCAGTCGAAAGTTTTGAGGTAACAACCACGAAAAAAAAAATACAGTCGAATTGAGAACCTCCTCCTTTTTGAAGTCTGTTGAAAAAAGTAAATAAGTTGTTAATGCAATAATAATATATATCCACATCTATTATGTACGTCACACATTAACAATAATTTATAAATACCATAAAGGTTGTCACCATATCTTCTACACGATTGAACAACATTGAACTTGAGCGACTGAGTGCAGGGCACGCCACAATTGTGTTGGTAATGCCCGTCATGGAGGATTGGCCGGAGAGGCGACATGATGCTCTCTCCTAATGGCTAACGCAGATGCTTACCGGACATGGATGTTTCGAAAAGTACCTGTGTCACATAAGCCGGGAGCCACTACTGCGGCGGTTGTCGCGAGGATACCGCACCTACCCCTTTGCGCGTGCCGACGTCGTGATAGTTATCGTTTGGGTTAGCCTCTCACTGGACACTTGGTTATATTAGGTATGGACAAAGGACAGAAGACAATTGGCTTGTTTATGGACACGTCCAAAGCTTTTGGTAATGCTTGACATGATATTCTTCTTGAAAAGTTCTATCAATATGGTTAAAGTCATATCTGTCTAATGGGAAGCAGATTACTGAAACTGTCTAAAGTCACATTTCGAACTGGTTTTCGGACTGTTTTGAGAAAAATCAAATTTGGAGTCCACCAGGGCTGACTACTAACTATAACTATAATGCGACTTTAGTTTCTGACAACAGTGCTTTACTCTTTACTAAAGACAGTTTGACACCTATTGAAACTGACACTAACAACTTTATTTCCTTTAATACACCATGGCTACACAACAATTAAAAATTCATCTAGACAAGACAAAAATAGTAGAATTTAAACACATTCGAAATATAGTTGTAATATATAAAATTAAAAGTAAATTAAAAAAACTTTTCAATTTGGCTTTCTTTACAAATAAATAGGTACAAGTTCTTGTAAAATTCATTAATAATATCAAATTCTATCATATATCTAAATCATTTTCTCCTTAGATTAT
Organism: Tyria jacobaeae; assembly: GCA_947561695.1. Lineage (NCBI taxonomy): Eukaryota > Metazoa > Arthropoda > Insecta > Lepidoptera > Erebidae > Tyria > Tyria jacobaeae. The sequence continues at coordinate 8,850,359 of OX387221.1, forward strand.
GTAACATGACTACAAGTAATTGAGATAGTTTCATGCAAGAGATGCAAGACACAGATAGTTACAATATGTTATGTAGGTGAAAACATTCATTTATAGTGTAGGACAAGAACCCATATGTATTCAAATATATAAAATACAAAAAAAAAAACAAGAAAGTAATTAACATTTAATCTTTCAAATACTTCAACTCAATTTTGTAAAAAACACTAGTAATGCCTAGAAGAAATGGAAGGTCAGAAAAACCAACAACCAAAGGGTTTATATTGAAGGTGAAATAATAGGAGGAAGCTCAGGATTTAAGTAAGATAGAAGTAGGTGGTAAACTATTCTCTTTACCTACCCTGAAAGGTGGAAGGCGTTAATTTATAGTTAATAATTTATTTAGTATAACTCAATACAATTATCTTCGCACTGCAATATAAAGCTCACATGTCTATAATACTCTATACATTAGTAAAAGAAAACTGTATCAGTCAAAGTATTTATTGCAACTAAGTGTACATTTTTTATTTAAACTTAAATTATGTTACTTAATACTTCATCAACAAACACACCTTGTTAATAGAATATTGAATACAGATATTTGACTTACCTATTGCAAAAAGTGAAATTAGCTAATTTGCCAATTAAGCATCAATAGGGATAATTGTTAAGTCTTACCAACATGAACGGTAGTTTCTTTTCCATCACCATCCACAGCATATGCTTTAAAATTTGAATGAAGAACTGAAGTGTGAGGATGCAATATCAGTCTGAATTCCTTGCCTAAAGTTTTAAAGTGTACCTCTTTTATTGTGTTGAATGGGTGGTTAGACAACTTGGTGCCTCTTTTAACAATATTATGAGAAAGACTTGAGGCATGTATAGTTTCGAAATACTTCAGGTTGTGATATATTGAACCTACAAGAATATATTAAGTATGTATATAAAATTCACTGACATCAAATAATACCACCTCAATCTAATAAACACTTACAGTGTCCAAACAGAAAACAATTATAAATAAGAAATTGGGAGAGGACAATATTTCTCGTTATCAACATAATGTACTGGATTTTACTTTCAAAAATTTAAATTTATTAACATCAGTGGTGTACTATAAAACCACCAGAGTATAAATAAAAATATTCTCATTATCTGCTATGCGATCATGTCAGTGACGTCCACTTTACTCACACTACGAAAAATATGCACACATTTTTGGAATGTCAGTCTCTCATACAGATTGTCATGTTGTTGGTTGTTATTATTATTGTTAGTTGTTTATGGATTCTCCCATGTATATTCAACGCAGAGATTCTGCCAATGCATGCCAATGTCAAGTACTTCTAGAAAAAAAAAACATTATATAAAAATATCTTCATTATTATTCTTCTTCTTTTTTCGTTGTGGCAATTGAATTCATTGTTAAATTGAGCGTAAAATTTTTAGATCATAGCGTAGGAGGGTAGACGCTAAAAGCGGCATTTTTTTTTAATTTGAGCACATAAAAGTTATTAAATATTATAGTCGACAAGTACGACGAGATTTTCATATAACTTGCCACTAAGGGAATTACACCATGCAAACATTAGTATCATTACACAGAGAGAAACGAGAAATCAATTGACATTCCTTTTTCATCTACTATTTCCGCTATTCTAATAGGGGACAACATTACTAGAAGTTCCGGTTGTTCCCACTAGGAGGATGACAGGAAAAAAATCTTATTGGCCGCTAGTAGGGCTGTGGGTAAAAGGACTGTAGGGGTAGTTTCCCTTACAGGTAGATAATTTGATAAGTGAGTAGACAAGTTTACCGAACGATGATTTTATTGCTACTAAATGATGTACAAAGTAAGTATATAAGGTAAGTACTTATGTAATGTGAGTGCAATACAAAAGGTAGACGCAAGCTAATTTCGTTAACTACTATAAATGCACAGGTTTGCTCGTACAAGGACTAATCCGAACTCTATACAAACTTTCGTCTTCAACAGGGATCATCACTTAGTAGAAGTACACTAAATTATTATTATAAATAAATTTTTATAATTCTTTTAGATTTAGTAAGTTACTCCATAATTCAATACATAACGTTGTTCACACTTTATTTTTAAGAACCAAATTATAAGTAGAAAATACCTATCATTATTTCGATATTATCAATAAGTATTAGTTTCACACCTCTAGATCAGAAGCAAGTCCTTGTTAGCCACGCTAATGTCATCATAAGGTGTCAAAAGATATGTCATATGGAGGATGGTGCTGTGACAAGATTGGCTTGATTTTATCGAGCGTTGGACTTTGTAATTATCAAAAACTACGTAAATATGGCACTTACACTTACCCTTAATTATGTGCATACCACATGCCACACAAGAAATTCACACCATATTAATCTATTTTTACAAATATAAACAATTGCCCGTTTGTTTTATCGATGTTCTTCCGGCATCACTACTGTTTTGTATATTGAAAGGATGAAATCGTAGCTTGGTGCTCAGAGCATGCTCTGCTTTTTTGATGTAGCGGCCAAAAGGCTAGCCATAATTCCTCCTCACATAATACTCCAAACTTTAAGGTTACAACGTCTTTTATTGCTTATCGTTTAATGGCTATAAAGAGGGATTTCTTAGTTATCCAATGCATTTTCAAAGTTACGTCAGGTAGTTATTTCCTGACACGGTAACACTAAGTTTACGGTGACGTATTTTTTTAACGCTTTCTACGGCACGCTTGCCTAGCATCTATTGTATTCTCTTACGGTAGTAAAGTAGACCAATAAATTTCTCTATGGATTACAAAAAAACAATACATTATTGACATTGACGTATAATCACAGAACTGCACATAATCCAAAGACTACAATAGTATTTATGATATAGACAGGCAACTCTACATTTTTTTGACAACACAAAACTCCACCTGGTGGACAGATTCGCAAAATTGTTATAATACGCATTGCTTTAGACACCTACATAAATATCATATACACATTTAAGGACAAATGCTCATTGCTCATTTAAATGCGGTGTATATTTTATTCGTTGATTTGTTTTTGTGACTCGATTTTTTTTATACTCGGCAGTAAAATATATTTTTTAACTAATCTCCGGTTTGTATTTAAGTAGAGGAAAGATTTACTTACGAAACGTAATATTTTGACATTTGTAACGAAAATATGGCTTATATTACAATAAAATGGAACGTTTAAGTACATACGGTACATACGGAAATCGAAAACAACGGGTTTGGTTGGGCCCGGAGCTTTACCTACGCGGTTGGCGTTCCCAGCTCAGTTTCCCAGTCTAATGTAACCGTTCCGTGGGTCGCGCTAACAGCAGCAGGCCTTGTGACCGCAGATGACACCCCCGCAGGTGCAGCTACTCCCTCAGCTATTCAAGGCCTTCGCCATGGGTTAGCGCGTCACTAACGGGGACAACGTGGGTCTTTTCAGACCCTTCAGCGACTTCAAGCCACTTACTGCTATCTGACGCCAGACGCCGCACTCGCTTAGCTTCCACCCGGGCTTAAGCCCTCTTGGCTTTAAGGGTCTGTTTAGGCGGGTTCGGTGCTTTTGGAGACATGGAGGCCATCCAAAAAAAAATGGCAATGAAGCGCTCGCTCGTTTTTATGTATAGTGACCATCTCTGGATGAAGATAATGAAACGTATATAATACTTTGCAATAGATGCCAAACAAATCGTTTGCGCAGTACTAAACTACCAGTATTTTCATGGTCCATTCCAGAGTATGTTTTTAAAAGATTACACATCGACTTTGCTGGTCCTTTCCAAGATGTTGTGTGATGCTCTGTCAAAATGGATTGAAATAAGACCCATGAAACACAGCGAATGATTGTATCTGATAATAGTCCCCAGCTGATAATATTATCCACAAACAAATGATTTAGCTGAAAAACTTATAAGAACCTTCAAGACAAGATTATCATCTGATGAAGGCAGTCATTTCAAACGCAGTCTAATAGAATTCCTATTTACGTACAATACTCCTGATAATACTACGGGCAAATCACCTGCACAAAAGATGTTTAAACGCCAATTAAACTGTTTGCTATCTAACATAAGACCAGACGAAAGGAAAAATTTACAATTTAAACAAATTAAGGCAAACATTGATCATGGGTCTGCATCAAATGTTCGTAATTTTGCACCTGGTGATAGCGTTCACGTAAAGACACGCCAGGACAAGAAGTAGCAAGCTGGTTCTATGGCTGCACAAAAGGGTAAATACTCATACGTCATTACGACCCCGGGCAGAAAAGAGATACGACGCCACGCAGACCATATTTGGCTGTGGATTCCGTCACCTTTGCCAACGATACCTAGAGTCAGTGGAACGTCTGAATCATTATCGCAAGAATCTCAGACCTCTGGAGTTCCTAAAACTTCAGTACCATTCTCTACTGTTACGACACCTCAGACGCTCACAGACCCTGGAACCTCAGTATCATCTTCAATAGGTTCCTCTTTCAATACCCCAAACTCAGAATTACACCAGTTTCAGCTGCTCTGCCCCTGCGGCGAATCCAGAGACCAGTGAGACCACCTCGGCGGCTTATCAACGAGATGTAATGGATTATTTAGAGGGGAACGAATGTAATAAACATCATTTCAATTTCTACGTCAGTTAAAAAAAGAAGTAGATTAGCTGGCATCTTGTTTATTGTCAAAGATTTTTTCAATGCATGTTATAAATCAATATGAATTTAATGTATTAAAAAACAGGTTTTGTTATTCACTACGCTTTCCAGACGACTTCAAAAAGGAGGAGGTTCTCAATTCAACTGTATTATTATTATTGTTTGTTACCTCAGAAGTTTCGACTGCGTGAACCCATATCGACGATTTTTTTACTTGAAAGTTGGTGCCTCCCGTTTTGTCCCATTTTAATTTGGTCCAGTTCTGGCAATGGCATCCATGAGAAAACCATATTACTATTTAATGTTGGTATGAAGTCGGTTGTTTACTTTTTTAAAGTCCGATTATGTGTTTTATTACACATGCAGATAAAAAAAACGTTTTCTCTTCTACTAATATTACAACCCAGAAAGTTCGTCTATCTCTCCTTGTGATGGCGCTGTACTCAATAAAAAAAATGTAATTTTCATTTGTTGCCACAGCATGACGTAACCTGCAACACTGTATCCATGTAAAGTAATCAATATTTCTTTTAATCGCTTTGGATTACTACAGGTCATTTTCCTCAGTTTGTCATACCAAATAATATATGATCATTAACTCAGTTGTCAAATAGCATAATGCGGAAAGTTTCGTATAATTTGATTTGTCTATAACACACAAAATGGCCAAGAATCTTATTAAGGCTCCATTTATGGTACCTTCATGGGTAAATAAGGTTAAATTCCCAGAGAGATTCAAAGGAACTATAGTAGAAAAATGGGCTGACTACTGGAAGAATTTATTTATTGACTATCGCCAAATGTTGCATGATCTTAGAAGTGATATTCAAGACAACCCCATAAAAGCTATGAAATATACTGTGGGCATTATGACTGTAATCAGTTTATTTAAAAATAATCCAAATGAAATTGATTTCAAAGATGATTTGAAACGGATTAATAATGATATTGTTATGGTGAGCAGTGCTTGTTTGAATGAAAAAGCAGCAGACCATCTTCAATTTCTAAATGATTGCTACAACCAAGGTGTAATACACTATAGAAGTTTGGGAATCGCATCTATCATGTACACATCAGATTTAAATGGTTCTTGTGACCTGTACAAAGCACACTGTTCTTATGTGCAACCTACTTATCTTAGTTTTACTTCCAGAATAGTTGATGTGGGAATTGGAGGCAAGTGGTGGAATCTTTTTATAAAGACCACTAATTATGATGTGAAGTCTTAGACACACAGACTTATGTCTGTGTGTCTAAGACATGTAATACTATTACTATATGCTGTATATTGAGTGAAAATATTTTTGTGTTTTAATAAATGTTGTCTATTTTAGTGATTTAATTTTTTTATTCCAACTAACTATTTTCAACAGTTTCACCTGCATAATGTTTAATAGACTATATTATTGGTTAATAAATAATTTATTAGTATAGCAATAATAGTTATAAATAAATAATATTTATTCCTTTAATTTATTTATTTAACCATTAACTGTTTTTTTTTTTATTTTTGCCAAAATAATTTTTAGTCTCTTCTAATGAGTTCTTGATTACTAGAAAAATAATACTAAGTGGTTTATTTATACACATTGTCACGCAATTAGCAGGCACTCATGAGTAGAAAGTAAAAAAGAAAGAAAATAACATTTGAAATACACATGCAAATTATAGTACCTTTCAAGTAGGTACCTCACATGCCAGCTGAATAGGACCTTGTTCAGTATATGCTCGACAGCTGTCTAGCACTGGTTTTCGACCATACCTTTATGATTCATGGATGAACGGTTGGTAATGGTTTCTTTTTTTCAGAAACCTCCATTACATCTTATCTGATATTCAGGACATGCTGTAAACAAATGTGCAAAACCATCACCATACATGCATTTTCTAACATTCAAAATGCGCAATTAAAACCACATAGGTAATTTTTCTTATTCATAGAAAACCATCATTCAGTACAAACCCACAAAAATAATGTAACAGACAACCTCTGGTTCCGCAGTCAGAATAACCGACCCCAATAGACTGTCCAGTCGAAATATAAAATACCACATATTTTTCGCTTCGCTAGCTTATGCTTTTTATTGATTGCTTTAATATTTATATGGTAGAACAGATTTCGTACATTGAAACTAAAATGTTAAAACATAATTGGTTCTTTTTATATTCTGCTATCAAACACTTCCCATCGAACATCTTTCATCCCAGATATCAAACCCCATCTTTGCACATTAAACGGACTGTTCACACCTGGCCTCGGAAGATTTTTTTCCTGTGGTTTTTCGTATACCAAGTCCGTCGGTTACACACATAGATACTGCCTGTCTGAACTGAATTTAAGTGTAAGTAACAGTAACAGTGGTAGAGCCATGCTTAGGCACGAATGGGCCGGCTCGACTGGTGCAATACCACGGCCTCAAGGAAAACCGGTTGTGAAGTAACGCTTGCGTTGCATTTCCCCGAAATGAGTGATGTTCCCGTAGGCCCAACTCCCCCTCTCCTATTTCACATCCCCTCTTCTTTACCCTCCCCGCATTCCCCCTCTCTTCTTTCCCCTCCCCGCATTCCCCATCCCTCATCACCCTTAACGACAAGACTTGTAAGTGTCCATGGACGGCAGTTGTCACTTACCATCAGGTGAGCCGTCTGTTCGTCTGTCCCCCTATAGTATAAAAAAAATTTTTTTTGACTAGTCTTCAATGATCATAAGAAACAGTCAACAAAGTGCATAACTTCATCAAAATATCTGTATAATGAATGGGTTTGGGTGTTCCTTCTTGTGATGATCCGGAAGATTAGCTTCGATAGTGAAATCAGCTATGATTGAATTAATGTTAATTGTTCCAGAAACTTCTATTAAAAGTTACTAGGGTAGGGGTAATATCAACATTAATCCATCTGAATGGTACTTTATTTATACATACAGTCGTGGTCAACTAATTAAGGACATTCAAGATAGTGGACAGCAATAACCGGCTATGTACATATAAATATAAAACCCTGTTGATTTCTCAGTAACTATTATTTGCATAATTTGATCCGATTATTATACTATAAATGGCTGTAAATAAAAGATTAAATAAATATAAAAAAGTGTTTCATATCAAAGGTTAACCATGTATTCAATTTAAGGTACAATTCTGTAGCTGGACATTTAATTAAGAACAGTAAAGTAAAATGAAAAATAGAGTTAAACAGAACTAATAATCTGCAGTATTTTAATTTCTTTAACAACTTCATTTTATTACGGGTAAAATCAGTACCCAGTAGCAAAACCTTTGTTAGTAATTACCGCTTGACACCGATGTGGCATAGACATTATCAGTTTCTGACATATTTCAACAGGAATGTTTGCCCATGCCTCACAAAAAGCCTCATTAAGTTCATCTAAAGTTGTGGTACGATAAATGGCAACTTTTTTCTTAATTTCGTGCCAAAGGTGCTCGATTGGGTTGAGGTCGGGGCTATTTGCTGGCCAATCTAGCACTGATACCGACTGTCTGTTAAGAAACGACTTGACTGAACGGGCTGTATGTTTTGGGTCGTTATCATGCTGAAAAGTCCATATAATAGGAAGATGTTCCTCAGCATAGGGAAGCATAGTTTCTTCTAATATTGCCTTGTATTGATGTTGGTCTAAGTTACCCTGAACTTTCCTCACAGGTCCCACTCCACGTCCAGAAAATGATCCCCACATTTTAATGTTTCCTCCGCCATGTTTCACCTGCTTTTTTGTGAATCTTGGATTCATTTCCGCTTTTACAGGACGCCGTACGTATTGCTTTCCATCTGAAGAAATCAAATTAACCTTGGTCTCGTCAGAGAATAATACATGTTGCCATTGGTCGTAGGTCCAATGTCCATATTTACGTGCAAACGCCAAACGTGCATTTCTATGCTCTTTCTTTAACAACGGTACTTTGCGAGCCACTCTTCCGAACAACCCTGCTTCTACCAGACGTCGTCGAACTGTCCTCGCTGATACACTGACTCTTTCGTCTGCCCCAAACACTTCATGTTTAATTAAAATAGAGCCTAGAAACGGATCTTTCTTAGCTAACCTGGTTATCATTCTATCTTCTTGCGGAGTTGTTTTTCTCGATCTTTTTTTTCTGGGCACATTTAAAGTTGTGTTATTGCGCCTGAAATGTTGCACTGCATTGCATACCATAGTTTTTGAACAATTTAAATATCCTGCTATCCTTCGGTATGACCAACCACGCTCGACAAACTTCATGATAATTTTTCGTAGTGTTGCATCGCAACTTTTATTTTTGCCCATTGTTCTTCAAAATAACTCTCAAAACTTGAAATTACAAATCTAGATTGCCGCCAAAACTACCACAAAGAATAGGAGAAGAAAGAAAATAATAATTGAGATTCAGATTTTGAAACTAGAACGCAATATCTCAGTGTCCCTAATTAAATGGCCAGCCAGCATTCTTTGAACAAATAGCACTGTGATCATCTATCAGCTATACTGTAAAGAGGTTTAATGTTTAAGAAGTTGTTATTGTTTGTATAATTAGGCACATAAATGACTAATTATACTTACATGTAAAAGATGTGGAATATTGTTTAGACTCGTTGGAAAATAAAAAATAAATTCACAATTTGGATTAACTAGAGAGTGTCCCTAATTAGTTGACCACGACTGTATATGTAGTACAAACAAGTGTATGATTTGCTTTTAAATAATTATATTATTTAATTTATAAATAAAATTAATGTACATATTACACTTTAGCTGATAACTAAATTAGTTAAGGGCAGGTAATCAAATATATTAATCGTCGGCTTATAAAATAAAATGCCAACAATGTTGAAGAAAAATTTTTGTATTTCAGTTCTTACCATATGTTAAAATAATTATTGTATAAAAACTATGTTCACAAATCATTGCATGCTTCAGGGTTTTTATCAAAACAACTCTAAAAACAAATCACTTCTATTTGCTAGCGTTACCAGCAAATATAAATAACAAATATCCTCCTATAAAGTAATATCATTGAACACATTCTCAAGTGAACGGTGATGGTATAATATTGAAAACAAACATAACATTTGACACTACAGTAATTGGGCTTTACTATAGTCTACACAAAAGGAAACCTATTTTTTATTTTACCAAAAGTGAAAACGATAGCTCACATGTTTTTACAAAAACAAATTTAGTAGACAATAAATGCAGATATACACAGAAACACAGACATGACAATTCTGGTACTGCATAAAAACATGTAAGCTTCAATAAATAAGTTACACAAAGCTTCTGCTTCATAAACTAAACCAAATGATTTTGTTTAGTTGTAATATTTGTATATATTCGTCTTAACTAAAACGGTCCCAATTAACAAAAATTCTCCTCTAATACCCAGTTAATTAAATTGTAATCTGCTAGGCTTTCAATAAAGTCTTAAAAATATAAATAATAATTGATTTTGCTACTGTGATTAAAACAAAAACCATTCTTTAGTAAAAACAATAAAAACCACAACATTGATTATATTGAGTTCTTATAAAGCGAAATCGCAATAAATTACAGTAGTGTAATAAAAACTTCTGAAAAAAGACTCTAAACTTAAAACTTCCTGTCTAAATAGCATAAAAATACCTGGCAACACTCATACAGTAGGTAGTTGTAGTATGTTGCTTTATGTACCTAATAGCAGCACTCATGCTGGAACATGAACCAGCTTAATGTTAAGATTTTAAAGAAATTAATGAACTAAACAAAACATACATACACTTTACAATTCAATGGAAAAATATTAAGCCTTATAAAATCATTTCCCTAATCATGTGTTTTAATAACAAACATACATCTAATTGAAAGTATAGTAAGCTGGTATATTAATTAATATGGGCACATTTAAAAAATAACAATATCACACTTGTCAGTTGATTACCAAATATAAATCAATTTCAATGCGCATTTCTCTAAGATGAGGCAAGATCGTTGACATGCATACTTCATTATCATAATTCATAAAGCATGATGATACAAAAGGTAATTATTAAAAGTAAAATATCACTTTTTAATGGATAGTCATTACAAATCAGTATGTAAAATCCAAAAACAAAATATTAAAACTGGCGTAAATTTTCTGCTACACTGATGTAGTAACATTAACTCAAAATTTATTTTTCGATCAATGAAATGCTCACATAAGAATTGAAAAAGGTATTTGAAATCATTTATTTTATCACACCATTTCAGACTTTGCTTATAGTTCTAATACAATACATCAATGTTTTTTATACATATATAAGTAAACAAATGCTACATCTAGATGAGGTGTGGGACTCCCATGGTGCGAAAATAATAGTTCATCACAGATAATACAAATTATAACAATTAAAATCTAATAATAGTAGAAGTACTTGTTTGCAAGAGTCGTACAAGCAATACGTGATCTATCAACAAATGTGGCTAAATGTCATTAATAATTTCAAGGGATCTAGAACTGATCATCGTATCAGTTAAATGGTTTACATAGGTAGGTTGGTTTCAATATATGTTTTATTACAATGAACTTGGTTCACACAAAACAAAACACAAATATATATTATAGTGGTTTAAGTACCTAGTGTTTTAAAGCCTGTTTAAAGACCACCAGCAACAGTTAGATACACAGTTAAGCGACAAATTATATAAACCACCTAAAATTACAATGATAGTTTCAAAATTATTAAAGATAAGTAAACATAAAACTGCTGCTGTTTGCATTCATGCTTAACTCTTATGACAAGATAAATATGAAGATGCGAAAGAAACAAGAAATATAACTGGGTCTTAAGCAACCATCAAACAACCTTGATTTTCATTCCACAAGAAATACGAACAAATGACTGAAACAAAAGTACAAATTCTAATATCCTCCTTGTATAATGCAATTCATGAAGTTGTATTGCAAATCTAGTCTCTTGCAACTAATTCTTCAAGCTGTAGTGGTGTGCTTACAGCGATTAAAAGTATGCCGTTTAAAGAGGTATGATGCCTGGAGCGTTTAGGCCAAATTGGTAAAGTCCTTGGAAGTTTTCTAGTTCGTCGTCCATAAAGGGTTCGTCATCTACAAATATTATGATTAAATTAAAATCACATTTTTATAGAACTGTCTATTCTAAATCCATGGGATTATCGAAAGAGGGGAAGACTAGAAACGTCGTCATTTGATGATAAACTAGATGTGACCTGGCCATGCAATCGTAAAGAAAGACAGTCAGGTCATCAAAATCCGAAATTCGTTACATCACTCAAAACATTCATTACATACCCATGACAATGAGTATGAACTTTTAATTGGAGATTGGTTGAGCACTTAGTAACCAACAAACTCACCTTTGCATTAACAAGTATTAATTGGGATTTAATTTCCCAATTAACTTTAACTACGACAGGCCGAAACCATAAACTATTTATAAAATTACTTTAAGTATTTTATTTAAATAGAAAGTACCTGGTCCAAAGAAAGCATCAAAATCGTCATGATCGTAAAGATCGCCAAGAGAGTCGTCGGAACTGTCTTCAAAGATGCGGTCAACAAAATCTGGGCGGAGATGTGGGTTACTGCGATCGTCATGAATATCTACACTCAACAGTCTATGCGTGGGAAACTCTTGCTGTAACTGAAAAAAAAGAAAATAGTTTTGTAACATAATTTAAAAATAAAACTATTTTCTATACTTTTCAGTAATTGTAGTGCGCTAAGCTAGCTTACCTCAGGCACAGCAGCCGTGCCCGCCAGAAACAGTGAGACAGGGCGTGGCTTTTCCTCTAGGACTCGTACTGCTGCGGCCACCACTTCCTCGGATATGCCATCGCAACCACATACATCAATTTCCTGCAATTATTTACATACATATCTAAGTACAGGTACATATGAGGCGTTCATAAGTTTGCGACATGGAAATTTGTCATTCAATAATCACGAACCACTAGACCAACATTTAAGCCATTGTCGACTTAATAAGCTTTACACTGCGCTGGCTGGTTAATTGTGATTATGTGATGCGTCCTACGGTATGAGAAGTTTTATTATGAACAGGGAACATTGAACAAAATGCAAAACTCTTTAGTTATAAATCTTCTTGTATGACTAAAAATAGCTATAAAAATAAGTAAGGATTTTTTTCATTACAAAAGTTTAATACACAATAAATAAAATACTTTTTGCAATTTCTTCTCTCGTGGGATTAACATTCATGTACAGCAAATAAACTAAAAGAAAACATTTTAACTTTACGTGATTTTTAACGTTTTTTAGTATGATAATTGTAAAATTATTATTGAATAGTATTTTAAGTATAGAGTTCTGATATTTACAGGACATAAGAGTAACTACTTTGTATGTTGATTCTGGTGGTGGGCACAGATCGTACAAAGTCATTTGGTGGGAGAGATTGCGAATAGTTTGGATTGCCAGTGGGGCTTAGGCTCCTAGGTTTGATTTTAAAGTGAGTCTTTGGGTAAACCGAGCAGACATAAGTAAAGATTACATAATATGTATAGTGATATCTGTCTTAACCGCAACCTTGTAAGCCCCAATCTGATTCTAAGATGAAAATATATATATATATATATATATTATATTAGCCTACCATAGTGACTCCACTTTGCCTGATGGAAAGCAATAGGTGGAGTCAAAGAGTGGTGGTCACCATCCTCATTGCATGTCTATTCAATGCAGCATGGTGACCCACACTATGGCGGCCTGGTGAGATGCTTTTTCACGCCCCGCTTAAAAGACCCGGGATCAAAGAGGGAAGGAAACACGTGCGCTGGTAGAGAATTCCAGGCTTTTACCGATCAGCACAGGAAAGAAGAGCCAAACTGTTTAGTTAATTAGTTTATTATTTTGGATATCTTGGATTAATTCTTTAAAATATTTAATCCTATGATTGTTGCCTTGTGTTGTATTATTTTATATTTTTATTATAAGTTGCCTTTACAGAAACCTACTCTTAACCAGAATATATTTGTCTTAATCTAAATATATTTAAAAATATTAAAAATATTTTTATTATTGTCATTGTCTAATTCTGTTTTCATTATATAATACCCTCAACTACAGTCTATTAAACAGTTCATGTAGTATTAAGGTAATAGATTTGTTTGGTTTAGTTTATTATGACCTCTGCTACAAAAAAAACTCTAATCTTCGTACTACGTCGTAGGGTATACGTTTGATGATGATGTTGAACAGTGATGATTAAAAATGTACGGGCCGGTTCGGCCGGAGTATTGCCAAGGTCTCACGAAAGCTGGTTGTTAAGAAATGCTGGTGTTGTATTCAACCGAATGAGTGTTGTTAGCGGAGGTCTAAACCCCTGTCCTTTATCCCCTTACTCCAAGGCAGGCACACTCACTCTCTTGAGTTGTTGGGGTCCATGAGCGGCGGTGATAGTCACTTATTATCAGGTGACTCGTTTACACGATAAAAACAATCCGGGCTTAATGGTGAATGTATAGAGCGGTTTAAGAGGATACCTTGAGCAGTGGGCAGGCGGCGAGCGCGGTGGCAAGCGGCGCGGCGGAGAGCGCTGGGTTGCCGCGCGCCGTGAGCCGTGTCAGGCGTGCTAGCCCAGCTACGCCGCGCAGCCCCGCGTCCGTCAGCGCACCCAAGTACGACACGTCTAGCGACACCAGCCACTTGCACCCGCGGCACACCGCCAGCAATCCCTCGTCGCCCACGCCTGCCGCCACATGCACATTACACAACATTACCCATAACTATAAAAAAAATGTTGTTTTATAATTTAAAGTTGTCAATATTGATATACATATATGTACAGAAAGTTCTGGTCATATTTTAGTGTCGCAAAGTTGACCCCGTGAATACCCGTAACGTAAAACTAACAGTTTTTGGACGCATGGGTAAGCCATGACTGTGACAGTGGGCGATCTCCAATCCACAGCCAACTGTTGAGTTACTACTCCGGCTCGAAAAACGTATGTAAGATAAAGACTATCAACGCTGGTCATGACTCTTTTTTGATATAGTGTAGTGTTACGGACAGCCCACTGTGCAGAGCATACATGCAAGCAGAGGAAACAGCAACCCATATACTGAAGGAATGTCAGGCGGTAGCAGAATAAATACGGCGTGCTAAACACCTTGATTCACCAGGGTCACTTGCCAAGTGACAATTAATTCTTAAAATTTATGTTTGAAGCTAATACTTCTTAAAAGAGGGCATACATGAATGAAACCATGAAAATTTAATACCAAGGACATTCGTGGCTAATCTATTTTTTTTCGAAAATGTTATATATAAAAAAACCTTGTAATCTATTCATGTTTTTCGAAATGAACAATTCTTGAACTATTATATAACAACAATAATAAGCCGACATCTCACCTGGGTGGGGAAAAATCCTGCGCGAGTTGCAGCTGGAGATGTTCAGCGACTCCAGTTTAGGACAGCACTGAGCCACACGCTTCAAAACAGCGTTTGTAATGTAAATGTTGCGGCTCACATTCAATATCTTCAATTCGGACAATGTCGCGAGCGCGTCACGGAACGCATCGTTGCACTGCGGTGAGAAGCACATTTCAACGGATATATACTCGCTCAATGACAGCTCTTCTAGTTTCGGTAACTTGCTTAGAATCAATGGTATAATCTTCCACATAGTATGTGGACACACGTCAAGTTTCAGCGAAGTGAGCATTGGCAAACTGTCCATAGCAGCGCTAAGCACTGTACCCTGGAGACTGTAGCAATTATAAAACGCAAGGGAGCTTAATTTCTGTGGATTCGACCCCGTCAGAAACAGACCAGTCACGTGGGTATTGTTCGCTACAGTCAAGCTCTGAATGCAAGACTCGCTCTTGACTAGATGAACTAAGCTCGAATCAGTAAGCTGCAATTGAAATTTTGAATTAGGAATAAACACTACAATATGAGTATTAAGAAATTTAATATAATTTGATATTAATAAAAAGTTACCTTATTGCAAGATACAAATGATAAGCTCTTAAGCTGTTTACATCCATAAATTAATGGGTTCCAATTCCTGGTATGCATACCAACAATCTGCAAATGAAAAAAGTAAGCTCTTAGTGATAATGAATACAGTAAAAAACATAAGTATCACTTTCAAATCACCACCAGTAGCAATGATGAACGAAATAAACTAATATTATACATATATTAAAATTGTACAAAGATGAAATCCTATGATTATATGAGAGTGAAACTATTGTAAGTGTTAGCTAAGATCACTATGTAATAATTTTATTACAATTAAATATTACAATTAAAAAAAAATAGTTTGTATGCTATTCTGTAGGCCGATGCACACAGAACCACTTAAGGGTAACTCTATAAAGATTGTATTCAAAAACAGAAAGGTGAACTAGTCTGGCAATCTCTATACACATGAACACATGTTTTCACCACTGAAAATATATCTCTGGCATTAAGTTGCAAAACGAATTTATGAAATTAAAAACATTTCAAAGTTGAGGACTGTTTTATTCATCATAAATGCAGGTGGAATGTGTAAAGTTAAAGAGTTAATGAGAAAATGTTCGAGTAGGCTGACCCCTGTCACTGCAGGCAAGGCGTCTAGTAAAAGCAAATAATAGTACCTTTTCATAAATAATTATCTAACCTATGTTTTATAGAAATTCATTTACTACGGTAAGGTACCCTTAAGGTGAACAAATGAAAAAGAAAACGTTTCGACCTGTATCTTTGTAATTATTAAAAACTTTAATGTGCTGAAATGAACTACGATGATGTAGTCGTTAGCCTGACTGACTAGATGTTGCGTTTGTTTACCCTGTTTGACTTATACCTATTTTTGTGGATTCTATTTTTAAATTAGTGCTAATTTACTGCTAACCTTGAGTTCTTCCAGGTTAGGGCAAAACTTGCCGACAGTGTGTGCAGTGCGGTCGTTGAGCGCGGACCAGTGGTGGTCAATATGAAGGCGCGTCAGCGACGTGCCCACGCGTTGCAACACGCGTCGTAGCACCGCTGTCGTCAGCATCACCGGCACGTGTTGCCACCAGGACGTCTTAAATACACGAATACCTGGACAATTTTACATTATGTTTCTATTTTTTAGTCATGACATTTTATTTAATCCAATTATTCAATCCCCATACATTTAAATTTAATCCATTTATTATACGATACACGACAGAAAGATCAGTTTCCGAATAGATACAGAAGAGAGCAACAATTACGGTGCCCGAGTAAAGGTCATTAGGAAATCAAATATATAAATCGGTTCAGTTTTTATATTAATATTTTTATTAAAATGTACCGGAACTTACCATCAAGGTATTCACGGACCATGTTCTGCCATGTTTTGCTAACTCTTTCTGAACGAATGAGATCTCTAATAGGAATGTACGCCAATATGTGTGAAAGACAATCTCTGTTCAGTACATCCAATATGTTTACATCGGCGGGAAGACCCGTAGGAGATTCTGTACGAGGTGCAGGAGGAACCTCTGCTGGTTTTTCAGAATTAGTCTCAGCAGATATCTCAGCAGACGCCTCAGCACTAGCATTAGCGAATTGAGCACCAAAAGATTTTAGCGGCCTAGGGGGCCTCAATGGCACTTCGCCAGTAAGCTCAGCCAAGGTAGGAAATTCATAACCAGTATAGTCAATACATTGTGATGTTAGTTCCTCAAGTTCCATATGTTCTTTCGTCATTACAAAACCCTAAAACGAAATCAAAATAAAGAATACATTACTTGGAAATTTATTACCTACTGAACACAAATCACCTCAACAAGGCGCACAGTCCATAAGTCCACATCCATTTTGAATGCTTACAGTGCTTTAAAAGTTGAGATTTTGTTAATTATGTACATACTTTGTTATATTAAAGTGAAAGCTGGTTACACTGTCTCATCATTTGTAATATAATAGACGAAAATGGCTCAATGTGAGAATCATCTCTAAATTTATACTACGTTAAAAACATTTCTCAGTAGAAAAAACCATAAACAGACGCCGATCTCAGGTCGACTGGAGTAAAAATATGTTCAGATGGGGATTCAGTGATTCGGTGCAACACGGACGACGGCCCATCTAACATCGTGCGTGAAGATTAAGGATCGGTTAGTGTAGAACATAGGTTCCCAACGGGAGCAGTACCGCCCCCTAGAGGGCGGTAGAGCTTTTCGTGGGGGCGGTAGCTGGTCTAAAAGCAAATGGGGGCGTTATGACAGTCAAAGGGGCAGTTGCGGCGTACCTGCCTTATTAGAAATTTATTACAATAAAATACAATAAAATACTTTGAAAATACATCTATATTTATAAAAAAATCATTTTATTTCGCCGTCTAAAATGTTTATCTTATTTTTATGGCGTTAATAAACATTAAAACTTTTAAAGAAGCATTAAGTAGAAACGAATTGAATCGGTTTAGGACTCTCGGTAACAAGTCTAAGCAAGTTGGTAAACAAAGACATGATTTAAACAATCAAGCATGTTTTGACAAAAATACGAGACCTTGTAACAACCTGTTTGCAGAGCAAGTGCACCCGGGCACAGCAAACAAACAAAGGCACACAAGTTATTGCGTGCTCGAAATCAAATCTTTAAAAGGCAGGGATAGCTCTTCTAATACATAATTATTGTTTTTGTATGCCTCGTTCAGTGATCCATGCTCGTGGGTGACTGATATAGTAAAGAAGTCATTATAGCCATTAGTATTATAACTTTCTATAAATAGGTTGAAAAGTTAATGTATTGAAATTGTAACAAATGGTGAATTTCAAAATGTCTAAAATTAAGAAGAAATGTCGGCAGTACATTATTAACTATTTGAAATACGGATTTACGCAATCTCCAATAAACCAAATATTACCTATCTCTGTTTAATTTGCCAAAAAGTTTTTTCAAAGAAAGCCATGAAGCCTTCTAGACTCCAATTTGAATAAAATACGCATGTATTTTAGATTTTGATAAAATGGAGAAAGATTATAAGTACGTATAAGTAATATACTATATATAAAGATTATAAGTAATATAGTAAGAGATTATAAGTACTCACAGGTGGTAGATCCAGTGGTGCACTATTTGGAACATATCCACTACTTGTAGCAGGACAATTCAATTCAATGCTTGGCGCTCGCTGTACAGTGATAACTAAAAACCATAAATATTATAAATTTAAAAAAGTCACTACAGAAAATAAAAACTGTTTTACTATTTTTATTTTCTACTCTAAGACTGTGCAGTTGCTATTCTCTTTACATCTCTTGAACAATTTGAAGTTAAATAGCGCAAAACAAAAACACATATCAGCAAACTCAACATTTTATATAAGCAGGTCATAAAGATGAAAAATGAAAACTCACGATCACCAAGCCGAGTCCTGACGGTGCGAGACTGTGGGGGCATAGGGGGGCGCGTAGCCCGTTGTGGTTTGTAGTTGGCATCAGATTCTTCGACAGGTTGGTGCCAGCTGTCAGCAGGTGATATGCGCAAATTCCGACCTCTCAGTGACTTCTCATGAACTGGTGCTTGAAGTGCTCTGTTATTAAAAACT
This sequence comes from Tyria jacobaeae, assembly GCA_947561695.1. Classification (NCBI taxonomy): domain Eukaryota; kingdom Metazoa; phylum Arthropoda; class Insecta; order Lepidoptera; family Erebidae; genus Tyria; species Tyria jacobaeae. The sequence continues at coordinate 8,869,527 of OX387221.1, forward strand.
CGTCATATTATATTTAAATATAAATCGAGTAACCATTTACTACGTGTTAGATGCCTTGTCCTTCGCACGAGGTCTAAAATGGAGGTGGGCGGGTCATGTGGCACGCTACACAGACAACAGGTGGACGAAAACCGTGACTAAGTGGAGAGGACCACATGGGCACAGAAGCAGAGGAAGACCAAAGGCGAGGTGGAAGGATGAGATAGAAACCGTTGGAACACTTAATTGGTCAAACCTCGCAAGAAATCGCGACGAGTGGCAATCTCTGGAGGAGGCCTTCACCCGAAGAGGGATCCAGATGGCATGTGTATTAGACTAACAATATCCATACCAATTACTATCCATAGGAATGTATTGCCAATGGAATAATAAAGGCTTTATTATTATTTTCTTTATTCACATTAATAAACATACAAATTACATTTATAAATATAAAATAAAAACAAAATATACTTAAAAATATAAAAAATAGTGCCCCACCGGCATCGGGTACAGGGACCAAGCTACCGGTGGTTAGGGCTCCAGAGACAGGAACCTCCTCACAATACGTGCCGTATCAAGAAGGACTGCCTTCTGCATTAGGCCCTTAACCCAGCTGTGTAACGTGAGCCTCTGCAGATGTTGGTCGAGGCTCTTGGCAATCAACCCATGAGCTGATATGACTATCGGCACAATGATTGCAGAACTCACATCCCACATGTCGACCACCTCATGGGCTAAATCCAAATATTTTATTTGTTTATCTTTTTCTGCCTTTATGAGGTTGTCGTCATGTGGAATGGTAATGTCAACAATCATTGCTCGGCGCTCTAGTCGGTCTATCACCACTATATCAGGTTTATTGGCAACAATAGTCCTGTCAGTGATGATAGATCGATCCCAATATAATGTTGCACGACTATTTTCAAGAACTGGGTCGGGCACATACCTATAATACGGTAACTCGACATCCACAAGGTTATATCTAAGAGCAAGTTGCTGATGGACTATCCTGGCCACTTGGTTATGTCTGTGCAAGTGCTCACCATTTGCAAGACGAGAGCAACCGAAAATTATATGCCTGAGGGTTTCACCAGGGCGATGACATGCCCGACAAATGTCAATTGTGCCATCCTTCAGGATATGTCTCCGATAATTGTTCGTCATAACAACTTCATCTGTAATTGCACAGATAAAGCCTTCAGTTTCTCCAAAGAGGTCACTGAAACGTAGCCAAGACACAGATGATAATTAATCTACATCGGGCTTGTCTAAGGCCCGATAAAAACGTCCATGCAGCTCTTTGCTCTTCCATATCTCCCGACGGTCTGTAACATTAAGTATTGTAGGCTTGCGCCAGTTCTCTTTTCCTAGACCAAGCGGAGTAAGTCCGTTATCAACTGCCACTACATCCCGGTGTACCTCCACATTAACAGAAAGAAAGTAATCTCTAAGATTGCATATTTCGCGATTATGAAGGGTCCTGGCATTTAAGAAACCACGACCCCCACATTTCCGCGGAATATACAATCTCATTACTGATGAACGTGGATGGTGCATTCGGTACGCAGTTAGCAGTGTACGGACTCTTCTGTCCAGGGCGTCCAATTCCGTCTGAGTCCATCTAAGTATGCCAAAGGAGTAGGTTAAGACTGGTATGACCCAACCGTTATAGGCACGCACCTTATTACCGCCCGACAAAAGACTTTTCAGTACTTTTTTTCAGACGGCCAAAGAAACGCTCCTTTAGCGATTGCTTCATAGTCAGTTCGTTTGTACCCAGCGCCTGTGACATACCTAGATACTTGTAGTTTCATTTGCAGAAAGACGTCTAAGGTGTGTGGAATCTGAAAGTTCAATTCCTCCAGATTCCACAACCCTGCCTTTGCTTACATGCATGACTGCACATTTATCTACACCAAATTCCATCTTGATACATTTACTAGAGGTTTCAGTTACCTCTAGTAATCTTTTCAACTGGACATTGCTGCAGGCAAACAGTTTCAAATCATCCATGAAAAGGAGGTGGGATATAACTTGACCATTTCTCCGCAAACGATAGCCCAGCCCCAAACCCTCTAACATAGTGCTAAGAGGATTCAAAGCCAAGCAGAACCACAAGGGGCTCAAACTATCACCCTGAAATATACCCCGCTTGATATTTATAAATTCGCCGTCACCCTGAGATTGTCGACATCCTGGATAGCAAAGAACTGTTCTCCATTGCTGCATATATGCCTCCAAGAAATTGCATAAAGTTGTATCAATCTTATACAACTCCATCACCCTTAGGAGCCACTTATGCGGCACGGAGTCGTAAGCTTTTTTATAATCTATCCAACATGTCGCTAAATCCTTTCGGTTCGGTCGAACTTGTTGGTTAATAGCCATGTCAATAATAAGGAACTCTTTAGTGCCACGTGCCCCACTTCTACACCCATTCTGAGAGAGTCATTATATTGTTCTTAGAGACATGTGTTGTTGTGTCATCTTCACTCTTAGAATGGACGTAAATAATTTATAAACTGTTGGCAGACAGGTAATGGGTCTGTAGTTTTTGGGATCCATGGCACTACCAGACTTATAGAGTAGGTGAGTTACGCCATTTGTCATAAAAGCGGGCAGTGAACCAGCTTCCAAGCATGATTGAAATTGAGATGCCAAACATACATGTGAGCTATGGAGCCACTTTAACCAAAAGTTATGCAGTCCGTCCGGTCCGGCTGATTTCCAGTTCGGCGACGAACGGACCGCACAAGCTATATCTGTACTTGATATTTCTACTGGCTCCATAGTATTAATTGACTCATATGAGCGTTTAACATCTCGCATCTATTCACCCTCAGTATGAGAGACAGGCACTAATACATTTTGGCGACCAGATGTTACGCCAAAATGTATTAGTTAGTTCAACATCTGGGAGATGTGGGTCACTCAGTAAGTCAGGCTGCTCCCATTTTCTATGAACCCACCTCTCGTCCCTTTGAAAAGCACGATTCTGAGTATATCGGTCTACTCGGATTTTAAATCTACGTATGCGGTTTGCCCATGCATAAACTTTCTGCTTCAGAACTGATATCAGTTCCTGAAAAAGCACGATTCACAAAACGCATTAATCTCGGGCGTGTATTATCCGATCTGAAACAGATAAGCTTGCCAATGAGTGCCCTCGCCTCAGCGATACGTCGCTTAATTCTGTATTGCCACGCCGGAACATAAATCTTTTGTCGAGGAGTAGTGTTAACACGTGGGAGTTTAACACCAGCTACTCGACAAGCTGTAACCGCCGCACAATAAAGAATTGAATGTGTATCGCTGAGGTTTTCACTATTTTCTAAATAAGTAGATAATAAAGAGTCGAGGGCACACACCAGCGCTTTATTTCGTTTATGCATCGGCAAACGCGGTAAACGTGGTCAATCATCAAAACTCACGTACCGATACTCTCGAATAGCACCTTCCAAAGCGTTCCTTACTTTATCATTATATTGGGTACTTACAGTTAAAGCAGTATTATCCTCCCCTCCCTCAATAGGACTAGGTGGTAGTAGTCCAGCGTCAATATAAGTCTCCATTTGTGATGGAGGGGGGGTAACAAGGCTATTTTGTAAGTCCAAGCGTAGCCTCTCAAGCACGGAATTATCCAACAGATGACATCGTTGAATGGCCCGTACTTGATCCGATAGTCTTTGTGCCGAAACATTGACAGCTTATTATTATTATTATAACCATTTACTATTAATAAGTATACTATTATTCTGCACCTTTATCTACATTATTTAAAGGTAATTGCACATTTCATTTTGAAACTGTATTACAATAGCTTTTGTTCGCAATTTGCTGGTTTATAAAATAACAGGCCACAATAACACATAACAAGCATCAACTTACTGTGACATATTGAATGATTATATCATCAGTAGGAAGAAAGATAAAATATCTGCATATAGTTATTTCAACCTAGTAGCCATTAAAGTAAAGAAAAATTTAAGAAAAAGACTAAAATATTAAGAATGCTTTGATTGTACAAGAGCATCTATTCTTCAGGTAGATTGGTATACGGTGAAGCGAAAATAACTGGGATAGGCATGTAGCTATACTCAGTATAATCACCATCCTAAGGAATATGACATCAGACATAATAAATTTACTCTCATCTCATTAGAGGTGTACAGGTGTGATGTTACATCATTAAATTATTAAAACAATACTATTATGGGATCACTTGCTTAGTTATTTTGATATTTTATTTACAACAGATAAAATTATTAAAAAAATAGATATAAAAACATACTGCATTATTAATTTCCTATTATTTATTTTTAGCTGATGTTATCTTGAAATGTTCTAACCAATGTCAAACCACATAAAGTTATAAAGACAATTCAAATCACACCTCTCTTTCAAAATCCATTAAGCCATCTAGGCTTCTGGGCACTACAAAGAAACTATATATACATACACTAGAAAAACAACCCTCCTTCTTGTGCAGTTGAGTAAAAAGGGAAGTGTTTATAAGTTTTAAAATATCTGTCTGTTTGGGGCTTATAGCTCCCTTAAGCAGCTGATTTTTAGTTCTTTTTATTTGGTAAGGTGGTCAAAATATCTGTTCAGCCTTTTGAAGATCATTAGCTTTTTTTTAAACATTTAATTTTCAATATCATTTTCAAACATTTTCAGTGGGATGTTGTGTGAAACTATTTAATTTGAATAATGGAGCAAGCAAGACTCCACTCACTAATTAATTTCAATTTTTTTTTTTGATTACTTACTTGTGTGCATCACCTGGATTGCTGAAAGTAACAAATGCATATGTGGGTGTTGGTGTTAGGTTTGGACCTTTATCTCCCATTCGCAGCCAACAACTCTTGATGAAGCCATACTGGGCAAAGACTCCATGCAGTTCTGCCCTGGTTGTCTATGTAAATCAAATGATAAAATTTGTGATATAATAGAATTTTTATTGTTGAAGTAATGACTACAAAAATAAGAATAAGGGCTCAAGAGTTCCTGGTGATAGCCAATACTAGTTACAAGTATACCCTGACCTGTAGTTATTTATTTATTTGTTTATAGTATATGAAAGACTAAAAGTTATGCAAAATTAGAATAAAAACAGCTTTGCTTAACTGTAGGTGTTTAGTGATTAACAATTTTCCCTTAAAGTAGCTTTTAACAATTTTCACGTATAGTAATAATATTTAATTACCTCCGGATAAGCAATAAAAAATATGTTTATTGCTTACCTTATACTTTAAGTATACTCTTAATTTTACATTCTTTATTTATTAAAATGCCAGTAATGGCAACACTCTTGGCCCTTTTACATAAGAGGAACTAAATTATATTTATCATGATGTGGGAATTTGATACAAGTTTTCTTACCCAGGTTTTTAAAATATGTTATGAATGTAAAATTCACTAAATATTGCAAAAAAAATTTAGAAATGAATAACCATCCATCCATCCATTATGAAATAAATTTAACATAAAATATAAAATAAAATGGTAAAATTAAAATTAACCAATTAAATTGAATGTCTTCCTGTAAGGCAAATCACTTAGTCACTATGGTCTCAGCATCAAAAGCTATAAGTATCCTTGTTTCCACCTACTAAGATTGCTGGTGATGCTTTTTAACCTGTGACTAAATCACTTTTGTTTAAAAGCTAAAGAGCTGGACAGATTGCTTAACAGTGTTCTTTAACAACATGTGGGCTGACATGATGTCCATTTTATTACACTAAATTATACTAAAAAGAGGAAGGTATAATTATTATGCTTGCTTTACCTGTCAAAAGCTATTGAACTTGTTGTTTACAAGCTTCAATAAGAGAAACTGTGTGTAGCAAATGTACAGGCAGATACTGTGTCCCTCCTTAAATACTGGTACTGAAGCCAGAAAAGAGATGAGCTAGTAACTTGTCGAGTAATAACAGGTTTGAATGTGGCATAAGATACTAAGAACGCATAGCTCATCACTTCTGTTCAATTTGTGTCAAACATCTTGCTATATGATGATACATGCATATTAATTATGCAGATTACATGGGGCTGCTGGCTCCTCCCATCAATGTGTTAAGGTAGCTGTTGGTTGTGAGACATATGCAGAGGCACATGGGCTAAAATACAATCCTATTATCCCGTAAAACAACACGATGAATGTAAAACTGTTACCTTTGGGGGTAAATTTGACACATACAACTTTCTTATAGGTATTCCATCTTCAGTATGGGTGGGCACGTATTTTAAACCATATGGAGTCACTTCCAGGTTTGAGTTTATAGCATCTATAACAAATTTTTGTCCATTAAAACGTATTATAATTCCATCAAGATTTGACCACAGGAGTATCTATTTAACAAGTCTTAATACAAACCAGTCAGTTTGTTATTCAAAGAGCAAGATATCGGCTAATACTTACAGCGTTCTGATTTCTATTTATTAACTAAAATACTATTTTGAACATCTATAATAATCATATTTGGAAATAAAGACATACACAATTCACGTCGGACAACGTGAAGTAAATCCGGATTAAGAAATCTATCTTCTTCTTCGAAATACATGACGTTATTTAACTGTTCTGGATTGCAGCTAGAATTTTCCGTGTCACCGCAGTTAATAACCAAACATGATACCACCAAAATATTACGAAACACTGAAAATTTAGAGTAAATACTCAAAATAAAATTGATAATTCCAAACGCAGTCAACATACAAAACCGCCGTGTTATTTTTTAGTCAAATAAATGTTGCCATATTCAATAATATCTATGTCCCATAACAAAGAGATATTTTTATTCGATTATAGTTATATTGAAAAACATTTATGTGTGTACAAATGTATGATAAACTGATAAAGCATTCTCGAATACACAATCCCGGGTCCCTCTCTCTACCTATCCTTTCTGATCGGGGAAGAAAAAACCTCTGTTTGCTTGTCCTGCTATAAATAACCTAATTAATAGTATTTGTTATTATTTCTTTTATAGTAGTTGTGTTTAATTTCTTAGCAATTCAAACCAAATCCAATCAATAAATAAATCAATATACTCTAAATAATTTGATTGAACCTACCTTAGACCCTAGATAACCCTAAACTATAAAAATTATAAAGCATAGTGTTTAAAACAAAATATAACATGAAACTGATATTTTTACGCATAAAAATGTACAATGGAAGAATATTTGGCACGAGCTTAATCAAGCCCTGAAAAGTAAAGAGAATTTACCAAATATACTCCTCATAGACAAGTAAGCAAGCAGAATATTTCGGATTTAAGTCAAGTTGGGTACTGATCCCAAAGCAGCAAAGAACCATAGAAAACTCGACTTGCCAAATATGTGCCCATGAGAAAGCCTTGGCTGAACCAAGCCGAAGGAGAAAGCATCAATGCTGTAGATGCCCTTTATACAGCTGCGGATGCAACAACAAACGAAAGTCCAAGGAGCAATAAAATCTCTGAAATGCGGATACTGTACCAAAACTGAACCACTTGAGTCCATTTGAGTCCACTCCCCGTAAATGCACGGTGAAGATAGTTGGAAAGTCAGTCTTTACCAAATGAAAATAAATTGCCTGAAACCAGACGTTGAACTCAACCAAGTAAGGAAAACACTCATATTACGGAAGCATTTGGCAACATTTGAAAGTAACAAAGAAATATAAGCTTTTGCGAGTACCTATCTTGACGGGCATAAACTTTTGTTTTCAGAAAATTTGGGGTTTCAATTTTATATTGCACCAGGGACCGTATTTCTTTTTACAGGATTTGTTATATTAAATAAATATTTTAACAATTATGTCAATTTTCCCTATTACGGAGGTAAGATTAAGGTCAAAACCAATTACGGTGGTAATCGGTTCCTAATACGGTGGGTGACCCGTAACCGGTGAACCGTAAATGAATTACTACCGCCGTATTAGAAGCCATCTCTGTAAACCGTATCCTATTACGGCGGTATTTTATTTTTCAGTTTTTAGGTATAAACACGTCTGTATGTGATGAAGTAAAAGAATTGAATTAATAAATTTAATTTTGGTGTACTTAAACTTTCTGAACCGAGATACTACCGTAAATGGAGCTTATTTTAACTACCGCCGTAATAGGAGCTTTTACCTTAACTATGCCAAATTTATTTCAACTATATCATGAGTGGTTTAGACATTAAGACACTGAAAAACTTCGTGTTGTTTCATAATGATAAGCTTTCTCCTCTCGTGATCCCCTCAACAAAGAATACCGTACTCCTAAAGAAATTAGAGGGGACAGTTAGAGAAAGACAAAATTTCCATATTGGTAAGTGGTGGGAGCTCTGTCGTACCTGATAGTCAGAGCGCGATGTGAAATCGAATATGCTGTCGGGGTTGTATCCAGGCCGCTAGACAATCCGTCTCGAGAGGATGTGTCTTAATAATGGCATACAGCGGCGCAGATCACGGTGGTGATTCTGCATTCGGTCGTTCAAGCTAATCATTCTGCTTGTTGAAGCAGAATGATTAGGTTGTTCTCAAGAGGAGCAATTGCTTGGTAGAGTAAAAGACAGTCCACTGTAGCGATATCAACCGCGGAGATAGTCACCGCAAATGAAGCTTTCGTGAACATATCAGTTCACGAAATTGAGATTGAGGCGGAGGGATTTTTAACTTCGTTCAAAGAAGGAGAAAAGATTATCCCTGAATTATACATAGACAATGAAACAGTAAAAGAGATTGCTCATGATCTGTTGCTTTTATAAATGATACACTACTTAACTGTTTGTTAGATGAAGTTTTTATTTAGGGAACTTTACATTACAAGGACGCTTGGAGTGGATGCCATCTTTTTATAGATTGCAAATGAACGAACATAGACAATAAGAGATAAAGCCTCCCACACACATACATCCTTAATATTATCGAACATACATAATTTGTAATAATTTTTCATGTTGGAAATAAAGATTATTATTGTTATTGTGGCGTACACTTGCCACGTACTGTGAGCCCTAAACATGCATCTAGAAAGCACGCATCCACTAGCACTGCATACCAAGATTACCAAGCGGCGAATATCCGCGCGACACCGCGTTTTTATACGATGCGTAATTTATACTCACGCACATAGACAACGAAAACAGCAACGTAATCTGATTGGCCGTAAGCCTACACATTAACTATTTAAAATATAGAATTAGAAATGTTGTTGGTTAATCCATATATTGTGCGGTAAAGTAACTATGTTACTTAATGGTCAAAAATAAAAATATAACTGGCATACTTTTAATCAAATAAGTTAAGTCTATTCCAACCATTCCCTGGTGTTTCACTTCAGTAGCTACGGTTCAAGGATTAACCAGTCTGGCCGGCTAACATAGGCACCTTTCCTTGCTGCTAGTATTATCTGCTTAGCTACGGTTCGACAGCTTATATAGCCTGGCCGGGCCTCACCTCGATCAACCAGCGGGCACTATTTATACTATTCCTGGCGCATATTCTTGTCTGTTTATATCCTATACGACTGTCTCTTTCTCTGTCGTTTTATTTTCAGGTAAAACCCGTTATTTATTTGACTTGACCGTTATTCGAAGCTTATTTATTGAGACTTGTTTGTTATCACCTGGTGGTGGTGAAAATACGCCCAATGTGATATCTATTTGATATTTGTATTAAATAAAACTTTATGGGTACGATATTTGACACTAATTTAGTGGCTACTTAGCATTATTTTGACTGCTTAAAATTTTGCTAAAAAAATATCTTAAATGAAGGCATAATTTCCCAATTGTAGAAACTGCCGAAAAGGTGTTGCCACTTTACAATAAAACTTCGAATATAAATATTTTTGGCCCATTTTATTTGAAGGCACCACAGAACTACGCTGCTATGATCTATGATCTGCTGCTGACCCTGTCGTGTGATCCCACCCTCAATGATCGTTTAAAAGTCGACTTTAATTTACCTTTACTATGTTTAAATAGTGATTTACATGTAGCTTAGACACATGTTTTAACTTATGAAGTAAATCATTTATGTGACTTATCCAAACAAAAGGAAGCCCGTCTAAATATTGGTTGGTTGGTTGCTTAGAATCAACCTCCAACGCGATTATAATACGTAATCTGCAAAATCAGTTTTAAATCCAAAAGAGAGAGATCCAAAAACCAGTTAAAAGCATTAAATTTTAAGATTTTATGCTTTTAACGAATACAATATCAGAGTAGGTTTCTGATATATACACATTGTGCCTCTTCGGAGATGAAGCTAAACGCAAGTTTTCAAAGCCAGTGGCTTGATACATATTGGTTTTGTTAAAATATTGAAATAAATATTTGTTTGATTAGAACATGAGAACTGAGCGCGGTACCTGCACCTTCTGCATCGCAAAAAATGAAAGTAGCAGATTTTTGTAACAATATATTTATATAAAAAATGTGTACTAAATGTAAACCTGAAAACTACTACGCTACTATCGGAAAGGATTAAAATGTAACAACAAAGTCATCTTAGGCACGATCGAAAGTGAAGTTCCTTAAAAAAGGAGTTTTATCTGAAGTTCAAAAGATTTCAACTTTACTTGCAAGTCCATATTTCCGCACCTCCAAACGGACGTGAGACATTTAAGGGTGGAGGTGCCCCTCGCTACTTGTAATACTAATAAACGACCCACATACCCATTCATTAAAACAATAGTGTGATTAATCATAATATTGTTACGAGCTGGGTATTTAATAAATTAAAGTAGTCGATTGATTACCAAAAAACACAACACAATATTTATTAATAACACTCTTTACAATTACAAATCACTATATCACTCGTTAGTCGCACTAGAAGATCGCTTCGATATTTATTCGCTGTATCTCGAATCCATACTGCCCGTACGGCTACCCCGATCCGCTTTTATATTGCTGTCGAGATAACTAGAATGTACGATAATATTCGATCGATGGTTCTAGACTAAATAGATTATTCTAGAGCTACTTGTAGCGCCATCTAGCGTCAAAATGTCCACAGTTAAGCGCTATCCGACACTAGATGGCGTTGTCCCTTCGTTCTCGTGTCTTGTAGATTGTTCCAGACTATTTTTCTCGATGGCGCAACAATATGTATTTATGCCTACCCTGGACGGGAATAAGGCGTGAGCATATATGTATGTGTTTTATTTCTCTTAAATTTGCTGGAAGCATCTTTATTTCTTTTCTTCAATAACAAAGTACACTTTTATCATGAATACTTTTATTTCTTATTTTCACAATATCACATTTACATTTCTACCATATCGTCCATTTTTCATTTTTACCAAAAACCATACATTTCCACAGACTAACAATAATGTTGCCATAGATACTTTGTTATTTTTGTTTATCGCATTTCTTAACACCCTCTCTTGCGATTAACAAAAATCTAATAAATATTTAACTTTAAACGAAACTCTTTAAACTTAATTTGGCCAAGAGCCTTAGTTAACATATCTGCAATATTATTACTACTTTCAATTTTGACAATATCAATTTTACCATCTACAACTAAGTCATGTACAAAATGAAGTGCCACATCAATGTGTTTTGATCGCTTTGTGAAATTACCATTCTTGGCTAACGCAAGTGCTCCGCTATTATCTTCAAAAATTTTTATATTACAGAGATACTCTTCATTAACTCTCAAATCAGACAAAATTCCTTTTATAAATAAAACTTCTTCAGCTGCATCTGCTAAAGCATAATACTCTGCATCAAATTCCTTTTTCATGGCTTTCCTCCAATCTTCACATTCCTCACTCATAACTGCTTCTTCATATGTTTCTGGAGTACAAGCTTTCACATAATTCACATACAATACATAATCATCAAACTTACTTGGAACTCTCCTCTCACGTCTAGGCTTTCTCTCTTTCGTCGTTTCATCATTTACACCTGTCATAGATTCATCATTACTCACTTCTTCATCCTTCTTACTATTTTCATTTATTCTTTCATCATTTTTTTAATTTATTCTTTCTTTATAATTCTCATTTTTCCTTTCATCATTCTCTTCACTTACTATCACATAACCTGTTCCTGGTTCAACAACTTTTACATTTCTGGCTAAAACAATCTTACCATCAATCAGCACACGATAACCTAACTCAAAATATCCAACTAACTTTCCTTTCACTGCTTTATCATCTTGAGTAGTTCTCTTAACATCTGGTACTCTTACAAAAACATTACTTCCATACATCTTCAAATTATTTACAGTTGGTTTCTTACCCATAAAAATCTCATATGGAGTCTTCCTCTCAAGTGTAGAACTATTCAATACTCGATTACCTATATAACAAGCTGCATACACAAGTTCAGGCCAATACTTCTTTTCTAAATTAGACTCTTTTCTCAAACACCTAACTCTGTCCATAATTGTACGATTATATCGCTCCGCTACTCCATTCAACTCATGGTTGTAGGCTGTACATGGTAATATCTTAAATCCTTTCACCTTAGCAAACTCATAAAAGTGATTATTCAAATATTCAGTACCATTATCACATCTTAATTGTTGCATGGGTCGATCAGTTAAATTGTTAATAAAGTTATAATATTCCAAAAATTTATCGAATACTTCTGACTTATTTTTCAAACAATACACACGAGCAGCACGAGAATAATCATCTATGAAACTTACAAAATATTTTTCCCCATTATAACTTTCAACATCCAAAAATTTTACATCAGTGTGAACTATTTGACCACAGTATTTAGCTCGGGTTCGATTATTTTGATACTTTAAATTAGACAATTTTGACTCAATACAAATTTCACAATCCATATAAACTTTTTCAACTGAATTTGGCAAACCTTCTAAATAATTATCTTTGCACATAATATTTAAATCTTTAAAATTTACATGTCCCAAAATTCTATGCAAACGTTCTTTTTCTAACATATTATTTCTAACATAATTCGCTGAAATTACAAAACTTATTTCTCCTTTCAAAGGATACAACTTGTTTTTCTCTTTAATTAAAATCATTAAATCATTGCCACTGAATATTTCACAATAACCTTTTGAAAAAACAACACTCTTATTACTTTTTGTTATGGCAGATACACTTAAAAGATTTTTTCTTAATTCAGGCACATAGAATACATTTTCAATCCTAATTGTGCGCTCACCAGTTTCAGAATAAAATTTACACATAATATTACCAACTTTTGTTGCTATAATTACTGTATTATCACCTAGTTTTACATTAGCGGGTGTTGACAGATTAACATACTCATAAAAATATTCATCTGATGTTACTACATGGTCAGTACATCCACTATCTAAGAGCCATTCAATACATTTCTTTTCACTTTTAGTTGTTTCACAAGAGTTACAATTATTAATGCAAATAGAAAATGAATCAAGATTTTGAGAATTATTACATATTTCAGTATTAGCAGTAAAACTTCTATTATTTCTATAAAAATTACCTCTATTATGATTTGATCCACGATAACCTCTGTTGCCATTACCACGGTATGTTCCTTGCCAGTTTCCTCTGAAGTTACCACCAGAATTTCGAGAATAATTTCCATATTGATTACCATTGAAATTAGAGTGACAATCTTTTTGCAAATGTCCTGGTTTATTACATCGATAACACAAAAATTCCCTCTCTGGTTTCCTTGGGTTTCTAACACCAACTTGTGCTTTTAATGCCTGATGATTACTGGTTCCTGCTGGAGATGTTTGAACCGATTCTGTGAACGTACCAAGCTGCTTTCTTTCTATCAATTTCTGTCGAATATAGTCAACAGTTCTCTCTTTTTCGGGTAATATATCAATAGTTTCAATAATATGACGACAACTATCAGGTAAACACATCATTAAATAACTTAATTTTCTTCTTCTACTGGTGTCACCACCAGCATGATGCAATTCAATAACTTTTCTTTCAAATTTTTCAAAGAATTGTTCAGGATCTTCACCATCTGCATATTTCAGTCCGCTTAACTGTTTTTCAATTAATAACTGCTTAGACTCAGATTTACACAAGTACAATTTATCTAATTTTTCAATTACTTGTATTGGTGTGTCGCAATTTACCATTTTATCCGGTTTAACGGCTAATGATAGAAAGTACATAGCCTTATTACTTTTCTGCTTCCAGTCTTCTTCCTTGACATTTTCTGGCCGGTCTGCATGCTCGATAACATCGGAGCAATTCTTATACTTCATCAAATACATAAACTGCAACCGCCATTCATCATAATTTACCGAGCCATCAAACTTTGGCACAGGTACAAAGCTTTCGTTGGACATCGTGTATTTAAACTTTATCAAATTTACAAATGACACAACCACTGTTCTGCTACCATCTTAAATTTGCTGGAAGCATCTTTATTTCTTTTCTTCAATAACAAAGTACACTTTTATCATGAATACTTTTATTTCTTATTTTCACAATATCACATTTACATTTCTACCATATCGTCCATTTTTCATTTTTTTAAAGACTAACAATAATGTTGCCATAGATACTTTGTTATTTTTGTTTATCGCATTTCTTAACAATTTCCATAAGTAAATACTCTCTATATGTAGAATAAATACTGAGAGAAGATTTACTTTTTAATTTTTTAAGATTTTAAGACTGCACTTTTCTCAATCGTTATCAGTTTAGTTAACAGAGCTTTTGCTTCTTTAGGGTTGATCCTGGTTGCAACCAACTATTTAGGTAGGTCAAGATGTTGACGGCACTATTGCAAGGTTTTAGGTTAAAAATAATAAGCCAGTTCCATAGGAAGACAATGTTTTCCCTGTAGTCCCTGTGCTATCTATAGATATATGAAATAGGCCCACTGCGAGCATATACATATATGCTAGGCTTTCATGTCCCTCGACAGCCTTCGGACAGCTTGCATTTAATGAGGACGCGTGATGTTTCGCTTCTCATGAAATACAAAAATATATCTTTGGTCGCCATCTCTCTTCACAACTGTCTAGTGTGAACATGTCAAAATTAATGAGTAATCGAGATGAAAAAGTAGAGTGTAGAGTGGTAATGTCCCATAAGGTTTCAAATTCATACCCCGATTGAATTCCTTTATTATTATTATTTGGTTAAATCTCAGTCTCGGGTACAAAATATAATAATATTGAGAATAAGAAGCTGGAAATCTTTTGTCGGTGCTCCTTTCCTTTATTTCTTCATCCTTTGTCTTTGATATTTCATTTATTTTATTACAGCAGACAACTCGTTCTATTGAGATACTTGTGAATTTGTCACATTTTTAATTTGTCTTGTCAATTAATTATTTATTTTAATCTCATTATTTGTCTTAACCAACACATAAAACACGTTTTTTATATAATAATTGCTGAACGAGTGGCGGTTTGCATAAAAGGTTGTTAAAAATGTTTGTTAAAAAGGTTGTTATTTGCGAGTACTGTTTGAGATAGTCTACCTTAAGAGTTTTCTTACTATTTGGTCTGTGACCTCTAAGTATTAGTTACGGACTCGCACGGTCATGGCTTATGTGATATACGAGGTCTGTTAAAAAAATAAAGTGAATTTTCATTTTTCTCAAAAAATATTTATTTATTCATCAATTTCTATTTTGTCCCCTTCAAAGTATAAGTCCCATTCAGATATAATACACTTGTGTCAGCGTTTTTCGTCGAAGCAGTTCCGATATGCACTTTTTGGTATGCTCTTGAGCTCTCTCAGCAATTCGGTTTGTATCTCCTCAATCGTCTCAAAACGCCGTCCTTTCATGGGTCTCTACAATCTGGGGAACAGTTACAGGGGGGCAAATCTGGTGAATACGGTGGCTGAGGCATGATTACGGTGTTATTTTTGGCCAAAAAATTACGAACAAGTGAGCAGATGCATTATCGTGACGCAAAAGCCATGAATGGTTTTTCCACAATTCCGGACGTTTTTTCCTATTGCTCGCAAGCAGTGCATAACTTCAAGATAATACTCCTTATTGACCGAACGACCGTGTGGTAAGAACTTCTGATGCACTACGCCAAGGTAATCGATAAAAACAGTCAGAAAAACCTTCACATTTGATCGAACTTGCCGTGCTTTTTTGGCCTTGGCTCTCCTGGGCTCTTTCATTGGGACGATTGGTTAGTCATTGGCATTGGGCTTTGGTCAATATTCAGCAATTTTGGAACAAACTTCGCTGCCACACGCTTCTAACTTTTATGCTTCTCACAAACAAACTAAATGTGCTATATAGCTAAAACTGTGAACATATGTTCGAGACGAGTATACCAACATAACAAAATAAAAAAATCGATAATCGAATGTACGTATCCCGCGAAATTTGAAAATTAATTAATTTTCTAATTTCTTAATTTCTTAATTGCTTACAACCTCGTACTTTACAGATTGTATTGTAGGGCTTTGCAAGGTGCTTTTTTTAATTATTTGTTTATGTATTTGGCAAGCAGAAAGATTCGGAACCCGTAAGCCTTATAGCTGTACGTTTTAATATTAAGTGTAATAGTGGCGGTATATTAGTCAAACTGGTTTTAACTATGCCCCACTTGTATGTTACACATCTGTTTATTGTATATGCATTTAGAAAAATTCAGCTTTATGACAACAAATAAGGTGTATTAAATACACAAATATCTCAAGTTCTTATCTAATTGCCATACAGAACTGTGCTGATGTTTAATCTTTAACTAATTTTATATAACTAGAAAGAATACCTACCTCTTTGAAAATCACTGCAAGGAAAGCATTTTCATAAAATATCGTGGAAGAGCTTAATGCGAATCATAAACGTGCTTGTGAATAAATTCCGAATTAGAAATTATTTCTTAATTGCTTGCATCCTTTTTGTTAGGTAGTATTTTTTTTTTAATCTTCAGGAGGATTTTTTATGCACTTCTACTACTACTTCTACTTATCTTTTTTGTGTTGTTTGTGTTTTTGTTTTGTGACTGAAACGGACACAATTAGCATCTAATAATAATTTTAATTACTCATGTGTTAATCGTTCTCTCAATCTTACGAATTTTGATTACTTTTAAAAGAGAAATTTATAAGCACGTCTTTACGGTCCATATTTCCTTCTTTTTGTGTTCAGATATCACTTTTTGAGTGCAATATCTCGTTTAAGAACGTCTGCACTAGACAGGAATCAAGATGATTATGGTACCAACCTATATTCTAAACTATAGGTTCAACATAGACTGCGGACCTCCTTATGTATGAACATCCACACTGCTAGGTATCGGTGAGAAAGAGAGCCTATATCAATAAATATGCTTCGAATAACGGTCAAATCAAATTATTATAAGATTTATTGTTCCCTTTTAGTTAGTTTATTGATATTAATATATTATTAGCAATATACTGTATACATATATATTAAAATACATAAACAGAATAGGATAGACACAGAGTTTATTGTACACCAGAATAATTTGTTTACAGAGTATTCAACATGTATGTATAAAAGCTATTTCCTACCGGCCACCTTTGGATGGATAAAGACAACAGTAATTAGATGTAATTAATGGTAGTGGTGGTGGCTTTGGTGTGAAAAGTAATGTAAGCGTGAGTAAGTATAAGGTAAATGTATTTAGATTATGTTATGAGAATTACATACTCCAAAGCATATATCGTGAATGCGTTAAAAGTCTTTGAGATAAAAACTTGAAAATTCACTAATATTCGTCTCTAAATTAAAATAAAAGTATAACAGTGGTCAAACTTGACATAATAAACAAATACAATATTATACGCATCGAAAGTTAGAGAATATATAAGGTTTTTCTATTTATGTCAAATGTTTCGCCGTATTGGCAATATGTATGTGTTATTCAAACGAAACTTATAGTACTTATATACTCAATACATGTCATCAATCACAATTCGCGTCCAACTAATTCAGTTTCAGAATAAGGTCAACTTTTCTTACTGGTACTACAGTAAGAAAATAGTTTCGCGCGTTCACCGCTATAAAGATATTATAAGTCGTATCACCTCGCTTTGAGAGCACTTCCCTAACTGCATAAGCCAGCATCGGAATCTTTGGCGTCGATACTTTATGCAAAGTCCAATTTCGTTACTTAGAGGGTAAGGCCACCTGGATGATTGGCACTCCACAACAGTGCGCTTTTTCAGAATCTTTTTGCCTAGCACAACCAGTCTCTGGAACAAATTGGTGCCTGCCATATTTCCGGCACGATACGAATTTCAAGAAAAGAGCTTATTCTATCCACTTAAAAGGCCGGCAACGCACTTGTGGCTCTTGAGTTGCTGGTTTCCCTGGGTGGATGTAGTCGCTTTCCATCAGGTGAACCGTCAGCTCTCTTGCCCCTATCTCTTTAAAAAAAGTACTTTAATGGATTTAGAATTTTCAAGATTTTTAAAGTTCATCCATATTTAACAGGGTTTGTCACACATTCAGATATGTATATGATAACTTTGGCCCACAGCATCGCTCAATCACATCTCTTATCAATCGCTCGCATCAATTCACGTGTTCTTGCCATGACTGACATAAATAGCTTTTTTATTTAATAGAAGAAACTCAGTTAGGTCTCTGGAATCGACTTAGTATATATGTATAAATGTGTAAATATAAACAGGTATAAAGTATTTGCTTTGTATAAGCATGTGCTGCGTTATACTCACAATTATGAATATATACATATATATATAGTATATTCACGGAATAGGTATATATACATATATATATAGTTTGCTCGGATTTTGTTATTATTTTCTTGTTTTTATCTTTTCTTAGCGTTTAGCTGATTGAAATCTGTGGGACACAGAGGGTCTGGTTGAAAGCTAACACCGCGCATGGCGCATGTCTGGCCAAAGGTGAAAAAAATCCTATTTATGGACACGTTCGACAAACATCGGAATGAACCACTATTGTTTTAATTTTAAGCTTTTACTGTTACTGATTGTCTTATAAAAAAATCTCGTGTCGAAAAATGATGTTCTACATTCCACGCCATTGGGTCGGAAAGCATGTAACAGAGCTAGGTGAATAATTTTACATTACAAAAACGCAGCGTAAAATTTAGTAGGGAAGTAAAATAAAATATCTTTTATTTAAATATATAAGCTTTTTAAATAAAATGTAAGTTCGAAAATAGCTTTCCTAAATCACCGAGTACTCAATACGTTGTCTATCGACAGTATTGACGAACTTAAAGAAAATTGGAATGATTTCAAAAAAAAAAACGATTAGATACCGGATAGAGGCCCGACACGGAGGGACTAAGATGGACTGTGGTGATGGCGGTGGTGCTGGTGAGCGTTTTGACTAGTCACCATTTATTAAACCTAACTACAAAAGACTATACCCAGAAATTTGCACCTATCTAGACTCTAAAGTGTTTATTGAAGCTACCAATAATACGGATAGAATAGGTAATAAGAGCCCTACCTAACTCAACCACATATTTTATAATGAAATAAAAGGGGTGACGGCGATACAACGCATTAATGCAAATAAAATAGCAGTAATATTTAAACAGTATAATACAGCCAATAATTTTATCAACAACACTGATATTCTCAGCAAACATGGCTTGAAAGCATTTATTCCAGCTGCGCAAATAGGAAAAACAGGCATAATTAGATTTGTACCAGCAAATATTTCGAATAAAGAATTATGCACAAAACTTTCATCAATCTATGAAATAGTAGCTAAAAGAAGATTCACAAAGAGTGTTGGGCAAGAGAGAGTACCGCTACAAACAGTTAGCATTACTTTTCTTTCGAATATACTTCCAGACAATGTACAGTATGATTTATTTTCATACCGAGTTTTTTTTAATATATACCACGATTACAGCAATGTTTCCGGTGCTTTAAAAATAAGCACTCCACTAAAATATGCAATGGTAAACGAAGATGTTCCATTTGTGGAGGTGAACATTTTTATAAAGAATGCGATAAACCAACAGAAATCTGCTGTGTCAATTGCAGTGGGCCATCTTGCAATTTCTAGATTGTCCAATTAAGTTAAATAAAATATTAGAAAAGAAAAATAAGATAACTTATGCTAGTGCTACATTAAAGAAACAACACATGAATAATGATAATACACAATTTCCACCTCTTCCACCTCCTAAAATGAAAATTGCTACTGTAAATAAGCCTGTACTTTTATCTGTAAATAAACCTGTATCTGTAAATAATCCTACATTATGTATGTAAATAAATCTAAAGATGTCCCTCCAAAAGCAGATATCAAAACCCAAATAGTTGCCGACAACGATGTACTTATGGCCCTGGTACAGACGTTGGTGGAACTGGGTAATAAGGAGGATACTACGCTACGCGCACTACCATAAATAGTATCAAGAAAACTCTACTTAAAAATCTAAAGTAGTGGATTCAAGTCATACACAGTCTAAGCTACGTATTGCTCAGTATAACATTCAAAGTGCTAATAGTAAGAAACCTTTATTGATTCAATTCTTAGGAAAACAAAATATTGACATTTGCTTGCTTAACTAAACATGGTTGAAAGACAATGAATTTAGAATATCTGGAATATATATATTTACAATATATGGAATATATATATTCCAATAATGCTCATAATAGTGTAGCAATACTAATTAAGCCATACTTGAAGTACAAAGTATTAAACACTAGATTTTATGAAGACATTCAAACTGTTATTCTGTCCTTATCTGCTGTGCATGGTAGCTTGACTATTCTTTGTGTATACTGACCTCCTTCTAGTGGACACATTCATCTCAACATACTACGTAATATAATTAATGATCTGCCAAAACCTATCTTTGTCAGTGGTGATTTTAATGCTCACCGCATTGCATTTGATTGTCTATCCACTAAGAGTAGAGGTCAGGATTTATTTAATATCATTGACGACTTGGATTTATGTATTTTAAATGACGGTAGTTTTACAAATTGTAATAACCCAAGATGAAACCCATGTGCAATTGATGTTAGCTTTATTAGTGCTAACCTTGCATCAATATGCGAGTGGTCTGTGCATGATGATGCCATGGGCAGCTACCACTTCCCTACAATAACAGAGATTTCATACATAATGATAAATATCATATTAATCCCCCTGTTGATAGGTTTGTATATAAAAAATCAGATTGGATAAAGTATAAAATTATTTCCAAAACAATATTTAATGATTTAGTATTAAAATTATATGATCCTATTTCAACCTATAATTATTTTTGCTCTCGATTAAATACTTTAAAAGATATGACAATTCCTAAACTCACTAAACCAAATAATTTTAAAAGCAGACCTCCAGTTCAATGGTGGCATGAAAATTGTGAAAAAAGTGTAATTGATTCTTACAATGCAATTAAACATTATAGAAGTGAATCTACTATGGAGAACTATTTAGGTTACAAAAGAAAAGATGCACTTAAAAAGAGGACTATATTAGAGCAAAAAAGAATAGGTTGGGATAACTTATGTAACTCTTTCAATAGAACTACTCCTATTAGTAAGATTTGGAAACTTCTTAAAGTGTTTAAAGGTATAAGAATATGGCTGGCAATAAATCATATAAAGATGAATTTATTTCTCCATTTCTAGACAAATTATCGGACAATTGAAATGATGTTGATAGTTTAGATGATATTTTTGAATTAAATAATAATAATCTAAATTCAAATCTTTTGTTAGATCCTTTTACATGGTCCGAATTTAAAATTAGTTTGTTATCTCGGAAAGACACTACACCTGGATTAGATGATTTCCCCTATTGTATTATTAAAAATTTAGACCAATCTTCACAAAAGTTGTTTCTTAATATTCTTAATCTACTTTGGCATTGTAAATGTATTCCGCAATCATAGAAAACACAATGTGTCATTCCGATACTCAAACCAGATAAACCTACCAGACCGCTACCCAGCTCTTATGGACCAATATCACTATCTTCATGTCTAGATAAAATATTTGAAAACATGATTAAAAATCGTTTAGATTCTTATATAGAATCAAATGGCATCATTCCACATGTACAATATGGATTTCGTCGAGGGCGAAGTTGTGTTTACACAACAGCTGTTTACACAAAGCTTCACTTCTTTATTTTCGGACCTGAAAGATGCAAGGAATAAAAAGTTACACACTGTTTGTGTATTTCTAATGTTCAAGGTGCATTTGACAGGCTAGATCCTGCGATACTAGTACAAGTTATGTCTAGGCTTGGCGTGCCTGGCCAAGTATGCAAATGGATATATATTTTTTTTTGAATAATTGAACACTATATAAGATGTAACAATACACGATGCAACAATACAAAATGTGCATCTAAAGGTATAATGCAGGGTGCTACTCTATCTCCTTTGCTATACAATATTTATACAAGTGAAATCTGTAAATTTGTAAATAGTTATGTAGATATTTTGCAGGTTTTTTTTTTATACTATAGGGAGACAGACGAACAGACGGATCACCTGATGGTAAGTGACACCGCCGTCCATGAACACTTGCAACTCAAGAGTCGCAAGTGCGCCGCCCGCCTTTGAGGGTGATGAGGGATGGGGGATGCAGGGAACGGAAAGAAGAGAGGAGGGATGAGGAGATGGAAAAAAGGAGAAAGGAGATGAAGGGAGAGAAAAGGGGGGAGGGGGAATTGGGCCTCCGGAAACCTCACTCAATTCGGGGAAATACAACGCAAGCGTTACTTCACAACCGGTTTTCTGTGAGGCCGTGGTATCGCACCGGTCGAGCCGGCCCATTTGTGCCTAAGCATGGCTCTACCACTGAAACTAGTTGCACTAGTGATACTAGCAGTTTGCTCATGATATTGTACAGTAGTAATTATAATGTAGAAATTGCAATTAATAATATTAACAGAGTCTTGTCCCAACTATTTCACTATTATAATGATGTACTACATCTAACAATTAACCCCTCCAAAAGCAGTATCATGATATTTGGGAATGAGAATTAAATTCAAAAGTAGTTTATAATGGAGAATTTATAAACCCAGTAAATACAAAGAATTTTTTAGGCATAGTAATAGATGGGAAATTAACTTTTCAGGAACATATTAAATATATATCAAAGAATGCCCTTAAAGGTTTAAATATAGTTAAATGTCTTGTAGGTGTCTGTCAAATCTATACAAAAGTATAGTTAGAAGTAATTTTTATTATAGTTCACTAGTGTATATAAACAGTATTCATGTAAATAAATTAGATCAATTGCAGAATAGGGCTTTGAGAATTATTTCTGGTGCAATGTGCTGTACTCACATAAGGGATGGCCCTTATTCCATGGGGAAATAGAGACTAAATTGATGTCCTTAATTTTAAGACACATTCTACTTGCAGAGAGATTCTGTCTTAAATAAATTACTGCAAATCACAGGAAAATTATCAACAAAATTGTGCCTTCTGTAAGTAGAACTCCTGGGCCTCTAACAACAGGAGACAATCTCTTCAATGGCAAATCTCCAACACTGTCCAAAATATTGCTAGAAATAGAGAATAATTTTACTCATATTAGAAAACAGTACCCATGGCCATGTTACTCCTTCTCCTATCAGCGTATTTCACATCCCATTGAGGCGATATGCAACCTCCTTGAATGTAGTATTTATGGTAACAGTGACAACTCTGGTCATACGTTTGTCACTGCGCTACCTATCAATCTTTGTCATAATTATTCTATCTAATGTAATTCTTTTAGTTAAATAAAGCCACATTTCTTGGTTGGTTTTACGTTTATTATATTACAATTTATTTAACTAAAAAGATGCCTGACGAAAAGGAATACATAACATCACTGTCAAGGTATCTCCGACCCGACAAGTTTG
The DNA here is from genome assembly GCA_947561695.1 of Tyria jacobaeae. NCBI lineage: Eukaryota > Metazoa > Arthropoda > Insecta > Lepidoptera > Erebidae > Tyria > Tyria jacobaeae. Next base: position 8,893,275 of record OX387221.1, read on the forward strand.
ACGGCTGTACCTGAAATATCTCGAGACAAGGAATCTGACAATCTGGCTGTAGCTTCATCATCTCGAATGCCTCAGACTGCTTTGGTCACACCATCCTCCACAACACAATCAGCCAAGCGCTGTTTCTTTTGCGGCAGAAACCTTCATTCTAGAATAAGGTGCCCAGCTAGCAAAGCTACTTGTAAAAAGTTCAAACAAGTTCAACAAAGAAACGCAATTTTGCTAGCGTTTTTTTTTTATGCGATAGGGGGTAAACGAGCAGACGGGTCACCTGATGGCAAGTGACTACCGAGGCCCATGGACACCCGCAACTCAAGTCACAAGTGCGTTGCCGGCCTTTTAGGTAGGAGTACGCTCTTTTCTTTTTTTTTTTTTTTTTTTTTATTCGTAAGCCTACCATAATGACTCCACTTTGCCTGATGGTAAGCAATAAATGGAGTCCAAGAGTGGTGGTCACCATCCTCATTGCATATCTAGTCAATGCAGCATGGTGACCCACACTATGGCGGCCTGGTGAGATGCTTTTTCACGCCCCGCTTAAAAGACCCGGGATCAAATTGGGAAGGAAACACGTGCGCTGGTAGGGAATTCCAGGCTTTCACTGATCGGCACAGGAAAGAAGAGCCAAACCGTTTCGTTCGGGATCGCATATCTTCGACTCGCAAACGGTGACTCCTCAGGCCAGCACGTGTAGTCCTGTAGAGGAAGGGAGAAGGTGGGACCAACTGGAAGAGCTCGTCAGAACACTCCCCGTGATGTAGGCGATAGAGAACTGCCATAGAGGCGACATCTCTTCGCAACTGCAGGGACTCAAGAGACTGGGTGACCTCAGGACAGTCTATAATACGGACTGCGCGTCGCTGCAACCGATCGAGAGCGTCAAGCAGATACTGCGCATAGCTATCCCAAAGATGAGAGCAGTACTCCACGCAGGAGCGAACCTGGGTCTTATATAAAAGACACAGATGCTCGGGCGAGAAGAACCGTCTCACCTTGTTCAATACACCGAGCTTCCGCGAGGCCGCCTTAGTGACGCTCTCGATGTAATCACGCGGATTGAGATCCCGACAGATGTCCATACCCAGTATACTAAGCCTATCCTGTAGTGGCAGTTGAGTGTTCTGAAGAGTAGGAAGGGGAAGGAATGGAGACTTTTTGTTTGAGAACGCGCACGCCTGTGTTTTCTTGGCGCTGAACTCGACCAGATTCTCACAACCCCATTGAGAGATGCGGCTCAGGACCCGGTCGAGCTCAGCAACAAGCTCCTGTCGTTTTCCCTCAACGTCTGCTAGCTTGGCAGCAGGATGTCCAAAGTATCGCCCGTGTACTGTGCTGTCGTCTGCATAACAATGTATGTTGCCAAGAGCCAGCATATCATTGATATGCAGAAGGAACAGCGTGGGCGATAGGACGGAGCCCTGAGGTACACCAGCGCTAACCTCCTGGAAGTCAGAGGCCGCGCCGTCACAGAGAACCCTAATGCGGCGCTTGTGGAGGAAGGCAGCAACCCAGTTGCATAGCTGAGATGGCAGACCAAATGCAGGAAGTTTGGAGAGAAGCGAGCGATGCCAGACCCTATCGAAGGCCTTGGCAATGTCGAGGCTGATGGCCAAGGACTCCCCATGCCTATCCATAGCCTCACCCCAAAGGTGTGTGTCGTACGCTAGAAGATCACCCGTGGATCGGTTCGGCCTAAAACCATATTGCCGATCATTTAACAAGGAGTGATCCTCTAGGTGACGGATTAATTGGGTGTTGATTATTCGCTCGAGCACCTTACAGAGTATGGAGGTGACGGCTATAGGACGGTAATTAGCTGGATCGGAGCGGTCGCCTTTTTTGGGAATGGGTTGGACGTTCGCCTCTCTCCAGGCCTCCGGAACAATTCCCGAGGAATAGGACAGGCGATGCAGGCGCGTCAGTACAGGAGACAACTCTGGTGCACAGTTTTTAAGAACTACCGCCGGAATACCGTCGGGTCCACTAGCTTTCCGAACATCGAGTGACCGAAGTTCCGCACGGACATCCCTCTGCCGGATGCGAATATCCCGCATTGCGGAGTCGCAAGATGCAATGGTGGGCGGGTGAGCGCCACGGTCGTCGATTCGGGAGTTAGCCGCAAATAGGTCAGCAAGTAGTTTCACTTTCTCTTGCGGCTCGTGGGCCAGTGATCCGTCAGGGTTCTTCAGCGGTGGCAGTAGTTGGACTGCACGGCTTTGGCCAATCGCCAAAACTTACGGCTACCCGTAGGGTATGCGACGAGTTCTTGACCAAACCGTGCAATGCGCTGGGCATCAGCTCTGATGTAAGCCCTCTTGCATTCCTTAGTGGCTTTGTTAAACGCTGCTTTTAGGCGACAACGTCGTCAACGTCTGGGTCACAATGAGCGCGGGCCCTGATCCATACGCGGTAGGCTGACTGCTTTTGAGCGACAGCACGGGTGCACTCGCGATTGAACCAGGGACGGGTCTTTGTGCTGGCGACTTCACTGTAGGGGATATAGTACTCCATACCGACAGTGATTTCGTCAGCCACGGCAGACGCACTTTGCGACAGATCCCTGTCTTTAAAGCAGCGGGGCAACAAGAGGCACCGAGGTGGACACCAGGCAGTGGTCGGAGGATCCCAGAGGGGCGTGAACCGTTACACTGTACTGCGCTGGGTGACTCGTCAGCAGAAGGTCTAGCAAAGAGGGCGCTTGACCCGATATGTCTGGTATCCTGGTGGGCTGGAGTACCAGTTGGGTAAGGTCATGCGTGAGCGCGAATGCGTGGGCAGTTTGACCAGCGTGGTCCGTTCTGGAAGATCGCAGCCAGAAGTCATGGTGGGCATTAAAGTCTCCCAAAAACACCAGTTCGGCGGTCGGGAACTGCTCCTGCGTTTTGTCCGTTGCGTGACTCATGTAGTCAAAGAGTCAAGTTGTCTCGGAGTCTCCGGAATGGGACCGATAAAGGCAAACGTAGATCCGGCTCACAGACCCAAAATCCACGTGAAGCCAAAGGATGGAGAAGGATGCGTCTTCTAGGCAGTGCAGACGGCGACAACAAACATCATTTCTTGAAGGTTTAAAGGTCGTATCGGTTCAGAAATACGGCAGGCGATAATTTGTTCCATATGCTGGTTGTGCGAGGCAAAAAGCTTCTGGAGAAGCGCACAGTGGTGGAGTCCCAATCGTCCAGGTGGTGTTGATGGATATTTTGTCGCGTAGGACGATGGCGGAAACCTGCAGCCGATATAAGTCCAAACAATTCCTCTGAACACTCCCTACGATACAAGCGATAGAGGATGCAGAATGAAGCTACATCTCTACGCAACGCCAAGGTGTCAAGCCGATCAGAAATATCTTGGCAGTCTATGATGCGAGTCACTCTCCATTAAATGCGGTCAAGAGGGAGAAGTTGGTACTGGGGTGCACCTGCATAGAGATGAGAACAGTATTCCATGTGCGGCCGAACCTGCACCTTATAAAGTTGCAGTCGGTGGGCCGGAGTAAAATACTGTCTCGATCTGTTTAGCACACCAAGCTTCTTCGAGGCTAATACTGCCTTACTTTCTAAGTGACCGCGACACTGGACTTCGCTTGATATATCGATGCCAAGGATTCCGATACTGGCTGATGCAGTTAGGGGAGTGCTCTCAAATTGAGGTGATACGACCAATGGCATCTTTCTAGCGGTGAACGCGCAAACCTGTGTCTTCGTGGGGTTAAACTAGACTAGGTTAAGTCGACCCCAATCTGAAACTTTTGATAAAGAAGTTTCGATTTCAGCGTGGGTAGCACACAGCCTTGTGGGACACCAGAATTAACAGACTTGGAGTCGGAGCATGCACCGTCAACAACGACCTTGATGCTTCTGTGTGTAAGAAAACTGGTGAGCCAATTGCACAGTTTCTCGGGAAGCCCATAGGAAGGAAGCTTCGCAAGGAGCGCTTTGTGCCAGACCCGATCGAAGGCCTTCGCCACGTCCAAACTAACGGCCAACGCTTCCCCCTTGGTCTCGATCGCCTGCAGATTTGCAGATCCGGTAATAACATAAACTCTGTGGACTGAAGAACTTGTCAACTCAAGCAATGAACAGTTTTACAGCGGGCCTTTTTCTGCTGCTTCACCTTCAAGTCTTAGGAGCGCGACAATGCCTATCACGATAAACGAAAATAAATCTGATGCTCTCGTCGACACTGGAAGTTCAGTTAGTTTTATAAACAGTAAAGTGGCTCGCATCATGAAGTTGCCCAAAAAACCGTGTAAACAAACTGTCAATCTCGCCTCTCTTAACCAAGTCTCATTTGTTGAAGGGGTATGTTTCACAACTATTAAAATGAACCAACATACTTACAAGCAAACGCCTCTTTTAGTCGTTGACAACCTCTGTGCAGACGTTATAGTAGGGTCACGACTTACTCAAGCATCAACATTGAAGCATTCCCTTCAATCTGGGAGGTCCCGGCGAGCCCTTACAAATCTGTAATGTTCTGCAAGCCTCATTTCCACCTGCCTCCGTATTCACCAATCTTTCGCCAAACATCCAACCGATTGCTGTCAAAAGCAGGCGCTACACTAAAGAAGTCTTTCACTTCATACAAGAATAAGTATCCAAGTTGCTCGAAGATGGATCATTGAAAAAAGCATTTCTCCTTGGAGGGCCCAAGTCCTCGTAGTGGGAGGAGGGACCCATCGTAAACGGCTCGTGATCGATTATTCAATGACAATCAATAAATTTATTGACCTATGCCTTCCCCTTGCCAAATATGCAGTAGTAGCAAAATTTAAAGTCTTTAGTCAGATAGACTTGAAATCAGGATATCATCAGGTCCAAATCCGGGAAAATGAGAAGAGATACACGGCAAACTTTATCAATTTACACGCATCCCGTTCGGAGTGACTAATGGCGTAGCTGCCTTCCAGCGGACTTTAGACTTTATAATATCAGAGATAAAACCGAGGTTCCTCAAAGTCAAAGGTCACTTAATTAAAGCTATGGCCCCTCTCGATCGTATCAACATAGACTTCAAGGAGCCACTGCCGTCTAACACCTCTAACAAATACATATTAACGATAATTGACGAGTACAGCAGATTTCCATTTGCATTTCCGTGTAAAGATATGACATCTGCCACTGTCATCAACTGCTTGAAAGATCTCTTCCTTACTTATCGCCAGCTTGTCTATGTTCATAGTGATAGAGGCTCATCGTTTATGTCCGAAGAATTCAAGTCATTCCTAAGAAAGCCAAACGTAGCCTCATCTAGAACGACACCTATAACCCTCAAGGTAAAAGACAAGTGGAACGTCTTAATAGGACTCTCTAGCGAACTATCCAACTTAGCCTCCAGTCAAAGGGACTATCAGTGGAAAACTGGGAAGTGGAACTGAAAGATGCATTGCATTGTGTACGTTCTCTTTTATGTACAGCTACTAACGCCACCCCACATTAAAAACCTATTTACATACCCTAGAAGATGCCGTCCTCGCTGTCACCAGGCACGATATTGGTAAAGAAGAATGTTCGACAATCTAAAACAGACCCTCTAGTCGAAGAAGCTGAACTACTTGAAACTAATCCTCACTATTCTCTTATTCGATATGACAATGGGGAAACATCAACAGTATCGAACCGTCAATACGCACCGTTCCCAAATACCGTTGACTACAGTGAAGATATACCTTTGAGACAGCTTCTGAAGTGATGGAAGACAGCGCTACAGCTCCACCCGAAACATTCACTCCATCACTATCATCGCCGCAACGTTCGCAGGATCTACGTAGCTCGTCGCCTTCTCCGATACTCCAGATTGAAGCTCTCCCTCGAAGATCAAACAGGATCAGGAAGCCGCCCTCCTACCTGAGCGACTTTGTGGTACTTCGAGAAGGGAGTGAAAACTCAACCGGGGAAGACTATTCTATCTAATGTAATTCTTTTAGTTAAATAAAGCCACATTTCTTGGTTGGTTTTACGTCTTTTTTATTACACCCATCAAAGAATTACAAAATTTAATTAATCATAATTTAGATATGTTTTTAGCAATAAATAATAATCATTATTTTATTTACACTGATGGCAGTAAGGTATGTTCTGCTATTTATGATCCACATACAAAATTCTCTCAAAGTTTTGTTCTGCACAATACTTGTACTATATTCACTGCAGAGGCATATGCAGTTTATCAGGCTTTATTACGTATTCGCCAAATTAACAATTGTTAATACTTTTTGATTGTTTCTGATTCAATGAGTATGATAAAAGCCTTAACTAACCTCACACTTTCATTTAAGTCAAATTATATTCTGTATTTTATCAAAATTCTGTATTTAAAAAAAAAAAAGTTATCAATATTACCTTAAGCACATAAAAATTTCTTGCCTATGGGTTCCTGCTCACCGAGGTATCTCGAGCAATGAAATAGTTGATAAAACCGCATATGAAGGTAATAATGCTGTTGATGTTAGAAATGCAATGGACATTCCTATGACTGATTTTCTGTTTATCAATGAAAATATATGTAAGTTATGGGTAGAGATGTGGAAGAAAGACCAAGGCATCAAGGGAAAGTTGTATGGCAGTATTCAAGAAAGATTGCCTGTTACACCCTGATACAATAGATTGTAAGAAGCCAGCCGATACTTTATAACTACGATAAATAGATTGCGCTTTGGCCATAATACTGCACTGTCACACCTTTCTAGACTATGCATTATTACATTAGTGATGAGTTCCTCACTCACGAGTTGCCTCATTTGAGGTACTCGTGACGGCAAATTGAATGAGTTACTCAAATTTTAACATTGTACCACCTCATTGTCTTCAGTAGTCCTCACTCGCTCTTCGTTCGTCGTTCTCGCTCGTGAGATAATAGTCGCGGTCTCCGCATTGTGTGAGGTAAGGACGATTGCCGAATGATGAGATACCAAATAATGTTGACATTTATTTAAACTAGCTTTTCCTCGCGGCATCGCATGTTGCTAGAAATAATTAATTATGCAATAGTATATGTGTTTGAAGTAAATAAACTATTATTTACAGTAAAATGTGTAAAATGAGGTACAAGGCTACATAAAAGTAAACGAAGCATATAAAAACTGAAAGTGTATATTGACAAAATAAAAGTACCTGGTATAGAAAAAGAAAGGAGAATAAAATATAAATTAATCACATATTTGCTTGTAAAAATATGATCATGCACACTTTGTTACTATCTAAGCGGTTGCGCCTATTTGTAACTATGCCTACTGCCCTGCTTTTGAGAATACTCTCTCTAAAGGAGTTGATGTAGCTGGTACGCAAAACTGTTTTTTGACAACGTCATAAAGACAGGGATACGTGTGTCTTTTTGTGTACCACCACAATATCGGATCGCAGCTTTTTCTACTCATAAGAGGTTCATCAAAATATTTGTCTACCTCTATTATTGCTGCTGCGGTTGGATTTTGTTTTTTTACTGCGTCTACTACCTTTAAATCGAAGTCGTCGTATATGCATGGCTTCTCGATATTTAATTTATGGGCATGGACAATATTCTCTGCATCTTCTATTATTTCCATTGGTGTGATAGCTTTAGGCGCTATATAAGCTGGTTGTGCGAGGCAAAAAGCTTCTGGAGAAGCGCACAGTGGTGGAGTGCCAATCGTCCAGGTGATGGGGATGGATATTTTGTCGCGTAGGACGATGGCGAAAACCAGCAGCCGGTATAAGTCCGAACAATTCCTCTGAACACTTATCTCCTTGTAGTACAAACGCCTCGCACTTTTTTCTTAGCGAATTTGCCAGAACAATCATTTGCGATACAGTAACATGTTTTTCTGCACTCATGATTTCTGTGACGGATTTAAAATGTTGTAATATTTTGCAGCTTTTTGATAAAACAAGAATGTCATCGGGAGTCAAATTTGGTGTGCTGGGGTAATCAGTAGCAATAGTAGATATCACACTTTTTTTATTTCTAATATTCTCGCGAACATGTCAAAAGTCGAATTCCACCGTGTTATGACGTCTTGTTTCACTTTGAATTGTTTTCCTCCTAATAGTTTTTGTGTTGCTGTTAGGCGCTCACTAGCTAATGCGCTCCTTCGGAAAAGTTCGACAATAGCTTTCACTTTATTTTGTATGTCCTTGATTTGTGATGGACCAGCTTGTACAATCAAGTTTACTGTATGCGCAAAACACGGTACTTGTTTCCATTGTAGTAGCGATATGGCAGCTTGAATATTATTGGCATTGTCGGTTGTAGCTGACACTACTTTGCCCATTATATTCCAGTCTGTGCAAATCTTTTTTATTAAATCAGCTAAGTTTTGTGCGGTATGGCCCTGTTCATCTGGAATGCATTCTAACATTAATGCCTTAATGAGGCTATTGTCTATAAAATGCGCAGTAACAGTAACATATTGTTGTTGTAAAGCAGAAGTCAAGGCATCTGTATATACATATATATTCCGCTTGTAGTAATAATTTTGCCACATCTTATTTTACTATGTTATAATATTTTAGCAAAAGGTCATTTGTTAATGCCTTTCATGTTGGAACAATATACGAAGCAGACAACTCTTGTACAAATGCTTTAAATGAGCACTTTCAACTGTCGTAAATGGCAAATAGTTTTTTTACAATAATTTGAAGGAGCATCTTATTTACACTTTCTGTTTTTTTTTTAATGATAATGGTTTTGGAAAGTTTGTACTAATTTGTTTAATCTTTGATACTAAAAGACGACGGTTACTAATGGCAGTTGCTTGTACAGATTCCGTAGAATTAACGGTGCAGGTTGAAGATGACTCACCTTGAGATGTGGATGGAATGGGATATGTAGAATGTATAGCAATACCAATACTGTTTGTGTTCGATTTTAGAACCATGCAGTCTTCCTGAACCCCAGCATCCAGTACAAAGGGATGGGCCGCTTTTAAATGTCTTGTTAAATTTTAGGGCCCTGCACCTTTGGGTGATAAAATTTTAATGCATATTGTACAATTAGCTCTGAAATCTCCTAAGTCTATAAAAAACTCCCATGTTTTCGACTTTTCGTTATTGGAGCCATAATGACGCCAAATAGATACAGTAAGACACCGCCAGAAATAAGTCTTCCAAAAGAAATAAGTCAACCACAAAAAGTAAACAAAGTAATTATGTTATGAGAAAACAAATAAATATCACACTAATAACAAATTACAAGAATACGTAACAATGAATCGTGGGTTGGTTTTCCTGATCATCGCAGCAACCTCGCTCGGTGTTACGAGCAGTTCACCCTCAGACTGGGCGATGGGCCTCGAAAGGTAGAGATGGGTTGCCGCCTCTATCTCCCGAGTATGGTCCTCGTCTTGATTGTCGTGAGGTGTGAACTGTTTTTCGAGGCTGTTCGCGATGATCTCGGCACGGTCTTGCGCTTTGTAGCGTATTTGCCCATCCTCAGCGAACAGGGGGCGTGTGGGGTTTGGTTCTGCAGTCAGTTGCCTGCAGAGTCGGTGTACCGAGGGCTGTTCGTCCTCGATATCTATAAGAAAGTTCTCCCATGCGTCACCTCTGTGCTCCCAAAGAGCAGCCTTGAAGGAGTTGGTAAGGCGGTTGTATCGGGTCTTGTCTCAGGGGTGCTGAGTTCTCTGCCAGAGCTTCTTAGCCTCTCGCTTCTCCTCGAGCATTTTACGGAGCCGAGCGGGCAGAGGGTTCTGTCAGAGGGTTGAAGTGCGGCTTGGATAGCTCCGGTGATTACTTCGGCGGCTTCATCGACTTCCACTGGCGTTTTTACAACCGCAGGACGCTGTAACCCGCTAAGGATTCTTAGATTTCATTTAAGCCCTTCAGTCTGTGTGGACTGTGGGCTTCGGTGGGCCGACCGTAGCCGCGGGCTCCCTGAACACAAGTAGCACCGGCCTGTGGTCCGATGGTAGGGCCTCGAGCACTTCCTGTGCCGGAGGTGCTCTTAGTCCTTTAAACACTATGATGTCCAGTACGCTATCACTATGGCCGGCTGGGTCCAATCTAGTGGGTTCTCTGGGGCCAGCGATTTCATAGCTATGAATACCGGAGTCTTGCGTAAGGAGATTTCCCATTGCGTTGCTGGTGGTGTTGTGCCATGCTTGGTGCTTTGCGTTCAGGTCTCCCGCGATTATGGTCGGCGTCGTATGTTGTAGAAGGCTCCGGAGTTCATCGACGCGGGCTCTCTGATTCGGAGCTCGATAGGCCGCGTAGAGGCGCATCTCCCGCCTGCCGATTTGGACATCGATACCAAGCGCATACATGGTATCGAGTCTCTTCGGTTCGACGGGTTGATGCACTACTGTCCTCTTCACTAGGATATAGCGAGTCCACGATATTGTTACGGAAGTGGGTACAGGGATTGGAAGGAAACTAATGTCACTGCCGAGAGTAACGATTTATTTGCGTTTCACAATATTCCGAACGCGTAACACTCACAGCACAGAACGAGTTGTACTGCACGAAACGCGTAGCACTGTTCCACACTGTTCCCGCGGACTACACTTAACTCAGTCTCAGTCACTTAACGGTAGCACTGCACTACTCACTATTCACTTTCACTGTTCACTTCACTTCACTGTACTACTTTTTCACTTCTTCTTCTTATTCTTCACTTGAGAGCACTTTCCACTGAACTACTCTGTAGGCGCGTCTGGAGCTCTTTATATACCCCTAATTTCGATCGTAATTTGTTGAATTTCGACTGTCATTTCGTTATTCTTTTCGATTGTCTTCTACAACTTAATTTATTTATTCATTTTGCTTGATCTAGTACTTTCCATTATATTCGAATTTTGTAAAGAATCATCTCCATTTACTAGAATTTTCTATAAAACACCAAAATCACAAACAAAAACCCATAAAGTCCTCCGGGGCTTGAACTCACGGCATTCGGCTCGCAGCCGTAGCCAGTACCGCTCAGCGACTTGTCAATCTTCCTTCGAAAAACTTCTATGCATTGTTTGTCTGTGCGGTGACGTAGGCATGGCGTCACAATATGCTTCACCTCTTGGCGAGACCTCATCTTGGCGGTACACAATGTATCTTGATGACCCTGGGATCTTGAGTGGCCTGTTGGCCTTCAGGTGGGTCTCGCTTATCAGCATGATATCGACCCGCTGTTTCTTGAGAAATAGGCGTAGTATCTTGGATTTCAGTGTCTCCGCATTCCAATGAACCACCCTGAGCGGCTTCTCCATTGGTAATGAGGTTTTGCAGCAGTCCTGTCGTATTAATCTCGCCTGCCTTAACACGCTGTGCGAACAGCATGAGTAAGGCAGCGAGTTGGTCCCTCTCCGGGTCCTTGGCTGCTGGGCTGTACAATATTTACTGTCCTTTACACTGTGTCCTTTACAATATTTACTGTGTACGCAACCAATCAGCTTACGTTGCTGTTGTCGTTTCGTTGTCTGTGTGTGTGTGCGTGAGTATAAATTTATGCATCGTATAAAAACGCGGTGTACGAAAAGTAGTCGCGATCGTTCCTGACCCAGAGAACCTTCCGTGTGGCTATAGAGGATACCACTTCGGAAATCAAAACCATCAGTGCCGGAGTCCCGCAAGGGAGCTGTCTGTCACCGGCCTTGTACGCCCACTACACGGAAGACATCCCTGTAGTCGGAGTCGTCAAGCTGGCACTGTTTGCAGACGATGCCGCGTACTTGTCAAGTTCACGCAACGCCGCACACGCTGCACGGAAATTGCGCCCCACACTCGAAGCCCTTCCGGGCTGGCTGAAGCGATGGAGGCTCAAGTGCAACGTGTCGAAGACCCAGGCGATGATAACCGGTATGGCACACCACCCGCCAAACCTGCGTCTGATGGAAGAGGACATCCCATGGTCCCCAAAGGTCAAGTACCTGGGAATCACCATCGACAGATCACTGTCGATGAATCACCACGTCGAGATCATCACAGCGAAGGCCAGAGCTGCGCGGACGAAGCTGCGTCCCCTGCTATCCTCCAGACTACCAGTAAGTGCCAAACTAGGCATTTACAAATGTGGTGAGCTGCGAGGAAAACCACTATAAGGAGCCCAGTGCTTCAAATAGTCTCCCCACCCCCCTCAACAGGGGTGAGATGATACCAGATAGTAGTAAACGCGGTGTCGCGCGGATCCTTTGAAAATACGTTTTAGTAGCAACGACGCAGGATTACTGAATTATAGGAAAAGCACACGTTAGACAATCAGGAATGGTATATGTAGGAGAGAGTTATGATAGACATTTAAGACCTGAAAACACAATATATATTGGTAAACAGAACATTAACAACGATTTTATGTTAACGACACTATAAACCATATTTTAATATTGGATGTTTATTTACAGAATTTATAGATTTTAATATATACCTTACTAGTTGCTTTACAAATGACACTTATGTATTATTGCGTTAATGTTGAATTTTCAGACTCAAAATCTGATATGAAGTAAGTGACGGCTTTCACGTTAATTATATATGCATTTTGTTTAATATACGTTTTTGATTTGTACACAAAAACTATTAAAAGAAAATTTTAATAAATTTTATTTATACTTATATGGGACAAAACCATACGGACCAGAACACAAGGTAGGTATCCTTTGAAAATACGGTTTAGTAGCAACGACGCAGGATTACTGAATTATAAGAAAAACACACGTTAGACGATCAGAAATGATATATGTAGGCGAGAGTTATAATAGACATTTGAGACCTGAAAACACAATATATATTAGTAAACACAACAGTTACAACGATTATATGTTCAAGACACTATAAACCATATTTAATACTGGATGTTTATTTACAGAATTTATAGATTTTAATATATACCTAACTAGCTGCTTTATAAATGACACTTATGTATCGCGTTCATTCGCCGCTTGGTATGCAGTGCGAGTGGATGCGTGCTGTCTTGATGCATTTTTAGAGCTTTACAGTACGTGGCATGTGACGCCACAAACCAATATATAAATAATATGTTTTTACTAATTAGGTTGAGTTTTGTTTTGTTTATTTTGGAGCTAAAACATTGTGAGTGATAGATAATGATGTGTGTGATAGAGAAGGCAATAACACCTGCTTGAAATTAATATACTGCGTTCAAGGTCAGACCTCGAGCTCGTCTAATATTTCTGAGGTGAAAACAGCCATCCTGGCTAGCGTGTCAAGCAAATTCTCACCTCAAATGAGGTGTACCTCATGAGTACCTCGCGAAGTAAAATGAGGTACTCCCTCGTCCTCATCTAAAATTGACGAGTTACCCATTACTATATTACATGCCCATATTGCGAATCCCAAGAAGGAACTATCGAACATCTGATTTTTGACTATCAAAAATTTTTGCTTGACAGATTAGTGTTGGCTAGTGAACTCAGTGATGTGAAAATTAAGTGTGATTCTTCATCCCGCCCGCCGTCACTAGAACAGTTATTAAAACACAAAAACACTTACAAACCAATATATAAATATATTAAAAATACAGTAGGATCCCGATTATCCGAACATCCGACTTAAAAATGTTTCGACGGTGCAACGAGACAAGTTTATTCCAAGTTTATAAGATTGTTGTTATATGCTGGTATAAGCGGGGAACTCTGTGGAATTGCAAACATTAAAAATTGTATAGAATAAATTATTAAAATTAACTCTATCTAATTCTTCAATGAAATCGATCAACGATTTTAAACAAATAACAGAAGCAATGACAATTCTTAGCATTGGTGAAGGGTGCGATGAAGAGAATATTAAGGAGTGGTTGAACTGCCATAGTGGATTCCAAACCCTGGATTCTGAATATTAACTGATTAAGAAGTACTTGAGGATTTGAACAGTAACAAGAGAGAAAACGAAGAAGAGACTGAAACTGGGGATGTATGTGAAGTACCATCTCACGAAAAAGGTTTTCAGGCTTTAAATGTTGCTTTTAAGTGGTTTGGAAGACAGGACGAATCGGATCCCATACAGTTGTTACAACTGAAGCACAACAGGGACTTGGCCGCAATGAAAAGATGTGATTAATTACGTCAAAGATCAATAACAAGTTATTTCCAACCAAAATTTTAAATTACATAGGTATAATGTAATTCATTATCTATTGTTATAGCTCGTTTTTTATATATCGTATTATCTAAAGACGCATGTAAAACGCATTACATTATGAAAATTTATTAAAATTTAAATATTGTTTGATTTGCTTTGAAATCGATTATCCGGATTTTCGATTATACGGAATACCCCTGATTTTATTTGATCCGGATAGTCGGGATTCTACTGTACTATTAAAACAATTTAAAAATGAAGTAAAGTGAAAGTGCAGTAATTTAAAAAAAAAACAAGACTTGACTTAAAGGTCTTAGTTACCAGGTCATTAAATTAAAAAAAAATCGTACTGTCAAAATAAAAAACATTTGTGCAAAGAGTAGAGTAGTACAGAGACTTAGAGAGAGAGTTATGTTTGTATCATAGATATTAGATTTGTATAGGTATACTCCTTGGATCGATATTAATCAACATTAATGTTGATAATAATGGCAGGAAGTAGTGCCTCCGGCTGACATTACACATTACTATCAGTTTTAAGTGTACTCATAGAAACACTACGTTAGATAGCTGCAGGGATAGGTTTAAAAATTGACAATGAAATAATCTTGACATATAAAAAAGGAACATTGTTTAATAAAAATATTATTGTCCTACAGTTTAAATCGTAAAATATAGCGATGCAGGATGTCAAAAAAAGAAGTAAAGGTAACAATTTTATCCAAACCCAAAATAAAGACAGGAATGCCACTAAACCTCCTCACAATAAAACCCAGTAAGTTGCAAGGTTGACAGGCTAAATACTCTTGTATATCCTATTAAACTCTTAGATTTTCATTGACTCTCCATATTAAAATTGTCTTTATATTCGTTTGATTTACCTAATTTTCAGGTTTAACAAAAACATATCACTAAAAGTTCTGTCTAGAATTGTTATGATATTTTCTCTTCTGGCAGTAGTATACTTTTCATCAAAAGATGATAAATTTAAAACATTTGCTAAACAATCTGAGCTTTTGGTTGGTAAAGGCCTAGTTATTGATTGTTCTCCTTCATACATAAAAGAGTTAGATAAATATGAAGGATGCTTTCCTCAAGAATGTAAGAGATTTGTCACTGACAAAGTAATATCACTGAGGGAAGCAGATGACCTATTAGCCATTGCTAAGAAAGGCCTGAAATTGGGAGGCTCATCTGGTGGTGCATCAATATTAGACTTGCATAGTGGAGCACTGTCAATGGGACAACATTTTATCAATATTTATAAACATGAAGCTGGTAAAAACTTGTTTGATCAGAATGACTTTAATATTTACAGGGTAAGTCAATTAAGAGACCCTAGTTATTGATACTTGGCACGGTAACACTTGATATTGTTTATTTGTGTTGTATTATAATTATAAGCTGTTAACATTATCCTTTGTAGGTGATAAAAGAGAAAATTAAATATGCTGTAGCTCATCATTTTGGAGTGGATCCAAATAAAATTTACTTGACTCACCCAACATTTTTCTCTGAAATAACATCAAAACAAGCTGTTACCATTCATGATGAATACTGGCACCCTCATGTTGATAAAGTATGTATTCTAAATATTATTACTCCCAATACTACTAACAAATTGTATATCTTTACAGAATTAATATCCTCTTATTAGTAGGTGTTTATTTGTTTCAGTCCTAGAGAACAAAAGAGTCAGACTATAGACTATGGTAAAGTTACAGAATTAAAACCCTCATATTTTTTTACATGTGCAGAATATTAGTCCTAAGTAAATTCAAATCAACATAAATAACATGAAATTCACTCTAGTAATTAAATAATTTTAGTCCATCACTTTCATAGCTTCTCAGTTTCTAATTTTAAGCCACCAGCCTATGTAAAACTAAAAAATATAACAATCCCTTTGAATCAAAATGTATGTGTAATATGACCAAATGTACCTATTGAGACATTTAATATCCTATTATATCAAGTCATCATGTGTGGTCTTTTACTGCTGAACTTTTGCAGCCTAATGTGCAAACTAACATATTATTGTATTACTGACCATATAATGTATCTACACCTTCCTAAGCTTTAAAAGCTTTGGTGGTGTACATTCGAGAAAGTATACATAGTAATGAAATGAATAAAAACTTAGGCTGCATTCCTTGAGAAATAGACACATGTTGTCCATTAAAATCAAAATAGTGTACATTAGGTTTTAAGCAAGACAAGAACAGATTTTATTTGTATGATGATTTTTTGCATATGGTTACAGGAGACATACAAATCCTTCCACTACACAACATTATTATATCTTGGAGATTTTAGCATTGACTTTAAGGGTGGAAGATTTGTTTTTGTTGACGAGAAATTTAATAGAACTATAGAGCCCAGAAAATCACGACTCAGCATGTTTACAAGTGGACATGAGAACTTGCATTATGTGGAAAAAGTGACCTCTGGCACTAGATATGCAATGACTATTTCGTTCACATGTGACAAGCACTATGCTATTGAAGATCCTAGTATAAATAAATACGAAATAAATTAACATTCCAAGAATAATATGTATTTATTATTATTAAAACTTTTTTAGCGATATGACAGAAAAAAGATAACAGGAAGATTATGTACTACATCTTAAGTGTGAAATAAATTGATATTTAAAAAAATCATAAGTTGGGATGCGCTCTTAGGACATCGAAGCCAATATTTTTATTTAAAATTGCGCCTATACATTGTCAATGATTTTGAATTTAGGAATTCCAAAGAAAAATGCACCTACATCGCTAAACGAACGTAGCACATCCACATGAAAATTCGTGACTTAGGTAGTCACGAATTTTCATAGAAGAGGATTGTTTAATCAAAGTACCAATCAAAATATTTCCCACAGGCAGAGGACTGGACTTTTTTGACTTTTTTAATTTTACTTCGTAGAAAAATAGATGAACATTTAGTTAATTCAATATTATATTACACTTTTATGGTTAGTAGAAGTATTAACCGTTACACACATTTTCGTGACTTCGTTGATATTCTTTCTATTGGTACATACTCTTAAGTAATTGATTATTAGGGCAACATTACACAATGTGTCAGATAAGAAAATAGATGTTAATAGTAGGTATGTCTATGGATTTTTTCCGATTGTTGCCAACTTCAAGATAGTTCAAACTTCAATTCAAAACAAAACAAAGTCGTTTCTCTGACGTTGACATTGTATTTCTATAAAAACAAAATATAAAACATGTCACAAAAATACTAGTTTTTTGAAAAAAATAAATTTCAGTGCATCTGGTCCGTTCCAAGCATTATTGGATTCAAAAATTTGTTGTTTGGAGCGACCACTGAGGTATATTATTTTTATTGCGCATATCTTTACACCACGAACTTGTCTGAAGAGAGAGGACAGTTTTCATTTCTCTACTGTGAGCGACCTTGGTACGAACTAATTAAAGTAATTTCTTAAAGATATTTAAATGGACGGGTCCACCTTAGACCACAGCGATTCAGACTCTGGAGATAGTTGGACAATTGTAGAAAACACTCCTGCCTATGGAGATGACGCTCCAGAATTTGCCGAAAATAGTCAAATACTCCAGCAGTAAGTAACTAATCAAAATTCATATGCTACTAATCCATTTGAAATCATCTACATTTGTCCTGAGTGGAAATGTAGACAGACAGTAGAGCTTAAATGTGTTTTTAATGTTTGATGGGCCTGTTGGTCTAGTGGTTAGTGACCCTGACTGCTGAACAGGAGGTTGTGGCTTCGATTCCCACATGGCACAAAAATTTGTGTGATCCACGAATAGTTGTAAGGTGTCTGGGTGTTCTTTGTGTCCATTGATTGAATGTAAAATGTAAAGCCCCCTGCTACCCAGGAATTATTCCTAATGCGAGATTAAATAAAAATGAATCTAGTAAGTAATAGGGATGGTCTATCAATATAAAACTTAGCAGTAGTACACATTTCTTACTAAAATTTTTATCTGTCTGTTATGACTAATTTCTGAAATAAGTGGACTGATTTACATGGGACTTTCATTGTCAGACAACTGGTGTTACACCTTTATCAATGTGTGAACCGCAATGGTGTCAGGTGTCACATTCTAATATTCTATTTAATTTTTATGCAGGGATACAACTGATCCAAATGTAGATAAAGATGAAGACACAGATGGGATATCCATCATCAGTGACAGTGAACCTGATATATCTGCCCCATGTGAAATGAGCCTTGACAAATATGTTTCAGAAGAGAACCGTCCAGCAGAATTGCCATGTCCACAATTTATTTCATTTAATCCTTTGCCCCCTCATACCAATAATCATGAAGGAGTTTTGAGAAGTGAGGATGATTTTCTTGGACATAATGCAGGAAAACATAAAACTTATGTCCATAGAAGAAACAAAAGGCTTAGTACAGTCCTGAACATTATTATGTTGGGCAGTGTCATCACAGCTGCTGGTGTGGCTATTGGTCATATGTGGGGTGCAAGAAATGAGTGTTCCATGCATACTTCACCATCAATAAACAAAATTCTATCAAATCTTTATAAACTACAAGAGGAAAATACATATTTACGAAACAAGCTAAAAGAATTTACAATTGTAAGCAGTAATTTACAAATGCATCAGAAGAAACTTCACACAGTTGAGAAGACTCCATATAGGCAACAGAGATGCAAAAAAGTATATGAAGAGCCACTTCATAGTACAAATACAGACAAAATCACAAAATGCATTGACAGTGGGATTAATAAAAATATTGAAAAAACATTAAATAATCATTTGGTTCAGCCGGACTTTGAAAAAGAGTTTGTAAGAGATGTTGATAAATTGACGCAAATTTATCAACAAAATAGAAGCTGGCTAGATGATGACATTGCAAAAAGAATTAAAAATGAAGAGAAAACAATTGAAAAAATGATGAAGAGCCCCTTAAGTAGCATAACAGAGGAACAGAGGGTATTGCAAGATGAAAATATGAAGCCACAACCTGACATAGATCAACCTGTGTTTCAAATTATTAGTCCTGAAGCTAAACAACTGATTCAAATAGAGTTGGACATGAATAACGGTGACACTCCAGCAGATAAAAAGATTACTTATGCAGATTCATTAAAATCAGATCAGAAACCCCACAAAGTTCAGAAAAGAGATATTAATGCAGCACTTGGCAAAGAGACTAAACATATTATTAAAAAAAAAGTTAAAAAAGATAAGGATATAGTGATTATTGATATAAATTTTAGTGAGGAAGATTTTAAAAAAGATGACAGGTATATTGGACAAAAACACAAACAAGATAGAAAAAAACGTGACAGACAAAAGCTACACAAGAAGCAAAAAAGAAGAAACAAATATGAACAATGGGAAATGAAAGGTGGCTACATGAAAGATTATGATGATTATTCAATAACCTCATTTCAAGAAAATGAGAATGCTCTCAAGAAATTTGATGGACACAAAGTGGTTCAAGAAATTGAAAACATACATAATATAAATCAGTTGTCAGGAGCAGATAGTTTTCAAAATATGAATTTTAGTAATAAACCTAAAGATGTCCAGAAAAAAAAAAATGAAAAAGTATCTGGGAAAAATAGTAAGAGTGATGATATAAATTGGTATGACAAAAGGGCTGCTCTTCGAACTGAAGCTCGAAAGAGACTTGAACATGAGCTGTTTGGTGAGACAAGTCCTAATAATGCTGGCTGGTATTTTAGACGTATGCAAAAACGTGAGCAATGCCGCGCAAAGACTGATAACAGTTCTTATAAAAAGCTTTCCAAACGAAATATGAATTTCAAAATGAAGAAATGACCTGAGTATAAAGAAACCTTAAACTTTAACCTTACTATATTATAGGTCAAGTGGGAGCTTAGTGCATTAATCTCGATAGCTGCTTGTGTCGTTATCTAGTAAATTATTGGCCATTATGTGATAAAATAATAACTTATTTGATATTAGATTGAAGATTATATAGCCATATGGTTCCTTCACAAAGTGGTCACCACTGGAAACGTAGAATAATTTTGGAAGTTAAATATATTTGCACATTTTAGAGTTGATGTTATAAGAAAAGATTAAATAAACCTGTACTGGGGCTTTACACTTACTACTGTCAATTTATTACTTATATTAGAATTACTTAAGTCTTTGATCTAATAACAAGACACAACTTAAGCAACTAAAAATAATTGTCTGGGGTACAAATATCTTTTGGGGACTTTCCAATAGATTTCTTGAACCTCTATCATAAATGTTATAAGTGATTGAATTTCTTTTACCTACTTTTAAAATTTAGTGTATATTACCTACTTATATTGTTTTCATACATTTATGGCATTAATAAGTCTGCAACCTGTGATAAAATACATAACTTTCTAAACCAGCAGGTATTATATTTACATCAGTTAATAAATTAATAAGAAAAATATGTTTTAATGTTTATTACATTATCACAATACATCATTATAATCATAGTATTTCATTTTAGCAGTAATGACCTACCTAAAACATTTTTGTGAGACTTTAATGAACTGGAAGATTACACATTATACAAGTATATAGCATATGATATAAGTATGAATTCTGAGCATGATTAAATAGTTACTGAAAACAAGTTATTCGTCGCCGATGGCCCCACTAAAAACTAAATCAATTGCCGCATTTACATCACCTGAAAAAAATAAATAAATGAAAACAATAATAGCCCCATAATGGATTAGCTATTATTGAAGAGTTGAATTATAATGTTATAAACAATGGTAGATTTGAGGTCCTGAATGTACCTAAAACAGGTTTCAAAACTTTATGTTGATAAAATAACTACCTACCACAAGGTACATATGTCCAATTCACAAAACTAACAATTCTTGCAAGATGGAAACCTTTCTTGCCTGTGTTAATACCAACTAGTAGTAGACCAGTAGTAACACCTACTGTTATTTTAATCTACTTTCTTACTTCTTCAGTAGTAAGTTGTTAGAAGGGTAACTACAATTTCCCTTTGTTACTACCTCCACTTGTCATTAAAACTGTCAAATATGATTCATTCTTGGCTTACGCCATCAGGATGAAGAAAAGACAGGTTGCTACACATGGCATAGATCTGTTTGAAACATACTTTAGTATATTGTCCTCTTTGATCCATTGATCAAATTATATTAATTCATTATAAAAATATTATTATAATGAGTGAAGTAAGGGATTTCTGATATTAAATACATACAAAGAAATGGAGGAACCATATTACTTTGTGATGGACATCACTATTACAAACTAAAACTACAATACAAGGTCCGTTATATGGAGATGCGCTTCATATTTCACGAAACATAATGGATGTTAAATGCTGCAAGTAAGTAAACAATTACGTAAATAAAAATATTGTTATTCTATTAATATTATAAATGCGGAAAAACAGAATTGTAAGGAATTTAGGCACCTCTTATTTGTTTTTGACCGTGGGTAAAAACAACTTGAAATGGTTTACAAAAATATTTAGATTCATTTTTAACTTAATTTCTTTTATTTGCTTGACTTTAAAAGCTTTTTATTCAGAGATAGTTAGTTTTTCACCAGCGTATTACCACTCTTACCCTCTGATATGCTTCTGGAAGAGTCGTACATAAAAAAGTAAAGTGGCCACCTTTCTTCCATGGAAAAATTTATAAAATACGTATAACACATGTTGATTAATAAGAAATTTCAAATTTATTTAGTGTTTTTAACGGAAACTTTGAACATGATTTTGAGCCCTTTCAAAACGTCGGATTCTCTCGAAAGTTCCCATCTTAATCGTATTTTTGCGCCAACCAACTTACCGATGTGAATAAGGTGAAAACATAAAAAATAAATAAAAAAAAAAACAGAAAATCCAACTAAAAAATTAAAATAAATAATAGTTACAAAAAAACTAAAAGCGTTTTTATAGAACACCAAACTAAAAAATGGAAAATAAATTTTAATCAATTTGAATTAAGCATAGTTTATTTTTTTTATAATAAATATAAATTAAAAGTAAGTTAAGTATTTTATTTAAAAAAGCGTAAAAATTTTTTCCATCTCTTAGTTTGGTTTTCTATATAAGCGTGTTTTTTAGTTTTTTTAAACTATTATATTATATATTATTTATTACATATGAATTTGGATTCTGTAATTTTTATATGAATATTCACTGTTTTTTATTAATTTCAATCGGTGTTAAATATTATATTTTGCTGTGATAGCATTACACAAAGTAGGTATAGGGCCAAATCCAATATTTTAAACTCCATCCTTTTGGTATTTGTCGAAAGTTTGTGTACCGGGCTATTGATAGGTACTTCTTATGAAACCTACTCTGTTTGTGACAAAAAAGCATTCGCATAGTATTCGTACGAATGGAAATGGAGATCAAGGCAGTGAAGAAAATAATTCGAAGAAATCCTGTCCGAAAGCAAAACATTTTATCTCGGGAAATTAATGTAGCATGAACCCAAGTCGCGTATTTTAAAAGATGACTTTACTTGGACTTTCAGCTTATTAGAGGTCTGATTAAACTGATAATTTAAAATTGAATAGGATGGTAAAATCAAAACAACTTCTAAGGTATGCAAAGGGAGGTCATAGAAAACATTTATTTATCGATGTTCAGTATTTTTTTTACTATCGAGCAATATTTTAACGAGCAGAATGACCCGAGTTTATGCTCAAACTTCTATAGAAGCTTCCCAATTAGTCAGCAGACTAGATACAAAATATTAACGCTAACTACTAACTAATTAATAAAGAAATTTATATACTTAGGTTACGCTTTAGAGAAGTTTCCTTAATATACCTAATTATAGTTATTAAGAAGAAACAATTTTTTTTGTTTAAGATATTTCTTTTCCTTTTATAAGAGGTAGTAACAAGGGCAAATTGTAATAACCCTACTAACTACGTACTACTGCAGAAGTACGAAAAGAGAACAAATTAACAGTGTTACTACTGGTAGTAGCATTTTTAGTAATAAGTAAAGAATAGAAAGAATATCCAGCCCACTAGACTGACCGAGAAGATTCAAGTGATTGTTTTACCTACCCTTTTAGATGTGTTACTGTGTAGCACGTTATTTGGGTTCTCTGGGAAAGTGACTGGTTCATTTTCGAATTTCCAATACTTTAGATGACATAAGTAGAACTCACCTGCGCAAATAATAAGTGCGCGCATGTTCAGCGCGTCATCTAATAAGCCCATTTCGTGCATGAACTGTATTTGTGTTGAGAAATCTTCGCTGTTCTCTCGTGTCACCGGACTTTGGGATGATGATGCTGTAAAATGATACTTCGTTTTATACTTGTACAAATGTTTTTTTCTCTTAATTAACTAATTTGTTAATCTATAATTTTTACAAAGGCACTAGCCATTCCTAGCAGTTTCATCTGCGTTGATGTTCACTGCTCCGCTCCTAAGGGTCTCAGCGTAATGTTTTATAGTTTATATTATTCCTTAATAAATAGTCTTTAAACAAAACATTAACAAAAAAAAATCAATATTTTATATTATATATATAATATGTATGTAAGTAATCTACAAGTCAATGTGCTAAGTTCTGTAAAACGATGTTAGCCCTAGTGGCACTTTATTTTAAGTGACTAAGCAGCTGTTAGTACGGATACAAGCTAATAAAAAAGCCGGTCGACGGACTGATAAACGTCAACCATGTAATATGTTATGTAAGATACAAAACCTGAGCTTAATGAAATAACCAACCTTGAACTTATTAGGAGCTTTATATAATTCATTACAGAAGATTTTGTTTACTCGACAAAAATTAACAATTGATGTTTCTATCTACATATGTATGTAATCAACATTTTACAAGCAGAAGCGTAAATGTCGAGAGTTTTGTCCAAAGTGTAATGTTCGATAACTTTACACGTTCCTGTCAAAAAATGTAATTAATTGACCTTGATGATGAATCCTCAGTCTGGTAGTTCTGGGGCTAATTATTTATAAAAATAAAGTATAGCTTTTTTTAATATGCATTTTGTTCGTTCCTCTGCGCTTGCACTGAAGCAGCATATTACTACAGTGACTAACGTTACATTCTAAGACAGTAAATGCGATAATACACTGAAATAACGCGACACTGAAATAAAAGGACATACGTGAAAATAAATAAGAAGCATTACTAAAAAAAAAGAAACGACAAGAAGATAAAAAGTAGAAATAAACATTTATACAAAATGTGCTGACTAACATGCCCGTGCTCTGAAAGAATTGGCACATGCAGAAGGTACATCCATTGATCTAGGAACAATAATGGTCCACAAAAGGACTTAGCGACCTTCGGTCCTATCTATTTCCGGATTGGCATTGGGCCGTGAGAGGTTCTCAGAGCCCTGCTGCTCATTACGAGCGCTCGGTGGAGACCCGGCGACGGACATGGCCAGTCGGTCTCTTTCTGCGATGTTAGCAGCGATTCTGGCTAGTTCGCGTGTTGCTATGTAGAGAAGGAACAATTTATTAAGATGACAACCAGTGCAGGAATTTAGAACTCAAACGTGGGAGAGCCATGCTCAGGCACGTGTGGGGCGGCTCGACCGTAGTACTACCACAGCATCACGGAAAACCAGTTGTCAAACAATGCTTGCATTGTATTAACCGACTGAGTGAGGGTAACGGACGCCCAAACTCCCCCTCTCCTCTTTTTAAACTCTACTGTAGCGCACTTACAACTCTTGAGTTGGAGATGTCCATTGGTTTGTGTCGTTACCTGTAGGTTCATACATAACTATTTCAAAGTATGTCTTACTTTACCGCACAATTACAGGCTTGTGGGCACGAAAACCTAAAACATCAAGGTCCTCCTGTGCGTGAAAATTCTTAAACCCCAACAAACATACAAGTGATTAACACGAAGTTCAATTACATTAAAAATAAAATAGTAATTTACATAATTTTTCATATGTGGGAATCGACCCCCAACATTCGACTTATTAAAGGGTTTCTACTAAGAGCTGAAAGTACAATGTTAAAATGATTAAAGATATATATGGACATATACATATTTTCAATAAATTTGAGGTAATGAAAAAAAAATTACCAGGATGTCTCTGTTCTATTGGAAGACTGGGGTTGGTTGCTCTGATTATGGCCTCCGACATAGCTTCGCTGAACATTTCAGGAGTTATGCTAGATTGTATAGACGCTACAAAAAGATATTCAGATTAAGAACATTTAATTTTGGAAATAAATAAAAAGAATACTATTATTAGTGCTATTAGAGCTCCATGGGTGAGAGACGTAGTAATCCCTAAGTGACACCATTTAACAAGAGAGTACCTAAGTACCTTCGGTCAATTTATCTCACTAGTGCTCGATCAGAAATTGAAATGCAAGCATTTCTTGTTGTGCAAGAAATCAAACATAATTTTAATAATCAGACTTTAAAAAAGTAGACAACCGACTTCAATGCGTCAGCATAAAATTTAAGACTAATATGGTTTTTTCATGGATGCCATTGTCACAACTGGATCAAACTGTCATCTAACTACCCTTGGAGTACATCCTTACCAATAAAAAAAGAATCATCGTAATCAGTTAGCGTGATATTGAGTTATACGTCCATTTGTCGCGCACATGCATAATTCAAATTTAATACTTATATGGTTTTCTCATGGATGCCATTGTTAGAACTGGACCAAATTAAAATGGGACCACACGGAAAGCACTAGCTTTCAAATAAAAATCTTCGAAATCGGTTCACGCAGGCGAAAGTTCTGAGCTAACAAATATAATAAAAAAATCACAGGCTTGTTTTTAACGTTAGAGACGTTTTTGCCGGTTAGGGTACCCCTCCGCAACGCCCCATAAGTAACTTCGTTTCAAAAAAAAAATACAGTCGAATTGAGAACCTCTTTTTTGAAGTCGGTTGATAAAAGATAAATAATTGTTCTATAATTGTTTTGTCTTTGTCTATGTATATATTAGATTAGACAATTAGTCAAGTAAAATTGTTAAAAAAGTCGCTTTCGCTATTAAGACGATACAAATGATGCCTCATACGTCGAAACTCATTAAGCTGTTTAAGCCTTGGGGGGCAAAGAAACATCTTACATACATTCAAAAAACTTTTCTTAGTACAGAGTACTATTATTTTGAGATGCACATACTCTGTACGGCATTTGGAGTGGGCTAATTACTGAGGGAAAAATGCGCGATCTGCACACGAGTGGACAAATTAGAAAACGGATTTAAAGGAATTTTAATTACGAAAACCAGGCGAAATGCTGGCCTCAATCTCCGAGAGGGTAGGTCTGCTTGACTCGTCGGCTGACTGCAACAGTCTCAACAGACTGTCTTGACTGGCGGCGGCTTCGCGTCTACTCGACGACGATATAGCGTCTGTAGCGGCCTAAAATACATTAGGAATAAACATGTTTTTTTACAATTATACATGATAAAATTAAGTATTGATTGTAAACACCACGCTCCAAAAACCTTGAAGGAGTATTATAAGTATGTCTGTGTCTATCTTTAGTATCGGGTTCTTTAACGTATGGATGTATGGACGGATTTCGATCTTGATGGACTATGAGTCGATTCACTTCAGTAACATACTTGGTTTGGTTTAAAATAGCTTTTGATAATACTTATGGATTGCCAAGGCCTACATTTGTGGGATGAAAAAGTTTAATGTATAATTACATTGGTCTCAATGTTACAGTAACCAAAAGACGATGGTCTTTTTTAAGATATAATATTGAAATATTGTGTTGATATATATTTTTGTCATTGGAAAATGTGGGTATTTAGTACACCTCTGCCTACCCTTTAGGAGATACAGGCGTGAGGGTATGTATGCAAGAAACTTACCTGCAAAGCTGCAGTAAACTGTTCCTGAGTGATAGGATTCCTCTCTGTCTCTTCAGTATCTTCTTCATCTGCATCCTCCTCTTCCGACAACGCCTCTAACGAATAAGCAAAGCCCGATGTGGGGACTGAAACAAAAGTGCTAATAAATTAACATTGCTCTGCAACTAGGCACAGGTAATCTAAATATTTTAAAAGGTATTAAATAACCAGGTTTGCCAAGCATCATTCACATTTATTTTCTACCGAGTTCTACCTTTTTGATTTATTTATTTTCTAAAGGTCTATCGACAGTCGTCACACTGGAATGAGATGAATTAACAAGTCATGTTTTTACTGTGCTACTAATTCTGCACAGCTAATTACACAGGTAAACGCAAAATGCTAAGATTGCTTTTGATATAACATAAATCAAAAGTATAATTATATATAAGAATACAAACAAAAGACTTTTATAAAAAGAAATGGCGAAAATAATCAAACACGATACATTTTTTCTTAAATGTCCTAATCTTTGAAAATATTGTTAGGCTGACGACATGAATGTCTTTCAAGTCGATTCGCTCGTTTACGACGTGGAATCGGTGAGTTTGCGCCGAGTACAGTTTGTCGGAGTAGTGGTGGTCAAAAGATAAAGGGTATCTCAATGTCTATACCACTGCTATTACCACAACACAAAATTTTATGATCAGTTGAGTAGTTAAATATTAATTCCTCTTTAGAATGAATATTTTTAATTATTCTATTTTTATACCATACAGTCCACTGGTTATATTCACGTCATGATTCAGCAAAACAACTATCTATGTACATATTTTTGCTGAATTTGAATGGCTCTCATTTAAGGACCAAACAGCTGCTGTGGCAGGGGTTTAGTTTTGCTATCGAGACGAGAATACCCTACATACAGATTAGCAAATAGGTCTGCTTTCTCTTTAGCGCTGTGGGCAAGCGAGTGTGGTTTATGCAATGGTCGTAATGTGAGATGGGCGAGAGAAATTGCCATTGAGCTCGGGCCATTTGGCAAGAGATCAGAAAGCTTTATTCGATGATGGATAGGAACCCAAGTTGCCCACAATGCAGTCTGTGGTCAAAACGAGCTCTTCGGATCGCTTTTTTTACAGGACTTCGCAGCAAAATTATACGCTTTCTTCTTGGCAAGAGGATCCACGGCTTTGCTTCTTGGAGCGTTAGCCCATGCCGAATATGCCCATATAATGCTTGAAACCATAACCCAATCAATGCTTGAAACCAAAACTGTACTAGCGGCAGGCGCACGGGGCGAACGTTTGGAGGGGGCAGCCGCTCCGTACACACGCGCAAGTTTTAGTTCTAAATGCTAATCTTGTAGAACAATATTTTTTTAAGGAAAATATATTTATTATATTTACATATAATCAGAGCTACGCAAAAGCTACTTTGCCTTTAGAGTATGGCAGTAGTCAAAGGCCACTGAAATAATTTTTAATGTAATTACCACTGTCAGTAGAAGGTGTTGTACTGTTGCGAGATCGTACAAGATGTGTTAGGTGTCTTAAAGCAGCTGGCAACTCAGGGTGAGCATTGGCACCTCTTCTCATGGTGTGTATATTAGCCCCTAAAGCAGCTAACAATTCAACTTCATGTAGAATCGATAGAGTCACACAGTCCTCTCCAATAGAAGGGGCCTGCTCTGTGATCTCGGCCATTGCAGATTCATCATTCAACAGCTGTAATCAGATCATGAATTACATATAGTAAAATTTATTAATTTTGCTTTCCTAAATCAAGCCTGTGTAAGAGGGTAAAACTGATTTGATTTTTTAACTTTTACATGCAAATAAATTTTCTCAGTAAAAAAAAACAAGTGTTTTCTTTTTTAAATATTATAAGTAATACCTGCATAGCTCTAGTCCATCCAGGAGCATTTGGTGTACAGCCTAAGGTTCGCAAAGAACTATTAAGCAGTTGAAGATCATTATCCGTAAATGTTGGAGGAGGTGGAGGAGGTGTTTGGACCTTCTTTTTCACAACATGCACCATCTCTCCACTTTTTACACCACTGTCGTGGAGTGTCAAATCATCTTTTAAGATCTTACCATGATGGATCAATTCTGTAATCAGGTTTACTTTGTCTGAAGTAGGTGTACCTAATAGTTTTTTTTTTTTGCTCTTTATAAAAATAGGACATCTCCTAACTGACATCATAAGGACTTCAATGCTTTCTTGTCTTTGTCTTCAATAGTTTTTTTTGATAAAAACTAATTTTTAATTTTAAAAGTATAAAAAGCATGAAGTTTCATATTCAGATAAAACATAATAGTACAGGCATCAGAAACAGATTTTTAGTCCCACTTATGGTATAGGGGGCAGGCCTGTTGCCATCATCTGAGCACTGTATGAATGAATATATACCATCCAATAGATATCAGTCTGATCCCTTAGTCACCTTATACAACAGCCATGGGAAGAGATGGGAATAAATAATTAATAAAAAATCAATTAAAGTTTAGACTTAAAAAATATTAGAATGAAGGAAGGTCTTACAAATATTTTACTATATATTGACTACAACATGCACACAACTGTACCTAAAGAAGCAGATGGTACATTTGCCTTCTTTTCTGCTTCAGTTTTTAGGCTATCCACAGTGTTGTCCAAGCCAAAGTTTTCTAGTTTATGGCGCTCAATCGGTCCAGGTTTCACTTTAATCCCAAGGAAAATACAGGTTTCATTATCCATTTTAGAATTCTCTTTATTGCTATTGTCCTTCAACCTGTAATAACAGAATGTAGGTTTATAAATGAAATGTTTCTTTTTCGTATAAAAATTAAACTTATACCACACTAAAAATTTACACTCAACATGTTAACTAAACTAAAACCATTAAAAATTTAATCAAAAAGTAAAATACCCTTACTTAAGTACTGTTTATATATTTTTCTATTGGCGACCATAACAATTAAAAAGATATGATTAATATTTATATATATGACTGTTTTTCGGAGCCATACAACTTACGTTATTTGATGATAGATTTGATAGATCTCTTGAAATGTAACACTCAGTCAATCAATACTTGTTGATTATGTGTAGTTGTATAGAGCAAAGAAGAGTAAAGTAATACTACGAAAAAGAGAGCCCACACCCGGCAAATTTTTTGCATTCTACTTTGAAGCGGCATCTACATTTCTGAACTTTAACTAATTATGACTCGTAGTTATAGCTACCTATATGTCTATACATGTTACGTAGTTGATACTCTGTACATCAATATAGCTATAACTACGTTAATTATTTCAGGACATTATTATGTAATAATCGAGGTTTTGTAAAGTAGGATGAACAATAAACTTGTTGAAGTGTATTAAAAAACCAGTAAGTTGGGTGTAATAAAAAAACAATATTAATAGTGCTATCAATCTTAATTTCATCACATACGTTATGTCTAAGTTTCTTTGTAAGTTAAATAAGATTAACTGATCTACATCAACTATAGTTAAAATTTAAAACATATAACGAGATATCTATATTTTTTTTTAATAAACTGTCGTGATAACTACATGTGAATGGACAGTCCACTAACATCTCACAAAACGTTACTATGATTTATTTTAAATCAAATTTCACCACGTTTCTCTCGAGGAAAGTTGTTGCTACTTTCTGTATTTCTTTAAAATATATTTCCACTTCCATTAACTTTATTGAAGTTATTAGATGTAGACATATCACTATTACCCAATAATAGTAGCCCGGAGTGTTGAAAACATTTTACAATTTGTTTTAAGTACTTCTTTAAAAGTCAACTCAAACAAAGTTGGTTCGACCGACATCACTTTCATATGACTGGTTCATCTCACAAAGGTAAATATTAATCTTTAACATCAGGTGGGGATCGAGGTTTTCTCTGAGAAAAAAATCAATCAACTTTGAAGTCGGGATAGTTTGTTACGTGGTAGAGCCATGCTTAGACAGTAATGGGCCGACTCGACCGGTGTGATATCCAACTCCCCCTCTACTTTTTCCGCTCTTCTGACTCCCCGCCCATTTTACCATCTCTACGGGCAGCGCAATTACGACCCTCGAGTTGCAGGTGTCGATGGTAGGCGGTTATCACTTACCAGCAGGTGACTCTACTGAACTATAATTATGTTTCCAAAAAAGTTTTCTATTAGGTCTTGATTAAGGTTTCGTGTCAGCAGTGCATCTAAGCCTATCTAAAGTTTAAAATTTTCTAAAGAGACTCCATGGCCTCAATATTTTTTATTAAATTATTTATAGATGGTGCATTTACCTCAGCTAATCAAATTTTATTTCTAACTTTTTTATATATTTTTTTAGATTTTAAAATATTTTAATTTTACCCATAATGAGTCACACCAACTCATCAAAACATTGCTATAAAGTTATTGCATTTAATGCGTGTACTCGTGCAAATAATAGTGTTTATGTGTCATCTCCGATTGCGCGTGATGCCGGATGTTTATGTTCTTAAAATTTGATTATTAAAGTGGTTTGCACTTATAATTTTACTTTAAATATTATTTTTATTAAATTAAAATAGTGATGGAAGTTGGATTTTTTAAAAGGAGAGTCGGATAACCTTTTTTTTTTTTTTTTTTAACGTGTGGAAACCCCCCCGGGTACCACCGCATCGAGTAAAACTCGATGTAGTGGCTATGTCGGAATCGAACCGACTAAAACCACACGGTGTTCCGACACAAATGTCTGTAGTCGGGGGTTAAGGTATAACCTAGGAAGGATGTCCCTCGACCCCCGACAGACGTGACCACCTGTTTATAAAACAGGTGGTCTCGAAACATATTAGGAATTTCCTTCCCAATCCGAGCTCGAAGGGCGCGCGCAGATCGCGTCACGCCACGGTTCGTCTTCTTCAGGCCAGCGATCATGGAGGCCGTAGATCGTCTCTACGGCACCTGGAGCGTCCTCTGCGGGACGGGAGAGTGCTAGACCTCTCCCGTTCCCTTTCCGCCACCTTTGGCGTACATAACCTCCTCGCAATATGAGGCGGCGGAATCCCACGCGCTCTCACTTTGTACCATGGCTAGCACCATGGTCGTTGTTGACTCCATAGCTGTCTCGAGGACGTGGCGTTGTTGACTCCACGCTGGATAGGCCACCAGTGTGTGTAGGGCAGTATCATCTGAACAGCCTCCGCAGTGGTGGCACGCAGGAGTTGGCTCCCGGCCTATGCGACACAGGTACTTCGGATAACCTACCAAAAGTCAATATTTTTATGATTGCGTATTTATCTGAGAGTGGTGAATATATTACCGCTGAACTGAGAGGAATAAAACTAAATAAGTAACTAAATGTCTAACTACTCATGTATGTTAGTATAGCAATCAAGTTTGAAATGGCAGGGGTTACAAATATTTTGGTATATATATAGTACAGTTTTTTTTTATAATACATGTCCCCGTAGGATAGACAAACAGGACAACAAAAAACATTGCGACACTGTAGTGGTTAGTGGCAGTATGTTGGTTGTATTTTTTTTCTTTTATGCGATAGGTGACAACGAGCAGACGGGCCACCTGATGGTAAGTGACTACCGCCGCCCATGGACACCCGCAACTCAAGAGTCACAAGTGCGTTGCCGGCCTTTTAGGTACGAGTACGCTCTTTTCTTGAAGGTTTGAAGGTCGTATCGGTTCGGAAATACGGCAGGTGACCATTTGTTCCATATGCTGGTCGTGCAAGGCAAAAAGCTTTTGGAGAAGCGCACAGTGGTGGAGTGCCAATCGTCCAGGTGGTGTTGATCGATATTTTGTCGCGTAGGATGATGGCGGAAACCAGCAGCCGGTATAAGTCCGAACAATTCCTCTGAACACTCCCCATGATACAAGCGATAGAGGATGCAGAGTGAAGCTACATCTCTACGCAACGCCAAGGTATCAAGTCGATCAGAAATATCTTGGCAGTCGATGATGTGAGTCGCTCTCCGTTGAATGCGGTCAAGAGGGAGAAGCTGGTACTGGGGTGCAACCTGTACTGGGGCTTAGCCACCGTAGGGGCGCTCCAGCCGGTCATCGTCGAGTGGGCAGGGCGGCAGCATGGGACCCTTTCTTTCCGACTAACGCAGGTTCTTTCTGGGCACGGTTACTTGGGAAAATACCTGCACTCGGTCGCTAGGAGGGAATTAAGTCCCGCCAGCCACCACTGCAACTGTAGTGAGGATTCAGTCGGGCCCTGCATGAGAACAGTATTCCATGTGCGGCCGAACCTGTGCCTTATAAAGTTGCAGGCGGTGGGCCCGAGTAAAATACTGTCTCGATCTGTTTAGCACACCAAGCTTCTTCGAGGCTAATATGGCCTTTCCCTCTAAGTGACCGCGGCTTTCTAGATAGTCAGAACGTGCCCAAAATCAACTCGTTATTTATTTATATAAATCTTCTTGCACATATTGTACACAGGCGGACTTAATGCCTAAGGCATTCTCTGCCAGTCAACCCTGGAGTGTTGTAGAGATAAAAGTGGGAGGTGCAAAGACGCATAAAAAAGTGAGGGAAATGGAGATATATATCTATATACATATATTCCAAAGGTAATATTATAGGTATACAATATTCAAGGTATATATAAATTTCAAGAATTTTATAGTGATGTGATTGGATTGGAGTACACAAATATATCATACTGTCAGTATAATCACACACAAATATACACATACACCTATTAGTATCAAGATTCATTCATAACATCATGCGCTAACGCTGCGACAATTCTGTCAATTCATTCTTTCTTTTAAATATAAAACGGTTAGTGGTAATCCTCATCCATTTTGAGTGGGAGCGCATTCCAGACAAGAACTGACTACACATAGAAAAAATGCAGTTATTGAGAAGCTGCTCTAGCTTGTAGGGTACATTCAGGTCAAAATAACACACATCACCATATTCGATTAAAGGTATGATTAGGGATTGCATTAGGATAGTTTGAGTTTTAGGGGGAAGGAGGTTTTTTTTTGGCTGACTAACATGAGTTACCTGGTCACTCCAGTCTAGGGTTAAGTCGACATATAGACCCAGATCTTTAACTTACTTTAAGGATATCACTGAGTAAATTACAGTTGAGATGGAAGTCGTGTCTAACTTACACATGATTCTTTTGCTGCCTACGATTATCGCTTGACACTTGGCTGGGTTAATGTTTAAGCCGAACCTCATCGACAAGCATTTTCTGTGCTCCAAATCTTGCGATATGTCTGCAACGCTGGCATGTGTATATAGCTGCAAGTCGTTGGCAGATAGTTGATACGCACACTGAAGATCTTCAATTACAATACCATACAATAAAATACAATACTCTTTATTGTACACCATTAACTATAGTTCCCAATATTTCAGACAAACATATCACGGTACAAACGGCGGTCTTATCGCTAGTTGCGATCTTTTACAGACAACCTTTAGATGAACAGATGCAATGGATTCGTAGATTGGGCAGTTAATAGGTGTACCTTACCTAAATAGATAAATACATACATATGTATATACTCGTATATACCAATATAATAAATAAATATATTTAAATATCCAGGATTGCAAATAACTGTAATATTACTGTGACTGATAGTGATCACTAACCATTTTTTTTAAATTGAAAGTGACTGCACGTCTAAAAGATTCCGGCAATGCATTCCAGAGGCGAGCTGCCTGTATCGTAAAAGATTTATGAAGGATGTTTGTGGAATGCAAAGGAATTTTTAATTGATGATTTTCGGATGATTTCAGAAACCAGTGATGAGATTTATATAAACTAAGAACAATAGTGGAAAAGAAATACCGGTTCGTTATCTAAATTATCCCTTCTCTGTTGTGAAAGCAGTATATTTTTAAAACACGATATTTTCAATATGAGGGAAGGAGTGCACGAACTGAATAATGATCGGCATTTAAATGGTGAATTTCATGATTTTTACGAAATATCCATATAATAAATTACAGGGAATATCCAGATAAGTTCTATGAGTAAACAAAAATAAACAAAAGTATTGTGTGAGTAAGTAAACTCGTGAGTAAAAAAAGTTGCTGATTTAATGCTCAGTTTAATTACTTTTAAGGATTGACGTGTGCTCCATATTATGTCTTATATGCTGTATATATTATTTGATAATATTTGTACTTAATAACATTTTCTTGCAATTTATTATGCATGTTAAATCACTAGTTATTTAGTTGTTTCTTATACCTTTTATTAGGTCTCATACAGAGGAATTATATTGTAAACCTTTATTCTAAACATGTCATAACAATCAGTAAAAAGCACAACGATGAGGCAGTGTGCTGGTAAAAAAAGGTCCAATTTCAATCACAGTAGAGCGAAAAAAATTGTCGACCACAGGTACTAATCTCGTAAAAACAAACGGAGGAGGTGATCTCAACTCTAAGTCTTAAAGAGAAAAAATACTCTGAATATCAACGATAACATACACCACCCATAATGATCAAACAAAAACCAGCGCCAGCGCAGATTTCGCCACCATTTCATATCTAACATTAAATTGAAATTGTGTCAATATATACTATTACTACTACTATGTATGTATACACTAGAAGTAAGGTAGGCATATCGATGCATATCTTTGTTTTCAATATTAATTTACTGGAGTGCGTGATATAATACATAATAAAGATTTATAACTATAACACATTAGAACTTAAAAACTAAAAAAATAAAAATTAAGTTTGCATTGACATCTCTTGGTTATTAAATGTCTTATTTACGTGCATCTTGATAGTTTCAATCTCTGACTAAGAGATAGCGTTGTTCCATTTGACACTAATGTCATTGGCTCGATTCTCTAAGTGTCCGCTGTAATCCCCTGTAATTGCTGTGTTATAGAGCATGCAGTTTAGATAGTTTTATTTTGCAATTTTGCATATTTTTCGCCCGTCATTGCGTTACCACAGATCCCACAAACTTTCCGTTATGTTAGTCTATGAAAAATAGAGGAACTGATTTAATGCCGGCTTTACATTATCGTTGAGGGACTGCGAGGTATGACGAGTGTGAAATTGTAAACGCTCCACTTTTGTTTCCCTTTTTTGGTCACGCCGTTTCCCAGTTCTGAGTCAGTTTTATGCAACGGTTTTAAAAAACTAAAAAAGAATACACGATGCGTGGATTCGAATTTCAAAAAAACTTTTATTTTATGGTATATGTGTAAATAATTGTATCTGATAGCGCATAGTGTAACAGCTGCCGTACTTAGAACGGGAGCGTAAAAGATGGTGAGAGCACTTGCGGGACAGTGTACAGTCGGTATAATGGGTCGCATTCGTCATCCCGTGCCCTCGGTATGAAGCGGGAGAATGTACAGCCACCATAAAGGGAACGTTACCGTTACCAAATACCAAGTGCCAAATTTCAAGTATCGTATCGGCGTTTGACCGTCCATATCGGTCTTTCTTAGTTTGGATATAGATTATTTTGTCGTTCACTACAATTTTGTTATATCTATGGCTGGCATGGCACCGTTTTCTTAATTTTCCCTTAATGGGCTTTCTATAATAAATTCTGCAATCTCCAGCTACTAGATTTTTAGAATGGTCTAGTTTAAAAATGCCACGACCTGCAGGAAAACCACAAGAAGAATCTGTTTTAAATTGGTCACACTGGTTCTTTGCACTGGTTGACTTTTCAGTTTTCGTTTTCACCCCCCAACCCCTTATATCCGAGAAAAAGAAGTTTAGTCTGCCTGCCTGTTTATTTATAATTAAAGAAAATTTAATATCTCATTGATTTTTGAATTTTATTTATAAGGTTTGTACTTGTGTAATAATTAATCGCTTCCGTCTTAGTTTACTGCTGAAACATAAAAACAAACCAAAATATATACAGCCAGTTACTTTAATTCACCTATCCTTTTGTTGTTATCGTCAGTTTTAGTCTCTGAACTATAAGACTAATGGTTTCTATTTAATAATTAAGATGTATTAATTATTTAGTCATTATTTTGAATTAACAGGACGGTCTACAAAAAATGGCTGCAATTGTAGTACCATCTCGATTTGCCGGCCTCAAGATAGAAGATGACGAATACCCTTCTTCTAGTGAAAGTCAAAACTCTAAAAAACCCATTAAAATCAACACTGCTAAGAAGTCTGAGCCTTCAAAGAAAGTGAAGAATAATACAACTACCAAAACACAGGTACGCAACTTTATATTTTGCTTTAAAATCGAAAAATATACATAATGTAGGAATTGTTAGTTAGATAATTGATATAATCATAGATCACTTTTTTTTTATGACTGCTACACATTAATTTTTCATTATTAATAATCTAATGTAGTTATATGAAAACTTTCAAATCCAACAAGCCACACAAAATTGAGTAGTATATGATAAATTATATCATTTTAGCAAAACAGTTTCAGCCCTCAAGTAATGGTAATGAAATTTATTTTTCCCTGAAGGTTTTTACAAATCAAGTTATCTTAATATAAAATAAAATAAAATAAAATGTATCTATACACTTTAAACATTTTTACTTAGTACAGTACATATTTAATTTTTTTTTGTGGCCTCCATGATCTTCCACATAACACTTATGACAAATAAAGAGATTAATAGTTATGTATGTATGTTTAGGCACACTTTGGGATATAGTGTGACATTCTCAATATTCAATTTGCAAGCTTACTACATAATACATCTCAATATTCAATTTGCAAGCTAACTACATAATACATTCTTACTTAGAGTTTTACCTAAAAATAAAACATACGTATTAGTTTCTATTACGTATCTGGAATTCATCTACTTTAGTACTACTTACTGGGTGCCTGAGGGCTGGATAAATTCTTGTCATTATGGCACTCATTATGCACCATGTGGGCCTTACCTGGATTGTACTGATATTGAATATTAATAATAGGTAAGTTTTATTTTTAGGTAAATCTATTATTTGTTTGGTATCAATATCCGGAATCCATCTTGAGTGATGTTTGTTATCTCTTGGTGCAATAACTGTATGTTATTGTTGTATAATGTGTCGAAATAGAGTAAAAGAGATAATGTGTTGGCTATAAAATTTTATTGAGTATTTAAGTTAATAACTCAAGTTGCAGGTGTCCATGGATGGCGGTTGTTACTAACCCTCAGGTGACCCATGTGTACGTCTGTAGGCTTATATAATAAAATAAAAATATACAGGATTATATTCACCCAATTTTTATTACTGAAGCCAATGCCGAGCGATTTAACCTAGGAATAGCCTTGATGACAGCATATATGTATATAAATATAAATGTAGATAATGCTTTTATGTAATTCATAAAAAACTTACAGTAAATATAATCAAGCTATTAAGTCTGGACTCAAAAGGCTTACTCATTGCTTAAACTATCGCAATCAACTCTTAACAAAATAGGATCATAAAATTCATGTCTCAAGGCTTATAAAATTAGGTTGCAGTGTTTCTTGGCACTTTGTGGCCTTATAAAAATTCAATTATTATTAGTTGTTTATGGACTCTCGTATGTAGATTCAATGCAGAAATTCCACCAATGTCAAGTGTTCCAAGATGAGAATGTGGTAGAATAATAGGACCGCCATTTTTATTTCAATACCTTGTCCATAAAGTGTAAAAAAAGATTACATGAGAACTTAGATGTGTCAATGTAAATCTCAAAATAACGGATTTATGAAAACAACAAACAACATTATAAAACACTTTGTAATGTAATATCGACCTCACGACATGATGTAAAGAGATGTAAGGTGAGGTGATTGTAGATGTTGGTTTTATCGGCATTAAGGGCATTTAAGTTTTATAGAACTCGCACCGAA
Organism: Tyria jacobaeae; assembly: GCA_947561695.1. NCBI lineage: Eukaryota > Metazoa > Arthropoda > Insecta > Lepidoptera > Erebidae > Tyria > Tyria jacobaeae. The sequence goes on from OX387221.1 coordinate 8,931,909, forward strand.
TTTGTCCAAGCTGGTCTACAAGTATTGATCGTAAACCGTCGCAAGCCTGACAACTGTCTTACCACTCGAAATCAGCACTGCTTTAACTGCAGATAGCAAACCTTCGACTAGTGAACTACTATAGTTTCTGAGTATCAGACCAAGCTTGGTTTTGAATCAGAAATGATGAAAAAGTTCGTAATGCCTGACGTATGAAATCTATTTGCTGGAAATATGTATGTGCCATTGCAGTTACTGTGTGTTGCTAATCTACATCAAGTTTTTCGAGGGGATAGTGCAATCACTTATGCCGATTCTTCCCAGGAAAGTACTGATCCAGAGGATGAATATATTGCGACAGTCTAGAATCAGTAAAATTTTCAAGATCTATATATAAGTTAGATCTCAAGAGTTTACTCGATTTTAACAGCATTTGTTCATATATGACAATACAGTTCCATCGTCTGAATACAAATTTATCAAAGCGTTTACAAGGTGTAGTTTTAAAAATAAAATTACGAACGTTTCTATTGATTTGCAAGCCCGAAAAACTGTAACTTAGAAGCATAAGCATAATAAACATTCTCGCTCCTGTCGCCTGTACCACTCATCCAACACATCTAAACGGGTTGTGGAAATTTTAGTAGTTGGTAAGGGCGGCAGACGAGTAAAGTAGTTCAGAGCTTGACTGTGGCTACGGTGTACGGTACGGTACGGTGTGGTACGTGGCTTGACGGTGATTCTGGTGTGTGGCCAAAGTAGTAGTATTGAATCTAAAGTTGAGTCTGCATAATATTAACTCTGTATTGTATTTCACCTGAAGTGCTTTGCGAAGCGATAGACACTACTGTTCTGACGAGGTTCTTTCGCAAGTTTAGTGTCCCTATGTTGTGCCGAGAAACTCTTGGCTTCGACAGACTTCATATTTTATCTCCCAGCTAGGGCGGCAAGGTTTAGTCTTCCCGTTAGTGTATGGTACTATTTCAGGAACTACTTACAAGGTAAAGTTTAGTCTGCATAATACATATTTATTAAACAAGTTATACGTTTATAAATATATTCATTGTTTTTCGAAGTATTCTCCATTACATTTTAAACATTTTTCATATGTTCGAACCATTTTTCAAAACAATATGACCATTGGTCTGGTGGCATGTTTTCAACGTGCTGATTGAGCGCCGTCACTTCGGAGCTTGTAAAAGGGAAACCTCTCATCAAATCTTTAATTTTAGGAAAACAAAGAAATCCCAGCGTGCGAGGTCCGGACTTTGTGCTGAATGGGTCACAAGCTCTACTTTTTCAGAGGCCTAAAATGTTTTTGTTTTATTGGCGGTGTGCGAAGAAGCATTGTCGTGGTGCAAGAAGTTGCGGCTTCTCGGTCTTCTTTCTTTTACTTTTTCAAGAATAGCGAGTAAGCAAATGGTGGTGTACCACTCGGCAATAACATTTTTTTTGATCAAGTGGGAAAAAATGCAATATTTTTTTTTCCGACGTTCCTCGTCTGCTTAAATTTTGTCGATTTGTTCTCGCTTTCAAATACCCATTCACAAGATTGTTTTTCCTCTGGTTCAAAACGAAAAAATCCAACTTTCGTCTCCTGTGATGATGTCGTAAACAGCATTAGAATGTCCATGGTCGTACCTAAGTAACATCTTTTTGCACCAATCCACACGAGCCTGTTTATGTTCTGAAGTTAGTTCATGGGGAATCCAACGACAACAAAGTTTTCTAACTTTTAATTCTTCATGTAGATTTTTTTGAATTTGATCATACCAATCCCCAAATGTCCCCGAATCGTCTCATAGGTGATGCGTTTGTTTTTTTCAATTAGCTTCCTCACAGTAGCCACTTTTCCTTAGTGGTCGCATTGTAATAGCAATTGCGGGCTGTCTTTCACGAATTTCATAATGTAGAGAAATCCATCCATAATAATACTAGTCAAGCCCATATCATAGCGTAGTCCTTGTAATTACTTGCATTAAATTAAGTAATCTAAACAAACTACACACCTATTAGTCTCAGTAACTGTTACCCAGTAGGTAGTTTATGGTGGTTCGATTTTCTTCGAGTTATAATAAGGGCGTTAACAACTTGGGTAGTTGTCTATCTATCAGAATGTGAAAATAAGCGTAGCCTATGTTTAATTTGGTTATCCAATCCTAGTGTTGCGAAAGCTTTTTGATCTAAGATTGGAGAATATCGGTGGCGGTTTCAATATCAACGGATTGACTCATTTCTTTCGGTGTACCCAGATTGCTCTACACGCTTTTTTTAGACTTTTAAATAAAACAAAAAAGTTACACATCTGTATGGAATAGCGCTGGTATTTGTAGAAAAAGAGCATCTCGACGTGCAATTATTAAATCTGCGTAACACAACCATTTAAGTACAGTAACTTTAGTAAAGTTTACAAGGATTTTTAGTTATCATTTTAGCACATTGCTTGTGCTGTAATGTTATTATTACAAGAGCAGCAAAAGCCTTCTAGCAAAAACAAACGGAAATCGTATTTTAACATGGTCTAACACCAAGCTTTGAGCCTAGGGCAATTTAACGAGAAAATTATACATTTCATGAATTTGACGGTAATTCTAAGTTTCGATCAACTGACCTGGTTAACTCTTAATTCTATCGTATCATATCCTGATTTGTCATTCGTAGGCCGACGTAAACAAAGATCATTAACATTATCATCATTTTGGGATCTTTTTAGGAAAAAAAATAAAATGTGCATAACTTAGTTTGAGCCACTTTAGTTACCAACGTTCTAGGGTATTTGCTGTTACCGAATGTCTTCAACCACGTGATCAGGATTAGTTTTTAATTTTTAAAAGAATCCTTTTATATGAAAGGAACTCTAGATCAAATTATGATTTTATTTAAACTTATTAAAAAAAAACATCGTTATAATGTTTTTTTTATAAGTGAACTGACCGTGAACGGCACGAAAAACGACTCTATAATGATTTAACCGGGAATCGGAAACGCTGACTTACGGCAGAAAGACAGGTGCTTGACTCAAGATGGATTCCGGATATTGATTCTAAACAAATAGTACTTTGTTAAAAAATATTTAATAATCTTTGAATGTTTTAGCAAGCCCGTGTACATATATAAGCACAGCAAAAATAGAAAAAAATATAATGAACTGCAAAAAGTTAATTGATAAAAATAAAGTAAATTGGTTACAAACAAAAAAATAATTTAAAAAAAAAATCTATGGGGTCATCATTAGAAGGAGACTTCGAAGAGATAATCATTAAAAAAAACATAAGAAATACTATAAGTAAAAAATTATTTATGTGTTTTATGGCCGGATTTCAAACTTTTAGCTTCAGCGAAATTAGCTGATTTGCAATCAATGGATCTATTTATTCTGGAGGATTATCAAATACTCATCTATTTCGAAAAGTATTCGTCTGAACGAGGTACGTCTGAAAGTGTACCAGTTAAAAGCTAAATATCATTATCTCAATTTGGTGTCTTGTGGAGTGGAATGTTTACGTATAACTGCTTTCAATTAAAAAAAAAATACACTCTTATTTAATAAAGCTGCAGAATTGTTAATAACAATTTAATAAAATATCAGAAATGTGTATCTATTTGTTTTTTTTTTATTATTACTATAGGGACACATGCATATTGGCACAAGACTCAACCAGTGTGTCTGTAGACTATTCACTATTGATATATCACAAACAGTTCATTGATAAATAAATAATGTGGTTGATACTATTATTAATTAAACATAACTGTTGGACTCACATTAAATACTATAATATTTTCATTACATATTTAATTTTTAATTAAACATTAATCATCATTTTACTTAGACTTAATAATTTGTGACTTGGTAATAGTAATGGTAAAGGGCTCAGTTTCCGCATTTAGACTCATGTTCGGTCCATTATGCGTTCAGGAGGCTGAATAGTTGAGCCAGCCTAGCTCCTTCCAGAAGCGCAGAAGCCTCCTGGGGCGTTCACAGGCTTCTAGGAGCGTCCTCGCGCCTGCGAGGATTTCTGCCCGTTGTGCAGCCACGCCCTCGCATTCCAGGATGACGTGGCGGCCGTTTCCTCCACGCTTAGACAACCCCTGCATTGGGGGCTATCGGTCGCGTTAATGACGAATAGGTGTCGGTTCAGAGCCAAAGGGCCTGTAATGCTACCGACCACTATTCGGATGTCGAACGTGGTGATATTTCTGTTAATACCAGTTTGGATTGCCTGCAGCCAGGTGTGTTAATCCATCGGCTATAGTGTGCTTCTCGAGTCCTTTGCCTTACCCAGAAGCTATATAGGTTGAAGGGTAGTGGCAGGAGTGTGGTAGGGCCTGCCACTGGTGTTGTGGATCCCTTCCTTGCTAGGCGGCATCGTTACCGAGTGAGTTGCTGTGCCCCCTGATCCATTGTAAAATTACCCCGTTCGCCGAGGCTAGGCGTTCTAGCGATTGGTGGCATTCATAGATGAGACTGGAGTTCATGGTGTTGCCCATTAGGGCCCTTAGTACCGCCATACTATCTGACAGTATGCGGATGTTGTACTTCTTGATGCCTGCGTGGGCTGCGTATGTTAGCGCAACACATTCGCATTGAAAAATCGAACTGTGTTCGCCCAGTGCCAGCGATATTTTTATGTTTAGGTCTAGTGAGTACACCCCGGCTCCAGTACCTCACCCCATCTTGGAGCCGTCCGTGTATATCCGGACTTCATTTATGCCAGAATTATCACTATCGTTTTCCTGTAGTTTTATACAGAACCTTCTTTCGAAGATGTGTTGTTTAGGAATCCTGCCACATGCGGCAGTTATCAGAGGTTGGTAGTCAACTAGTTGATTCCAGATATTGGAATGTGGACCCTCTTGGTTATTCCACAGACTCAGATGTTTAAGTCTGATCGTTGCCATAGCTGCCTCCTGTTGTATGTACAGGTCTAGTGGTGCTAGATCGAGAGCCACCTCAAGGGCGGCAGTAGGGGTTGTTCGCATGCATCCAGTGACGGTCGTACAAACGAGTCTCTGAAATTGCTGCAACCTGTTTCTAACCGTGCTAAGCTCAGTTCTCTGCCACCAAGCAATAGCACCGTACGTGATTATTGGCCTTATTACCGCTTTATAAAGCCATAAAGTGATTTTCGGTGAGAGACCCCAGGCTTTGCCGAGGAGCCGCTTGCATTGGTAGAAGATAATGCTGTCTTTATTAAGTTTTGCATCTAGTTATCTATTCCATAGGAGTTTGCTGTCAAGTATGACTCCTAGATACTTGACCTCTGTGGTAAGAACCAGACTAGTACCAAATAGTTTAGGCAGCCTTAGATCACCTGAACTACGTTTGTTTGTGAACATTATCAACTCTGTTTTTGTTGGGTTCACTGATAGATTGTGTTTTACGCACCACTGTCTGACGACCTTTAAAGCAGACCTCATTTGGTCACAAATTGTGCTTTCAAATGGGCCGCTAATAAGAATGGTCAGGTCGTCTGCATAGCCCACTGTAAAAAACTTGCGGTCGTTGAGTTGAGTTATCACCTCATCCACCACGATGTTCCAGGGGAGAGGTGAGAGAACTCCGCCCTGTGGGCACCCTCTTGCCATTATTCCTCTTGTGTTGTTAACAGTGAATTGTATAGCTCTGCCTCTAAGCATGCTGTCGATCTACCCTGTAATAGTGGAGTCAACTCCGTGTCTAGAGAGAGCCTGGCTTATGCTGTTGAAGTTTGTTTTATCGAAGGCACCTTCGATGTTGATGAGGGTCCCTAGAGTTGATTTTTTATATTTGAGGTTGCCCTGTATGTATGAGACTACACGATGCAGAGCGGATTCTGTTGATTTACCCATCGAGTAGGCGTGTTTGTGTGGGTTCTGGGGGTGCTTGTTTAGCGCCGTGCTCCTGATTTCTCTGTCTATTAGCGTCTCTAGAACCTTTAGCATGAAGGATGTGAGGCTGATGGGTCTGAATGATTTGGGTTGTGTGTAGTCTCCTTTGCCGGGTGTGGGAAGGAATACTACTTTGACTTCTCTCCAATTCGTAGGTACGTAACGGTGTGCCACGCAGCTTCTGTAGATGGACTGTAGATGATCCATCAGTGCATCGTCACACCATTTTAGCAGACCTGGGAAAATACCGTCGAGTCCTGCAGCTTTGAATGGAAGGAAACTGTTGATAGCCCACTTTAATTTATCGTGGTTCACGATTCTGTGAGCGGTGGTCCAATCCGAATCGTCTGGTAGATATATCTCACCTTCCTCCCAAGTGTCATTCTCCTTTAGTATGCGACACCCCGGGAAGTGAGTTGTCATTAACAGTTCCGAAGTGTCCGAATCTGTTTTGGTGAAGGTACCATCAGGTTTTTTTAGGAAGCCAAGGTCATGCTTCCGCTCAGAGCACAGGATATTTTTAACTCTGTTAGCATGGTTGTTGGTGTCTATGTTAGTGCAGAAGCTTCGCCAGCAATCAGTTCTCCTGATTCTGATCCGCTTCTTGAATTTGTTTCGGGCTGCCTGTAAGCATCCCAGTGCTGGTCTAGTCTTGAGTTTTTCGCTCTATTGAACAACTTTCTTACCTTGTGCCGCAATCTCTGCAGTTCTGGTGTCCACCATTGGTGCTCACCCCCTGGTGAGGTCCTGGGTGATGATAGTGTCTGTTCAAAGCAGGTGATTAATGAGTTAGAGAGGTTTTTTTTTACATGGTTGTGAATCTCCACCGTGGTCTCGAGCATTTGGCGTACCTACGTTTGTCAGCAACTCTGCTGTCAACCGCTTATACTGCGGGAGATCCATTTTGCGCGGATTTCGTCGGGGTTTAGGTGGTGTGAGTGTCATCTTAAGGTGGAATTTGATCCAGCGATGGTTCGAGCACGATGACTCATCTGAGACATGCCAGTCCGAGATGTATGATGACGCGTGCTCAGTAGCTAGAGTTAGATCAATTATTGTTTGGGCTCTTGATATGACAAATGTACCCACATTTGCGCCCTTGTGGATAACGTTTAGTTTGGCTGAGATTAAGAAAGAAACAAAATCCTCACCACGTTGGTTGTTGGTTTTGCTGCCCCATAGGACATGATGCGCGTTGGTGTCGGCCGCGACTATCAGCTCCATTCCCTGTCGCTCACAGAAGTCCACAAGCGCGGCGAATTCAGGAGTGAGGATGTACACGTCGCCCGGCAAGTAGGCAGACGCCATCACCACACTGTGCAAGCCTGGAGAAGGTTCATTGGGCCTGACGGTAGTAAGTTTCTGGAACAGAACTCGGTAATTAGGGTGGTGTTCGCGTATTTAGGTGTAACAATACAAGTACGAGGGTTATCGATAGTAGTGTTCAGAAGTAGTTTACCTCCGACTTTGCTAAGGCCGCAAATCCTGGCCTTCCTAATCCACGACTCCTGGATTAAGGCCACGGCCTTGGTGTTTACCACCAGCGTTCTGCGTAGGTTAGCCGTTGCAGTCTGGCTATGCTGGAGGTTGGTCTGAACGATGGTGAGATTAGGGGTTGGGGGAGCTTGCAGCGCCATCATCACTGCTCAGCATTAGGGCCTCTTCCTCGTCCGGGTCGCTCTCCATCTAGAGTTCCTCCTCTTCCATACTGACCCTGACGACTGGCCCTTTGCTTGGGCCTGGTTGGCCTTCCCCTTGCGCTAGTCCGCTGCCTGGGTCAACGCTGGGGACCTCCTCGGGCTTGGCATCGAGGTTCGGCGGCGGCAGAGGGCGTTCATCAAGGAAGCGGACGTAGAGATTACCAAGTTTATAGTAAACTCTACGCTCGCTCGCCTTGAGTTTGAGCGCATCCTCTTCTGGTATACCAAGCACCAGGAATACACTTTTCCTCTCTTCCTTGGGCTCAGCATGGTAGAGTGCCCAGTTGGACACCTTGTACTCAAGGTTTTGACACGTCAGCCGTTTGCGGATACGGTCTAGCGTGTCTTCTGGACCTACCTGCGGAATTAGTAGACCAGCCTTAATGCGCATGGGAATCTCAGCCTGCAAAGGCTGAAAGCATACTCATCATTGCACCACATCTTGAGGACGCCCTCGCTGTGGAAGGCCTTTCCCCTAAATTGTAGCGCAACAAATGAAGCGCCAGACGTGCTGGGCGAGAAAATCTCGTCATCCAGCACGCCCTGCAGCCGACTCTCAACGGCCTCGGCCTGCTCCTTGGTCAGGTCATGGTAAGGCTCTAGCATCACTGCTACGCAGTTGTCGTTGGACTTCAATACGTCAGAGCTAGCTGAGCCTGTGGTAGTAAGCTGGGATTTCGCTCGCTTTCCCTTGCCTTGTGGGGTAAGAGTATCATCTGGGCGACTTCTCTTCGCGGGTTTGGTTGGACCCAGAGGCTTACCCGTCCGGTTGGCGTGCCCAGCTCGGTTTCCCCGTCTAATATGACCCTGCCGTGGGGTCGCGTTAGCACCAGCAGGCCTCATGTCGGCAGATGGATCCCCCGCAGGTGCAGCTACTCCCTCGGCTAGGCAAGTGCCTTCGCCATGAGTCAGCGCATCGCTAACGGGGGCAACGTGGGTCTTTTCAGACCCTTCAGCGGCTTCACGCCGCTTACTGCGATCTGACGTCAGACGCCGCGCTCGCTTGGCTTCCGCTCGGGCTTTAGCCATCTTAGCTTTAAGGGTCCGTCCGTTTAGACGGGTTCGGTGCTTTTGGACCTCCCCTCTTCTTTACGCCTACGAGGTTCCAACAGGGTTCGTCCCGGATGTTACCCGCTGGCATTGCTGTCTTCAAAGAGGAAAGGTCTATGTTTGAACTAGCGCTCTACTCTGTTTTTGTAGAGGAGCTGCTTCTGTCTTTAATGGCGCTACACTCTTGCTGTCAACTAGAGGTGCTGCCGGTCGGTTTTATGGCGCTACACCCGGGTTAGTTACCCGAGGGGCTGCCGGTTTGGTCGATGGCGCTGCACTCGGATTGTTGTTCCGAGGCGCGGCCTGTTTGTTGGTAGGCGCATCACCTGAATTGTTGGTCCGGGGCGCAGCCTTGCTTTTTCTGGAAAAAATATTTTTTTGATTATTATCCATAAGTATTATCCGAATTGTTCGTCCCTCCGTTCTTCCACCCTCCTTGGAGCCCTCAAGTGGGGACGTTGCGGCAGATGGCACACAAACGTCAGAAGTAACGGAGGTATATAGAGCTCCAGCCCTGGCAGAAAACAGGCCGAGCAGGGCGGAATGACATGGTCTTCCCACCCGTCGTCTGCCCCCACCAGGGAAGAGCTCTCACCAGGCGGCCCTCCGACAGGACGCCACAGCCGATTGACTGGAGTTGGTTAGACTCCAGACTCCCGTGTCGGGGGAACTCCGGGCCAAAGCAGTGTGTTACCTTTCAGCTTAAATACCAGGACACCTTCATCCCCCCTTACGGGTCCCCGCACACGGCACAAACATGCGGTGGTTGGTATCATAATTTGTGACTTATTGAAGAGAAAAGAGAAAATTGCAAACATGGTTTAATGTACAACAACTTCAATTTTAATCTAAATAGAAGTTCGATAAGAAATGTTAGTAAATTAAGTTTTTAAAAGCATTGTATAATTTATTAGAGCCAACCTGCAACTAAAAAGAAGAAGAACAGGCAAAACAATACCTCTGCTGAACAGTGGGAGATTTGGAAACAGAAAGATGAGGAACTTATTGATGGCAACTTTGAAAGTGAACTCCAGCAGGTCAGTATGACACTACAATTTTATTATTTTTTTTAGAAATCCAAATGGGAGTAAATAATATAGCACAACAATGGGTGCAAGTAAATAATAGTTCCAAATTGTTAAATACAAATAATACATCTGAATGACTTACTATTCATTAGTGATGATAAGCAATTTATGAGTGAGTTACTATAAATCAAGCAACCAATTCATTTGTGCCGAGAATTTTGCAACTTCTCACTTCTTTTAATTTTATGTGCCCTAAAGGCATATATTTAATACAATTTATAAATAAATGTGATAGTTAATTTAACTAAAATGTTCAACACAAATTGTATAGTATTAAGACAGGAGTTTTTTGAGGCAAAGCATGACAAAAAGTACTGTAAAGTAAATATAGAAATGTGTATAGGCAGTTAATGATAATATGCTTGCTTGGTAATTTGTAGCCTGCTTCTCGAGATCAAGGCTGCAACCCAAGGGTAAATATGCCACTGTCTCTTTTCAAATGTGTCCCTGTAGTGTTTACAGGAGAGGCAGTTCCTTTATTTAAGGCATAGTGTATGGTACATCCCCAAGGTGTTTAGTCACTTCTATTGCAAGTTGAAGCCTCATTGCAACCCTAGCTAGATATACCTAGATATATATATTTAGATATAGAAAATGTTATAAACCACATAATAGTTTGTACTTTTTGAGTCAAAATATAACGCAATGTTGTGTTTTCAAATGTTTCTCTTAAATGTCTTGCACATTATTACCAACATTACCAACTTGAAGTGCTGGTTAAAAATAATTGTTAATAAATTCACTTACAATTTCATTTTAACCCTAAAGTGATTAATAAACAAATATTTGTAAATAAAAGATAATTACAGGCTATTCTTTTATCCAAATTGGACTTTGAAGAAAAGAAAACTGTATACAAACAGACAAAGAAAGATGCCGATGTGGAGAAGAAGGCGCAAGAACAAAGTGCACGTTCAAACAGCAAGAAACAAAAAAAGAAAAATGTAATGAGCCTTGACCAATTCAATGAATTGGTGAATAATGGCGAAGATGTCAAGTGTAAGTTTAAAGTTAACACCGTGTACCCAAAAGCTGTTTTTACTTCTATGTCAAATATGAATAAATTGTTGGCAATAATAATTATTTAAATTTTAGTCAATCACGTCGACGAAAAGATTTCAGCCGAAGTAGTAAAAAGCCCTGAGTTAAAGGATACAGAATTTTTTGAAAGGGTCAAAAATGAAACAAAACACGAGCTATTAAAGGACAAAATCATTGATAGAGTAAAAAATCGTCAGACAGCATCTGACGAGATAGTTACTCGAGTGCAGTTCGCCGACGCTCTAGAAAAAAAAGACCAAGAAATAGCAGCTTTGAAAAAAGAGGTTTCAAGTCTTAAAGAGGAGCTACTTACAGTGAAGTGTAGAAACAAGAAACTGTGCAATATACTTGGCCAGGGTGAAAGTAAGTGGCTTTTGGCCCATTCTCATTTCAGAAGCTTGTTATTGTATGCTTCTTAAGCCAACCAAAATATTTTCGTTAGCATACTATATGTATACTCTCACTGATATGAATTGATTATATATATACATATGTATATACATATAAGGTCGATTTTTTTACATGTATTTATATGGAGCGAAGTTGGCTTAATAAGCTTAATAAATACATATATACTCGTATTATGTACATATATACATATATATACAGTCGTGGTCAACTAATTAGGGACACTCTCTAGTTAATCCAAATTGTGAATTTATTTTTTATTTTCCAACGAGTCTAAACAATATTCCACATCTTTTACATGTAAGTATAATTAGTCATTTATGTGCCTAATTATACAAACAATAACAACTTCTTAAACATTAAACCTCTTTACAGTATAGCTGATAGATGATCACAGTGCTATTTGTTCAAAGAATGCTGGCTGGCCATTTAATTAGGGACACTGAGATATTGCGTTCTAGTTTCAAAATCTGAATCTCAATTATTATTTTCTTTCTTCTCCTATTCTTTGTGGTAGTTTTGGCGGCAATCTAGATTTGTAATTTCAAGTTTTGAGAGTTATTTTGAAGAATAATGGGCAAAAATAAAAGTTGCGATGCAACACTACGAAAAATTATCATGAAGTTTGTCGAGCGTGGTTGGTCATACCGAAGGATAGCAGGATATTTAAATTGTTCAAAAACTATGGTATGCAATGCAGTGCAACATTTCAGGCGCATTAACACAACTTTAAATGTGCCCAGAAAAAAAAGATCGAGAAAAACAACTCCGCAAGAAGATAGAATGATAACCAGGTTAGCTAAGAAAGATCCGTTTCTAGGCTCTATTTTAATTAAACATGAAGTGTTTGGGGCAGACGAAAGAGTCAGTGTATCAGCGAGGACAGTTCGACGACGTCTGGTAGAAGCAGGGTTGTTCGGAAGAGTGGCTCGCAAAGTACCGTTGTTAAAGAAAGAGCATAGAAATGCACGTTTGGCGTTTGCACGTAAATATGGACATTGGACCTACGACCAATGGCAACATGTATTATTCTCTGACGAGACCAAGGTTAATTTGATTTCTTCAGATGGAAGGCAATACGTACGGCGTCCTGTAAAAGCGGAAATGAATCCAAGATTCACAAAAAAGCAGGTGAAACATGGCGGAGGAAACATTAAAATGTGGGGATCATTTTCTGGACGTGGAGTGGGAACCTGTGAGGAAAGTTCAGGGTAACTTAGACCAACATCAATACAAGGCAATATTAGAAGAAACTATGCTTTCCTATGCTGAGGAACATCTTCCTATTATATGGACTTTTCAGCATGATAACGACCCAAAACATACAGCCCGTTCAGTCAAGTCGGTATCAGTGCTAGATTGGCCAGCAAATAGCCCCGACCTCAACCCAATCGAGCACCTTTGGCACGAAATTAAGAAAAAAGTTGCCATTTATCGTACCACAACTTTAGATGAACTTAATGAAGCTTTTTGTGAGGCATGGGCAAACATTCCTGTTGAAATATGTCAGAAACTGATAATGTCTATGCCACATCGGTGTCAAGCGGTAATTACTAACAAAGGTTTTGCTACTGGGTACTGATTTTACCCGTAATAAAATGAAGTTGTTAAAGAAATTAAAATACTGCAGATTATTAGTTCTGTTTAACTCTATTTTTCATTTTACTTTACTGTTCTTAATTAAATGTCCAGCTACAGAATTGTACCTTAAATTGAATACATGGTTAACCTTTGATATGAAACACTTTTTTATATTTATTTAATCTTTTATTTACAGCCATTTATAGTATAATAATCGGATCAAATTATGCAAATAATAGTTACTGAGAAATCAACAGGGTTTTATATTTATATGTACATAGCCGGTTATTGCTGTCCACTATCTTGAATGTCCTTAATTAGTTGACCACGACTGTATATATATATATTATATCGCCACGAATTATTTTCAATTATAGAAGTATTTTTATTAATTATAGAGTATTCTACGAAATTACTTAAAACGAAATGGAAATATTTCTTTCTTCCCTCCTTTCCTCCATTTGCTTATCAAATTTTGTTGTTTCGAAGTTCGTTTGAAGGTCAACCGTAATTTAAAAAAAATCAAAAGCACGTTGTATAGCTAAGCCTCTGCCTACCCTTAGGGGATACAGGCATGTGTGCATGTACATATGTATGACTAAACTAAAATAATGACCAAAATTAAAAAAAATAAGACTAAGGAAGTTATCACAAATGAACATATAACATTTATAAGCAACTAGGGATTGCAATCCAGCAAAGTGGGATCCCACAATCCTCAAGCATAAGCCGGGGCAAATTTATTCAAATTGCCGCCTTTAATCTACTCAGTAACGCGTTTTACGCCCGACGTTGCCGTTCAATCTTTTGTTTTGCGTCTGAATTGCACGCACACACGACGCGACATGTCAGTCAGTTGTCATTTGACTCGTCAAGTAGTCACTCGTCAACGTGGTTTTGTTTTAGTCGATCCGCAAGGTTAGTATAATGTTCGTTTACTTGTCCTCTAATTAACTATTATTATAACCCCAATGAAGATATCGTTATTGTCCAATATTGTACTTTGTTGTCGTTATTATACGCAGGACTGCCATTTGTACGATGTAAATCATATTTATACCTACCATTTTACGAGAGAACGACAAATTTTCAACCACTTTGAGGTTATTTTAAATTTGATAGATTAACTGATTGTAGTAAGATTTTTTTTATTTAAATTACAAACTTTGTATTAGCGACTAGGTATTTACAAAATCAGAAATTATTGCTTTTCAGGTACTATTAAAGGATGTTTCTTTCAAAACCGGCACAGAAGGATGTTGGTGAGAAAAATTAAAAAAACTTATGGCATTATTTCAAAAAGTTTGGAGATGGAGGGAAAGCAAAATGTATACTATGTTCTAATTAAAAAAAATAGCCAACGTTCTACCACTGACCTAAAAACCCCCTTGAAAACTAACACTGTTTAATAATAGGTATATCATCTCAACAAAACCCGAAGTTATTATCTAACCCTCACCATCAACATCATCACAAAAGATTGTTGATAAAGGGTAAATTCCCAAGAAAAAAAGTAAAAAAAAACTATCGATGGCTATTTAATAAAGGAAAATTCAATGCATAAAATAGTTTCTAGAATGGTTTGTAAGGATGTAAGATTTAAGATATTTGTTCTCGAAGAGTGGATTTCAACTTCCAAACTCTCCTAATACAATCAGATCTAGAGTTATAAATTTTTCAAACAATTTTCAAAATTACATGATTGTCGAATTATCACATCTCAAGAAACAATTACAAAGATTCTCGCTTAGCTCTGACGAGTGGACATCCCCAAAAAACTATCACAAAGAAACTCATTTTAATCTTGGTCTGATTTGAATACATAGTTAATGTACTGCTGAGCATTGTTTTGAATTGGTTAAAGACAGCTTAGCGAGTTTTGGTCTTGACTTTGAAACCGATATTATCGGCATGACAACTGACGGTGCAAGTGTCATGGTAAAAGTTGGCAAACTTGTATCGTGCTATCAACAGCTTTGTTTTGCACACGGTATGCAATTAGCTGTGGTGTATTCTGTATAAAAAAGGGTCGAAGGAGATATAGAACTTACAAAAAAGTCTGACCGATTTGGACATCGATGATGACGAAAATGTGGAAGAAATAAATGAATAAGGTTTGAATAACTATCGATAGACATTATTAAAATGTTCGAAAAGTGGTAAAGATTTTCCGAGAGTCGCCAACTAAAGATGATATGTATTTGCAAAAATATTTAAAAGAAGATACAAGAAAAGAATTAAACTTGATTCTAGAGTGCCGCAGTTAGACAGGTTTTACAGTCACAAAGCTCGTGCATTGAAAAAGCTCTCATTAACATAGCATCTGAGATAAAATTTACGGACGAAGAATGGTACAAAATCAAAAAAGTTGTTGGCAGCTTAAAGCCCTTTGTTTGAGCTTCGGATCTTGTTTGGAGTTGAAATGATAGTGGACTGTACTTTATGTGTTTAATTTATATAATCGTAATTATAATAAATGGTTGCCCGTGAGTGTCGTGCGCGCCGCTCGGTCGTCAAGTGGTGGGGCTATCCCGCGGCGACAAGCGCCGCAACTATCACTCCACGGTGTCCCCCGCCGCGCCTTCCACTCCGTCGCCAGGTGCCCTCGCATGAGGCGCGTGGACACCTTTAAATTGGGCGTTGAAGTTTTATGCAGAAGAGAGTCTACCCTAATAACTGCAGACACAAAATTTCGATTTATTTTGGAGAAGCTGAAGAAGCAAGATACAGTTTTAAGTAAAGAACGTTCCGTGGCGCTACGTGCAAGAGTGAAAGAAAGACGCAGTGAAATTACTGATATGTTGATTTACTTACAGCATTAAGTATGGCCAAGAATTGAAAACGCGCAATCCTATATTTGTAATGCCAAAAAAGAATAAGTTACTGAAAGAAATGAAAAACATTTTATGCAGAGTCATTGAAAACGACGATGAGAACATAGAGCTTGTAGAAGTTGTAAATTACGTTGACGTAGATGCAGATAATAGCCAGCGATCTTTGGAAAATAAATCACCTTTACTAGAGGAATTAGAAATGCAGCTAAATCAAGACAATCAAAATTACACTATAACTAAACAGATAGAAACTATAAAAGAAAAAAACTGAAAAAATATTAAAGAAAGAAATGGCAGCATTTGACTGATGGAGTGAAAGGAAGGTATTTGATTTTGTTGCACGAGTATTTATTAACTATCAAGCCAACAAGTGTAGAGGCAGAAAGAGCCTTTTCGGCTGCTGGCTACATCTGGTTCTAAAAGAAGTACGTACGTTTAAAAACAAAAGTGACTGATTATTTTATATTTCATACGTTACGATTTAGTAAGAAAAAAATTTAGACTATTAGTAAACTAAATTCATATGATACTCTTTGTGAATACAAAAGACTGATTATAACTATTATCTCAGATAAAGATTAGAATTTTTATTTTTGTAACTTTGTACAAAGTTTACCAAATATGGATATTTTTTTATGTTTCTAGACTTTTTATTTATAAATAAGTAGCTGAACTGGTGAAATAATTAGCCCATTAATAGTAAGTAAGGTATTGTCTTTTTTGTAGTTTTTTAATAAAAAATTGTTATAACATTAATAAAGTTCATTATTTTGAATTCCATAAACCAAAACGAAGTCAATCCAAAAATCCCGCGGGATTGGAAACAGTGGCTGATTGCAATCCTTATCATATCAAACTAGCCTTACTCGGACTGCAGTGGTATTTGTTCTTTTTGTTGTCTTTGCGTACGTTATATTGGACAATTGCTTAAAAATGTACTAAAGATACAAATAGAGTTTAGAGTGGTGAAAATGAAAACTTTCAATAATATTAGAAATGCGAAAGTGTGTTTGTTTGTACATATGTGACGTATTATATTTCATAGCTAAGTACATAGGGTAACTTTCATTTAGAAAAGTAGAGAAAGAGTAGTTAGTATTCAATAGGTTGTCGTTCTAATATGAAAAAAATTCCAGTGAAAGACAAAGCCGAGGTGTTAGTTGAGGTGGAGCGGCTTCGGGCGGTTCAGACTGAACTGACGACTGAGCTGGCGTCACTACATACAGACCTGGAGAAGGAACGCTCCAAGAATACAGATCCTAGAGCTAAAGACAAGGTTAGAACCCTATTTATTACTAAAGATTATATTAAACTTGTGACAATATTTATTAACAGGCGTATGTTTGAGAAAAGGCAGCCCAAACAATAGTTGCTTCATTGTGATAGGCTCACAAGCAAAGAAATGATATTTAGCGATTTTGCATGATTTTTATTTATTTATGTTATAGTATATAATCGCTTATAATAGTAAAAACATATTCAACGACAAAAATGGAGTCAAGATAAAAAATAAAGAGTTACACATAGGATAAGAGGCATTTTAAACTCCAGCCATTTTCCTTTAGCTTAAAGTGACGTTGCAGGTTATTACAACGAACAGTCAAGCGAGGGTGAGGCGAGGTTAGATTATAAAGTTTACAGACTTTTGACTTTGACATTTGTTTTCATTTCCCAGATATTTTTTGTACTTTGAGTCTTATTTGAATAACATGCATTGGGATGATAAATAATTGTAAGACTCATTCATGACATAAAATAACTAATAAATATAAAATACGAATTTATTTTAGGCTCTATATTATTAACTCTTAACTGTATTTGTCAAAGATTCGTGTTTTTTCCCCTTGCAGAAGTATAGTACTACAAGGAAGAAAAACATACGCTTTGATGTTTCGTCCGAAGCTATTATATCGAAGGAGTCTAGCTCTGGACCTGGTTAAATGAAGATTTATATTTGAATAATAAATAGTTATGTCAAAAAAAAAAACAGAAATAAATGTGAAACCATCATATAGATTTTTATTGTATTTATTTTGATGGGCTGTTAGTATTTTAAGAGATTTAGTTATTTCTAATAGTAGACAGTATTAAATAGAACTGATATTGTGAATCTCAAATCATCTCATTATGTTAGGTAATGTCAATTTTAAGTAATAAACATATTTATTATTTTTTGTGTTATAAGCCTTTTTTCATTATAATAACAAATTAATGTCCTTATTAACTAACATATCGCGTTAAAAAATGCTGCCTATTTGACAAGTAACTTATAGTTAATCTTTTTTCAAAATTAATAAACATAGTATAGTATTGCCGAAGACAAATATGATATACAATTTTAATAAACATCCGATTGTTAATTTGTTAAAATTTTAAATACAGATAGTGGTTAAAATTGTATTTAGTTATAGAATTATTAGTT
The DNA here is from genome assembly GCA_947561695.1 of Tyria jacobaeae. Lineage (NCBI taxonomy): Eukaryota > Metazoa > Arthropoda > Insecta > Lepidoptera > Erebidae > Tyria > Tyria jacobaeae. The sequence continues at coordinate 8,949,883 of OX387221.1, forward strand.
TTGTTTGTATTTAGCAATTTGATTTTCATGACACTCAGAAGGTATGTTAAAGCAAATGATTAGTAGATAAATAGATTAGATTAGTTGTTACATAATTCATTACAATGTCATTGACACCATGCATCATTTTAAGTTATTGCTTCAAACCTTGATGTGCCTAAGTGTTTGTTGCACTGTTGTTCTTTAAACAAGTAAATGAATATTGTATTAGCCGGATAGAGTTTAGTAGAAAATATAACGTATTGATATTCTGTAGAATGTAGTCCGTTTCATTGTATTTTGTCTGAAGTGTCATGCACAAGCTGTTTTCATTTCCTACTTTAGCATGGTTCTTCAACTTTAATCTCTACACAACTCTTTTGCCCATCAGTGTTAAAACTTCAACTAAAATAAACATGATTCAGAAAGGGTTTAATCATACCGGTTATGTTGCAAGTGGATTATTTTCGTAATAAATGGTTCTGGCAAGTGTAAAGCTACTTTCAAAATATAATTATTGCTGTATGTGAGGTTAATGACATGGTAACAATGCAACAAGTGAGGAGCTTCTAGAGAGCAAGTTTCAAGCTCAGACTCTTTCTAGGCTTGTTATATTCACCTTAACAGTTTCATATGAGAGATTCTATTCTATCATATGAGAGAGTAACAGGTGGGTGCAAAACTTCAAGATATTGCACAATGTTTCTAAGATTTTATTTGATTTTGATTTTGCATGCCTTGTTGACTCTTTTTTTCTATAGCGTAGTCGGTATGATAAACCCATAAATAAACTCCTTTTGTTACTTTCAAAAGTTGTGGTACTTTAAAGCCATGAATATTTATGTTTACACAACTGTCTAGGTTAAATCATTTTCTTTGTGATTGTCTTAAAGTAGCTGTTACTTTAGTTAATATTTTCCACTGTGATTTCTATCCACATAAGTGGTAATTTAGGCTTTATAATTTTTTATAAGAACAAATAAAACATTATTTAAACCAATGCACGATTTTATTGCCATATCTAATTACATACACAATTATAATTTATAAAATAGAATGAAATTCAACTTCAATCAATAACGTATTGCTAAACACTAATATAATCTGTGCACAATTAATTGTTAGTTCCTAAACGACTATTTCGTAATTAAAATTGTGTATCAATTGATCGACGCGTTCCTCGATGTATCTAAGAACTGAAACATCAGACAACTACAAACTCAACTGTTAAGGTTCTTAGCAATACATACGTGATAAATAAGGGTAATAACTAGCTTAACAAAATTATGCACAGTCCCTTGAAAGAGTACACAAACAATGCGTCTTAAATAACAAATATTATCGGCATTTTTGTTCCAGATAGAGGCACAATTGTATAAATTACATATTTCATATCTATCAATTATATTATTCATTGAGATAAACAAGTTCATAATTCTATTTAGTTTACTGGATACAATGAAAAGGTCAGTTTACATATACCTAAACATTCAAACACAAACCATCCATCAGAACCAATCCAGAACATTGGATGTGTTCAGCAGATTACGTAGCTTACTATACATATTAAAACTATATAGAAAATACAAATGTGGATTCAGTTAAACATAATACAACTGTGCAATGCCTGGTAGTACAAATGCCTATTTTTTTGACTAGCTGATTTACTATTGTCTACAGTACAGGTATGCAATGTAAGCGATTAAACAGATTTCAGTTCTAACAAAATGGATACCCAGCGTGACATTATACGACTTAATATTATGTACTAAATACTCAATAATTCATTTGTACAAAAATATGAATCATTAAGTAAACACCTATACTTACATATTATACAAATGTCATATTGGCAGTTGTAGTGATTATGGCAACTTGAATTTGATTTCTAAAATATTTTTGGTCCAAAAGAATTTATTTCATACTTAAACTCGTCATCAATAAAGTTAATTTTTATTATTTTATAGAAATACATACACCACTTTAATACTGATGTTACAGAATATAATAGTATTTATTAGTAATAATAACTAAGCGAAGACTATGTTATATCTAGTTACTTATAATATGGCAGTAAGTGGTAATTGCAGAGCATTGTTGCACGTACTTGCGAGATTCGCATGTCACCACGCAATGATTATATGCGAGTACTTATACGCAGTTGATTATTGTCTATTCGATGGGTTATATTTTATTGCAAAATACGTACAAACACTAGCTCTCATAGTCACTTTACTTATGGTCACAAGCGACCAAGTGTTGCTCGTAATGAGTCCTACACTGTTCACTTCACTCCACGCTTCACAGTGGTTTGTTCTTTCAATTCTGCTCCGTCCTGACGTTTGTGCCTCAGTAGCAGATATGTGTTATCCGCTAAGGTGCTGTCATTTTAGTCGTACCAAAGTTGCGACCCAAATTTTTATCAATGGTACATAGCGCATAATTTTCACACAAAGAATCGTTCTTTGTCCATTTGCGATATGATTTTTTATTAATCAACTTCTTCGGTATATTCCTGTCGGTTTTTTTAGATTAGTATGTTACATCGTGTGATCGTTAACAAGCTGGTACGTCCGCACATCTGATAGTGCTGGTCGGTTTTGTAAGTGCATCGCATTCGGAGTCATTTATAACTTTGTTTGATATTTTGTCTACGCAGTAAACACTGCGCTGTTTCGTCGCTTCCTTGCCCTGAAACAAAGCGTTAAGTTAAGAACGTGTGTGAAATGATCTAAATGGAATGTAAAGTAAGTGGAAGCATCCTAATATATCTAGCAACACTTAGATAATTATACAAATGAAAAAATAAAAAAGTAAAGTACCTATATTTACTTTTTTTTGGAAATATTTAGTTACATTTACATCTATTTAAGCAACAGATAATAATAAACGGATTTATTATGCTACCATTGTTTACCATACATAACATTATTGCTTTCTTGTTCAATCGGTGTCCGCTGGTCTATGAACAGTGCATATGTAATCTGCATGAAAACTTTCATGACTGGTATTCTGAGGTCGAGTGGTGCACCCGAAATCGTCCCGTAAGGTCGCTCCCCCCATGATAAAGATCCTCCCATCGGGATCGAAACTAGTCGGGCATCACCGAAATACACGTAAATAAAACCGTTTGCCTTAATAAATATGTAATCTGTTAAGTGGATTGTCACCTACCGGCATGTGGCAAGACTTTGAGCAGGGGTGCCAGGATCCGACCCACCAGTGGATATGTAACTTCCGATCAGCGCACGGAGGTTGCCGACAGCGTTGCATCAGCGCCTCATGGCGCGGTGACTCGATGTGGTAACACTGGGATTGTTCCACCGCATCTGGACAATTGATAGATATAGAATATTTTAAGTCTTCCAAATTACAATTTGTTCATAATGTACTTCTGTGACTACCTTTAGCAACTATTAATTTCATCTGATATTTTATGTATTCTTTGACTTTGTTGAACGCATCTGTATAAAAAAAGAGCATAAGTCTCCCAAAAATATAGGCAATTTTGTGCCATGGCGGAAATTTGGCATATGTACGTCAATTAAACCGACGTAATTATAAAATAAAAATATACATACGATTGCGTTCATCAACGCATTCGTGACGTCGCCGCATGTACCCGTAGCCACAAGACACGGAGCACGCAGACCACTCGGAGAGTCGGTACCTGTACTTTTTGTGCATACGTTGACGATCTACCGTGTACTGATACGTGACACCAGGATTACGATGAAGCCCACGATAGATTCGTTGCTGAAATTGTTAAAAATGATTAGGTATTATTATTTGTAGTAGAATAAATCTATTATGTTCTATGGTAAGTCTTACAGTACCAGTTAGGGAGCCTCGCACTTTCAAGTTAAGATTACAATTTCGAACTGATGATAGTTAATACTCCAAAATCGAATAATTGATTGATTGCAATAAGAAACAACTTGATAAAAATATGAACAGAAACTATACTTGGTAGGGGCTAATTAGAAGGAAGTATTTAAGTGTAATTATATACATAATTTAATTACATCTTGTCACTCACATATACTTTGATGTCTTCTGCGAGTGGACCCGTAATTCTTACTTTCTCCCAGTCGCGATCTCGTTCGTAAATAGCCTGCGTTCCCGCTAAAAAGTATTCTGTGACTGTTGCATTTCTGTAATATAATATATGACATTGATTTATAAGCTGCTTACACACAGGTGCATGGTGAACACATTGACTATTACGCTAACGCCACCTTAAGCAGTCACTGCTCGTCCCGTTTTTATTTCTCTTGTACCGACGCGAAGTTTGACTGACTGATTTACTGACACTACTTAAGTTAAAACCTAATTATTTTTTGTATACAATCGTACCTACGGAACATCTATAAATTCAGTTGTGTCATGTCGATCTGTGTTACAAGTTTGAATTACAAATCAAGTCATACAATAATAATAATAAAAAACTTCAGACATCCCACACTTATTCATCTGATCGCAAACTAAGCAGAGTTTGTACTATGGTAAGCAGACTGCTGATTAACATACTTATATATTTCTAAATACATATCTACATTGTATAGATAAATTACACCCAGACAGAAAAAAAAAAACTCGTTCTTCACATACAAACATTTGTCCTGGGTGGGAATCGAACGACCTCTGGCTTAGCAGAGGGTTTAGTGACCTGCTATTAGACGAACAGGCCAGTCGATACAGTAGTACTAAAATGTATTTCGTTTGACATCAGCCGTGTGGTTCTCGGTGGAGTAGAATGGGTCTTCATCTCTTTTGATGACGGCACTAGGCTTGTTCTCTATTACATAAGTGGGACTTAATTGTGGTTGGCATAAATTAGGCGGCTGAGACGCCTCTTCAGTAATATAAACGCGAGTGTATATATGTACCAGAGAAGCACTGACAGTAATATTAAAACTAGTTCTGGCCACTATTGTTTAAAGTGGTTTACAACCACTTTTGTACTTGCTGGACTTACCGAGCGCCGCTTAAGTATATTTTGTTAGATTTCGCGCTTCCAATGGAAATAAAATTGCCTGGATTTACTTTTTCTTGAATTTTCACATTCCTTGACCCGGCAGGTATCACCGCAACCTTTAAACATGATTGATGAATTTGATAAGTAACACAATAATCCTACACTATATTTTAATTAGTATGTTAAAAATTAGGTTGTTTTCATTTTTGTGAACTCTTTCTCATTTCGTAGCGAGACTACATCTTACAAAACTAAACATCTTACACCTCTCCATCTTACACTCCTTTAAGAACCCAAGATAGGTAACGTAAGTAAACCTAATATATATAGAAACCAATATAATTATATTATATAGTCTAATATCTAGATATAATCAGTACATCTGAACCGGAACGAGTCGCTACTACTGAATTTTTTAACGTCTTGCATAGTGTATTATCGGATACCTAGGACATGCCATGGAGGGACTAGTCAATTCATAATGTAGACGGTAATTATCTATGTATATTGTCACTTAATGGAATATTTCTTTTTTCGATTTGCTTCATATCTTCAAAAAAGTAGTTACCTCACTAAAGCCTGATTGTTTAGTAGTGTCCTTATTGTAAATACCCTGCACAGTCTTGCAGGCTGATCCGTTTCCTCCACACACACCGCATTGGTCTTCCTTCACCTCAGACCCTACAATCCAGTCGCAACCGACTTTGTAACATACACCTGAAAATAATTTTGTGGTGGTTATAAACCTGCGTATCAACGATATACAGTATATAACAGTAATTTTCGCGTAATTTGTTTCTTAACCTTAGTAAATCCATGCTTAGATATATTGAACACCACTTCTGTGGTTATGTTTTTTCCTATATAAGTACACGGGCACGTAAGTCATCCATGAGGTTGGTAAAGATTTTTTTTTTTTTTTATACTATAGGGAGACAGACGAACAGACGGGTCACCTGATGGTAAGTGACACCGCCGTCCATGGACACTTGCAACTTAAGAGTCGCAAGTGCGCTGCCCCCCTTTGAGGGTGAAGAGGGATGGGGGATGCAGGGAGCGGAAAGAAGAGAGGAGGGATGAGGAGATGGAAAAAAGGAGAAAGGAGATGAGGGGGGAGGGGGAATTGGGCTTCCGGAAACCTCACTCAATTCGGGGAAATGCAACGCAAGCGTTACTTCATAACCGATTTCTGTGAGGCCATGGTATCGCACCACCACTGAAAGGTAGAGCCAGCACGTTTTGAAATTCGAGTGTTGCCTTAGTAATTTCGAACAGAAAAGCAGATGAACCCTAACCCTGTACCCTCGTTATCATACATAACTTAAGCCTAATAATTGGGAAAGCTATAATAAAGATATACTCACCAGCGATACACATATCCCTTGCGCCTACGCTTTGGCGGCATGGTGTGCCATCGGCGACGAATCCGCCCAACATCTCTACTTCACTGCCATCTCGCGCTACGCACTGCAGTTCGCAGGGTTTATCTAAAGTTAAACGTACTTATATAAACGACCTATTTAACATATTCACGTAGCTTACCACCAGTTTCAGAATGTTAGGAGTATGTATCTCTTTTACGACATAAAATCCGCGTAAAAAATATATGCAAGCATTTCGGACTCTATATGCTACCAGTCGTTACGGTGTTTGGTGTGTGTAGCAGCGCGCTTGTCATTCATAATAACTCGTTGCATCGGCGGCAAACTTCTGGGTATTTCGCTACTATCTTAATCCAAAAGGTGAGCAAAGTGCACTTATGACGGCGCAAAAACAGTAAAAAGTTCTAAGGGAAAAACTAAAACATAACTTATATTACAAGTCATTAAATAAAAGTATCCATTTATACTAAAGTTCTTAGAATTTCAGAAACTTTACTTACTATAATGTTACGTTTATACTATACCTATTTTTATTTTTGTTAAGCGATACTCAATACACATTTTAAAATGTACCTAAAAACGAATTAAAACCTTGTTGCATGACGTACGTTGTTGAAAGTTCTAATTCGATTTCTAAACTGTCTTGTTTAATTATAACAGTACATATTAAGTAGACAAATCGAGTATCAAGCAGCGAACTTATTAGGTTTGCACTACCTGCCATAGTGGTAACCGGGGTGCACAACCTTATAGGTGTAGCCAAATTAGATGACTTTTTAGGTGTAGCAATTACCTAGATATTAGCCTTACCTTGATCAAAGTATGGGATCCATTCAGATATAGTTTCGTTTTTATACGTCATATTGTTATGTTTCGAGCACTGGACTTCTCGGAACGTTGGTTCACTGATCGGACACGGGTCGGTGTTGCAGATCTTATAGCTAGAAAGTAACCTTTGATTAATGTATGACCTACTTTATATAATAACTTGCGTGAGAGATTAATAGGCGGATCGTGAATATGGCATTCATTTGTACATTAGTCTCCTTTACTTCCCATATGAATCGTCTTTTATTCATGTAGGTCAAAAATATTTGCTAATGAAGGACGAAAGTCAGACGTTAATTTCATACAGAATCTCCAATTCAGTAACAGCTCACAACCACCTTATTAATTGTGATATTTGTATAAGGATATATTTAGGTTAAAATAATCACACTGAAGGATACGGATATTAGGTACTTCACCAACAAATAAGTTGGTCTTGGAGAAGTAATGTCTTTTTTAAAAATCAATATTAAGAGGTGTTGTGTTATTATATAGTCCGAGAGTTAAGGAAGGATACGTTTCCAGCCAGTAAGCTCGTGCTGTGATTTCTAGAGTTAACTAAAATAGTTAGTTCGTTAGTTACATCTGTGGCTGTTTGTTTATATTTGAAACACTTCAACCTTTACCTACCCAGATTACTTAACGAACTACTAATGAACATAATGAACATTTATATTTCAATGTTTTTAGTTTTCAGCTGTTTTTATATGGGTTTAAAGCAGTATTACAGTCTTTTGTTACTTACCGACTCCTGTCTCCTATGCAATAGGCGCCATTATTATACGGCTCGGGGTTGTTACACTCGCGTGACTGCGTGGACACTCCAGCGCCACATGTTCGCGAGCACTCGCTCCACTCCGACCACGCGCCCCAGCCTCCGTCTCTTGGTGCAGGGGAAGGTGTTCGTGGTACGCACGTTTGATTTTGACACCACTGTAGAAATATTAACATAATATTACACTTTGATTCTGATTCAACTTATATCTTGTCAGGCTATTTTGAATGTATATATAGGGGAAACAATACAACAAATAAGTTTGTATTTTCCGTATAAATACGTAATAATAAATAATATAAATATAATTCATACTTGTCCAAAAAGAGCTAGGGTTATCAGCAGTTATCGGTATGTAGTATCTACTTTATAATGATTGCTTACTTCTATTAGTAGAGAAAACTACTATGAAGAAGGTTTCATACCCGAGTAAACTATTGGGGCTCATGCTGGCCGACGTTTCCAGAAAGCTCCTTGGTCATATCCTTATATGTATATTTAATATCCGAGTGAACCATTAAGTCTCATGCAAGCCGATGTTTCCAGAAAGCTCCCTGGTCATATTCTTATATATTATAAGAAGGTTTCATACCCGAGTAAACTATTGGGGCTCATGCTGGCCGACGTTTCCAGAAAGCTCCTTGGTCATATCCTTATATATTTAATATCCGAGTGAACCATTAAGTCTCATGCAAGCCGATGTTTCCAGAAAGCTCCCTGGTCATATTCTTATATATTATATATCCGAGTGAACCATTAAGTCTCATGCAAGCCGACGTGTCCAGAAAGCTCCCTAGTCACATCCTCTTATATTATTAGATAAATAACTATGTTAATCACCTATCCGAATAATAATTTTAAAATTAATTTTACTGGTGATAAACTACTGTGTACTAGAAGTAATAAGTGTGTATGCCTTACCATATCCGGGCCACATGTAGTACCAGGGGCAGCTGGTCGTAACATAGTTTTGCACGAGTTGTTTACCATACACCAAAGTATTTCACACAGTTCTGTTAGGTTCGCGCATACTTCGGCTTCCGCTCCGAACTGCATGTGGCATTGACTGGCTGCATCAAATGTTACACCTGTCAAATAAAAAATATTGCTATATATGTTATGCTATTAATAATATTCTGTGGATACTTTTATTGCTAAATTTATCAAAAAAGTTTAATTAAGATCAGGTAATTGAAAATACGAAAATTTGGGAGATCATGTGAAAAAATTTATTTACTTTTCTGAACTATTTCATTAAAATAACGCTTTTATAGCCTAGTGAACTACATAATATATACAGTAAAGTAGGGTACGGTTAAATCTGTGGTAGATTTGGAAGTTCACTCTAAGTATAACGTAAGGCAATGTTGAAGTCTGATGGGGATTACAGATCAAACTTTTTTACTCGAATATATGAATGAAATTAAAATGAATTAAAATTATTATTCTTATTGTAAGGTTATATGAGCGGTGAAAGACCGTCAGCTGGTAGTTCATGTCACTGGTGTAGTCTCACAGCCAGGTTCACCATGACTAACAGCTGGCGCTCGTTTCCACTACCGATTACACAAAAACAATTGGACGTTAGATCACTATAGAAATCACCGTTGCCCCCCGTACCATAAGCTATTAATGTAACTCGAAACATATACTTACCAGCTGGATCTTCAGGGTAGACGTAATCTTCTTGAGAAGGTCTGTCGCTTAAACATTCGCCTAATCCCGCACTACAAAAAAAAAATACGTACTTAAATAACATAATTATATAAATAAATGAATTTTATTATGTAACTTGAATTAAAATAGTGTTGTCCTAAATAGTTCGGAAGTCTGTATGTAGCCGAGGAAATAATAGCTGAAGCAGAACAGAAGCCGCGCCCACTGGATTCATTACAGTACGTTTCTCACAATTACGACCGCGTTTACACAATTTACAATGACTTGTGCGTACGAATAGGCCTATACTATGAATATACGCGTTTCACAACAGTTCTATTCAAGTCCTTGGTAGACATCTGACAAACAAATCATATAAAATTATTTTTAAAACACTTTTGGCGTGTATTTCAATTTTCAATACAAACAATTACGCATTTGCAACCCAATTCCATGTTATTTAAGTGCATATCTATATTAGCTTGTTAAATGATCAGTTTCACAAAATCATTAGAAAATGTAGTAAATATTTTGTGTTGCGACATTCGCAATGGATTTTCGAGATCATACAGAACGCCATATAGTATTGGGTTTCGATGTTAAATAGTTATTTATGAATGCGTAGGATTTATGCTTTTAACTTTATAGACAGTATAAAACATTTTATATCGTTTATTAGTACCAATAGTACTAGTAACATAATTATGTCAGAATGGAATGGAGGTGACGGGTAACGGGAAAATACACTTATTTAAGTAGATACATAAGTAACATGAATGGAAATTATATCATAAACATTTAAACCAAATCAGGATGTTGTGCAATAAAGGAAATGAACATAGGCCATGTTAAGTTTAAAATGAAGAGTTAAAAGCTTTCGGTAATTTGGTTCAGGTGAGCTTGTAGAAACGAGAGTGAACACGATTAAAAGAAAGAATAAATTGATGCGAACTTGTTTGATTTCAAACTGATTATAGTTATAGTAGAAAATACTTTCTTTTTCTCTAGTTGTACCCGTATATCTATTATGGCGATATATAATGGTTGAAGATTTTTACCCGACTAGCTAAGGAGGGTTATATTTTCAAGCGTATTTTTAATTTAAGGTCACCCTACAATTGTTTACACAATACATTTACAACTTATAACCTGTTAACATGTACTTGGTATAACAATTAGTTACAGGCTAACAATAATAAAATTACAAAAATTAAACAAGTTAGTCTATAATTGATGTTATCAGTTAATTATACAATAAAATAAAATAATTTAATCAGACGACTTTATGAAGTAAAACAAAATAAATTAAATTACATTACAAATAGAATAAATTATTAAAAAAATTCTTAACGATTAAGTTAGATTAGAGATTTTGGTTGTTGGGTTAGAGAGTAAAATTTATTTGTTTGAATTCACAATGGACTGGAACACTCTAGTTCATTGTGAATTCAAACAAATAAATTTTAACTTAATCGTAAAGAAAAATTTTAATAATTTATTCTATTTGTAATGTAATTTAATTTATTTTGTTTTACTTTAGAAAATCTAATCTAATCTACTCTAAAATCCAATCTAAAATCAAATCTAAATTCTAATCTAATCTAAATACACATGTACATACATAACATATAATAAATATGTTCGATATTTCTTTGTCAGGCCAAGAACCTTAACAGCTTGATGTATTTCGACATATGAGGTATCATCTTAATAGTAGAAGTAAGATAGGGCACAAAATTTCGAGAAAACATCAGAATAACAAGAGACAAAGTTAATAATGCAGATACTTTTTATATTTTTTAAAAATGTTACTTGTTGAGTTCAACTATGCTGGTAATGTTGGACATGGAGTAACTTATGATGATCAGTTTTTTTTTCTTTTTATTACATAGGGGACATCTGATGGTAAAGGATAACCACCGCCCATGGACAACTGCACACACAAGAGTCTCAGGTGCGCTGCACGCCTTTGAGGGTGATCAGATGAGCGATGAGATAAGTGGCACAAAATTATGAGGCAAAATGTAGGCGTTAATTACGCGTCTGTCTTTCTACCCCTTCAGGGATACAGGCGTGAGTATACGTATTCCTACTATACTTTTTTTTATGCGATTGGGGGCAAACGAGCAGACGGGTCACCTGATGGTAAGTGACTACCGCCGCCAATGGACACCCGTAACTCACAAGAGTCACAAGTGCGTTGCCGGCCTTTTAGGTAGGGGTACTAGTTTAATGAGGTATTGCTGCTTATCGGGGTTTTTTTGTAGTAGCACCGAGACTAGCACCAATGCGAACAGATCTGAGTATTGCCCCACTCCATTATGACTATGAATATAACGAAAACACTTTCGTATAAAAATAATATTGTATTTGGTAAGTGATTAGGTTTGCCTAGTTCATAGCGTGTTAGCATAGTTGCATTGCGTAAATATGGTGTTATTCTGGGAGTTGAGACGACGATAAGGTCAACATAAGGCCAAGTTAGGTAGTCTCTACAGTTATGTCAGACTTTGGTCGACTATTTCTTAGGTATATAGACTATGTGTGTATGATGAACTTACTCTAGAAAATTGGTGACGTCTCTTTTACTGCATCTAGACCAGGCCACCTGCACGGTATCAGCTTCGAAGATTGGCGTCATGATATGTAAAGTAGATCCGGTGCGGCGGTTGCAACCTATCTTTTCCGTATCGTGATATAAACCGAAACTGCAACAAAAAAGGTAAGCTTACTACTATTATAAATACGAAAGTTTGGATAGATGGATATTTGAAACTCAATTACGTCAGAACAGCTGAACGGATCTCGACGTATTTTGCACAAAGATAGATTGTAATCTGGAATAGCATATAGACTTTTATCCCTGAAAATCTATGATTTTCAGGTTAACGAACTCGCGGGCAGTAAAAAAGTTGTCGTTTATTAAATACATGTAAATAAGTTGAAATGTTACTTTTTGTTAAAATAAATTTGAATGCCTTTGCCCTTTCTCGATGACTCAGTCTCCTGGCTGCAAATGCAGATTAAATTAAGTATATTACGTTTATCAAAATGGCCGCAGGAACGTACTTCAGTTAATTGAATTACTTGAATTTTTTTTCGGTAATTGATGAGGAACATCAACAACAGTTCAGTCAGCTTAACTGAACTGTTGATCTATAATAGTTCAGCTAAGTCCTTTGTTTAATTTTATTGCCTACTTTAACAATACCAAGTTATACCTCTTCTTTATTTCTGCATATACATTTAAATGTTGAAACCAGTTCCTTGTAGATACTTCTAACATGTTTTTTTCGTTTCTATCACGGTATATAATTATATTGAGCATCACATCCTATTGAATTGTATGCAAAAAGTCTGTATCATCTACGTTGTTTATAAACTCGGTATACAAATAACTTCTTTTGTTGTGTAAATTATACAGGTATTTATTTTGGAATGTACAGTTTTATTGTCCAACAAGATCCAGGTAATTTTTTTTACACTTTATCAAGGAACGAAGAGACCTTCCGCGACGGTGTCCAGCAGCGCGTCCCCAAAATAGACACGTGAGTAAAACCGTATGTTCCTTAATAAATATGATTCTTATATCGTAGGGATATTGACACACATACAAACAACGGACACAAAGTACATGTAGAGTCGGAATGTGGATCACACAAATATTAGTTACGTGTGGGAATCGGACCCACGATCTTTGACTAAGCAGACAGAGCTACTAATCACTAGACCAACAGGTTAGTCTGATACATTATTCATAACGATTATGTCATATTTACATCTTAATCTTATTATAATTACCGTATTATCTATATAATATATTATAAACTATTAATCTTACCATGATGGTACTTATCGGTACTGTAGCATCACGTTTAATCTCTATAACTCTATTAGTATTTGTCTCTAGCCAGCCGCCTGTACCTTTATAAGGCTCAGGTTCGGCTGCACATGGAATACTGTTCTCATCTCTATGTAGTTGCACCCCATCTCCCTCTTGACCCCATTCAATGGAGAGCGACTTGGCATTGTGAAGAGATGTAGCTTTACTATGAATTCTCTATCGCTTGTATCACCACTGTACGCTTCTCCAGAGCTTTTTGCCTCATATAACCAGCCTGTGGAACAAATAGTCGCCTGCCGCATTTCCGGACCGATAAGACCTTCAAACCTTCAAGAAAAGAGGGTACTCCTACCTAAAAGGCCGGTAAGCCCGTCGTCTCGTTTGCCCCATTCCATTAAAAAAAAGTATCGTTGATATCATCGTAATAATCGTTATCTCATTGCAGAACTCGAACGGTTGCACTCGACTCCAACATACCACTAACACAGGCAAATCATCAACATTGAGTAATTACCTACCTTACATACAACTGAGAGTACAAAGTGCTCGTACCACTCAATCGGATTATAATATAGTTGCTCGTAATAATTGTGAGACATACGGGGACGACTACGACAACAAGGTGAAATAATTGAGAGGCGATAAAAACATTCACAGCATAACTGTGGCTAGCCTTTATAGGTTCGGGTGCCCACTAACCTACAATAAGATATAGTAATGGCTTTTGAGTATTCATATAGCATTATACAGTGTGACGTAGAAAATAGAAGAAGTGTTTTAACCTCTGAAAATACACCCCTATCAAGAAATCTAAACACTTCTGAAGTTTGGTTTTGCATATTATGTTATAATATTATGTATTTTTTTTTTACATTAAACAAAAATAATAATAATGCCAGTTAATTACGTATATTATAAGGTATCGTTCAACGAATATTAATGTTTCAAATTAAAATTTATTTAGCTATCGTGTTTTCAACAGATATGTTTTTACCCTTTAAGAAGAATAAGAAAAAGTTAGTAACAAGGACGTAAATCAAAAAAATCTCAGTAAAGTATCTCGTATTTCCTCTCCGGGCCCAAATGGCTGCTTCCATACGGTTTCTCATGGAAGGGATGCCAGTCACAGTTTGTCTTGTGGTATGTAACCCAACTCTTCTTGTATAACTGTTTTAAGCTAGCTAAGCGTCCCGGGAGCAGGATCTCTCACTCTGACTCGTCTCTTTAAGTCATCCCATAGGTGTTCTATGGTGATCCGGGCTTCTTGATGGCCAGCCCATAACCGTAATACTGACTTCGCTCAAGTATTCATTTACAATGCCTGCGGTATAAGACCCGGCATGTCCTGCATAAAAATTAACTCTTCACCAATGAAATGTGCGTAGGGAACCACATGCGGCTCCATGCACTCTTCGATGTAACGTGACCCATTTAATGACGGTAAGCTAGGCCCTAGCATCGGCGCTTATGCCTCCCCAAAGCGTCCATGTACCGCCACCTTAACTGACTCTTTTTTCAATGCAGAAACTTGCTAGCTCTTACTCTCATCAGAAAAAAGAACTTTGCTCCATTGAAGGTATGACCAATTAAGTGCTCACGTGTAAAGTTAAGGCGCGCTCTCCAGGCGGTGGTCTACCGCCAAATTTGGGCTATTAGCTGGTTTAAGTATTTCAGGCCACGCTCTGCTAATCTTCTTCTAATAGTAGAAAGTGTCAGATATCAGTCCTCTTTTTGTTTAAATCTTAAGTAGTACATGCAATACCGTTTCGTTTATTTTGATGAGAAGTGTATATATCTGTAGTACTTGCTATAAAAAAAATAAAAAAACAAACCGTTCAAAAGTTAAAACCGCTTTAATTTTCAGGGATATCACCTACGTTTCTCATAAATGGAGGTGGAGTGTTCAATTATGTTTATCTTAAGGACTTTAATTTTATGTGTTTCTTGTTTTTAAATTACTCAATTTACTATTTGGAAAATCTGGGTTTTCTTAATAGCGGATTGAATATTTGGACATACATAGTTTGCAAAAATGGTTACTTTGTATATAAACTGCCATACTTTCATTTTAAATATTTATTTACGAACCAATCATGAACGTTATAAAGTTAAAGTTTTTGTTTTTATTTTACTAGTGACATATTCCTGTAAGAAACGTGTGTATTGAGACATAAGTACATTTAATTTATCGCAAAACATGTTTAATTACGTTTCTTGTACCGGCTATAATCATAAGGTAGCTAGGTCTATAATTACTTATTTAATAACGTGGCTGAGTTGGTGACGAAACAGAAAATATATGTTTATGAATGATATATTGCTGGTAGTTGAATGAAACAAGTTCCTTGGGTCTCGGGTTATCGTTTACGTGTGATTATCATCTTGTACACTTCTGTACACCTTCTTCGTGACAAGATAACTTTAAAATCGTTATGAGAAGTGTAACGCGTCCAACTACAAAGCAGTTGCAGCAGTTGATTTTATGGCTTGTTAGATATTCACCCTTTTAGAAAAATGTGATGCCTTTACCAAACTGATCACAAATGACAAACATACATATTTACCAGTTTTTACCTTAAAACTCTCTTTCTTTTAAACAGTGGAGCAGTAATTTTGAGTCTGATGTCTAATAAATAGAGGGGTTGTCACAATTTTGTTTAAATTGAAACTTAAATTAGCTTTTATTGGATTGTGATAGATTAGTTTTAATTAAAACAAAATCAAATTTAATTAATGACTTTAATTGAATGATTAAAGTCATTAATTAAATTTGATTTTCTTTTAATTCTATTTGCACCTACAAAACAGGTAGTTTTTTAATAGAATGAGAGAAAATGATGCTTAAAATTTTTCCTAACTGCTTAATGAAAGTCGCTCATGGCTTTGGCGTGAATATGTTATATGATGCCATTAAAATAAATAAATAATACAAGAAAAAGGGACTATGTTGACAAGTGAGTAATGTGAGCGTTTCTATCTTTACCTTTCTATGTATAGAAACAAAGCCTTTCCCAATATCATTTATCTGAGATAGATTGCATAAGGTTCATCAATACCTGCTACACAGAAAAAAAATAGAAAATCCTTTGACCAATGTAGAAGAAAATGGATCTTCACTCAAAGTTGAACCGTAACAATAACTTTTCTTTAACCAAATATTGTCTGCTTTAAATTTTCTAAGTCAATATACTCCACGTCATATATTATTATTTAGAGAACCGCGTTATAAAAACCAAAATTTTAGTTAGATAAATCTAACCGACTAAAAGAAACATGTCCCGAAAATAAACATTAGAGCTTTCCTAAAACGTATCTAGCCAACCACAAACTATATCTGGCGAACATATAAATTTTAGTCATAAAAAGTCTACACACCCGGAAACAACCTGGAATCAAGATGCTCGAGGTTATAGTTCTATATCACTAGCTGTACGGCTATTTTAATCTCTCAGTATGTATACTCTTATCTTGCTATTTCGTATATAACCAAACTTGTCTAGGGTACATATTGTATATATACATTTAGTCATTACCGATGACTGAAAACCCGTTGGCGTTCGTCCAAAACAGAATCAACGAATGTTCCGTTTCTGTTCGATATCGCTAACTATTACATTATTGCTACTTTATCATTTAATTTCAGATTGGAACTGTTACAACTTCCAAGAAATTTTATGTACATAATGAGCTACTAATTGGAGACATTTTAGATTCCAGGTCTCGCTCAAAAGATCTCTAATAATATATAGTCGTTTCAAAAATACTTTTGTAAAATCGCCATCACATTTATTGCCTAATTTTTAATTTGTTGATATCGAATCGACTAAAGCAACACGATGTACTACAGCTAAGACGCGGGAAAGCTATACACTTCTCTGACTCAACCTCGGCAGTTGAATAAGGCGATAGGTCTTGAGGATAGGCTAGCGTAAAGTAGTCCTTTAAAAATCAGGAGGCGAAATATATTGAGTATTGAGAAAGTCCCGCAAATACGTAGAATCAGTTATAAGTATTTTAAAGAGCACAATGCTGTCTAAAAAAATAAGATATGAACAATATTATAACCTAAAATGTTTTAAACTCTTATATTAGCACATCATTACTGCTAAAGTTACAGGCAGAAATAAAATTAAAAGCACAGGATTGCACTCCGTTAACGCCGGCTATAAAATCCCGGCGTAGGTACAGTACGTGTTTATTACGAGCGCAAATGTCAGATGTCGCGAGTCACGACCCGCATTGCTGTCTGTTGCTAGCAAACTGTTCCGTTTGTTATTAAACCTATCCCTTATCCTTCATTCAAGATAAGGCCGAAAAAGTATACACTTGTGTGGGCTGATAGTGTGGCGTCAATGCACTGGGTGCATTGTACTCGGCGAATGATGCATTCATATGTCTAGAGAAGGTCAATGGCTGTGTCGCGATGTTTGCACTTACATAACATGTGTTTGTATTATGATTATGGCTGATCTCTAATACGGATGATGCCTTACAATAACAACTGATTGCAGTTTAAGGTTGAAACAAAATTAGGTCCACTTTTAAGACACTACCTTTAATTCTATTCGTGTCCCTTACATAAGGATGATCTCTTTTTGTTAGAACTGAGATCCGGAAAAGTCTTGTTGTAGCGTGTGTCTGCGTTTTAATGGATTGAGAAGACTTCAATAATTAATCCCAATATATATTAATAAAGGTTTATTTGTTCATTTGTCTGTTTAAACGCGCTAATCTCTGGAACTTTCAGTGGGATTTTTTATTAGATAGAAGAGATATTAAAAATAATATAGGCTTTAAGAGCGGAGTATTTAGCATAGACGTAGATAAAAAATGCGAAATATGAAACTTTTACTAAATAATATGTTATATATGTACCTAAGTTTTAATGGTGCAATAACATAGTAAAACAAAATGCAACGTAACACGCAAATATTAGTTGTACACTAAGTATTTCATAATTTTCTCTCTTGAAAGCAACGTCCTTGTGATAATCTTGGCGTGGAAACATGACTCAGTACCGATAACCGAAGCACTCGGCAACCGTTGCCAAATAAAACTAGCACTTATTTCCAAAATAATAGTAACAATAATATGCATAGTTGCTAAGCTTTGCAAAATTAGAAATCAATATTTACGAGTCTGATGAAAACTAAACAAACTGATAGAGATATGCTTTTCTTATTGATTGAGTCATTGTTTTGTATCAAGCATTTGAAATTCATATATTTGACGCCTATTAGGTACAAATGCTCTCAAGAACATATTTTTATATTATATTTTAAAAGAGAATTTCCGCAATACGAATGATTTCTGTCTCGCGAGGAACTTCATAAACATCCAATCAAGGCACACAAAGAACACCCAGACGCGGGAAAAGTATTTCTGGATATCACAAATTTTTGTGCCGTGTGGGAATCGAACCCACGATCTCCGGCTCTTGAAAGAGTCAGAGTCACTAACTACTAGACCAACAGGCCATTCAAATTAGCGGGTTAACGTGTGCAGTTTTTCTAAATCCTTTACCAACAACGTCGCTAGGACCAGATAATATTAAGAAAAATAAATAGTGATATATAATACAATGTCTTCCAGTAGCCTATAGAGATCTCAAAGGTTAGTTTATTTATTTAATAAGAAAAGCTCTTAATAATTTTGAATTCATAACCTCAATGGCATTTTGAGGTTCGACTTACCAAAGATACGAAAGACTTATTAGTACATTTTTATCATGAAAAATAGTTTAAGACAAAATCATATAAATTAATAAATAAAATGAAACAAAAATAAAGAAGCCTTTTATTTCCTGTAAATTTACATTTCTTATAGTCAATGCATGTGTTAGTTTGGTTTATGCTATGTTTTTTGTTTATTTGTTGCTTAATACAAATTTATCTGTATCTCTGGTGCACATGCTGTGTATAAATTTTTCATAATAAAATAACTTAATAAGTCTACATATACAAATAGTTTCGTCTTCCGTATCTTTAATGTTCTTTTTCTTTTCGTTCTTCATCGTTCTTTTAGTGAGCTAGTCTTCGGTTTAGCTCTCTGGCTCACTATGGAGTTGAAAAGGGTAACCCGACCTTTATCCACGGTCACCTTTTTATTCCTGTGGCCTTCGGGGATATATGTAGGCGTGATTATATGTGTATGTGTGTATGATATATATAGGTATGTGTTAAGTTTGATTGCACAAATATATTCTTTTTTGTTTTACATATTTCTTTTATACAGCTTATTAATCGTTATTCGAACTTGTAATATTTTGTGTAGTAACTAGTTATTTTTAATTGGAAACTTCTAGTCTGTATTTTGACACAACGTCATAATTTATAGATTCAGGGGCGGAGAATTAGAACATAGATATAAACGACCAGTGATTGTATATTTAAGAAATAAGTCGTTCGTTTGATGTTATATTACGAACTGGCACTATCTGATGTGTATTGCGTATATAACTGTATATAAGTGCTTTTATATATGAGTATGTTGTTTTAGAAACTAGTAAAGTTTTATCATGATATTGCAGTCTCAATATAGCAGTCTCAATATAGAGTCAAATAATGTGTTTTTATCGAAGGGTTTTGTTAAAAATAGGCTTAAAAGTCGTTTAGGCGTTAGACAAATCATTTGATGAGGAAGGTTTTGGCTTTATATCATAATTCTGCGACTGATGGGAACGGTGCAGGTAAAGCTTGCTACTAATAAGTTACATTATTTATCACATCACTTTTTGATATATAATATATATATGTAATAAATGATATATGTATGTACAAAGGTGCTTGTAGAAATTATGTCTCCATTATACTAAGAACGACCACAGCTTCAATAACTGAGTAATGTTTGTTGCAATGTTTATGCAACCTGTTTATCTAAGACCGATGAGAAAATACGCCAAGCTAATCACGTCGTTTGCGGTATAGACTGCCGATAATGTTCGACTGCGTAAATCTGTATTGATACAAAAGAAGCAATATAGCTTAAAATGTTTTAAAGCCGCAATTTCAAGACAAAGTATCAATAAATCAATGTAAAATAATTTTGTGTATAAAAAAAAATAAATTTATGAGAAGTTATTAAAAACCTTTGATGTTTTATTACTCTTGAGTAGGTAGTGAATGTGCAAAGTTTCTAGAAAATACGCTTCAATGTTTTACTGTAAACGTAAATCACTTATATACTTAGGGTTGTATTTATTTTATTTAAATTATTCATAAATGTTTGGTTCAAGATCAGTTTCTTGGTTTACCATCATAAATTCAACTCAAGTTAGTTATTGTGTTTTGGTTTGCAGGCCAAACTTTAAATTTTTGTTATTGTAAACTTACAAGTATAATATTCTAAAGTCTGGATTCCGATGTAGGTTATAATGTATGCAAATATTTAAAAACGCAAGTACAGTTACTTGAGCTTTTAAATATTCTGAATTTGCTAATAGAATATCTTTATCCTGTGATAAAATAAGTCTGAATGAGGAAAATTCAACTCAGATAAAGTCACGATCAACTAGTGAAATAAAATATATTCTTGCAGTTTACGTCTTCCGTCAACGATATAATTGTAAACAATGGAGACACAGACACTGGCTGCCTGCCTGAGTACCTACTTTGTTTATTTTTATATTTCAAATTGTTCTAGGAGACATCCATGTCAAGTATCTAATGAGTAATGTTACTGCTAGAAAATGTGGTAACTATGTACTACTACTGCTAGAATTAGCCCAAATTGTACATTTAATGTGTTTTAAAACTTGTTTCGGTTATTGTGCTGATTAATCTATTAAGTTGTTCTACATACATATGTATATTATATACAAATATAGGTTTTCTTACTTGTGTCCCAGCTCATGTGTAATGGTGTGCGCGAGTGCAATGCCGTTGTCCTCATTCACGGAACAGCTGCGGTCTGGCTTGCACATTCCGGCCACGTGCGCCACTCCGAGCGTACTGAAAAAGAAAATGTAACACTATATGTTCCAATTTTAATTCAAATAAAGTGTGGTAATGAACAACGTACATGGATGACATTATGTCAAATTTGATGTTTATTTGTTCTTCCTTTTTGATGTTTATTCTTTTAAACTGTCTAGCGTTTCTACTGGCGAGGACCTTAGTTACTGTCCTCTAATCTCATACTTATTGAACAGGTAGTTTCACACTTACCGTTAAGACGTGAGCTTCTATACCAACTTAGTTGTATAAATGGAATTTTCCAATGCTGTGACATTGGATAAAACTACATACGCAGTTTGTTCAGTAGTACCAATTCTATTGTTAATAACTAAAATAGCAAAGAAAGAAAAAATATGATTATAAAGACAGTAGGTATTTATATAAAAATGTTTGCAACCTTGGAGGTATTGCTGAACTAAATTCTAAATACATAATTTAATTTTTATATTACGATTTTATTTTTTTTATGTTCAAAAAGATTATGTGATGAATTATTATTATTATTTGTTGCCTATGGAACCAGTTTTCTGATATAAATTCGTATTATTATATTATATACATATTGCTTCAATATGTATATCTTCTATTAAGTCAATTCATTCAATAGTTACACGAGTACCATCAGGCCGGCGATAAACGATTTTACATGTATCTATTTTAGTTAATATACATACATACCATGTATCCAACTAATTAACGGATTAAGTTATCACACGGGAAACGAGAAAATTATCTACTTGTTTAACATATTAATTATCGGCTTACAAGAGAGTCGCAGTAAATGCGCGATAAGCATGCCCGCACACAATGGGTGTGGCCGGAATAATTAAGGCTTTGGATAGACGTGGCCGCAGACCAGTCGAACTCGTGACCACAAGCCCCATTCATCTAACACCGCTCATTCATAAAAAAGTAAAAGTGAACACTGATAAATTTTGTTACACTATTAGGTATAAGAGTTTTTTTACAATTTAGAAATTGATGTATATCAATGAAAAGTATTTATTCAAATTATTTAAAAAGGAAAGAACGTGAGTCATATAATAATAGCCAGCTTTTCTTTTTTTCAGTTTGACTACAATAGGTTTTTGAACTGACTTTCGACTTTTTTAAATTGAATCGAGGTCATATCTATGAGTATTTTATTTATTCTTTCATGTAGACGCGTACGGGAATAGCCAGGTAATAATACGCTTACGTGCGCTGACTCATAGCCACAGAGAATCCGACGAAAAGCACTATAAATTCCATGTAATAATTGCTATGTATACAGACGTGTATACATAGCATACCGACCTACTCCCGATGAGATTAGAAACTTGCCAATTTTTTATACGTTTTGTTGTATCTTATGTTTTTATAGAGAACATTGATATTGACATATGACTTATAATTTCTTGACCCTGAACATCATTTATTACATTTACATCATACGTTGGCACCTTCCCCGCCCTTGCAGCTCAACGCTTAATCGTTGGCACCTAAAAATGGTTATATTTGTTCTTGAACAGACAGACACGAGAAGTAGTAAGTTTAACTTTGTGGAAATAAAAAATCATTATTTTATGTTTTTTTTGCATTTGCATTTGCATAAGTGCCTTAGAAGAGGGAAGCACAGAAAGAGAGAAAGAAAAATGTTTATTTCTACAAAACACGATATGTACAGAATTATAGGTATAAGTAACAAGTTTTGTGTATTAACAAAAGAATTTGGCGCGAGATATGACAATACATATCTAGAAATAGGAGAGGCTGGTTATCTGTCATACAGGCCCGGCCTAGTACAGAAGCCAGTCTCTCACACAGATTATGACTATTTTGACATGTATACATGGACTATAATTGATTTTTGTAACAAATTCCGTGTGAGATAATAAATAAATGATTATTAAAAAAATATTATTATTATACATATGAGTAGTAGTGTCTATATACGGACTGCTTGGTTCTTAGCTAAAAAAACGAAGTCTAGTTGTCTAATCTAGTTTGATAGTTAGAAATATATTACAGAATTAAGAAATACATAGAAACACAATTTTAGGTGAATCCCGTCATATTTTGCAGCTTTCTGTCAATAAGTTTAATTCAACGATTTTAGTGCGCATCCACATTCATGTAAACAACTACATCAAATGCAATTAATTACATAATATATTATTGAACAACTGGTGAATCGCATGCATACACACACAGGACTTGAGCAATCGAACATTTATCATTGAACGAATAATATATTTGAATATGTGATCAATAATATTTGTATTTAAAGCAGAAAGCCATCGATCGAGTCATATTTACGGTTAACAAATTATCGAAATATATGTCAATATTTATAGCCGAGGAGTCACGACCTCTATGTCGTTATAATTTAGGTAAAAAATATTTATTTCCAAAAGTATATACATACATATACTCACGCCTTTATCTCCGAAGGAGTGGGTAGGGAGAAGTGTACTAAACGGCTACATTTTGGGAATGAAAATTTATTCCCACTGAATAGGAGCATGCCTATTGTCGTCAATCGGACACAGACTGTATACATACTGTTTGATAGATAACAGTCCAATCCCTTAATGGCCTTTTACGAACCTCATGGGAAGAGATCGGGTAGCTTTATTCTACTTCACCGAGAATCACATGGTACTAGTCGATTTCTTTAATCGTAATATTTATTGAGTAAAAATAAACAAATTATATTTTAATATAAATCTCATTTGGGACGCGTTGATGTCTTTTGTTTGAAATGTACAATAAAGGCTACAGTTACAACCTTTTAGCTATACAAACTCATAGGTACGTATAATCTTAATTATATTTTGGTAGCTGACAACGACCTATACAAAAGTTAATATAATATAATAAATAATTTTAAAAGTCTGAAAATAAAAAAAAATGTCTAGGTACTTATGTAAATCAAACTGCTCTTAGTTTTACTGACGTTTCAACGAAACTATATCGATCATAGTAATCAGTTCAAAAAACAATTTAAAAAGATTCCTATTATTATCAGATTACTATTATCACTAATATATTCAGGTTTGAAAAATTCTGTTCTGTTTCTGAAAGTTTCTGTGGTCTGAAGTTTTTATTTTCTGTTTAAATAATTGATTGATTAGACAGCTTAAGTTTATCTAGCAAATACATAGATAGCTAGTAGTGCTGTCAACTGTGTTTTTCTAGCGTTTTACGAGGAGTATAGTCACCCGTTGTAATTTATTAGTAGCAGGCAATAATATATACATACATATATATATAATACTATGAAGATAAATACAATGTGCAATACGATACAATGTACAATATTGTTTATAGTAAATACAAGTTGGTACTATGTTTTGTGTGTCAGTCTATGCGTGTATGTACGGGTGTGTGTGTGTGTGTGTGTATGAGTGTTGTGATGATATATGTTGATGAAGGATCACAAACCACTAGACTGAGTGACCTGTCAAATTTGTACTATGAAGTGTTGAGTTTAGATCACCTTTAAAACTGTCATGTGTTGTAGCGAGAGTTGTCTTTGAGCCAATATGTAGTTTTCTATGCTCAAATAATAATAATAATAATTTTAATTAAGTCAGGCAATATGATATTTTGTTATACTCTGAAGAGTTTTCATGTTTTTATTTATTTCACAATCATAACAACAACGTTAAATGCTAATTATTTTACAAGAGTAAGAAGCGTCGTCGCCTTGGTTTATATAGGAAATTGTATGGGACTTACCTACACTTTTGTAGTTTAGTGAAACGGATATTTTTTTTATTATATAGGGGGATAGACAGATATATATTCGATAGCTATGTATGTCGTCAGCAGGCAGTAGAGATTCCTATTACAGGATTTTATAATAAGCTTAGAAACACAATTCTAAGCACCTTAGGTATAAAAATACTATTTATTATCTAAGTAATTAAGGGGTTATTAACATAATTTATTCCTATAGTCATTTGATAACTTGACACCTGATGAATATTCGTATAGTTTTAACACGATCTTTAACCTCCGGCTATCGTAACTGCGAATGTCTTTCTATCGCGTTTTACAGAGTGTGTGTTGTGACATTATAATTTATTACTAACTGTTGCCCGTGAAATCGTTAGTGAAGTTTTGAGCTATAATAAGAAAACAAAAAATGTTTTCAAAAAAATCATGCTGATCCGTTCAGCCGTTAAAATATCGCATTTATAATAGTAATAAGCGGCAAGATTGTCAATAATGATGCTAGTCGAGTTGTGATGTCAATTGACGAAATGAAACCCAATGGTATTTACGTACGAATAATTATGTTTATACACGTATATCTGAAAACTGGTGAAAGATATAGGTATTCCTTTGTAATTAAATACTCATATCCAATGAGTGAAATTTCCGGAGGCTCAACTTCCCCTCTACCCTTTCTGCCCCCTCTCCTCTTTTCTATCTCTTCATCCCCCTCCCTTCTTTCCCTTCCCCGCACCCCCATCAATCATCACCCTCAAAGGCGAGCAGCGCACTTACGACTCTTGAGTTGCAGGGGTCCATGGACGGCGGTTGTCGCTTACCATCACGTGACCGGTCTGTTCGTCTGTCCCCCAATAGTATAAAAAAATAAAGGGGTAGATAGAGGCGTCTTACACGACCTCTTATTTCCAATAATAATTTAGTCCCACTTACGTAATATTGCGTATTGCCTTCATTCGGGCACTATCTGACTGTATTTATACCGTCTGATAGATCACTGTGTCTAGGAAGATTGTCACCTATGGATTAATCTTAGTGGATAATAGATATCTTCAATCAATCAATCGCTAGGCAATTGGTTCTAAACATGTTCTTGAGTCATTGACTGCATGGCATGCGTAGCGGTTTAAGTGGTTACCTCGCACTATACTGCCGCGCCGAGTGTTGTGGGTTCGATCCCCGCACGGGACAACACTTTGTGTAATCCTCAAATTGTTGTTCTGAGTCTGGGTGTTCATTGTGTCCGTTGTTTGAATGTTTGTAAAGTTAAGAATTAATCCTAGTGCCTTGCCTTATAGTTGCCTTATTAAAAAAAAAAATTGCAATCTAATCTAATCTAATCTTGAGATTTTAGTATTTCATTTAAGATTAGCTACTAGTAACTTGCGTAACACGTATATGAGTTTAATATACGTACATATGTATTGTAGATGTGTGTCAGATATTAAATATTACTATTTCTATTACAATCGGTCGATTCGTTTCGGAGCTAAGTATTTTGCTAAAGTCAGAAACACATACACACGGACAGATACGCCAAACTAAACTCCCTTTTTTCATTTAAAGTTGTGGTAGTTAATGCAGTATATTACTAAGACACTTGCTTGATGGATATACATATGTAACATATGAAATGAGCGTAGATTAATTGAATATCAAGAGTTGAATAACGATGACTAACAGCCGTAACAGCCGTATACATACATACACTCCCACGTATAGCTCCGAAGGAAATTAGTGGCAAGATAATATGCATAATTACCTTTTAATGTCGTTAAAATTATCATTAACACATCTATCCTTTCATGTCGAACGAAATAAATCACACAGGCTGATAGGCTCATTCATTGTTCACTGGTCTTATAACAAGCCATTAAACCTCAATTAAAATATTAATTTTTGTCAGAATATGATAATTTTAATGAATAATGCATCTTTAATTAATTTTGTTAACTTTTTATCAGGTGAAGGACGATTGACACATCTCATCAAAATAGTCAAGAGTTGCACAATTTTTTGATGTCGAATCATGTAAAATAAAAATTGACGATTTTGTATTCTATATTCCATACTTATTTATAAGTGGCTGGTCATCATATTGGTATGTTGTATGTTCCGGTACACTATTATTACTTGTAGTAAAAACCATAGTTGTTATCAGACAATAACCGTAAAAAATATTAATTGAGCGCAAACATGACTTCGGCCGGTCAAAAGCTCCGACGCACGCTCCAGGCGGTCAGTTCAAATGGCCGGAGAAAGTAGCACTGTGAATACAGATACAATTTTTTAATACAATGCAATTTTCGGCAAATAATTGCATCAAATTGGGTCAGAACGGAGATATTTACGGGTATGATTTCATACGCTTCAGTCGTAAATTTGCTAATTTTATCGTTAGATTTTAAATATTACATCAAGATAAACACATGTGTTACCTAATACACTTTTTCACTGTTGTTTATCTAAATCAAATGTTATAGTAGACCTGAAACAGTCATAGGAAAAAGGGCGGCTGCCAATCAATAATGTGGTGTATCTATTCTAAAGTAACGTACATTATAATATTAGTGATCGTGTGGCGGAAGAGACAAGAAGTGCGCGGTCGCATTGGGCCGGACCGCGCGCCGCCGACAGACACCCGAGACGGCGTGGCGTCGCCACACAACGCAGCTACGAATTAAAATTAACCGACATCATTAATTTTAACGAGCGTCCTTTGTCCACTCAGCCGCTACTAAGAAATACTTCCTTCATGTGCAAGAGATTAATAGCTCCATGCATGTCTTGAGTATAGATGATACTGACATCTAGAATATTTTTATGCGTAATGAGACACGTTTCTTACTAACCTAACTGCATACAATATCAAATATTTGTGCATTGTGGTTAGAGTAGAATAGTAACTGTACATTTTATTAGTAGTAGTCTCTTGCATATGCATATCTCTTGCATATCTCTTTCATATGCATTTCAAGTAATACGAAATGTTTGCTGGAATAGAATGCTAAATTAAAATAAAAAGAGTCCAACGGTAATGTTAACTTTCAAATTCATTAGTAAACGCGATTGAGCAACGATAGAATAATTTGGAATGAAAGGTCTTTGGAATTGTTGATAATATTGAGGATTCAGAGCGTACACGCCCTTTTATCATATAACATGTGTCGAATCGGTGTCGGCTCGTTTATGTAAGTTTTTCGCTCTTATTGATGTTTACGTATTGATGATTGCAATTTTTAAGTGGTTGAATGCATAATGTATGGTGGCAGGGCAGGACCGCCAGCGGCTTTGCATTGCCACCGTTACGGCGATTGTTTTGATTGCTGCGTTCTGAGAATATTCGACTACTCGTTTGTACCGTTTACCGAATGCACCGTGCTTCCTCATTGCATTCATTACACACTGGTTTTTGGTTATGCGTGTTCTGGATACGAATTAATTGCAGTAACGACTCGATACGCCGCTTGCATTGAGCTTTCAACGCAGAGTTTACGGATAGCATCGTAATAGGGTTAATTCCATTAAGTTAAACAAAACATACATATATATAAATTGTTATTTCTGTTAAGTTTTCAGGACGAATGAATTTATCAGTGTAAAAAATTAAACCTCTAAAATGTCAGATTTACTTGGAGCTTCCCTTTTCTTCGAATGTTTCTTTCTTCGTCTTGCATTAATTTTGATTTAATATGAATATTTACTTATCTCAATTCTGTCGTTCAGACGTTAATACGTCGACTCTTAATATTAGTCTACTTATAGCTATAAATCTTCAATTTACATTCTAACTCTTGCAACTTGATACTGTTGTAGAATTTATGTAAAAAGGAAGATGAATACATAACAAAAATTAGACGATGTTAAATACATTTTTAAGTTAAATAATGAAAGTATGCACCAAGTGTTACTTTTCAATCGTTTTGGTAACTACATAAGAACATATGTATGTACCTATCGATAGGAAGTTGTGCAACAGCTCGCGTCTGCTTATCTTCAAAGTATCCAGGTTTGTGGGATACGGGCTTACATTAATTATGTCTTGTTGAAACTTAAATTATTTGTTGACATTATTCACTTTTCTAATGAGGCTGATGATTGAAGTATTTCATATGAAATTCCCGCTAAGTTTATAAAAAAGTATCTAAACATTTTGTACAATAATGGTTCGATTTCAATCCACTTTAAATTTTAAGTATCTCCTTGTAAGAAGATGCGCAGACAGCTTAAGATGTATGAAAGTTAGAATATGTTTGTTGAAAACGGACGCTTAGTCTCAAAACTATTTGTAACTTTCTTATTTTAGCCACTTTTTGTAAAATTATAAAGTTGTGCAAAGTATTCTTAGCAATTGATTGTTAGTGACATTGTTCTTTTTTTCACGCACAACGTGGCAAATAGGTACATATAGGAATATAAAGAAACTGAAGAATTTTTGTGTTCGTTTGTTTGAACGGGCTAATCTACGGAAATATTTTTTATTTCTTTTCATTTACATATCTTTATAATCAATACAGACATGGTTATACATTTTGGCATAAGAATTGGGGGTTTTATCACTTAAAGTGATTTCTTACAGGCAACTTTTTACGAATATTATTAGACCAGGAATATGATTAAGATTGGAAAACAAAATGGCTTGATAGAGTATTTACTGAAGTTCTTCAGTAAATACTCTATCCAGCCAATTAAAAAAAAAATATAGGGAAAACATCACGCTGCGACCTCCAGGAGCAGGTACCATAAACGCAGGTAAAACTGGAATTGAATGGCTAGTTGTTTATAAATTGCTACCGTCTCGTTATAGAAGTAATCGCTGCCATATAGAATCGATGTTTTTTACGTTGTGTAACGAACAAAATTCGCATGCCCAAAAAGTGTACTTGTAATTATATAACGTTATAAGGTTAAAGGCTTTTGTTAAAATAATGAATACCCAATTTGTATACACCCAACAGCCTTGGCCTTAATGTCGGCTCTTTTGATGTGACCGCTTGGGTCGTGTCCATGCCGTTAGCAATTCGCAAATATACGCCAAAAAGCAATAGTGATGTGAACAGCAATTTGTCGAGAGATCCTGGATTTTTTGCAACGGTTTTTATAAATCATTCGACGTAAATCTGAACAAGATGAACAGCTTTTGATGTTTAAAAACGTATCTGTTGCGCGAGTAGTGAGTGTTAAAAAACATCGGCCGCAACAACAACAACGACAATATTATGTAATTATCTATGACCGACGATAAAAAATGGTAGATTGATAATAATGGTTACACACTTAAGTGTATTTATATATTATTATAATATTTTTTCATTCCTTGTGTTTTAAAGTTTATGAGCGTCTACGTAGCCTAATTGTAGAATTGACAGTGTTTCGATCAACAAGACACATTCATTCAACACTAGGGAGTATCAAACATGGGTAGTGAGATAGTATTTCGGCTTTGTCAAGTTATGCCAAAATGTTATTGTGTGTGTTGCAAAATTTTGTTGTAATTTCTGCCTATACATTAATGTAAATTATAAATAAGATTTAAACCATTTTGTGTCTCAAACTACAGTGCATACCTCATAACTTTTTTATAAAAAAATATAATTACAGAATTTATTATGTTATCTGTGTTAGATGTTGGTAAAATATTACTCTGCCTAGTTAACAGTGTTGATATTAAAGTGTTCCATGAATTATAGCAACAAAGTTAACGTTCAGACTAAAACGGGCCTACAGACTAAACATGAATAAACTTATGTAACATGTGCGAACGATGCCCCGACGAGAACCAAATGCAACAAAGCTTATGATTTATTTTAATTACGCATATTACATATTTGTTCATTATTGTAAAATTAGGTGAACTTGTTTTAGCACCTTCCAAGGCTTATGAACACAAACATTATATAAGACAGATAATGGATAGATATTTGAATTGTTAACGGCATGGGACTCACAACGCAGTGGTTACTTGGTTACAATTGTTCGGTTCAATTCCCACCTAGGACAAATCAATCCGCCAGTTTTGAGTAAGTTTTTGAGATCGTGTATGTTGCGTCCTTAATGGCAGAGCTCATGGATGCTGGAAGTTTTTTAGGACGGCAGGTATACACTTGTTAGAGTGCAGGTTCTTGTCTGTTGTTTAGTGTTATTTAAATTAATAACAAAATTCATAGCTAAAGCGGATTACAATTATTAAAAGCAGTTTAATTCAAATTTTCTATTAAATGTTAAATAGAGATCTATATTTTTTCCATTACAGCCTTTTCTTTACCGTAGTTAGAGGCAGATAGTAATGAAAGGCAGATAGTACATAGTTTAACAAAACATGGTGTTTTCCATTTAACCTCTTATACCTATACAAGGTGTGGTTCACGGTGGAGTACAATGGGGTACTCTTCCCGACGGTCTGGGACTGTTATCTATCAGAGAGTATGTATACATTCATAGTGTCCGGTTGACGGCAATAGGCTTTTCCCCTATTACGTTAGATGGACTAAACTCTAATTCGCAAAATTCGGGATTTGAATACACCTATACCTATCCCTTAGGATCCAAGAGTGAGCGTATGTATGCTATGTATATATGTTTGTGTGCTATATAATGTACATTAGACGGGGACTTAATAATCCTGTTCATGGTAGTTAAAGAGGTACGTTTAATTCACCTCTATGTATGTAATTAACGTCAAATAGGTATGTTATAAAAAGGGGGATCGCAAATGAAAAAATATAAATTAATTAGACAAAAATGTTCTACGTAGTTTACGCTTAAAATAGTTTGCGGTTAAATATCGTTGCAATAAGTGTAACATTTTTAAACGTCAATCAGAAGCGCCCATACAAGTATTTGCCAGGTGTCGACAATCAAGTCTGAAAGTGTTCTATTCCGGAATCACTTACTCATCGCAATTTCGTTTAGTCTGCTAACAGACGCTCCTGCCACTGACTTTCTTTTCACACGAAGCTTGGTGAAAAAGAAATGCTAACAGGTTGCTTTAGAGTTCTCAGATTCGCAGATATTTTGTATGTCACTTCGTGATTGCTTTCACGTGTTGTGATTTCCCGATACGGTCATAATTTGTACGAAATTATTTGACAAGGAAAAAGTAAAATAAATGTTTTTTAAATACAAGTGTTGCAACTTATAAAAGCATCGGCGTGGTCACCAATCCTGTATATGTTTTTATTATTACTTACAACGACATCAAGATATAAAACAGACAGTTCAGTTTGAAATACGAATGAGGTATGTCTTTGCTCCTAATCACATTATACACGCGAATAGGTAATACACAAACAAACGTTATTCAATTTGTGTAACGTTAATACATGATATAGGTACATGACGCACTATACTACAATATAACCGTAAGAAAAACTTATAGTAAAACTTGACAAGAAAGGAAATATATGCTTTGACATATCTTCACGGCATATTATTACCAAAATCTTCATCTTACAGAACATCTTCAATTTCTCTACCAAATAATCAGCAACCGTTGCATATTTGATACAGATCCCTAAACAACAAGTAAATGTTAGTCACATGTCAATATCTCTAGGTATCAAGAAATACCAATATCTGATGATCGTAATCGACTGAAATAGCATCGTGTTCAGTTATAATACTTATGCTCTAAAGCCAAGGTGCCAAAAACAACTAAAAATTATATTCTTACCTGCAAGGAGCGTCGTGCTGGCTGCAGATATCTTGTCTGGTAACAAGTATAGCAACATCGTGGTGATGAGGATGTGTATCGTCCGCCGGGTTCAGCTGGTGTTGCCACCGGCAAAATGATGCCAGAGTCACGTCAGCGTTGGTGGTCACGTTCAGTTGGGGAGCCGTGTCGATTTCTTCCACAAGGATAATTTTCACGACGACCACTTTAATGTAGTTACCGATCGACGGGTCCATGTAGAGAGAAGATACCTAGGATAGGAAGATTATAGCAGTTTTTTAAATATAGTTTTTTAAATAAAGCATGTTGAATGTCTAAATATCGCAATCGTCGAAAAGATCTGACTTAACGCAGGTCAGGTTTTCAAAACAATTGTCTTTAATGGATAGCAAATATTTTTCATATAATGAAGTGTGTATAAAATACATAATATGTGCATTAGGAAGGTTGAGCGTGCGGTCAAAAGCGTAATCAAAATTTTGTTTCATTTCAAGGGTCCTGAGTTCCGAAGCAATAGTAGAAAATACTGAAGTTGTAGACCATTATACTCACCATATTCATAATAGTAAGAAGGTAAGTTTGCAGATTATGGCGGTCGTGAAACTCAGCCATAGATTTGTCAGCTACTAACAAAACTTCGACATGACGTGGCCTGCTGACGGAACGAGTCGAACGTTTTGCACCTGCAGCGTTGATGTAGTACGACGTATTGTGATGTGAGTACCGATGGTAATACTGTAAAAGAATATTTGATTATTACGGCACTTTTTTCTTTTATCTAGAAAGCCGTTTTCACGTCATTCGTAGATATGCAGCAGGATACAATTATTGTGTTTACACATTTAATTTGAAGCATACTAACTCATTATTTACTTGAAAAATGTTATATATGATTATTCAGATACATTTGAATTATAAAATATAGACTCTATTCTTTAATTAAATATATACATATACATATATATATATATATATATATATATTTATAAATAATTTAAAAAGTTTCTATAACTTACCCTGTTCTCCCTATGTTGTCGATGTAATTCTTGCCTTTCCAGGTTTTGTTGCCTCCAGATGTAGTTGCGTGGCTCTTTCGTGGCGCAATTCTTGGATCGCTTTCTACGTCGTCTTCGATTCTTGACGCGTCTTAATCTTTCTTCGTCACTAGCATTTATTCTAACTCGTTTTCCATATCTATATTCCAAGGATGACGACTGGTCGGAGGACTTACTATTTTCCACCGAACTACTTTTTGAATTTGAGTGTAACCGCCTCTCTTCTAATCGGAGTCTCGCCTGATGTCTTCTATATTCGGTAGGATTCTGCCTAAGCAGTTGCATTCTTCTTCGCCTTTGCTCTATATTATCTCTGCGCCGTTTGTCCCTAGCTTCTTTGCTCTCACGATATCGTTTAGAATTAACTCGTTGTCGTTTATTATGTGGGTTATTTTTTCTTGGGTAATATTTGTTTAAGTAAGTATTGGTGTTCCTTCTATTGTCAACTTCTCTCTTTGCTCTATGGTATGCTTCCACCTTATCAACTGCTGATCTTCTGAATATAACGTGTGGCCTTGGCTCTGAGCTATTATCTGATTTATGGGTGGATGGTTCGATCCAATATTCTCCTTGCTCTGTTCTCAAAAGACCCGCCTGTGGGCAAAATAAAAATACAATAAATAACACAAGACAAATTATAACTACGCAATCGCTTTATAGGCAAGAATAAAGTACTCTTATGATTAATTAACGTGATTAAGGTTACAGACGTGTATGAGCTTGTGCTGCTAACACCAGATAGTCTAACAAACGTGATAAAATAAAAAAAATATTATGTACCTCTATCGCAGACCATTAAACTTGTACGTGGAGGTCACGTTAAAAGTCTAACTTGGCTTGGAATTAGATTTTAGAATCATATAATGGTTATATTGCAACCTGTATATTATTGACCGTCAACTTAGCTTAATCCTCTTTTATGCGATGTATATACCGTGGGTACAGTAAATGTGGATAAGACTATATCACGACTGTATAATAATTATACAGGTATGTATATTTCATAATTTAAGAAAAAGTATCAACAAAACATGCCTATGTCCAAACAACATTGAATGGCGCACACTCCATTGAGAGAGTCAAACCGGTCGGGCGAGTGGGTCAACAAATCTGGCATGTTTGCTGGTAAAGCTAGATTAATTGATTGATAACGAACTAGAGGCGGCTTTGCGCAAAATTAAATGGAAACTATTCCATCTGATCGGACATCTTGATCAACTTAGTTGCTGCGTGATTGTGGAATGATTAAAATCTGACTTAAACGGTTAAGCGTTTTTCTTCATTTTGTATAAAACTATACGAGTAATTATCTAATTTACTGTCTTTAAACGAGCAATTTTTGTTTATAAATTAATTTTTCACAGTCCTTTCGAAGCCAATACGACGTATAATATGAGGACCAAATCCATTGATCGGTTTATCCTTATTAAATATGTTTGATAATTTTATTATTTTAAAAAGTTGTTAAGTGTATGTTATTACTTACTTTACGCCTACCAGATTAAAGTTTCCTTTTTAAATTATTGCCGGAACAGAATGTATACATATACACATATGTGTGTACATATATATACCGTAAATGTGATACAGTTTTACTGTATCCTAGTGCCCATGAGACTTACATCGACTAACTTTGTTTCCTTTAAAGATGGTAAGAGTGCAATATCGGGCCCCTTTTCCATTTCTCAATTTCACTCTGATGCCATAATATAAGCGATGGAGAACAGAGAAACTAGAATGGTTTGTTGACCCATCTATGTATACATACATATATTATATTGGTTATCTGTCAAAACAACCGCATATAGTTTACACTCAAGTGAATATATTGCCGTTATTTCATTAAATTTTCGAAGCAAACAATCAATAAGTATTACATGAATAAAGCATTAAGCACCTAAACGTGTCGTTTGACACGTCATAAGATTCAATGATTATGCAAAACTTCGTAACTTTATATACTATATATATAATGTATAATTATGTACAGTGACCAGCTAGCCTGTTTGTCGCCGGCCTTGCGACTCAGAAGGCCGTCCGCGAAAGTCATACTACGCAATTTAACCAACTCATTAATTTGATTGATGTTATATTTTATTTACTAGCCTATGAATTGTATGATTTCTCATGTGAATGTGTGTGTAATTTTGTTTAAATATAAACTATATACAGATGTTAGTTTGATTCGTGCGACTATAAGGACGATCAAATAGAAGATGGATGGTCTGCGTGAAAGAGATATATTCTAGAAATGTCTAGAAAGGGTTTAAGGGAGCGGGGAATAAAATGTCGAGAACATTGCCATTGCCGACCATATATTTAGGAAAAGATCAAGAAGATAATATTATTAGTGACATTTTGTATATGTAATTTATATTCTCCTCTTTGCTTTTCTAAGGGTAATATAATGTCTGACAAAAAGTCATTTTAACATAAAAGACGTGATCTCTTTTCTATATTCATACTTTTTCCCTCGGTCAGTGTATTTAAAATCAATAACATTGAGTTATTGATTTTAAATAATACTGCAGTCTGCTGCTAGATAAAGGCTTCTCTCAAAGTGCGCCATTACAACCGCTCCTCTGCCTCCGGCATCATATACATAGGTATATCCGAACTCCCCTCTTTAGGTCCTCGATCATAAAGGTCGTCGTGTTTTCCGATTACCGTTTACCAATTTAAAAAATATATTACAAATATTGAAAATGTAAACGTGAGAACAGCTGTCTTAATTACAATTAAGACAGCTGTTCTCACGTTGTACAAATCTTATCCATCTTAAGTTTGTCCTATTCTGTCTTTTGACTGTATTGCTGTGAATCTGTAATGACATTTATGTTTAACTAGGCGGTTTAAGAAATACCTAGTTATTCTTTACGTGTAGGTGTTCTATATGAACGGTAACGTATGTAACTCTTGAGCTAACAAACATGTGGCCGTTGCTTTTAGGAGAAACCCCAACCAATTAATTAACTTTGACACCCTGATAGTAGCAGAAATATTTAATCGATAACATTTTTGATTTATGGTTTTATAATTTATTTTATGGGTCCTGTTCGGTTCTTATTTGAAGGTAGCCACAGAGAAAAATTAGTAAAACCGCATAATTATCTTCT
Organism: Tyria jacobaeae; assembly: GCA_947561695.1. Classification (NCBI taxonomy): domain Eukaryota; kingdom Metazoa; phylum Arthropoda; class Insecta; order Lepidoptera; family Erebidae; genus Tyria; species Tyria jacobaeae. The sequence continues at coordinate 8,986,843 of OX387221.1, forward strand.
ATCTGGTAAAATCTGTTTAATTTAGCAAAATACTAATACTATTTATTATATGTGTCTGTTAATACACATTTGGCCGCCAGTCGCACTTTCAATTTCATTATCCGCGAAGTACTGTGTAGGTAGAAAGCGAACTTGAAATACCGACGGATGTAAATATTAGATATGCCTACTTCTATTAGATATTATTGTTCGGACCGTGAAGAAACAATTACATTGCCTCTTTTGAGGCCTCTTGTCTTCTCTTAAGAGGTGAGTCAGAAAACAAGCGCAGGCTTATAAACAGTCCTTAAACTAACTTTCAGGTTGAGAGAACCTTGTTTCCTCCTACTACCTGTACCTCTATAATAGTGTTTTGGTGACCCTCAATATCTCTCATCATCATTAATGTACTGAAATTAGGGAATATATTTATTGGAACGTGCATTTTTACACACACGCAATCCTCAAATTATACATTGATAATCAAGTGCTTTAATGAGATATGTTTTTTTCATAAGCGTACCGTACCGTCATTGATTCCACTGGAATTTTAACCCTCATTTGTTAAACCTACTAATAAAATAGAACAGGTCCTCTCGTTTTAATATATGCAGGAATATACGGACAATTTGTTTTCGTCTCACACCGCAGGATTCACATCATATTAAAGATGACCCTAATCAAAGTCTTTTTGCAATATAAGGCATCTAAGCGCATAAAAGGGACACGACTTCCAAGAAGGTTTATTTAGCTAAAAGTATTTCTGAATGTAATAAAAAATAAATAATCCCTATTAGTTTATTTTTAATCTTCAGCTTTTCAATTAGTAACCTTAATTTAGTTGATAGTCTCAGTTTGCATTATCAAAGTGGTGTTCTAAGATTTAATTAATGAGATATCTGTCTGGATTCTTTGAAAGGTTTTTATCGTCGTTAGTTTTTATTAAATAAGGTTAAATACGTATAATTTTGTACAAAATGCATTTCATAACATTCATTAAAAAATCCTCACAGTCATCGCAACACGCCTGTGGAATGTAGTTCCTATTGAAATTGGGATAATTCAAACTATACAATGTTTTAAAATAATGGTTACAAGCCACATCCTTAATTCAGATATCCAATAGTATACTGTAGTTAATTATCTAGCTATAACAAAGTATTTTTCTTTATATATTTTCTAATATTTATATGTATCATCGTTGTATGTAATCAATATCAGATTTATATTATATTAATATTTGTGTATATATATGTACGTATTATTATGTGTATATGTACCTTCATACGTAATTGTGTATATATTTTGTTATATGTTAGTAGTACACCTCAGCTATCACTCACTCCTGACACGAAATCTAACAAAAGTTTGTCTGGTAGAGATCACTTTTAGCGATAAGACCGCCCATTGTACAATTACGTTTAAATTAAGATTTATGGTACTACCTTTCGGTATACAGTAAAGAATATTCCATTGTACTGTCACTTATTTCAGCAATCGTAATAATCGTAATGTTTGCAGTCCTCCCGTCAGCTGGGTTGAAGATTATTTTGTTTACAATTTTAGTAAAATATACTGATTTCAGTTTTGTTCTTTTAAATACTTACATCTAGATGATTGATATGTTGCTCAATGCATATTCACAGAACTATGTATGGACGAATTTCTACGAGGTATAATGAACGAAGAAATCCATTGCGGAAGTAGCCGACATAGTCCTTGCTATTAACAGGTTATATGTGCAATAGACTCCATATTAGTCTGGTGAACCGATGACCACTGGGCTACGAAGGTTCTCGAGAGACGACCATTTGTGGAAGAGGCCAATGTTCCACAATATGACGTCCCATGGCTGACATCGTGACATATAACAATTTTTTTTTTTGAAAGTTTTGTATTTGTACAAGATAAGTGAAATAATTCTAAACGATCTTTCAAACATTTTTTAAAGGGAACGGAGTTCAATATATATAACATATTTGAAATGACATAACTTTAGCATGAGTATTAAATCACCTGTCACAGTTTATTCTTCCTAAGGATTTGAAAGATTGATGTGTTTTCGGAATTGACGTTAAACAATTAATTACCCTCCTGCACACATAAACACGCATCACTTGCTAAGCTCAATTTGTAATTTTTATTTGCAAACTGAAACTTTTCGAGTTTGGTTAGAGACTCTTTGTTTGTGAGAGATTATTTGTTTGGATGCATTTAGTGATTGTTGTTGTCAAGTGTGTTCATTTGTGTTTATAATTGACCCTTTGACTTAAAAACTTTTTTATTCATGAAACAAAATATACGAATATGTTTTTATTTCTTTTACTGATTGTGTTTTGGACGATAGTTTTATTACAGTAGATTTAAAAACAACAAGCTACAAATTTTTAATATGAAGTACATACTACGCACATTTACACAAATGACAGAAAATATTTTCTCAATCTTCATTTTTTCTTGGTAAATATTTTACATTTTTTATTTTTGTCTTATGAAATACCTCTTATTATGTACTAATTAGTTGTTTAGTTATAAAATATTTAAACATAGCTGTATTACGCTGTTCCCACCTTGGTTTTTTTTTAATATATATATATATATATTCAATTACGATGCACCACTTACGGCCGTTGGGACCTCAATAAAGAAAGGTTGTCCAAACACCTCTACAATGTATAGTTATATTTTTTTAGAAAATTAGTCGAATTGATAAAGCCATTTAGTAAATTATTTTTATTAAGTTAGATTCTGCGAATTGTTTAATTTAAGAATCCTTGACCATATAGTTTAAGAGACAACAAATCTTCGTATAAGATCTGTTATTGCAAATAATGAATATTAAATAAGACAGTATTTGGAGAGATAATACTCTGTAATTAGGCATTTGCATAATATACCGCAGTCGTGTGTATAGAATATTAACTACTTCCGTTAATATTTATTACGACTGTTTGTTCTAAGAGAACTTGTACGTATAGAAGTAGAGGTCTAACAATATATTTATTTATATTGTATTTGCCAAATAATGATTTAGAAATGGTTCTTGAAACTCCTTACGTTGTAAAAACTAACACCTCAACCATATCAACACACAAACACTGTCAATATACTTATAAACGTAAAAATATTTGTCCAATGTAGGTATCGTTGTTGAAACAGTAATACCGTACTGTTTCAACAACGATACCTAAATTGATCGTACCGATTACAGACTAAACAAATAATAGTAATACAAATGCCAAGACACAAAATAATTATGACGGCATCTAGAGGATGGATAGTGGAAGTCTTAACTGGTGGTTAGTAAGCCCTCGAGAGTGTGCTCGCCTGTTTTTCTTTTTTAACGAGTGAATACATTTATCGTAAAAACAACAACGAATTTACAAACCTAGGACATTAACAAAATTACTCTTTACATAGCGTTGTAGATTATAATCGAGGTGATAGATGTAGTTATGTGGAATATTTTGCATTAACTATCGTTAAGCCTTTTTAGAATGGGTGGTGTGGGTGTATGTTTGTAGATGGATGTAACATATTGAATACTTAAAATGCTTAATATTTAATTAATTTAAATTGATTCATTGATTTTATTAGATTATTCGAATAAAAATGAAAACCAACAGATGCGAACAAATTTTCAGTAAGAAAGGATTTCTTAATTGGCACATCAATCTTCCGCTTGAGGAAGGTAAGAGAAGGGGAAAACAGAAAATCTTAGTGAAGAAGCACTACTTGCGTGTCGTATACTGTAATATGAAGAGTCATGATGAGGAGCATTAGTGGCGCAGATATGGAGGAGTAATGTCTCACGCAGGCCTCGTGCTTGTCTGCCAATATTGTAGTGTAATGTAGTATTTTTTTATACCCCAAGTAAAAACATTTTTGCACTGTCAAGAAATAAAGTATTTTGTCCTGACTAAATAGTTAGTATTACATTCTGAAATCAGTGGTAACAGTCTACCAAAATTGCAACGGTAGAGTACAACGGTAGTTAAGTATACAAGGTTGACCATTATTTTTAGAAAATTAAAGAAAAAATTGCAACTCAAATTTGTAATTTATTACAGTAGTTTTTGTATAAGAAAATGCGCATATAATTCCGAATGGGACTTTTGAATTGAGTACTACTTTTAGGGCGGTACGCATGTTTTTAGATGAGATAAAATCTATGGACGGAATCTATAGCGACACCGTTACGAAACGCATATGTCCAATCAAAGCAATATTAGCACAACGAGATATAAAAGTACAATTGATGCGGTATTCACGAGAGATTTAAATAACTTCGAATCAAAATTGTTTATTTCCTATTTCAGTTACCTATGGTTTCTACTTTAGATTGTAATAATTTTATTGATAATAATGATAATACAAGAGTTGTCGAAATTGTTAAGGATGATGCATAAAAGAATATTAAATGTGTTTTAAAGTTTATAATTAATAAAATACAATTCATAAATAAAATGCAATTCATTACCCAATAAAGCGATAACCCTAGTACCCATTTAAAAAATGTCTAACGCGCCAAAATAAGTTTTCACTTCTGTCGGCACTCCCGAAGTGCATTTTTTAAAATTTAAAACGTTATATAACTGACATATTGAACTTATGTTTTTATTTATTTTGTAAGTCTAGTATGCGGTTAGATGTTTTTACACGTAAATTGTATATCATTTTTTTTTTGTGTGGTTACCCCCACGGGTCGTCACCTTACCGGGGCTAATGGGTAAGGTGGTATGTCGGACTCGAACCGACTAAAACCACACAGTGTTCCGTCAACGGGTCTATTGGCCGGGGCCTCAGGTGTACCCTAGAAAGGAAATCCCTGTGTACCCCGGCAGACCTAGCCGCCTTTTGAGCAAGGCGACCCCAATATGATCTGTGGGGGTTCTGTCCCCCCCCCTCATATTTTAGTCAGGCGCGCGTGGAATTGTATATCATGCAAAACACCTTTTTTTTTTATTCGTAAGCCTACCATAATGACTCCACTTTGCCTGATGGTAAGCAATAAATGGAGTCCAAGAGTGGTGGTCACCATCCTCATTGCATGTCTAGTCAATGCAGCATGGTGACCCCCACTATGGCGGCCTGGTGAGATGCTTTTTCACGCCCCGCTTAAAAGACCGGGGATCAAATTGGGAAGGAAACACGTGCGCTGGTAGGGAATTCCAGGCTTTCACTGATCGGCACAGGAAAGAAGAGCCAAACCGTTTCGTTCGGGATCGCATATCTTCGACTCGCAAACGGTGACTCCTCAGGCCAGCACGTGTAGTCCTGTAGAGGAAGGGAGAAGGTGGGACCAATTGGAAGAGCTCGTCAGAACACTCCCCGTAATGTAGGCGATAGAGAACTGCCATAGAGGCGACATCTCTTCGCAACTGCAGGGGCTCAAGAGACTGGGTGACTTAGAAACTGTTTGGCATTTAACTAAACACATTAATGATGTTGGGGTTAATAAGTTGTAAGACAAAAAAATAAAGTACTTCTTATGGAGTGCAATTGATTAGTAACTATCATCGGTCGTTAACAAATAAATAGATAACTATCAAACGAGCGACACATCTATGCGATGATATATATCAGTTTTAAAAATAATGCTGTTAAATTATCGTACAAATTTAGAAATACAGTCGAAAAAGCCTTAGCCGAAAATCATGAAATTAAACGTACATATCTCCCGGGGTACATAAAAGAACATAAGGTAGTTAAATACTTAACATTAAAAAAATACACTATTCCGAAGGGTACACAAAATTTCATGGCGCTTATAAAGAATGTAACAAGAAATTTTCCATCGAGTTTCTGGCCTGTTCTTCTCCATAGGATATACTTATTGAAACAGGTCTCAAGCTTCACGACTGAGTTATTCTGGCTGAATTCTACTTCTGATTATTCAAACATATAACATTGTAATGGGTTTAATTGCAATGTGATTAATTTTAAATCATCACTTCTACCTACGTCCAAAAGATACTAATAAGTAACAATATAAGCGAGATCTTTAAGTTAAAGTTATCATGGATATATTAACAGAACATCGATTGATCCCCGGCTAAATAAACATATTGCAGTTAGTTATTGAGAGCAATGCAGTGTTGAAATTGTGCACTACACTCTTAAGAGATAAGAGTGTACCTATCTGCTTTGCGAGTAGTAAGTGCACATTAAATATTTTTCTAAGAGATGATAATGTTATTAAATATACGGTATTAAGTGTTGTTTTACCTCTCACACAATTTCTTATTTTGAAAGAAAATTCTCAAGTGTACCTGTGATATTTACAGTACAGCTAATTAACAAATTTCGTAATAAATAATAATTCTCTTTTAAAACAATATCAATCAACTTCAAACAAACAATGGATAGCCTATTATAAACTCCTATTGATGAGACATATTAGTTTTTACCTGATATTAAAAACGATCAATATAATTTATATTATAATCGCGGTTTAAAACACTTAGGAATTCTTTAGATGTTTCCATATTTACATAATTAATTCAATATAATGAAATAAACCTCCTGTGACCATAGCCACGTGGAATTAAATTAACATTTATATACTATCGATTATAGTAGGTAAAAATAAAGTGCAAGAAGGAAAGTTATGTTTTTAGAGTCTGTACGTGTTACTGTATGCACGTGTGTGTGTGTGTGTGTATGAATGATGTCTTTTTTTATTAACGCGTGGAAGCCCCCACGGGCCCCCTTACCTCACAGGGCTGAAAGGTGAGGTGTTCCGTCACACAGTCTTATTGCCGGAGCCTTAGGTGTACCCTTGAGTGGAAAACCCTGTGTGCCCAGGCAGACCTAGCCGCCTGTTGAATAACAGACGACCCTAATGTGATCGGTCTTCCATTCAAAGAGGACGGCCTTCGGATGGATGGACGGATTCCGGACGCAAAACAACGCACCGCCGCCTTGGGCCTGCTTGTGCTAGAGTGGCGGATAACCCTGTCCGTCTACTGCGGGACGAGAGAGTACTAGTCCTACTAGGCGGCGGAATCCCATGCGTTCTCGCCCTAGGGAGTGATATAATAATATCATATATATACGTTATGTATATACATATAGTCGAAAAATATATACGTCCTTCTTTCTATATGCAAAATGTTGGTATTTTATACAGCTCTGACTACCCCTTAGGGAGCGTATGTATGTTTGTATAATATAGTAAAATAATTATTTTTTGAAGGCGTCTAACCCGTGGTAAAGGTTTATTCAGACTTAACAATGTTATACAGTGTACTAGGTTATAAAATAGATAACATCGTAATATTATAGTGCATACAAGTACTTCAATCAGGCAAAGCGGTCAGTCGTTAAAGAACGTTGAGTTACATCATATAGAGGGCGGCAGAGAGCTTGGATCTCTCGCCTACAGTCAGTTCGAGTTCCAGGCATGCGACCCCGAAGTCCTCGAGCTGTTGTATAATAATGAGCCATAACCCTTTCTGCCATTGCCTTCCCTTATTCTTTATTACCTTTCTCTTTCAATTTACTCGTATGTTTAATTTAATAAGGTAAATAAGTTTTTCTATGTTTAATTCAGTAAGGACCCGGTTGAGGGCAATAGGTTTGCCTCTTTTACATTAGTTGGACCAAATACTAATTGACGATATGTTGGTATGTATATGTATAAATATATTATGTAAATATTTATGTCTTTTGGGAGGGAATATGACGCGTAAAGTGCCCACCTGGCTTTATAACGGAAAGACATCTCGATCAGTTGTCTCTTGCACATGTAATAGCACCGTGTCATTGACCGAACACAAAATTTAATAACAATACCTACGTGTCACACGTAACGTGTTTTAACTAGTTGAGTCATGTTATATTTTTATGACACTTAAGAACACGTGACTAATTATTATCTAATTCTTGTCCCTTATCCATAAGATTGTGTTTATCGATAGGCATGAATAGATTTTAGTGGCCTACCCAAAAAATTTGTTGTTGGCGAGGCCACTAAAATTACACACTAAGCAAGAAAAGTGTTGAAACATGTCTTTAATAGATTGTTTCTTTAATAGTTAGAGAAAACTATCTCTAAAATGATTTTATAATTGTGTCACACGATGAAGATATTGTTAGTGGTAAGTATCATAAATACGAATTAAAGTACTTTGGTTGGTACATAATGAAATTTTGCATACAACTTCTTAGTAATACAGAAAAGGACATAAGAAAGTGTCCGGTTACATAAAAATAACTATTAGAGGGTTGTAGGGCTTAAAATAACCTATACTATAGCAAGCGAAAGCTAGTATAACATATTATACACATTTCTGCGTTTAGAATAATTTAACATGTACGTTACTAGATATGTTAAGGTACTTGTTAACTTAAGTACTGGTATAAAATTGACGACAGTATAGAACTTACTGCACAATGGTCTTTCGCAATTTCACCAAGTAAATGTTAGCAGAAAATTACTATGTACATACTTAGATAAAATTGTATTGATTAACTCGATTTGACATCAATAAGAAGATAAAGAAAATAACTGGTAATCAATATTTTAGTATTATTTTATGATTTTAATTATTAGGGGACGGGAAACCAATTAATTAGCCACCAGTTTTAAATTGATAAAAATTACATTTTCTCTTTTCATCATCTACGTCTGATTCGAAAGTTAATTTATGACGTACATAATTATAGTCATTGCTGATGAATGTTTTTTTTATATATATATATATATATATATATTTTATGCTATAGGGGGCATACGAGCAGACGGGTCACCTGATGGTAAGTGACTACCGCCCCCCATGGACACCCGCAACTCAAGAGTCACAAGTGCGTTGCCGGCCTTTTAGGTAGAGGGCTCTCTTCTTGAAGGTTTGAAGGTCGTCGCGGTTCGGAAATACGGCAGGCGACAGTTTGTTCCATATAATGTTTATGTTCCGTTTCCGTTCCAATGTAAGAGCCAAAAAATGTTTCCAAATATCAGTCGCTTTCTTACCGATTGTATGAAAAAAAAAACGATTAGAAATATTATAAATCAAGAGTACTTAGCAAAGCGTAGGTATTTGTGACAATACGATAAACTAATCACGCTTAGTCTCGTGTCGCAGCTGCTAAATTTTCTAAAACAAAAGGAATCATTTAAAGAGTTAACAGTTACCATACCTATGTAAGTTTGCTATCAAGAGCTGCAGGTGTTTAATAAATAGCTAACACTTTTTATAAATATGGTCAGAACATCTCTATGTTATGTTAAACATTAAGGTCTTATATAAATAGACGACAAGGACAGAAGGATACACAACAACATACTTATGGTATTTTGTATATTGCTGTTATTGTGTGTACATATACTGTATAAGTCTAGAAATTTGAATTAAATTAAAATGCTGGTGCATTCCGCATCTTTAGTTTGTTGGTCTGTATTTACGCACAAAAGGTCATTGAATATGTGTTACTTATTTATTATTTGTGTTATTGCATATTTGTGTAATATAATGTTGTATATATTATTAATATTTTTTTTTACATTAGCCTACCATAATGACTCCTCTCTGCCTGATGGAAAGCAACAAGTGGAGTCTAACAATGACAATGACAATGACAATGTATTTCACCGCGATACCTCCTTCCCGAAAGTTGTACCCATTTTAGTTAAATATGAATAACCCAAAAAAGGGTATATAGGACCTTTGTCTTTTTAATACAAAATTATTTTATAGTGAAATTATATTGTTATATATTTCGATACATATCTTACGTACCTACCTGTCAAGACCTCAAGCTTCTTATTAAAATGAAAAATATGTTAAGGTTTTCAAAGAATAATGCATTAATTACAGCACTAAAATTTCCAACATCAGCTGGATGATTGACACTCCACCACTGCGCTCTTTTCCAGAAGCTTTTTGCGTCGCACAACCAGCCTGTGTAACAAATTGTACCCTGCCGTTTTTCCAGAACCATACGACCTTCAAACCTACAAGAAAAGAGCTTATTTTCACCTACAACAACAAACAACGCATTTGTGACTCTTAAGTTGCGGGTGTCCATGGGCGGTAGTGGTCACTTACCATCAGGTGACCCTGCTCAGACGTCTGCTCGTTTGCCCTCACCGCACAATTTTTTTTTATTCTTTAAAATAACAAATCAATTTACAATATCTTCCATCTTACAATTTCCATAATTAAAAAAACAGCCTGTTTGAGATTGCTATATTGATTTTTTACTATACAATAAACATATGTATTTACAAAATCAGTCATAATCATGTGCCATTCGTTAAAGTAGCAAAACTGGTGGTTTACAGCTCCACTTAGCTTACTGCTACTATTATATTGTTATCAGGATGTTCCCTTATAGTAGCTTAGTCGAAATCTATTCACTATATGTATTTAAACAAATTCACAATTCGGTTAGAGGTCTCGGACTTCCTGGCCTCAGTCCTGCTAACCTGCTGGAGCTATTACTTGATAAAAGAATTGGGGACTTTATTCTTCAATCAATCCGTATAAACAATATCCTTTTTCTCCCTTGTATGCTTGCCCCCTATTACATATGTAAGTGTGACTTAATTATAGTCAGCAAAATGTGGTCACGCAAGCCAAAGCAGCAAGATACCTATATACAGGCGTGACTGTATGTATACAATACCACAAACATGTCTGTTGAAAGTATCTTTAAAGAATAATTTACCGTTGACCATTCTCAGTATTGATCCTTGTTATATCAAATATGTTTTATTGCACTGTGTTCGCACTGTGCGACATTGGGTCGCACTGTGATTTATCTTACAACTCATTTATATGTATGCGAAGATAAAATTCAAGATTTAGCGGTAGACATAAAAAGTTTCAACTTGTGGTTAGATGGCGAATGCCTGGTTTCCTGTAGTCTCTTTTCGTACCGTCTTATACCATTTATGGTGGGATTTTAAGTATTTAATAATTGCTACTTGCAGTTAAAAGGGGATTGTTTTTCGGAAGACCTTTATAGGTTTTTTATATTTAAGAAAGGCGAAAGGCAGACTCGAGACAACTATTTGTGGATCACACAAATTTTTGTCCCATGTGGGAATCGAACGCGGGCTCAGCAGTTAGGTTCACTCACCGCTGGACCAACAGACCAGTTAAATGGCAATAACTTTAACTCTAACTTTGAGTATGAATTCCTTGTGCTATTCATACATTCCCCAATTGATCTTTGTAAGCAATACATATATACCCTTCCCTTCCCTTCTATCATTCCTTCCCCTTTGAATATACTCCTAACATTTCCTTTTAAATTCGAAAGTGCCTGGATGACAGCAAAAGGCTTGTTTACATGTAATTTTTTTTATACTTTTGGAAACCGCCACGGGTCTGCACCTCACCGGAACTGACGGTGAAGTGATGTGTCGGACTCGAACCGACTCAAACCACACGGTGTTCCGTTATAAGTGGGTCTATTGCAAGGGACCTGGATATACCCAAGAAGCGTTGCTTCCAGAAACTTTTTTATATGTATAAGTATTATGTAACTTAGACTAAAATGTACCACAGTCGTATGTATGTACGAAATTATCTACTATTGAAAAGCAAAGCAATATTATTTTAGAACTACATTCCTTGTTAGATCCTGTTTATTAATCCTAAACAACAACAACACCCAGACTCGGGAGAACTATTTCTAGATCACACAACTCTTTGTCTCGTGAGGGACTCGAAGCCACGACACAGACCACCAACCACTTAGGATCACGAACCACTAGACAAACTCGGGCCAACCCCGATACCACTATAACATCTCTAATGGTTCAACAGATTTGTATGGAGTATCGTTACAATCTAGAGACGTTTATAAATTTTACTAAAAAAAAAGGGCGGCTATATTTAAAGTCATTAGTTTTTTATTCATCAGGGTAGGTTTTTTTTTTTTTTTTTTTTTTATACTATAGGGGGACAGACGAACAGACGGGTCACCTGATGGTAAGTGACAACCGCCGTCCATGGACACCCGCATCTCAAGAATCGCAAGTGCGCTGCCCGCCTTTGAGGGTGATGAGGGATGGGGGATGCAGGGAGCGGAAAGAAGAGAGGGGGATGAGGAGAAAGGAGATGAGGGGAGAAGAAAGAGGAGAGGGGGAGTTGGGCCTCCGGAAACCTCACTCATTTCGGGGAAATGCAACGCAAGCGTTACTTCACAACCGGCTTTCTGTGAGGCCGTGGTATCGCACCGGTCGAGCCGGCCCATTTGTGCCTAAGCATGGCTCTACCACTGTTATTGTTAGGTTTGTTATTTAATTTCTAAAGTTTTTTAATTTCTAAATTAGTACTTGTTTTCTGTAGTTTAGCACTAACTCGACTCTGGCTTTGTTAAAATTTGAACAAGATTAGCGATTGCAAGTAAATACTTACTAGTCCATCACAAGCAGAGAGAGCTACGCTTGAGCCTGGTTGCCCGCGCACACTGCCAGTGTAATGACACGCAGTCGCTTCGGGATGCGGCCTGTCTCTTGTCCGCCCGCCAGCGTGATGTCGCTCCACTATCATTCCTGGTGTTATGAAAGTCACTGATGGCCTGGTAACAAAAGAATAACGTGACTTTTACAAAGAGGTTTAATACATTTGTATATTACTTTATTTTTTAGAAGAATACTAGCAATGTGGGTCACAGATTACTTGAGTTATTGTTAAACCCCCCATCTAAGCTAGATGCTTGTGTTAGGGATGGGTTCACGACGGTAGTGCACTGGGTGGGTCGAACCGGCAAGCACTTAGCCATTACGCTGTTGCCGCTTTATGTTTTATATGTATAAGTATATTTTTAGAACACAGGTCGAAAGTTCCAATTAGTCTCTCTTGATATGACTATTTGATTTTTTAAATATAGGAAATAGCACTACGGGAAAGGTTTAAGAATGGTCGAGTCCAAGTTTTTAATATCCTTGATATTTATTATTTTGCGTGCAACAACTATGGACTATATGTATAACCAGACGTGAGATGCACGTTGAATGATACTCATGCATATGGAGTTGTATTGTTATAAAGATATGCAAGTCTTGTCAAAAGGTCATAAAATAGCGCGTAATTCCTTACTTATTTTATGCAAATATATGTTTACCTAGCCCCTTAGTGAGTTTGTAGTCTACCTGATATTAGTGTACCAATTAGTGCCTATAATAGTAGGTCAAAATATAAATTTATTTTGACTAATAACAACCAGTACCAAACTATATTTTTAAACCTTGTATTTATATATTTTATGCCCGTATATATTTTATGCTACTGTGATGTTTATCCTCATTTATATGTTATATATGGTATACACAGCTATATATGTATGTATGTACATTAACGACATAATTGAGATTCTCGGCCGGAAGGTGCGCCTTTTACGACGAGGACTGAGTAGATTACCGCAAGCTCTGCCCAACATCCCGCGAGGCTCAAATTCTTTCGCGCGCCACACAACTATGCGACTACTCAGAAAATAAAATAAGAATATACTTTGTTCCACGACTATACTTAGTCTACAGATGAGTTTGGATTTTTTTTAAAGGTAAGTAATGTGATTAACATTCCAAGAGTCTAGCAGTTTATGTTTATTGTACGAAAACATCGTGCCCTCTGTTTATTTTTTAATGGTCAACTAACAATCGACCATGTTAAACACCAGTCGATAGCAATAAATTCAACCTGAGATTTAATCGGCCAAGGGATCTGTCCACTATGGCGACGACCATGGCCATAAAAAGTAGACTTCACACTGACACACGGTCAAGATTTATCGGACGGTATGGACTGACCTTAGATACCGGAGAATGCTGCAATTGTGGAATGTAACAATATATTGCTTGCAGCAAAAAAGGAAAAGGATAATCGCAGCATCGCTTATTGCATTTGCTACTAACCGGCCTTTATGTCCTGTTCCACTGCAAGCCTATATACGTTATGCGTGAGTACGTAATTAGCGTTTAATGAAATCTATTTAAATGAAACGTACGTAGTGAGTTTTTAGTCAACAACCTATTAATTATGTTAGTAATTATAGTGACCGTTAAGAAAATAATGCTTGTCGGAACTAATCTGAATATATGAATACCAGTAGAATGTGTAGTTACTAAGATATTTAAATATCGGCTTAGATAAATGTAGAAATCTTTCTCATATTATTCATAACATGTAGGAACTGTAAGTCCCAGAACGGACACCACTTTTTATTGCCGTCCCTAAATGGACCTTTTCAATTAACCTTTATTGTTGTTACTTATAGATAAAGTTATAAATTGGTTAAAAAGTAACGTAAGAATCAACACAAACATTAGTATTAAACTTGCAATTGAAGACGTCACTGTATTAACATGCATTCATCTATCGGGTGCCATTTAACTAATATGGGAGGAGTGTTGTTTTTTGTTGCTGTGGACATTATCAGCCTTGGGCGGATTGGCTGTGGAACGGTAGGCAAATAGTTCGAGTGGCTAGTAAGGTACTAAGCACACAGAGGCTCATTACGGCAATTAGTAGAGGTAAACAAAGTCGCCCCAGTTACGTGTTGAGCTGTGTTGACTCAAATGTCTCTGTGACAAGTGATTGTTTGAATGCTTAAAGCCTGCATCAATTCGAACGTATCTATTTCCGTTCAAACTTTAAAGTGGTTTTGAAGGATCAATGTTAAACTTAGTAAATTATCCTGTTATATTATTTATCAAGATTTATATATAACAAGTTCTAATATTTTAGTCGACCATTAGTATAATATGATATTATTGTAAACTGTCATAAAAAATGTATCCCGTTTCACGATTCATTACACGAACTGGAAATTCAACAAAATAATATTATTTGAACAAGAATGCCTTCATAAAGCTAATAATCGTAGAAATTAAGAACCGGTTTGTAAGCAATAATGTACATCGTTTAAAATGTTAAAGTGGGGTGTCCATGGGCTATTAGGTGCGAGCATAATACGGGCACCTAATACCCGTAATTAACATAAAAATGCGCTTCTGGAATATAATTAGCTTTATAATATTATTATATTTTTTCCGATTTACAATTACACCCTCTTTACTATAACTTGAGACAGGAAAATCATAAGCGCATTAGTAAAACAAATTTTTTCCACCTCATATAAAAAAGATGCTACTACAATGGACGAAATAAAAGACTTGTATTGAAACTGTATTGGTTTGTGGCGTTGGTGCTTTCGTACAGCATCAGGTATCGTTCATTGATATACGGAATATGTAGATATAACGTAAGTCTCCCAGTGCCCTGTGGTTTGGGCGCCCTGCCGCGCTAACCTTTATTTTATTACGGCTTATGAGGTCCTTGCACTTGAACTTGTAATGTTCCTATACACTACACTGTGAAGACAGCATTGCAAATATTGTTTTATGATTGGGGTAGATCTGAATGAGTTAAGTTTAGAATGAATAATTAAATTCTTTGCCAGCACCTACAGGATTTATAGTGTCGAAGTCCGTTTTTTTTATACGACTATGGAAGGAAGATTTGTGATGTTCCTGTAAAAGTCTAGACGGTAATTTGGAATTGTGAGGTGTTGACAGTGGGAGTGACTTTGAATATAATTCAATTTCAAGATAACTTAAGTTTTCTTAAGGAGGAAGTTAAAAATATAACCGGGTTGTTGATATGATTATATATATATGTTTAAATGTTACTTGTTTCGCAAAATAAAATAGTACAATGACCTACGTTTCTAATATTACACTTTTACAAATAGGTATCCATACAGTGACTTGACGTTTCCTGGTTTGCTACCTTAGTAGTACTGCTTTTTAAGGCTACTGAAAATGTTTTAAACATCTATAAAAGGTAAAGTCTTAAAGCCTAAAATGGACTTCGTAGTTATTCTAAATCATCATTTATGATATAATTGACAGATTTGTGTCCAAATAAATCGAAATAAATTACAGCAGCCTAATAAGGGGCGTTATAAAAGCTTACTAGAGAGCAATTACACGAATACCTACAAATAGTTATGCAAATCATTTTGAACCCAACGACTAGGCACACAAAACTTGTTCTCTTGCCATCTTGGTGTTACTAACGCTAAAATTTATTATCGATTGGCCCAACTTACAAACCACGAGTAAATTTACGTCAACCATTAGGCCGCTTTGAAGCACTGGACCAATTTTACACGATATAAATATACTTCCAGAAAATACTCAAACGATCTCTTAAAATTTTACCAGTTGGTGTCAATATGTAAAAATGTAAAATAGGAATTGCGTGAGTGTACTACTCGTTAATTTTTCTGTGCATTTGCAAAGTAATAAGAATACTCGTATTTTGTTCATAGCAAAGACGCTTCAATTGATTTCTGTATTTCTTTTCAGGTTTTATCTAGGCTAGATATCCTAGACAGAGAGAGAGAGTAGGCACATATTGTATTGAAACATACTAAAGTTTAATTCCTTAAGATTATGACGTACCACAAAACATTTTGTATTATTTATGTTTATTAATTAAATTCATAGCATTGCTTAATCTACAGCCCTATATTTTTCTGTTTGTTTGAAATCTTGGTTAATAGCAACAAGTATTGCCAATGTATACTCTCGTCTATGAAATTTATAATTGGCTGCACATAAATTAGAAATTACGAAAACTATATTAATAATTTGAAGGGTAAAACGAATAAAGTTTAGGTTTAATTCAATTGAATGACAATTTATCTGTTGGTGTAGCCGTCGACTGTATAATGCAAATATTATTAATATAATTTCATCCTTCATTATTACGCAAAATATAGTATTAAATAGTCTGGTTTGGGTTATAAAGTCGTGATAGGAGAAATATATATACCTATATATATGTATTTATTATACAGGGGGGGGGGGTACACGAACAAACGGGTCACCTGATTGTAAGTGACCACGCCGCCTTTGGACACGCCTCGGAGAGTGATGAGGGGGGGGGGAGAGGAAAGTGGGAGTAAAGCCTCGGGTATCCTCACTCACTCGGCAATACAATGCAATTATTGTCATGTCTACGCTTTTCTGTGAGCTCTTCATATTATTCTGTCGAGCCGGCCCATTCGTGCCTAAGCATAGCTCTTCCACGGTAAATATATATTATCAAGGGAAATCAATGCATACCATGTTTTGCTTCCATACCGCTCTGATGGACGTTACTGTAGAAAAATACAGGCTTTAGATTCCAAGCAGTCTAATTAATCTTCATAATGTATATTCATTCTCAAGATATGTACCGAACAGTAACGTATCTGTGTGTATTTATATTGTATATACGTAAACATTTCTGGCAATCGCTGAATACATAAACAAAGTTCCACCTTGGCCTTATACATTTATAATCCAGACTCTGGGTATCAAAGTGGTTTCTTCAGTGGTAGAGCCATGCTTAGGCACGAATGGGCCGGCTCGACCGGTGCGAGACCACGGCCTCACAGAAAACCGGTTGTGAAGTAACGCTTGCGTTGCATTTCCCCGAATTGAGTGAGGTTTCCGGAGGCCCAATTCCCCCTTGCCCCTTTTCTCTCCCCTCATCTCCTTTCTCCTCATCCCTCCTCTCTTCTTTCCGCTCCCTACATCCCCCAATCCCTACATCACCCTCAAAGGCGGGCAGCGCACTTGCGACTCTTGAGTTGCAAGTGTCCATGGACGGCGGTGTCATTTACCATCAGGTGACCCGTCTGTTCGTCTGTCTCCCCTATAGTATAAAAAAAAAAAAAAAAAAGGTCACGTGTGATGGTAACAGGAAAAGTCACAGTATTTATCTTAGAAATTTGTATATATTTTTAAGAAATAATATAATCAAAACACAAATAACAAGTACCCCATTAATGTTGCAAGTATTTCATATATTCAAAGCCTGACGTACGAGAAACTCAATATAACTATAACGCAAGCGCTCTTGTGTGATCTCTCTCTATCAAATAGTCTCATAACAATAATTTTACTTAACTTGAAGCTATTAAATAAAATTGAAAATGAATATTATTCTTTCATGCAACTCGCTCTATATCACGTTGGTAACTTAGGATATTAATCACTACTTATGGGCGAACACATAACGAACGCAGTAAGTACAGGCGGCAGGTGGTAGAAATTATTTGTGCATTCATATGCATGGAGAATGGGTGAATTATCATTAATTCACCCATTCTCCGGGCACTTACCGCACTAAACGCTCTCTTAGAATCAAACCCAGACAGATTGTTTGCGGATGGTTGGCAGAGGTTTCTGTCAATATGTCTAGTGTACTGCGAGATATCTGTGTGTTAGAGGTGTAATTTTATTTTTTATTTTGATTTAGTTACTGTATAATATAGTTCATATTGTATTACAGCTATTTTAAACTAAAAGATAATTAAAATTTAATGAAGATGTCCATAAAAATGTTCATTTATTAAAAGTTCTCTGCTCAAATTTAATTTACTTTGTACATCTAAAAATTTTTTTGCAGCTTTCTGGTTTTTCCTCCACCAATGTCCAACATATTCTTTCCATCGAGTTCATAAGGACTTACGTTACGCCAATTTCAAAACGCAGATAAATGGTGATAACTGATGGTACAAGTACACTATTCAAACCACAATTACACTTTAGTATAGTAATTGATTTCATGAAAGATATATTTTAAAAGTCATTTTGGAGAGTACCATTCTAATATAATATTTTGATATACGTAATTCTTATTATAATATACATAACGGTTAAAATTAATAGCAGAGCATTACGTTATAATATACCTACATGTAAGAATATGTATGCAGAATATGTAATTGACAGCTTTTTCTCATTCGGTCTTTTTATGTATTTGGGCAACTCTATATTCGGTGCATGGTCGGGTCGGTCCCGCTACGTAGGGTCACGTTGTGCAATGCTTGCAATATTCATCGTTCATTGTATTACAATAATTGCCACATAAATATGTATGAATTGAACTCAGAAGACATTACAGCAACTTTCAAACTGTAGAGTTTTTGTCCCCAGCACATTAAAAATGTATGAGCCCAGCGTCCCACATGTCTCATAAGAAGATATTTGTCGAGGTCGGACGGTTCGCGTCCTATTCTCATGTTTGGTGATATCTCAGTGCAATAAGGTGATCGTCTGTTTTTAGCTGTTTACATTGAGGCAGTCTTGAAGAGGAAGTCGCAATGTCGTCGAGAGGGCACGCAGTAAATGAATAATAAACTAATTTTAGCTCTAAGCAAAAACCCAGACAGTGGTGGTGGTGTAGTGTTAATTGAAATTGTGAATATCTTCTTGTGAAGTTACCTTTTTATAAATGATATATTATTATATCATTATCTTTTATATCTAGTTTTTAAAGGCTTTCCAATCATAATTAAACACACCTAATAGCGTTATTTTTGAGGTCATCAATCATCATTATTAGTCCTTACCCCATTATGTATGTGTAAAATAGATTGATAGAATAATACTAGTTAACAGGTTTTTAAATGTATGGAAATGTTACCTATATACACAAGTTTAGAGATCTGTAGGATTTTTCAAAGACTCGATTTCTTATCGGGGAATTACTTGTCTCATACGGGGCAATCGAACCCTTGACCTCTGCCGCAGAAGTCCGAATCACTAAACACTAGTTAGAGGTTTCAGTGTATTGGTGCTTTCAGTAAATTTAGAAAGTGTAAGCGGGTTATGGCAGGCTACAATGGTACGCGTGTAAGGATAAAAAGTGCACGAACAGCTTCTAGCTAGTGTTGTATTTACACGGGTGCTAGTGATAGCGACTCCACTTCCGCGAAACTATAGCGTAGCGAAAACGCGCTGCGCTCCGGTATGCTTTAGGGTATTGCCTCAACTATACATACTAGTACATATATACATATCGACATGATATGCAAGTTAGCTCACTTATATTTCTTTAATAGATGTTTGAACTTTGTGATATTTAGCGTTAAGGTTGAAATTGTCAGTTACTATTTTAATATTTTTAGTTTACACGTTAAGCAGTCGGATACTTAATCCATAATTAAGTTATTGTAAGGTCGATTTAAAACTATAGGTTAACGAGTGTATAGTTAAATAGCACCGATTATATGTTTTTATATTGAACTAAGTTAGCAGAGGCAAGAATTGCTTGACGGTAAGTGACCGTTACCATCAGAATTATGACATGTGCCTTGTCAATCTTATAGCAACTTCAAAAAAGCAGTTATACTAACAGTCATTTTTTTGGGATTTTTTTTTAATTTTTTTTTATTTATTTACACACTTCCTGCATTTTATTGCTTGGGCGGACTTAATGCCAGGAGGCATTGTCTTCCAGTCAACCCTAAAATTTTTAATTGAACGATGGGTGAAGTACCTGTGTAAGTAAGCAGTTGTTCGACTTCAATTTGAGCAGAAGTCTGCTATCTCATCCGCTCATAATACAGTCGTACGGAACATATTTTCTATACTGTTGTTTTGACAAAAATAAAGTGGGTACGTTACCACGGTCTGTGTACTTCATGGAATACATTGAAATCAATAGATTGAAGCATCCATATTTAACAAAAACTATAAAGTTAACGTAGTCCATATTTTAAATATCTAAATACTGTTGAATCTTCGTATTCTGTTTCTCATAAAATATTGTACAGTTTAACCCCCATTTTACCATTCAACTTGCCAGTGATTTAATTTGAAAATGTTTAAAATCGAATTAACATTTTTAAACTTATTTAAATAGAAATTATTAAGTAGATATGACATACCATATCCACTTTATCATTTTCATATACTCGTCAATTGTAGTTTCAATTGAGCTACCGTGTTGTGGTAGTTGCATGGTGAAAAAATGTTATTAGTTTTCTTGTCTTGCTCTTTTCTCAATGGCCTTATCTATATTTTAAACTTGATGCTTCATATTTAATGATGACTTTCATACGACTCACTATATGCCTTATGCAATTGAACTACAATGACGGAAGTTAGTGAATGTCAATAAATAAGCACAGGTTAGCAAGGATTTAGTATTTCGAAAGAAATAATGAGTGTGCCATGTATCTGGTCCCGTGTGCGTACACTTTGGGATTGCGTCAGTGGATGGCGACATTACTGCCTTAACGATTTTGCGTCATCGATGACTCTCAATTAATTTAACCATCTACTTACTATGATAACCTCTTAGTTATGGAGTCGATTTAGATAATACACAAGAAAGCTTGTTCATTTGCACTGTATAAATTTCATAAGTTCACGGATTTTAATATAATCACTAATATACATATTAAAGGTTAAGAAGTTAGTCGTTGTATGTAAAAGAGCCATGCTTCGGCATGAACGGGCCGGCTCGAAAGGAGTGTTACCACGGCCTCACAGAAAATCAACTGTTCAACAATGATTGTGTGACATTGTGTGACCGAGTGAGTGAGGTTACCGGAGGCCCAACCCCTTTCCCTTTCCATCTTACCCCTCTATATTACCTATTTGCATATCCCCTATTTCCCTACCTCAGTTTCCCCCACCCTAAAAGGCGGACAGCACTCTTGTGATTCTTGAGTTGCAGGTGTTCATGGGCGGCGGAAGTCACTTACTATCAGCTGACCCGTCTTCTCGTTTGTCGGGCTCGGACTTTTCTGGCACCGGAGAATTTATTCCTCATGTGTATATGTATGTATGTGTATTTGTCTGTATGTATATATTTATTTATGTATATAGCAATGTATGTATATGTATCAGTATTTCTCTATGTAAGTAGGTAAGATGTAAGAGGTAAGATGTACCTAGTTATATACGTGGACGTTGCAGCTAAATTGCATTTTATCCCCTTTACTTCTATATTGCACCAAGCTACCCATTATTCTTTAATCCACTATCAATTTTGTCCATCCAAAGATTGCCTGTACGAGATCGCTCTTAGCATATCGCCTTGTAGGTATATTTAATGTTAAGCAATATGCCTTTGGTGTACAATAAAGATTATTCTTATTCCTATCTTCTGTAGTAGTAATTGGATTTTATATTTTTTCTGTATTTCATAGCCATTTTTTTCAGAAAGGTTATACGTATTCTACTAAAACTCTTATTAGTGGAATACTAGGCTTGTAATATATTATATATATGTAGTTTATTATACACATACGATATTTATTTTAGGTAATAGCGTTACTTATGTATACTTAAAAGAGTGCGATGTTCGACAAGCGGTCTGCTACTAAAAAGAAACCAAAATTGAAAACATTACAACAAAAATAAAATTCCAACTTATTAGATCATAGAAAAATACAGTTTATTACAAAAATTAGGCACCATGTGCCAATGTAACTTATAAATTGGATGTAAGGTTAGTATTAAATCTTAGTGATATATTTCCTAATTAGCGATCAATAATAATAACAGAAGCAGGTAAGTATCCTCTAGATCAAATAAATATTTACGGACATAGTTAATTTTATGAACTATCTAATGTTTCATAAATTATGAGCGCTATTTGGTACAGGAATGCTGTTAAATTTTCCAGATTAGGAATTCATTATATCTAACATAAGATAAAACACGTTTTAAGCTCGATTGGGAAAATTGCTAGCATTATTTTGTGGTTAGCAACACAGTTAACAGGACTAATTGATTTACGATGACAATACTATCTTAATCGTTGTTTTATTTTTGTACGGTTAATTTATTCCTTCGCAGCTTAACCTTTTTTGACGTCAATGTTGAATAATGAGCTTTTATTAAAAACGGTTTTTACGTACAGCAGACGGCTTCAGCAATTTAATTTTTCATTGTTTTTATGATGGAATAGCTTTTGTGGTGCATTGCATTGGGGAGTGTAAGTGAAGCAGGTCAGCGAATGTTTATATACCATATTATTATGTAATACTAAGTATGGTGTGGAGAGAGTTAGGTGTTTAGCCAACAACATGTCAGAATTAATATCTTAAGTCGAACACACATACTCATTACATTCTAAATTTGTTTTTAATTTACATTAATCTCATAACTCAGAACAATCAGTGTGCGTATCACCTTTACGCCGATGACTTGCAGTTGTACACGCAGGCCAGCATTGAGGATATACCGCAAGCCATTGACAAAATTAACGAGGACGTAGACAGCAAACGTTCGTGCGTTCTATGTCCAATCTGTTCTTCTTTGGAATGCGCTCCCATTCGAAATCAGAATGTCCACAAACCGCTTCACGTTTAGCAAAGGGTACGTGATCTCCTGCTCAATGAGTTGGCTCTTTTGTTTTTTTTTTACGTAAGTAATAATGTGTATAACATTTTTTTCTTGTATTTATACTACTTGGTGTAAATAAAAGATAGTGGACTGTATAAAGTAGGACTTATATTGAAAGCGAGTATCGCGGGCGGATGTGTTGCGCGGAATGGTCTCACATCAAAACGATATTCATATGTGTTCCGCATTTGAGAGGGCTGCCTCCCCGCACCGCCGCCGTCCTCTCCGGTGCTCGTGCGCCGACACTTATTTTAAACTAGTTCCTTTTTTCTCCCTTATTATTCGCACCTACAGCTTTTATTTCTGCAACACCCGAAGGTTGACTGGCAGAGAATGCCTAAGGCATTAAGTCCGCCTTGTACAATATGTGCATTAAGTTATATAATAATAAAAAAAAAAACCACTCATATTAGTTGTTAATATCCAAATTTGATTTACATTCGGTTTACTACTGGAACTTTTGACTTCGTTACTTCCTTGTAATCTTTAGAAACTTCTAAACAGCTTTAAGTTTCAAAAGCTCTGCTCATGTTAAATCGCGCCTTAAAATATCATAAAAATATGACGTTAAGTCAAGGAGGACAGACTGATTTAAGAACCAAACGTGTTCGCTATAGAAAATAAGTAAGTGTTCAAGTGCAACTGCGAGCACAATCATTTTGTTTACAGGTTAAGCATAATGTAATCCCCCTTAGGATTTACAAAATCTCTATTATCAGGCACTCAACCCTATTTCTAAGACAAAATGTAAATAACTAATATGAAGTACCTTCAATAATTTGCAATTAATTGCTAAAATATGATATAACTTGCTTGATTGCGTAGTTCAGAATCCTAGAATAGTTATATTGTCCTTGTGAAACTATTTATGTCGAATAAAAGGAATATACTTTTCTTTTATACAAGTAAGTATACTAATTATGTATACTTACTTGTATAAAAGAAACTTATGTGAAATGTCTGTTCACTATGAGCCTAGCTTTAATAGGCGTAAGCTTTGTAATCAAAATCAATATAATCAACATTTGCAGAAGAACCTGCTCTTGAGAGATCTAACAGTATCAGAATTATAGAAAATATAACAACACGCAGAAAAACAAAAAACTAAGCAACCTGATGATGCCTCGTATGATTGCGTACATGAGTTCTGTCAAAAATTATTTTACTTAGATATCTCTGTTGATTATATAGTTGTAAATACATAATCGGGCTGAGGTGTAATTAACGACCACGTTTTGTCGATTATAATTTAATCCCATTTACGTAACAGGGAAATAGCTTATTGCTTTCATCCTGGCACTTTTGGAAATAAGATGGGAAAATTTAATTTAATTTAATGTACCCCATATTGACAGGAAAGGGAGGATAGAAAGGGATTATTATTTATTGCTTATATATATGGATTGGGGAGTATAAGCAATAGCTCAAGCAAGTCAGGGTCGCCTTCCTATAACTCGAACTGGCTTCAGAAGTCGAAAACCAGTTAATTTTTTTTATGATTATTATTTTTAATAAATAAACTCCCTCGTTATGAATTATCATTACTGTGTCGCGAGCGGCTTTCAGAAACATTCAATCAACGGACACAAAGAACACCCAGACTCGGGCAGAACTATTTTTTAGAACTAACTATTATTTATAATTATTTGTAGATCACACAATTTTTTGCCCAGTGTGGGAATCGAACCTACGAACTCGGTTCACGGTTCAGAAGTCAGGGTTACTAACCACTAGACCAACAGACCCGTCGTAGTTATGGATTGCCAGTTATGTGCATTTCAAGGGAAGCTCAAAATAACTCATCTACAATACAACTAGATAATATCTACTTAGTTATTATTTAAAAAAAAGTAATGTCGTAGAATGATAACATCATATTATAAAGGTGAATGTTAAAAGTTTTAAAATAAATAAAGAGTATAATAAACAAAGAGTTATTTGTATGAAAAATTAAAGCCGTCGCCGGTAGCGACAGCAGTATAGATGCCGCGTCTAAGAGAACTGTGCGCCCAGATTTACTGAGATTTATGAACATATTTCACGGAAACGGGCACACTGAATGTCTCAAGGTTAAAGTTATTTAAACCTAACTAATTTACTACGAAAATGGTTATGGTATTACTGATTAATATTACTCATTTTTCCGTTGTGGCATTGACGTTAGTCGTTAAAGAGTAAATATTGTCACCGCAAGAGATTGTGTTCTATTAGTGACTACTTCGGACAATATTCAAGATAACACTAAAAGACATATATCACAGATAATTTAAATCATCTTATTATTAACCTTATAGGTCATTCAAGAAATAAATCAATACGTGAAGATGACTAATCGTATACAACATTTTAAATTATAAACAAACTGTGTATTTAATGAAATATAAAAAAAAAACACATGCAAGAAAACGAAAATTAATATAGCAGTGATAAGGATAATAACATGACATTGTGGATTCTGTGGAAGATATAGTCGCAGATGTACCCGGTGCGATAGCCGAGCCAAGTTCAAATATTTGAGAAGGTCGATTCGTGATAGGCAAAAAACAAACTATGTCAGTCAGTAACAGAGAGCTGCGTGCACGCACGTCTGCTTTTATCTATTGTCTGACACTGAATTTCACATGGCCCGGGTTATCACCAACCAGATAGACAACTATCTACTCATGTAACTATATTCATTAATTTAAAAAACCATGTATTTATTCGCGCCTCTGAAATTCAGCGTATCAATAAGGACTCCAGATACTGTCTTACTTATTCTCCTATCTTTGCATTTAATAATAGAAAACAATGTTTATACATTTTTTATAATTTGTTCTTAGTATTTTATTGTTAATAAAACATAGCAAGGTTAATTCTGCACATATGTACATACGTTTAATTTTTGTTATTTGTAATTGAAGAAAAAGTAGAACTGAAGATAAAGATTAAAAAAAAATGATTATGACTATTCAGTTTTCAGGCATAAAACTGAATTAATCACAGGGTAAAATTTCTTCTTCTTTTTCTTATTACGTTCTTTAAGTTACGTTCCGTAGGGTAGGAAAACAAATTTCAAGAGTCGTGGCAACACTGATCATCAACAGCAGAAATACGGAAAGCTACAGTAATTCAGCGTAGTCTTCTACGCAAACATGTGTAGAAATCTGCTGAGCCCTACCTTGCCAATAACCAACACTGTTAAACACATTATAGGTTTTTACAAGTATTAGTCCCCTTAGTTTGGTTACAATTAAGCTAGTAGAGCCCCAATATTTCAACTCCTTCAATTGAGCTTCAACTTGTCGATAGGTCAATCTACATAAATGTATATGTAAATATTTACTTCTTCGCACATGGTACTTTGGCTTTTAACCAAACGCTAATCGATTTAAAATTTTCAAAAACCTTCAATATTTTAGAATAAGAACTAAAAGTCCAGGTTAAAAGCTGTTCTAAGATATAACAGAAAAACAGTAAAGTTCTTACCGTAGATCCAGTCGGAGTGTTCTACCATCGAGGGTGAGATTGTAATGCAGCATATGTGGTTGCAAGTGTTCTGTGTGATGGAGGTCTCGCCTTGCTCGGGAATGGCCGTGCTCGTGGGAGTGGTCTACCGTGTGCGAAACCAGCTCGCCTTCCCGGGAAACCTTGACTGGATGGATTACCTCCACTAAAGAAGGGTCCAGGTGTCGGTTTGAGTAGATACCTGTAAATAGAAAAATAATGTAATGCTTTGGAATTGAGAACGATTGAATGTATTAAGATTCAACAACAACGACATTTGTAAACAGCACCAAATCCTTATTCGATTTCCATTCGACAGTAAAAGATGCCGAGAATATATATGTATATGTAGAGTTCTAAGGTAAAAAGGTCGTCAAATTCATAAAAATACATCCATTGATACTTCCTAACAAAGAACTCAGTATTCTAACTTCAGAGTTCCTAATATGTTTTTGATGGTCAAATATGATTTTTTGTATAACTTTTTAGTCGGGTCGGTTCGATCGGGTTAAAAAATGCGGAAGGATTTCATGACACTCCATCACAATAGTCTGTTTTTAACATTATTGCAAGTTAAATCAAACGTCATAACATCATTATCGTTTACACTCTGATCATAATTTATTCGGTTACAGCATAAATGAAGTCAATAATATAAAAAGCCAGTAACCTCTGTGTGTTGTGCTGATAATAGTAAATAAAATAACGTCTAATCGTAATGATGCAAGACATCGTACCATATTGTAACGTGATTCTTTTTCTTTTTAAATTCGCAGAATTACACTTTATTTATAGATTTTTATTACTCAGTCGGATAATTACATATTTATGTTTATTTTTAATGGCTCTATACATTATTCAATAATGCGTAAAATAATACAAAGGTCAGAGTGTTTTAAAACCCGACGGGCTCGTTTTATAAAAAAAATATAAAATTGATCTTTATGCTTATTTTTTAGAGTATTAGCAATTTAATTGCCAAACATGTTTTAAAGATACACGTGTATAATTTAAGGAAGCAATACATCGAACAATTTTATACTTATTACCAACTAGTTGTAACTTGCGACTTGAAAAATGATATAAGGTTTTGATGGGCCATTTTATTCTATACCCCGGTATGTTAATTGATAGCGCTTAAACTAACGCTTAGTATTCAAAAAAAAAATCGATATTTTTAAGATAATTGTAAGATTTTTAAATATTTTACGGGCATTTTTAAATAAGTTGTTTAAAATGCTTAAATATGTATGCATATTCATATATATACCTTCATCACAGCATTCCTTTAGTATATAGAAACTAGATGAGATAGGCAGTTAGCTAATGTTTATTAAACTTACAATGAGTTAAGTAGTTTTCTAGTACAGAAAGAAAAAAACAAAGAAAAAGCAAACAAATTAAAATGAACACTACGGATTGGACAATACTTACGTTTTAACTTAAGATACAATAGGGTTATAGGGTCAGATATTCCTATACTATACCTTCATATTCTCGAAATAAGCTTTATATTAAAAATATTGATCGTTAAAATGTCATTTTTTTGTTTCAATATCTACATTATTTTACTAAGGTTTTTTTAAAAGAATTAAAAACAATAAAATTTTCTTTATGCCATTTGTGTTAGTAGTAGGTAATCTGTGTTTCGCAATAGGTATATTTAAATTCTCGATACTAATATTACTTTGTAAACCCACGAATCGGATAAGCATCAATTTGATTGTTTCATTACGTAAAATGGCAGAAGTAATAAATCGACAAAGAAAGCAATTAAACCTTTTGCAAGACGTCATAGAGAGCGTTACGCGTGATTTGTAAGAGCGGCTTGGCGCGACAGAACTATAAGTCCAGTTAACTTACTGATGTTGCTTTATGTTATTTACTCCCTGCGGGCTTATAGCGAGGCGATGGCGCATAGGGGCCGGCCCTATCGCTTGGCGCCATTGCACTCTTAGTTTTATATCTTTGATTCATTTAATTACACACTAACGTCGTTCCTCTAATAAATTATTGTGACATTTTTCACCTTAAAGATTTGTATTTAATTTCTACCTATGGCAGAAAAAAATGATCATAATTTTAATAACAGTGTTTTGTTTTTTCGACTATAGAGATTTGTTTTGGACGTTTTTGAACTTTATCAAATTCCAAATAAATAAGTGTGCACTACAACGTAGCTTCGTACACAACAGTGATGCAGAGTTAATATATACTTATTATTATTATTATATAAGAAAATAAAACTCTACACAAAATCATATATGAGATAAGAAAAGAGAAAGTTTTTTTTTTCCTTTTATAATATAGAGGGACAGACAAACAGCCGGGTCACCTGATGGTAAGTGACACCGCCGTCCGTAGACACCTGTAACTCCAGAGTCATAAGTGCGCTGCCCGCCTTTGAGGGTGATGAGAGATGAGGAGATGCGGGGAGGGGAAAGACGAGAGAAGGAGATGGGCCTCTCGTAACGTCATTAATTTCGGGGAAATGCAACGCAAGCGATGCTTTACAACCGGCTATCTGTGAGGCCGTGGTATCAAACCGGGAGAGAGCCGGCCTATTCGTATCTAAGTATGGCTCTACCATGATAAAAACTATTTAAAAGTATTTATTATTATTCTGCATATATTTTTCAGACAGTGAGTTGGAAATTCAGAATGCATTACAGAAAGGTCACTTGTCAGTACCATTTAATCTTACTGCTATATGTAAATACAAAGTGGCGCGTTTAATTTGGCATGAAGATAGATTGTAGTCTGGAATAGCACGTTAGCTTTTTATCTCGAAAAAATGAACGGTTCAATATTTCAACACGATCGAAGTTGCGGGCACTAGATAGCAGTTTATATTGCTCCGAATTGAAGAGTACTACTGTGCGAAGCAGGAAATACATAAGAGAGAACTGGTAAAAAGACTAAACGATATGTAAACAGCGTACTATGTCCCCTGTCGGCTTTGTCCCCGAAGATTCGCTTTCGCTATTAACTCGTTATTAATTATTTTGCAATACCCGTGGTAACAGAAGGCCTTATTATTACTGAGTACAACATATAATACTTGCTGGTGTCACTGTCTATCCGGTAACTTAAGCCCTTGGCACGCAAGACAGCCACGTTCCTAGACCAGGAATTCTTAATTCTTAGTAACGTTCAATTTTAAATAGATAATCATATAATATGTACAAATTCATATGAATTCTGCATGCCTAGTCAGCGCCGCACCGGCGCTAGTTACTTGACACTCTCTTAGTACTAAGGCCACACAGGCCCCATGCAACTCGTATTTTTCTCAATCCATATAAGTCTTCAGAGCTTATATATAAGTGAATTAAGGCAAAAACTGCAATTGTTTAAGCCTTACCGGGTTTAACTGCTCACCCAGACATTAAATGGATTAATAGAGCGATCATTTTCTTACAGCCTCAAACTAACTAAGGTCAAAGAACTTTGAATAGCTCTGGTACCCTGATGATTATAAGAAATGATATAAAATACATAACTTCGGAATACAGAACAAACTACAAATTATAGCTACAAAGACTAATTACTGGTAATTAAAAGCTATACTATTTCTATAAATGGTGTTTCAATATCTGTATCATAAATAGAAGTAGTTTAATTTTATATTTAGATGCACTGAACATTATCACTGCATGGTATTATAGCACTTTACATAAAGTTTATGTCATGATTATAATTGCAATTTTTATTTGAGTAGATAGCTAACCCAGATAATTGTGTGTAATAAAATGTGTTTTCTGTAGGATTTCTCACAAGGCCTTTCTCAGAAATTAAATGAACTTATAGGATTTATTGTTTGAGAAGAATATGTATTTATTACGGTGCTTTTTACCCCTCCCCCTGTGCTTGTAACAAGTACTTAATAATGTAGTGTAATCTAATATATTAGATATTAATGTCTAAAAATATCGGATAAGTATCAATATGCAGATATAATTTGTTTTTCGTTATGTTCTTCATAATTTTGATTTTGATCAACGTGGCTTTTAGACAGATATTGACATTACATATTTCGTCTTAAAATTTATAATACCCGTATCAAATTTTTCATATTACTATAATTAATCGCTAAGAAAAAATTAAAATTAGTACGAGATAATAAAAATGTGTTTCTAGTTACTTGTATCTTAATAATAATCAGTGTATATAAACAAAGGAGTTATAAGTACATATACCTCCATGTACATATGTGATGTGACAAGACCTAATATATTAACAGTTTCCTGTGCTATATGCGTCAATATTTACATAGTGAATACGGTTTTCATATATAGATATTAACGCATTAAGTATTGAGAATAAATTTTAATGATATATATAGATCTGTCGTGTTACAAAATACACAAATAAGAGAAAATACGGGCAGTCTCTGGGGAATGCCGATAAAAGTGAAAAATAAGTAACTTGTGAATTGTATTGTAATTGTAATTGTATGTAGCGCATGGGCAGCGGGCGATGACGATGACGCGGTTTCACGGTTTTTGTTCACCCAAAAAGTACACATATATACACAGTACACATATAGCTCAAGGAAAGCGTTAAGCGTTAAACGTAACGTTAATGATGCGAGTTCTATGATTTTTGTTCACCCATAAAGCGCTAAAGAAGTTTTCACTTCAAAAATATGGATATATGATCGGATGATGATACAGATACAGGCGTGAGTATATATATATATATGTAGATATACATGCATATACTCACGCCTGTATCCTCAAAGGGGTAGACAGAGACGTAAAAACGCCCACGTATTGCCGATTATGATGGGCAAACCTATTTCCGTCATCCGGACACTTTTGGGAATTAGATGGAAAATTTGAGGTATATTGACAGGAAAGGGAGGGAAGGAAGGATAGAAAGGGATATTGCTTATACAGATGAATATGGGCGTATGAGCTGTAGCTCGAGTAAGTCAGGGTCGCATACCTATAACTCGAACTGGCTGGTGTCGGGAAGTCCCGACTCCTCGGAATAGGATAGGCTGAATCAATAATGAGTGACTTGAAAAGAACTAGAACTTAGAAAAAATAAGATCACGTTATATTAAAATACCGTATTAACATAATCATTAATATTTTTTGGGTTGAGTATATACTCAATACAAAAGAAATGATCATAAGACTATATCATCACCAAAACTCTAGCAGCAAAACATATAATTAATTAAAATAAATTCGCAAGGTCGGCTACTACAGGTGATA
Organism: Tyria jacobaeae; assembly: GCA_947561695.1. Taxonomy (NCBI): domain Eukaryota; kingdom Metazoa; phylum Arthropoda; class Insecta; order Lepidoptera; family Erebidae; genus Tyria; species Tyria jacobaeae. The sequence goes on from OX387221.1 coordinate 9,018,688, forward strand.
ATTTAATTAGTTCTAAAAATGAAAATAATATGCTTTTTATTACCAAGTGTCACGATAACTACGTGTCTATATTATAAGCTATTTATGTTTTTCAGTTTTTGTAGAAGATGGCACTCTGTTTAAAATTACTTACTAAAATACAGTTCAGCGGAAAATCATGTCATTTACAGTGTTGAGTGTTGCTGATAACATAAGTTTACGCTACACTATATCATCAGACGACAAACTCCGAGTACGTCACCATATACGTCACCAAGATCTACAGATTCGCGTCCCATCTGCACCTTGCTGATAAGAATTGCTATACAAATATTGAACTTAATAGATACGCAAATTCGGATCGTTATACTTTACACTTTCCTGTGATAAATTAAAAATGAATTAAGTACTTTTACGATATGATAATGAAATATCAACCTAGTAAATTTATTTTATAATGCAATTAAAATTTAATTTTAGATGGCATAATGGCACATTTGAAGGGGTACGGATTTAGATTGAAAGTTCGATGACCGTGTCTTAGCGACTAACAGCTTTGTTTTACAAATCCCGCCAGCGATTGCCGCTTTACGGTTATTGGTTAGATTACATTTGTGCTTCATTTTGAAGCTTTCAGTTCAACTCACTTCACGTTATCCCGTACTATTTTTGAAATGTTCTTAAGTCTGCAAATAGAATTTCTTGCAGCATTACAGTGCTTCGGTCAAGACATTCTATCGGCCACTCGCTGCTACTTTGAAATACGCTTTTATTTTTTCATAAAGTTCTATGATTTGATCCATAAACGAAATACATTGTCATTAGTTAATCCACATATGTAGGTATATGTATGACATGTTTGAGTTGATTAGTGATGTATTGTACTATAACATATATAAAAGCACATTGATACACACACAAATATTTTATGGATGCAACAATAAAACACGAGACTATGAAAATGATTTTGAGTTCGCTATCGTTTTGACATATTTAAAACTGGTCTTGAACTCCTATCAATCAATGATTGATAGGAAGAGAGTATTAACCACCACACACAACCACAACATTGTTTGTGACATGAGTACAACGGAAGTTGAGATAAAGACAGTCCCTTGATTATTCAACTTTGATTCCACATTTTAACAAAAACAAGAAGTCTGGCTGTTATTAACTGCTGTTCTTTAATCGTAGTCATATTAAACAAGAAATGCTATCGATTGCCGGAGCCATTGTGTCTAACAAACAAGTGCTCACGCAGAATTACATCACTGTTGTGCAAAGCTCATCAAAAAATCGACTAACATCGTATGATTTCATCTTTAGCACCGTAAGCAATATAGTTTGATACACTTGTGTATATCTAGCGTCTGCAGCTTGATATTACGACTGCTAAAAAATATAAAACTATGTGTTGCATTAACAACTGACCGTCCTAGATTTTAAAAAGAAATACATTTTCATTCATAGGGCGCAGCTCTTTTTATCAATGTACACTGTTGCCAACCGACTTCAAAAAAGGAGGAGTTTCTCCATTCGATTAGATTTTATTTATTTTTAATACCTCAGAACTTTCGACTGGGAGAACCATTTTTTTTTTTTTTTTATTAGAAAGCTGGTGCTTCCCGTGAGGTCCCATTTCAATTTGGTCCAGTTCTGATAATGGCATCCACGAGAAAATCATATAAGTCTTAAATTTTATGATAGACGCATTGAAGTCGGTTGTTTACTTTTTTAAAGTGAATTATTGTATTTTGTGGAATCGTATAAAGCCAAGTGTAATATTAACATAATATTTTTGTATGTACAGATTGCCTGGTTGGTCTCGCGGTATTAGAATAAGTTTTCGTGTAATAATTAGATTAAATATGATTTTTAATTCTATTATCGTGATGTGGCTGCTAAAGACATGCTCGCCCATAGAAGGTGTGAAATTTATATTACATTGTGGATAGATTGTTGATATTGACTAAGTATATCAGTTTCGTAATATATAGATTCTTTATTTATAGCCAAGCCAAATTCGAAATGGCGTTTTAGATGAAAATTGTAATTACAATAATTATACGTTATAAGGTTAATGTAACGTAAGATTGACGGAGTAGGCACGGTATCAGCATAATGATTCATTATATTGTAATTGTTAATCGCTAATTATTATTAAGAAAATGAAAGTAAATACATATATGACAGCGCGTGATACTCATTTAAAATTATGTTTAATTTTTTTTGATATAGATTATTTTGTTACTGATTTGGTTAATTTAAAATAAGAGCGGGCAGCCCCGAACCGCCAAACTCAGTAACGGTCATTCGTTTAATAACTAATGTTCAACATGGACCCCAGCCAATCTATTGGCTCTTAACCGAATTTAATGATATGATAACTCTGGACGATTGAAAACTGTGATTTAGATATAACACATTCCTTAGAATAGAGAGAGTGGACATGTAACTTAAACGATTTAATTATTTATTTATTTACTTAAGAACATACAAAGACAAAGCAAAGAGATAATACATATATGATTTAAATTTATATCAACGTCATCATTATCATTCAGCCTTTCGCAGTCCACTGCTGGACATGAGCCTCTCCCAACGTTCGCCATAGCACACGGTCCACCGCCTTTCGCATCCAGTCTATCCCAGCTACCTTCGGGTCGTCGGTTCATCTAGTAATAGTTATATACTTCTCATCAAAAAAATCGAACCCTTCTCTGAAGTTGGTTTTATATGAGCTTTATGATTTTTTTATGAAATAAAGGAAAGGAAAGGAAATGATGCCAGTTAATTGCGGATATTATAAAGAATCGTTCAATGAATATTAATGTTTGAAATTAAAATTAAATTTATTTAGGTATTGTGTTTTGTGCAACAGGTATATTTTTATGCTTTAAGAAGAATTTATAAAATTTTAGAAACCAGGACGTAAACCATTAAAAAAAATTAAATACTTAATCATACACACATTCCTTACCTAAACGGCAATTAATATAATATATTTTGTTTCCACAACATTATTCGCGATTACAATAAATACCCAGTTGCACTTCGGCATGCGGTAAAGATTCTAACTATACACCAGTATCTGTTCAAGCATTTAGTAGCTTTGGTGGAATAAAGAAACTTACGAGTACATACAATATACACATAAGCGCGAAAATATATCACTTCTTTTTTTTGGGCAGTCGTGTAAAAAATAAAGTTTTATTTTATGACATTGATTATGACACTGACTTAACGCTTACCTATGTCACTCTTAATTTTCCACCTGTCCAACAATTTTAGTACTCCTCTCTTAAAACATACTTCATTATAATCGCTTTTTATTTAGTTCGCTTTAAATTAAGCATTCTTTGCTAAATTTGCTTTTAAACATACTTAATTTATATGTATAATTATATGAATTCATCGCATTAATTCAAATCTAGATATGCTACACTTTATACTTCAAACACTACTTAAAAATATATGTTGCCATTTTTGCTATTGTAACATTATTATTCGCTAAAGTACAAAACTGACTTCAAATAAAGTTTATTAATCCGCCTGTTTTAAACTGAATCTAAAGCCAATGCATTAAAGTATAAATTGCGATGCACAGTGCAAGCAAAGCAGGAGATACTGCTCATATCTAGTCACGTTACGTATTTTTGTTTAAGTTTTATACCCCAAACTTGGACTGAGATTGCACTAAACATTATTTTTGTTAAAAAACACTACAATCAAAATCGGTCTATTTTATTCTGCAGATTTCTGTCTGTCGGTTTGTTTGTCGACCTGTATCTCCGCAATACACGGATCATTGCTGTTTGCTAATGACGTGTTATCTCGCAAAATTATACCTCCTCAAACAACAAAAAGAGTATAACTACATGATAATTATTAATACAGACTTTATTTCCCTTCTACCACCTTTTATGTTTCGGCTAAGTTATCTCTTACGTTATTATTTTAATACTTAATTTTTTAATGTGTGGAAGCCCCTACGGGTTATCACCCTACTGGGACCAGTAGGGTTGTATGTCGGACTCGAACCGACTAAAACCACACGGTGTTACGTCACATAGTCCTATTGCCGGGGTCTCAGGTGTACCCTTGAAAGGAAATCTCTGTACACCCTGGCAGACTTGACCGCCGCGAACAACAGACGACCCCGCTGTGTTATAGCTATAGAACTATTCAACGAGGTGCGCGCGTCGCCGTCTTGGGCCTGCTACTGCTATCCGTCGCCCTCAGGCCAGCGCTTATGGAGGCCGGAAATCAGCTTGCGCTGTCCGGCGTCTGTTGCGTCTTCTGCGGGATGGGGGAGCACTAGACCTCTCCCGTTCCTTTTCCGCCACCTCCTCTCAAAACGAGGCAGTAAAATCCCACGTACTCTCGCTAGAGACCATGGACATAATCATGGTCTCCAATGAGAAAATACCACGCAATACCCATGGCCGCCGCGAAGCCTACACGCTCCTGCATCCACGCAGGGCACTCCACAAGAGTGTGCAGTGCAGTCTCCTCGCGGCAGCCCCCGCCACAGTGATGGCACACAGACGTTGGCTCCCGGCCTAATCGACACAGGTACTTTTCGAAGCACCTCAAGTACCTACGTCATCCGGTAGGAGTCGCCTCTCCAGCAAATCCTCCATAACGGGTCTTACCACGACTGTGGCGTGCCCTATTATTTTAACACTTAATTAAACCTATAATACAGAAATTGATTTAACTTCTGCTCATAGTATATAATTCTAAACGAATTATTTTTTGAATCCTAAACGAATTCTTCGAAATTCAGGAATTCTGGGTCTAGATTTTATTAAATAATAATTAATATGCAAATAAATTGCCTAACTAATTAACAATCTGGAATTAGTTTAGTGACATTCTAGAATAGTAGTAACCTAGCTGATAGTTTAAATAAGTAGAAGAACTTTTATAGTATTACTAAAACCTTAAAGGTGTTCCTCCAAGATTTAGTGTATCATAATCTCCTTTTAGAAAAGTTACAAAATTTTCACAAGCAATCAAACTATTCTTTATACGCCGCAGACATTACCAATAAATGATTACTCAAATCCTTATAATTAATTACTATTACTATTGCATAAGAATTAGTTAAATTACTTTTGCCATACATTATAAGCAAATATTAAGCTCCCTAGAGAGAATACAAAAAGAGAAGAAACTTACCAGTATGTATCAGGTTTCTAATGCTATCCTGGACATCAATATCCGGCTGCTGAACCTCATTAGAAAGGTCTATCGTGATGTGCTTGGCACTGCACCAAGAAACCAACATTTGGAACAATAACAGTTTGAACAGCGTACACCGCATATCCATCTTTCTAAGCACCCGACAGTTTGTTACACGCATTTTGAATCCACGTTTTGTTACAATTATGAGTCTTAAATTTCACTGTAATAACACAACACTACCGATAAACGCACAGGACAATTAATTGTCGATGTTATATTTATACGACTTTATGCTTGTAGTTAGATATTGACAAAGAATTCATCCTTGGCCTTTTGATCTGGTTTCTCATCATACACCACCTGTGGACAAAAATAACATAAATGAAATTGGTATGTTGATAAATAAAATTTTATAGTTTTATAAACTAACCTTTTTATTTATAGCGATCATAAGTAAACCGATCAAATTTATCTACAAGTTAATATGTTGATAAAATGTTATTAATATATTTATTGATCTCCAACAACAGGGTATCGATCAAGGTTATGTTTGCGAAATTTTGTAAATAATTATGTATAGTTATTAGTAGTTATATATAGTAGGTTTAGATATGTGACGACTACGTGAACAGTCTGTACATGCAGCGTCGTATGTACGCGACTGACTTAGACCGCTATCTCTATCTGAGTGTCGGCTCATACGTTACATAATTATACATAATTACGTTTATCTCATCTCTCCACGCGTACGATATTTGATCGTATATCCCACAGATCAATGTAATCTCTTAAATGCGTTAAAGATCCAAGTAAATAATGAATTAATTGCCTAATTTTCAGATACCTGATATCGTACCATCGCAACATTCGACCTTCAGAATTCTGGTGTAAAAAAATTGTAAACGAAATTGATTGTTGTGTGTTACACAAAATGTTGTTTAAAGATTAACAGTATTTAATGTATGCAAGTTTTGTTTCAAGTATGTGGTACGGAAGTACTTAAAAACAACCTACAACTTGTTTTTAATTGTTTTATAAATTATTTCTAAATTGCAGTCAAGTCAATAAAATTCATGTCGTAAAAACTTATTAATTAGAATATGACATGAGAGTTAAAAAGTAAAGGATAGTAAAGTAGAATAGAGAAGCCTGCAAGAAAATCATGACCCACTTTTTTATACCGATATTGATTGACATACATATATGTACATGCGTACCTGTTAATAGATAGGTAGATGTATCTTTGTTTATAGAAACATGTGTATAGAAACATGTTTATAGAAACATACAATACTATTGATATATTATAATTGATAAACCAAACCGTAAAATGAGCAATGTTTACAATCCTAATAATAAAAAAAATATAATTTATCAATAAGTCTTAGTATTTGTACGGTGTGCAGTAGTCAATAGTCACAGAGTTCAAGATTCGTTTTACTTTCGGGATACTTTCCTTTTGGTCTAATTTTTTTATTCAGTCGTTAGAATCAGGTACAAGCACTAGAATCAGGTACTTTACTGAAATTATACCTTTTGTAAGAGCGTTCAAATCGAAATTCAAAAAGATCATTTGACTAAATTTACTTTAGACTAAAATTGGTCGCATATAACGAACGCTATATTTTTTGTAAAGCAGAAACGTTAAAATTCTGGATACTTTGTTTCTAGTTGAATTCAACAATAACAACTCGTGTGCGTGTGTCTTTGCTTTTTATATTCAAAGCCATGTGAGGTTGAGGCTGGAGAATTAACAAAGTGAGATTGACAGAAAGGAATCGATCAGATAATGCACGAAACTTCAGCAGTTGATAAAAGGCTCCCGTCAGGTCCGAAACATTGTTTGAAAGAGCTAATCTCAGGAACTCCTAATCGGATAAAAAAACAGCGGGAAACGGTCAGTATTATATTTAATAAATATAAAAACTTCTTACGAAAATGTGTGTCAACAAGAATTTGTATGTGATCAAGTTTTAATGTACTCTATAAGTATAATAATAATTTCTCATAAGATTTCAGTTGGTATATTTATATGTAAATCCAAAAAGAACTATTCATTTACATATATTTTTACGATATCATGCATACATTATGTTAATATATATTTGTCGCTTCATTAGAAGTGACAATATAAATATTAACATAATGTATTCGAAACAAAAACAGGTGTACTGAGATTGAAACATGATAAATGTGGTTTTTATATATGTAAAAACTGGACACATTATGGACATTTATTCGCAATTGCAATAAACTCTGTATAAGGTGACGCTTTCTTCAATCCTACCGCGATAAAACAAGAATGATTGACATGTTGATGCTGTTCCGTTACACTCAATTTTACACCACACATAAACCGTTTTTACAGCAACCGTGATTATGTCTGAATAGTAGTTATATGGTACATCGTCACACTTCATTCACAACGAAATGATATTAGCAGTTAGCCGCTGAACCCAAAAGAGAAAGAGGCTGAACCCGTAGACCACGCAAACAACAGTACATTTGTTAGTCATTACCTCTTAATATCAACCTCTGTTTATAATAATTTTCTAGATAACACTAACAATTAATTCATAGTCGTCCTTTATATCCCCTAAGAGACAGGCAGAGGCGTCCATAACGTCCACATTTAATTTCAATACAAAAGAAAATAATTATATCAGCACGTTGGATATTGATTAACTATCATACCATAAACGTACATTGTGACTAGTATTGCAAGATACTCGTGTCCAATATGTGGATATTTCTGGACAGTATATAAATTGATTAAGTGAGTTTAGTGCAACAGTTTGAACTTTGTGCTAAAAGTACAAAGTAAAACAATAGACAAGGAATGCTTTTCTATGACGAGACAAGAATGTGTTCCACGAATCGGAGGGCGATGGCAGGGCCCACGTGCCGCACGATAAGAAGGCGCCAGCCACCTCGTCTCTTTGTTTTTATTTGGTTCCTAAGTGAAGACGCGAGCGCAGGGGTACGGCGCCATGACCCTCATGGCGCCTTAATCTCGCGTCTCGTTGAGGACATACTCGGTCTTTATGGGCCCGTAATTAACATTTTACAAGGGGGCACAAAGAAATTTTAATAAAGATTTACTTGACCGTTTTCAAATTCAAAACTGTAATAGACAATGCAAAAGAAGTATTATAAAATGTGTAATATGACACCAAAAAAAAAAATGGTTTTCGTATATATTGCGTAATTTCAGAAAATACTTTATCTTATATTATTTTCTGAAATGAAATAGTATGTATATACGAAAACATTTTTTTTTGTTTACTTATGTAAACATACTCATTAGACTTCTATTTTTACTAAATAATTTTGTTATTATCTCCATACTAGGTTGTCTGTCAGTGATTGCTTTTAGCGATAAGACCGCGCATTGTACTCTAATTTGTAAGATTAATATTTACAATGTACAATAAAGAATATTCTGTCCTATTCTGTTTTGTTGAGTACACGGCGCTGCCCCGTGCCAATACTGTATCAAACATTTGGTACGTAAATTTTAATAACGATCTGTAATGTAACAGCTGTGCAAATTTTTCGTCAGGATTAGCACATTATACAATCTGCGTGGCAACATGCTATCAAAGTATTGTAGAGATGACGTGTTGAATAAAATGGTTTGAAGGATTTAAGAGCTAACATCTAATGCAGGAGATATGTAATCAAGTTAATTAAATAAGCATTATTTTTAGGTAAAACGGTTTTATTGAAAATAAAGATAATAACTAAATGCTAAAAAATTATTCAATAGGTCCTAGGTACCAACTGTCACACTTTAGGGCATGGTAATGGTAATTGTAAAGGGCTCAGTTTCCGCATTTATTTATTATTTAGACTCATATTCGGTCCATTATGTGTTCAGGAGGCTGACTAGTTGAGCCAGCATAGCTTCTTCCAGAAGCACAGAACCCTCCAGGCTTCTAGGAGCGTCCTCGCGCCTGCAAGAACTTCTGCCCGCTGTGCAGCCACACCCTCGCATACCAGGATACTCAGACATTCCCTGCACTAGGGGCAATCGGTCGCGTTAATGGCGAATAGGTGTCGGTTCAGAACCAGGTGGCCTGTCTTCCGACCACTATTCGGATGTCCTTTCGGTGAAGACTGATTAGTCTACACGATAGGCGTGGTGATACTTCTATTAATACTAGTTTAGATTGTCTGCTTTTAGATTGTCTGTCTATTGTGTGCTTCTCGAGTCCTTTGCATTAGGAGGTGCCGCCCCAGGAGCGGTGTAGGTTGAAGAGGAGTGGTAGGACTGTGGTAGGACCTGGCACTGGTGTTGTAGATCCCTTCCTTGCCAACGCGACGGTGGCATCGTTTCCGAGCGAGTTGCTGTGCCCCCTGATCCATTGAAGAATTACCCCGTTCGTTGAGGCTAGGTGTTCCAGCGACTGGTGGCATTCATAAATGAAACCGGAGTTCATAATGTTGCCCATTAGGGCTCTTAGTACCACCATACTATCTGACAGTATACGGATGTTGTACTTCTTGATGCCTCTTGACATGACCGCGTAGGCAGCGTATGTGAATATTGAAAAATGGAACTGTGTTCGACACTTTAGGGCATTGTTCAGATAGATCAGAAAAATAAAATGACGGTTTGCAGTTGTCTAAACTCTAAGTTATATATAGGCACATGTTTAATATTTATGACCATCGATTAAGAATACTCGATTTAAAAAAAATGTCTAATACGAGATAAAGAAGTCTTTGAATATACAATGAAGAGATTTATAACAATGACAATTAGAGGGTGGGCTACCGCACGTTGCTTGATCAACTGATATTGTCTCAAGTGCTGATGGATAAATTATTCAGCATCCTCATTGCCCTATGGTTACTATTTACCGATGCTTTAAAATGTATGTAACTTGGGCAGTTTTGTACATCGCGAAGTTGGACAATTCCAATTAAAAAAAATAACTGCTTATTAAGGTTCAACAACTTTTCGAGCCCCTAAATTATTAAAGGGAATGAAGTAAAACCTAACTAATGAGACAAGAAATAATGTATCACTAATGCCATCTGTCACTTACGCAATTTTTCAAAAGAGCCTATAAATTATGTAATAATTAAACTTTTACATAGTAAAATAATGACAACATAGAGAAAATAAACATTTTAATCTTTACAACTCTTGTTTCCCGGTATCACGTAGTATGACTGTTATCAGCAAAGATAATAGTCTCTCTGTGTACAATACCTAATCTTGGCGCTGACCCGATTTGTGCCTAGGCTAATAATGACGTATGACCTAGACTCAGTCTCTTCCACTGTCTTATTCAAACACCAGATAAAGAAGATTTAGACGACATCATTAATGAGGGCATGGAGTAATTTCAAGAGTTAATATATATTTTCATGAGCACTGAGCATGTAATAACTATCTAACTATAGATATATTAACTTCAATCATCTATGACACGAGTATGTTATTGGTCTGATAATGAACGCTACGGAACGCAGTCTAAAACACCCCAATAAGAGCTGTTTACGTATAGAAAACTTATCTATAAAATAAAATGTTGTTATTGTGGTTGTTTTTACTTATATAAAAAAATAAGGTATCTACTTAAAGAAGGTTGGCCGGATTTAATAGAAAGTAATCAAAATCTGTACCAAATAAAAAAAAAAGTAAACCGCTACAGATCAATGCGATGCGTAGGCCGGTCAATCATTTACTATATAGCCATAGGTTAGCAACCGCTAAAGTAGATCTACTCACAGTAATTCCAAATAAGTCATAAATAAGTGAATATAAATTACAGATTGTAAGAATGTTCAATAAAGATGATGCGGTGTTGTTGGTAACAAAAAGTTGTTGGGTAGGTAGTTTGGCGCCTACACATCGCAGGGCAGAGATAGTGTTTGAAGAAGATTACTTTGAAACGTTTAGTTTTGTATACATGTATTATATAATACTTATAATTCATTAATGACGATAGTTTGTTGCTTAATACGGCATGGAAATGTATGAGAGAGTCTTAGAACCACCGTTTTATTTAACGATAGTTTTAATAGAATATAATATACAAAGGGTATTATGTTATATCGACATGATATAAAACCCTAAAGAATTTGTTTTGTCGAGATCTGTAAGCAATAGTAGATTGTGAGAGTCTGATTAATCGATTTACCGAATGGAGATCTCAATAATGGTTATTTTCATAGAACCAAACTTTAAATCCATTTAAGTTGATTCTTTATGAAAATTATAGAGATTATTAAATTAGTTCATTCGTTGATTTTTTATGCAATAACAAAACTCAATCCGTTTTGTGACGGTTTTTTTTAACTACATATTACACGAGTAAAACTTATCCAATTAGAACACTCAATCTCATGGAATTGAATGTTGTTTATTTTATCTATACATAGGCCCTTTTGTAAACATAACAAGTTCAACATACAGCTCTGACTGCTTAATTTACAATCAATAACTCAACATAAAATTGAATAAATCGTTAATGCCCAAGTTCCATGATGTGAAGGTAGTTAAACAATGCGCGCCACGCCGAGCCGGGGGCATCCGTCATCGTCTCGCGCCTGCCTTTGTCTCAACCCATTGTATGCATTGCAGACCGGTAGCGCCGGTTGTGCTCAGCTCGAATTATTGCCCTTTATGACCGGACTGCCCCGTGGCCTACCTCTTAAACCCATCGGAAATATGCAAAGCGATGGATTTTATTTTCCAGTTACGGACAATTTCAGATAGATTAGTAACCAAAAATATAAGGTCTTTGTCTCAGAGCATATTTATACTTATGAATACTAGTTTTATAGAATCCTTTGCAGTGTAATTCGCAACATCATCTAGTGGTTAAAAAAATATTAATGGACAATATTGCGAAATGTGATAATAAAGTTAGTAATAAATGTTAAGCTTCTTTTATCATTCGTTTCATAAAATTTATTTTAATCTTTGGTTTTAGAATGCATATAGACAATGTCATTAATCCAAAAAAAACATGTGTTAAAAAATTGTACTGTAACGTAGGTACCAAGATATAAGGTTCACATTTGGTATCACTTTGTAGAGACACGGGTATAAATTTACGCTGAATGTTCATATAATTTAATAATAATTCTATGTACAAACAGTCACACACAACTTCAGTGGTGTGTGAACAAAATGACATTGACTAATCAAAAACCTCATTTGGAAGTCAGATAAAATGTGTCTAACAAGCTTAATTGATACAGAGGTCATATATAAACAATATTGATAGTTCAATTTATCCATTAGGCGCACACCAGCCTACACGTTGTCTGTCATTCTTATTGAATTTGACTGATATGTTCTCCTTTTCAATATATACCGTTTTTATATGAGAAAACCGTAATACTATCACAAACTAAGACAGATATTTGTGTCAAGATATATCAATTCAATATAATATGTCTCTTTTTTAGACTCGTAATTTTTTTTTGTTGTTGTTTATGTTTCACCTTTCAAAACAACTCCCGCTCTAGGATTAAGTTCTGTGTATCTCTCTCTCAACTTTACACAAAATCAAATAAGGGATCGGATATATATAATACCCAGACTTAGAACAACAAATTGAAGATTACACAAAAGGGTTGGCCCGTGTTGGGATCGAACCCACAACAGGCAACCACTTAAACCACTGCGCCTGCGTGCAGAGAAATTAGGGGGGAACAGAATGAAGACAATCTACGGAATTCTTAAGGCTTTGTGATAATATTAAGTCGTTGATTTCGTTGGTTTTTTCGTTAAATTTAAAACATGTTTGTTGTTATAGAGATGGGCCATGAATTAGTTAGCATTTTAAAAAATTGTAGAAAAGAAACAAAATGAGTAAATGATGAGATGATGAGGTTTATGGGTGTACACACGATGCTTTAGATACCTATTAAAAGAAAATCTGCTGGTGGCAAATAGGGACACTGTGTGGCCACTTCATCGGGAACATCTCTTTAATGACCTGTAAGGGTTCATTAGAGGAGTGGCATTTAGCCTCCATGTTGCTGCAATCTTTTATTCCGGTCATAACCAGCAAATTCCTGAAGCTGTGGTAACAGAAACACTCTTATGTTAGCATTGTCACAAATAGAGTAGGGTTAACTGTTATATTATTTTTGAAAAGTAAGTTCTTGATGGCGCACGTTGTATAAATACAGATATATAGATACATACACTAACGCCTGTATGCCTTAAGGGGTAAGTAGGTGGTTGTATTAAACACCAACATTTTGACAGTTACAATTTGATCCCACAATGTAACATGGGGCCAGCCTATTACCAGCAATCGGGTACTATATGACTGTATATATACTGTCTGATAGATAACAGAAGATATGGGGGGGGGGGGGGGGCTATTCTACTTCACCGAGTACTAAATGTAGATGTAGGTATATATAAGTTATTTTCTTTCCATCTTCTCCAACAACGTTGACCGACATTGACATTGTATCCAAAGTTTACAGCGATGTGAAAAACATTTCGGAATATTTTACCGCCCGGAGTCAAATGATATTCCCACCTACAAATAACGTTACTATTAATGTATTTATATTTAAGTATTTATATCTTTATTAATTTGGTTTATCTACAACTACTTACACATCTTATTCTGACTTATTCATTTAACTTATACCTGCATCTATAATAACATTCATAAATGTAACAGTAAAAATATAACAATAATAAAAAAAAACAAAAAAGAAAAATAATAAGAAACTTTACTTAGCAACTCAAAATGTTCTAATTGTTTACATTAATTGAACATAAACATTTACAGTTAGGTTTACGTACGTTTACATTAATTAATGCTAGTCATTCAAGTTTCCACTGTCCTGATCATATTTTGTATTGTGAACATTTTTTATATATATATATTACTTTTATTGGAAAGAGAGAATGACACGAATAATCTTTTTAAACACCAGGAAATATTTCACAGTCTGAAGTGAACGTAGACGATCGTGTCTAGTTATTTTTTTGTCACCTATTGTCCCCCCGAATGGCGTGGCGTCACTTTGACAAGCACCATTAATAAAGGCGGAGTACAAACGGCGTCTGTCGCCTTTAGATTTCATTTAAACTTGTTATTTTTAACATACTGCTGTCAGTTTGAAGAGTACAGCAAATATTTACTTGTTCATTCATTCATTTATCATCACCATTATCATCATCATCAGCCTATCGCTGTCCACTGCTTAAGTCTTATCATATTTGTCGTTTATGTTTTCTCTTTGAAAGTTGATTGGATCTCTAATTGTATTTTTTTTTGTTATTGGCAAAACGCGACTGGGAAATACTATAAAAATATAAACTAATAGTAGAATACAATGGACTCTTCTGAGGTCTTTAACACTGAGTTGTAATAATAATAAAAAATAAATTCAAAAGTTGAAGAAAGTTCTTTTGGGTTACAAACAAACAAATGCGATAATTGGTGTTGTATTTGAAATAGTCGCAGTGATAATTGCAACAGTTTTGTGTAATGGGTTTAGTGAGGAAAATCATAAAACTAATTCTATATGAAAATTCGTTTATTACAGACGATTGCCCACTTAAACACCATTTAAATGTCACAACATTTACTAATGGCTTAGGTCAGGAGATCATTCGAAGGTTCTCATCAATCAAGAAAGGGTCGATTCATGCTGTCTTTATTTATACAGCAATCCGATTTTCAACACAGCTATCAATTGACATCTATAGGGTAAAAACGGTAAAACCGATTTTACCAAATAACAAGTTTCATAATGTCTTTCTCTTTATTCTTTGCAGGAAAGCGCTTAATTAGAAAAGAAATAACCCATTTTGCATTTATATCAGTATTTGTTCTTGCATACATTTAGTTTTATTTAGTGACTTATAAGGTTAGACTAGTAAAATAATATATAATAAAGGAAAACTAAATCACGTTTTAAATTAAGTATTGTTTTACGGTATTTATAGTCATCATGAGAGCTAAAACTGCCAATAACCCACAGTCTACCTTTAGATGAACCCTATTCGGAACTAAGTTTTAATAAATCAATGGTAAAAAAGATAACAAACCTGATATATTTCTTATAAACTGATATGTTTGATCTTGAAAAAAATGGATTTTAGTTTTTATACTTCCTAAAACTGAAGACTCTGAACAAAGCTGTCATACGTTGCTGGCGTAACAGTTGTAATATACGAGTATTTGTGTTATGGTGTGACAGCAAAGGCCGATGACAACATGTTCCAGTTTTAATGCAAGTCACTGCTTTTCATTTTGAGTTTTAGTTTGTTTCATAAAAGACCACAGTACAACTTTTCTTGACAACAAAACCAGCCTTCGAAATGACGGGTCTATAGATACCGAAACAATAATTATAATAAATATAGAAACATTTTGTACACGGATATTTAATACTAATTTATTATATATATTTTTAAAATACTTATGAGTCAAAGGGGAGGTTTACCACTAGGCCAATACTCACACTATCATTGTTAGTGAGACATGAATAATTCAGATAGTATTGTTTGTAAAAGTAAGCTTGTAATCTAAATACATAATAAAAAATTGAGTCAGCAATGTGGTTTTAAGATTCATTTGAGATATTTATTAATCTCAGCTGTTGTTGCAGGGTTACATTTATAGCGGGTTTGTGTATGTTATGTAGGAGTATAATCTATACATACCATGCTTACACTTGCTTTATATATTTCGCGTCACAACAATTATATCTGTGAGACTTGGCAGACGGCGCGGGCACTCACTATAAAGGTGCTAATTGGTTTGTCACTCTCGCATAAGATTTGCATGGGCTTGTCGTTCGTTCATCGTCATCTTGCATTCCGTCCTGTCACGCGGGAGCTTGCTACCCGCATAAGCCACTCGCTCCTCCTTCTTTTTCTGAATTGATATTTTCTTTATAGATTTATTTATCATCATTCATTTTATTGCAGTTCATTGCTAGACATTGGTCTCTCCCAAAGTATGTAATCAGGTGTAGTAATAAATATATACATATATAAAAATGCTATTTCTGTTCACTTATTATTTAGTTCATTTTATAGCATATTAAAATAAACAATATTTTAGTACACGGATATTTAATACTAATTTATTATATATATTTAAAGCAGATTAAAATACTTATGAGTCAAAGGGGAGGTTTACCACTAGGCCAATGCTCACACTATCATTGTTAGTGAGACATGAATAATTCAGATAGTATTGTTTGTAAAAGTAAGCTTGTAATCTAAATACATAATAAAAAATTGAGTCAGCAATGTGGTTTTAAGATTCATTTGAGATATTTATTAATCTCAGCTGTTGTTGCAGTAAAGGGTGTTCCTAAAGGCAAAAAACATCACGATCCGGGCTTAAATAGTTAAATACTTTTAATTGGCGACAGGACTGCGATCGCATAGTGATTATAATAATAACATTATTATTATAATCACTATGCGATCGGAGTCCTGTCGCCAATTTCAAAATTTCCTATTTCTGTATAGTATACTTTTATTAACGTTACGTAATTAATTAATTCTTTAATAGCAAGTATTAACTAAAAGTGTGTGATATACAATATTTCAATATTTTTTTTATGTGACAAGAGATTGCTATCGCATAAGTGCACCGCCCTGAATGGCCCGGTTATAGTAAATAAAACATCATTGTAAACTGCTCATAATTTAGCACAAACACAAAAATATGTACTGCAAAGATTAGACTTTTACGGATTAGCTTAATACGGCTGCAATCAACCGTTGATCGCAGTACCATGTCACTACACAAGTAACTTATTTTTTGTGTCTGCCTCTACATATGTGTATACTGAAAACAACATTGATTTTGTTCAGATTCTGTTAATATTTCAGAACTGTATTCACATACGCAAACGTGCTGAAGTGTAGTAATAATTATCACTTTATTTGCGGTTGAATGACACTCTTGTGCTATTTCTAAATTTATGGAGTATTTACTAATATTTAAAACGGTATAATGATTGAAGAAATTTTGTAAGGCTATTGCCGACCTTGTTCTTAGCGTTGACAGCTGATTGATTCATTGAATATGTTATGTTAGAAAGATAGATCATCTACATTCATATATTTTGGTTGCGTAGGAAGAGATTTATCGGAATATCTATCGTGTATCGCCCCATTGTTTTCTCGTTAACGATTGAAATCAACTGAATGTAGGTTACAAATTTTTGTATTTAGTTTTTTTTTCTAAGAAAATATCACTTTAAAACATCGGTCTATGACTTTCGTTGTGGGAATTCATTTACAACATACATATATTACAGACCTGTTTTATATTTACTTTAATGTGATTTCAAAGACATCTTATATACAAAATAACAAATATCCACTCCCGCCTCTATCCCCCACTGGGTAGGCATAGGCATAATTAACGCCCACATTTATATTGTTTATTTACAAAATAAATTATATAAATAACAATATATTTTATATATTTGATGAGGAATTACAATCTATCATAATTTTTGGTGTTTTGTTTTTTCTTTTATAATGACGTCAACAAAAAGCAAATGTCCTTTAGAATTATTTAGTTTTCGTATGTTGATCTGTTTGTTATTGGCGAATATACCGAAGCGCGAAGTTGTTGTGAATAAAATTATATTGTTGAGGGCATCTATGTGGCCAAAAAATTTATTCTTTTCTATATAATGTTAATAGGCCAGCATAATGATGTGGGTCGCACCGTTGTCGCTCGAGAATCGTGTGTGAATTTTACAACGTGTTTTACATAAACTAGTGTTTAGCAATTTAAATAAGTACATACAACTTAGAAATACGTATATTATAAGCCATTTATAAGCTGTTCAAGTCCTGATGGTTATTGTAGAGTTATTCCAATATCCCCATATACCATACACTGGTCTTATGAAGTCACATACATTTTTTGAACTACGGTGGGATTTGATGTCTTGATTCTTGAGTACTCATATCATTATTGCTAACTAAATATGAATAGATTGTTTAAAACTATTCTGTTTACATTTTGAGTTTAGAATTTGAATGATAGCTCTAAAAGCCTCACAAGACATATATCCACAGTCGTGTCAGTACTTCCTGGTTTTCGATTCCTCTGTTAGATCTTTGCGTTCCCATCCCAGATATTTTAGTTCTTATTTAATTCAAAAGTTTTTTTTATTTGCAGGAATATGGAACGAAGTAGTAGAATGTGGCGAGTTGACTACTGAAAGTTTGGTCAACTTTCAGTGATAAACTCGCTTATTTCTAGTACTACGAAACTTGCAAAATAAAAAAATATCTAATTACGGAGTAGTTTTTATCAGACATTTATAGCGGGTTTGTGTATGTTATGTAGGAGTATAATCTATACATACCATGCTTACACTTGCTTTATATATTTCGCGTCACAACAATTATGTCTGTGAGACTTGGCAGACGGCGCGGGCACTCACTATAAAGGTGCTAATTGGTTTGTCACTCTCGCATAAGATTTGCATGGGCTCGTCGTTCGTTCATCGTCATCTTGCATTCCGTCCTGTCACGCGGGAGCTTGCCACCCGCATAAGCCACTCGCTCCTCCTTCTTTTTCTGAATTGATATTTTCTTTATAGATTTATTTATCATCATTCATTTTATTGCAGTTCATTGCTAGACATTGGTCTCTCCCAAAGTATGTACTCAGGTGTAGTAATAAATATATATATTAAAATGCTATTTCTGTTCACTTATTATTTAGTTCATTTTATAGCCTATTTAAAATAAACAATATTTTAGTACTGTTATTTTAAACCAGCTGGATCCTTTATAGTTTTAATTTTTTTTTTCTTTATCTATTACTTTCTAGCTCCTGATTTTTCAACTGGGTCTTGAGAGTATCTAAGTGCTTTTAGGTAATGTCATAAACTTTGTATTTAAGATGAAGTATCTTGTTGTAAAAATCTTCACTACTGATATGAACTTTTTATTATAAGCCTACTCAAAGTAAATATTGATCATGGGCGGTAGCAAAATTTAATCACTTGTCTATTGTTTTCTGTATAACTATATTACTATCAGTATCATTTTGTTGTCAACTATGTATTTAAAAATGCAAAATATAATTGCTTTAGTCGTATGAGCTCCTCTAGGTTATACAAAATATTATCCGATTCTTTTGTCTTAAAGTTCTTAACAGTCTGAAAATGACAACAATAGTCGTTGATGTTTACTTTGAAGACAAGTCTCGAGTTTGCAGAATTATAGTCATTAAAAAATACTGTACATTATGTAAATCCTGTTTGTGTTGATTTCCTCAATTCAGAGAGTCGTCAACTTTTTTTGACTCTTGGCTTGTTAACAGAACTTTGGCATGACATAGAACAGTAGGTAAACAGTAGTCTTAGAAAGTATTATAACGGTTATTTTAGTGATCACTCAACAATGCAGTTTCTTCTACATACAAACTCATAATGGTAATTTTTTATTTTATTGGAAGTCTGCCATAGACACAAACTCTTAATATATTTTTCAGTTCGGTTCTGTTCAATTAAAGGCCTGAAATAAAAGCCAAAACCGACATGTGACCTAATTGTTACGTCACTTAAGTTGTACATTGACGGCTTGCGTTACGATTATGGTTTATAGTACCAGTAGCAATAGCTACTGGTCTTATGATTTT
This sequence comes from Tyria jacobaeae, assembly GCA_947561695.1. Taxonomy (NCBI): domain Eukaryota; kingdom Metazoa; phylum Arthropoda; class Insecta; order Lepidoptera; family Erebidae; genus Tyria; species Tyria jacobaeae. Next base: position 9,038,490 of record OX387221.1, read on the forward strand.
ACAATTCCTATGCACACTAATTTCAAACAGGTTACCATCAAAATTGTAAACTTGCAGGAATGAGCAGTTAGAAGCAATGATAGAATTAGAAGCAAAACGTAATACCTTTCGTAGGAAAAGCTCAACCAATATAATAACTTTACTATTATAATATAATATAATAACTTTACATATCTCGAACATGGCTGTCTGATCCTAAACTAAGCAGAGCAAGCTACTACTATGGTAACCAGACTGATAAACATACTTATATACTTCTAAATACATACATATAACACATACATTACACCCAGACATAGAACAAATGACAGTTATTTGTTCTGAGTGGGAATCGAAACCAAGACCTCTGGATCACAAGTCTGTTTGTTTAGTACCCACTAGTCTACAAGACTAGTCAAAAATTAAAATAACAAGATTTTTGTTAAACTCTTTAACACGTTTTACTCCCTTAACTTGGAAAATATATTATAAAAACAACATAACATAATATAAGAGCCAACAACGCGAAATAATAACCTTACTCTCAATGCCGTAATAGTAAATTTATTTAAATGTAAAAAAAAACAAATGTGCAGTAAATTTAACTGTTTTTAATACAACATCGCGAGACGTTCGCCCACTTCGATGCAATATACATGTCTTATTTATGTTTTATTTTCAACTTAAAACAAAAAGCAACTAGTGAAACAAACTTCTAACAAACCAACCAAAAAACATAAACAGACAAAGAAAAAGGCTTTCTTATAAGGCTCGTAGGTGAGTATGTTCTTATATCTTCTAATATATAAAATTCTCGTGTCACAATGTTTGTTGCCAAACTCCTCCGAAACGGCTTAACCGAACCTTATGAATTGCCTGCCCTACACAGATTTTTTATGACAGAACAACGTTTGCCGGCTTAGGACTAGTATTATAATATAACTCAATTACTCACCTTGATATATGTTCCTATAAACGCAACAACTGTGAGCTACTATCCTTTCCTTAACAAAGTACTGTACTGTCACACTAAGTATTGTCTAACAGTACTTTTCGTCGGCATACCTATGCCAAAAGAAACTCGTTTTCCGATATGTTATATATTTTCACTTGCATAAACATTTACCAAACAGATAAAATGCATTTCAATGACACGGAAAACAACAAATTACTGAACCTGTTTTTTAATTTAAATAAGATGCATCAATTTACATAAAGTGAGATCTGGTTACGCGTGGGCCGTGAAAAGGAACCATAAATCTGTCCCTGATTGTCGGGAGAAAACCGTGGAACCAGCGTGCTGATCTTGCTCTACGGCAAGTCCATGGCACTGTTTGAAACATTGTGGGTGGACGAAATTATTTATATCTTTTACATACTAATATTTTATTAAGATTTATATATTGCGGCTTTTGTGCTTGTGCCTATATGAATTCAGTTAATTTTGGTTTTAGTTCTACTAAACGTTAAATGGAAATGTTAAATGGAAACTTTTACACGAAAAATACTCGTAGATTCTATCTACGGGTCTACATGTATATTGTATAAAAAATTAAATAAATTTCGATCTAAATCTGATCAGCCAGATTATTTATCACGTAAATATTTACAGAACTTATTACATTACATCAGAAAAAACCTAAAATAAACTATCCTTTTTTATGGGATATGTGGCAAACGAGCAGCGCGTCACCTGATTGTAAGTGACTATTGCCGCCCATTGACACCCGCAACTCAAGAGTCGCAAGTGCGTTGCCGGCCTTTTAGGTAGGAGTACGCTCTTTTCTTGAAGGTTTGAAGGTCGCATCGTTCCGGAAATACGGCAGGCAACAATTTGTTATAAAGGTTGGTTGTGCGAGGCAAAAAGCTTCTGGAGAAGCGCACAGTGGAGGAGTGCCAATCTAGGTGATGGGTATGGAAAATTTTGTCGTGTAAGACTATGGTAACGGTGGAATGGTGATGGTGGAAACCTACGGCCCGTATAAGTTCGAATATTACCTCTTGACGCTCGCCATGATACAAGCGATAGAGAATGCAGAGTGAAGCTACATCTCTACGCAGCGCCAAGGTGTCAAGCCGATCAGAAATATCCTGGCAATCGATGATGCAAGTCGCTGTCCGTTGAATGCGAAGGAGATGCTGATGCTAGGGTGCTCCACAGTGATGAGAACAGCGTTCTATGTGCGGCCGAACCTGTGCCTTATAAAGTTGCAGGCGATGGGCTGGAATGAAATACTGCCTTGATCTGTTTAGCAGACGAAGCTTCTTCTAGGCTAATTTGGCCTTACCCTCTAAGTGACTGCGAAACTTGGGGGAGGTGGAAGGGAAATGCTCTCAAAGCGAGGTGATACGACCAATGGTATCTTTTTAGCGGTGAATGCACAAACCTGTGTCTTCGTGGGGTTAAATTAGACTAAATTAACTCGACCCTAATCTGAAACTTTTTTTACTTTTTTTACCTAACTTTTTTAAGCTGAAACACCAGCTTAGTGACTTTGACGGAAGCCGAATGCCATTGAGGAGCTAGCAGTTGATGATGGATTTCATTATCTTGGAGAACAAGGAGGTTATGGCTATGGGTCTATAGTTGGACGGATCAGACGGATTAGGGATCAGGTGCACTAAATTTGTCCTCCATGAGTTCGGGACAGTACCTAGAGAGTAGGAAAGCCAACAAATAAGTACAACAGAGTACAAAGTACAAAGAGTAGGTGCAAACTCTAGAGCACAAGTCTTCAGCATGATAGGAGAGATTCTATAGGGCCCATTCGACTTAAGGGAAAGAAGCACTTTACGCACTGACCTTTGTGTAAACCGGACTTCCGGCATATGGCTCTCGCACTGCGGTATAGTCGGCGGTAAATTTGCCCCGTCGTCCGTGGTCGAGTTGACGCAAAAAGTTTGCCCAGAAAATCGAGGTCGGAGCGAGGATTAGGGAATTCACATAACAAGTCTGATAAATTCCAAATTCTTATTGTCAAAATGTTTGTGTTTTGTATAATCTGCCTACCCCTAGGGGATAAGGGCCTTATGTATACAATATTTCAAGCAACGTTTTCTATAGCTCATTGAAGGATTCTTGCTGCTTCAATAAGCTTTTTGCTCGAATGTCTATCCCGAATTATTCTTTTTTTAATTAGAGTTACGATGGTAGAATGTTATGAGTCTACTGAATCCTGTTGTTTCTGACTTAGCTTAAATTATGTTATTGTGCAACACCTTAGTGACACATACTGTTGTTTGTTTGTGCTGTTTTAAATCGATTAAACAAAACACTTATTACACAATTCTATTGTTGCCGTATTTAATAATGAAATTAAAAAACTTTTTAGTTTACATGGGACAAATGCATTACATCCCATTTTATAGTCTTGATTACACAGCCTGTATATATCCTAAGTGTTTGAGTTGCTGCCTTAAATAACAATAAAATGTGCTTTTTTATATAAAAATATATGTAAAGGGACGCAGACTTTGTGAGTTTCATTTTATTTGATGGGCTCAATTAGGCTTTAAATTTAAATTTAATCGGGTAACTGCCGCGGCGCTCATCACGTATTCATCAAACAAACACTTGCCAAGTAAATTTTGCAGTCGCTAAACTGTTGCCGGCCGATGCCTCCGTAATCACATTTCTAATCATTTGTATATGTTATAACCATTTAGGATTCGCGAATATTACGAGACTACAATAAACTTGAGTTTGCTGGGAATATTTGTCGAACTTCAACCGCTGCAGTTCTTATAGACATTTATTTCCAATAAAGATATTACTCATATATATATCCAGATATATATATATGAGAAATGGCGTAAAGTAACGATGTATGTAAAAATATCTAGTTTAAGAACAACCGATGTTGATGAAAATTGGTCATTGAAATCCTATTCTGAATATATGTAAGTTTAGAGGTTGAAATATTTTCTGAACTCTGCTCTAGATCTTAAATATGAATATACACACTTTAGGTATATGAATTAACGAAAATTGTTAAATATAAAATAAGAGAATTACGAACATAAAACTAGCAGACACAAAGACTACCAATGTACTGCAATATCTCAAACAATATTCATTATAGATACGTAAAACGCGTTTCTATTACGCGCCATTTTCTTAACATTTTACAATTTTTTTAGAAGGTTGATCAGTAATCCACATCGGAAGTGTATTATATACTCATATATAAGTGGTGACACATACACGCATCTGCGTCAAAATAATTCTAATGGAAATTAAGGTGCTTTACGTTTGTTACTATTATTTTTATTTAAGAAGTGAGATGTTATTTTTATAAACTTTGCTATTTCAAATGTGTAAATTCAAGAATAATTAAAAGGCTGTGTTGCTTAGAGACCGGTCTACAAAAATTAGTCTAACCCATATTAAAACCTCTTCAAACTTTGATAAATTTATCAGCTTAAGAATGCTAAGCCACAGTAAAAATATAAAAGCTGACTTCATTATTGCAATGCTATCCCACTATTAAGTCAATTCTAGAGCGTGACATCAACACACACAAAACTAATACACATAAATATACTCAAATAACATAACACTCGTTCTTGCACATGTGGGTAAAAATATTAATGCATTGTATCGTTTTCAAAGGACTCCACAAGTAAAAGGAAAGTTTTTCGTGGATTGTCAATTTCCTTTTTTTTATATTGCTTTAAATGAATATGTTAATCTCTGAAGGGGGCCGATCTGTTATCTAATATTTACATTTAGAAGAATCACTTATACCTTTCATACAACTTTCTGTTAGTTAAATGATAAGATACTATAGCTACGGACAAGATAAGGAAGAGGGTAACGTTTATCAGAATTAGTTTATGTAATCAAAGAACACCTAAACTTCTTAGTTCTTATGTACTGTTCCGAATAAGCAATGTTTAAATAAATGGTTGCATAAAATGTTTGTAAGACTACGCGTCACTATCGTGAACGAACGCTTACTGCGCTTAATTAAATAAATTATTATTTTTTTTATTTTGATTTGGCCTTTTCCCTAAATTCCAAATCAGTTTTGACCAAGACAACAGACAACGAAAAACACAGCAACGAAATGTGGAAAAGACCGAATGGGTATAATTCTCTAAGTTAATATTATACCATACACTAGGTACTTCTTTTAAGCTTTTTTCTACCTCTTTTAGGTCTTATATAATGTACAACAGAGAGGCTTTGTTGTATTTCTGAACCCGTACCCTAAAAATAATTGAATATGCATACTTCTTGGCCAAGTTTAATTGTTAGTGTATTTTTGTAATGATTGTTACAAAATTGTTATAAAGACATTTCCGGTTCATTCCGTCAACATTCTTTGTATGTGTCACCCTACTCTTTTAGAAAAGTATGTTATGTCATATTTTATAAGGGCTAATGTTATAAGTATACTAGTTGACACAAAATCTCAGCTTTATCTTAGAATCATTTTGATATTACTATTTAACTAATTTGCAATTGAAGCTGCTAATACAAACACATTGAAACCACTCAAACTCTTTTATGTTACTTCATGTTACAAATGTGTATACAAATGTTAGCATTTATTTCTTGTACATGATGCCAGCAAAATTTTGTTAAAAAATCAAATGTACAAAGCAAAGTTGCTTATGTAAATTATAGTTGTCAGTTCTTTTCACCATTAGTTGCGATAAGTCTTATCTTGTCATTTTTATGGTAATGACCCTGCAAGGCCACCTGTCTAATATTATCTATTATTTATTTTACTGGCGAGATTACTAGCACTTGAAGTATAATGTGTAATTATATACGTTAAATAAGTTGAAAATACAAATAAAAACAAAATACAATAAAGCTTATTTCTGTATAAATTCCTGTTGAAATAATACTACCGTCAAATTATGCCTACGTCTCGTTCTGCAATCTGTTCGAGTTACACAAGATTTCTAATATATTATGGTTATCACAGTAAACTCCCCCTAGTGTGTATGTATATATATACACATATATATATATATTTCATGTTATTTCTGACTGATTTGAAGTTTATAATGAACAACAACTTTCATGTTTTATAAGGATCATTAGTTTTACCACCGTGGGACTTTTGTTCTGCTTAGTTGATTTTGTAATTTAAGTTGCGTGGACAATCGTAACGTAATTTACGTTATATATTATAAAAATAGTAGATATATTTTTTTATATTATATATTATCATCATTCATTCCCTACCATTGGATGTTTCAAAATTGAAAAAAACGTAAGCCATAGAACATACTAGAAGATGATTACAAGAACAGACATTATTCTTAAAAAAAGTATATAAATTTTAATACAGTAACATTTTTGCAATAATAAACATGACGACCTAAGGTCATGCGGATCTCTTATCTTAGTTTAATTAGACAACAATAGTAACAAAAAACATTCTGTGCGAACATTCATAATCAATTTTCTCTGATAAAAGAACTAATTATTACAAAGTTGGTGCTGTAGATTTTATCGTTATGAGAGACCTCAGGATAAACTTTAGTTGTAACTTCAAACATATTCATAATGACTGGGCGCGGCCCCGTATTAATGGCTGTTTCTGTAGTTATCACTAGCAAGTCCCGCTCCGTCGCATGTACCTATAATAATATAATATACATTGATATATTCTGCGCGGTACCCTAATTATTTCTCAAAAATAAAAGTCTTCTATGTTACTCTTTATAATATCAGCTGATCAATCGATCTCACCTTACGGACGTAAGCCGAAACAAATAGACACTTCAATTTTATTTATTTGTAAAGATTAGAAACAAAGTTTGAATTATACTGAGCCTGAGAAAAGGAGTTCTTCATATATTATTCAAAGTCGTTATACACGGTGGTAACGCCACCTTTCGATGATGACAGGAACACCGTTAGTTTGTTTAAGTTTCCGCTAGGTGAGGCTGTCGGCACCCATTTCTACCCACATCCTTAATCATTATTTCCCGCATCGCACGCTCACCGCAAGAAGAGAGAAAACTGGGAGTTGTCGGCTAAGAGGCTCCGGAGCTCGCCGCGTTATTAGAGTGACACCCCGGACGCCTTCCGCACCGCTTTGTTTGAGTCTTCAAGTAGTGGACTCCGCCACCGCGTCTTATATAGACAATAGAAATATAGTAAAATAGTTGAATAACGAACCCGCATTATCCGCTGAGTGTAATCGTGCCTTGCCGGCAAGCTAGGAACGTTTTCTTTCTACACCGAACACGCGTCGCCATCTTGACTCGCAAGCCACACCACAGTACGAGGAGCCAGGCCGCCTGATCAGGCCGCCAGGTCTGGACAGCAGCTCAAGATCACCAAAGGTAAGCGTGCTTCCATATTCTCCTATCCACCTAACCTATCCGGCAGCCGCACAGTACTCAGCCCACACAGTTTCAGGCAGTGCATAGTCACTGAAGTTATACTCGCTCCCGCCTTATATGTTGGCGCTGATTAATTCTTTGGCCAAGCCAGTTGGCGCTACCACACGGAACAACACTTTGTGTAATCCTCAAAAATTGTCTTAGTCTTCTTCTTGTAAACCCCCCCGCGCCACAGGAATTAATCCTAGTGCGGGAGATCAATAAGTTTTTACTTTAAATTCGAAAATACGAATACGAATTATACAGCAGATTATATAAAAACAGTTAAACGACAAACAAAGCGTCTTATCAAGATCTATTGCCAATTCAACTAGTCCAGGGTTGAGAATTCACTGTTACCCTCATCTGTATGAGCAACTTCTAAATAATATTATAAAAGTAGCGTTGTCGGAGGGACATCTATCTCCATTAAAAAACACTTACTGAAAGTTGAAAAAAAAAAAAAGATATATATACATATGTATTGACAAAATCAACATCAACGAGAGCAAAGAGAGGGGGGCAAAACCTAGTAATCTATATTTTTTTTTATGACAGGGAGACGAAAATCTGATGGTAAGTAACAACCACCGCCGTATTACTCCGGTCGTGCAGCCCCATTCTTGCCTAAGCATGGCTCTTCCACTGATAAAACGTTGACACAGTGACCTTGTGCTTGTTAAATGCAACTGAAAGTTTGTTATCACCATCTACATTAAATGTTAGATTATGATAATACAAAATCATATCACGCAGCGTTTTCATGGCGATTTATCAATTTTCTCCTAGTAACCTTTATCAGGTGCACAGTCCAGTCCAGGTTTTGCAAATACTAGCGTACGCAGTGATAAGCGATTGACGTTCGCTATGACAGACGATTCGACTCCGTTTTTACCAGACTGCGCAAGACGGATGATTCTGTTTTTCGAATATGTACTGATTTTTTTTTGTCACGGATTAGAGCCCAAACGTCCTGATAGATTTCGACATGTAAGTTGTCATTTCAATCATTCTATATAGTAAGAGTAAGAGTGATAGATTATAAGATTTCGATATAATGCGGAAGGCTCTACTTCTTACTACTTTGTTACTGTACTTGTTTATGATACAAACAATATGATTGATTTAGAATCCTTGGAGACAAGCACGCGATATTATATTTAAAAAAAATACGTTAACGTTAAACTTTTAAAGAACAGAACAATACTTTAAGACACAACATTACACAAATAGCCTCTAATTGTCATTGATATGAAAAAAATATTGCAAATCGATGTACCTACCAATTCTTTCAACATCTTCAAACTTTTATATTTTATTATGTACGGGTCACCTGATGATATGCCATGATATACATGGTCTTTCATCATTGATGTATTTGACACCGGACAGTGACAAGCGCCGTAGATAACCGACAAGTAGATCAACAAAAATCTCAACCTATAACATTTTACATTGGCTTTCATTATTGGTGTGTTGGACGTAAGCTTTTAGTCTAAGAAATTGTAATATGTATTAGTGGAAACGTATTAATGACAAGATCTGTTTAATGTCAGTAACTATCTTAATAAATTTATAATGTTACAAGTACCTAAAAAAAAGAGACTTCTTACAAAAAAAAAACAAAAAAAGACTTATACATTTAGTCATTTCTGTTTCATTTATTAAGCTAACATCTGCATACGTTCGAATATTAAAATATTACAACATTTGGCCCATTTGCTTCCGGAAACCTCACTAATTTCGTTAAATGCAAAGCAAGCGTAGCTTCACAACCAGTTTTTTCTTTTAGGCCGTGTCCGGTAGAGCCGACCCATTCGTGCCTAAGCGTGGCTCTAACACGACAATGTGTAGCTGGAATATTAGGAGACACACGCATATTTGGAGAGGCCAATATCCAACAGTGGACTGCAGTGGGCTAATGGATTCAAACACATGATCCCTTAGTATGTACCTACAAACAGATCAAACATAAGTACATACTTTAATCGAATAGGCAAGTACCCTCGCGGGTGCGAAGTTGTTCCAGGAGTACTTCTAAAGAAAAATATTACATTCTAAAAAACAAGTCTAGGCTAATCAAATAATGCGTGTGTGAAATCAAATGATTTGGTGTTTATATCCTTAACCTAGTGCACAATGTAAGGAGTCTGAGAGTCGGATCGATTTTTAAAAAGAAGCCGAAAGGTCATGTTTCCGTTCCCAAATTACAATATATTTAGCATATCGACAAATGAATCTCTGATCTATTTTCGCCGCCGGTAACCGTCACAGCGACCGCGTGCAAGTTCAGGGAAACCAGTCGCGGAAATGTTTTATTGAACTGTAAAAAACTAGGGCAATATGAAAGTTTACTATCCATACCAACGATAGGAGATTGTTTGAGGAAATTTATGTTGTATGACATACTATCAAGAACATAGTATTTACAAATATAGGCCGTCCAAAATACACGGGTCTATATCGGTTCAAATTTATTAAATTAATTGAGGCCAGTTATACGGGTCCTAGCAAATTTAGAACAGAACTCGTTAACAGTTTCGGACATAATCACGTACGACCCAAATCTAGGCTAACATAGTTGCCAACCACAAATCACGCAGACATTTTGTTTCAAGGGAACTTTAAAAGTAAAATGACAGTGGAATAAACTACTGAAATGTAAATATTCTCTTATTATACTACAGCAGGGTAGACATATATTGTATTATTTACCTTTATTAAAGACCTTCTTTTTTATTTTTATCCAAATCAAATGTGTCGGAATTAGAGCTTTTACACTTTTAAAAGGTACATCAAGATTATCAAGAAATATAAGGGCATGAAGATGTGATTGTCACAATATGTATAATGTTTGACCAACATTGCCAAACCCAAAAATAATGAATATTTGCCTAAAATTAATATAATAAATTAATTTGATATTAATTAATTAAATGGATTTTAAAGTAAATATTTATTATTGAGCTTCCAAATGGATATCGAGGTAGCTTTTCGAGTTGATCTTTCCCCTAGCAAAAGCAATCCTGAGACGGTAGTGCGATGTGTTTCGCGCAACTGTCACAGGCTAGGTCGGCTGGGATACCCGAAGGTTTCTTGTTGAGGGTATCCCGGGTCCCCCCCCCCCCCATTTGTGACGGATCACCATGTGGTTTTACTAGGTTCAATTCTGAAATACCACTTTACCCTCTGCTCTGGGTAGGAGATGACCCGTGGGGATTTGCACCGAAAAAAATACCAAATTGATCGCTCCTATAATTGTACATATATATATATATATATATATATATAATTATATATACATAAATGTTTGTTTGTTTGTAGGGGATAATCTCTGGATACATCTATTCCATTCTAAAAATTATTTTACTGATAGGAAGCTAAACTCTTGACATAGCGTATATTTTATTATTCTAAAATTTTATTACCCTTATTTCAGTGTAAAATTACAAAATAATAATAATAGTAAAATAATATACATATTAACAACAACAATCTGAAGCAAGTCGAAAAAAATAAAGCAGTTATACGCTTTATCGGCGTGCGCTAGGCAAACGTTCCAAATAAAGGATTATAATGTACAGGAAAAATATTACTCGGTAGTAGATCTACAATAAAGTCCATGCTACCACTTATTTAACTCTTATATTTTACACAGAATAATGTTTTTTTTTTACTACAAGATACAAAAAAATTCTAAGGAAATGTTTAGGTGAATTAATAACATACATTATATGCATTCGTATGAAATAAATAGTCTTATAACCATGGAAATGTTGTGAAGATACAGTTTGCCCTTTACTGCATTGAATTGGGGCAGATAGTTGGTAAGACGGCCCGCGCAACTTTTGTACATACAAATAAATTTTAAATTTATTTTATTGATCTGCACCAATATTATTTACTCCCAGCGAAGAGGTCCGGGTTTGGCTGGTATGTATATATATATATATATGCTGTATGTTTTATTAATATCTTTCTATACGTAAGCGGAACAGTATACTTACTATCACAAAGTCGCCTGTTGACATGAATGTATGACTGCCTACAATCATAACAATCTATATTTGTCTATGGCATTGTGTGTATATTAAGTCTGTAAAGTGAATCACTTGAAATAGCTTCCTACTTCTTTCCCAGCTTATCTCTGTCTACTTTTTACAGCACCGAGCATTACTACGCGTATCTACGATAATTTGCAGCACGTGAATTGCACATACTTACGTCTTCTTCCTCAACATAAATAAAACAGGGCATTTGTTTTAGTAAGCACACGTCAAAGAACTAATTAGGTTCGCAAAATGTGTCATTTACAAGACCTACAGCTATGTAGGAGGTATAAGTATCCAGACATGTGTGATGATAGACAAACCTTTCCATTGTTGAAATATGTCTAGGGTTCTACTAGTGTGCGGTTCCTGGTTACATATTAACAACAATTCGAAGGTTTTTTAAGTTACGCATGAGCGTTACAATTTAACATTTTGTTCATCATCGTCTATGTTGATAATACATATAAGTTCCTAACCCTCAAGCATTACATTATTGGTTAAGCGACAGTGTTATGAAATGTGTACCTAGTCATATTTTAAAATATTAAGTAACACCAAGTCCCAAAATTATATGGAGCCAATCGTGATTTTTAATATATACGAATATCAGCTGTTCCCCGTGGTTTCGACTGTGTTTATAGTTACTGTTCCGCTTCTAAAGCCAGGGCGAGATGTTTCATAGCCTATATTATTCCTCCGCAAGTACTCTATCCATATATCTCTCCAATACAAAAATAATAAAATTCTTATACGACTTTTAGTTCCAGTCATAGCACGTTCAAACAAACCAACAAAAACTCCTTAGCTTAGTATTTTTATTATTTGTAGAAAAGATTAACCATAGATTATTAAAAAATAAACGAAGAGACGAAGAGAGAGTGTTGACATGTTGATAGGAATACAACTTTGAAAATACCGGCGCACAAATCTTTATTATTCATCAGTTCATTTATAAAAAATGGTTTTATTGGTATTTTAAGTCATACCTTCCTGTAACAAGTAGAAAAGAATACTTACAGATTTGTAATTATACCTAAGAGGAAAATTAAATGATAATAAAAATAACATTCGATGCAAGAAGGCGGGAAAAATACTTTAAAATTTAAATTTATAACATCACCCAATGAAACTTAAACGTCTGTCATTTCAGTTTACAGTTTACCTGTAAATCAATAATAAAACATGTTAACAATGTTTGTGTAACAAAAGTTTATGAATAGTGTTATTATAATTGTGCCAGTTAAATTAAACTGTGTTTAAAATAGAAAAAGTATAAAATGTGATTGAATGCCCATATATGTATGCTATAAAAAATAATTTACAAAATAAATCTTGATTGCAGAAAGGAATTAATTAGAAAACGTTACTTATGTTTTACTTGGGGGCGCCATGTATGGGGATTTTAATTAAATTTTATAATGCATTCACCTACGACATGATGAAAAATTAAAGAATATTCATTGTAAACCAAATGCGATTGATTTTCTCTTTATTGATATATTATAGACTTCATATTAAATTTTAGTTTTAGTAGTTCATAACTAATCATTTTACATCTATAAATTTACATATTTATAGTAATTTATAAATAATTAATAATTTAGTAAGCATTTTATGCTGAGGTTTATAACGCGAGTGAAATGGTTCGCATCATTATTATTTTTTTTATAATATAGGTCGACAGACGAATAGACGTATCCCCTGATGGTTAGTAACAACTTCGTCCATGGACACCTGTAACTCAAGAGTCGTACATGCGCAGACCGACTTTGAGGGGGCTGAGGGGGGGGATGTGGAGGTGCTTTGGGTTGCCTTGCTTTACAACCGGTTTTCTGTGAGGCCGTTGTATCGCACCGGTTGAGCCGGCCCATTCGGGTCTGAGTGTGGCTCTACCACGTTAAAATTATATTTAATTATAGTGCATAATTGCTTTTACTCTCCTTTTTTTGTATATATTCTAAGATCGCATTCTCTTAAAAAAACCCATATTAATTATACTGAAACGAAAACTTTCTTTTCAGGTTCAAAAACATATTTAAAAAAATATGAAAACAAAACAATCTTAAAAAATATTCTTGTGTTATGTCCATATGTGTATATTGATGCCTGCTGGACACAATTTGCGTCATGTGTTTCTATGAACGACGTATGCGGCCCCCGTGGACTCATTCACATGGACTTTTACTCGCTATCTAAGTATGGTTAAGTATAACTAACGATTAAAATCTTGGACTGATCACTTCTACACGTAAATAGTATGACCGACACTTTCTACATACGTATTTTCTTATTAATATTAACTTTTTATCATACATATTCGTCAAACTGTAGATATGTAAAAAGTTAAAAAGTTAATACGTTACATCCAAAAATGTTGACGTAACAATACCTTGTATACTTAACAATAAGACGGTATTAAGACGAAGGCCGCAATGCCAAGTTCAGGGGAGTCGTCGTTCAATGACCGCTGTTATCATTACCATTCAATGCGATGCTCGAACTCATTACTGTCAACCCGCGATCGCTCACAGAAAACAATATATTTTTATATTTTAAATAACTAACTTTTAGAGCACAAACGCTTATATTAATAGCTAACTAATGGTAGTTTGGTCCGTGTACCCGATACACCCGTGTCCCACCGGACACTATATTTTAATATTTTTAAATATATGTTTGTTTTTCTTTAATTTATTTAAAAATTAATGAATATACTGTTTAAGCTAAATAAAGTAATAATAATAACTATTATTTGTTAAAAATGCGTTTGTCATAGTAGTACATACACACATATTTCAAACTCATGCACATGGATGAAAAATGTATTGTTCAGTTCTACAAGTTTTATCGTGGTTGCTCTCTTTAAGTTCTGGAAATTGCATTAAATATTTTTTTCTCGATGACTTCATTATTATTTATTTTTTTTATTTTAAGGGACAGGTGAATAGACGGGTCCTTATGTTAAGTGACAACCGTCGTCAATGGACACCTGCAGCTCAAGCGTCGTAAGTACGCTGCCCGCCTTTGAGGGTGATGAGGGATGAGAGGAAGGGAAGGGAAAGGAATAGAGGGGGGACCAGGAGATGGGAAGGGGAGAGGGAGAGGGGGGACCAGGAGATGGGAAGGGGAGAGGGAGAGGGGGGACGAGGAGATGGGAAGAGGAGAGCGAGAGTTGGGCCTCCGGAAACCTTACTGACATCTTGGAAATGTAAAGCCACCATTGCTTCACAGTCAGTTTTCTGTGAGGTCGTGGTATCGCACCTATCGGGCCAGCCCATTCGTGCCACCACACTGACCAATTACAGTTGTAGGACCTACACCTGTAATTTACCTTTTTAAACCAAACGTCAACTAATTTTAAAGTAACATTTTTGTAAGTGGCAGTTGCCTCACAAATTTCATTCAAGACCTTTTTACTGTAATATAAATTAACATAATACTAATGATAGCAAGTCATCGTGAAAAACCGGTATCATAAAGTTCTAGAAACGAATACGATAACATAATTTAAAAAAGTATTTAAGAAAACCGAAGTCCTATTTTAATTATAGTCACCATATCAATACATTCGAACTCGTATCTCCATTTAGATATTAATATAACTGGTAATGGTTAAGGTTGGTGGAGCAACCGATTGGTATTCTGAGACTGCTCTTAACTATATTGCAGTGTGAGAAAACGAGAATTTTGCGGTCAAACGAGCATTTTATCCTTAATTTACCAAACCTCAGAGTCCATACAACATTTACACATTCCGATTCGCAAAATTATGAAAATCTATTCAGAAGCTAGCAACTTCTTCATTTTTTAAGAAAATGCTCTGTGTAGAGTAGCTACATAATGATAGTTAAGACCAAAATTAATGAGTATCACGATAAGGATTACATAAATCCGTGTGTGTGTAAGTAGAGGGAAGCCTAGAAGGCATGTTTTAACCAATATTGTGCTGACCTTCAAGCGGGCCGCGCGTCGCTAGTTCACGGCGAGGGCTACATTTACTGCTTCTGTCCATTATACCCATTTCATTGACGTAATCCAGCCGACGAACTTTTATCGTTTCTCTGTTGCCTCGATGCTCGCAACAGAAAACATCTCACAGACTTGTATTGGTTACAATAAGTAAAAACTTTTCTAAATCTGCATAAATTAAATCGCAATTGTTGGATCTTCGCCATACCTGTACGGTTTCAAAATAATATTAGCTAACCATGCATGTAAATTCTTGGATTTTTGTAAGTGATTTAAAAAATAGGCTGGACATGGTAAGCTTACACTTTTAAGACTTTATTATGCATAATCTTGATAGATCATTGTCAATCTTCGACATAATGTCCCCAGTGTATAATTTCACAAATTTATAATTAAGTATGTTGACTTGCTGTTTTATTGCAATTGAAAAACAAAAACTTGAAGATATATCTACATATGTCATTAAAGAAGAAAGAAAATTGTTATCGTAATACCGACTCTTAATAGCCGATAAAATAATTCTGCAGAAAAAACGTCTTCAAGATCTAACGTCTCAACGACTAATGTACGAGTTAACGCAACAAGTAGCCAGGGATCTATATTGTTTTAAAATATATTAAGTTTTAGGATTATGATTTGTACGTATAAAACGCAGATAGATTTAATAACAACCAAAATATAAACAACACCAAAAACACACTCAAAATGTATTTAAAATGTTCTAGTGTATGTGTCCCACACATACACTAGAACATTATGTGTATAGTAAATACCTAATTTGAATATGGAATAATAAGGCGGTATTCATTTCTCGAAATGTAATCACTTATGCATATCAATGTTTAATTTGAACTATTTCAAATTAAACATTGATATGCATAAGTGATTTGCAACTAATTTATATTTAGACCACTCTGACCGCTATCGGTCTGCAAACAATAATGTGAAAAATTTAAACCTAACCTCGGGAAAATTCAAGCAGATTCGTTGCGAGAAATCTAAGAGCTGTCTGCCAGTTCTAAATTCAAATATTTTTTTTATAGAACAGTCACATTATTTGAAAATAGTCAAATGATATAATGATATTACATACAGCATTTGACTGCAACACCGGGGATCGCGGGTAGACAGCTATTTTTGTGTAGAATGTAAGTATCGCTATCCGTAGTCTATACAGAGTACATGTGGATGTACTGTAATGCTGTACAGTATAACCAAGATTAAGCAGGGTGGTCGGGACCGAGAAGTCCACGGATAATCCGAACGACTTTTTATTTGGACTAGTACATAGTAAATTCCAATTTAATCACATGAAGTTAATGAATCCTAGGTACTAAAAATCGATTGAACTGCCACCTGCTTGCTGTTGAAGATAGTCGAGTAAGATTCCAATCGCTGCTTCAACGTTCAGCCAGTTTTCTATCGGTCGGACGGGTACCGCGTTTTCATCATACGCGGGATGTAAACTTTTAGAATTGTGAGTTCAAAAATAGGTCTATGTAAAAAAAACAAACGACATTAATGAATTTGTGTAGCTGACAGTAATTAATATAATATATTTTATAATAATATATTGTATATCTGTTAAGTTGTCGCAATTTAAAGTGTGTTTTTGCTCTCAAGCATCTGTCGCCACATCATTGACCGTCCGACTTCAACCATCGAAGTGATTCTTTCTCACGAGCCTAACGCGAAAATAACAACGACGTTTTAATTGATACAAACTGCCTTGCGGGGTGGCCAACCCGTGACAGTATTAAAAGGCTTGATGAACATGGGGCCAAACGGCCTGAAAGAGTTTAAAAACCAAGCCGGTTAAAATTGGCACACAAGGCGATCAATCTCTTTGGATATACTGTCTATATTATTGTACATAAGGGCATTATAACAGCGCAGTCAATATACAGTAATTTAGTATATTTTACCAATTTTGTTTTTCACGTTATACCAAAAAGTTAGATTTCTTTCCGTATTCCTTCACGAGTCGGACTTAGTGGGACCAAATTCTAATGAGCAAAATGCGGGTGCTTACACCTCTGTCTACCCCTTAGGCACAGAGACGTAAGTGTATGTAGAGCTCCTAATAACTAAATTTATGTTTAACCCCCTAGATTAGCAAGCCAGCGCTTATTTTACTGCTAGAGGATAATATGTAAGAAAGCTACGAGTATTATATTATATTGACGATATTTAAATTAGATGTTCAGCTGTGTCAAACTTGTGTCAAACTTTACTTACAATCCGATTAAAAGTATTCATTTAGGAGTCCTATTTTAGGAGCTAATGTTTTTGTTAAATTTTCAATCTCTGTGTGATATATGTGATCAGATGTACCCGTACATGATGTTATGAGGTAGTAGGCATTACTGTACTCCACAAAGGTAGCAATTGTATTTTTAAGAAAGTTACACACTCTTTTAGTTGTACTCAAAGGAACTTTCGAGAAACTAATACAATAATAAAATATGGTAAGAATATCGCATACAAATATTTTTTCTAGAACTAATTCGATAAATTACAAATTATGTAGGTAACTTATAGAACTAACATAGTTGAAAAGAATACAAGGATTAAATCTGCTGTACTTATAATGAGATGGAAGACACAAATCAGCTGAAACTTGCTGATTTAGACCCAGCTCTAAAATTGTTTCCAGGAAATTTGAACTGCAGTACCGTCAGCCGACTGGCGCTTTACAAATATTTATAAGATCTACTGGCTAGGTATCAATTCTCATGTTTCATATAACTACAACGAAATGGGAAAATTAGGTTCTTGAATTACACAAAAAATAGACTGCAAGATCAATTAACGAGTCGGCTTGCAAGATCTTTTCAAAAGATAACATAAAACAAATTCAGCTAACTAATGACAAGTGCGAAAATTAGAATCATTTGTGTGAAATATTGGTCATTGACCGTCAAACTGCTTTTTGTATTATCAATCTATAAAATACGAAAAAAGTAGTAAAATTAAATCGGTCTTATCAATTTGATTATGATTATATTCTGACACTTGCAACTCTTAGTAGTTTAATCGTAAATTAGCAATCTCTATGTATATTTACTGAAAGCTGACCGATAACATATCCATCACACAATACACATAATACCCATCTAAATTGAACAGGGTCATTGTAAATTAATAGCAGTTCTTTATTTACTGGTAAATCTTCGAGTTTATATAAAGAAATATTACGCTATTTTAAAACACAATTTTCGTGTAATAAATCTGTTAAAAAGTGCATTTTGCCATCATTCTGCAAATCTATTGGTATTCTTGCCCTGGAATGGGTTTCACTGTAGTAAGCTGCCTTAGATAATCGTCTAATACAATACAAATTGATTAAATCATTGCTCATCAAAATGCATAAAAATGTTATGACTAATTAAGAAAAAATGTGTTATTGTCATATTCATTCATTAAAGTCGCGTTATCGTGTAAACATCAATACGCCATGCACTTGAAAGATACTATAATCGATGACTTCCCAAGCACTATTTGGAAAGATAATTTGTAAAATAGACATAACACAGTTTAATCCAATGAGTTTCCGGCTTTTCAAATAAAAATAATATTATAATACATGTAATAATTTTAATTTATTGTGACAGTTATTTCTAACTTTGATCTTTAAGGTTTAATAACGATAGGTATATATAAAGGTACATATATATTTCGGTACATATACATATATGTATATTTAAAAACTCAATTACTTTTAATTTATTTATTTGCATCACTGTAAATTTCAATTCAAAGTTCAAATGTGTGTCAATGTCTTTTGTCGTCAAAAGTTCGAAAATAATCAACCATACAGTTTCTAAGTAAGCAAACTGTAATAATTGTATTAAATAACTTCGAATCACCTAGTAACGAGTTCATAAATTAGCCTTCATGGAACAACTAAGAATATCGCTATATAACTAAAAATATATTAACGCTATTTGCTCTTTTATTTTACTTTAATGCAAATCTTACACATTATCACGTTGAATAAGCATAATTATATGCTACATCATGAGACTCATTATTTATATCTTGTTGGGTAAGAATTCGTCTATAATACCAACACAGAATGTAGGATAAAGCTAGTTTGCTCAGGTGATATCGACGTGTGTCTATGCGTGTACTCTGATTGTATACATTAACTACCTGTATAAATAGAAAGCCCTTATGATCAATTAAATTGCCGTCCCGTTTGGATTATCTAACGCCTCTGCCACTAGATAATGTCTACGATCAAATATTAACAAGTTACACAATATTTGCACACCCGTTAGGTTTGTGTGTATGTTGCTAAGTCAGGAAATACAATTCGATTTCTAGTTCACTACATTGCTAATGAAATATCAACGTAATTGAAATTAAAAAATATATACATATATATTGAATGTGTCGGCAAAAAATATTTTAACTATAGCATAATGCCTAATTTTAACTTCATTCAAATGTCTACCAAAAAAAATAATATAACCAAGTGAACTGGTTGTAAATATATTTCCCATCATAAGCTTACGAAGACCATAGCATAGCAGCTCATAACTAATACATAAAGATATAATTTAAGGGTCAATACTCACTGGAATGATAAAATCTCCGCCTTGTGGATGTAGACAGTCCGTAGACAAGTTGAAGGATCCTTGCCGGTAAAAAGTGAAATTTCTCGCGACGTCGTCGCTTGCTAATTTATTTATTCACTCGCAGTGAAAAACGTGGATCAGCAACACTGTACTCTATTCGCGCGAACTATATATAAACTCGTGTCTAATAGTTTGAAATTAGAATGTTGTGTATAATACGGTATTAATAAAATAATCCTCTTTATTTTTATAAAATAAATGGTATTTATTTAATGTTCTCATCAATTAGATGATAGTAAGTTAGTGCGTTCGGAAAATGAGTCGGGTGCGGCTCGGCTCGTTTGTAGGAGCGTCTCGGAGAGCGGAGCGCACGACGCGGCGTCTTGCGGGCCACTGACTGCGCGCGCGCACCCGATTGCTGTCGATCTTCGACTCTTCCATATATAATATTGAACGGCAATGTCTGCATACACTTTTCCGACTCCACTTTCGGCAGACCTATAGGGCTACGCGTGTCTGTTTGTCCTTTAACAGTGTGATATACTTTTATCTACTAATGCTTGACGTGGGTTTATATGTAAATAAATATTGAAATAAAATAAAAATCTGCAGCATGTTCAATAACATGAGTTACTTTGAATTACTTTTGGAATTGTTTTACATAAAACATGACAATTATACTTTTTTTTTAAAGACAACTTCTGTAATAGGATTATTTTCTGTGTCGCGGGGGACTTTACAAGCATTGAAGCAACGGACACAAAGAACACCCAGACTCTGAACAACAATTTCAGGATTACACAAAGTGTTGTGGGATCGAACCCACAACATTCGGCGCAGCAGCGTTGTGGCGAGTAGACCACTTAAACCACTACATCATCCATGCAGTGAAAATGTGGAAGTGTATGTGAAAACTAGAAAGCAAATCTCAACTGTCAATAAATAATCTCAATGCTGGCAACGTTATTTTTCTTGTTAGTAGAGATTAGTGTGTCAGTTTTAAATGTGATTAGAAATGAATAAAAGAATGAGCTCTAAGCCTTATTGAATCACTGACTTTTATTTTACACACCACTTTTATTCCAAAGTGTGATTACAATGAATTTTTATTGAGTCATTGATCGATTTGTGTCAGGTATAGATACGTTAAGCATAACTATTCAAAGGTAATCCAAAGGTTCTCTCAGTTTATATAATAAAATAAGAATAAATCTCCTCTGATAACGAATAACTGTAAGAACTGTCACACATTGCACTATACCGTACATATCCATACCTTATATATAAACCTATTATGCCATTAGTAACTTCGTTATCATTACGTCTAGACTGAGCCATTCAGTCTAGCCTCGTCTTTTCATTCCCGTGACCTCCAACAACACAATTCATAAACTCATAAACACACAATTAACCATCAGTAATGCTTGATACATATAATCAGTCGCGAAATAAATCAATTGACAGCGACAAAATATTATTAAGTACTTCATAAGCGTTACAAAACTGCCAAAAATATTCATCACAAATGTTCGTATACCATTACAAATTATTGAAGACATCTCGTCCTACTTGTGTCTACCATGAAACTGTATGAGGCTATTAGCTACAAGGTCGGCAGAATATGATGTCACCAATCGCGACTGATTTATCGGCAGCACTTGTCAGGATTAGGGCCTCTAACGCTTCGCAACATACGGCGTGTCAGGCCGAAGCCATTCGATTACTCCCGGCCCTTGGCTCAATATAAACATAACGAGTTAATGTACTATATTTTAATATTACAACGTGAAGATAAAGTTTATGCGTTGTTTGTGCGTAAATGTGCGTTTGCAATAAATTAAAATGTAGCTAATGTAAATATGCGTGATGTGAATGTTGGTTATGCCCAAAGATTCGATTGCCTGTTGTCTAACGAATAGTATTATAGAATAAAGTAGTAGAATGCATTGGATAACATACATTAATGTAACATCCTAAGTTTAAAATGTTCGTGTTTCTAATTATCGCAAGTCGCGATTTATGTGTATCTCTATTATCTTTTTACTTATTTCACAAACAATCTCTAATCATCTGCATTAGCAGTTTATTCTCTATATTATAGAAATCATTTTTTTTAATACACAGTTTAAAGCAGATGATAAAAACATCATAGAGGTTTAACGGAGCTCCTTTGTTGCATTGTGTTTGAACGCCTGCTTCTTTTGCATGGATACTATACTGGGTAGAATTATTCAAGTCGCAAATTGCAAGTAGTTATGAAGATTCGTAAAAACAAGATAGAGAAAGAAGAGACAGAATCCATTAGATACACATATAGGTTTATGTCTTATTATTAGAGCATTTATATTCTGACTAACAGAAGTAGAACTTTGTAAATTTTTTTGGACGGTTTTTTTAATATTTTCCATTTTTTAGTAAAGTAGTAATAAAAAAAGAATCAACGTTTTATTATGACAATATACCAAATATACAACATGTATACACCAAATATACAGTACATTAAACTAAGCTGTTTCCAGTACCAATTCCACTTTCGATAAAAAAAGTACTGACGACTTGTATACTCTTCAAGGGGAATGCAAAATTAAAAAGAAAATTAAACCTACGTTATTTTCATTTCAGTTTCATTATAATACAAAAATATTGATTTATTTTGATTTAGATATTGTAATACAGCTTCTATTGAGATTTAGTATATTACAGCCACGCATATACAGTAATATTACAGACGATGGATATTTCGTACATCAAAGTAACAAATAATAACGTTCGCTCCGAGTCCAAGCTGTTATAAGTTTGGAAAATCATGGAAAAGCAATCACTTACAATGGAGTGTTAAATCTTTTGTTATAGAATCGACTAGCCGTACTCTTACTTGACGGTTAAGAGTACGGCTTTTACCAGTACTGTATCCCCTACTTATAATGAAAATCGTATCACGCCGTGTTCAATGTGTGGTCAGGTTTAGCAATCAACCAGTTGTCAGATAATGTCAATTGTCACCTATGATCTTATAATACCACTCTCTGCTTGTCACCGATCGTATCAACACAATCAGACGTGTCACCACCACCAATCATTCGTAATACGTCCTAAGCTTTGAATGTATATTTATAATGCAATTATTTGTCACAATCTAATTAAAGTACATTCAGCATTACTTAATTCTATGAACTTTAACGCACGCCGCGTAGTAAGGAACTAAGAGTAGTTTAAACGTCTTAATCGTTTATATATATACTCGACATCTAAACTCGATGTTTATAACCTAGAGTAGCTTCTCGTACGCTGCCGGCTGCAGTAAACCAAATTATCCTCTCCTCTTATCCCTCCCCTCTCTTCTAGCCCCTCCCCCCTCAGCACCCTCAAAGGCGGGCAGCGCATTTGCGACTCCTGAGTTGACTTGCCTATCATGACATACCATCAGTCTGCCTAGACATGACCGGCCCTTATTTGTACACATCTTATATATATATATATAGATATATATGTATATGTCGGTGATCACTACTTGTATTAAGACCTTATTTTAATTGTATATTGAAAGTATAATGCAATGATTCGTATAATTTTGAAATGCTAAGGAAAACCCCGTAGAAGCCAGACGAGATATGCAGGCACAGAGACAGTGGTGGGGCGAGAGGCATAATCCTTTCCCCCTTCAAAACGAGATGGGGTCCGCACCGGTGGACGGTCACCTGCTAGTCGCGGAAGAATGTCGTGTTTTATTAGTGACATTTGAAGTACCATACTTGATACCAAGGATGCACAAGGTCGAGCCTTAAAGTAATCCCCCCCCCCCTCCGAAAGACACACCAGAGTAAAACAGTATATCTTCGGTAAATTTAATATAATTCATGGAACCTTTTATTTATGTTTTGTTATTTTTTTAATAACATTACATTTTCTAACTAATTGATTGGGTAAATTGAAGTCTCAGACCAATAATTGAAGTTAAAATACCATATAACTTGCATCAACAACCATCGTAATATATATAAGTAATAACAAACATTAGCAGTTCTGCTTTAAGATAGAACCACTACTAAAGGGAAGTAAACACAAATAACAGTTAGTGAACGCAATTGTCTGTCATAACATCGTTCTAATTTAGCAACGGCGACGCCACTTCAAACAAAACCCACTTCTTCGAGTTACTACAATACCAAAATATCACTGTCTTCCTACCGAGATGATTATTGCTTACATTAAGGTCTCATTAACATAGAGCAGATTTTAAAATTTTGAAACTATTTTCCTTTCGACTTCCACACCATGATCACAAATTCGCTGCCGTTGGGACATTAAAGGTGTATTAAAGTATGTATACTAAATAACGATACTGAAATACGATTACGTATGGGGGATAAGATCGATAACTACATGTATTATTGACCTGTAGTAGAAGATTTAAAAAAATCTGAACAAGTGCGAGTCTGACTCGCGCACCAGGGTTCCGTACGTCAACGAACCTCTTTATTTCTCTTAAGAAGTATATTTGATATTAGAATAAAAACTTTCGTGAGTTACATTCATATTTATTTAGATATACGGTTTTGCTCACGTATTTATTTCGGGGATGCCTGCCTAGTTTTGGTCAGACAATTAATCCTAGTGCGGGAGTTTTTTTTTTTTTATAATGATAATGATAAAATGAATACATCTTGAATTTTAAACGTTCAATCGTGAGAGAGCCATACTTAGGCACATATGGACCGGAGTATAACTGCGGAAAGTATAACTACAGAGAACCGGTTGTTAAGCAATGCTTGCATTAAATTTCAATGAGTGAGTGTGGTTAACGTTTTTTGGAAAAAAAAACAAAAACAAAAAAACTCTCAACTTTTTTCTTATACCCTATGTCTCTAACATTATTTAGACGTTTTAATGACTCCTCACATGTGGAAATCTATCAAGCCGTTTAACATCATACATTGATGCATACATACATATATACATACATACATATATACGTACATACCTATATACATACATACCTATATACATACATACATATATACGTACATACCTATATACATACATACACCATACTTAAATGCACATTTTTCGGGTTTACACCCGAAAACAAAGCCCTCCTTCTTGCGCATGGTAATATTTCGTTATTTCAGGAATAGATCTTCCAAGATATTTGACAGTTATTGTAGAAAGACAAACTTAACTTTGTATTTCTCTTCCATACGATGACGTCGTTTTTGGACGCAACATATAAGTTTATATTGCCCAGCTATATTTTTAGCTTGCGAGAAAAGAGGGGTATTGACAGACAGACAGACGGACAATGTAGTTATCCTTTAAGGGTTGCTTTTTTCTTTTTGACGAACGGAACCATAAAAATATTAAATAATTTATATTTTTATGGTTCCGTTGTTTAATTGGGAACAAATTCGACAGATACATATAAATTTAACCGTATAAATTTTTAGTAGAACCGTTATATGGATAGATATACGAACACTATCGTGGTACCTCAAAGGCACCGCACTTAGGATTTTTTAGTTGCAGGTGTCCAGGGACGGCGGTTGTCACTTACGATCAAGTGACCCGTCTGTTCGTCTGTCACCGTATATAATTAAAAAAAAAACCTGTTCAAGATATTTTGACAGGCGCAGTGTAGTATAGGTATGTCTAAAATAAAGTAAATTATTCTTACGTAAAAATTGATAACATTTTTAGTCAAAGAAACTAACAATAATTAATATGTCATCTCTTCTTGTGTTCTAATAAAGAGGTCTTTCACTACTTACATAGATACACGATGTCCCGTGTCAACGTAAAGTGCTTGAAATATGCCTCTCGGTTATTGCGCTGCTAATTTTGCTTCTACCGTTTCATCCTAGTATCTAAGCCGTCTGGCCTATTAGTCACTTGTAATAAAACAGATTGTACACTGCTTGCAACTTCTAAAATAGTTATAATTCCAAGTATGATTACGATGTATTCAACATTTCATTTGCTTTTGGATTTTTTTTTTGTAAACAAATAAATTACCTCTATTTTAGCACACACCTGCTTCATACATTATTATGTTGAATCTCACACGTTTGATATCTGCATAATTTGGAAAACCATCTTTCATAATGAGATAATGCTTTTGCTTTGGGATGGTTAGTTTTTAAGTGTATTGTAAAGTAGCATGTATCCATTCAGGAAATGTGCTTATACGTATATTTTTATAAGATTACAAAATAATAATAAAAATATATGTATCCGCCGTTCCTACACTTAGCGGTTTTAACACTTTAATAGAGAAAAGGAAATATAAAGGCATACCGAAGTAAATGGTTACTTTCACGTTATAGTCAATAGCTACATACATATAAGAATGTCTTCCCCGTGTATCTATTTTAAGTTACTTTTCTAGTAATAAATGATGTAACGTTTAGATTTAGTCTAAAACTATTCTACAGCAGTTCCCATAATGTTGAGTTTCTGTATAAAATATAATAAATACATTTTATAAGATCCGTGGTGACCCGACCTGTTTTCATATCGATGATTTGTTGGTAAAACAAACAAGATCAATGAGTAGTCCATTCACGATCTCAGTAGACATATATACATCGACTATTAATCCCGGGATGTGGTTTACTTACATCCGGTAGTTTGCAATATGTTGCGGCAAAACTAGGGCGCGTGTGATGCGCTCCATTTCAATGATATGATGGGTTTAGATTTACATATTTCACTTTTAGATAACTACTAGTATTGCTGAGGGTAATGACATCAGTGGCTTGATTTTCACTGACTCCACGCTATTCACTCCATACTATTTATTGGGTTTGTATCAACTTCTTAAATTTATAGAAAATCCTTACATATCCTACCAATATCAGAAAATGAAGGCTTCCGATTCGATTCAGTTAGACATTGAAATTTGATGATTAGATGTGTACAGTTAGACATTGAAATTTGATGATTAGATGTGTACAGTTAGACATTGAAATTTGAAGGCCTAATAGTCCATTATAAAATCATTTCGGGGTTATCCGACACCTACTTAGGGTGCTCTATGATAGGCTATACTTAAAATAATGCAAAAATATTGCAGTTATTCAAGATCATGGAACGTTTAATGAACAAAAGACTTATTTAAAGTCTAATGCGCTACTGTAACAGAATCATTTGGGCTTTTGAAAAAAATAATCAACTTCCCCTACATCTTTAGAACTTGTAAATGGAATAGTTGACAGACTTAACTAACATAAGAAAGTCCTCACAGTGCTCCTTGATCTTGCAAAAGCGTTTGATCAGTCCCCAATTGTCTACCTTATTTATTAAAATTGAAAACTTGGGTGTTTAGAAATACGCAGCTTCAAATCCTATCGCACAGACAGTGAAAATTAAAAAAAAATAAGTGAAAAGCTGCCTACTTCATGCGGAGTCTCACAGGGCAAAAAACCACTAGATGGAAGCTCACAGAGCCGTAATTAGCGTTGCTACTTTTCACCCAATACGATACCCCACTTTTGAATTATATCTGAACTCAAACGTTCTTACGGTTCGCCAACTATTCATACGAAGCTCTAGCTCCAGCAACACACTTAAGTTTCGAAGAATAAAGATATATACCACACTCTCCCATACGTTACTTTAACATAACGATTCTTTTACTTCCCAGGACCATTTCTGTATTACAAATCTTTCCGATACACAAATCCTCTTATGCTTCAATAAAACCTCAAATTACACAATATCCCTCCATGTAAAACTATATAGAAAAAGAAAACTTCATGACAACAGAAAGAATTCTATAACTTCATAATTCCATAGACACATACAACACACACACACACACACCAAATAATGTAGTCTAGTATTTAAAATTTTGTAGAATTCAGTAACGGACTGTTCTTAATACAGTCTATTTAAGTAGCCTAACAAGAACGTATATGACTATGATTATTGCAAAGGTTATATTTAAAGAAAATAAATTATTTTTATTATTATTATTCTTACGTAACACATATTAAGAATAAAATATGTATCAATTTGTCTAGAGTTACATTTTTTAGAATTGAATAAAATGCAAATTTAATTAAAATGGTGATTAAAATGCTATTTAAAGGGCCTCACTGCTTTTAAAGACAGTCTATAACATGTGTATTTTTTACATAAAACTTTAATCTTGTATATAAAACAAGGTCTGGTAAGTTCAACCGTTTATAATTCATGAAAGGATCGATTAATTTTTTAAAGTTTTTTTTTGATAATATATAAGGAGTGACGAACAGAGGGGTCACCTAATAGAAAGTAACAAACATAACCGCCGTCCATAGACACCTACAACTCAAGAGTCGTAAGTGCGCGTCCCGCCGTTGAGATTGATGACGGATGGAGTAACCCTGAAAATGTCGTGCTGCGTTTAACAGGGCTTGGAAAAGATCCCTAAAGAAGAGTGGGCTCACTGCTTCAGTCAATGGTTCCAACGCATGCGACTTTGCTTAGAAAGGAATGGAGACTTCTTCGAAGAGCAATAAAAATATTAACAGGCTACTATATCTTTCCATCAAGCTTCTGTATCGTTTATTATTTTCTAAAAACCCATGACCAGTGTCACACCTTTGACCCATACGTATTATCTAACCTTTGACCGGCGTAATGCCAGATGTTATGATTTAATAATGTGGACGGTGGCAAGCGCCACTTTCATAAACTGAGAACGCCAACGTTTTTTAAAGTATGTCATACGCTATTATTACGCTGTTACGAGAAAATTGTAGCGAAGATCATACGCTGTCTAGTTGTGTGAATTGTTTTTTAAACCTTTTGAGTCTAGTATGTTTGGAAAATATAAGAAATAATATACATACATACATACGCTCACGCTTGCATCCCCTAATGGGTAGGCAGAGGTGTATAAAACGCGTACAGTTTTCCAATAAGAATTTGGTCCCACTAACTTAATAGGGAGCAAGCTCATTGCCGTCAATCGGGCACTTCATGACTGTATACATATGTGTAGATACATTTATTTAACGTATTTATAATATATATGTTAGTAAATGAGGATATCAAGAAAGATTCATTCAGCAGGTTACTATAGCTATTCGTAGATTAGGTAGCTGCTAAAATAAAACAGCCTCAAACGGCATGCCTCGCTCATTTGAGTCATCTGAGTCAAAACATTGCACTAGTGCTTTTTCAGTTTAATAGTTTAGGTTAGCTGTCGAACTGCTTAAATACTAACCATTGATGAAAGTGGAATATGTGATGACGGGCGGCGCCAAAATACTAGGTTTAAAAACCTAGTATTTTGGCGCCGCCCGTCATCCCGGCAAGTTTAAAACACTTTGAACCCATTTGCGTAGGTTCAGCATTTACTTTGGTATATTTCTATCAGCCTGTTTATACTTGAGAAACGATTTGTTTAAAAGAAAGATATACATTTTCTCTTCTATTTCCACTATACAAACCGGAATTTATTGCTATTCCCAAACATCTACCTATTTCTATAATAAAAAAATATAAATTTAATAAGTATCCATATAAAATGGAAATTAATGTAATTACCTTGTGGTTCTCGGTGAAGCAGCGTTCTCTTTTTGTTGGCTTTTCTGTTGGAGTCGTAAAAGATGACAAAGTGTTTGGACTGCTACCTACCCGATAGTATGTACAACTTACAGTAACAGACGTACGCGGTTGACGGCAATAGGATTGCCCCCTATTACGTGGGTAAGTGGAACTAAAATATATAATAGTTGACTCGTTGGCTTTTTCCAGCCTCAACCAATTTATATAATAGTTGTCAAAATGTCGGTGTTGGATGTGCCTCTGCCTACCCTTGCGGTTATTTAGGCGTTATAATAAACATCTCAACGTCAAGTCATCATCTAGAAAGATCACATGAATCACAAGGTTTTGATTCAGACCTATCTTCCGCCATCCAGTATGGGACGAAGATTGTCACATTTTATAACACAAATAAATACTGTTATGCAGTGTAGTGTTGATCGGTCACGTGCCAGGTCTGAGTCAGACCCTGGAAGAAGTCGGAGTGTTTAGCTATGACTCGACGGCGCCTATCAATTTCACCAATCAGCCAGATTGATGGCGCACAATCCAATTTATCAACTACGATCTCAAGTCGACACTCAAGAAATGGGGCACTAATCAAAATAAAAAAGTTTCAATCAGCTTAATCAGCTTAATCGGTGAGTAAATTGTTTGCAAAATAGTCTCTGGCTTAATAATACTGCGGATCACTTTGTTTATGAACTAGACAATTTTATTACATTGATTGAAAATATATGCATTCTAATTCAATTTAAGTCGTAGTTGATTAATTTTTTAAATGAACCATCTACATACGTAAAAAGGCAATTAACGTTGGAGAGACATCAGCCATCATGCTTAGGCACATATGGGCCGGCTCGAACGGATTTAAACCAAGGCCTCAAAGCAAAACCAGTTGTGAATATTGCTTCACTTTGGCGAAACACAAGCATTGGCTTGCGTTGTGATTTGCCAGTAAGTGAGCTAACCGAAGAGCCATTCCTCCTCCCGACTCTCTTAAAGGGGGCACCCTCAAATGCTGACAACGCTCTTGCGACTCTCTAGTTGCAGGTTGCAGGGTTGCATTCTTTGCCAGTCTACCTTAGGGTGATGTAGAAATGACTAAAGTAGGTGCATTAAACAATAGCAAATAAATCAACAGAAATATAATAGAAATATCATATACATACATATGCTTTACATACATACCTATATATATATATATGTCTATCGTTAAGATGTACCTGCCAGTTTATGGAAGAGAAGAGCTCGAACCTTAGTCTTAAACGATAGACGAAACGAACTTGTACCTATATTATACTATCCTTTTTAAAATGAATAAGATAACAAGAAATGCAATAATTAACACAAATAATTAAAGAACTAATAAAATCTTTCCGCAAGCAAGGTATACATTGCATCATTGAAGGTAGTAAAAGTCTCAAAGGACCTTTGCTTAACAGTGAACTAGAATGTCTGTCTAATGGTTTAGTAATTTTGAATGCTAAGCCAGAGCTTGTGTTTCAATTCCCACACGGGGCATAAATTCGTGTGATCCACAAATGGTTTACCTGGTGGATTAAGTCTGGGTTTTATTTGTGTCCATTGTTTGTATATTTGTCAAGTCTCACTCCACACAGGAACGAATCTCAATGCGGGAGTTATCTTTTAAATAAAAGTAGATAACCGACTTCGTCCGTCCCTTTCTTGAAAAAGGTTTTAAAATAAAATATTTTACTGTTTTTAATACTTTATAATTTTTCGTAATTTGTAAACATCATTAGAAAGTCTCTGTCTCAAAATACGCAATAACATTAATTGGATGACATTTTTTTTTTAGATAATTTTGATTTAAAAACCAAGCTACTGATGATTTTGATGAAATTTCTATGGGACCAATCGGAAAGTATAGCCTTTCACATAAAATAAGATTTTTTTCTAATCGGTTCACAAATCAAAAAGTTATGATTTAACAAACATATAAAAATAGAACCTCCTCCTTTTTCTGAAATAGATAAAAAAAATTGATCGTTCTGTAGCGGTCATGAAGACAGAGCAACTTATAATGATTATGGACTCTGTTTTTTGTCAAGCAGCCTATCACATTCAAATTTAAATTCTATATAAGTCTCCCCTAAGAAGCCAGTGCTTAAAACCGAATCGCCTTTTTTTACGTGGGGAAATCCTCATGGACTATCCTCCGCCGGCGGCATCAGCGGAGGGGTGGACTTGACCAGCTAAAACCCCCATGGTTTTCCTTCCTTGCACCTGCTGCCGAAGGCCGCAAGAACAAGACATTCTTCCACAGCTAGTAAGTGACCGTCCGGAGCGGACCCCATCTCGTTTTGAAGGAGGAAAGGTGCCTTTCCCTTACCATCATTCCCTGAGGGAGGCGCGCGGAAGACTGCAAGCCTGCAACATCGGACCCGCTAAACGAACGGGGCGGTGGACCCCCACGTAGACCGCCCTCGGGTTCATTTATGGAGGCCGGAATTGGGCATTGTCGGCCCTCCTCCGACGTCCGGTGCGTCGTCTGCGGATGAAGAGGGTAGTCGTGTTTTCCCTCTTGATTTCCGTAGCCCCAATGGTGTTGACGCCATATGACGGGCTCAGTAGTCGCACCCACCATTCTGCCACTAGGACCTCTCGTACTCTCTAGGCGTCGGTTGGAGTCCTCGCTATCGCGCCTCTTCACGCCACTGATGTAGCGACGCGAGAGCCCTAAAAAAAACCGAAACACCTAATACGAGCTTATTCAAAAACTTATTATTAGCTTATTTAATATTTGGGTATAAAAGCCGGACACATTAATTTTTTTAGTCTTAGTATAACATGAAAATGTTTTTGAAAGTAAAACAAGACTTTTTCAGTATTTAAAAAGCCTCACTGTATCCTGCTTTATCCGAACGCCTGGCAACGCTAGTCTCACCTGGTGTACACCATTTTTTAAAATACTGTTTTATTATTATAAAATAATAATTGCAATAATTTGAGTTGCTTTTTAATTATAACACGTGGGCTACACGTTTATGATTGAATATCAGCGTTTGTCTTAAAGTTACGTTTAAAACAAGTCCTTAGCGATAAGCAAAAAAATTTTACAATAATAGGCGATTGACGTAAGCGATAAACAAAGTACTTAATTCTTATTTGGAGTTCCTTAAAACCGGCGTTTAGTCAAATGAAAACAATATAATAGCATATGCAGGCAATCGATTTTATTTTACTGTTAAAACCAAAAGTTGTTTTATCGTCACTGCTTGCTTCGTAGGCTGCTGGGTAGGTATGTATGAAAAAAATAAAGGGGACGAGAGAAATACGTGTGATGAAAATGCTTGAACAGTAAAATTAAAAAACGTAATTATAACTTCCTGTATTCAGTGCGACCTCGGCTGCGAATAGATCACCCATTGCAATCGCAGTATATTATAAGAGGCGACTTAGGGAGATCACTATAATGTTGAACTAGTGTTGAAGCATGGTATAAATATCTATTGAATCTAATAGCTATGTTAAAAGATCACGTTTATGAGAAATATAAACGTGATCTTTTAACGACAATTCGTAGCTAAACAGAGTTATTTAGACCCTAATTAAGTTTTGCTATTAATATTGACCCTGCTATTCTTTTAAACCATTACATACATTCATGCATACACACACTCACGCCCGTTTCTCCACAGGGTCTGGCAGCTGCGTATTAAAACCCACATTTGACAATTATAATTTGGTCCCTCTCAAGTAATAGGCGCCTCAACCGGGCACTTTGGAAATTAAAGATGGGAAAATTGGGAGTAAATTAAAGGTATGGAAGGAAGAGAAGCCAATGGAAGGAAAGGTATATTGCTTATACGAACGGATAAGGGATGGGGAATCTAAGTTCGAACAGGTCGAGGTCGAACTGAAGGAAAGCCCGAGTTCTCTATCAGCATCAATTATGTGTTATACAAATTTACAAATGTGTGAATATATTCATAAAAACAAACATTTGCAAATAGAAATAAAAAAATATTAAAAAAAAATATTAATATGAACATTAGACCCCACATTAAACAGATCTTTATTTCCAGCTATATAGAGGGACTATCACTGAGAATATATAATAAACCGACTACTTTAATAGACTGCTATCACTCTTGTACTTCCAGGTTTTAAACAAGTCTATATATAATAATAAATATAATCCGATGTAAAAATTACAAGAAAAAGTTCAATACGTATTGTGGTCAGTTCTTAGAATTTACCACTTTATACATTATGTATTGGGTAGTTTCACGAAATGATCGCATATCATAATGTAGACTGCTAAAACTGGCTAAATACTCTTTAAACGTCAATGTCTTCTAATTTATGATATACGTTGTGTCATTATCATTAAATTAGTGATTCCAAGTAATAAAAGGTTTAATAAATAAAGATGGAATTTGATTAGCTTTTAAGACAACTTAAATTTTATTTTCTATTTCTACATTATTATTCGCTTTTAACACAAAATAATTGTCAGCGCCTTTAACTATTCACGAAATAATAACTATTTACAATACAATCACGAATTTTAATACTGTCAAAGGCTGATTATTTATTTATCTGGCCATGTCATGATGACTGCAGCACAGTTTTTTTAATTCATGAAATACGAATATTTATTAAAAATTGTCCGACAACTTATAAAGGGACCCATTTTGATGAAGATCTCACAAATATTTTATTAAATACCATGTAATCAGCTATATATAATAGTTACTTACTTAGTTTTTTTTTTTTTTTTTATACTATAGGGGGACAGACGAACAGACGGGTCACCTGATGGTAAGTGACACCGCCGTCCATGGACACTTGCAACTCAAGAGTCGCAAGTACGCTGCCCGCCTTTGAGGGTGCTGAGGGATGGGGAGCGGAAAGAAGAGAGGAGGGATGAGGAGATGGAAAAAAGGAGAAAGGAGATATGGGAGAGAAAAGGGGGGAGGAGGAATTGAGCCTCCGGAAACCTTACTCAATTCGGGGAAATGCAACGCAAGCGTTACTTCGCAACCGGTTTTCTGTGAGGCCGTGGTATCGCACCGGTTAGTTAGTTAGTAAGTTTTCATGGGGTGACGTGGTCTGCCTGACAGATGACATGTCGCTTTGTGTGAGTAAAACCATATATCTTATTTAGCTTGAATGGTGCTTTGTTTGTTGTTGTAATCGCACTATCTGATAATCTATCAATCACATTACTTCAAGATGATAAATGATAAAAACGAAGATAAATAAAATCGGAGTACGGCTCCCAACCCAAATGTTTTAAAGATTCACATAAACAGGGATAATATAAATCTTGAAAACATGTAGGCTGAATATTATGAACGTGACTCGAAAGTACTAATTGCTCAAATTAGCTATTATCATCTAATTGAATTATCCAAGTGAAACAGAGCCTCCTTTATGTATGTATGTATATTATTCATCACGCAATACCAGGAAAATAAAATTCTTGAATTTACAGACATATAAATATAAACAACTACGGGTTTTTCAAATTTTATAAAACTGATAATAAAACAGGACAGGGTGACCATTTAAATTAAACTGCTATGGATATAGTTATAGTCATTTGGAGCTTGCATTACATAAACTCTTCTTCTTCTTCATTTAACTAAAAGATGAATCAGATTTTTTCTCGATCCTGAAATTATTAATTATAATAGGATTATAATTAATAATTTCAGTTATAATAGGAAAGAATCCCCACCATTCAGAATACCACAGTTTTAATACTACGGATTATTTACACCCTTGCAAATACGAAACGAAATGGACAGTTTATCCAATTGGGTAGCTAACTATGCTTAAATTAAATTATTTCACTAAGTCGGGCAATAAGACTACTAAAAATAGTTTACAATTGTCGTTCTGTCTTATTCATCAAATCAACATTAAGTCAATGATTTAAATCGAAATTGAAGGAGAAAGAAACAACATACATATATGTATATACAACTAGAAGTAGATTAGAGTTCTCTCCCAGAAAATCTTTGGAATGGATGTTAGTTTTTTTCACCTAACAGCGTATATCCTATCAGAATATTGCACTTTATTAGACTTAGCCTGACAACTATTTAAATCATTAAAAGGCATATTAATATTTTGAAAAATAAAGTGAAAACTTAGACAAACTATTTACAACTACAAATTAATTAAAAGTTCAAACCCTTTACACACCAATACATGCGAGAGTAAAATGAAGCACAGCAAAGGCGTGTAAATAACTAGCAGCACTAGTATAATTTTGGACGAAATATTGTAACTAAAACACTTCTTCAAGTATATAATTGCTTTTTTTTCATATCGATGCACAAGTCAATATTAATAGTGTGGTTGAAGTTTCTTGCCTGTTCTTCTCCCTGTCTTCGCATGTACGTATTGGAGCTAGTGATTTACACGTTTTTACAAAAACGTCTTCTAAAAATGTATCTTCATTTTGCCAGATATTTTTGAATATATTGCATACGATTATACAACTATAGTCCGCCGTTTTTAAGCGATATATACAACTAGTCCGCCTGCACAGTATGTCTATAAAAAGTAGTCAATTTTCTTCCCCAGTGTTTGAAGTATCCAAATACAAAATTTAATCAAAATCGGTTCAGCCGTTTAGTCGTAAAAACGTGACAGAATATAGATATTGAACGTTACTTTCGCATCTATGATATATGTTAGTATAGATTACGAACTTATGTATCAAGCACTTAATAAATAGAATACAACAAACAAAAAAATGTAACAGCAATCTCAGCTCTACTCCTCAAAAGTTCTATAAAGAAACGTTAGCTTTCTCAGCGCAGACCTAAAGATCAACACATCAATGTCATGGTGGAAGTCCTCGCGACCCATTTCTACAGAACCCGCCCAGCCATCGGCCATTCACCTAATGATCTCATCGCCCCAGAATAAAAATTCACTCGTTTAGACCAATTGACTTTGTTTATGGAACGCTTTCTTAGGCGAAACTACATGTTCTACTTTTGTGCTGGTATGTTCGTATCTGAAATCCTTCCGCATGTGATGCATGCTTCATGATTCGTCACACGATGAAGGACAATTCTAGAGAGGTGAGATAGCCTGATGAAGCATTTATCTACATCTATAACAGTCTTGGTTTACTTACTCATGAGTTGAATCTCCAGTCTACTGCAAGATCTTGTCTTGGACCTGCAGCGGTGATTGTACTATTCATACACTAAACATATCTTCATTCTTAAACACTTTTCGGTACATCACAAAATATTTGTTTGATTATTTGGAATGCGATCCCTCTCTAACTACCCATGGCGGCGCTCGTAATAGATATGTAATCATTAAAAATTATCACATTATATCTTAAAATTGTAATTAGTATTTTTACAATATAAGCTTTTTTTTTTCAAACAGTACCGTCACAGTACAGTAAAACTTACTAAGCCATAGCGCGAGGTGAACAGTTAATTCTAACAAGTTGTACAACTCAAATTATATTTTGTTTTATATCAAAATTCATACAGTCTTTTTATTTTAATTATGACACTACTGTAGAGCCTTAGAAATTATTACGTTTATGACATATAATTGATAATTACCTTTATGATGGCACAGGATTTCACAAAGCAGAGACTGTATGTCTAATGCTTAAACTAATTTCTCTTTCCTAAGATACAGACAAGTTTTCTTTCTAGTGTAGGAATGACCCATTTTATTGTTGTACTGTTTTATACAATTAAAGTGTATTGTGTAGTTCTTTATACAATTTAAGTATATAGTATACAGAGATAAAAATAAAAAAATACTAGCAGACTATGGTTTCCTTAAGCCTTAAATAAAAGTAATATTTATGAAACAAGTTAAAGCTACCATTAATGTGCTTTAAATGTTATGTACAAGTATTACTGCCAATCTCTCCACTGAGGCTTCTAGGTCAATAAAAGAAGTTAACGTGTTAAGCTGTGACACATGTGTGGATCTGTATCTGTTATTATTATATATTTGTATATTATATATTGGTTCTATCTCTTTGAAAACTCATGATGAAGTCAAAGAGAAATATCTTGACTTACATACATACATACATACGATTTCGTGAGTAGCCCCCAAAGGGCAGACAGAGATGTATTAAGCACCCACATTTTAGTAATTAGAATTTGTTCCCACGAACGTAATACCTGGCAAGCATATCGCTGTCAACCGGGCACTCTATGACGAATACACACTGTCTGATAGATAACAGTCCGATCCCTTAATCGCCTTTTATGGTGTCCCTATTCTACCCCCATCATGAACCTGGCTTACATCTCGACTTAGTTGCACTTTTTTACACATTATACGAACCTCGCTCGGCAATCAAGTGATGTGTGTATGCTATGTCCTGTAGGAAACTTTTGTTTCAATAAGTTGCATTTGTAGAACTGGCTGCTCTAACAGTCAGGTATATATGTTTTTTTTATACTTCCCGTTCTTGATATCAATAAGTTTTACATACATACAGTGACGCCTGTATCTTCTAAAGGGGTAGGCAGAGGCGTCAAGTCTATTGTTATCCGGGCACTTTTGGTAATTACATGGATTTTTTTAACATATTGACAGGAAAGAGACGACAGAAAGGGAAAAAAGGCATATTGCTAATATAGATTGTTTGTGGAGTATAAGCAATGGTTCAAGCAAGTGAAGGTCGCATACCTATACCTTTTTTTACTAAGAACGGACACAAAGAACACCCAGACTCGGAACAACTGTTTGTGGATCACACAAATGTTTGCCCATTTTGTCATTGTGCATTCGGCGCAAACGAAGAAAAGTAGCTCCTTTGACTTTCTGTTGTACCTATGATATTATATTATTGTTACCGAATTAATCTATAAATTCGAAGTATGTATATATACGGTTTGGTAACTGCTAAAATATTCAGTTGCAAGTGCAAGTAAGTCCATTTTGGTCACTGCTAAAATATTTAGTTGCAAGGATTGTCCATTAAATAACTAAGGAAGTTATAATACAGCTTTCAAAAAGGGATAGTTCGACCCTACCACGTACCTTCACAATCTACACATCGTTTGAGTTAATTATCTGTATCCGTGGGGATTTTACTTACGCATAAAAATAAGAAAAGTATTCAACTTTATGTGTTTATCCTTGACTGTCAATATAATTCCGCATTTTACTATCACGTAATGGGTGTTTACCGATATTATTTTATTACGAGTATGCGTGCACTTAAATTTGTAGTAGCAGTAAAATAAATATTAACAGGATTCGACTGGATTTCATTTTTACTCTATGATAAACTAGTGAGTATACGCCTTGTATATTTTACAGGTTACTGTCTTAATTTGAGGCCGGCTTCGTTTCATCGTACTTATAGCACTCAATTTGGCAGATGGCGTGGGCCCATGCTCCAGTCATTGCCAAAACTTCTCAATGACTCCATTGTTTCCTATTGATAACAATGAACGGATGAATTTTGATCGTCTGATTTTCGGACACGAATTATACATTGACTTTGATATTTTTAAATTAAACGTATAGTATGTAATTTATAGCTTTAGATTGCTAATGCAGTGATGTGTTCTTTTCGCTATAAATTATCAGTATATTATTTATGTTTATTTAAAATAACATTATATATTCTATTTATAAATATTTTTTTAATAGTAACACTAGACTTCTTCATATTCATCTATGACTTTCTGTCTTTGATTAATACTGTCTTCTTTAATAGCCTCCGAATACATCTTGATCTTTTTGAAGACATTAACCATGGACTTCAAATTTTAGTTTGAAATAACCGCCACCGTTCAAAACTGAGCGCCTTGCAGTCTGCCTGTGCTTGTTCTGTTGGCGTATTCAGCTATTAACTTGGTTTACGGCCATAAGCAAACAGAAAACGCACACACAACACAGTCAGAGCTATCAAAACACGATTTGCACACCTTTGATGAAGGTATGCTAATTACTGGTATTAATTTAGATAATTGTTCAAAT
Source organism: Tyria jacobaeae (assembly GCA_947561695.1). Lineage (NCBI taxonomy): Eukaryota > Metazoa > Arthropoda > Insecta > Lepidoptera > Erebidae > Tyria > Tyria jacobaeae. Next base: position 9,077,926 of record OX387221.1, read on the forward strand.
TAGTCTCTAGTAGTGATATCATGAGGTTTTCACACCTAATTTTAAATGGAGCGGTTTTTCGATGAATTATTTAGTAATACGTGCGATGACCGTCTGGCCCGACCCCCCCACATATTACCAGCCAGTATACCTTCAGGTGCATCAGCATGCAGAGCATCTTGAATCCTTCAAATAATAATCTACTATGTAAAATCTATCTATGTGTGTGTATCTAATATATCCCAGGATATAATTAATATTTAAAATAATTGGTCCCTATGTTCCCTCGTAATGGTCTTATTATTTTATCGTTTATAAATAATATACATAAATACATACACAATACATGTTTAATATGAAATAAGTGAAGTTGATCAATTGATTGACTTAAATGTAGACCTCTGTAGATCCTCAATAGATGGCGTTATACTGTCTATCATAATCGCGGTATGGTTTCGTTACGGAAACTTGTATAGATACATATTGTTTTATTTAATATATTGTCGATCAAGATCGGAATACAGTGCAGTGGTTTTATTTCACTAACCCTGCTCTAGTGTTCTCGTTTAGTACAATACACCGGTCGACCGCAGATCGCGACACCTAACGACGTGTCGAACATATGGTCCAAATTGAGCCAAATTGATTATTTTTGTGCGAAGCCCCCTAGCGTGTAACCTGTAGTGGATCGCTACACAAAGGTACACGACCCCTACAGCAGGTGCAACCAGCAGAGGGCGCCAGCAGTAACTTTGAACGTGTTGGATTTTATAAACGTGTTGGATATTGTGAGTCAGTGCAAACTGTAAGTACATTTTAAAATTTATCAAGTGCAAAAAGTTATTCTAATTTGAACTTTCAATACAAGAAGATTTCTACTTATAAAATTTGTTCGAGTTAATCAAGGACTTAGCAGAATTTGAGTGCAGTGCATGAGATCAAACTAATTTGAACTTTATATACTTAAACATTTTAACATAGAATAATTTTAGTTAGTAGTGCATGTTTAGACTTAGAATAGTTTTAGAAAAAACGTGGGAACGCGGAGTTTATTCCGAATTCCGTTTACAGTTTATAGTTGCCAAACACTTGTAAAATTTTCGACAAATTTTGAGACGTAGAATTTTGGACTTGTAAAGTAACTTTAAAAATGGAGTGTTTACTTAAGGTTTTAAAAAATAATCAAACTATTATTCAGAAGGGGTTAATTAATTATAAAAAGTGTCCTAAAGATAGGCTCACAGTAGAGTACATGGAAGTAAAACTTGAGTTATTAGAAAAAGATTGGGCTTTGTTTCAACAAAATAATACAAAACTATACGAAAATTATAGCGAGTTAGTAGATGATGATAAACTTTTAAACATGTATGAAGTTACTGAGAACACATATACTACTTATAAGTGTTTAGTTAAGACATTGTTAAATAAATGTAAGTCAGAAAGTCCATCTGTATCAGCTATTTCGAAGGACGTGTCCAAATCTCAAAGTGCAACCGCCAAACTACCAAAAATTGTCATTCCTATGTTTAGCGGAAAATATGATGAATGGACTACGTTTCGCGATTTGTTTTTGTCACTAATAGATAAAAATGAGAGTTTGGATAAAGTTCAAAAGATGCATTATTTAAAATTACACCTTACTGGCGAGGCTGAACAGTTTGTGCGTCATAAAGAAATTTCTGAATTAAACTACACCCAGTGTTGGGCTAACTTAGAAAAAAGGTATAGTAATAAAAAAATTATATCGAATTGTGTTCTGAAAAGACTTTTTAGTCAAAAGCGTATGTTGTTTGAGTCAGCCACCAGTATTAAGGAATTGCTAGATACAACTAATGATTGTCTGAGTGCACTTAAAAATTTACACGTTGACGTATCTACATGGGACATTATCATCATCCATATTGTTTCCTTTAAATTAGATCCTGAAACGCTAAAGCAGTGGGAACTAAATGCTAATAGTATCGACACTAACGAACTATCTACCTATGAACAATTTGCCACATTTTTAGAGAATCGTTTTCGTGCATTGGAACGTATCGAACCTAAAAGGAATCATCAGTTCACAAGTTCACATGTACCCAGAGCCATGGTAGCGACGAACTCAAACACTATGCGTTGTGAGTTCTGCAGCGAACCTCACAAGCTTTGTTTTTGCAAGCAGTTCGCAAAACAAACAACTGAAGCTAAAACAAAATATTTGTTTCAATTAAGCAATTGAAACAAATATTTTGTTTTGAGCCGAATTCGCGCCTAGCTTCAGTTGTTTGTTTTGCGAACTGCTTGCAAAAACAAAGCTTGTGAGGTTCGCTGCAGAACTCACAACGCATAGTGTTTGAGTTCGTCGCTACCATGGCTCTGGGTACATGTGAACTTGTGAACTGATGACTCCTTTTAGGTTCGATACGTTCCAATGCACGAAAACGATTCTCTAAAAATGTGGCAAATTGTTCATAGGTAGATAGTTCGTTAGTGTCGATACTATTAGCATTTAGTTCCCACTGCTTTAGCGTTTCAGGATCTAATTTAAAGGAAACAATATGGATGATGATAATGTCCCATGTAGATAGCAATCATAGCGTATACAATTGTAAAAAGGCAACCAAATGTAAATTGTGTCAAAAAAGACATCATACCTTGTTACACCGCAGCATCGACAGGATGAATGAAGATAAGGTTCCTGCAGTTAATTTATGTACTGTTAGTGCTGACCCTATGCTTAGTATTAATCATGTAACCTCCAATATATCGGCAATTCCTCGACAGGTTTTATTAGCCACAGCGCTAATAAATGCTGAGTCGAAAACGGGTGAATTGCATGTAATTAGGGCTCTGCTTGATCAAGGCTCTCAAGCATGTTTTATTACTGAGGCCACAGTCCAATACTTACGTCTGCCTAAAGTTCCTATTCAAGGAGTTGTATCAGGATTAGGTAATAGATCAACCATGGCAAAATCGATCGTACATTTAAATATTCAGTCGCGAAGAGACACACAATTCAAATTAACTGTAACAGCTTATGTGTTGAACAAAATCACATCCTACTTACCCAAAAGGAGTATTAGTAAAGGTGTGCTTGAATGGTTTGATATAAGTACTCTCGAGCTTGCCGATTCCCAGTTCAATCAGTGTAACAAGATTGATATCTTATTAGGCGCTGATGTCTATAGCTGCATCTTGAAGGAAGGTATCAGGCGCAGTCCATCTGGTACTCTGATCGCACAAAGTACTACCTTAGGGTGGGTACTATCAGGTTCAGTGAAAAAGTCAAATAATAGTTCAGAAGACACACACACATATATGGATACTTACCCCAGATGAACAAAGATGTGAAGATTTTTATAGTGCCACTACCTGTAGACAAAAGGATGGAAGGTATGTAGTTAGATTACCTTTCAGAGTCAAGGATTCCCAATTTGTAGATGCACGCTCCATTGCTGAAAACAGATTTAAGTCGTTGGAGAAAAGATTAGAGAAGAACAAAGATCTTAAAGAACAGTACCATGAAGTGATTAATGAATACTTGCAACTAGATCACATGAAACCTGTAAAAGATGATGATGACAAAAAGGATATAGCAGCTTACTTACCTCATCATGCCGTAATACAGAAAGACAAATCCACGACAAAGGTACGGGTTGTTTTCAATGCATCCGAAAAGGATAAAAAAGATATTTCGCTGAATGATACCTTAATGATTGGCCCATCACTTCAAGCTGATTTGAGACACACAGTGATGAGAAGGAGAGTTCACCCTATTGGTCTTGTAGCCGATATTATAAAGATGTATCGGCAGATAAGGATAGCAGACGAAGACACAAGGTATCAACGTATTGTTTGGCGAGACAGCCCTGAAAAGAAACTCAAAGATTATGAGTTGTTAACAGTTACGTTTGGTACTGCATCAGCGCCGTACTTAGCAATCAGAACTCTTCATCAAATTGCATATGATGAAGGCGCTAAATATATTCATGCTGCGGAAAAAGTATTAAATTGCTTCTACATGGACGATTTAATGACTGGATGCTACAGTGTAGAAGAAGGTATAAAAATATATAAGGAAATTACAGAGTTATTGGCAAAAGGAGGTTTTATGTTACAAAAATGGAATAGCAATAACCAAGAAATTTTAGATATAATAAATTCACTAGAGCAAAAATCGGATAAGCATAAAAGTGTAGCATGCAAGCAAGATGCAAAAACAAATGTAAATAAAGAACACGTCATAGAAAATAAAGATGAAGAGATCAAAATAGATACCATAATTAAAATACTAGGACTTACCTGGAACCGTGGCGAAGACTCCTTCGAGTACAAGGTGAGTCTCCCGAAGCTGTCCTGTGTGCCTATAACAAAAAGGGCTGTAATTTCCGAGATAGCGCGATTATTCGACCCTCTTGGATGGTTAGCTCCAAGTGTGGTTCTAGCTAAGATCTTTATACAGAAGTTAAGGCTAGCAGGCATCAGCTGGGATGAGAAATTAAGTAATGAATTAGCACAGGAATGGAGTACTTACCGGCAAGAATTAGCACTACTTATGAAAGTAACGTTACCTCGCTGGCTCGGCACTAACGTGGATGACGCAGTAGAGCTGCACGGCTTTTGTGACGCTTCCAAGGCAGCCTATTCAGCAGTTGTCTACTTGCGAATAGTTGACGTCTCAGGAAAGGTCAAGGTTGCTTTGTTAGTTGCTAAAACCAGGGGTGCTCCAATAAAGCAAATTAGCATCCCGCGTTTGGAGTTGTGTGGAGCAGTCCTGCTTTCTAAGCTCTTAATAGAAACAGCAGAGGTGATGAAAATCTCGCCAAACAAGGTCAAGGCTTGGACCGATTCCACAATTGTTATAGCCTGGTTAAATAGCCATCCAAGCAAATGGAAAACGTTTGTGGCTAATCGGAAAATGAAATGAAAATGAAATCTTTGCATCTATGCAGCCGTTGCAATGGTTTCACGTAGCAACAACAGAAAATCCCGCTGACTGCGCTTCAAGGGGAATATTACCAACCATATTCCTGGAAAACTCTTTATGGTTTAATGGACCATCCTTTCTAAGAGATAATCCGATTAAAAAATATAGTAGGCCAATGACCTTAGACATAGACTTAGAACAGTCTATTAAATCTCATGTTGCTGTTATACCAGAAAGTTCAGAACTGTTTACAAGATTTTCTTCTTTACCGAGGCTTATTAGAGTCATTGCATATTGTCGTAGATTTCTGAAGCAAGGTATAAACAGGACAAAATATTTACAAGTTAAAGAAATAGATAAGGCATTAGAATGTTGTATTAGAATTACACAAAAGAATATATTTACAGAAGAATATTTACAAATACAAAATAAAGGATTCTTACAACTAAGGTCAAGTAAATTAAAATTATTAAGTCCTTATCTAGACGAGAATGGCTTGATTAGAGTACGAGGTAGAATAGACAAGTCTACATTAGAACAGCACATGAAGCATCCGATAGTGCTACCAAGCAACGCTCACCTCACTCACCTGATAGTGGCTAACGCGCACAATAAAACTCTGCATGGAGGACTTCAACTGATGCTCAACTATTTGAGGAGAGGCTATTGGATAATTAGTGTTCGAAACTTAGTAAAGCAACACATTCGGAAGTGTGTCATATGTGCTAAGCAAAGAGCCACTATTAAACCTCAAATAATGGGCGATCTCCCATCCGTGCGTTGCACACCAGCCAGACCATTCTATAATAGCGGAGTAGATTATGCTGGACCAATAAAAATTAGGACGACGAAGGGTCGTGGACATCGCTCTTTCAAAGGCTACATTTGTTTATTTGTGTGCATGTCCACGCGTGCACTGCACCTCGAAGTCGTAAGCGACATGAGTACACAGGCATTCTTAGCGGCGTTTAGACGCTTTGTTTCGAGACGAGGTCACTGCGCTAGGTTGTATAGCGACAATGGCACTACCTTTGTTGGGGCTTCTAAGGAATTACAACAATTATCATTAATACGCGATTCTGTTGCCGAACATTTAGAGGCGAACAACACCGAGTGGCACTTCATTCCTCCCCATGCGCCGAATTTCGATGGATTATGAGAAGCCGGCGTGAAGTCTACAAAGGCTCATTTAAAACGAGCTGTAGGCGATGCCACCCTAACCTACGAAGAGCTTTCAACATTGTTAACACAAGTAGAAGCATGTTTGAATTCAAGACCAATGAGCATCGTAAGCCTTGATGATCCTGGGGAGTGTGTGCCTTTGACTCCCGGACATTTTCTTATCGGTGAACCGTTGATTGCTTTGCCCGACTCTGGGAATTATGAAACTTCAAATGTGCATTCTCTGACTCGCTGGCAATTTATTCAGAGGATGTTGCAATCGTTTTGGAAGCGATGGTCACATGAATATTTATGTAACTTAATGCACCGATACAAATGGTCCTCTAAAGTTCAAGAACCAAATATTGGAGATATAGTCCTCATAAAGGAAGATGATATGCCCCCCAGTCGTTGGTCAATGGGTTGCATATTAGAGAAACATTCAGGAGATGATAAGGTCACCCGTGTAGTTACCTTACGAACAAAATCAGCAATCATAAAAAGACCAACAAACAAATTATGTATATTGCCTGTAGACCATAAATAAAATATTATTTTTTGTTATTAATTATTTTATAAGATAGTTTATTTGGAAATTGTTTGGGTTGTATACCTTCTTTTTAGTTTAAGAAAGGCCGATCTGTCTATATCGTCCTTTGGTGGGCAGTATGTTTAATATGAAATAAGTGAAGTTGATCAATTGATTGACTTAAATGTAGACCTCTGTAGATCCTCAATAGATGGCGTTATACTGTCTATCATAATCGCGGTATGGTTTCGTTACGGCCACTTGTATAGAACATATTGTTTTATTTAATATATTGTCGATCAAGATCGGAATACAGTGCAGTGGTTTTATTTCACTAACCCTACTCTAGTGTTCTCGTTTAGTACAATACACCGGTCGACCGCAGATCGCGACACCTAACGACGTGTCGAAAAATGCAATTTTCAATTTTTCCCAATACTTGCAGATTGGGTTAATATAGATTTATAAACAGCGCAATAGTTTCGAATGCCGAATTTCGTATTCGGTAGATGCTATCAGCATTATTTCTTTTTTTTTTGTAATTTTGTAATGGCAGACAAAAACATCCGAACGTTAAGACCCGAACTTATTAGTCTCTTCTTTTCGTATACGTAATAGTGAGATGTCATAATATCAGGAAAGAACTAAAGAAGCTCATGATTTAGATATACATATTTAAAGCTTGGTCTTAATGTATTTTTCAAACATTTCATCATTATTTTCAATTGCCAGATAGGATAGGGAAGAAGTATAAGAGGTTAAAATACCTGTTTATTTTTTTGTACTGTTAGAGATTTTTTTTTATTAATCTTGTTTAACAGATGGATGACCCAAAAACTATTTACACATGCACGACTTAAATGAGAACTACAAAATCCACACAAAGGGATCCAGAAAAAAAACTACTTCAGAAAAAGATTAATAAATACTGCTTGGAGTCAAGTAATACAATGAAATGGATAAGAAGGGGCAATATGTAAAACATAGCATTGATGAAAAATGGGTGGCTCACAATAAAAATATGTCGTATAGTAATTGAACTTTGTATGTACCTATATATAATTAGAATGACATCTAATAACTTCTAGAGTTTGGTTTCATTTGGTTTATTTTAAGGAGTCGAATAAATCCTAAACTTTAAACTATTTTAAACTATTACAATTCAGATGAAGTTGCTGAAATACATATTTTATGTTATGACAGCAGGACACTAGACAGTGCGAACAACAATTCCTGGGTCGAACAATATGCTGCAACCTACCCCTACTGCTGCCTACATGCATGACTACAGTTTTGTGAAATTATATTTATTTTCTATGCAAAAAGTAAAAAAATAAACAAATATTGACAGTGGTAGAACCATGGGTAGGCACGAATGGGCCGGCGCGACCGGTGAGATACCACGGTCTCACAGAAAACGAATGAGTAAAGTCTCCGGAGGCCCAAAATCCCCCACCCCCCAGCGCTAGCGTTGGAGAATCCCCCCTGGACGTCCACCCTCAGTACGCAATACACCTGAGTGTGGACGCCCAGGCTGCCCCTCGTACTCTGGGCTCAACTGTCCAAGTCTGTTAATTCTGGTGTCCCACAAGGCTGTTTGCTATCACCCACGCTGTTTCTTCTGCATATCAATGACATGCTGCAGATTAGCAGCATCCATTGCTATGCGGACGATAGCACGAGTGATGCAATTTACATCGACCGCGCTAACATTTCTCGGGTAAACGTCATCGAAAGCCGATCCAAACTTGTATCTGAAATCGAAACTTCTTTATCAAAAGTTTCAGATTGGGGTCGACTTAACCTAGTCCAGTTTAACCCCACGAAGACACAGGTTTTCGCGTTCACCGCTAAAAAGATGCCATTGGTCGCATCACCTCGCTTTGAGAGCACTTCCCTAACTGCATCAGCCAATATCGGAATCCTTGGCGTCGATATATCGAGCGAAGTCCAGTTTCGCGGTCACTTAGAGGGTAAGGCCGAATTAGGCCAAGAAGCTTGGTTTGCTAAACAGATCGAGACAGTATTTCACTCCGGCCCACCGCCTGCAACTTTATAAGACGCAGGTTCGGTCGCTCATGGAATACTGTTCTCATCTCTATGCAGGTGCACCCCATTACCAGCTTCTCCCTCTTGACCGCATTTAACGGAAACCGACTCGCATCATCGACTGCCAAAATATTTCTGATCGGCTTGACACCTTGGCGTTGTCTAGAGATATAGCTTCACTCTGCATTCTGTATCGTTTGTATCATGGAGAGTGTTCAGAGGAATTGTTCGTACTAATACCGACTGCAGGTTTCCTCCATCGACCTACGCGACAAAATATCCATCCCCATCACCTGGATGATTGGCACTCCACCACTGTGCACTTCTCTTTAAGCATTTTGCCTCGCACAACCAGCCTATGAAACAAATTGTCACCCACCGTATTTCCGGACCGATACGACGTTCAAACCTTCAAGAAAAGAGCGTACTCCTACCTAAAAGGCCGGCAACGCACTTGTGGCGGCGGTTGTCACTTACCATCTGCTCGTTTGCCCCCTATCGCATAAAAAAAATGCCAACACTCATAATAATTGTACTCTGACTTCATCACGTGCAAAAATGTATTTAATGAATACTTATACAATACAATGGACCCTGATATAACGATAATATGTGAAGGGAGCACACATATCAAGTATCCCTTTTAACTTCACGGTACATGGGATTCAGTAAACCAAAGACCATTAATCTGTCTGCTCCACCGGCATTGACCTAATATGCGGAGCTTGTAAAATATAAATACTTACTTTGTAAATAGTGAATTTACTCCCATGAAAATTAACCTTCGCCTTGTATTACAGCCCTGAAACTTTGTAAGCTTCGTACGTACTCCTGTTAATTGTGTTTTTGGAAACCTTGTTGAGAGTTTTCATGTTTACGTTAAAAGCACGTGCTACACGCACTCGCTTGTGTTAGTCACTTATGTCTTTGTACATAAACACAAGCGTTTACGATTATTATTACAGAAAAAAAATATATGCATGTAAATTTTAAAGAAATCTAACCGAAGAAAATTGTTGTTGCGTATAAATATTGCAATTTTATGATTGTTTCATAATCATTTATTACACTTAAAACATTCAGTTTACTTATTTAAAACATTACTTTAATTGAAAAGTGCTCCCAATCCCAATGTCAGCTTTCTAAAGGTTACCTCTCTTAAGGTTTACCTTCATTAGTTTAATGTTATCTGTTCTTTACATTTGCTGATAAAGCCAATAACGATAAGATGTCATAATTTTGCTTGTACTGTTGCAAAAATAGAAGCTAGAAGCGCTTACACATCTATGTAGTTACACGACAGGTCTCATGATAAAATTACAAAACGATTAACCGATTATATTTTGTTTCAATCGTCCAGGATAATTTTGGGTTCGCTAGAACTTAGATACGTAGATACTCCTTATTAAGGCATTGTCGTAAAATAATTCAAATTGTGGTCGAAATACAAATGTGCATGCTCATCCACTTGATAATACAACAATGCAGGTATGTTTTTTAGTGCAAAATATACGAAATAATTGCTTAGACATTGATATGGATCATCAAACAAAAAGTAATAATTGATTTCTGACAGACAGACAGATTATCGACAAATAAAAAAAATTACAAACCATCTGTTTCTTCAGTTGTATCTTCATAGTCGAGGTCATGCCTGTTACAGAAATAAAAATATGAATTATCTTTACAAATTATAATGTATAGTTCATAAAGTAAAAAATCCTGTATCTTTACTTTTTTCGTTGCGTTTTTATTGATGAACACGTTAAAACAATTTGTGTGAAACTCGTGTACACATAATGTTTGTAAATGTGATACTATTTATCTATAATAGAATTAGAGATATAATAATATATCTCTAGTGTAATAGATGTTAGATAATGACTTCCTTGAAATATGAGACAGAGATATGTTTTAGTTACATTACAAAAGTAATGCTTCATCTAGATTTTGTAACAGTTTTAATTTTGCTGAGATATTGGCGTAGAAATGGAAAACAGACTTAAACACCAAGCATATTTTTAGGTATACTTATTTCAGAAATTTAAACTAAGTCATTTTTATTAATTAATTTTAAACATGACAAACATCATATGTGTTGTTATGCGAATTTATGAATGTTAAAATTTTCTACTTATGTTGCGACACCATCAGCCATCTTAAAGCTTCTAACATTTAGAAGATTACTCGTAAATTGAATTTACACTTATACCAAGATAAAGGACTACTACAAATGAGGTATTATTTTAAAGACACAAAATATTGACCTTTACATTGGTAATTTGCGTTATTTAATCGTAATTGATGAATCACGATTAAAATAATTATTCCGCACAAAAAGCAAAATACAAGGAATTGCTGATAATATAACTAATTGAATCACCTGTCAGATTCTTAACAGATTTTCAAAACTATGTTTCCTTTTAAAAAATCTGCATAATAAATAAGAATGAAGGTCAACTCTGAGAATATAATATCTGGAAAACACAATAACTAGAACTGAAAATAAAACAAGATGCAGTGTTTTGTTTTTCTTGGAAATCGATTTAAACACTCATTTATACAAGAGCTTTGAACGGATAATCTGGCTAAAACATCTCGACATGCGTTTTGATACTTATCATATATATATATATATATATATATATATACGCAAACGCTACATAACTTCAGTAGAAGACTACACTTCAATTTGGTTTAATTGGTAAATTTAAAAAGTAGTTATAGACGGGTAGACACTATACAAAACAATGTGACCAGACAGCATTACTATTCATATACTAGGGACTAGCTAATATTGCTTACAAACAAATACATCGACTTGTATATTTCCAGTAACCAATTTCGGTTAAACGGACCCTTGCTGACTTTGCCAATCCATTTTTATGAACAATTCCTTAATAATCTAACCACCACAAATTTGGCAATTTAATAAGATTTTAAAGTAAATTTTTGTTATTTTTTTTTATAAACAACTCCCACAGTAGGGTTAACTTCTGTGTCGAGGGGGACTTTACAAACATTCAAGCAACGGAGACAAAGAACACCCAGACTCAGAACAACAATATGAGGAATACACAATGTGTTGTCCCGTCGAACCACAACACTCAGCCAGGCAGCGTAGTGGCGAGATGGCCACTTAAACCACTACGCCATCCGTGTAGTCCGTCAATCGTCAGTCATTTAGAATATTGATTTATAAAGGAACATTTTTTTTTTACGTAGAAGAGCCATGCCATCACCACTAGTGAACCGTTTGCGTGATTGCCCAGTTTACCATTAAAAAATTAGGTCTCGTCAAGAAATGGGAAATCTGTAAAGGGAAGTCACTTATTTATACATGTTTAGCGTTCGGGTAATAATCACTCTTCAAGAGTATGAAATAACAATTGATGACTCTAACACTGTCGGAACCACCTACAGTTATTATACGAAAAACATGCATATAAACTCAAACATACAGGACCAATAATTGTGTGATGAGCACGATCATGTGTTCTGTGTCTGGGTGTAATTTATCTATAATATATATGTATTTAGAAATATACAACTACGATTATCAGCAGTCTGATTCGATTTGGTATCTAATGGCCGTGTGTGAAGTTATAGTAATAACATAAACTGCAGATAGACAGAAAGTCAGTCAAAACCTAATTGATACACCTCCAATAATAAGGAGTTGAGCTGAGTTGCGTGGCGGTATCTTGTCAATACTGCCTCGCATCCAGACAGTATTTCTTTAACAATTACATTGTCAAGTGAGGTTATAGACGAGGCGCGGTTGTGCAATATGCACTCGCGTTGCATAGCATGCTGTTCACAAATTACCAATTACAACCTGTTATATGCCTCAAGCTAACGGACAAATATCACTATGTCTTTTCTATTGAAATAGCTCCGTTTGTTTGCCTTTAAACACATTACAATGTCTTGCCAAATCGTTAAGAAGTATTGAATATAACCAACATGAATAAATTCGAATAGCCATAGAAAACTGAATACTTAGGGGCTTACAATTAGTGTTTACATAAAAAGTGAATTCATGTATTAATTACTATCCCGTACTCACCTTTAATTATTATTATAATATGTTCTTTTCTTCTTCTTTTTAAAAAGAGTCGATTGATTTTACAATAATACAAACAACGAAAAAATATATTATGTACCATCATCGGAAAATGTTTTCTATCGCGTATCTATTGTGTCACGGTAGGACACTGACGTGATTTTCAACAGGCTAAGCTGTTTTCAAATATGTTTTACTGTCATCCTATTATTATTATTGCACAAGATGTCGAAGATATCATTAGTGATGAACATGATGGACATAACATAAATAACTATCATACTTATGGTTTATAAGCATTGGAACCGTTATCCCCGCCTCCAAAGATCTACTTGCTAATAAAAAAAGAGTTTTAGCTTTTCAGTTCTTACTTTTATCGGTCCACTGATGAGAATTTTTTATAAAACTTTAAGTAATATTGAGCCAAATGACCTCTTTTTTTTCGATTACATAAATATATACATGTTCTGGTCGTAAAATATTACAATATTTGAGCACCATATTTTGACTTCCTTGCTATCTTAGTATGACCGGTGTGATCGTCTTTCCGTAGAATGATTTGCGTAAGCTCCTCCACGGAATATTAAATAAATTGAAATTTATCGGCCGGGAACTATTCACGTGGAGGCATGAGTCAACTTCCTTCAGACGACCGCGACGCGCGGCTGGTAGAAGTTACGGTAAGCGTAGGAGACGACCTGACACCCACGATGGTAATAAAGATTTCGAACTTATAGATACACTTTTAGATCACGATATCTACATGTCAATCATCTATTGTATTCTAAATTAATTCATACGTTTAACATTTTGAGACAATTCGATCGTTATCCCTTTAATAAATTACCCAGTAGAGAAACAATTTAATTTTTATTATTATTAGTTTATATTCAGGTCCAGTTTCGGTCGTTTTTTCTACCTTATAAATTATATGTCATACTTTCTATGTATAACTGATTTATTAAAATTAATGGGTAAAAAGAACTGAACGTAGATGAATATTTCCTAAATGCTCCGAGTATTATTTGATTGTATATTAAAAATATGTACTCTACAGCAAACTTAACCTGTAACCAGCAGGTGTTCCTTTTTCCCTAGTAGCTTTTTCATTCGCGGACCTAGGACCTACGGATATGTGACCCTGGCTTTTGCGAACTACTGCAGTCTTAATCCCGTTTCCTACCTACTCACTTAAGACTTGCGATAGCCCTTACTCCAGATTCCGGTGCCTATCTATTTTCATTTTACAAATCTCCCTTTCTTCTTTCTCGTCTTAAAACCCATTCCATTACATTCTCACGAACCATTCCCATTTACAAAGCACCGACCCAAAAATATTATTAAGGTAAGGGACTGAGATGACAATATAATATACAGTACAGTACACACTACAGTAAAATAAGTATTAATTTACGTAATTTAGTAGAGAACCTCATCAATTACGTAGTCGTTAAGTACATTTGTTCTTGAACACCAACGCAAATTCTGCAAGTTCTTACTCGCAATAATACATGTGCATTGATTTCAGAGATTCTTCAGTGCGGAGAGAATTGTATGGCCCGGCTCATTGTGCCTATGCTAATGTAATGCACTCTGATGCAACGATACCATTCATTAAGAATTGCATAAACCAAATAAGGATGCTCGTCTCATATGTATGTACGTTATGCCTTGTGAGAGACCTTCCCGATTAGGTATTTTGAAATGTTTATATCTGACTAGAAGCATAATTGATTATTGTCATAAAACCAACATTACTTTTACTAATATAACTTGCGATTGTATAGGAAGAAGTGATCTAACTGTAGGTAAGAAGATAGGCTGTGCGTAGGCCCGAAATTTAGTAGATTAATAATAATAACATTGTATTGCTCATTTACACAGCACTAGCTTGACAAAACTCAGCATAGCTGGCACCTTGGCTTCTAGAGTACGAATATACATATATTTATGGACACAATTTGCTTATGCTAAAGATTGAACATAGAAAGATAGATTGAACATCGCGACGGTATAGTGGCGAGGTGACCACTTAATTTGTAGCTTTATTTACCTCTCTGATATACTTGTATGGTCGCAAATCATGCGTCTATTCAAAATAACATTAAAATGCAACTCACGTCTACGTCATATTAGTAATGGAAAGAAACAAAATTAATGAACTACTTATGTTACGAAACGTTACTTATGACGGAATATTGTTTAGCGTATTTAGTAGGCAAAATTATAAATATATGTAGATGTATATGGGCTGTTATAGAGCCACACCAACTGGACTACGCGAGTACCTTCAGTCAGCAGGAGAGCGTCTATAATCAGGCCTGCTTTCCATCTCATCTCTGGCTCAAATACCTTCAACGTACTGTCTGGAGTACCTCAGAACAAATCCAGAAGAAGCGAATATCGTTTTAATACACCTTACGACCTTAACGTAGACGTTTTAAAAAACTTTCCTCGGGTTTTGTACAGCAGAAGCAGGCTTTTTCGAGGCAAGCATTTTTGATAAGTTTTGTATTATTTGTGTATTTATTTTTTGCTCATAATATTATGTTCCTACATCTTTTATTTATTAATAATTTTTGTGTCTCAATGTTCGCGCCAAATGAATGTTTTTCTTTCTTTGTTTTTTCTTTCTTCCCAGTCAATATACTCTAAATTTTCCTTTCTAATTATTGACAGCAATAGGCTTCCCCCTTTTACCTAAATTGGACTTAAAATTATAACGGGTAAAATTTGAACGTTTATTACGCCTCTGCCAACTCCTTCAGGGATACAGGCGTGAATGTACGTGTGTATGTATGTATGTATGTATTATATATTGGTTCGATAACACAATACAACGCTATTGCTATTTAAATACAAAAACATAAATAAATAATAGTATTCGTAAATCGTACGACGAACGCAAGAGAATTCAATTGAAATTATGTTTTTGATCGGCACATAAGCCACCTTAACATAAAATATTTAAGATGTTTTGTGATCTAATTATTAAGAATATTTATGAAACTAAATGCTTTCAAATGTATATTAACGTCGTGTTATTTAAATGCTTATACCCGTTAATTTCGATCATAATAATAAGAAACGTAAAGAATGTTTGATATCGAGACTCGGAGCTTCTAAAGTAAAGGTAATTTGTAAGCAATCGAGCGTATAATAGTCGTATTATTGGGTGTGGGCCGTGGAGCCACCGATCAACGACTCGCCATAAAACAAGATATACTTCATTAAACAAACTAAGGGAAATTAATGAGTCTTTGTTTCCTCAAAAAAAAAACGAGGACACGATAAAATGATGTAAATTGCTTTATTATTACCGTGAGTGCGAATATTTAAAGAAAAGGAGAGATGTCGATTGAGTCCAGACCTTTTAAGGCGCTGAAAAATTGTTTTCACACCTTTTAAATTCAACATCACTTATATAGGAGCAATACATATGATAATACAATTCATATGCTCATCTATCTCATATCATATGCTACTGCTGACGAATCACCCAGCGCAGTACAGCGTATCGGTTCTCGCCCCTCTAGGATCCTCCGACCACTGCCTGGTGTCGACCTCAGTGCCTCTTGTTACGCCTCCACGACCTGTGGTAAGAAGGCGGCGGTTATGGCACTACTCGTCAGCAGGCTGGGATGGAATGCGGGAATATTTTGCATCCATCCCGTGGGCTCAACGCTGCTTTAAAGACAGGGATCTGTCGCAAAGTGCGACTGCCGTGACTGACGAAATCACTGTCGGTATGGAGTATTATATCCCCTACAGTGAAGTCGCCAGCACGAAGACCCGTCCCTGGTTCAATCGCGAGTGCATCCGGGCCGTTGCTCAAAAGCAGTCGGCCTACCGCGCATGGATCAGGGCCCGCGCTCATTGTGACCCAGACGTTGATCGCCTAAAAGCAGCACTAAACAGAGCCACTAGGGAATGCAAGAGGGCTTACATCAGAGCAGATGCCCAGCGCATTGCACGGTTTGGTCAAGAACTCGTCGCGTACCCTACGGGTAGCCGTAAGTTTTGGCGATTGGCCAAAGCCGTGCAGTCCAACTATTGCCAACCTTCGCTGCCGCCGTTGAACTACCCTGACGGATCACTGGCCCACGAGCCGCAAGAGAAAGCGAATCTACTAGCTGACCTCTTTGCGACTAACTCCCGAATCGATGACCGTTGCGCGCACACGCCCACCAATGCGTTCTGCGACTCCGCAATGCGGGATATTCGCATCCGGCAGAGGGATGTTCGTGCGGAGCTTCGGTCACTCGATGTCCGGAAAGCCAGTGGACCCGATGGTATTCCGGCGGTGGTTCTTAAGAACTGTGCACCTGAATTGTCTCCCGTACTAACGCGCTTGTATCGCCTGTCCTATTCCTCAGGAATTGTTCCGGAGGCCTGGATAGAAGCGAATGTTCAACCCATTTCCAAAAAAGGCGACCGCTCCGATCCAGCCAATTAGCGACCTATAGCCGTCACTTCCATACTCTGTAAGGTGTTCGAGCGGATCATCAACACTCAACTAATCCGCCACCTAGAGGATCACTCCTTGTTAAATGATCGGCAATATGGTTTTAGGCCGAACCGATCCACGGGTGATCTTCTAGCGTACGTCACACACCTTTGGGGTGAGGCTATGGATAGGCATGGGGAGTCCTTGGCCATCAGCCTCGACATTGCCAAGGCCTTCGATAGGGTCTGGCACCGCTCGCTTCTCTCCAAACTTCCTGCATTTGGTCTGCCACCTAAACTCTGCAACTGGGTTGCTGCCATCCTCCACAAGCGCCGCATTACGGTTCTCTGCGACGGCGCGGCCTCAGATTTCCACGAGGTAAGCGCTGGTGTACCTCAGGGCTCCGTCCTATCGCCTACGCTGTTTCTTCTGCATATCAATGACATGTTGGCCCTTGGCAATATACATTGTTATGCAGACGACAGCACAGTGCACGGGCGATATTTCGGACATCCTACTGCCAAGCTGGCAGTAGGACGACGTTGAGGAAAAACGACAGGAGCTTGTCGCTGAGCTCGACCGGGTCTTGAGCCGCCTTTCCCAATGGGGCTGTGAGAATCTGGTCGAGTTCAGCGCCAAGAAAACACAAGAGTGTGTGTTCTCTACCAAAAAGTCTCCATTCCTTCCCCTTCCTACTCTTCAGAGCACTCAACTGCCTCTGCAGGATAGGCTTAGTATTCTGGGTATGGATATTTGCCGGGATCTCAATCCGCGCGATTACATCGAGAGTGTCACTAAGGCGGCCTCGCGAAAGCTCGGCGTTTTAAACAAGGTGAGACGATTCTTCTCGCCCTAGCAACTGTGTCTTTTGTACAAGACCCAGGTTCGCTCCTGCGTGGAGTACTGCTCTCATCTCTGGGACGGCTATGCGCAGTATTTGCTTGACGCTCTCGATAGGTTGCAGCGGCGCGCAGTCCGCATTATCGACTGTCCTGAGATCACCCAGTCTCTTGAGCCTCTGCAGTTGCGAAGAGATGTCGCCTCTATGGCAGTCCTCTATCGCCTACATCACGGGGAGTGTTCTGATGAGCTCTTCCAATTGGTCCCACCTTCTCCCTTCCTCTACAGGACTACACGTGCTGGCCTGAGGAGTCACCGTTTGTGCGTCGAAAATATACGTATCCGAACTAAACGGTTTGGCTCTTCTTTCTTGTGCCGATCGGTAAAAGCCTGGAATTATCTACCAGCGCACGTGTTTCCTTCCCACTTTGATCCCGGGTCTTTTAAGCGGGGCGTGAAAAAGCATCTCACCAGGCCGCCATAGTGTGGGTCACCATGCTGCATTGACTAGACATGCAATGAGGATGGTGACCACCACTCTTTGACTCCACCTATTGCTTTCCATCAGGCAAAGTGGAGTCACTATGGTAGGCTAATATAAAAAAAAAAAAAAGAGAGAAGTTAAGGGATATTGCTTATACAAATGCATTTGGGAGTAAAAGCTGTAGCTCGAGCTAGTCAGGGTTGCATACCTATAACTCGAACTGGCTGGTGCCGGGAAGTGCGAACCTTAAGTGTACATACATATACATATGTGCGTATGTAATTGGTAATGTATATAGAACGTTGATGTCAGTTTACATTTAGTTCCTCATTTAATCTAAGATTACCTTCTGTACATATATGTTTATAGGTAAGGTTTATAGGTGTAATTATTTTCATACCATGACTTTACAATTGTTCTCGTCTTTTCTTCTCCTCGTAATCTAAGATTACCTTCTATTTTACACTATAACCACCTATTATTCATCCAATCCATTATCAATTTTGTCCATCTAAAGATTGCCTGTAGCGATAAGGCGGTCCATTCATACCCTTTGTACTATACAAATTAATATATTTTTAAGCGATATTTCTTTGGTGTACGATAATTATCCAATATTATCTTACTTCACAATAAACTTTTGTTTAAATGCACCTACTGCCTACTTTAAACTAAACTTCTTAGTGAAGATCCTAATACTAGTCTTATATAATCTATTATTGTACCTTTTATAGAAAATAATCTTGCCGGAGTCACTATTCAAAGTATCAGTAAGAACATGACAGATATCATACTACAACTCCAACCATATATGGCCTTACATTTTATTTTCCCTAAACGGCTTAATTAGTAACAAATATACAAGGCAAATAAACGCTGGAAAGGACAAATTTACTTCAATAATAGGAATTACTTCATTATACGCAGAAGTGCGTGCTTTATTTGAATAGTCGTTTCATTTCCCAGTCAGTATACATCTTGGGACACTATACATATGTTTACACACAGACAGAACCTATTAAGTTTAATCGTCTCTGTCTAGCAGTTGTAGTTCAACGACATTTTATTGGTTCGAAATTATTATTTCATTATAATTGGTAAAATTTGTAGAAGAATGCTTTGTGTTTTTAAACTATTAGATTTCACCGCCGGCACAGGGATACCGACCGGATCCCTGTGCAACCGGATAAAACCGGGAGTTGGAGACGCAATAATCACAAACCGAGTGAATCCATGTGCTTACTAATCAGTTTATTGTCCGATTTAAAATTTATTGTAATTCCTATACCAGCACAATGTTGCTATGCCAGTCGTGTTTTGAAGATGGAATGAAATCGTTTTCCTTTAATGAATAACGTTTTTAAAGACTTTTAGTGTTATTCATCTTCGTATAATCTAACAGACTCTTGACATTACTGGAAGTCAGCGCTTCTAACTATTTTAAATTCCAAATCTATCCCTGGAAGTATGAAGTTAATGACATTTCACAATCACCCTTATGAAGTATCTGTATATACTCGTACGTACACAAAGTATAACAAAAAGGTGTTGTCTAAATTTAGGAGCGTTATGTGTACCTCAAATTAACAAATCCTGTTATTTTCTAATATTAATGGTATGAATTTTACTATAGATAGATAGATACATTAACCTGTTACTACAATGACACTTTTACTTTAAGTTAGGACTGTGGGCGATTCACTAGTTCGCCCTGGATAGACAACCCTCTGCTGGGACCTAAAAGAAATAATTAGTGAATATTTTAAATAGACGTTTTAAGTAAAAAATATATTTTTCCTATGACCACTCTGTCGCTGGTCTGGCTCTCGAATACTAAGATCAATTGTAGAAACTCGTAACCACGAAGAAGTAACGCTCCAAGTGCTCCAACAATGAACCCTTTTCATTCCAATACTTGTCACTTGTCTTACACTTACAAAACAATAAATAAAAGTGTACTACTCAAACAAGGACCAGTTGTTCACATAAGCCTAACCTAAGACATAGGTATTAACAGTAACTTGAAGCGTAAAAAGTGCGTATTGGTCGTTCTAAAAGGGAATGTGTCTCGATGTCGCGACCTATTGTATGTTTCTATAATTAGCTAAAAAGATGCGTGAACGACCGACGAACCTTACAGATGGTGAAGGCCGACCCAGCGGACGTCCACCGTATGATGACGAATCAATTTATTGGCCGCCATAAGTGAAGAACTACAGTAAGTTCCGGCTACCTATCAACAAGTTCTGCCGGTTCGTCACGTATAGCGGAATATATCTTGATTGAATACGAATGCGAATAAAAGTGTAATTTTTTTTTACTCAAATTAAGTGTATATTGTAACATTTTTGACACTACGATGGCTTGACGTAAGCAGACTTACTGCAAAGTTATATAGAGAGCCAAACGTATGCAGTTACGTTTATGAAACTGAGTGACTATTATTCTGACACTTCTAATTTTCATGACACTTCTAAGACTGTGACGTGCTAAGCTTCAAAAGGTTCGAACATTATGACCGACAAAATAGTGCTAACCGTTGTCAAGCAATTATCTCGAGAACTCCTGGCCGTTATGGAACGAAAATGAACCTTCTGTTACCCAAACTAAACTATGTGACGTCATTGGGATTAATTTGGGTTCACGCGTCATGTGTTACAAATGGATTCCAAAACATAATTACATTATTATCTGTTATGGTGAGACAAGGTCTATAATACAAAAATGGTAAAGAATTGTACATGTTCTTATATGGCAGGCCAAGAAAATAATTGAATCGAGCAAAAGAAAAATGGATGCCATTTAGTTGCAATTAATTTAACATTAGGCTTGTAAAACCATGAGTAAAAAGTTCAAAACCAGTGGCTGACTCCTTATAAGACGAAAAGAACGTCGCCCACCACTGTCATAGGTATTATTTATGTCTTCAGAGCATCATAACTTTATACAGTGCGAGTAAAGTATCTACTTAGGTTTATTTTCAACAGCTTCTGAAGTACATGTGTGTCAATAAAACTATGTTTGATTTGTCTATACCGTACTGCCAATAAACAGGAAAAGGCCTTCTCATTAAAAGTGAGCACTTAAATTATGGAGATGGACTCAATAGAGCAAAGTTCTCTTTTCTGATGAGAGTAAGATCATGCTGTAATAACGGAAACAAGAAGGTATCTAAGATAGGGAAAAGGGAGAGCGTTTTGCAGGTTGCTGCGTTGCCGCTGGTTGCGTTGTGTTTGACTGAAGAGGCGGTAAGCTGTGGCGGCGTGCTGTTGGCGGTGTCGTTGGACATCGCCAACGCATTTAATAGTCTGCCATTCAGCTGCATCAGGGAAGCGCTCCGCTATCACGGGGTGCCGCAGTACCTGAGGCGGCTAGTGGCAGACTATTTAGAGGAGCGTACCGTCATGTACGAAGACCGAGAGGGAAATCTGAGACGTCGGCCCATGTCGTGCGGTGTTCCGCAGGGGTCTGTCCTTGGACCACTCCTGTGGAACATGGGATATGACTGGGCCATTCGAGGTGACTCCCCCCCCGGGCTGAGCGTAATTTGTTACGCTGATGACACGTTGGTCACAGCCCGGGGGCTGAACTTTCAAGAGGCGGTGCGCTTGGCCACCAGAGGAGCCTCACTGGTGGTCAGGCGCATCGAGGCGCTGGGCTTACGGGTGGCCCTGGACAAGACGGAGGCTCTTTTATTTCATGGGCCCCGTCGTGGTCCGCCCCCTGGCGCCTCCATCATGGTTAACTCGGTCTTTGTACCAGTTCGGGCCCATATTAAATATCTGGGCCTGATCCTTGACGGGAGGTGGCTCTTCGACGAGCACTTTCGGCAGCTTGCTCCAAAGCTGGTCGGTGCTGCGTCCGCTCTTGGGCGCCTTTTACCCAACTTGGGTGGACCCAGCATCGCTACAAGACGGCTGTACACGGGGGTTGTCCGGTCAATGGCACTGTACGGCGCACCGGTGTGGGTGGGGGCTCTGACCGCCCAGAATAGGGCACGCCTTTGGCGCCCTCAGAGGGTTATGGCGGTTAGAGCCATACGTGGTTACCGCACCGTGTCCACTGAGGTGGCGTGCGCGTTGGTCGGAACACCCCCGTGGGACTTGGAGGCGGAAGTGCTCGCCGAAGTTTATCGGCGAACGGCTGAGTTCCGGGCGGGTAGCGGCAGACGGCCCCCGCCCGAAGAGGTACGCGAGTGGCGTGATGCTGCTCGTCAAGCCACGATGGCTTGTTGGTCGTGCCGGCTGGAGGCTCCACGTGCTGGCTTTGCCACCGTGGAGGCGCTCCAGCCGGTCATCGTCGAATGGGCAGAGCGGCAGCACGGGACTCTTTCCTTCCGACTGACGCAGGTTCTTTCCGGGCACGGCTGCTTCGGAAAATATCTGCACTCGGTCGCTAGGAGGGAATTAAGTCCCGCCTGCCACCACTGCGACTGCAGTGAGGACTCGGCTCAACATACGCTCGCGGATTGCCCCGCTTGGGCGGCGCAGCGTCGGGTTCTCACTGCAGTCATCGGAGCGGATCTCTCGCTACCGGCCGTCATACGCTCCATGGCCGGTAGCGACAGGAATTTTACCGCGGTCGCAACCTTCTGTGAAGAGGTCATCTCTCAGAAGGAGGCGGCGGAGAGGGACCGGGAGGACGATCTCCACTCGGACCTAATTCGTCGCCGGCGAACCGGGCGGCGTAGACGCGCTTACCAGCGCCTCATGCCGCCCTGAGTGTGGCTGCGGGTGGTCGGGACGGGTTTTCCCTTCCATCCGCCATATGGCCAGCCGCGAGGGGGTGACGTCCGCGTGTGTCTGGACGTCACCTTATTGATAAGTTACCCGTAGGTGGTGCCCGCATAGTGCGGGCAAGCGCTAGGAGGGGTCCGGATGTCTTAATAAAGCTGTTCCCGGATACCTCCTATTTAAAGCGCAGCGTGGCACACCGTGTGGTTTTAGTCGGTTCGATTCCGACACACCGTTTCACCGAAAATCCCGGTGGAATGACGGCCCGAGGGGGTTTCCACACGAAAAAAAAAAAAAATGGTTGCGTTGTGTTGTGATGTTTAAAAAAACATTGTTCTGTTTTACGTCTCGTTTCTAACATTTTACAAATTCTTCTTAAAGGGTAAAAACATACTTGTAGAAAAAAACACGATGCCTCAATAAATTCAATTTTAATTTGAAACATTAATATTTGTTGAACTATACGGATTATAATACGCGCAATTAACTGGCATTATTATTGTTATTTGTTTAATGTATAAAAATACATAAAACTCATACAAAACCAAACTTCCGAAGGATTTGGATTTTTTCGATGAGAAGTGTAATTATGATATTATTAAAAAGAAACAAAAAAACATTATTCAACCAAATTTCATATTATGAATAAAAAAATTATATCCACGGTATCTACGGTGCTTACGATACATATATTAATAAAGAAATGAAGAAAAAGAAAAGGGATTATTTCCATTACTGCATCGTAAAACTCTTTCGCATCTTCGCATACGGGTAGCGTTCCAAGAGGGCTGCCAGCATTTTCACGTTGAATAGTTAGCTAGTTTCTTGTAAATGGAACGAGCATTGGGAGCCCATGACCGGCCGTGTCCACTCCAAACGGCTCAATATTTTTAATGGAAATTAACAATATAACATTGAAATTTTCAGCTGGCCAATGAATTATTTACGTATTTATTTTCACATGTCGTGTAATCACGATTGAAATAGAAACAAATGAAATAGCTGTCGGCGCTGCGCCTTCTGGTAAAAAAGTCAGTTATCTGATTAAATATAAACGATGAACGAGTACAAAACGCAATGGTTCGACTTTGTATCGTATAAGCTTAATTTATTTAAGACATTAACCCTATTAACTTTTATTCAAGTGTTATTCTGTAAGTTACAAACAGGCCATTTGTATTTGTACATTTTCTTTATTCGTTTTTGTTTTGCTGTCCTAGTTTATAATTTATTTATAAAGAAGTATTTTATTATCATCTACTTGATTTAATAAACATCGACACTTAATTGAAAGATTTTTGGTGTGGCCGATTTAGATCTTTTCATCTGTATAGGTCCTATTTACATGTACATTCCTAGTCGTGTATTTCTTTATTTGAGTCTTCGATCAAATATACCATAATTGTGTACCACAACCATACTATGGCACTTATAATTGAAGAGTGAGGAGGAAGGTTGTCAGCACAGTGATGCTTATACGAGATTGATTATTGGTTGTCACTGATAAGTTTATAATAACCAAGGTGCTTCTCAAGTATAAAGATAATTTAAAATTTATCATAAAGATAATAACTTTCAAAGCTGTCTCATATAAGTCAACTAACTTTTATGCATGTTGACAGGATGTCTTTCCCTCTGTGTACGTGCGATTTTATGATAAACAGTAGACTTAGTACCTAGACTTAGCTTATCACAAAAGATCAAGACCTAAAGTAGGAATTGTAATAATTATGGAACAACCATTATTTACATAATCTCCGCTTCAATAAATGGCACCCCTCTTAGTTGAATGTACTAGACTCGATTTTTTATTTGGTTACCTACATTACTTGCAAATAAATAAATTCTGATTCAGGCTAAAGTCATCCATTAGATAAGAAATATAGGTGGAGAGCGTAATGGCGTGAAATCTTGAAAGTGAAATACGGGTAAGAGGTGCGAAACACGTCAAAACAGTCAAATTAAATGTGGAATGCTAAGTGCTTAATTATTGTAGTCTCGCACTTAAGGCTCTGCGGTTTTTTTTTTATAGTTTTTGTGAGGCGTGTCTTATTGGCTGTAAGTATTTGCTTAGTGCGTATAATTATACGAACTCGCTATGTAAGATTTAAACCTTTTATCATATATTTTCTATCATTTTCGATGACCTTTGGTTTTCTATTTCATACCCATTCAATCATTCAGTGATAATAAAAAAATGTAAAGTCCCGGCGACAAAACAAACCCAAAATAGATTTGTTTTGTATCCACCTGGTCTATTGAAATTCCCTAATAATCTAACTTGTAACACGTAGTGCGTACTAGTGGAACGTTGTATAATCATTTACGTTTTACTGTTTCCCTTTTAATAACATGCAAAGAAACTATCCTTTACTTTAAATACAACTCCAGGTATATACTTATAAAATATATAATACTTCAAAGTTAAAAAACCGTGAGTTAACAAATTAAAACTATAGAATGACAAACAAGTTACTGACATTAGCAAAGCGTTAGTTATATTTTAGTTTCACTCATTAATACCAAATGACAAAATTAAATGAAATTACATTTTTGCCAATGCCAAATAGGAACTTATATAAATTTTAACATTATGATAAACCAATTAATTGACTACTAAACGAATATTTTGACACCAGTTAACGATTTAAAAATGTTAACAACTTAGAATAACTAATGGTCAGTGTCATATTTTAATACTTATATGTCAATTTATAGACAGACATTTGCACATTATGGTCACAAGATTTACATATCCTAATAAGTTTTTTTTTTATTTCCTAATCATTTGGCTATTCCCTATTATTCAACGAATGAATAATAGATCTTATTAGAATTAGCCGTACGGTAAGACATTTCTTGAGAATAATTCAACAGGAAAAGCATTGACTTTTGTTAAATGCATAGAATTCGTTCACTTTCAGTAATGATTTTAATTTTTTGTTTTACAAAAATCCCTCTGTTTGCTATGGTTACTGTAAATTATATTTTCTACATATCTCTACACTAATTAGTATGTTTATTTCTAAATTTTCAAACGAGTATACGACTCTGTTTTCTAACCGACGCCTCTTAATATTTGCAACACCAGTTCTCGCGCTTACATTGTTGGGGAACCAAACCAAAACCCAGAACTACAGTAGTAACTACAGTAGTTCTGGACAAACCTGGTCTTTTGTCAAGCGACACTGTTTCATTAGTCTTTCAGCAGAAATCTGTTGAACTCCACTTCCAATAAAACGTTTAATGACCTTCTGTTTTGGCACAATCTACTGTTTTCATATTAAAAAACAGAAGCTGAGTTGACTTGAAAATAGGGTAGTTGACCCTATTACCATTCAATAAGCTATTGAATTAGAAATTCTTAGAAATATATAATTTAACTTAGTATTCAAATCAACACGACAATGGAATTAAAATATCCACAAATTCAAATTACATACTTAGGTATGTAATTTAGGTAGGTCAATCTATGTTTATATGACGTGTAGATGTAATTAATGTAGGTACAGAGCAGGTTTTTTAATGGTATAGGAATCAAACGTGAAGACGGTTCACTGGATAGTAAGTGACCATCGCCGCTCGTGGACACCTGCCACTCAAGAGTTGCACTTGCGAATGGAGGGGGGGTTTGATGTTTTAAAAATAATTGTTTTTAGCTTTTTTTACTATATTTTTTTACCTCGTAGCAAATTAGTTTAGAGCAAAACCATGGAGAAGCAAAGGCTTCAAGGTATTATTACTTTACATCATTATCTGACTTATATATTTACAAGTGAACCTTGTGAAGTAGATCAAATTTAAGTTGTCAGATTTTATTACGCAGCCTTTCACCAACAGAAACCATAGATAAAAAAAAGCTTATAAACAGGATGTGTACTGTGTATGCAACTAGAGTGCGCTAGTTCGTGCGAACTGTTTACAATCTTACAATTAGACAGCTAAAATTAGAAAGGAAATCTTTTACAAAAATTTAAGGTTTAAGCAACAATAGGACTACAACTACGCACATTACGTTGCAGTTAACGACTTCTTGTTACGATGATCATTCGTTTATTTTACATCTAATCAATGCTTACCTACCAATTCAACCAATAAAATTATTAAATTACATGGCGACACAGATGATCAAGTGTAATAAAACAAATTAATAAATTAAAGTTTACGACTAATTCAACTTTACAACTTTTAAACGACAAATTTTAATTTAACTTGAACGACCTTGGTTGAGAGAGGACCACCATCGCAGTCCGTAAGTGTTGAAATGGTAATTAATCTTTCATTTCATTACTATCAAACACGAAATGGTATGCACCGTTTCATTCAACTTTTTAAAAGGCGCATATTAAATACATCGTTTGTAATTACGTATAGTACATATACATAAAGGGAGAATCAATCGCTATTTGCCAACCTTCTATTACTACTTAAAGAGCTCATGTAAATTCATCTCATGTGAATCTCAAATTATGTCTATGGTATCCGTAAACCATTTTCGAAATGTCAGCTGCTGTCCCTGATTCTGCAAATTACGGAATAAATGACTAATTTGATGTTTCGACCCTCACAGCAGCCTCAACAATAAGATAAAGAATGAATAAATATTTTCTGTAGCCTTCGACACAACTATGCAAAAAATCTAAGATATATTGTTGTCACCCTAAATGACTACATAGGTGTTCCGATAGCGATCTGATAGTCAGCTCATCAATTAAAATAAAACAGTAAAAATTGTTATTGTGACGTGTAATTGTAACTTGTTATTGTGTCGACAGGCAAAGGTCACTATTATATAATTTAAAAGAAATATTTGATACAGGAATTTAAAGACACAACATTGCAACAACTATTAGTAGCTTTATTAATTTTAGTATTGAAGCATTTATAAGCTTATTACTTTCCTTGGTTGTAATTCATAGAGAGTTTAGTCTGATATCTTCAGATTTGTACAGTAACATTTTAAAATGCAAGATTTATAAAATCGGTATCGTACATCGGTGTCGGTATGTACATAAATCAAAGCGTGACTAAAAGAAAATACTATACCAACAATCTTTTTAGTTTAAACCGGTAAATATTTCTTACAAATATCCTTACGCAGTAATATAAAATATAAAAAAAGAAACATACCACATGATTGATGGTCTAAGGCAAGAAAAATAAAATAAATCTCATGATGTTCGTCACAAGATCTTATCTTAAACACAAAAAAAAATTAATAGCCCTAAAAACTATACATATTTTAATCTATCAAGTTGACCGTTGCACTGAGATAGATCAAAGATGAGATTTTATTATTCTCATACGGGCTATTCTACTCGTTACCAAGTAAAATTAACAGCGGTAAGGTATTTAGGTTGCATTTAAGAATGTAGAATTAGTTGTTGCAGATATTTGTAGATACGAATGAGCCGTGAACCAAATTGTCTGCAAACATAAAATAACCATATCGTAAATTGTTCTTAATTTAGTCTAGGTAACTACGAATGGTCTTGTCTAGACCGGGTTCAACTCGTTTAAACGTCTGATGTTTTGCTCAGTACTATATATTGCGATTAAATTTTAGCTTGTCTTTATTATTTCCCTGCTTCATAGATGGGTAAACGCCTTGGTATATGTATGTAAGGGGAAGTAGAGAAGATATAAGCAGGTAAAATACAGACCAAACCGCGAGTTATAGATGCGGTCACTGCTTGTTACATGTCAGAGATTTCGGTCACAGGTTTTGACTGATGAATAGACAAGATTTTTTAGTATTCATACAATGATAGTTAGGGATGATATCTTTGGAATATTTTTGTGCCTTTAATTAGCTTATATAATAGTTATTACATTTATCAAATTTTAGAATAAAAATGTTTCAGTGATTGCAACAATGTTGTCCAGCAGTCATTCTCACCTAAATGTCTTGTCGTTGGTGGTGAGTATCAGATCATTCGGTTTCCTTTAATAGGTTTAGTTGACTTGGGGGATGATACGTGTGGACGATGGTACGTGTTGTGCGTCTTGTTCCTGAACGGGTGTTGTTAGTTGGGACTGGTTATCGCCGAAGTGCTGTTAGATTCTGAAAATTTGTAGTTGTATTTCCCATAACTATTAATGAGGGTGTTTAATACACCTCTACATACCTCTTAGATTATTTATAGATTGAAGGATTATGTTGCATTGTCCTCATATTTCAACATTTTTAGAAACCCCTGTTCAAAAGAGTTTTCTGTGAGTTTTTCTGTTCCAGGGACTGTAGGAGTACTTGCATCCTACTGAGGACAGCAACTTGTTGTTTTTGTAACTTTGAATCGATTGAAGCTCTGCCAATTCCATACCAAATATCAGAAATGCATTACATCATATGTGGCAAATATGTAAGCTACTTCAGTTTCATAGGTCTATACACAAATTTATGAGTGTTATTTTAACAAAAAACCTTTTTGCTATTACGAACTTGTATTTCACATGGGAGATTACAGGAAAGCGAAGATTTTCATTCGGAAGCGGTCAAAAATCCTACAGAATCGATTACCGAGATGAACGAACTATTTAGAACGATGCGTGAGTCAGACACGCACTTTTCCAGCTTCTACTATCCTTGCTTTCAAAAGACGAATAATATTAATAATCGTACTATATAAGTTAATAATTGTATATGTGTAAATAACTATGGCACACTTCACCTGCTAATAAATAGTCTGTGAGACGAACCGCGCTGTTATAGCGACATGCTTTGAATCCCGATGAATTGCGGCGCCAACCTTTACATACGACTATTACTTAGTATGAAACCGGCATAACTAATTATTTTAACCGTGCCTTAGAAGTGTGTGATTCAGTTATATAATTATAACTACTTTTTATTGGTATTCTCTTCTAAGAATATCGAATCAAGCAATTTGATACAAGCAATTAGGAAAACTTAGGTTGTCATACATTCAATTAGGTATTATGTTTAAGGTATTTCAAACATAACAATTTTTTCTAGTTGCATAAAATGCAAACGATAAATACATAAGATAAGATAAGATTAGAATCAGATAAGATAAGGTAAGAATAATCTTTATCGTACACCTAATTAAAGTGCCCAATTGACGACAATAGGCTTGCCCATATTACGTTAGTGGGATCATATTCTAATGTGCAAATGTGTATCTAATACACCTCTGTATCTCCTAAGGGGTAGGCCCTTAGGAGATACAAGAGTGAGCGTATGTATGTATGTACACCAAAAATATACGAAGTAGATATGCACAGTGGGTGGTCTTATCGCTAAGAGCTAACTTCTACTGGCAACCTTTGGATGTACAAAATTAATATTAGAATAAAAGAATATGTCAAGTCAGGTATAAAAATAGGTACATTTTAATATAAATACGCTCTCGCCTGTATCCCTGAATAGGAAGTCAGAGGTGTATTATACACCCTTATTTTTCCGATTAGAATTTGGCACTCCTAACGTAACAGAGGGCAAGCCTATTGCAAGATGGGATATTTAATAATAAAAAAAATAATGACTCAACACATCTCACAGTCTGCTGCTATCTGATCCTAAACTTATATTATGGTAACCGGACTGCTGATAAAAATACTTATATATTTCTCAATACATAAATACTATAGATAAATTACACCCAGACACAAAACAACTGATCGTACTCATCACATAAATATTTGTTCAGTGTGGAAACCGAATCTACAATCTCGGCTTAGCAGTCCGGATCGCTAACCGTTAGACCAACAGGCCAGTCAATGTTTGGTAGTAGGATGAAAGGGAAAGGTAAGAGGATAAGGATATTGCTGATACGAAGTTTTCCGTCTACTAATCAGACACTTAAATGTTCACTATTATCTTAAGTAGTTCACTATTACCTTGGAATAATAGTAGCTCCCCCCCAACTGTATCCTTACGTTGTCGTCGTGGGGGGGCTTGCGCGGGTCAATGATCCCTGGGGCTGTGCCGGTAGAGCTACTCATGCCGGATTGGCCCAGGCCCAGGAGACTCCAGACAAAACAGGATATCCTGTGGGACCCTTCCAGAAGGGTCACTCAGAGTTGCTCCGCATGCATTTGGAGATTTTGTCTCAATGCCACCGTCGGCAGCAGCAGAGGGCGGGGTTGGGTGTGTTCCTTTGGCCAAGACCGCCTGGAACAGATGCAGCCCTGGCGCGCCCTTCTGTCCAGAGGGCGCGCACGGCGAATGGTTATGGGAGCGAGCGCAGGTCGTGTAGATCCCCATGACAAGTCTGGAGTGTTGTCCTTCACGTGGTTGCCGCCTGTTCTTGCTCTGGTTCCTTATGAAACAGAGATAACTGAAACATCCAGTCGAATTCCCATCTGTATACCTCCTTAACCTTCCGTTATCCCTCTTCCTTCCCTTCTATTTCTACTGTGGGTAGTATGTGGTTGATACCTACGGGCTCATCATCAACCATGACTGATGGTGAGAGGGGGGATATCTGGGCAACCACCCGCATGTTTGTGCCGTGTGCGGGGACCCGTAAGGGGGGATGAAGGTGTCCTGGCAGTTGAGCTGAAAGGTAACACACTGCTTTGGCCCGGATTTCCTCCGACACGGGAGGCTGGAGTCTAACCAACCCCAGTCAATCGGCTGCGGCGTCCCGTCGGAGGGCCGCCTGGTGAGAGCTCTTCCCTGGTGGGGGCAGACGACGGGTGGGAAGACCATGTCATTCCGCCCTGCTCGGCCTGTTTTCTGCCAGGGCTGGAGCTCTATATCCCTTCGTTACTTCTGATGTTTGTGTGCCATCTGCCGCAACATCCCCACTTGAGGGCTCCAAGGAGGGTGGAAGAACGGAGGGACGAACACTTCAAATATATTATGGATGAAGAACAAAAAACCATTTTTTCCAGGAAAAGCAAGGCTGCGCCCCGGACCAACAATCCAGGTGAAGCGCCTACCAACAGACAGGCCGCGCCTCGGAACAACAATCCGAGTGCAGCGCCACCGACCAAATCGGTAGCCCCCCGGGTAACTAACCCGGGTGTAACGCCATCACACCGACCGGCAGCACCTCTAGTTGACAGCAAGAGTGTAGCGCCATTAAAGACAGAAGCAGCTCCTCTACAAAAACAGAGTAGAGCGCTAGGCTCTAACATAGACCTTTCCTCTCTGAAGGCAGCAATGCCAGCGGGTACCATCCAGGATGAACCATGCTGGAACCTCGTAGGCGTAAAGAAGAGGGGAGGTTCTAAAGCACCGAACCCGTCTAAACAGGCCCTTAAAGCTAAGAGGGCTAAAGCCCGGGCGGAAGCCAAGCGAGCGCGGCGTCTGACGTCAGATGGCAGTAAGCGGCTTGAAGCCGCTGAAGGGTCTGAAAAGTCCCACGTCGCCCCCGTTAGCGATGCGCTGACCCATGGCGAAGGCACCTGCCTAGCCGAGGGAGTAGCTGCACCTGCGGGGGTGCCATCTGCCGTCAAGAAGCCTGCTGCTGCTAGCGCGACCCCACGGCAGGGTCATATTAGACGGGGTAACCGAGCTGGGCACACCAATCGCATAGGTAGGCCTCCGGGCCCAACCAAACCCGCGAAGAGAAGTCGCCCAGACGATACTCTTACACCTCAAGGCAAGGGAAAGCGAGCGAAATCCCAGCTTACCACCACAGGCTCAGCTAGCTACTCTGACGCATTGAAGTCTAACGACAACTGCGTAGCAGTGATGCTAGAGCCATACCATGACCTGACCAAGGAGCAGGCCGAGGCCGTCGAGAGTCGGCTGCAGGGCGTGCTGGATGATGAGATTTTCTCGCCCAGCACGTCTGGCGCCCCTTTCGTTGCGCCACAATTTAGGGGAAAGGCCTTCCACAGCGAGGGCGTCCTCAAGATGTGGTGCAATGATGAGTATGCTCTCAAATGGCTGCGTCAAGCCTTGGAGAAAGTTCAATCACCACGCGAGGGAACCAGACTGATAGTCAAAAAGCAGGCTGAGATTCCCAAGCGCATTAAGGCTGGTCTACTAATTCCTCAGGTAGGTCCAGAAGACACGCTAGACCGTATCCGCAAACGGCTTACGTGTCAAAACCCTGAGTACAAGGTGTCCAACTGGGCACTCTACCATGCCGAGCCCCAGGAAGAGAGGAAAAGCGTATTCCTGGTGCTCGGTATACCAGAAGAAGATGCGCTCAAACTCAAGGCGAGCGAGCGTAGAGTTTACTATAAACTTGGTAATCTCTACGTCCGCTTCCTTGATGAACGCCCTCTGCCGCCGCCGAACCTCGATGCCAAGCCCGAGGAGGTCCCTAGCGTTGACCCAGGCAGCGGACTAGCGCAAGGGGAAGGCCAACCAGGCCCAAGCAAAGGGCCAGTCGTCAGGGTCAGTAGGGAAGAGGAGGAACTCCAGATGGAGAGCGACCCTGACGAGGAAGAGTCCCTAATGCTGAGCAGTGATGATGGCGCTGCTAACTCCCCCAACCACTAATCTCAAAATTATTCAGACCAACCTCCAGCATAGCCAGACTGCAACGGCTAACCTACGCAGAACGCTGGAGGTAAACACCAAGGCCGTGGCCCTAATCCAGGAGCCGTGGATTAGGAAGGGCAGGATTTGCGGCCTTAGCAACGTCGGAGGTAAACTACTTCTGAACACTACTATTGATAACCCTCGCACTTGTATTGTTACACCTAAATACGCGAACACCACCTTAATTACCGAGTTCTGTTCCAGAGATTTGACTACCGTCAGGCTCAATGAACCTTCCCCAGGCTTGCACAGTGTGGTGATGGCGTCTGCCTACTTGCCGGGAGACGTGGACATCCCCACTCCTGAACTCGCCGCGCTTGTGGACTTCTGTGAGCGACAGGGATTGGAGCTGATAGTCGCGGCCGACACCAACGCGCATCATGTCCTATGGGGCAGCAAAACCAACAACCAACGGGGTGAGGACTTTCTTTCTTTCTTACTCTCAACCAAACTTAACGTTATCAACAAGGGCTCAGAACCCACTTTTGTTACATCAAGAGCCCAAACTATAATTGATCTAACTCTAGCTACTGAGCACGCGTCATCATACATCTCGGACTGGCATGTCTCAGATGAGTCATCGTGCTCGGACCATCGCTGGATCAAATTCCACCTTAAGATGACACTCACACCACCTAAACCCCGACGAAATCCCCGCAAAATGGACCTCCTGCAGTATAAGCGGATGACAGCAGAGCTGCTAACAAACTCAGCTGCGCCAAATGCTCATGAGACCACAGTGGAGATCGATAACCATGTAAAAAACCTCACTAACTCATTGATCACCTGCTTTGAACAGACATGTCCACTTTCGTCACCCAGAACCACACCAGGGGGTGAGCACCAATGGTGGACACCAGAACTGCAGAGATTGCGGCAAAAGGTAAGAAAGTTGTTCAATAAAGCGATGAACTCAAGACTAGACCAGCACTGGGATGCTTACAGGCAGGCCCGACACAAATACAAGAAGTGGATCAGAATCAGGAAAACTGATTGCTGGCGAAGCTTCTGCACTAACATAGACACCAACAACCATGCTAACAGAGTTAAAAATATCCTGTGCTCTGAGCGGAAGCCAGACCTTGGCTTCCTAAAAAAACCTGATGGTACCTTCACCAAAACAGATTCGGAGACTTCGGAACTGTTAATGACAACTCACTTCCCGGGGTGTCGCATACTAAATGAGAATGACATTTGGGAGGAAGGTGAGGTATATCTACCAGATGAGTCAGATTGGACCACCGCTCACAGAATCGTGAATCACGATAAGCTAAAGTGGGCTATCAACAGCTTCCTTCCATTCAAAGCTGCAGGACTGGATGGTATTTTCCCAGGTCTGCTAAAATGGTGTGACGCTGCACTGATGGATCATCTACGGTCCATCTACAGAAGCTGCGTAGCACACCGCTACGTACCTACGAATTGGAGAGAAGTCAAAGTAGTATTCCTTCCCAAACCCGGCAAAGGAGACTACACACAACCTAAATCATTCAGACCTATCAGCCTCACATCCTTCATGCTAAAGGTTCTAGAGAGGCTAATAGATAGAGAAATCAGGAGCACGGCGCTAAACAAGCAACCCCTGAACCCACACCAACATGCTTATTCGATGGGTAAATCAACAGAATCCGCTCTGCATCGTGTAGTCTCATACATACAGGGCAACCTCAAATATAAAAGATCAACTCTAGGAACCTTCATCGATATCGAAGGTGCCTTCGATAAAACAAACTTCAACAGCATAAGCCAGGCTCTGTCTAGACACGGAGTCGACTCCACCATTACAGGGTGGATCGACAGTATGCTTAGAGGCAGAGCTATACAATTCACTGTTAACAACACAACAAGAGGAATAGTGGCGAGAGGGTGCCCACAAGGCGGTGTTCTTTCACCACTCCTCTGGAACATCGTGGTAGATGAGCTGATTACTCAACTCAACGACCGCAAGTTCCTCACAGTGGGCTATGCAGACGACCTGACCATTCTTATTAGTGGCCCATTTGAAAGCACAATTTGCGACCAAATGAGGTCTGCTTTAAAGGTCGTCGAAAAGTGGTGCGTAAAACACAATCTATCAGTGAACCCAACAAAAACGGAGTTGATAATGTTCACAAACAAACGTAGTTTAGGTGACCTAAGGCTGCCAAAACTATTCGGCACTAGTCTGGTTCTTACCACAGAGGTCAAGTATCTAGGAGTCATACTTGACAGCAAACTCCTATGGAATAGACACCTAGACGCAAAACTTAATAAAGCCTGCATTATCTTTTACCAATGCAAGCGGCTCCTCGGCAAAACCTGGGGTCTATCACCGAAAATCACTCTATGGCTTTATAAAGCGGTAATAAGGCCGATAATCACGTACGGTGCTATTGCTTGGTGGCAGAGAACTGAGCTTAGCACGGTTAGAAACAAGTTGCAGCAATTCCAGAGACTCGTTTGTACGGCCGTCACTGGATGTATGCGAACAACCCCTACTGCCGCCCTTGAGGTGGCTCTCGATCTAGCACCACTAGACCTGTACATACAACAGGAGGCAGCTATGGCAACAATCAGACTAAAACACCTGAGTCTGTGGAATAACCAAGAGGGTCCACACTCCAATATCTGGAATCAACTAGTGGACTACCAACCTCTGATAGCTGCCCCATGTGACAGGATTCCAAAACAACACATCTTCGAAAGAAGGTACTGTATAGAACTACAGGAGAACGATAGTGATCATTCCGGCATAAATGAAGTCCGAATATACACGGACGGCTCCAAGATGGGGTCAGGTACTGGAGCCGGGGTGTACTCACTAGACCTAAACATAAAAATATCGCTGGCACTAGGCAAGCACAGTTCGATTTTTCAATGCGAATGTGTTGCGCTAACATACGCAGCCCTAGCGGCTATGTCTAGAGGCATCAAGCAATATAACATCCGCATACTGTCAGATAGTATGGCGGTGCTAAGGGCCCTAATGGGCAACACCATGAACTCCGGTCTCATCTACGAATGCCACCAGTCGCTAGAACGCTTGGCCTCGGCGAATGGGGTAACTCTTCAATGGATCAGGGGGCACAGCAACTCACTCGGTAACGATGCCGCCGACGAGCTAGCAAGGAAGGGATCTACAACACCAGTGGCAGGCCCTACCACACTCCTGCCACTACCCTTCAACTTATATCGCTCCTGGGTAAGGCAAAGGACTCGAGAAGCACACAATAGCAGATGGATTGACACACCTGGCTGTAGGCAATCCAAACTGGTACTAACAGAAATATCACCACGTTTATCGCGTAGACTCATCAGTCTTCATAGAACGGACATCCGAATAGTGGTCGGAAGTATTACAGGCCATTTGGCTCTGAACCGACACCTATTCGTCATTAACGCGACCGATAGCCCCCAGTGCAGGGGTTGTCTGAGCGCGGAGGAAACGGCCGCCCACGTTATCCTGGAATGCGAGGGCGTGGCTGCACAACGGGCAGAAATCCTTGCAGGCGCGAGGACGCTCCTAGAAGCCTGTGAACGCCCCAGGAGGCTTCTGCGCTTCTGGAAGGAGCTAGGCTGGCTCAACTAGTCAGCCTCCTGGACGCATAATGGACCGAACATGAGTCTAAATGCGGAAACAGAGCCCTTTACCATTACCATTACCATGCCACCGTCGGCATATCGTAATCCCGAAAGGAGTCTAGCGGCTTCGATCGGGGGCGAGGGTCTTGGCTTAGTCGCACGGACTGCGAGGAAGAAAACCTCTATAAAAACTACCCCGAATCCCGTGTTCTGGTGCGTGACCATGGGATGCGTGGCTGATGGGATGTTCAGTCGCAAGCGCACTCCCAGCCGGGGCACCTGCGGACCCCTCGGTTGGGCATAAATCTACGCTTGCCGGGTATTGGGGATCTCTGCCCGGGTGGACCTCTAGTTCTCCCCTACTCGTGGGATTAGTCATGGAATATATAAATGTATTAAATAATAAAATAAAAACTGATGAGAAGAAGGAGAAAACAAAAGAAAGGAAATAAATAAGAAGGCGGGCGAGACCTCGTCTCATGACGAAGAGGTTTTAACAGAGACGCCTATCGTGGAGGTCAGAAGAATGTCGGAGCGAGTGCCGAGTGCAGCCGAGGAGATGGAACTGGAGCCCCGCGACCCAGAAAGCCGTAAACGCGGACGGGATGAGGACGGCGATACGTCGCAACACATTTTGCCGCCGAAAGTGCCAAGCAGCAGGCGTGGTAGATCACGCACACCGGCTCCGACGGGTTCCATCTTTTCTGGGGCGGAAGGATACGCTAGAGGGCGAAGAGAGGGTGAAATCGTTGCCGAGGAGGAGACGGACGGATTTTAAAATCCGTCCGCCGGTAGAAAGGGGTTCTGACCCTCTTACTCCGGTGGATTTTAAGGAGAGGACGAATGCCGCGGTGGCCATTATCCAGAAAGTGGCCACCAAGTCCACCAACCTAAAGGGCTCTTTTGTCAGGGCCCTTAAGGACTCCTCCTCGGCCGTTTCGAAGGCAATGGAAGGCCTCATTCAGGATGTCTCGAAACTACAAGAGGCAAACGATCGCCTTACGGCGGCTAACAGACGCTTGACGCAACAGGTTGCCGAGCTTAGTGCTCAGTTCGCCCAGTTTCGCTATGGGACGACCGCCACTAGCCCACTTAAGGCAAATCCTGTTGCAGAGCACCCTGCCAACTCACCCTCCCCCTCCCCAGTCTCTGATGCCCACTTGCGTCAAATTACAGAGGTATTGTGGCGGATCATGGACGGGCGTCTGGCGGGACTGGAAGCAAGGCTGCCTCCAGCGCCCATTGTTCGGCCAGCCCAGTCTCGGGTGGCCGCGTCGCAATGTTATACGCTGCAGCCGCGTCTGCGTTAGCGCCTGCAGCCGCACCGAGGACAAGGCGAATAACTAGAGCTGTTACAGATACAGAAGCAACGTCGAAGTTCCCTCCGCTCACCTCTCCAACACCTAGAGGTAAGAGCGCCCCTAGCGCTCCCTCTGGTGCTGCAATTGTCTCTGCTCCCTCCACGTCAGCCCCCTCCAATGATGGGTGGCAGAAAGCTGAGAGCAAGAAGAAGAGGTCCCGAAACCGCAACAAGAAGGCCCCTAAAAGTACAGTCTCTGCTCCTCAGGCTTCGCCGGTGGCAGTCACCGCCACACAAAAGGCTAGAAAACTGCAGGCGCCCAAAACGGCAGCTGTGGTTGTCACCGTGTTGACAGAGGCGGCCAGCAATGAGCTATCCTACGCGTCTGTTTTCAAGAAAGTCCGGGATAGCCTAGGTGGTGAATTCGGGCCCTGTGAGGTTTTGCATTGCCTAGACGGGGGCTCGAGCTTTGGAGTTCCCCGGTGCTGAAGGCGCAAAGACGGCGGACGTCGTTGCGGAAAAGCTGTGGGGAGTTTTTGCAGCATCAGATGGTGTCAAGGTCGTTAGGCCCACCAAGTGCGCGGAGGTGCGCATTTCGGGCCTGGACGACTCTGTGACGGTGGAGGATGTGTGTGTTGCCATTCGCGAGAAGACGGGACGCAACACGGACATCATCAGGGTCGGCACCATCCGCCCCGGTCCAGGTGGTCTTGGCGCGGTGTGGGCCAGTTGTCCCGTGGCGTCAGCCAAAATCTTGGGTGATGCCGGCAAGATCCTCATCGGTTTTGTGAACGCCAGAGTCACAGTCCTGGCGGCGAGACCGATGAGATGTTTTAAATGCCTAGGGTCGGGACACACACGCGTCAAGTGTGGAAGCTGTTTTGACTGCAGCGGACTATGCTTCCGCTGCGGTCGACCGGGGCACAGAGCGGCAGAATGCTCCGCCGCCCCTCACTGCCCAGCGTGTGCGTCGGCTAATTTACCCGCCAAAGATGGGGCAGGTTGGCTGTAAGCCTCCTCGCACATCTCCGCAAGCATCGGTGGCCAGCCAATCGGCCCAGGCTGCCTCCGATGTCAATGGAGGAGGCTGTAGAGACGATCCAATAATGGATCAAGTCTCCAGTCTCCTTGTCCAGACGAACCTAAACCACTGCGCCAGTGTGCAGGACCTTTTCCTGCAAAGCATGGCGGAGTGGTCTAACGGTGTGGCCGTAGCCACGGAGCCTCATTTTGTTCCTCCCCGTTCAAACTGGCTGGGTGATCGGGACGACTCCGTAGCAGTCGTAGGCTCCACGGTGGCTCATTCCCCGCCCTTGTCGCTAAGAGGCAAGGGTAGTGGATATGTTGCTGCCGAATGGGGGGGTATTACCATATACGGTGTCTACTTCTCCCCGACCGGAGTCTGAGCGACTTCGAGGTCTTTCTCAACAACTTGGAGACCTCGATATGGCGACTAGCGTCTGGGCACGTCTTAGTGCTGGGGGATTTTAACGCTAAGTCCGTTGCATGGGGATCCCCCAGGACGGACGCACGGGGCGACGCTGTGGAAGAGTGGGCGACATCGGTGGGCCTCTGTCTTCTAAACAGAGGCTCCACCAACACGTGTGTGCGACAGCAGGGGGGGTCGATAGTGGACCTTTCGTTTGCTAGCCCTGCTCTCGCCGCACGAGTAAGGAACTGGCGTGTCCTGGAAGAGGTTGAGAAACTCTCGGATCACCTCTATATTCGATTTGAGCTCTCCTGGACCCAGGACCCCAGAAGGGGTCACACGGCGCGGCGATCATCCCGCTTTCCGTGGTGGACTGTTCCAAAATTAGATAGGGACCTACTAGAGGAGACAGCCATCATTTTTCTTTTTTTATTTTTATTTTTATTTTAATTTTTCTCTCACAGACTGATACATAGGTAGTACTCAGCGCCGTACACCAACACCTCGAGACGGCTCGGCCGGCCATGCTCTTTCTTACGGAGACACAAATACGCCGCCCTGCCGACACGGCATATCTCCACTATCCCGG
Source organism: Tyria jacobaeae (assembly GCA_947561695.1). Lineage (NCBI taxonomy): Eukaryota > Metazoa > Arthropoda > Insecta > Lepidoptera > Erebidae > Tyria > Tyria jacobaeae. The sequence goes on from OX387221.1 coordinate 9,118,464, forward strand.
CTACGTGCTTGAGGAGTGCTTCCTCGTAAGGGCTGGAGTGTGCCTTTTCATCAGGGCGGATGTTTGTTGTCGCCGTCTGCACTGCCTAGAAGACACATCCTTCTCCATCCTTTGGCTCCACGTGGATTTTGGCTCTACGAGCCGGATTTACGTGTGCCTCTATCGCTCCCATTCCGGAGACTCCGAGACAACTCGACTCTTTGACCACCTGAGTCAAGCAGCCGATAAAGCGCAGGAGCAGTTTCCGACCGCCGAACTGGTGTTTTTGGGAGATTTTAACGCCCACCATGAGTCCTGGCTGGGATCTTCCAAAACTGACCACGCTGGTCGAACTGCCCACGCATTTGCTCTCACGCATGACCTTACCCAACTGGTACTCCAGCCCACCAGGATACCAGACATAACGGGTCAAGCGCCCTCTTTGCTGGACCTACTGTTGACGAATCACCCAGCGCAGTACAGCGTATCGGTTCTCGCCCCTCTGGGATCCTCCGACCACTGCCTGGTGTCGACCTCAGTGCCTCTAGTTACGCCTTCACGACCTGTGGTAACACGTCGGCGGTTATGGTACTACTCGTCAGCAGACTGGGATGGAATGCGGGAATATTTTGCATCCATCCCGTGGGCTCAACGCTGCTTTAAAGATAGGGATCTGTCGCAAAGTGTGTCTGCCGTGACTGACGAAATCACTGTCGGTATGGAGTATTATATCCCCTACAGTGAAGTCGCCAGCACGAAGACCCGTCCCTGGTTCAATCGCGAGTGCATCCGGGCCGTTGCTCAAAAGCAGTCGGCCTCCCGCGCATGGATCAGGGCCCGCGCACATTGTGACCCAGACATTGATCGCCTAAAAGCAGCACTAAACAGAGCCACTAGGGAATGCAAGAGGGCTTACATCAGAGCAGATGCCCAGCGCATTGCACGGTTTGGTCAAGAACTCGTCGCGTACCCTACGGGTAGCCGTAAGTTTTGGCGATTGGCCAAAGCCGTGCAGTCCAACTATTGCCAACCTTCGCTGCCGCCGTTGAACTACCCTGACGGATCACTGGCTCACGAGCCGCAAGAGAAAGCGAATCTACTAGCTGACCTCTTTGCGGCTAACTCCCGAATCGATGACCGTTGCGCGCACACGCCCACCATTGCGTCCTGCGACTCCGCAATGCGGGATATTCGCATCCGGCAGAGGGATGTCCGTGCGGAGCTTCGGTCACTCGATGTCCGGAAAGCCAGTGGACCCGATGGTATTCCGGCGGTGGTTCTTAAGAACTGTGCACCTGAGTTGTCTCCCGTACTAACGCGCTTGTATCGCCTGTCCTGTTCCTCAGGAATTGTTCCGGAGGCCTGGAGAGAAGCGAATGTTCAACCCATTCCCAAAAAAGGCGACCGCTCCGATCCAGCCAATTACCGACCTATAGCCGTCACTTCCATACTCTGTAAGGTGTTCGAGCGGATCATCAACACTCAACTAATCCGCCACCTAGAGGATCACTCCTTGTTAAATGATCGGCAATATGGTTTTAGGCCGAACCGATCCACGGGTGATCTTCTAGCGTACGTCACACACCTTTGGGGTGAGGCTATGGATAGGCATGGGGAGTCCTTGGCCATCAGCCTCGACATTGCCAAGGCCTTCGATAGGGTCTGGCACCGCTCGCTTCTCTCCAAACTTCCTGCATTTGGTCTGCCACCTAAACTCTGCAACTGGGTTGCTGCCTTCCTCCACAAGCGCCGCATTAGGGTTCTCTGCGACGGCGCGGCCTCAGATTTCCACGAGGTAAGCGTGGTGTACCTCAGGGCTCCGTCCTATCGCCTACGCTGTTTCTTCTGCATATCAATGACATGTTGGCCCTTGGCAATATACATTGTTATGCAGACGACAGCACAGTGCACGGGCGATATTTCGGACATCCTACTGCCAAGCTGGCAGTAGGACGACGTTGAGGAAAAACGACAGGAGCTTGTCGCTGAGCTCGACCGGGTCTTGAGCCGCCTTTCCCAATGGGGCTGTGAGAATCTGGTCGAGTTCAGCGCCAAGAAAACACAAGCGTGTGTGTTCTCTACCAAAAAGTCTCCATTCCTTCCCCTTCCTACTCTTCAGAGCACTCAACTGCCTCTGCAGGATAGGCTTAGTATTCTGGGTATGGATATTTGCCGGGATCTCAATCCGCGCGATTACATCGAGAGTGTCACTAAGGCGGCCTCGCGAAAGCTCGGCGTTTTAAACAAGGTGAGACGATTCTTCTCGCCCTAGCAACTGTGTCTTTTGTACAAGACCCAGGTTCGCTCCTGCGTGGAGTACTGCTCTCATCTCTGGGACGGCTATGCGCAGTATTTGCTTGACGCTCTCGATAGGTTGCAGCGGCGCGCAGTCCGCATTATCGACTGTCCTGAGATCACCCAGTCTCTTGAGCCTCTGCAGTTGCGCAGAGATGTCGCCTCTATGGCAGTCCTCTATCGCCTACATCACGGGGAGTGTTCTGATGAGCTCTTCCAATTGGTCCCACCTTCTCCCTTCCTCTACAGGACTACACGTGCTGGCCTGAGGAGTCACCGTTTGTGCGTCGAAAATATACGTATCCGAACTAAACGGTTTGGCTCTTCTTTCTTGTGCCGATCGGTAAAAGCCTGGAATTCTCTACCAGCGCACGTGTTTCCTTCCCACTTTGATCCCGGGTCTTTTAAGCGGGGCGTGAAAAAGCATCTCACCAGGCCGCCATAGTGTGGGTCACCATGCTGCATTGACTAGACATGCAATGAGGATGGTGACCACCACTTTTTGACTCCACCTATTGCTTTCCATCAGGCAAAGTGGAGTCACTATGGTAGGCTAATATAAAAAAAAAAAAAAAAAAAACTTAAACTAATAGGTGTAGTCATTAGAAGAATAACAGATTATAATTATCTATGTGAGAGACTGGTGTCTGTACTAGGAGACCTGTATGACAGATTACCAGTCTCTCCAAGACTCTGAACAATTAAGCTCAAGGATGTAACATTCTATGACTAAACATTAGATGACATTGTGTGTGCAAGAAGTTTGATGAGATGCGTGCGTACGTAATAGCGCGTGACGTGTGTGTGTGTGTGTGTGTGTGTGTGTGTGTGTGTGTGTGTGTGTGTGTGTGTGTGTGTGTGTGTGTGTGTGTGTATGTGTGTGTCTAAGTACCCACATTAAGTAAATTTGCAGTTTGTTCATAATTCATGGACTTAAGCCATGCTGTGAGAATTAAATTGAGTTAAATGGTAAATTGTAATCAACTTATTAATTTTATTATATAGGTATTCTCCCAAAACCCAAAATATTTGCTTGAGAAGTTAGTGGACCATTGTTTACCTGACAAACAGACTTTATGTTTAAGCCGTTTATTCTGGTTTGATGAGGGATTGAATTTGATGAGAGAGTGTTGCTTGAGGATAAAATGTAAAGTTGCCGTACCGTTAGAACATCTGCAAGTTTATACAAATCATTTGTGGGGAACATAAAAGGCAATGATAGACTAACTTTTAATACCGCTCTTTGGGCTCTTTCAACTTTTATCAAGTTAGTCTTGCATGCGCCACCCCATACCGTGATGCCATATGATAAGATGGATTGACATAGGGCCATGTAGACCGTCCTAATGACAGATTTATCAGAAACGTGACGGAGATTTTTAAAGATGAAAATCAGTTTGCGTGTTCTATCTGATAATAGATCAAGGTGTTGGTTGAATTTAAAGGTATTGCCTATCACGATGCCAAGATATTTAGTGTGAGAAACTTTTTTTAGGTCTTCGCAAGTACAGGCATGGTTGGGAGCACAAGTGTGTGCTATGATAGATAAATTGTCAATTATTTGGGGGTGAATTGTTTTTAATAGAGAATGGTATGTAATTAGTTTTGCCTATGTTGAGTGTAAGGCCATTTTCTCGAAGCCAAGTAGATACCACATTGAAGCCATTTTGAGCGGTGGCATATGTTGTCTCCCAAGTGTCTCCGAGGAAAATTAGGGCTGTGTCATCCGCAAAAGTCACTATTTTACCATTGTAAAGTTGTAAATTGCACAGGTCATTTATGAATGTCAGGAATAGTGATGGGCCGAGTACAGATCCCTGCGGCACACCATAACAAGTAGGTAAGTCATCACTGACAACACCACCAACCCTCACTCTTTGTTTTCGGTTAGATAGGTAGTCCTTAAACATTTCAAGCTGTATGCCACGGATTCCAAATCTTTCCAGTTTATTCAACAAGAGTGGGACAGAGACTGTGTCAAATGCTTTTTTATATTTAGGAACATAGCTATTACTCTTTCTTTAGAGTCAAGTTTACAAACAATCTGATCAATTAGTGCATGTACTGCATCTGTGGTTGAGATACCTGCTCTGAATCCAAATTGAGAGCTTGATAAAATATTTTTGGATTCAAGGTAATGTACAAGTCGTTTATTCAATATCTTTTCTACAACTTTCGAAAGGGTGGGAAGTAAAGATATTGGTCTATAATTATTTATGCAGTCTCTTTCACCACTTTTGTAAATATTCGTAATATAAATATTATCTGCGATTCGACCATGCCCCGGATTCGGGGTAGACGGCCTCCAAAGAAGGAGGAGAGATGAAGGGGAAGAGGACCGGCTTCATGAGGAGTACCGAGAGGCACGGAAAACTCTGAAGCTGGCCATTTGCCGCGCCAAAGAAGAGAAGAGAAAGAAGATGCTGGAGGGTCTCGACCGTGACCCCTGGGGTCGCCCATATCGTGCGGCGCAAAAAAAGCTCCGCGCGCTGGGCTCCCCCCTTACTGAGACTCTCCAGCCCAGCTTCCTGCAGGAAGTGGTTGAGGGCCTTTTCCCGCAGCGGGTGGACCACTCACCCCCGTCGATGGCCCCCTTGGCCGGAGGCGACCTGAAGTTCGAGGAGGAAGATGTTCCACCCGTCATGGAGGCAGAGATAGGGGCGGCTGTTCTTCGAATTCGTTATAGGAATACCGCCCCCGGACTGGATAGAATCCCTGCCCGAATATTAGCCTTAACCACATGTCGGACCGTCGTTCGACGCATGCTTGGCGTCTGGAAGCTTCCCTGACTGCTGGAAGAGCGGGAAGCTGGTTCTTTTAAAGGACGGGACGGCCCACGTACTCGGCCGGACGGGTTTTCTGGGGGGGCCTACAGAAAACCCCGGTGGGATGACGGCCCGAGGGGGTTTCCACACGAAAAAAAAAAATAGTAGCTGGAAATACTCAAGAGAAAAATCGTACGGAAATCTCGGCATCAACATTATCTATGTAAAATATAAAGATTTTCTAAACCTACTTCCTTAGCACAAGAACTTGTGCCAATCAAAGAGGTATCATATAGAAACTGTAAACAAATAATGACGACCAGAATGACCTATACTTAAAAAGTGGACTGTTATCTACCACACAGTACATACATATACAGCGCTCAGTAAACAGCAATAGACTTGCCCCCTATAAACTAAGTGGGACTTAATTATAGTAAGCAAAATGTGATCGTGTGAGACCCAGAGGCGTTAATAGAAATGCATATATGCAGATGTATCCATTTATATACTAATAAAACTGTCTTATTCTAGTTGATCCACATAAATTCTAAGTTGCATATTATGTTACATGTGCACTAGTTTAAAGTAAATCATGCTAACTATAGATCTTTTCAATGGTTGACCTATCCAATATGTTTTAATATTCAGAAAGTGTAACTTTCCGTCAGTCTTCATGATTTACCGTCAAAAGACTAGTGCCATCTATTATGAGACAAATTCATCGTCCTGTGGTCTCGATTTACGACTTTTACGTCATCATGTCATTATGTTTTATTGCTGACATACGATACAGTACTGGAGCAATTTCACTTCAGGTTTGCATGTGAATGAGCTTATTCTAATGTAGAAACCATTCACCTAGGAACAAACAAATAATGTCTGATTCGGTCAATATAGTAGTTTATCCATAACAGTACCTTTGCACATATAGTTCCTTGAAAAAGTCATTATCTTTGTATCATGTCCCAATTTTTTTTAGGGTTGGTACATTCTTTTATGGCCGGCTGCCTTCCTGACGCCAACCCTCTTTGGGGTTGTAGTCGTTTTATCGTAAGATATAAGGAAGAAAGATTTGTTGAAGGATTATGGACAGGAAGAAGAACAGTGGGGTACACGATTTTATTTTTATCGCATTGAAACAGTAACTGCCAGGCAAGGGGCGTAAGATGGCCGGCAACAAGAGCTCCTCATTTATAACTGCATGCCGAGGGTAAGATGCTGCGCCGCCCAAGTGGGGCAATCCGCGATCGTTTGCTGCGCCGAGTCCTCCTAGCGACTTCCTGAAATGCCCTTCCCTGCAGATACTACCCAAAACAGCCATGCCCGGAAAGAACCTGCGTCATTCGGAAGAAAAGGGTCCCGTGCTGCCGCTCTGTCCACTCCACGATGACCGGCTGAAGTGCCTCCACAGTGGAGGTAAAGCCAGCACGTGGCGCCTCTACTCCTCTTGGCTCGGCGAGCGGCCTCACGTACCTCTCCGGGTGGGGGCCGTCTGAAACTTCGGTCAGCACTTACGCCTCTAAGTCCCACGGGGATTTCCGGCCAGAGGGCACGCCGCCTCCGACGATGACAATGGTATTGTTAGTCCTGATGCTTCCCAACCGAGAGAGACCACTTTGTGACTCTTTTAGAAGCTTAAGTGATTTTACCAGTTTTTAATGTATGCTTGTACCTACTCTATGCTTAACTATCGATATACTCGTACAGATAAGAAACAACCTTCTTAATGCATCGTATATCTCATAGTTGAGGGAGAAATAGCGACATTATAAACAGTTTCCAGTACTAGGTTTTAATGAGAACAATGCCGTTGATGTAAAAGTGCAGTAAGTGCAAAAATTACGACAAACATATTCAACGTTTACGATACAAAGTTAATATGTAGACCTTTATCGTCGCAATTACATGCCAAAATGACGTCTGTACCTACCAATTAGGTACAACATTAAAAGTTTCCCTAAGATTGCGAGCATTTGTTATTGGATAGTTTGCATTTCTGCTTTAGTACACAGAGTACACAGTGAGTAACATAAGTCTGACTGAATTCACGACGTGTACGGCAAATGGTTTTCAATGGTTAGATATTAAGATTTAAAGCGTTTGCAAAGTCTTGGTGACATCACGACTGGCGCCGCGCCGCACCAATTGTCAGCAATTGTCTCGTGCTTATACTGTAGTACGTCGCTAGTACAATTTGCTCAACGACCTAATGAAATCATAATTGTATTTACTTCCATTGTATAAAGGGCACTGTTAAGTCTTAATTGACACAACCGGTCAGTTGTTTTTACAAGTAAAGAAGACTGAAGGTTATCGTTCTCATCAATCTAGATATTTGCATCAAGCGACTCTTAAGAGTTAATGCAGGACGGCAGTGTAATCTGATACGTTCTCATATTGTTGAATGTTACGCATTTGAGGGCCCTTATTTGTGACTGTCTATACGCATGACATGTTGACGATTTTATTAATTGTCTTTTTTTTGTGTCAAACACATGCTAAAATTTATTCAAGGGCATGCTCAGGGTTGATTGCTGGATCTGATAAATGATTTTGATTGTTTGGATAGGTTAAAGTTACCATTCCAAATGACAAAAGAAATGATGTGCAAAGTTTGATTAACTAAGGGGTTGAGAAGTAACCATCCGTCAACTAAAGTGGGTCAATGCCATATAAATCTTAAATGGAATGGTCTTTTTTCTTATTTTATATACACTTGCGTTTCAATTCTTTAATTATATGCTTTCAATTCTTGAGTATTGTATATTTAGATATAGATAAAATAAAGCAATGGTATATTAATTCAAAGGTGGCAAACCGATACAAGTTTGAGGCTCTTACCTTGGCATATAAATTCGCAATATTATCACTCTTCGCCAACGCGTTGTCAACAGTAACAACCTTAGAATCTTTTACAAACGTACTCAACAACAGGAACCCTACCATGTAGGTTGTTTTTGTAATTCAAGCTTACTGTCCACTAGATTGTGTGACTGTCATAAGGTATTTTACTGAACTACTGACGTTCCCGTGATAATCATTTTAAAGGGAGACTAATCTAGCAATGGGAACTTATAACAGTAGAGCTAAATTTTACGGGCCGATTCCCGCAATCGAACCCATGACCTCCGGTTTAGCAGTCAGGGTCACTAACCACTAGACCAACAGGCCCGTCAAATTTGTGTCAAACAGGACAAAGAGTCTGGTTGTTCTTTGAGTCCGTTGATTGAATGTTTGTAAAGCCCCCGCAACACAGGAATTATTCCTTATGCGGAAGTTGTTATTCAAAACATAAAAAAGAAAGAGAATAAGGAATGGGGCATACATTTTCCTTAGAACACTATTAAAAATAAATGAATATAGTCACGAAGGGTAATCACCTTTAAATCATTAAAAAAATGGGAAAATTTGAAAATGCTGATAATGTATGTAAATAAACTTTTCTTTTAACATTTTTAAAAGTTCTCCTTGCAGAATCTTTTTACTACACTTGCTCTGGAGCTGTTCTGCGCGGTAAAGTCTCAGACGACCACATCTTGCCGACCATAATTTAGCCCTACTAACTTAACAATACAAGACTATTGCCATCATTCGGGAACTGTAGGACTGTTCATATGTCTGATAGATACCTGTTAGTCGCCTTCTTCGGTCTTAGTAAGTTGAAAAATATAGCAAACAATAAAAAGTTCGTCACCATAAACTTCTTGTGGTGACACTGGGACCATTCTATCTCTCAAAAGAAAATTCTAAAAATTACAAACCCGTTCATCATATTTAAATTTAGCCTCGGTGTCCGTGTACTCGTAAAACACGAAAAGTGACCAATGACTACTTACTACTTAGTCACTTCTACTCACTTTTCATAAGAGATTTTAGAAACGGTTCCCTACTTTTTTCAGTTTTTTATACAAACCTTATCCTGACAATAATGACCACAAAAAAAAAGATTTATCGAATTTGGTGCAGCGATTCGGAAGTTATGCCCGTAAATAAATTTTGGCAAATCATGTTTGTTTATATAGATAAGGGTTTACTCACGCGTGTATTTTGGGGATGCCCCACTAGTTTCGGACCCGACAGGGGACCTTTATCAAGGAATGAAGGTTCTGTTCTGTCAAAACGACGCTGCACTCTGTTTTTTTTTTTTATATTTCATAGAAAATTAATGAAGGCGGTTGCATTTCCATAACGTTATGTTTTGCGGTGTTGTTATTAATAAGGGAACTAGAGGGAAATTTTTTGAGTATATTGAAAGAGAGAGAATGAGAATGAAATTAATGTAAATTTTTCTTGAAATATTATTTGTTTAAAAATTATGAACATTGCTCATATCTCGTATAGCGAAGCTTCAAAGTGCTACTGAAACGAAACACAAACACTCATAAGCATTATTCTGAGATTTAAAATGCATCAAAGAATCATAAAAATATCATTACAGACCTTTTCAGACGTTTGTGTAAGTGCCTAAACGTTAAATACGAATTTTATGCCGAGCCGGCGCGCCGGCTGTTATGACTCACAGCTAGTAGTGGAAAGATCAGACACGCTAGATATTGATACATTGTGATAAGATATCCTATGTCAGACATTTTATGGCTACGACAACATCTAAATCACTCGTCATGGACTGTTTCTCCGTCTTCATGGTCAACTCAATCGGACAATAAAGTAATCACAATAAACATACCTACCTACTCGTATATATTTTACATAATTGACAAAACTAAAAAACTCGTCACGTCATGTTAGCCTACGGAGTATATATATACTTTGACTCTGGTTTCCGGAGGCCCAACTCCCCCTATCCCCTTTCTTCTCCCCTCATCCTCCCCATCTTCTTTCCCGACTCCTCATCCCTCCTCTCATCTTTTCTCTCAAGGCATCCCCCCATACCTAATCACCCTCAAAGGCGGGAAACGCACTTACGACTCTCGAGTTGCAGGTGTCCATGGACGGCGGTTGTCACTTACCATCAGGTGACCCGTCTGTCCCCCTATAGTATAAAAAAGAATAAGTGTATATATGTGTGTGTATATAAGTGTAAATCAAAAACTATCAACAAATTGACATTCGATACCAAATGGCTAAAAAGCCTAAAAAGCCGAGCCTATTTCCCTTATCTGCCTGATTAGATAGGTCATTTATGTCGTAATTATATATAATCAATATATATTAAGTAATTATATATCATATTTAACATATAGGATAGAAATATAGAACGGTACTATATTCCAATCCCATACACTGACACTGACTTAAAGAAGGCTTCTTACATGTTTGCAACTACAAGGTGCTAGTAATTTGACTCAAGTAAAACTTAATTCACGAATCCGACAGTTCCAGTTTTAATCTGTCTGTTCCTTGCTGACTATGTTTGAGGACAAAAAAACAGCAAATTATCCTCCGGATACCCGTTTCATATATTTCTATGGAAAATGTTTGTTATCTGTATATTTTTTTGGTCTAAAACTATTTTTTAAATGTTGTATCTATTAGTTATGTAACAAAAAAACGATCAAAGTATTTATCCAAAAATTGGACAATTAGTTTAAGCTTCATGTCAAATACGTAGCTAATAAGTAATAAGTCAAACTAAAACTCTCTGATAATAATAATCTACGTCTGGACCAACGCCAAACGGACATGTTTCAAATGAAAATGCGGTTAATCTATTTGTATAAATAACATATACATGTAATCTGTTGTCTACACAATGGGGTAAATAACTATATTAAAATTAAATTATTAATTTAATGCAATAATAAATAATATTATTGTTTGACTTAATTATCGACTAATTTATGTAATAAATTAGCTAGGTATCTATGTATACATATAATAAAATTGTGACAGGCCGATCGATGTCTTCGGCATCGACAATCTTAGAGATATTGAAGAAAAACTTTTTTTTTTATAAACGACATTTGTAATCTTACAATACTGCATGGAGTGCATGGAATTGAATGCAGTTTGCAGAGATATATTGCTGGAGATCTTACTTACAATATTGGTCCGATTATACTGCAGGAATTGATTTTACGTATACGGAGTCGCGGGCGGTAGATAGTTTCATATACAATTTTTAACTTTAACTTTTGATTAATGGCTTTAGTGGAGTTGCATCAACATTGCCAATATCATGCACCCAAAAGAAAATTTTACCAAAAGTAGTTTTTAAGGAGCTAAGAATTTTAGGAATTTCAACGTACAACGAAATCGTAAACTGGGTGACAGCTACTACTGTACATTTTTTGTATAAAATAACATAATTTCAGGGTAATATTTAATAGTTTATCCTATATATTATCCATTTAATATATAGGACCAGGACCAATAAACTATAGTGTATTATATACATATATTATATTTTCTGGTAAGTGCTTCGTTTTTATATCCAGCCAATCACCGACCTGTAGCCGTCACTTCCATACTCTGTAAGGTGTTCGAGCGGATCATCAACACCCAATTAATCCGCCACCTAGAGGATCACTCCTTGTTAAATGATCGGCAATATGGTTTTAGGCCGAACCGATCCACGGGTGATCTTCTAGCGTACGTCACACACCTTTGGGGTGAGGCTATGGATAGGCATGGGGAGTCTTTGGCCATCAGCCTCGACATTGCCAAGGCCTTCGATAGGGTATGGCACCGCTCGCTTCTCTCCAAACTTCCTGCATTTGGTCTGCCACCTAAACTCTGCAACTGGGTTGCTGCCTGCCTCCATAAGCGCCGCATTAGGGTTCTCTGCGACGGCGCGGCCTCAGACTTCCAGGAGGTAAGCGCTGGTGTACCTCAGGGCTCCGTCCTATCGCCTACGCTGTTCCTTCTGCATATCAATGACATGTTGGCCCTTGGCAATATACATTGTTATGCAGACGACAGTACAGTACACGGGCGATATTTCGGACATCCTACTGCCAAGCTGGCAGACGTTGAGGGAAAACGACAGGAGCTTGTCGCTGAGCTCGATCGGGTCTTGAGCCGCATTTCCCAATGGGTCTGTGATAATCTGGTCGAGTTCGGCGCCAAGAAAACACAAGCGTGTGTATTCTCTACCAAAAAGTCTCCATTCCTTCCCCTTCCTACTCTTCAGAGCACTCAACTGCCACTGCAGGATAGGTTTATTATCCTGGGTATGGATATTTGCCGGGATCTCAATCCGCGCGATTACATCGAGAGTGTCACTAAGGCGGCCTCGCGAAAGCTCGGCGTTTTGAACAAGGTGAGACGGTTCTTCTCGCCTTTTATAGAAGACCCAGGTTTGCTCCTGCGTGGAGTACTGCTCTCATCTCTGGGACGGCTATGCGCAGTATTTGCTTGACGCTCTCGATCGGTTGCAACGGCGCGCAGTCCGCATTATCGACTGTCCTGAGATCACCCAGTCCCTTGAGCCCCTGCAGTTGCGAAGAGATGTCGCCTCTATGGCAGTCCTCTATCGCCTACATCACGGGGAGTGTTCTGATGAGCTCTTCCAATTGGTCCCACCTTCTCCCTTCCTCTACAGGACTACACGTGCTCGCCTGAGGAGTCACCGTTTGTGCGTCGAAAATATACGTACCCGAACTAAACAGTTTGGCTCTTCTTTCCTGTGCCGATCGGTAAAAGCCTGGAATTCTTTACCAGCGCACGTGTTTCCTTCCCACTTTGATCCCGGGTCTTTTAAGCGGGGCGTGAAAAAGCATCTCACCAGGCTGCCATAGTGTGGGTCACCATGCTGCATTGACTATACATGCAATGAGGATGGTGACCACCACTCTTTGACTCCACCTATTGCTTTCCATCAGGCAAAGTGGAGTCACTATGGTAGGCTAATATAAAAAAAAAATAAAAAATATAAATAGTTAAAAAGTGTGAAGTGAGTAACAATGGAAAAGAAAAGAAAACCTCCAGATCCCCCAGATCCTCCTAACCGTCCGTCTAATCTCGTTAATTATTTTGAATGTTCTTCATTATAACCAAAAAATCTTCCTCTCGATTGTCAGATGGACGATCTGACAGAAGCAGCTGAAGTGCTAAAAAGAAAAAGAACAAACCTTTCTCCGAAAATATCAAAACCACAATTATTAAGTAAAAGTAGACTTCCCCCTTTTGTATATTGGTACCTAAAACTGAAACTGATGAGCGAGCGGGCACCACACACTGTATTCAGAGGAATTGTTCGGACTTATACCGGCTGCAGGTTTCCGCCATCATCCTACGCGACAAAATATCCATCCCCACCACCTGGACGATTGGCACTCCACCGCTTCTCCAGAAGCTTTTTGCCTCGCACAACCAGCCTATGGAACAAATTGTCGCCTGCCGTATTTCCGAACTGATACATACGATCTTCAAACCTTCAAGAAAAGAGCGTACTCCTACCTAAAACGCCGGCAACACACTTGTGACTCTTGAGTTGCGGGTGTCAATGGGCGGCGGTAGTCACTTACCATCAAGTGACCCGTCTGCTCGTTTGCCCGCCTTCGCATGAAAAAAAAAAACTTAGTTCAATATATCTCCTCCTCTGTTCAGTTTGCCCCACACTGAGAAATCATCTACAAAAACAGTTTTTTATTCTCCAAAACCTCGTGTTCCTCTACCAAAAAGTTACTCTAAAAGTCCCACCAGGCCCTTGTTCAGGATTATTAGTATACTCCCTCACAAAATGGGCGTACCTACCATTTTAATCAAAGTCATGACCCACCCCCCTTTTAACTCTTCCAACAACCCCATAAATATTATTATCACTGATTTTTTTTTTTTTCGTGTGGGAACCCCCTCGGGCCTTCATTCCGCCGGGGTTTTCGGTGGAACGGTGTGTCGGAATCGAACCGACTAAAACCACACGGTGTGCCATACTGCGCTTGAAATAGGAGGAATCCGGGAACAGCTTTATTAAGACATCCGGACCCCTCCTAGCGCCTGCCCGCACTATGCGGGCACCATCTACGGGTAACCTATCCATAAGGCGGCGTCCAGACACACGCGGACGTCACCTCCTCGCGGCTGGCCTAAAGCGGGCGGAGGGGAAAACCCGTCCCGACCACCCGCGGCCACACTCAGGGTGGCATGAGGCGCTGGTACCCAATTCGCCGCCGCCCGGTTCGCCGGCGGCGAATTGGGTCCGAGTGGAGGTCATCCTCCCGGGTCCGCTCCGCCGCCTCCTTCCGCGAAATAACATCTTCGCAGAAGGTTGCAACCGCGGTAAAATTCCTGTCGCTACTGGCCATGGAGCGTATAACAGCCAGTAGCGTCAGATCCTCTCCGATGACTGCAGCGAGGGCCCGACGCTGCAGTCATCCCAAGCGGGGCAGTCCGCAAACGTATGCAGAGCCGAGTCCTTACTGCAGTCGCAGTGGTGGCAGGCGGGACTCAATTCCCTCCTGGCGACCGAGTGCAGGTACTTTCCGAAGCAGCCGTGTCCGGAAAGGACCTGCGTCAGTCGGAAGGAAAGTGTCCCGTGCTGCCGCTCTGCCCATTCGACGATGACCGGCTGGAGCGCCTCCACGGCGGCAAAGCCAGCACGTGGAGCCTCCAGACGGGACGACCAGCGAGCCATCGTGGCTCGACGAGCAGCCTCACGCCACTCGCGTACCTCTTCGGGCGGGGGCTATCTGCCGCAACCCGCCCGGAACTCAGCCGTCCGCCGATAACTTCGGCGAGCACTTCCGCCTCAAAGTCCCACGGGGAAGTGCCGGCCAACGCGCACGCCGCCTCCGTCGACTAGGTGCGGTAACCACGTATAGCTCTAACCGCCATAACCTTTTGAGGGCGCCAAAGGTGAACCCTATTCTGGGCGGTCAGAGCCTCCGCCCACACCGGTGCACCGTACAGTGCCATTGACCGGACAACCCCCGTGTACAGCCGTCTCGTAGCGACGCTGGGTCCACCCAAGTTGGGCATAAGGCGCCCAAGAGCGGACGCAACTCCGACCAGCTTTGGAGCAAGCTGCCGAAAGTGCACGTCGAAGAGCCACCTCCCGTCAAGGATCAGGCCCAGATATTTAATGTGGGCCCGAACCGGTACAAGGACCGAGTTGACCATGATGGAGGCGCCGGGAGGCGGACTACGACGGGGCCCATGAAATAAAAGGGAATCCGACTTGTCCAGAGCTAACCGCAAGCCCAGCGCCACAAGCGCACCGACTTACCCTGGATGACAGAATAAATGCTGTTGCTGCAAAATTGAAGGACTTTACCTGACCTTACCCTTTACTGATTTAAACAGTTTGAAACAGGTTTCAGCATAATCTATATTGACGGGTGGAATTGATGAAATATTAAAGTCTATAATTTTAGAGTTACATACTCTAAAATTATAGACTCAGCCGAATTTAATTGATATTTTAGAAGGGGACGATTTGATTTAGGGCTCTAGGGGGAAGTGATCACTCCCATACATTTATACAATACTTCACTCCTGTGACCCCAAGTGTGCTTACCAAAAACTGTTGGTGAACACTTCTTCTCAAAAATACCTCCTCCTTATGTGCCCAATGAAAAAGAAAACGATATTTATAATATCCCCTAAACAGTTTCCTATGATCTCATGAATGAACCATTTACATTTGAGGAACTTAGTTGTATTCTGTCGCATGTTAAGGATTCTGCACCAGGATTTGATGCGATTCCATGCTCATTTATCTCTAAGGAAGTTAAAAAATGTCAACGTTACTTTCTGGACTTGGGTAACCTTTGCTTTCTACGTGGTTCGGTGCCCACTGAATGGAAAGTTCAATGCATTATACCAATATGAAAACCAGGGAAACATCCCACTGACCATAATGGATATAGAGCCATTGCCCTTTCTTTAGTCCTACTTAAATTAATAGAACATCTCATTAAAAAATGTAAACGCAACCTATCAATTCTCAAAGAGTTTGCTGGTGGTTGGTCATCTTTTCGCTTTGAAGCTCGTTTTCATTGCTATCATTAGGAGTGTTTTGGATTACTGCTGCTTTGAACTGCATGTAACAAAAAAGCATTACATAAATTAGATGTTTTACAGAATAAGGCCCTCAGATTTGTTATTGGCGCTATGAAGTCAACACCGACTAACGCCTTACAAGTTGAGTGTTTGGATCCTCCTCTCCAAATTCGACGTCAATGCCTAGCAGATTGCTTTTTTGCTAAAGTTTTTTCTCTTTCTTCTCACCCTTTGCAACCAATTTTGGAAAAAATAAACATAGCTTCGAATCGTCCTAATTTTGATAAAAAATGTTTAGCTTTATTAATTCAGTCTTATAGGGATCTTAAATTCTATAAACCCCAAATATCTCAACACAAAATTCTTCCATTTTTTGCAATTGAATATGAGGTCCTTCGCTTTAAAGAACAAACTATTTTGAACATTTCTATAAGTACCCCCCTCAGCAAATGCCTACTTTCATCGGCTAATCGGAAATCGTTAGCAGGGTTGGTAGTTATTTTACACTGATGCATTAAAATTCTCACCAACAGGGTACACAGGGACTGCAGTATATTATCAAAACTCCCACATTGCTGTTCAGTTTCAGTGACCCCCGGAGTCATCTGTATTTACATATTTATTCGCGTGGCTGTTTTATATATAGACTCCCATAGCATAAAGCATTCGATTATATTTTCTGACTCTCTTAGTAGCATCATGGCCATAAATCAAAATCAATATACGATCTCTCTAATTGCGCATACCAAAAATTATTTACTAACTGGAATGGTTGGAATGGGAGCCTTCTATGCTTCGGTTCAACCTGTTATCCCCCCATAGCCATGAATTTTAAAAAGAAAATGCGCCCTAAAAAAACGGTGTCTGTGTTATGCCGTTTGAGATTTGCTCACTGTTGCACTCCGGTGTTTCTCCACAAAATTCACGTCCGTGATAGCTCTATTTGTGAATGCGGACTTGAAGAGGGTTCACTGGATCATATTTGCCTGCCACATAATCAAAAATCTTTCTCTCTGTATACTAAACTAACCAAATTAAATATTCCTCTTCCTATCAATTTTTGTTCTCTTATAAATTACTTTTTCCTAAAACTATGTGATCTATTATCAAAATTTACTATTTATAATAATATTAAACTTTAGAAAAAATTATATATTAATATGTATTATCTATATATCTACGGGTTCTGATATGAAAGTTTAATGTTTTAACAAATGATCCATCCATAAACCATGATCGTCACCGTCTCCTACGACAAAGTTTTAGACGTATTTATTTAAATATAGCATCAAAGTACTTACTCGACGCTGGCAGTATTAGCTAACTTTTGTTGGCTGAATTGCCACATCGAAAAAAGAAGAAGAACTAGTTTTGGACGTATATTAAAAGACGCTGATTTGACTCTACAGCCATTTAGAAAGTGGTTCTCCTTGGTGCAGTGCTATCCGTTAATGAAAATACACAAAAATAAAAAAAAATATGTATAATATAAAGGTATAATAAGATATAAGTCTTATCAAATAAACACCTAGTCTAACACATAGAGAATTGTAAGATGTTTAACATCTGTAGTTCTAAAAATTTTTAGCGCCATAAGTTAGTCTTGTTTTGTAATGGGATATTACGTACTGTAAATAATAAGGAAGGAAAACTTATTATAGGGAACAATAAATGTACTTGGATCTTACACCTAATTTATTTAAAATATCCTCGTTGTGATAAAAATAACCCCATCAAATACATTTAATGTTAAAAAGATGCTGCCGTGTCTCCCACTCATTTATTTATTTTATTTATTTATTTAAAACTTAATGCACAAAATGCACACAGGCGGACTTAATGCCTAACGCATTCTCTGCCAGTCTACCTTAGGGTGATGTAGAAATGACAGAAGTAGGTGCATTAAACAGTAATAGCAAATAAGTTAAAGAAAATAAAGGGTATAATTATCATATCAGAAATAAACATAAACAGATGTTAAATATGTCTACAGAAATATAACACATATTATCATACACATACATATGCTTTACATACATACATACATACATATATATATATATATATACATATATATGTATATATAGTCTATCGTTGAGATGTACCTCCGGTAGGGAGTTCCAGAGGAGGACAGACTGAATAATGAAAGAAGAGTTGACGCAGGCGGAAGAATGATTTGGGCATAATAGTAATAGGTTGTTTGAAGATCGAAGATGTCTGTTGTGGTTAGAACAAAGAAACTGGAAGAGAGACGTAAGATACGAAGGAGAAGTGGTTGAGTTGAGTATGGAATACAGAGTGGAGAGGGCGGGTAGATGACGGTGCTGACGAATAGGAAGCCATTTCAATTCAGAGCGAAATGAGGAAATGTGATCAAACTTCCGAAGATTAAAAATGAATCGAATGCAGTTATTCAGAAGACGATCGTATTTATTGAGGAGATCTGCATTCAGGTCGTAGTAGCATACATCACCATAATCGATAATGGGGATGATTAAAGTCTGAACTGACATAGCTTTGGATTTAGATGGTAGAAAGTTCTTCAGACGATACAACGCTCGTAGAGTTCCTGTGACTCTTTGGCTGACACTAGTAACTTGGATTTGCCAGTTAAGGTTGGTGTCAATTATAAGACCTAGATCCTTTACAGAAGGACTAAATGGTATAACTGATCCGTTAAACGTCACTGATGGCAAACTGTTTAGATCAAGCCTAAACATCAGTCGTGGGCTGCCTACAATAATAGCTTGACATTTGGATGGGTTTACTGTCAAGCCGAACCTGTCAGACCAGCTAAACAGACTCGAGGTCACTATTTATTTTATAAATAGACTCAGTTATATTGTCCATAGAAGCATGGGAGTAGAGTTGCAAGTCATCGGCGTAAAGATGATACGTACACTGAAGATGTTGAGTGATAAGATTGATAAATATAGAAAATAATAAGGGAGAAAGTATGCCGCCTTGAGGGACACCAGAACAGATATCACGCCACCTTGAGGAGGATTCATTGACGCAGACGGATTGCTGGCGCTCTCGAAGATAAGACGAGAACCATTCCAGTGCATCAGGTGAAATCATGAGATGATCACATTTACCGTCAACAGTTGTAAGATCTTACGTAAAACAACACTTGCGTTGCATTTCCCCGAAATTATTGAGGTTTCCAGAGAACCAGATCCCCCTCTCCTTTTTTCTCCTCCCTAACCACCCTCGCCTTTTCACATCTCCAGAAAAAAAGAGTCATCAAAATAGTTGATAACAATAAATCTCTTTGTAGAAACGATGTTAATAGATCTTGAGTAAAATCACTTGTAGTTGTTGATCACTGAAACTTCTAGGTTTACCAACAATTCAGTAAAAGGGTGTTCAAAACGAAAACGTCCTGAATGGCTTGGGTAAAAGTGGGTACGGCTGTGCCTTTTTGCTCGACTAAACGGGGCCCTACCGTGAACCAGATATCATAAACTAAATGTTCGCTAAATTCACATCAATCAATGTATTCATGTATTTTTCAACTATCGTAAGTCCATACTTACGCAGTCCAGCATTACGACTGATTCAAAGATAAAAATATTTGTCCTGTGTGGGAACCGAACCCACGACTTCTGATTCAGCAGTCAGGATCACTAACTAATCAATAGGCCAGACCTATATATTATTTTATGCATTGTGGTTTACCATTTGCACGAATCAGATTCGAATTTTATTATATCACAGTAAAACTTTACACAGGCGCTGTTTATGATTGCTAAGTACTTAAAAGCTACGTCGCCGCAGATTTAGCTGGAAATGCAATTAAATAGGTTGGCATCTCGTCAGAGCAAGCCCACAGCGCTCGGATGTCGATATAATCCGAGTTTTGTGAAATCAGTATCACCCGACATTTTGGGAAAATTCAACATAATAAAGAAAAGAAGTCGTCATACCGATAAAAGGTTTATGAAAATGACATAGTATTACGACCAATGATTATTAGAAACCAAATATAGGTTAGATCTTATTTATGGGTTTAAGAGTTTTGGTCAATGACTTTTGAGTACCGGCTATACCTAGGTACTTGTATCGGATACATTCAGATGAGTTACTATAAATCAACTTTTTGTTTGTTACTTTTATAATGTGTACTCATATGTATTAAAATAGAAATGCTAAACCAGAACCAGACACCCAGACTCGACAAATTATATATATATATTATTATTCATGTACTCAAGTGCCTAAGGTACCACGGGATGTTTTATGTATTTAATAAACACATTTCAATATCAATTCAGATATCTCTAGACAGGACGTAGCAATTTAAACTTCTCTCAACGCCTTTAGCAGCAGTGCGTCTAACAATTAGCTTACTCATCTAAGTACTTATCAGTAAAGTCAAAGGTTATGAAAATGAGTTATAATATTCATGTTATAATGCAATGTAATGAGCAATTTACAATGACACGTATGCATACATATATATACATATGTACATCGATTTTGTTTTTAAAGCATATCGTTATCTAAAAAGGTTTACTATTTTCATGGCGTAGGCGCACAGGTTTTCTCATATACAACCAGCAGGAATATCAGTTTAAACTGAAATCTATATATAATCTAATTTTATCTATGATTATGTCTTCGCATTCTTACCTTATCTCTATTTATAATATAAATGGTTAATAATAAATTAATTAATTTTAGTGCCAGACATTACACCAAATCGATACCTAGATATAGCTTATAACGCATATGACACTGGTCTCAAAGTTGTATATACACACACATATATGTATATGTTATATATGTATATACAAAAAAGCGCCAACCACTTATTCATTACTGACTTTTTTGGCAAGGTAAATATTCATTTGAGATTTTGGAACAGGGAATATAGGATTTATTGGACAACTATCAGTTCTCTGTCTCACATTTTTTAAAAGACAACAAAAAAAAATTATTCCTGTGTCGACGGGGATTGAACGAGGAAGAACATAAAAAAATAAACAAAAGAAACACTAGAGGAAAATATTTCAACCCAACACACCGAGGCGAATTATATTTTCCTTAAAAACTTTTATTTTTACTTTTTCAAAGTGTAAAGTTTGTAAAAAGATTTGTTTTAGCCAATAATGTAATATTTACCTTCGTTATTGACATTCGTTTTTCAAATAGTTCGCAGAAAAACAATCAATTCTGGGTCGATAAAAACAATCTTTTATTTTTGTACAAGGTATCTATTTGGCACGGCAAACGCGTTTATGATATCATTGAAAGTTTAATTTTTTTGACATTTTGAAAATGTTGTAGTGATCGAAATAAATAAAAAAATTATTTGTGGAGCGGTCTTGCATAGTACCAAATACACATTAGCATCTTTTTGAGATGTTAACCTGGCTTCGCTGTACTTTTTGTCTGTCTATCTGTCTGTACTATGTTGGTTTTGGAAACTGTTATCATTTCTCGTGTTCAAATCATGTCGATGTACGCATAAACGACATTACTTTCCTCTCCCGATTTAAGTTTACTCACTGTCTAACAATATTTTTAAATATCTCTAATCTTAAGAAATAGACGTTCGTCCATACAAACTTTCACCCCTTTTTTTTTGCGAAAATCCCCTCGGATACCACCTTCTGGTGACATGTCGGACTCGAACCGACTAAAACCGCACGCCATCTTGGGTACTAGATGCCGGGGAACCAGGTACACCCTAGAAAGGAAAACCCTGGAACCCCGACGTACCTCGGGCCACCTACGGTTTGTAGATGGCCCCCTCCTGTGTGGGAACCCCAATGTTCCCGTAACTATCCCCCAAGGGCGCGCACGCTCGGCAGCGTCCGCGCCGCCACCCAAGCCTGCTTCTGCTAGGGTGACAGATGGCCTCATATGTCACCCCCAGGCCTGCGCTTATGGAGGACGGAGATCATTCTCCGATCTCCGGTGCCTAAGTCGCCTGTGGTACCTGGCCCGTTCCCGGGCCTGGCGGGCCGGAAGAGTTCTAAACCTCTCCCGATCCCGCTCCGCCGTCTCCTTGGCAAGCATAACTTGCTCGCAGAAAGAGACGGCGGAGTTCCACGCGTTCTCGCTCCGCAACATGGCCGCAATCATGTTACCGAGCGAGAGAACCACCACCCCGATGGCCGCCACGAGATCACGCCTCAGCTCCTCCCACGCCGGACATTCTGCCAGCGTGTGGAGCGCCGTGTCCACGGTCTGGCCATCGCAATGATGGCACTCAGGCGTTGGCTCCTTGCGGATCAGACACAGGTGATCTCCGAAACATCCCTTTCCAGTGATCACCTGCGTCAGCCGGTATGAGAGGGTCTCATGACGCCTCTCGAGCCAATCCTCCATAACGGGTCTTACCGCCGTAATAACGGCGTGCCCAGCGCTCGGTTGCCCGAGTCGTTCCCTCCATTCCTCCACGAGGACCTGGCGGAGTTGGGATTTCTGATCTTCGATTTCACGCGGTTCAGGACTTCTACCCAACTCCCGCGCCTCCTTGCGCCACTGGTAGAGAGCCGCAAGGGCTTTCGCCTCCAGGTCCCATGGTGGAGTTCCGGCCAGGAGACTCGCCGCCTCAAAGGAGATCGTGCGGTATCCCCTTATGATCCTGATAGCCAGCACTCGTTGCGGTCTTCGCAATAGCGCGATATTGCTGGCCTTCAGGATCTCTGCCCATACTAGGGCCCCATAAAGGGCCATGGACCGCACAACCCCCTCATATAGTCTCCTGCAGGAGTCATCGGGTCCAATCATTTTTGGCAACAACCGTGCTAATGCACGCGCTGCGCCAACCAACTTGGGGACCAGACTTCGGATAGTGATTATTCCGAGGCCTGTGAAAGAACAACGCCTCGGATTTGTGCAGAGCCACCTCAAGACCCAACCGCCGGATTCTCTCAACGACTTGGGCAACCCCGGCCGTGGCCCTCAGGGTTGCCTCAGGTGCGTCCCGCCACATGCCGTCACAAGCGTGTCGTCCGCATAGCACTTGACGGCGATACCATCTAAGAATGCACCGCGAAGCACCCAGTCGTAGCCAATGTTCCACAGGAGTGGCCCTAGGACCGACACCTGCGGGACACCGCACGACATTTCACGCCGACCGAGACCGGCCCTACTTGGGTAGATGACGGCTCTCTCCGACAGATATGCCCCGACTATGCGGCAGAGGTAAGGAGGCACTCGATGATACACTAGTGCCTCCCTGATGCAACTCCAGGGCAAAGTGTTGAACGCGTTGGCGATGTCTAAAGACACCGCCAACACTACTTCACCCTGGGAAACTGCTTCCTCTGCCAGGGCTCTCACGCGCATGATCGCATCTATGGTGGAGCGCCCCTGACGGAAACCGTATTGGTTGTCCGCCAGATCCGGCCCTACCCTGTAGAGATGCTTGACGAAGCGCCATGCAATCACTCTTTCAAAGAGCTTGCACACCTCGTCAAGCAACACTATGGGCCGGTAGGCGGATGGTGAGTCCGCCGGGCGCCCCTCCTTTCGGATGAGGACCAGTTTCCCCGTCTTCCACAATTTCGGAAACTGGCCCTGCTCGAGACATGCGCTGAACAACCCTCTCAGTCGGGGCTCGAGAGCCGGCGTCTCATCATCTAGAGCCAGGACCCACGCTCGGCCTGGAATGCCATCGGGTCCTGGGGCGGTGCTTTTAACTTTCAGCCGTTGCACCGCCAGCGCTAGTTCTGCCCGAGTGACCTCAGGCACGTCGTCATCATCCACGTTAGGCACCTCAGGTGTCGTAGGCGGAGCCATCGGTGGTGGGGTGTGTTCTACCAACCGTGATGGGAACAGGGTGCCGACGACCCCCTCAAGCAGGTGTGGCTGAAGACACTGGGTCAACGGCGGGGCCCACGGGCGCATCTTGCCTCTAACCATACGGTAAGGGCGCCCCCATAGATCCCGCTCCAGTGTCTCCAGCAACTCGCAGCGGGCCTTACTCTTGGCCCGCTTTATCACTGCCTGAAGGGTTCTCTTGGCACCCCTGTATTCCACCAGCAGCTCCGCCTCTCAGGTGACCGCGTCCGCAGGACGGCGACGCCTCCTGCGGAACCGGGACCACCGGCGGCGTGCGGTCACGCAGGCCTGTCGCAGCCCTGCGATCTCCGGCGACCACCAGTAGACCCGGCGCCTCGCTGTATTGGGCTTAGCCCTAGGCATCGCCGCATCACAGACACGAGTCATAGCCTCCCGGAACCATTGTGCCTCGGCACCCACATCAACAGGCCCATCCGGCGCAGGGGCCCAGGCCTGTACGATGGCGGCTTCCAGGAGGAGCTCCCGATTTATACTCTTGAGCGCCCAACGTGGCTCAGGTGGTGCCAGTATGGCCGGCACGCCATTCGTGGGAGCGGAGACTTCAAACCGAATGTATCGGTGATCCGAACCAGTCTCCTCCCCCACCACGCAAACTTTCACCCCTGATTTTACCCCCTTCAAAATTTGATTTCAAAAAAAAGAAGTATATATGTTTTTTTTGGTCTCAATTCTCCTTTTTCATGGTCTCAAACCAAAGAATAAAAAAAGTTTGCTTGAAAACACGATTAAAACACGATTGTTTATTATCTTTACATAGTTACTTACAATTTATACTATTATTTGTTTTCCAGAATCTCATGGCAAAATAGGGATATCATTTGTAGTGGGTACAAGGAAATTGGATTAATCATATTGACACTAATTCTTATTTTATGTGTTTAGTATTTATTTATCAATAAGGAGCGTAGTATTAGTTTCTGAAGACACACACTTTTAATATTAAAGATTTTAATCAAATTTGTAATGTCAATCTGTCTGATCCAATATACAAAGGTGGAGCCCCACTCTTCTCTCCTCTTTCCCCTCCTCATCCCCCTCCCCGCATCCCCACATCCCTCATCACCCTCAAAGGCGGGCAGCGCACTTACGACTTTTAAGTTGCAGGTGTCGATGGACGGCGGTTGTCACTTATTATCTGGTAACAGGTCTCTTCGTCTGTCCCCCTATAATATTTAAAAAAGATATATGGTTCACCACATTCAGCAACAAAAAAGCAAAAATATAGTCTTGAATCATATACGTTTAACGCGATACCCAAAAATACGTTGATTTCCCCTACTATTGACCCGAACTATTGACGTGTTTATTTGTATGATCGTGTGTCTGCCTGAGGTACCTTAGGTCAGAAACGGCTAAACATTTTCTGAGCTTTCTTTCATATGTATTTGATCGAAATCAGATTAGCCGTTTATAAGATTTAGGGTGTGAAAGATGAACAGTTGAATGTTTTCAAATATACCCAAGTATCTAATGGTAGGGTATAAAAAACAGTCAAACTGCCTGAAAGTTATGGGAAGTGAAAGTGATAATGATCTATCTAATGTAAGCAAAAAATATGCTTAAGTGTGCAGAAATTAATTAAATAAATTAAAAGTTGTCTTTAACTGTCTATGTATATGCTTTGTGGATAGGTAGGTATTTACTTTTTGTTATAACTGGAATTGTGAGTTATCTACAAATATAAAAAGAAACTGATGAGAGATGTTCCGATTACGGCATATAAGTATATAATTCATTTTAGGACTTGAAGAAAATCTATTATTATACTATATTTGGTTATCAAAGTATTAGTATTAGGTGTTTTTGTTAGTATTCTTGAGCATTATGAGAAACACCGGAGTGCAACAGTGACCTAATCTCAAACGGCACAACACAAATACCGTTATTTAAGGAAGCATTTTCTTTTTAAAAAACTATGGCTTTAGGGAATATCAGGTTGGACCGCAGCATAGAAGGCTCCCATTCCAACTTCCAGTTAATGAATATTTTTGGTTCGCGCAATTAGAGACATCGTATCCTTGAATAAAATAATGTTTTCTGTTTACATTCTTGCAGGTGGCATATTTAGCGTGTGCATCAGCACACTCATTACCAAATATGGCGAACTGGCTAGGAACCCAGAGTCACATTCAGGTCCAGTTTTAATATCACTAATGAACTTCTGCATATTTTACTTTTTAATTGATTTTGATTTATGGCCATGATGATTTATGCTGTGGGATTCTATATATAAAACAGCAATAGGCGTAGCTAGAGAGTAGGGGCAGGGTAGGCCGAGCCCACTCTAGAAAGCCTAGAAGGGCCTACCCTAGAAAAATACCCTTCCTCATAAATAGAATAACTTCATCCCTAATTACCGACACCGAAAACCGTCTTAAAAAAGCTAAAATAATTACAAGCTTGTAATTATTTTAGCTTTTTTTGAGTCTAGCTCGCTCACCAACCTGCGATCCACACACACAAACGAACAATCTGCATATAATTGTTACTATATACGCATGATCTATCGTCTCGCTTTCATTGAGGTCTTTCTTACTTAGGAAAGTGTCTAAAATGCAAATGGTACGCGCGTTTGGGCGCTGGTCCCAAAGTGGTCCCGATACCGCACCGAAGTGAATCACAGAATTTACAAAGGTTTTCAAATTTTTGAAGTTTTTATTAATATTAGGTTGGCAACTAATAAACCCGCCATCTTTGTACACAAACTTATTTATTTTTTTAAGTATACAAAATCAAATTATTTCCCAACTATATAAGCACAGTCGTTTTCTATCACCTGTCACCACCGCGCTGAGACAAAATGCCTTCCTCGTAGAAGTTTTTAGGCAAAAAAGATGGTTAGGTCACTTTTAAGCTGGTCTTCATTTTTAATTTTTTTATCTGCTTAATAGTAGGCTAGAGAACAAAATAGATGATAATCTGAGGGCATAATTTCTGGAGAGTACGGTGGTTGAGGAAGGACAGCCCAGCCAAGCGAAAGTAATTTTTCACGAGTCGCTTTTGCTACATGTGGTCGAGCATTATCGTGCAAAAAGTATACTTTATTTTGATTTTTTGGTAATCTCGCTGCTACTTTATCCAATTTGACCCAATAAATATTGGCCGTGATTTTATTGTTAGATGGCAACAGTATATAATAAGTATATAATTCCGTTTATTCCCCACCACACACTTAAAAGAACTTTTTTACTCGTGTCAGATTCTGGCGTCGGTACTCCTGCTTCTCCAGGTCCAAGCCACTGGTGCTTACGTGAAAAAATATGTACATAACCCACTTTTCATCCATGTTTGATGCACATCACATCGTTGCACATTTGTTGCTGAAGTTCTCTACGAGAAAATCCATAATTTACTGTAGTTTTACTATTTGAGATCCAGTTGTCAACTTATCTGACATACAACTTTTGCTTTAGTTATATACTACTCCAAGAAATTCGAGATAGTTCTATAACGTTTTAGAAACTGGTCGAAAAAAGTGGCGGGTTTATCAGTTGCCAACCTTATATTTGTGTCTGCATCGTGTAACTTTTAAACATTTTAAGGATATTGCCGCAAAATAAAACACCGTTCTGTACATATGTATCTGTATAAAGTATTTTTACAAATAAGTTGCTGCTTTGATATGAATATAAGAAAAAAAATAAAAATCTTTTTTTTTGTGCACATTCATATTATGAAATCAATAAAATATTTACAAAATGATTAAAATTCGACAAATGATCCAAGTGATAGTTCTTCTGCACAGCCTAGAGCATCAACAAGCACGATTCAAGATTTTTTCGGAACAATGATATCGAAGATAGAGATATTGCTGAATAAGACAGTCCTATGTCTAAGACAAGACAAACAGCTGATTCAGAGCCGGAAGTAGTAACCGGAAGTAGTAACGTCTTCAGAATCTGCTAGTAATGAAAAGTGAAATAACTTGGGCACCCTGCGAAACGGACCGTCACAGCCTCAAACTTTGGAGCCAGATTAAGATCTTTTTCATCAAAATACTATGAATTATACAGCTGGTTAGAATACAACACGGAAGAAGATAAGTCCTACTGTTTTCTGTATAGGCACTACAATAAGGATGGACTCCGTGACCAACATAAAACAAGAAGCAAGAGCAAGAAGTTACTCAAAACAAATAATACTTAATGAAACTCATTGACATCATACTTACTCTTGTCCATCAGGGTTTGTCTTTAAGAGCGCATCAAGAACACAAATCATCCAAAAACAGGGGATTTTTTTGGAAATTTCCCAAGTCATTGCCAAGTACGACGAAAACTTTCGCATGTATTTCGAGAAACATTTTAACTTTTGCAGTCCAGGTATTCAAAACAAAATCATTGAAGTTATAGTCAAAAAAGTAAAAGCATGTGGATTTTTCGCCTTGAGTGTAGACGAGGCGAGATGTTACAAAGAGGAGCAATTGTCAATTACGATCAGATACATAATCTACCTTAATGTGGTTGAAAGGTTTATTATTTTTATCAATTGTTCGACATCCAGAGATGCGAAAGGATTGGCAAGATTTTCGAAACACTGAATAAAAGCCAACTACAAAGATCTCTCGAAATCAATACCAGTCGCGAAATGGAGAGTCTGAGTACCACGAGATGAAGTTGTCGCTTCAAAAACTGCCAAGTAGTATTCACCAATTTTGAAGCCATCAAAATGGCTTTGAATGAAGAGGTCGTATAAAGTCGTGACAAAAATACTGTAGAAGCTCTAGGGCTTCTTAACAACTATAAATAAACCAGAGTTTATCATATACTTACATATATTTCACTCTGTTTTCGCTACACTTAATAAATTTGGGATGAGATCGAACAGTTTGCAAAGAAACATGACATTTCTGTGGAACCTGTCCGAGTATCTAAAAGGAGGCGTCAGGAAAGGATTTCCATATTGAGACAACAGGGAATACTGGAAAATAATTATATATACCCAGGTATTGGACAACATTACAAATAACAAAGGAAGACACATAACAGAGACTTCCTATGTGATTTTAATTAATTATTGCAATAATCTATAACAAATAAGCTGTTAACAGTATACTCACAGTTCTTTAATATCACATGATATAAGCTATAATATTTTAACCGCCTGCCAGCACACTTGCACAATATTACATCAAAAACTTTGTGGTCGCACTTCTCTTCAAATTAATATGTCCCAACTAGCAGAAATCCAAATGGTACCAAACAGTTTGGAGGAGAGCTTCTCCAAGAGGATGGCTGAACTTGAGGCACAGCTACATACTGCTGGGAACACAAAATAGACAGTGGCCCGGGTTTCAGAAGACTTTAGGACTTTCCGGGAACTTATGTTTAGCATGCTGAGTCTTCTCCGAAAACAGATCAGTGAGTGTGTAAAGATGATTGATGTGATGGAAACTCGGCATCGACACAAAGCACTTCTCTTCCTGGGTGTACCTGAAGCTGAAGGAGAAGACTGCAGACTCTAGATCTCATCAGTGCGAAGATGGGTGTTAAGGACATCACGCCTCTCAACATCAAGCTATGTCACCGCATTGGCGTACCAGGAAAGGAACATCATCGTCTAGTACTGGTGAAGTTTGACACAGTGAGGTTAGATCTGCCGTCTGGAAGATGAAGAAGACTTTGAAGGGGTCCGGCTTCTCGGTAAGGGAGTTTTTAACTAGAACCCGACAGACACCTTTAGCATGGCCCGGCAACACTTCGGTTCGTTTTCGTGTTGGACGCAGGACGGTATTATAGTAATTAAAACCCCCGACCGCTTTTTTTAAACCATTGCGTGACAGCTGGCGGGTGGTGTAAAAATAAATATACCAACTTCTGGCTATTTATTATTAAAATTATAATATGTAAATTAACGTATTCATATATGTATATTTAGGTTTATTGTACATATTTTATTAAGATCTATAATATTGCATAATTCTATATCATTTCATATATTGCTATTAATATTTTAATGAACGACGATAATGAGGAGTACTTCTCTGCCAACGACTATTCTGATGATGACTGTTTCAGTTCAGTGACTGAAACGCTGGGTGATCTATTGCGGAAAACATTTGATAAAAATCGTTCTCTTTTAAATGTGTGCCACATTAACGCACAGAGTTTACAAAGTCACTATAATGATTTAATTGAAGCATTCACTGATAATTGCACTCATGCCATCCTGATTTCTGAGACTTGGCTCAAACCTCTTCTACCTTCTAGCTTATACCTTCTTCCCGGCTTTGTCCTCATTCGCAATGACCGATTGGACAAACGAGGCGGAGGTGTCGCCATTTACCTCCGAAATTCTTTATCTTATAAAATTCTCGCTTCCTCCTCCTCCAACTCATCAACCACTGCGGAATTCCTTTTTCTTGAGGTTTGCGTCAGGGGAGTCAATATTATTCTAGGCGTAGTCTACTGTCCTCCTGCTGTTAACTACTTCTCCAGTCTGGAAACAGTTCTGGAATCTTTAGGGTCGGAATATTCACATCGTATCATTAGGGGCGATTTTAACACAGACCTTCTAGCTCCTAACTCTCCTAG
Organism: Tyria jacobaeae; assembly: GCA_947561695.1. NCBI lineage: Eukaryota > Metazoa > Arthropoda > Insecta > Lepidoptera > Erebidae > Tyria > Tyria jacobaeae. The sequence goes on from OX387221.1 coordinate 9,148,765, forward strand.
AACACGAAATCTCCTTGATATCATCCATTCAGCCTGTCTTCATGTCCTGCCTCTTCAAGCAACTCATCATAATGGTGACCACCAAGACACCTGCCTTGATTTAATGCTCATTTCTGCTCCCAACTTTGTCTCTTCCAATGGTCAACATCCCGCTCCTGGTTTTTCCCGTCATGACTTGATCTTCCTTTCTTATGTCCTGAAAACTCCCAGATCTCCTCCCAAATTTTTAAATAGGCGTTGTTTTGGACGGTTGGATATTGAAAAACTGTGTGCAGATGCATCTAGGCTAGACTGGAGGAATGTGACAGAGGCTGCCAATGTTAACGAGAAACTTAACAGTTTTAACAATAGCATTATCAATTTGTATGACAGCCATGTTCCCATTAGGAGAGTAAAACTTACGCGTACTCCAGCACCGTGGATGACGGAGGAGGTGCGAAGGGCTATGGGACGAAGGGATCGGGCTTTCCGACAGTTTCGAAAGGACCGCAGTGAAGAGAAATGGAACATTTTTAAAACTGTAAGGAATCGGTGTAACCAGGTTATACGTAACGCAAAACAGTTTGTGAAAGTTTCTAAACACTATGGGTATCGGCAGGCAACTACGCACCAAGTCTCAATCGACCATTGGTTTGAATGATATCAACCGTCATTTCTCATCTACAATTCAGCTAGATCATCACACCAAGTGTCGGACCTTGAACCATATTGCTGGTCTACCCAGACCCAACATTGCTAATTTTCAATTTTCTCCAGTGTCTTCTGAGGACATCAAAAAGATTATTTATTTATTTATTTATTTAAAAACTTCATGCACACGTGTACAAAGGCGGACTTAATGCCTAGGGCATTCTCTACCAGTCAACCTTGAGGTGGTGAAGAAAAGCGATAAGGTAGGTGCAGACATCTGGAATTTACTGTATTGTAATGTATTTTAAAACAACTATAGTTACATATATACATATATACAAATACATAACAAATATACACATACATAAAAATATATAATGAAGAATATATATATATATGTATATACTAACATACACTTATAAATAGGTATACAGTCAAGTGCATTGTGGTTATTCTGCTAATTCAGCGAGGAAAAGTTCACGTACTTTGTTCTTAAACGTTAAACGGCTTTCAGACATTCTAAGCTCAAGAGGGAGCGCATTCCATAGAAGAACTGCTTGCACGAAGAAAGATGAGTTGACAAAGTTAGAGCTGTGGGGAGGACATAAGAGGAGCAAATTGTTCGAAGAACGAAGGTCCCTGTCATGAGTGGAGCACAAAAATTTAAAGTAGGGGCTTAAGTAAGAAGGGGGAGACGGGGAGTTCAAGAAGGTGTATAGAAAATTTAGTGCTCGCAAACTGCGACGTTGCCGAAGCCACTTCAATTGGGAACGTAAAGCAGAGACATGGTCATACTTGCGAAGATTGAAAATGAATCGAATGCAGTTATTCAGAAGACGGTCTAGTTTGTTGAGAAGGTCTGCATTCAGGTCAAAATAACACACATCGCCATAATCAATCATGGGAATAATTAGGGAATGCATTAAGGAAGTTTTTGTTTTAATAGGGAGGAAGTTTTTGAGACGGTATAACGTTCGGAGAGCACCAGTGACTCTCTGACTCACATGTGTAACCTGGGCCCGCCAATCCAGGGTCGAGTCAATAAACAAACCTAGGTCTTTAACTGCTGAACTCACAGATATAGGTGAGCCATCAAAGACTATTGGTATGAGAGTTCCAGTGTCGAGCCTGCCCATCATTGGTTTGCTTCCTACGACGATCGCTTGACAGTTGGTTGGATTTACTGATAATCCAAATCTCGACGACCAGGATCTTATAGTTTCCAAATCTTTGTTTACCTTATCAATGGCCTCTGATAAGTATTCAACCCTACTCTGGGAGTATATCTGCAGGTCATCAGCATACAGGTGATACGGACACTGAAGGTGTGGCGTTAACTGATTAATAAATAAAGAAAATAGTAAGGGAGATAATATACCGCCTTGAGGGACGCCGCTGAAGAGATCAGTCCAGTTTGATGACGAGTCATCGCAACGCACTGCTGGCGTCCCTGAAGATAAGACGAGAACCATTCCAGTGCTTCTGAGAAGATCATAAGATATGAAAGGATGGATAGCAGGACCTCGTGACTGACGGTATTGAAGGCATTCGAGAAATCAACCAGGACTAAGACGGTAACTTTAGTGTTATCCATACCCTCTCTAATATCGCCAGTCACTTTTAGGAGAGCGGACATGGTGCTGTGGCCGGGCCTAAAACCAGACTGTAACGGACTCAGGAGATTATGACGAAATATAAATTGCGAAAGCTGCTTGTTTACACAAGCCTCTAGAACTTTAGACAGGAAGGGGAGAATAGAAATAGGACGAAAGTGGTGTGGAAGAGAAGGGTTACTTGTTTTGGGCAAAGGTATGATATAAGCTTTACGCCAGAGGCAGGGAAAGGTTCCAGAGTCAAGGGAAAAGACATAGATAATATGATCTAGGATGGGGACAACCATGCGTCGACTGATGCCATCACAGCCCACGGCATTGGAGCGAATGGACAGGATAATCTTTTTAATATCCTCAGGAGGAACTGGAGAAAAAGTAAATGCGTCAGTAGTGGGACTTGTTAAACTACCTATATAGCTTAAGGTCTGACATTTGGTTTGATGATCTAGGTGAGTTGTGGATGTGAAATGTCGATTGATGTCATTCAAACCGATTGTCTTTTGAACTACTGGATGATGTTGTTTGCCGATACCCAGAGTTTTTAGAAACTTCCAGATACAAGTAGGGGATGAAGCCTCTATGTGTTGAAGGATGTGTCGGCCTTTTGCGTTGCGTATCACCTGATTACACCGATTCCTAGCCACCTTAAAAAGGTTCCAATTAATTTCAGAACGATCCCGCTTGAACCGCAGAAAAGTCTGGTCTCTTCGTCTCATGGCAATTCTCACCTCCTCCGTCATCCATGGTGCCGGTGGACGCTTTAATTTTACCTTCCTAACAGGAGCGTGTGTGTCGTACAACCTAACAATTTTGTCATTAAAAATTCTGACCTTGTCATCTACGTTGGTGACTGCTGCTACACTCTTCCAATCTATTTCAGAAGCATAACCACATAGTTTTTTGACATCCATGCGTCCATAACTTCGGACATGAAGAATTTTGGGAGGGGGTTTAGGTGGTTTCAGGGCATAGGAAAGGAAGATCAAATCGTGATGGGAGAAACCGGGAGCAGGATATTGGCCATGGGAGGAGATAAGGTTAGGAGCAGAGGTTAGTATCAAGTCCAGCCAGGTATCCTGATGCTCGATGTTGTGATGCGTTGCTTGAAGGGGCAGGACATGGAGACTGGTAGATTGAACGATCTGAAGAAGATTACGTGTTCGTGGAGAGTTGAGTGCAAGGAGGTCGGTGTTAAAATCTCCCATGATGATGTGATGTGAGTATTCAGGCCCTATAGATTCCAGAACTGTTTCCAGACTGGAGAAGTAGTTAACACCTGGAGGACAATACACTACACCTAATATAATATTGGCTCCCTTAACATAAACCTCAAGAAATAAATATTCGGCAGTGGCAGACGAGCTGGAAGAGGAAGAGGCAAGAATTTTATAGGCTAAGAAGCTGCGAAGGTAGATAGCGACTCCTCCACCTCTTTTGTCTAGTCGATCATTACGAATGAGAACAAAGCCTGTGAGAGGATATGAAGTCGAAGGGAGGTTTGGTTTGAACCAGGTTTCAGATATCAAAATAGCATGGACGTCACTGTCAGTGAAAGTCTCAGTCAAATCACTATAATGACTGGGAACACTCTGAGCGTTTATGTGGCATACGTGAAGGTTCGACCGAGTGTCATTGTTAAAAGCTTGCCGTAATCGGTCACCCAAAGTGTCTGTTAACGAACTAAAACTATCCTCATCGGAAAATTCATTAGCAGAAAAATATACTTCATCACCATCAGCGATCATTAAAAACGACTAAAAATATATTAAACAAACTATAGATCATAAAAATAAATACTCTAATTAGATATAATCTAAGTATACCAAGCAAAAAAAGAAAAAAAAACTTAATATAACAAATAAAAGTAAGCCTTGGCTCGTAGGTCGTATTTCAACACCACCCGCCGGCCTATACAGACATATAAATACTGTAAGAAAAGGATATGTAAAGCAAAAAGAAGACATTATACCAAAAAAAATCGTATAAAAGTCATTACTGCACAAAAGTTAATATTACTTAAACAAGTTTCCGAACGCATCAAAGAAAAGAATTGACAGATGTCCTAACTGTCACTAACATTGAGTGACTCACTATGTTTTTAACTTATGAAGGTAAACTATGAAAAGTTAAATTTTAACATAATAACATAAGGATTATTTGTAAAGTAATTGTGAGTATTTGCATAAGTGAATCATAACTAGAAGAGCTGGATATGCAATATACTATGATCTATCTAATAATAACAATATAGTGCAGCCGGCAGCTGACTCTCAAAATAAGATAATTATGTTCTTCTTGAAGTTTTCGTGTTTGTGATTGAACTCGCGTTACTATTGTTGCTCTTGTTAGCGGGAATCACCTTTGGAAACTTTGTTATCAAGGGTTTGAGTTCGTCCGGGGATGTTATCTTATGGCGGGAGTTGTCGGGTGTTTTGATGACTATGGTCCCATCCTGGGTCCAACAAGAAAGCATGCCAAAATGTTGCCGAGCTATACTAAAAGCTGATTGTCGGATTTTAGTCAGAAATTCTCTTACCGAAAAGCCGGAACCCTTCAAAGAAGTCTTCGCCTTCCAGACGACATACCTAACATCAGCTGTTGTAAATCTGACCAGCACAGGGCGACGATGTTCCCTTGATGGGGCCCCAATGCGATAACAAAGCCTGATATTTGTCGTGTTTATATCCTTGAGACCCATCTTGTTGTTGATAATATCAAGCAAAGTCTTATCACACTCTTCCTTGACAGCCTCAGGTACTCCTAGGAAGATGAGTGCCTTTTGTCTGTGCCGAGTCTCCATCACATCAATCATCCTAGTACACTCATTGATTTGCTGCCGCAGAAGACCCAACATACTGAACATCAGTTCTCGGAATGTCCGGAATTCATCTGCAACCCGGGCCACTGTTTCCTTGGAGTGAGCTCCACTGTGTAGCTGTGCTTCTAATTCAGCCATTCTTCTGGAAAAGCTCTCCTCTAGGGTGGTCTGAGCCATTTCAATCTCAGCAAGTTGGGACATAGTTCTTGAAGATTATGATGAACAATTTAAAGTATTGTAGTGAAATTATGAAAATATGTCAATATACCGGCAGGTGGTTTAACTACTTGGTCTAATTCATAAATACAGTGTATTAACTGTAAGTACAGTAGATATAAATATTATTTAAAAGTTTATATCCGTAAAATTATTAAATAAATAATTTAAATTATACAGAGCTCTTAAAAAAGTGTGTCAACTTTTTCAACACCTACCCAAAAAATTATCCTTTCCGTCCGTTCCAATGCTGAGGGCTGTGATGGCCTTAGCCGTAGGATGATAGTCACAATCCTTCAGGCCATAACTCACATTATTAACTTTTCTCTCGATTCAGGAACCTTCCCCTCTCTGTGGCGCAACGCTTATATCATTCCTTTGCCTAAAAAAAAAATCCTTCCCTTCCTGAACATTTCCGTCCCATTTCTATTCTTCCCTTTCTATCAAAAGTTCTTGAAGCGTGTGAACACACGCTTCAAGAACTTTAATAGTGTGAGCTGCTTGTGAACACAAGCAGCTTTCCCAGTTTATCTTCCAAAATAATCTCTGAAGTCCCCTCCAATCCGGCTTTAGGCCCGGTCACAGTACTGTTACTACACTGCTGAAAGTGACTGGCGATATTAGGGAGGGCATGGAAGGCACCAAGGTTACCGTTCTAGCCCTGATTGACTTTTCTAATGCCTTCAATACCGTCAGTCACAATGTCCTATTATCCATCCTTTCCTATCTTATGATCTCATCAGAAGCATTGGAATGGTTCTCCACTTATCTTCAGGGACGACAACAGTGCGTTCGCGTTTATGACCTATCATCAAATTGTTGTGAACTTCCACACTGGCGTCCCTCAAGGCGGAATTCTATTTCCACTTTTGTTTTCAATTTACATTAATCTCATAACTCAGGACCTTCAGTGTGCGTATCACCTTTACGCCGATGACTTGCAGCTGTACACGCAGGCCAGCATTGAGGATATACCGCAAGCCATTGACAAAATTAACGAGGACTTAGATGTAATAAAAAGCTGGTCGGAGAGGTTTGGATTATTCGTGAATCCCACTAAATGTCAGGCAATTATCGTAGGCAGCAAACGACTCATGGGTAGGATTGATATGACTTCCATCTCACCTGTAGTCTTTAATAGGTCAGTCATACCCCTAGGCTCAGTGGTTAAAGATCTGGGTCTATATCGCCTTAAAAATTTCCTACCGACTAAAACCAAGACAATCCTAATGCTCCTTATGCTCCCCATAATCGACTATGGTGATGTATGTAATTTCGACCTGAATGCAGATCTGCTCAATAAACTTGACCGACTCCTTAATAACTGCATTCGATTTATTTTTAATCTTCGCAAGTATGACCCCGTGTCTGCTTTACGTTCTGAATTAAAATGGCTTCCGATTCGCCAACGACGTAATCTTCGCGCACTGACTTCTCTCTTCTCTTTTCTTAACTCTCCATCTCCTCCATCATATTTAGCACCCTATCTTCGTTTACTGTGCTCAAATCATGACAGAAACCTTCGTTCCTCACACAACAATCTTCTATTATGTCCCCCTCATAACTCCAACTTCGTGAACTCTTCATTCTATGTCCAATCTGTTCTTCTTTGGAATGCGCTCCCACTCGAAATCAGGATGTCCACAAACCGCTTCACGTTTAAACAAAGGGTACGTGATCTCCTGCTTAATGAGTTGGCTTAATTGTCGCATCATTTTCTATTTCTTCTCGTTCTTCCCTTTTTTTCTTTTTTTTTACGTAAGTAATAATGTATATGTAATAATGTGTATAACATTTTTTTTCTTGTATTTATACTACTTTTAAACTAGTTCCTTTTTTTCTCCCTTATTCTTCGCACCTACCACTTTTATTTTTGCAACACCCCAAGGTTGACTGGTAGAGAATGCCTAAGGCATTAAGTCCGCCTTGTACAATATGTGCATAAAGTTAAATAAATAAATAAAACATTATTGCCAACTTTAAACGGCGGTTTGAAAATATCCCATTGGTGAATGCAGTAGACGCTTGCCTCGAGCTAGATAATGAGAATGCAGATGATTTTATTAAAAATTACAAAGATATTTAAAAAAAAGATGAAGAGGTGTTGAATGCCGAGGCAATGCAAAAATTATCAAAAAAAAACTAAGTCAAAAAGCTTTTTACACAATTAAAGATTACATTTAATCCTCAATGTAATCTTTAATTGTGTTGGAAAAAAGGCTTGGGAATGAGCTGCTTCATTAATGTACATGAGCCTTTGTTTTTCGTTTATGTTTTTCGTTTATACTTTTTGCTTTTTTTTATACACATTGACATTTTATATTTTACTTTTTGACATGAATACTTACTTTGTTAAGTATTATATTGTTTTTTTTTATTGTTTTAATCTTTGTACTTTTTGACATGAATACTTTGTTAAGTATAATATATATTTGTTTTTTTTTTAATTTAAATATTTAATTATTGTAAATGTGAGGACTATGTAGCTTATTTCTTTTTTTTTTCTTTTCTCCTTTTTTCCACTAAGTTTGTTTTTTAACGATGTCTGACTGTTTGAGTACTTTTGCGGCCTACCCAAATGTCCTTGCTTTGGTACTGTTCGTCGGTTCGTTGAGCTAAAGTTCTAAGTTGAGCTACACGATAACTGACAAATGCTTGCACTGTTTAGACGGGTCCATAAATAAAGAGTTTGTTTGTTTGTTTGAACGCGCTAATCTCAGGAACTACTGGTCCGATTTCAAACAATCTTTCAGTGTTGGATAGTCCATTTATCGAGGAAGGTTATAGGCTATATTTTATTAACAAAAAATTAGGGATCCGTAAGAAAATTGCGACTTTATAACATAACCCAAGGTGTAAAATCGAAAACTTATCCGTGCGCTGCATAAACTATTGACAATAGAACAAAATGATGTACTACGGGTTTGTACGGGTCTTATTAAGATCTACAAAAAAGTCCGCGAGAGCACATATCTGACTATCATAGTTTAGTCACAATAACCGCTTTTATGTTCATAGAAAATATTAAATCGTCTGAAGAAATAAACTACGTTAAATGTGTATCGTAATATTAATCCTTATCCAAATTAATCATTATGTTATCAAGAGTATTTATGTAGAAGTAAAATACTTTTTGTTTTATTCCAATCGGACATTTCGTTGAGAAATCACGAGTATCAAAACGCAAAGAATTGGTACCTAATAATGAGTTATTTGCCAAAGAGTTTTATCAACATAATAATATTAATCTTTATCGAAATAAATGTGTTGTTGATTAAGAGTGTTTCATTGTGAACAATACTGTCCTTGAAATCATCAAATCAGTTAATTTCAATTAAGATCTTACAAGGAACTACGCGGGTGAAACCGCGAGTCACAGCTAGTATATGTATATATATATATATGGACTACTGCCCAAATTTATATAAACTGCTTCAGGCAGCACCAACGCTCACTGTAAGCCCCGCCAGTTGCGAAAGGAGTTTTACTGCAATGAGGCGAATAAAAACCTGGCTGAGGACAACTATGCTCCAGAAACGTTTTTCTCAAGTATCATTGATAAATATAGAAAAAGAATTGGTGAAAAATGCAATAATGACAGAACATCAACATCTTGAACCGGTTTAGCGAAAAACAGAAAACTTAAAATTATTTGAAAACATTTTTTTCTTATTTCATGTGTTGAGTGGACTTATTTATATTTTTGGTTGCTGTTTTTTTTTATTTGTAACAAATAAATAACATTATACCTAATAATAATATACTTTAGCATTGTTCTTGTCGGTGTATACCTAGCTATATTAGCTACTTAAACAACAAAGTTTTGGTCAGGACACAGATAAAAGAAAAAGAATAGTATAATAGGATAGGATAGCTGAAATCCATACTTGATACCTACATAGTTGCGCATGCGCTGATAGCCAGTGTCCACCTTGCTGTGGTCAGCCCATTCATGGCCCCCCCTAGGATAAATCCCTAGCTACGCCAATGAAAACAGTCTCGCGATTAGCTATGTAAATACAGATGATTCCGGGGGACACTGAAACTGAAGAGCAATGCGGGAGTTTTGATAATATACTGAGGCCCCTGTATACCCTGTTGGTGTAATTTTTGATGCATCAGTGTAAAATAAGTACAATACCAGGCAACGGTTTCTGATTAACCGAAGAAAGTCAGCATTTACTGAGAGGAAGTCCTTTGTTATAGAAATGTTAAAAATAGTTTGTGCTTTAAAGTGAAGGTCCTCATATTTAGTTGCAAAACAGGGAGAACTATGTGTTGTGATATGGGGGATTCAGAGAATTTAAGATCCCTAGAAGATTGAATTAATAAAGGTTAACATTTTTTACGTTTTTTTTGTTTATTTTTTCCAAAATTGGTAGTAAAGGGTGAGCAGAAAGGGAAAAAACGTTAGCAAGAAAACAATTTGCTAGGAATTGACGAAGAATTTTGAGAGGAGGATCCGAGCATTCAACTTTTGAGGCGTTAGTCTGTGTTTTATAGCGCCAATAACAATTTTCAGGGCCTTATTATGTAAAGCATCTAATTTATGTAATGCTTTTTTGTTACAACGTTGCAGTACAAAAGTAATCCAAAACACTCCTAATGATAGCATTGTAAACGAGCTTCAAACACTAGCAAGCACTTTGAGAATTGACATGTTCACATTTTTTATGTAATAATTAATATGTTCTGTCCCTGATCATTTCGAATTTAGGATAATTCCTAGAAATGTAGTTGAGTCCTTTAATTTAATTCTCAATTTATATTTTAATTGACGGTATTGATCGTTTTCTAGTAAAAACCAAAGCAGACGGAGACGGAGAAAGAGACCGTATATCAGAATTTAGTATACTTACACTACCAGCAGTACTTAAACCTTTTCTAAAACCAAACTGTGACTTGGGAAGAAGTTCTCTGTTTTCAATAATGAACTCAAGGCGGTTTTTAAGGAGATGTTTTATTAATTTAAGTAGGACAGAAGAAAGTCGATGGGTCTATATGCATTACGATCAGTGGGGTGCTTCCCTGGTTTTAATATTGGTATTTTCGGGATCAGCTGTTGGGGTAACTGACCCGATAAGTTTTGGAAGTAGTACTTTTCCTACGTCTGTGCCAGCTGGCTGAATGAGGTGAGGATATCTACTTAGCCGGCCAGGCTGTATAAGCCGTCGAACCGTAGCTAAGTAGATAATACTAGGAGCAAGGAAAGGTGTCTATGTTAGCCGGCCAGACTGGTTAGTCCTTGAACCGTAGCTGAAGTGAAACACCAGAGAATGGTTGGAATCGACTTATATTTGATTAAAAGTGTGCTAGTTATATTTACATTTTTGACTATTAAGTAATGGAGTTAATTTACCGCACATTATATGAATTAACCAATCACATTTCTTATTCTATATTTACAATATTTACTGTGCACGCAACCAATCAGCTTACATTCCTGTTGTCGTTGTATGTGTGCGTGAGTATAAATTAATGCATCGTATAAAACCGCGGTGTCGCGCGGATCGCGTTTATTCGCCGCTTGGTATGCTGTGCGAGTGGATGTGTGCTGTCTTGATGCATTTTCAGAGCTATAGAGTACGTGGCATATGTACGCCACAGTACCCCCCCTCAAGCAAAGCGTACATTGGGTTTGACTGTTCTGCCGGTTCGGGTGATGTAGGCGTCGCGGTGAGTAGCGGGAATTGCTGCTGTACTCGGTATTGAGGTGGTTCCACTTGCGGGTGATGTACTTGCGTTCGTTGTTATGTTTGTAGTCGAAGTATTTGTTTGTGAACCTGATTGTAATTTCTCGTCGTTATTCAGATGGGCTGGCTTCAATCGGTCTATGGATATGACTGTGGTACGGAGTGGTAGTTGGATTGTGAATTGTTTACCATTTGCACTTCGTTGAAACACTTTGTAGGGTCCGTCATATGGTGGTGTGAGTGGTGGTCGGACAGTGTCGTTCCGTACGAACACGTGAGTGCATGTTTCGAGATCTTTATAAATGAATGTGTGCTGATTTGATGAATGTGATCTTTTTTTCGGTGATAGTGACGTCATGGTTTCGGTCAGATGGCGTACAAATTCCGCGTCATCCATCTTCGGCTTTGTAGGCACGAAGAAATCTGACGGGATGCGTAGTGTAGATCCGTAGGTCATTAATGAGGGGCTTACAGAGGTGTCCTGACATAATGCTGTACGTAGTCCGAGTAAAACAGTAGGTAGTTCTTCGCTCCATTTAATACTCGCTGTTCTTGCCATCAATGCTGCCTTGAGAGTTCGATGCCAGCGTTCTATCTGTCCGTTTGATTGAGGGTGGAATGCAGTTGTGCGTATACGAGTGACGCCGAGTTTTTTCATTAGTGCATGAAATAGTGATGACTCGAACTGTCTGCCTTGGTCCGTAGTGATTCGTAACGGACAACCAAATCGTGAGATCCATCCGTCGTACACGGCTTTAGCGATTGTCTCGGCGGTGATGTCGCGAGTAGGTATTGCTTCTGGCCACTTTGTGCAGCGATCGATCATTGTAACTAAATACCTATATTCGTTTGACGGAGGTAATGGTCCTACTATGTCGACGTGTAGATGCTCGAATCGCGATGACTGTTGAAACTCGCCGAGTGGGCTGATAACGTGTCTTTGAATTTTCGCGCGCTGGCATCCGATGCATGACCTTGACCAAGTTGTTACGTCTTTGTTAATAGAAGGCCAAAAGAATTTGGAAGTTATAATTTTTCTTGTTGTTCGTACGCCGGGGTGACTTAGATCGTGTTGAGCTTTGAAGGCTATAAGACGATAAGTCAGTGGTAGATATGGTCGAATGTTCGATGTTGATATTTCGCACCATATCGGTTGTTGAACTCCGGGTAGATTAATCTGAGTGAATTTGAGATTGGATTGTTTCTTGCAGGCTTGTAACTCTGTGTCGTTTTCTTGGTCTATTGCTAATTGGTTATAGTCGATTGTGCTGTTTAGAATCTCGATATCTGCAATACGTGATAACGCGTCGGCCGCTGCATTTCGTTCGCCGTGAATGTACTTAATGTTTGAACAGAATTGACTTATGTAGTGTAACTGGCGCTCTCTTCTCGGTGTGTCGCTGTTGCTTTGAGTTCTCGTAAGTGCGTAGGTAAGTGGCTTGTGATCGGTACATACGGTGAGTTCGTTGCCCTCGATAAGTCGACGTAAACTTTTGATAGCGGTGTATATAGCCAATAATTCGCGGTCGTACACGCTATATCTTCGTTGTGTGTCGCTCATAGTCTTCGAGTAGAAAGCGAGTGGTTTCCAAATATCGTTAATCTTTTGTTGCAACACGGCGCCTAATGTAGTGTCGGAAGCGTCGGTGAGTAGGCATAGTGGTGCGTTAGGTAACGGGTGCGTGAGCGTAGTGGCTTCGAGTATGCTTTGTCGGCATTGCTCAAAGGATTTTTCTGCCTCGGTTGTCCATTGTATCGGTGACTTGTCGTTCTTCTTAGAATTATGTAAATATTTATTAAGTAGGTATTGATGTTCAGCTTGATGAGGTAAACAACTGCGGTAAAAGTTAATCATGCCTAAAAATCGTCTTAATTCTTGTACTGTAGTTGGTTTGGGATACTTTAGTATGGCTTGGATGCGTTCTTCAGTAGGTTTGATTCCGTCCGGTGTAACTTCGTAGCCGAGAAATTGAATTTTGTTTTTTCCGAACTCGCATTTGTCGATGTTGAGAGTGATACCGTATTGGTTTAAACGTTCGAGGACTGTGTGTAGATGTCGCTTGTGTACTTCTTCGTTATTTTCAGAATATATTAATAAATCATCTACAAAACAGTAGCATATGTCGTCGAGTCCGCGTAGTACTTCGTGCATAAATCGCTGAAATGTTTGACCAGAGTTTCGTAGGCCAAATGTCATGCAGTTGAATTCAAAGAGGCCAAACGGGGTGATAATTGCGGTTTTCGCGGCATCTTCTTTTGCCATAGGTATACTATAATAAGCCATCTTCATATCTAACTTAGAAAAGATTGCCTTGCCGTGTAACTGGTAGGTAAAATCTTGGATTCTCGGTATAGGGTACCTATCGGGTATTGTTGCGGCGTTAAGTCGTCTGTAGTCGCCACAAACACGTAGTGAGCCATCTTTCTTTTTGACGACGTGCAGTGGACTTGCCCAGGGGCTGTTTGATGGTTTGCAGATACCCATGTCCATCATTCTTTCGAATTCTAACTTCGCAGCTTTGTACTTGTCAGGCGGTAGAGGTCGCGGTCGTGAATATATGGGTTGTCCGGTGGTTTCAATATGATGCGTGACGTCATGCTTCGCTGTAGTTTTTAATGACATTGGTCGTAGAACATCGGGGTATTGTTTTAGAATATCGTAGTAAGCGTGATTGTGATTAACTGTATAGATGGATTGTTCGGTACTGCATACTTTGATTGCGTTTACGCTGAGATCTGTCACTCGGTCGATAAGTTTTTTCTGATGTAAGTCTACTAATAACTTGTGTTTAGCTAGGAAGTCTGCACCCAGTATTGACGTCTTCACATCGGCGACCGTGAATGTCCATTTGAAACTTCTACGTAGGCCTAGGTTAAGCTCTAGTGTGCGCTGTCCGTAGGTACGAATTTCTGTTCCGTTGGCTGCGTAAAGCTTGTATGAGCTTTCTATTGGTTTCGAGTATTTATTCTTTTTTGCGGCTAGGACTGATATGTCGGCTCCGGTATCGACGAGAAACTTCTCTCGGTTATTGCTGTCTGTAACGCAAAGGCGGTGGCTACCTTGATTGACATCGACTCCCGCCACGGCCGGTGTCTTTATTAGTTTTCCTGATGCTTGCTGGTTTCAGTTGTATTAAACTTTGCTTTGGAACAAGGTAATTCACATTTGCGCGCGTCTTCTCCGAAGCGATAATGATAAAAACATAGCCTATCGGCGTCGCGACTACTTCGAGAGCGCGATCGCATACGGCCTTGAAAATGCGGCGGGCGGTGTGGCGAGCGGTGCGGCGGGCGGCGGTAATCGTGATATTTATTACGAAGTTCGGCTATTTCCAATGATAATTTTTCTATTTGTTTAGTTATTAAATTGATTTGTAGGTTTTTAACTGTAGTGCTACTCGATTCGTGTTGCGAAAATGGTGGTAAGCGTGCGGGCAGAGAGATGGTGGCTACGTCGCTTTTGACGGATGTTTCGTGGTTGTCTTCGTTCGACATGGCGGTTAACGTAGAAAAGTTGAGCGGGGCGGCTTGAACGGTGCGGCGTAGGTACTAGCCGTCAGCTGTGCGGTGGTAGGTACTACGACACGGCGATACTCGTAGGTACTTTGGTACGGTAATGTTCGTAGGTTTTTGCGGGGTCACCAATTTCGGGATCAGCTGTTGGGGTAACTGACCCGATAAGTTTTGGAAGTAGTACTTTTCCTACGTCTGTGCCAGCTGGCTGAATGAGGTGAGGATATCTACTTAGCCGGTCAGGCTGTATAAGCCGTCGAACCGTAGCTAAGTAGATAATACTAGGAGCAAGGAAAGGTGTCTATGTTAGCCGGCCAGACTGGTTAGTCCTTGAACCGTAGCTGAAGTGAAACACCAGAGAATGGTTGGAATCGACTTATATTTGATTAAAAGTGTGCTAGTTATATTTACATTTTTGACTATTAAGTAATGGAGTTAATTTACCGCACATTATATGAATTAACCAATCACATTTCTTATTCTATATTTACAATATTTACTGTGCACGCAACCAATCAGCTTACATTCCTGTTGTCGTTGTATGTGTGCGTGAGTATAAATTAATGCATCGTATAAAACCGCGGTGTCGCGCGGATCGCGTTTATTCGCCGCTTGGTATGCTGTGCGAGTGGATGTGTGCTGTCTTGATGCATTTTCAGAGCTATAGAGTACGTGGCATATGTACGCCACAGTATAATGAATTGAACTTTCAATTCAGTGGGCAAAGAACCTCTAAGAAAGTAAGTCCAGAAAGTAATGTTGACATTTCTGATCTTCCTTAGAGATAAATGAGTATTGATACCCATCAACACATGTAAATGTCTCGTTCATGAGGTCATAAGAAGCTCTAGGGAGAAAGATATAAATACCGTTTACTTTTTCATGGGCCATATAAGGAAGAGCTATTTTTGTGAAGAAATAGTCACCAACAGTATTAGGTAAGCACCTTGAGGACACTGGAGTGAAACCTCTTCGGAATTGCCTCAACCTATTCCAAACAACTGATGCTGGTGTTGAAGGTTTTAAAGACAACAAAAACAATTTTAGGTGATGTCTATTGGGTTGCAAAATTATTTGTTAGTATAGAGTTGCAAAGTTCTAAATTACTTCTGTTCAGGCAGATTTTAAATTGTTTATAGCATATAAAAACGCAAAACGTTTTTATTTGCTGACAGCGAGCCTCACTCACTGTAACGTTAAGCCGACTTACTGAAATTTAGTACTAAGTATAAAATACATATATATATATAAAAGGTACTTCATTTCAGTAAGTGTATCTACTTTTCAGTATTATACTTCGTCAAAGGAAGTTAACTTACTGAAAGTACTCCAGTCTAACACATGAGTCCCAAATCCAGTCCGCGATGAAACACAGAGCAATATGTGACCGACTGATTTAAAAAATTACGATGCATTTGAAAGTGGATCGTGGAAATATTGAGAGTATATTAACGATTCTAGAAGAAAGATCTCCACAGGCACGTGAGCCTGTGGATCACGACAGCTTGAAACGGGTTTTATATTCTTCTGTCGCAGTTGGGCCTTCCGTGTAGTCCGCTTTAACGGGTTGTGTGATAAAAGTTTGTCGGTGGGTTACCCTTAATAAAAAAATATACCCTTAATAAAAAATTATAGGCATAACGTCTCACTACCGACGATTTACAACAGTTTTAGACAAGCCGATTTACTTACTGATTACTTGAGGTCACAAATGCGAGTTTCAACAAGAAAAGTTTTCATGATTTTTTATAAGTGTTTCGTTATTTCGCTTGTAATCTCTGGGTGTTCAATAAGTAGGTACAGTATAAAAAGCCCGATCGAATCTATTGTTTTATAGGCGTAATAAGTGTTGTTTTTTTTTTCAACACAAACGTAAACGAAGTCGCGGGCACAGCTAGTATAATAGTTTAGATAATTCTACATGCAACTTTTATACATACATAACTACGAGCTGTTATACATACATAAACACGTAATGTCAGACCCTGATCCCGTCCAAGATATTCAGAGACGGTAGAACGCCATTACCCATCCTGACCCGAACTTTCGCCTCTTCGACATTCAACAGTCCTTTTATACACGCTCGTTGGTTACGGATGCTTTAAATCTCATGTTAATTTTGCCATACTCAATTTTCGCTGCCATACAAGTTGGTGCCGGCACTCCCTCATGAACAGTAGACGTGCTCATAATGACACGTTCTGATTTTTCACTAAGAGAAGGGCATCGGTCTACGAGTTTCCCTTTTGGACTCTTCACTCGATCATGATCATCACGCTTACCATCTCCCGTAAACATAATTACTATCCGTTACCAAAAACTCAACTTTGTGAATTTATGGAAATGAGTCTGAATCTGACAGAATAAAAACAATTTATTTTGTTGTCTAGTCTGTAGAACTGGAAGAAATACTTATTTGTCGACTGTCCTTGTTTTCTTTTTTAGGTATTGGTTGAATTTTGCAATCTGACATCATACTCTTTCTTGATTGGCTCCTTGATGCACCTGACATTCCTTTATCCAATAACAACTAAGTTTGTAAACGGAAACAAACCATGTGCTAACATGGCGATTTTTCATCATTCTTCGTATGTCGTTTGATAATTATTGCGTGGCTGTTATGGGAATTTGTTTCAATCGTGCAATATTTTATCTTTTTGACACATTTTCTTAGTTTCATTAATTATAACTTTATCTTGATAAAATGAGTGTAGATGCTTACGGACCGAGCTCTCAAACACTCACGTTCTTGGACACCGAGGAAGCGGATCTTATCGGAGCTGATACTCAAGGCTCAGAATTCGAATTCACTGATTTCACCCTTCCTTCCCAAAGTCAGACGCAGGCTTCTCAACATGACCATGGCCTATCATCAAATCAGGTAAATTAAACTTGGACAATATTCTTTGTTTTCCCTATAACCTTAATAAATTCTATGTATACGTAATTACATGAACCATATATTTATTGTAATATTTCATAATGATTTTATTTTAGGTGAACGGCTTGGGACGTTCAGATTTGTCATCAAAAGTCTCAAATGTGACTAATGCAATCGCAGAGCTTCAATTTGAAGAGGAAGATGAAGCACTGTATAGCAGTAAGGAATTGCCCGACCACGCTTGTAAATACTGTGGTATACATGATCCGGCAACCGTGGTCATGTGCAATATTTGCAACAAATGGTAAGTTACTTATGAGAATCTCATTAACATTCATTTGAAACAAAATAATAGTCACACACGTGAATATTAGTAAAAGAAATGTAATGTGCATTAGTAATAAAGTTGATTTACATATAATATATGTAAGAGACACTGATGAGTATGTATATAAATGTATATGTTTATAAATAAATAAGTCAGTTTGCTGGAGTATTGCCTTAGTTACAAGTTGTTAAACATTTAATAAATAAGGAAATCATTGTAATTTTACTAACACTACAAACTCCTTGAACAATGTTTTTTAATTCCAAATGTACATAATTATTTGGCTATATTACTTCTACAAATGAAATGTAAATCTAAAATATAGAAGGCTGACAAATTGTCTATTCAGCGTGTGCTGCATTTGTATTAAACCTAAATTAATGTGTTTTATCATTAGGCTACCAACTATGTCTCTTATACACTTTTAGCATCAGATATCACATGTGTAAGTTTATTGAGTCTATTGATAAAGACAACCAATAAAACAAAGTATTGTTAAGTTTTGATAACCGTTAGAAGTAACCTATATAGAAATATAAATAATGAGCATAGAGAAGATAATAAAATATATGGAAGACTTGTATTGTAGATCATTGACTTATGTATCAGGTTTTGCAATGGGCGTGGAAACACATCAGGGTCACACATAATCAATCACTTAGTGCGTGCCAAGCATAAGGAAGCTGCATTACACCGTGATGGACCTCTCGGGGAGACTCTGCTTGAGTGCTACTCTTGTGGAGCTAGAAATGTGTTTGTTTTGGGATTTATACCGGCTAAAGCTGATTCTGTTGTTGTTCTTCTTTGCCGGTGAGTGCCTTTTGATATTATCAGTACTAATAAAAATCTAATGTTCAAGCAATAAAAGGCAACAACAACTGACAGTTTGAACATATTTCATATATTGTTATTATAAATAAACACCTTAACATTTAAAAAACCTTTGAAATATTAGTGTTTAAGACCTTAATGTTTATGGAATATTTTCCTTATAAAGTTGTAAAAACACATTTAATAAGCCTGAAAGTTTCAAAACAAATTAAATAAATTAAATAGTTGTAATTTCTTATTTAAGTACTTGATAAGTATATATTAAAAAGCATATTAATGTGTAAAATATTTGATTAAATTATTAATGACTTAAATTTTCTAGAAGGATCTTTATGAATCAAATAACTGAAATAGAGGTATTTGGCAATAGGATATTAAATAATACTTTACTAATTGAGCTAAAAGATATTTTGTTTTCTTTTAACTTATATTTGCTGATGGTACATGTAGTGGGTGCTTTAAATATTATACACACAGAGACAAAAAATAAGTTATCCTGTAACTGTCAGATGTTAAGTACATATTTTATTATTAAAGTCATAAGAGAACCCTGTGTTATTTACAGCCAACCATGTGCAGCTCAAAGTTCTCTCAAGGATATGAACTGGGATCAAGAGCAATGGAAGCCCTTGATTTGTAAGTTTCTTTAATATTTGTATGAACTAAAAGAAAATATTTTATGTTATTAATAAGAAACAATTAGATTTTTTTAATATGCCAATTAAAAGGTGGAAATTTTTACTTTAAGAATAGGTATTATATAGAACAAATTTTATCATTTTTGCATTATTCTCATTATATCTCATAAAACTTTTTTGACTTACTCTTTTGATTAAAATTGAATTTATAATATGAACACAGTCAAAGAAATTACTAATTTAAAAATGTAGTAGTTATTGTTAGGGTGTTAAAGCAATGTGTGGTGTTAAACTATTATTCTGACAACTTTCAGTGTTCAGATACATGTTTTGTTTGAATTTGTGTCAGCCAGTATGGGGTTTACCCATGCTAAGAAAGTGTAATTTATTTTCGTCCAAGCTTGTTTTCAGATCTCTACCTCTAGTTAATGTTAGCTGGGCACCCTAGTAAAAAACAAATCTTTGACATAGAGTTTTTAAGAAGTCTGTAAACCTGTCTTACATTAAATTATGTTCAGGTGGGCAATATTTGACTGCAGTTGACTGCACTTGACTTTCTGTAATCCTCAAATTGTTGTTCTGAGTCTGGGTGTCCTTGTGTCCGTTGTTTGAATATTTGTAAAGTCCTCCACAACACAGGAATAATTCCTAGTGTGGGAGGTGTCTTTTAAACTAAAAATATAGATATATATATTGTCTATAGTATAAATATAGATAATATATACACAGGTTGTTATTGAAACTATAGTGCCAATGAACCTTTGATGATGGGTCAAAAAGATAGGTTGCAATGAACTCATTTTAAGTTTAATTAGCATTATTCACATCCTCCATCATATTAGTACACCTAAATAAAACGATAATTCTATAAAAAATACATCAGATAACTAAAATAAAAAACAGCAGTCAGGCGCTAAATCAAATATAGATGACGGTGGAGGATTGCCCAAATTGCCAACCATAATTTATTCAAAGTTATGTTATAGGGTATAAGCCTATTGCCTTAAATCGGGCACTGTTTATTAGATATCAATGCATTTGACAAAGTATTGTGGTTAATTGGTATTTTGTTAACAGCTGATCGAGCCTTCCTATCTTGGCTGGTAAAAGTACCAGCTGAAGCAGAACAGATGAGAGCCCGCCAGGTAAACTATTAAATAAAATCTATAAAGTAAACTAAAATCTATAAAGTATGGTGCCGTCTGATGGATAGAATGCAATAAGCAAATATTAACAACATGTAACATTCAAACTGTTATTGAGAGTTTTCGATTTAGTCGACGATGACGATTGATTTTAGTCGACTTTATCCTTAATATTAGTGGCTTTAAGCCATTTAAAACAAAGAATTTCTTTTTTTCGAGTCCGGTGTTGGCACGTTTTAAAAACCATTTTGAATTTTAAATATTTACTAAAGCAGGTATATTATAATATGTAGACATTGTTTATATGTATAATTAATGTACTTTCAGGTGACTCCACAACAAATAGGACGTCTGGAAGAGTTGTGGCGCGATAATGTAGATGCTACATTTCAAGATTTGGAGAAACCTGGTGTGGATGAAGAACCTCATCAAGTGCTTCTACGGTAAGTTCTAACTTTTTGATAAATAACATTAAGTTGTGCCTGGTCTAATAAAATCACTTCCAGGATTAACATTGGAACAATAGCAATTTATTTCAAATAAAGAAGTGCAAGATAATGAAGATACATTAACGACCACGAACTGTCGCCTAACAAGCAACCCTTAACGATCCGGCGACTATTAATAACCCTCAACATTATGTTCCCCATACTGCTCACTAATCCTCTAGCCATTAAAACATTACATTAATTATGTCTTTTTTTATCTAGATATGAGGATGGCTATCAATATCAGAACATCTTTGGCCCACTAGTGAAGCTAGAAGCAGATTACGACAAACGTCTTAAGGAATCGCAAACTCAAGAAGGCATTGAAGTTCGTTGGGATGTGGGACTCAATAAGAAAACGATAGCCTACTTCACTCTGGCTAAAACTGATAGCGATATGAAGCTTATGCACGGTGATGAGCTTAGATTAAGGTAAATAGCTGTTTTGTTGCAACTGATAATTTTACTCAATAAAATTTTGTAAATTTATAAAATGTTATCAATGTTAATTAGAGCAAATATTGGTATGTCTATGGCGAAAAAATTGATAGTAAAAAGTAGGTACGGTCTCATTATCCTGTAAGACTCAATACCCCACACTAAGTAGTTCTAGATTTTACACAATCTTCGAATCATTTAAAACTTACTACTGTTAAGCTAACTTCTGTTAAACCTAAAACGCCCTAAAAAACCTAAGTCGCCCAGTACTGAAAGTTCAAGGATAATCTAAACTATTCTCCTTAATAACTCTTTTTTTTTTTGACTATTATTATTCTAGCCATTAAATAAAAATAAAAGGTTGTTACACATAAGGTACAAAGCATTTACGATGACAATATTTGATGTATGGATGCTATATAAACATTTTTAATAACTTCTCATTTTTTTAATATAAATTAATATAATCAAAAAATTGTTTAGTTTGTCAACTCAATTATTCAAAATCGACTAATGAGAATGTAGAGGATATAATTATGTAGTTATGTGGTAATCTTGTAAACTGACAGATATGTGGGTGAGTTGCACAAAGCATGGTCGGGTGTGGGCCACGTGATCAAAGTGCCGGACAACTACGGCGACGACGTGGGGCTCGAGCTCAAGAGCGGCGCCGGCGCTCCGCTCGATTGCACCTCCAACTTTGTAGTCGATTTCATTTGGAAGAGCACTTCATTTGACAGGTATATACCGGTTTGAATGACTTTTGCATGTAAAACATCCTCAGGGACATACCTTTCTATTGCAAAATTTGTAAGCTGGTAGCAACTAGCTTACCTTAATGTAGTTGCTACTAGCTTATAAAGAATCTAGTTGCCATCAGCTTACACAATCTAGCTCCTTAGTGGTGTGTGAAGTCAGTGTCATCACTTACATTTTGAAACTTCTACTTCCTTTTTTTTTCCCTTAACAAATAATTTAATTTTCTGCATCCTCTATCATTTGTATCATGGGGATCATTCAGAGGAATCGTTTGGACTTATACCAGCTGCAGTTTTCCGCCATCGTCCTACGCGACAAAATATCCATCACCTGGATGTTTGGCACTCCACCAAATAAATACCAAAATCCTGCCAAATTCCTACATATGAGTTTGAAACCTTACCTTTTGCATAGTTATATTTTAATCACTATTGTGTAATTTTTAATGCAGGATGCAGCTGGCCCTGCGCAAATTTGCGGTGGACGATTCTTCAGTGTCGGGGTATATCTATCGCCGTCTCCTTGGGCATGAAGTGGAAGAAGTGCTTTTTCGCGTACATCTACCAAAGCACTTCAGCGCTCCCAATTTACCTGATCTCAATCGTTCCCAGGTAATTAAGGGGTTACCCCCACTTGTAGCGCAAAAATAAAGGCCTTTTTCATGATTTTTTTTAAAGAAAACTACAAAACTTTTTAATCGATCAATATATCATCTTAAAGAACACATCTTGAAGAACTTTAAGTAATTTTTTTATTGAAAAATATTACATTGTTTAGTGGCAACTGGCCCTCAATGAAATAATGTTTTTATGTATATGGTTTGCGGTGACCAATATTGCGGTGAAGTGGATCATCTGAAACAAAAAATGTGGATGGATTTAGTCAAATATAAGTATAAACTAGTCTTTAATCGAGGGTTTAAAAAAATATTAATTTTTCACACAATGACGGACAGTCTAAAGTTAATGGTTCGATTTTAACGAAAAGAAAACGGCCCTTTTTTGGCTATAAAACGTCCATTTTTTTCGAAACAGAAAATCTAACAATTAAAGACTACATTTTTATTCATTCATTCTGAAGAAAATATTTTTTTTTTGTAAACTTACATAGAGTCATCTATTCCGGGTCCATACAGAAGTTCTTACGCCGACGATGGCTTGCAAAACGGAAATTTGGTTTTGCCTTCGTAACATTCTTCCTTCACATATACGACCCTTTTCATCGAACAATGGATTGAAACCGGAGAGAAGGTCGAGGGGATTCTTATTTTTCAACGCTATCTCTATCTCAGTCAATTTTGTTCGGATCGACTTGAGGACATATCTCAGATACTTCAAAACATTGCAATAATTTTTTTTTTTTTTTTGTAAATCGCGGGTAACCCCTTAAGTCTACAAGATAATATTAATTTCTATGCTAAAATTGCATACCCAAATTAAATGTTTTCTTCTTATTTACAGGTATATGCTGTCAAGCATGCCCTTCAGCGCCCCCTTTCTCTAATTCAAGGACCACCAGGAACTGGTAAAACTGTGACGTCGGCCACCATCGTGTACCAACTCGTGAGACAAAACAGCGGACCTTGCTTGTGTGCGCGCCCTCCAACACCCGCTGTGGATCAATTAACTGAGAAAATTCATAGAACCGGTCTCAAAGTTGTAAGGCTATGTGCGAAGTCCCGAGAAGCAATGGAATCTTCGGTATCATTTTTGCCCTGCATGAACAAGCGAGGGCTTTAGGCTCGGCGGACAGCGAACTTAGAAAGCTTACCAGGTTAAAGGAGGAAGCTGGTGAACTGTCTGCTGCTGATGAAAGAAGGTACCGTGCCTTGCGTCGCGCTGCAGAGAGACGTCTACTGGACGCGGCCGACGTAGTGTGCACCACGTGCGTGGGGGCCGGAGACCCCCAGGGTCGCTCGCATGCGCTTCCAATCCATCTAATTGACGAAGGCATGCAGTCCACCGAGCCCGAATGTAATGGTACCCGTGGTACTTGGCGCGAGACAGCTGATTCTAGTCGGAGATCACTGTCAACTCGGTCCAGTTGTCATGTGCAAGAAAGCACGCAAAGCTGGGCTTAGTCAAAGTTTGTTTGAGGCTTTGGTCGTCCTTGGATCCGTCCATTTCGTCTGGAAGTCCAATATCGCATGCATCCTGAATTGTCACGTTTCCCGTCTGATTTCTTCTACGAAGGATCTCTTCAAAACGGCGTCAGTGCTGAAGAACGTCGCCTGCACAAAATTGATTTCCCGTGGCCGAGGGCTGATCGACCTATGTTTTCTACGTGACCCAGGTCAGGAGGAAATCGCCGGATCCGGAACATCCTATTTGAATAGAACTGAAGCTGCAAACGTCGAGAAACTTACAACGCGTTTTTTGAAAGCCGGCGTTCGCCCCGAACAGATCGGTATTATTACACCCTACGAGGGCCAGAGGCCTACCTTGTGCAGCATATGCAATATCAAGGTAGTTTTGCACGCCAAATTGTACCAGGAGATTGAAGTCGCCAGCGTCGACGCTTTTCAAGGTAGAGAAAAGGATATCATCATCATGTCCTGTGTCAGATCCAACGAACACCAAGGAATCGGTTTCCTCAGCGATCCGCGTCGTCTAAACGTCGCCTTGACCAGAGCCAAGTACGGTCTCATAGTGGTGGGGAACCCTAAGGTGCTCAGTAAACAGCCGCTGTGGAATCACCTACTAGCATTCTACAAGGAGCGTCGCGTCCTAACGGAGGGGCCGCTGTCCAACTTGAAAGAGTCTGCCATCCAATTCGCCAAACCCAAGAAGCTGGTGAACGCCCAAAATCCAGTTCGCATTTCATGTCGACGTCGATGTTCGATGCGCGCGAGGCGATGGTGCCGGGCTCGGTGTATGACCGCGCGCGGCCGCTGCGGGACCCACTGGCATACGTGGGCCCCGAGCGCGCTGGGCTGCTGCACGCGCCCGTGCGCCCGCCGCGTTCTCGGCGCACCGCGGCCTGCAGCGGCCGCTGCTCAGCGCGCACCAGCGCGGCGCTCGGCGCCGGCCCCCGCGCCTCTCGCAGGAGCCGCTGTCTCAGCAGCCGCAGCCGCTGTCGCTGTCGCAGGGCGCGTCGCAGCCTGACTTCAGCCAGGAGTCCGCCGCGCCAGACTGTCCGTCGCAGCCTGACGGGCTGCTGTCGCAGGACTCGACGTACCAGGGTGGGTCCGGGCGCGCTGCAGTCAGTACTGAGAGTGGCGGGCGGACCGCCGCGGGGCCGCGCCGCACCAGCCGACCTCACTCCCTCCGGGGTGGAAGCACACACACACGGTACTGACGAGAGACAGCCGATGCGCACCGCACGCCTGACTGTCTAACATCTAAATTCGGGTGTAGAGAGAGAGACAGATGAGTCCCGCGTCGCGTCACAATCGCGGGATCGGAGCGGTCGCGCCGGCGTCGGAAACCGACCGCGACTTTGTTAGTCCTTCGCCCATCGACCGTATCGAAGAGTAGTTCGCTCTTGAAACTTAGAAATTGTGTCACGCGAGAGCGACTTACGCGACAGATTGCCGCGTATAATGTAAACCGTTCATTACAGGATAGATTTTTATAGGATATTGAAACAAATAAATTCTGAACTTCAAATACAAATAACTCAATACAGGCCCTATAAACTTGGATGTCAATGTGTAATTGTACTTCATTATATACTTTTACACTTACTTGACGTTACCTAGAGGTTACTATCCTATACTACTACATAGATGTTCTTCTATATACAAGCCCCGAGACCGCTACATATCTCTGGGGCCCTTATAGTCGGTGGAAAATTCGAAGACTATCTCAGCCAAGAGATATAAACATCATAAAATATTTGAATGTTGATAGACTTCAAGAAATCAACAAGAAATGTAACTAATTGGTATACAGTTAAATTTTGTCACATTACAGATTGTATACACATTCTTAAAATCATTTTATTTAAAAACAAAATTAGAAAACCAGTATTTGCTTGTTTCTAGGTGCACTGAAATAGCCAAAGTATCTTGACATGCGATACAAACAATAACAATTTATTCACATAAAAAAACTCTTCGAGTCTAAAAGGAGAAGAATCACAAAAAATACTGTTAAAGCATGTAGATATCTTTGATTAGATAAGACAACAGTAATTGTAGTAATGGTTTGTTTTCGCCGTAAGGGAATTCGCAATAGTTATACATTACTTCATTATTATCATTGACTATGTGAAACATCTATAGACAAACAATATTAGAATAACTCTATTGTTTTTCCTTCCATCCAATTATGTTGAAAGCATGAGAATATGTACAAATTGATATTTATGTATTCGATATAAAGTTTTTTTTATTATTATTTTTGATTGTTACATTTACAAAAATATATATGTTTAACTTAGCATAAACATAGTGTGTAGTAATTTCTAATGCGTTCATATTTTGAGATAAAAGGATTCCATTAGTGATAAATGGTAGAGGTATTTTTATGTCTGTTCGTCCCGACTTTACAAAAACGGAGTTAACCTTTGAATAATTCAAATTGTCTTCTAAAGTGATCATTGTAGTAAGGTTTCTATGAGGTTAATATAATTTGTAAAAGCCTCTGTTATTATATATGTACATATGTTTAAAATAGACTGTCTTAGATGGTTTACTTTGTTTTTGACTGTGAAGGAAAATCAATAAAGAATATAATAATTTTTCAAGTAGCTTTATTTCTGTAAACTTTAGCAAATTGGAGTAAGCCTGATGTTATTTACAGGAAAATCATGACTCTAAACAAAAAAATATTAAGAATCGTTGACATGTAATAAATAAGCATGTAATTTTTTTCGAATTCTGAATTGAGATTCTGTTTTATCTAAAATGACCACAGTTACAATATTTCCTTTCCAGTATCACTTCATTTTATAAACTGTTGTATACAGTCCTTTATCTAAGTCACTGGAGTTCTTTAGTTTTTTTTTGTCTTCGAACTAGTAACACTGCCTAAATCAAATAATTAATTCTTATTTACACAGGGATATTAAATAATGTCAAAGGGACCTTTGTTTTTTTTTCACATCCTTTTATTATACTACCTGACATGATGTGCAAGGCAAGGATGACAAGTAGGTTCACTTGTCTTATTGGTAGTAAAACTATGCAATATTATGTTAGCAAGTGGAGTACATCCTAACCTTATATATGTACATATAATACTATAGCCTGACCTTTAAATATTAATGTGACTCAAAATCTGTTAAGCTTGTTAGCAATGATTGAATTTGAAATATTAACTTACAATATTGTAATTTGGTATGAATTAACAATTATTGTTACTAAAAATTGCTTGAGATGTGTTTGAAAGCCATGAAACAAAATGTTGCAAAACAAGTGCTGAAGGAAGTAAATGTTTTGCAATACTAACAATGTACTTGGCACTGACTTCAAAGCTTTTTCTTAGCTCTACAACAGTATACTATTATATTAAAATATATTTTATCAAAAGCAAAAATCTTAATCGAAATATTCAGAAATCAATTTTCAATAATAAATATACCTTTATTGTATACATACCCAATAAGGTCATTACAACTACTTTATAAATATTTGTGCAACATTCGTTATTGTTACCAATAGATTTAAATAGATAACATAGTAATCCTTGATTAAAAGAAATATTAATTTAATAAATTAATGATAAACAGGATTTCATTCTAAAATAATAACTGGATAACATTCAATAAACTTTTTTAGATAAATAATACTTAGGCTTAGCACAGAACAATGGACTCTTCAGTTTCAATAAACAGTTTAATAAAGTAGACTTAAATGAAACTTTAATCCCGTCACCTGCTAAGTGTATCGGTAACATTACAAATAACTTACATAAGCCTCCGCTGGATCCCTGTGTATACTTATATTTTTTATAGTTTGACTTTATTCGCTCAAAAGCCCATTGCCATGCACATAATATTTAGTATAGTCCATAAAATATCAGTGTTAATATCACAACCTAATTAGTGACAAAATACGGTATCCTTAAAACTATAAATGTGTACAAAGTTTAACATATTTGATAGATATAGTTTATTATGAATGTTGTAAAAATGCGTAAGCTCGGCATGATTACGTGCGCTAGTGAGGCAACGGCGGCGGTTGGACGGCAGCGTATGTTGGGTAGTACGGAGCGAAGTTGTTTGGTCCTCTTATCACTACGTGATTAGACTCTCCCCTTTCTTGGATAGTGCGCGCTGTGTATGGAGATTCCTTGTAAACTGGTTCAGCTGTTAAAGATGAGTTCGTGATAATTATCTATGCTCTGAGCACCACTCCTTTGACTTATTTTGATTATTTGCAAATAGAAAAAAATAAACATTTTAAGGCACACTAGGCTTTTTATCTTGAAACAGGACAAAGTTAACATAGACTTATTGCAAAATGAACAAAAAAATAATAGAAGATTTGTTGTACTACATCCAAAGTAACGTAAGTACTCATTTTAAACGTGTTTTCAAATAATACAATACTTAAATCTTACATACATACATTCATAATTCATTCATGACCCTCACCGGGCAGAGGCGCTATAAACGCCCACATTTAACTACAATTTAGTCCCGCTTACGTTATAGGTGCCAAGCCTAACGTCGTCATCCGGGCACTTTGGGAATTACATGAGAATTGGGAGTACAGTGAGAGGAAAGGGTTGATTAAAAGGAAGGAAAGGGAAATGGCTTATACGGGTGGATTGGGGGGTGTAAACTAATGCGTGTCATGGACAGTGGCGGATACTATTAAACTCTAATTAACTTATTTGTTTTTTAAATATTTCTAAAAACTCCACTTGAACAGGCTACAGACAGACAGTAAAATAGTTACAATACTTACTAAGAGTTGGGTACAACGTTTGAAATGGCGGTTGAACGGGCGCCGCGCCGGGCATTACCCAACCTCCCGGTGCAGAAGGGTCACCAGCAACCTACAAAAAACTTACAAATTGTATCTAACCCCAAGAAATATGTAAAAACCTTGAAGTAGGTAAATAGTTTTTTTTTTTTGTTTTTTAACAATACAACTTCCGCATTAGGAATAATTCCTGTGTCGCGGGGGTTTTACAAACATTCAACACGACACAGAACACCCAAACTATGGACAACTATTTGTGAATCACACAAATTTTTGTCCCGTGTGGGCATCGAACCCACGACCTCCGGTTCAGGTTCAGTTAGGATTACTAACAGCTAGACCAACAGGCCTGTCTAAATTGAATTTATTTCAAAAAAGTTGTCAAGCTAATTTTACTTACATGTCAACGATTATTATATATTAAAATCACATTACCTAAAATACAGGTTGTTAAGTAAATGCTCCCGAAAACGAAAACAGGCGATAGTTCTAATGATACCTTAGATGAAGGATCAAAAAAAAAAAATATTCCGTTAAAAAAACATCTTTTTAAAACGTTTTATAAGCATTTTCACGCTCCATCATATTAGTTCAGTAAATGAAACGATAATTTCCAAAAAAACGCGAGGGCGTTGTACCGCGATCGTACCAATACACGGGTAGGAATCGCTAGTTCGGCGACCGCGCGTCTTTTAATTTCACGTCAGCTGTGGATTTTGAAGTCTCTTGAAAAGACAAATATAATTATAGTAAGGTCTAGAATATAACTAACACTAGGTTGAGCAGGTTGTCCAGGACTGACTGGCAACACGGCGGGCTGACTCGGCGAGTACTGTTCATTGCCAGGGCTAGCTGGAGCAGATGGAACCGCTTGACCAGCCATGCCCACCAGAGGGACGGTACCGATCGCTATGTATTTCTTACCGCTCAAACCCAAGTGCAAGCCAGATACCGTACATTCGACCTGTAACATTAACGAAAAACATATTTTTTTACCATACCCTGAATTATGTTAGTGTATTTACATTATATTTCACTAGATTTTTATAAAGAAGTGATCGTTAATATAATTTATAAATGTGTATAAATACAATATGATATATAATTGTATAAAATAAAACCTTGTAAAAGGTATGTTGCTTGAAAAAATTGTTGATAGACTAGAAACATTAGAAAATTACTTAATTCTAGTGGAGAGATACAATGCTCAACACATTTGTTGGTAAAAAACCCTGCTCCCACACTTGGTACAAATAATTAATTTTTGAATACACTTTAATACATTCATGGCTATATCAGCCAGTATGACATCATCATGACATCATTTTGCAAAAGATAAATTGATACCTGTTATAATATCTAACTAACTGACATTGAAACTTCAAACAAACAATAAAAATTACTAAAATTAGCCAGCTACCGAAACACTGCCTGATTTTATATAAGACTAGCTGTTGCCCGCGACTTCGTCCGCGTGGTATTTAACAAAAAAGTTATTGTTCCATTCACAGTTTTCAATTGGTTAGTTGGTGTTAATTTTTTTTTTGTGAGGTCCTATTTTTTTTTCTATAATAAAAGTAGCCTACTCCTTGTTACATCAGCTATCTGCCAGTGAAAGTCCCGTCAAAATCGGTCCAGCCATTTCAGAGATTAACCGGAACAAACAGACAGACAGACAGAGAGACAAAAATTAAAAAAAAATCGTTTTGTTATATGTACCGTGTATACGTCCATATGCACTTAGTAAAAAGCGGTTATTTTAATATTACAAACAGACACTCCAATTTTATTTATTTGTATAGATATATATAATTGTATGTTTACGCGAGTGACCATTACAAAGATTATCATATAACAGTTTAAAGGGTTTTCTAAGGCAAAAACCCTTCTCTTTAATCGGGCTTGTATCCCGATTATATATAAGGGCCTCATTGATTCAAAATCAAACAAATGTGGGCATTTGTTAATAATCTGTAAGAATTAAAAGAAGATATGTATATGTTGTTTATTTTGTTGAATATAGTTATAAAGGCAAAGATATAAACAATTATTTAAAGATAACTGACATTGAATTTGTATATAACCTAACCTATTGGATAAGTAAAACTACTTAGAATTTCGGTGACGCTGGTTGTAATTGATAAAATAAAAATGAGACAAATATAATATATATTCAATCAATAAATTAATTAAATAAATTGCAACTGCTACATAAGCCGCGGAAATAATGCAAGCGTGACAACAGTTCACACAACACAACGCAGACCCCACTGACCTCTAAATTAAGGAAAACTTAATAAATTGTCTTAAGTTAATTCAGTTATGTTACAATGCAAAAGTTTATTTGTTAGGCTTCCAGGCCCTAATTTAATATAGAAAAGGACATAGGGTTTCTTTCATCCCGATAAAAAGTACTGTTTCCTTTCCTGTTATTCCATAGGGACAGAAAAATAGCTAACACGAGTGAAGCTGTAGAAAAGAACTGATTTTATGTCAACTTAAGTACGTCGTCTTACCTTGAAATCGTAATCCAAGTCGATAATGTTACAGTTGACGAGATCTGATGGTGGTATCGGTGGCACTTCGAGGGTTAAGTTCCAAGTTTTAGTGGTTCCAGCTGGCGCAGGGCCTTCTTGTATAGTTAACACTATGTCTTTAGTCTTTTTTGTAGCATTGCTTGGTGATGTTGCTCTATACGTCACCACCTGATAGATAGAAGAAAAATTATTTTATAAGCTTTAACTACATAGGCGACCTTTAATTGGCATTGTATATTGTACATAAAATTACTTATACATATATTTATTTAATAAACAAAATCACTGTCAATTATCATCACTTCCCATCAGGTGAGTTGGAAGTAGAGTTTCCAAATGTATAAATTCAAAATCATTTCCGGGACTTCTGCATCCATATCCAATCCATATATGATAATAAGTTTCCAGAACATGTAGTATTTTTACGAAAAGTTACATTCAAGTTATTCAAATAACAACTCCCATTTGTGTCTCTTTGAGTAAGAGATGTGAATTGGATGTGAAAGAGACGAACGAGACACATCGCGACATACATATTTCTATAGATACTATGTAGTACTATTTCAATAGGTACTCTTATTTTTATAAAAATTCCCTAAGTAGTAAATAAATATAACAACTTTTTATGGGATAGGAGGCAAACGAGCCGACGGGTCACCTGATGGTGAGTGACTACCAGACAGACTCAAGAGTCACAAGTAAAAAAAAAATAGTGATTGAAATCTGGCACACTATTTTTTTATTACATATTTTTTTTTTTTTTTTTATGCGATAGGGGGCAAACGAGCAGACGGGTCACCTGATGGTAAGTGACTACCGCCGCCCATGGACACCCGCGACTCAAGAGTCACAAGTGCGTTGCCGGCCTTTTAGGTAGAGGTACGCTCTCTTCTTGAAGGTTTGAAGGTCGTATCGGTTCGGAAATACGGCAGGCGACAATTTGTTCCATAAGCTGGTTGTGCGAGGCAAAAAGCTTCTGGAGAAGCGCACAGTGGTGGAGTGCCAATCGTCCAGGTGATGGGGATGGATATTTTGTCGCGTAGGACGATGGCGGAAACCAGCAGCCGGTATAAGTCCGAACAATTCCTCTGAACACTCCCCACGATACAAGCGATAGAGGATGCAGAGTGAAGCTACATCTCTACGCAACGCCAAGGTGTCAAGTCGATCAGAAATATCTTGGCAGTCGATGATGCGAGTCGCTCTCCGTTGAATGCGGTCAAGAGGCAGAAGTTGGTACTGGGGTGCACCTGCATAGAGATGAGAACAGTATTCCATGTGCGGCCGAACCTGCGCCTTATAAAGTTGCAGGCGGTGGGCCGGAGTAAAATACTGTCTCGATCTGTTTAGCACACCAAGCTTCTTCGAGGCTAATATGGCCTTACTCTCTAAGTGACCGCGAAACTGGACTTCGCTTGATATATCGACGCCAAGGATTCCGATACTGGCTGATGCAGTTAGGGAAGTGCTCTCAAATTGAGGTGATACGACCAATGGCATCTTTTTAGCGGTGAACGGGCAAACCTGTGTCTTCGTGGGGTTAAATTGGACTAGGGTAAGTCGACCCCAATCTGAAACTTTTGATAAAGAAGTTTCGATTTCAGACACAAGTTTGGATCGGCTTTCGATGACGTTTACCCGAGAAATGTTAGCGCGGCCGGTGTAAAGGACATCACTCGTGCTATCGTCTGCATAGCAATGGATGCTGCTAATCTGTAGCATGTCGTTGATATGCAGAAGAAACAGCGTGGGTGATAGCACACAGCCTTGTGGGACACCAGAATTAACAGACTTCGAGTCGGAGCATGCACCATCAACAACGACCTTGATGCTTCTGTCTGTAAGAAAACTGGTGAGCCAATTGCACAGTTTCTCGGGAAGCCCATAGGAAGGAAGATTCGCAAGGAGCGCTTTGTGCCAGACCCGATCGAAGGCCTTCGCCACGTCCAAACTAACGGCCAACGCTTCCCCCTTGGTCTCGATCGCCTGTGCCCACCGGTGAGTCAAGTATGCGAGAAGATCACCAGCTGAACGACCCTGACGGAAGCCGTATTGTCGATCATTGAGGAGCTGGTGGTCTTCTAAGTACCGGAGGAGCTGGCAGTTAACAATGGATTCCATTATCTTGGAGAACAAGGAGGTGATGGCTATGGGTCTGTAGTTGGACGGATCCGAGCGATCTCCTTTTTTAGGGATTGGGTGCACTAGAGCTGTCTTCCATGAGTTCGGGACTACGCCAAGAGAGTAGGAAAGCCGATAAAGGCGCGTTAAAACCGGTGCTAACTCTGGAGCACAGATATATATATGGTCTTCAGCACGATAGGAGAGATTCTATCGGGCCCACTCGACTTAAGAACGTCGAGGGAAAGAAGCGCTTTAAGCACTGCCCTTTGTGTAAACCGGACTTCCGGCATGCGGGTCTCGCACTGCGGTATGGTCGGCGGTGCGTTTCCCCCGTCGTCCAGAGTCGAGTTGGACGCAAAGAGTTTGCCCAGAAGATCGGCTTTTTCTTTAGCGTCGTGGGCCAACGAATTATCTCCTATGCGCAGAGGTGGAAGGGATGGCTTACAAAAGTTCCCCTGGACAGCTTTGGCAAGAGACCAGAATGCACGAGTTCCGGAGGGGAGACTAACTAGTCTCTCGCCAATTCTGCCGATGTGAGCCGACTTCGAACCAGCAATTACTCTTTTGAGGGACCTGGAGGCAAAGTTAAATTGCTTCTTAAATGTGCTGGTCTTTACATCCCATGCTGTCGCTGCATTAGCCCATGCTTGGTAACATTCCTGCTTTCGGCGGGACGCCGCTTTGCAGGTTCGACCAAACCAAGCTTGCCACCTGTGGGAATCAGGGAGAATGGAATGAAAAGTTCCATACCCTGAAGCACAACATCCGCGACAGAGTCAGCAACGACATTGGGATCATCCGGCGAGAAGCAAACCTGCCTCCATGGGTAGGATGCAAAGAATGTTCTCATTCCATCCCAGTCTGCTGACCTATAGTGCCATACGCGGCGACTGCCTGTAACACGCGGCCGCAGCGAGTGAACAAGTGGCACCATACTCCTAATCAGGCAATGGTCCGAAGAGCCAAGAGGGGCCTCAACGGATACTTTGTAGCCGTCAGGATGTGAGGTCAGCAGAAGATCCAACAGTGAAGGCACGTGGCTTTCTGCATCTGGGATTCGCGTAGGCGTTGCTACCAGCTGCGTCAAGCCATATGCCAAGGCGAAATCGTGAACAGATCTTCCCGCATGATCGGTTTTGCGCGAACCAAGCCATTCGGCGTGATGGGCGTTAAAGTCGCCAAGAATCACGATCTCTGCGGATGGGACCTGCTGGAGCACTAAGTCTGTAGTCATTTGGACGTGGTCGATGAGTCGGTCCGTTTCGGCATCACCGCTATGGGACCTGTAGAGGCATAGGTAGATGCGGGGATGGTCGTCGCAGTCTACACGTAGCCATAAGATGGAGAGGTCCCTACCTTCAAGATTGCCGAGGCGGCGAGAAGTGATATCATCTCTAATGTACACGCATACACCAGCCTTAGGAACAAAGGAGTGTTCCAGTCCGTACCCAGGGTAGCAGAGGTAGGATGTGTCCGCTGGAGATGATATCTGCGTCTCGGTTAAAAAGAGCAAGGCCGGCTTTGCTGTCTCAAGGTGGTGGTGGACAGTGTCGAGGTTCGAATGTAAGCCCCTAATGTTGCAAAAATCCACGGTAAACGTGACAGGGGGTGCCATGGTATGCCTTCTCTTGCCCCGAGCAGATTTTGAGAGCGCAGTTGAGCCCCCCCCAGAGTACGAGGGGCAGCCTGGGCGTCCACGCTCAGGCATAATCCGTACTGAGGGTGGACGTCCAGGGGGGGATTCTCCAACGCTAGCGCTGGTACCCCCCTGGGGTATCCTTTTCGTTAACAGCGCTATCATTAGGGGGGTGGGGGATTTTGGGCCTCCGGAGACCTCACTCATTTCGGGGAAATGCAACGCAAGCGTTACTTCACAACCGGTTTTCTGTGAGGCCGTGGTATCGCACCGGTCGAGCCGGCCCATTCATGCTTAAGCAAGCATGGCTCTACCACTACAAATATTTCATAACAATATTGCATTGTGTTGAAAATACAATTACATATCTTAATCTAAATTAAATCCATAAAAACTAAAAGAACATCCATGAAATAACTTATTATAATATGTAACAAAATATAATTTAAATTCCAGACAGACAAGAATGTCAAAAGTAAAAATTAAGTTTCAATCTTGTAAGTTTTAATCTTGTGTGGTAATGTCAACAAAAGATCAAATATGAAGAATTTTACTTCTTAAATAAATATGAGTTCACAATAACAAACAAAAACATTAAATACTATTATAGATAATATTTTAGATGCAGATGCATTGTTTTAGTCATAACAATGCATCTTTTATATTTATCTTACCTTTCGCACAAATATTTTAACAAGATGCACTTGAACATTACTCTTATTTTCCACATCAACTCTTATAGGTATTACTTGTCCAGGACAATATCCAGATACGGGAGCTTGAACATCTACTGACAATGGAGCTGATGCACAGCAAAAGCAACAGAATGTTTTCTCCATTTGAATGTGTATTGGTTCCTGAATTAATTTAAAATATTGTACTTTCAAGATATAGTAATTTATGATGACATACATATGTGTAATATATAAGGGAGAGGTCGAGGATAAGACTGCAAGGAGAAATCATACTTAATACAAATATTAATTTATTATAGAACTTACCTTGTATGAAGGATTGAGATTCAGGTCAAATGCATTAATGACAGTGAAAGCCATTTTTGTCTCTTGATCAAATTTCCATGGCCTGTCTATTACTACTTTCACTGTATACCTAATATAGCCATGCTGGCCTTCAAAAGAAGATGGCAGTACTGGAGGCAGGGCACAGGTAAAGTTGTAAACATGCTTACCAGCTGGGATCTCAATTTCATTACCTGTGATTATATTAAATTCAGTGAAATTGTTGACAATTACATACAAGAGGCAAGTGTGAAGTCTGATGAATGTAGAAGATGCCCTTGGTTAGGATTGTCTAAAACAGTACTTTATATTATGTCTGTTGATTTTAAGTGCACATCATGGTCACCTACAACTCAAGAGTCATAAATGATGGTGGATGAATGAGGGAAGGAGAAAGAGAAGAGGGGGGAAGGGTATCCTATCTATGTATGTATATAATGCAACTCGCAATACAATGCATGCACTGTTTGTCTACTGGTCATCAACAACACCACAAATATAAGAGAGTGAAAGCTATTATAACAGTTGACTAATAAGTAGACAATAAATTGTCACAAGGTATAATATAAATATTTAAAACTATATAAGGTCATAGTTGTCAAAGAAGTTTGAATAGGTGATGTGGTAGGCTGCTAGAATTCAAAATGTATATAAAATATATAGGTATAACAGTGGTTCATAAGAATAAATCATTCAATTAAAAATTATTTCCCTTAGTTTGAGAATAGCCATTTAGAAATCTCGTAAGAAACATTTCAATTCATGTGATGCTTAAGTGGCAAAAAATAATAGTTACAAAAGATGTGACACTGTTATTCACGATATCAGAATGATGTTGAAATTACAATACAATAGTAAGATTAACAATATTTCTATACATTAATAAAAAAAATAATGACACTCACCTGTACTGCTTCCCAGTAGATAGTATGATACCTGGAAGTACTCTTCATGTCCAGTATGTAATGTGTCTGTAGATTCAGTTTTGCCTTGTGAATCCTCTTTTTGCGTACTTTCCGCCCATTCTGTATGCGCTTCTCCCTTGATTTTAACATGGATGCCTAATAATAAATATTTTAAGATTTATGTGATAATCATGAAAACAGATAATACTTTAGTCAATCACATCTTTATTCTCATATTAATGTCTGACTCATATAACATACGTATAACAACAATTAAAGTAAACATATGTGTTACATACCTCGAACTTTCTTAGGACTATCGAAAACATATTCTATTCTTCCATTGACAGTTTGGCCGGCATAATACGTATTAAACTGATTATCTAAATATATATTAGCTTCTTTTATTCCCATTTTTCAAAATTTTGCTTCTTAGCAGGTTGAAAGTATGAATGAAAACCGTGAATAAATTGGAATAAATACTCTTTGATGAAAACCACAGATTGCTATTCAGAGTATATGTATTCTGTGATACTAATAAACTGCCCTAGCGAGATGAAACTGTCTAGAGCAGTACTCAATTCCGCTGTTAATCTGTGATGTTATCTCAATACACGATTAGATTCGACAAGGTAGAACTAGAACGGGACTAACATCTTACTTTTTTTAATAATTTAAGAAATAAAAATCTTTTATTGTCATCTTCTTAAAATGCTTAACGCAAATATTTATTTTATTAAAATATCTTTTTATTTTATTTTTTTGTCGTAAATGAGCTGTCTGCTCGTGTTAGATACACGACCAAATAGATTATGATGGCAAGTGCCTCTGACAAACGACATCCATGAACACACTGCAACTCAAGAGTCAGAAGTGCGTATTACAACAATAGTATTAACGGGCCTGCTGATCTAGTGGTTAATGACCTTGACAGCTGAACCAAAAATGTTTTTGATCCACAAATAGTTCTCTCGAGTCTGGGTGATTTTGTGGCCATTGATTGAATGTTTTTAAAGCTTCCCAAGATACAGGAATTCTTCCTAATTCTGGAGTTGTCTTTCAAAATGAAAAAGAAAGAAAAGAACATTTGTATATTGTAAAAGATATATTTATTTCATTATATTTATTTCAATTTTGTTCTTTTTCGTTCATTCGTTTTTTAGTAGGAAAGTTTCAAGACTCTACACTGGCGTCTCGTTGCCCTAGCAATAGTTTCAATATCGAGAGTTGACATTAAAAAATCATAACTTTTTCTCTATATGTAACCAGTATACCTAGAGTGCAAGGATAGAGGTGGCACTGAGCTCTTGGAGACAACCAAACGACACCCGAAATTTACCTAACTACATATGAATACTTCGATCATTGGGATATACATTGAAGATATACATAGAATATACATTGGGAATATTGTTTTACAAAATGTTAAATTAGAAAACTTAGTGCAAATATTTGCAGAGAAAATAAGAGTTGGTGAGTCAGAGAAAGCGTATAAGATTTAGGTAACTTCTTTTTCCCCTCAACTTCGCTTACAATCAGTTCTTTGTTCTAAAAATTAATGTTTTATTACATTTTTAAAACCTTTAAGAAAATAAAGTCAAAGATAGAAACTTAAAAGTTATCTCAAAGAAAGTTTTTAAACAGTAGGTACTTATGGGATGCTTTCATAGTATCTACTATCATCACAAATCATAAGTAGGTTTGACCGTTTGAGAGTGGAAAATTTACGATCCCAAACTAACGGTTCCCCTCTTGTTTCCTGTGCTAAGCCTGGAATTCACTACCAGGGTACGTGTTTCCTTCGCACTTTGATCACGGGTCTTTTAAGCGAGGCATGAAAATGGCATCTCACCTGGCTGCCACAGTGTGGGTCACCATGACTACACTTGTAATGAGGATGGTAATCACCACTCTTAAGCTCCACCTATCTTTCCATCAGGCAGAGTGGAGTAATTATAGTGGGCTTATAAATAAAAAAATATTTTTATTCAATATTAAAACTAAGCGCTAGTTTACATTGGATATAGAGTAATCATTGTAATCAATGAAATTATTTAAACTATTAGTATAAGAGATCAATATTTACGGAATGGTTAGAGGGTTAAAACTTAACTAAATAATAAGTTCCTAAACTAGTTCCTTTCTTTTATTTCCAAACATACATATTTCTCTACAACTATTACTAATAATGTACACAATCTTTGAAATTACTATATTATATAATTTGGACTAGGTAGAAAATAAAGGGGGACGGATATTCACAGTCAGCCTAGGGCGTCCAGAACGTTTTATCGGGAGCTGTACATACTGTCGTTACAGTTACATAACTGTAACGACAGTTTCCATAATTCAATTGATTTTCAAGACCAAGGTACGAACACCATACTATCGATAGACTATTGCTGCGGCAGCAACACTAGTCTATATGTCAACTATATATATATGTATACTATTATGTCAACTTCAACTTTTGATTAATGGCTTTTAAGCATGAGCGATATCGTCTTTTTGTGACATCCGTTGTCCAACTGATATTTCGATTACACATCGATATTGACATCTGATTTCAGAAGCTGATTTTTACGGACAACGACATCCAAAATCTGCTAAGGAAACTAATAGAAATGTACGATTACGTTTTTTTGGTTGGCACTTTAGATTTGGATATTGAATATACTATTCGTTAAAATTACATTGTAATAAGACTTTGGTATTTTTCTTCATGCTTACCTTAGGCTTAGGACTAGCCCAAACATGTTTATAATAAATATTCTCTATTTACATATTCAAGTTAAATAAATTAGTTGATGTTTTAGTAAAAAAATTTGGGGCGCATTTAAAAATCACCATATTTATTTTGTTTTTATGGACAAACTATTAACAATTATTTACATATTTTACATTTTTACAAATGTCGGCTCATACGATAAAATCTGTTTTACTGTGTCAGCACTTAGCAAATTGTTTTTTTTTTTTATTTCAAAGTGGGTCAAAACTGCACCCCGTGGTCGCACTGGTGGTTAAATGACTAAGTTTTTAAATTATTGACTTAAAATTATATGTAAAGTTTTGAACACTTCGTAATCAGTTTAAATATTTACAAAGATGATGACTAAAAGAATTACGACGTTATTTACAATGTTATATTAATATTAGTCACTTTGTAAGCGTAATTAAATAATACGAATGCAATGAATGAATTATTACATACTAAAAATGGGGAAGAAATATATTCATATTAACAATATTAACATTAGACAAGATCAAGTAAATGACAAAATCTGATTGATACATAAGAGTTTAAACAATAATGTCCTTACTTTCTTATACTAAATGCGATCTCGTCTTATTCACATAATAGCTATTTTAGAAAACATTCTGAGGAATAAAATCGTTTAAAATTGTTAACTATTAACCAAACGTTCGTTCGTAACTTACATGGACAACACACGGCTGTACATTGGATATCGGTTTGACATTCGCATCATCTCTTTCTCAGAGACGAGACGACGTAAAGTTAAACAGAGAGGGAGCGAATGTACATGAATGAGTGAACAATCACACCTATAACTGTAATCTACATATGTTAGATAGTTTTTTTAGATGTGTTGAAAACGGTGGCGGTAACATCCAATCGATGTCATCTGATGTTAGGACGACATCAGATTATAGATGTGGTTTGATTCATCTGACATATGCCTCATGGCTTTTATGGAGTTGCCACAATTTTGCCTACTATTATGTCATTGTTTGCTGTGATGTGATGATGTGATTCTGTGTCAGAAAGTCATAACAAACCAACAAAATAAACTGAATTAAATTGAAATGTAGAATATGTATGTAGCGAGTAATAGGATATTGCATTAAAATTCTCAATATGTTTTAAAATATATAATTAAAAGCAACGAATGGCTGAAATCTCAATCATCATACCGATTTATAATGGTGAAAAGTGGATTGATGATTGTATGAAATCTATAGCTACACAAACACTTCTCGGTACTGGTGTACAATTAGAATTGGCTTTGTATGATGATGGCAGTAAAGATGGTACTCAAAATGTACTAGTAAAATGGAGGGAGTATTTTGCTACACGCGGGGTCAGCTATGTATTCTCAAGCGGATCTATTTCAAAAGGCGTCGGCTTCGCTAAAAACCAAGCCGTAAGTATTAGCACAGGAAAATTTCTTTGCTTTCAAGACATTGATGATGTTATGAATCCAGATCGACTGCAGTTACAATGGAAAGCTGCACAATGGAATCTCAATGCAATTATTGGTAGTAAAATAAGAAGGGTTCCTATTAATTCAACTCCTCGCCTGGTTACATGGGCAAATAACTTATCTAAAGAACAGTTGGCACTGCAAATATACACATCTAATGGACCCACTTTACTTATGCCTACTTGGTTTTGCCACAGATCTGTTTATAACAAAGTTGGAAACTTTGATGAGACAGGATGCGGAACACCAGAAGATTTAATATTTTTTTACCGTCATATAGATGCTGGTGGTGATTTATACAGAGTGGATGAGGAATTGGTGTTATACACTTACCATGAGGGAGCGACAACATTTTCTGTAAAACGGGAACATATTTGGGGAATACAGGTGGATCGTTTGGAAAAGTGTGTAATTCCATTGTGGAACAGGTTTACTGTATGGAATGCAGGAAGATGGGGTAGAAGATTAGTCCGTTCACTAAGCTTTAAAAGCTTGGATAAGGTAGATGCATTCTGCGATATAGATAAAAATAAAATAGGTCGTACAATAGAACTATACTGTCCTTTTAAGAGAAAAAATATCAAAAGAATACCAGTAGTACATTTTTCGGAGGCCAAACCACCACTTTTGATATGTGTTAAACAAAACATGACTAACAATGAATTTGAAAAAAATCTTGAATCATTGAATCTCACTGAAGGCATTGACTATGTTTTATTTAATTAATGTAATTATGACTTGAAACCTAAATATAGAATAATGGATATAAAGTGTAAGTCCTTTAGTAAACGCGAAATCTATAAGTTGTATGACTGGATTAACAGTAACTATTATGATGTCAGACATTATTAATAAGAACTAATATTTTTATCTAGAAATAAATTATTAATTTATTAATAAGATTATCTTGATCATTATAATATGTATGTGAACAGATACTGTCGCTATAAATTGTTTGTAGTTTTCTTTATTTTAAAAA
Organism: Tyria jacobaeae; assembly: GCA_947561695.1. Classification (NCBI taxonomy): domain Eukaryota; kingdom Metazoa; phylum Arthropoda; class Insecta; order Lepidoptera; family Erebidae; genus Tyria; species Tyria jacobaeae. The sequence goes on from OX387221.1 coordinate 9,191,053, forward strand.
AAAAGATGGTAACCATGTTTGGAGGAACTGGCAGCTTGCTTCACCCCATGTCATCATGCACTTTATCACCTTTAGGGCCCAAAAGAATTACATGTATGATTACACTTGTATATTTTACATGAGTGTAAAAAGGAGGGTTTGTTTTTTGAGTGTATGTACATATGTGATGTTTCTTTGTCACACCCTAAACATCTTAATTGATTTCAAGATGTAAGGTATCATTTGAATAGTTTTAACACAGGGTTTGACAAAAAAAAGATAGAAGTTAATAGTGGACTTGGGATTTCTATTTTTTATAAATTTTAAGTATTTTTACTTACAACATTTATTGCTATAACATATCGTCGAATTTTATCGACAAGCCTTCTGTCATGCACCTTACTACTACTAAGTAAAATTGTAAGTTTTACACAGAATTTCTAATATATACAAGATCACAAAAAATATACTAATCTACCTGCACAATTGTTACGTTTACATAATCATACATACTCACAATAAATATATACATATGTACCTATGAAATTGTATTTCCAAATTTCGTGATTCTTTTTTTTTTTATTGATGTATGGCTGCTGGCCGCAGATGGCCTCGACAACCTTGCACGGGCTTACGGTGAGCGCTGAGGGCTCTCAACCGGTCTTTTTAAGCGACGTTGCCCAAGGGCACCCCCTGTGGGGTGCACCCCGGCTTGGGGCATCGCTGGCAAACTAGGGTGACCAAGACCCACATTTAAATGATTAACGCGACGCGTACGCGGCGGCGGGCGCGGAATCGCGGACGATTTGTGGTAGCTTCGAGAGCTGTGTGCGCTCTACGTTGAGCGAGTGTGATGTTATCATCTATCTCTCCGAGAGCATGTTTAGGCCTACGTGTACGTGATTACTGGGTGTGTAATTTAAAGACGCAACCAGAGGGTTGGGGTGAGTCGGAGCAGAGTCAAAGTAGTTAAGGGAGCACTGCTTTATGAATTGCCTGATGGTCGGCAGCTCTAGGAAGATCGACATTACGCACATACCACGGTGCCCCCGTAGCTTGGCGATGAACTTATTTTGTAGTGTTTGTAGCCTATGGATCCTGTGTTCCCTGGCGTGTGCGAAAACTACACTACCATATGTCATGATGGGTCTAACGCAAGCTGTGTAAAGTCTTTAGTAAGTACTTTACTCCTAAGCGACAACTTTGAACGAGAGTTCACTAAGCTATGAAGTCGACCTAACACAAAGCGGCCCTGTTACGATCCGCCTTAATGTGAGGTCCGAAGGATAGGCGATCGTCAAGGATTATACCTACCAAACATCGTTATTTGTGGGAGTACTCGAGCCTGCTTTATCGCTCGTATTTATACTGCGCCGCTTGGTTCGGCGTCGGGGGTAGAAGTATTTTGTAACACGGCCGTTCCTGCTTGCGTGTCGTCCTCGACCACTGCATCATTTTCAAGCGGTGCAATTTCATCAACTACGTCCGTTACTTGTCCGTCTCCTTCTATAACACAGTCATGCATGATCTTAGGACCTGTTGTACAAGAACAATAATGATCTTGAACCCCTTTTTTATCCTTTCTCAACTCAAATTTTTCTATAAAAGTGAATTACTCTTAAGCAAATTTAGAAATAAAAAGACAGCTAAAGAACTGTGTTTGAAGCACAAGCATGCACTCTAGTACAACATACACTGTTCTAACAAAATGATTTTTATCAAAAGTAATTTTATAAATAGACGTAAAAGTAAGCATTGGTTTCAGGCAAGGAAAAAGTAGGTACTTTAGAGTTATAAAAGATAAGAAAATAAATGTATCACGAATAATAGAATTCCTGACTTCTAAAACTCGTCACACATTGTAATAGAAAACGGCAACTGTATGACATAGCACACAAACAAACCATGTCACACATTACAAAAAGGCAACTATGTGGAGTCAAATATTGCAAAAGGAAGAAGGCAACTGTGCGAAAAGGTCACACATTGCAAAAAAGAACTGTATGAAAACGTCATACATTGCAAACGACACTACACAAAGTGCAGTTATCGTTGAGTCATCGCATAGATGAAACAAATGTTCTCGTGAAATGGCTAACCACTCGCGAAAAAAGCAGCACAAGTAACCGGCGTCCATTCGCCGCGCCAAAGCACCATGTGTTCGGCGGCCGCTTGAGTTGTCTTGCCATAAGACCTGCCCAGAAGTTGCAGGCTGTAGCGGTGGTGTGCATGACCTTGTATGGCCCTCGCATGCCGGAGTCCAGCTTTTACGTAGATTGCGACGACTTATCCACGAAAACAAAGTCACCGACGGTAAAGGTTCGTGGTTGCCGACGACCATTGTTGACATATGCGTCTTGGCGTCGCTGGTTCGCGTCCAGTAGGGCCGATGTGGAGCCTGTCTCTGGAGAGTCATCAGAGCCTCTCGGTTCGTGTTATTGCTCTGCAGCCTACACAAATGGTTTGCATTTTCTGAGTAATTTAGTAATAGGAACAGTTTTGGACGCATACCCCGAGACATACCTACGAAAATAGCCTGCTAGGCCCAGAAATTGGCGATTTCTTTGATGTTTGTGGGTATAGGTGATCTAATAAGAGCCTCAATTTTACCAGTGCTTGGCCGCACCTGACCATGTCCAATAAGCCGTCCTAGGTATTCTACTTCGGTGTCCAAGAAAGTACATGATAAGGACATAATCAATGTATGTTAGAACTCTACCTGTAATGATAAGGGATTTTAAAGTTTTAGATATTATCCTTTGATACACTATTGGGGCATTGGCTAATCCGTAGGGCATTTTGAGTATTCAAAATGCCCTTCAGGCGTTACAAACGCTGTCTTGCTTATGGATCCATCGTCTCTCATTGGCACCTGATGAAAGCCGGTAGCCATGTCAAGGCTCGTGAAACATCCAAAGCCACCAAGCTTATCAATGTGGTCATCGATCAGTGGCAAGGGACATCGTTATTTTATTGTAATAGCGTTAAGCGCGCGTTAGTCAACGCACATCCTATCACTACCGTCTTTTTTTTTTTACGTGAATGATAGGACTCGCGTAATCTGATTGTGACTCGAATGATACGCTTGCCAAGTAGATCGCTAACTATTTCACGAACCCGACGCTTTTATACATGTAAGAATTCGTGTATGATTTTCAATAGGCGTTTCCTCTCGTCACCCACTATCGGAGTCTTAATATTCTCAACTTCCAGAGAGGCCATGTGATGCACAACGAGCGGACTATTTGATCGAATGAGCCTTTGTTCATCGTTAGTTCGGACATGCGTCAGTCCCTTTTGATTTAATATGTCAGTACCGATTAAAATTGGCGCATTGATACAACGATCAGACACGACATACAAATCTACCTGTTTTGATACCTCTGGTAATTCTAAAATTGTAGTTACGTACGAGGTAGACTCAACGCCCTGACTTCCTATTCCCAGCATTAGTCGATAAGTAGGAACACGATTAAAATTAAAATGTTTCAAGCATGACACCGAAATCAGTGAAAGTCGGACCCACTATCGACCAAAATAACAACGGGTACTTTTTGAACTACCGCCGCCATTACGTTTTTGTGTTCGGACTCGATTCTGAGCAAAAATTTACATCAACAAAGTTTTTGCCCTAAGATCGTTGTCTTTGGAAACAAGTTTCGATAACATGACCATTATGTTTGCAAAAAGTACAGAATTTAGCCGCCTTACACCTAGCTGAGGGTAAAGAGTAAGATATTGATGGGACAGAGTCCTAACAGGCTGTTGGTGCCTCTGTTCTGTTTTTTTTTTTTGGGCAGTACCATTTTTTGTGGCCAGTTTTGCCGCAGTTGGCACACAGAACATCACTTGATTTGGGTGCCTCACGTTTACGCGGGTTAGATGATACATGGATAGGCGGACGGACAGCAAAATTGGAGTTACGAGAATCGACTTTTGGTTTGACGTAAACCAACAAGAAATGCACAATGGCTTTTGACTGTAGCTTAGCATTGGAAATCGCAGCTTTAATCTCGGGATCGGTAATGCCCCGCACGATAATGGCAACCTTCAACTCGTCCGATAGACCCTTAACAATATTAAGACGCAATATAGATTTACGAGCGTATTCTGCGTATGTTGAGTATTTATTTGAATCGACGCTGCGAGGACACAGCGATCTGAATTCAATCTTAAAGTTGATCCACACTAGGATCAAATGATGACACATAAAATTGTTGCGATCTTACTTGAATTATGTTAGGTAATGCTCCAGTAATCCTGTCCACTACGTCCAAATCCCGCGCTGAGCACGAAGCGGTGGCCTTGTTCAACCGCGACGTATCGGTCGTGTCAGTCAGAGATCCCTCTGTATTTTTGCTATCGACGGCAGATTCACCGATCGGGAGAGAGCAAGGCGGGTGGCGCTCCCTTTGGGATGTCGGATTAGAGGAAATAATTTCCGACGGTAACTTATCTTCAATCGCAACTAACCGATCAAGAATTTCATTCAGCGCAACATCACGTGAACTATGACGATGTCCAAACGAACTGTCACGACGTCTACGGGAAGAACACGAGACTTCACGATGCCTAGATGATCTATCATCCTTTCGTCTCCTATTGTCACGTGGCGGTGGAGTATTGTGACGTGAGACCGAACCGCCTCGATCCCGGGACCTACTTCTGGCAAGCGAATAGCGTCGTTTTTTTGTACTAGAAGAACGTCCCGACATGTTATATCGATATGAGGAAAACACGCACTACAATTTTAAATAACACAAAAATAACCTCATAGTTCAAAATATAAAAGGGCGATTTTACTTATTTGGATAAAAATAGCGATTTTGTAATCGAGCGAAAATAAGTGAGCCTTGCAATTTCAATCCCACTTCTGATGTTAGAAATCGGAAGAGGTTTGAGTTTAAAAAAATAAAATAAAAGCACTGATAACCTAATAATTAGTCGTCGTCTCTGAGCGCTGCCAGCCAAGTGTACTCGAGCCTTTTTTTTTTTGTGTGATGTATGGCTGTTGGCCGCAGATGGCCCCGACAACCTTGCACGGGCTTACAGTGAGCGCTGAGGGCTCTCAACCGGTCCCGTATTATACTGCGCCGCTCGCTTCGAGGTAGAAGTATTTTGTAACACAATATTTCAAGAGCTTGGACAACTACCCGGAATTAATAAAGCATGCAGCACGCATTCGGTGCGTGTTTGGTAGCACCTATTTATGTGAGCAGATTTTTCCGTGATGAAAATAAATAAGAACAAACATCGCAGAAGACTTACGAATGAACATCTCCAATCAATTCTTAAAATATTTACAACGAATATACCTGACATCAATGAGGTTTTTAAAAACAAGAGAAGTTAGGTATCTGGGTTCTCGAGCTCAAAACAATTACCCTCTTTTATAACTTTGATATGATTTTTAACAACCGTATATTATACTATAAAATTAAATAAAGAAAATATTTTTTAACAACTGAACATTTTTTTATTTGAATCTGGCCGGCGGATATAGGTTTTCGACCATAAACCTAATCCGGTTGACCTAGAATTGTCTTCTTTGGTTAAGAGCAAGGTCTTACAGAACAAGTAAAGGGAAAATTCCGAAAAATCAAAATAGTTGAAAGTGAAGGTAAATTTTGGTACTTACAAGTTTTCGCGAAAATCTAAATTTACCCATATCTTTGTATCGTGTTGACTCAGGACCCTGCTTTTTCCTAATAGGGACTATAGACCTCAGAATCTGGTATAAATTTCAACTTGCTAGGTTCACCCGTTCCTGAGAAAATCGGTGATGAAACACGGACAAGAAAGTGATCTTATAAGGGTTCCTTGTTTACCTTTTGAGTTAGGGAACCCAAAAACAAAATGTTATTCATATGGCTATAGTATAAATAATAAAACTTTAACAAGAGCGGCTACAGTGACCTTAGGGTACTGCTTGATTTTAAACACATCATTTACATCTTGATTAGCATATCGCACTTAATTTCAAAGAACGCATAACGTATGTACAGCTTCGTAATGAGATCCACGACTGAGTTCAAGAATGCGAGTACCTATGTGCATTTTTATATATCATTAGTCCGATCTCAACTGGAGTATTTTTTTTTTTTTTTTTATGCGATAGGGGGCAAACGAGCAGACGGGTCACCTGATGGTAAGTGACTACCGCCGCCCATGGACACCCGCAACTCAAGAGTCACAAGTGCGTTGCCGGCCTTTTAGGTAGAGGTACGCTCTCTTCTTGAAGGTTTGAAGGTCGTATCGGTTCGGAAATACGGCAGGCGACAATTTGTTCCATAAGCTGGTTGTGCGAGGCAAAAAGCTTCTGGAGAAGCGCACAGTGGTGGAGTGCCAATCGTCCAGGTGATGGGGATGGATATTTTGTCGCGTAGGACGATGGCGGAAACCAGCAGCCGGTATAAGTCCGAACAATTCCTCTGAACACTCCCCATGATACAAGCGATAGAGGATGCAGAGTGAAGCTATATCTCTACGCAACGCCAAGGTGTCAAGTCGATCAGAAATATCTTGGCAGTCGATGATGCGAGTCGCTCTCCGTTGAATGCGGTCTAGAGGCAGAAGTTGGTACTGGGGTGCACCTGCATAGAGATGAGAACAGTATTCCATGTGCGGCCGAACCTGCGCCTTATAAAGTTGAAGGCGGTGGGCCGGAGTAAAATACTGTCTCGATCTGTTTAGCACACCAAGCTTCTTCGAGGCTAATATGGCCTTACTCTCTAAGTGACCGCGAAACTGGACTTCGCTTGATATATCGACGCCAAGGATTCTGATACTGGCTGATGCAGTTAGGGAAGTGCTCTCAAATTGAGGTGATACGACCAATGGCATCTTTTTAGCGGTGAACGCGCAAACCTGTGTCTTCGTGGGGTTAAATTGGACTAGGTTAAATCGACCCCTTTTAGACACAACAATTTCAGACACAAGTTTGGATCGGCTTTCGATGACGTTTACCCGAGAAATGTTAGCGCGGCCGGTGTAAAGGGCATCACTCGTGCTATCGTCTGCATAGCAATGGATGCTGCTAATCTGAGTATGCCTTAGTTGTCTTGGACCCCTATTACAAGAAATACGTGGACAGCTTAGAGACTGTTCAGCGCAAATTGTTCAAATCGTTGCACTATACTTGTTATTATAATTGCCCGGCATACAATAACCTGCTCGAAATTCATAATCTTGAAGTCTAGACTATTGTTGTGACAATATATTAAATTACTAAATTACTCTAACTAGATACTGTAAGTTATTTCATAAAGTAATAAAATTAACACAGCGAACCCAACATATTTATAAAATAAAAACATCAGATAATAAATCAAAAACTACGTGGAAAATTATTAATGATTCTAAATGTAACTTACCAAATGTTTCGATAAATAAAATCAAAGTAAACAATACATTAATAACTGAACCAATAGACATTGCAAATACATTTAATGATTATATTGTTGAGAGAACAGAGTTACATCGCTGATTGGAAATAGATTAAACTCATACTTTATGACCCCCGTATCCCTATTGATATATTTAGAATAATTAGACGTATAAAAACACAAATAGCGTGGGTTTCGACGAATTAACCAGTGAGGTTATCAAAGCTCCACCTCTTCGCCATACAGTGTTTGGTGTTAATTCGCCTATATAACGCATATGCAAACTTATAAACGAATACAGCGATCTCGTTGACGTCTACTCTGATTCAGTATCAACGTTAGACAGACAATGTATAAAAATGTGATAAATAGTAATTACCTAGTATTTAATATATTATCTAGAATTTAAGTAGATTAAAATAAGTCTTTAAAATTATATAACAGTTGTTGATACAATGAACATCTTGCATGTGGTTATGCAGTTAGACTTAAGACATAATTACTTGTATGTTCTATCTGTCTGTATGTTCTATATGTCAGTAACAACTGTTGGTGAACCTTAAAAAAAAAGCAGTTGCCAGTGAGATATGTACACCAGTAAGTCATATTATTAATCTTAGTATTAATAAAGGTTCTTTTCCCGAAGCGTTAAAAATATATATAACTAGCGGACCCGACAGACGTTGTCCTGCATGATATTTCAAGCGATTAGGATCAATATAGATAAATAACCTAGATACCGACTGCAGCGCCATCTGCCGGGCTGATTTGTGAATCTAAACCATTCCCAGATCCCCTTGAACACACACAAAAAAATTCATCAAAATCCGTCCAGTCGTTTGAGAGTAGTTCAGTGACATACACACTCACAGAAGAATTATATATATAAAGATAAACCGTTACTTAAAAAAAACTGATAACGAACAATTGCAATCCTATAGACCAATTTCACTATTGAGTATTTTTTCAAAAATAATTGAAAAGTATATTTATAAGGAATTATACGCGTATGTAGATAAACCTAAAATATTTACGAGTGTATACAATAAATTGCCTAAGTGTTGGAAGGATTCATATTTTTAAAAAGAAACTTGGAATTAAAAACGAACTTATCACTTATTAATCTTACTATATATTATTATTTGATAGTATAATTATATATATATTACTTCATAGTATATAGCATTCTTAGGTTTTCAGTAAATCATATATTATGTATCTTTGAATAATCGGAATTTTCAACAATATTATTATTTTATTGGATTACGTTGTTAGTACATATTTATACATATTTTTAATAAAACTTTGTTAATTTTGTCAATTTGTTACTGTTTTATAATCCCTAAATCATAAATAAGTAAGAGTACTACTTAGGTAAGTAGGTACGTCGTGCCGAGCCGCCGCTCCACACATGTGACCATATGAAATCTTTAACTGATTACAGGCAATATATTCACCGCTACTAAACCTGGCTTCACAGGGCGGTTTAGGGTAGGGAGGTGGTCAAATTTGTTAACAGACTTCAAAAAGGAGGTGGTTCTATGATCGACTGTATGTATTCGTTTTTATGTAAGTAAATAAAGGGATTTCTCTGTCAATTGTCGATTTATTTATTTTTTTTTTATTCGAAAATGTATAGGTACCCCCGCGGTGGTCCTATTGTAATTAAATCAGGATTTGATCATGGGATGCCAGGAAGATTATCAATAAGATTGGGATTGGATAAGCGCATTTAAGGTGGTTATGTCTTTTTGTTTACAGTTCATTATTTACTGCAATGTTATAAATGACCTGGAACTGCAGAAAAAAAAACAGAAATAATCTGCTTCTTATTTATTAAAAATATTTAAAACATCAGGTATACGTGGGCATACTTATTTTCAGGTTTGATTGAAGGTACCTACAGGATGTATGTTAACCTTTTCTAGTTGGCATTGAGCCTCCGACACCTTTTGCTTCTCTCTTTTTACGAGAGAAGTTATCATCGTAATTGCTGGGTGGGGGGGGTGGAAAGTTAGGTGGTGGAGGTATATCCCCTTCTGATGGTGGTGCTTGTCTCAGTACCTGTAAAAAAAAGGATAGGATTATTTTTAACTGTTTTCGGGTTTAATTCCTAATACCAATGCTTTATCACATCTCTGTTCAGTTTACTTTTAAAAGCAACATTCACAGCAATACAAACCTAAATAATTTCAAACAAATATTATGTGATTATGAGTACATGCGATCCGAATCTATCATTCCTTAGGTACATCTGAAGAAAGGTTTTTTAAGCACGTTTCAATTTAAACTTTAGCATCACAGCTGACAAAAAAAAAATAGTTTCTACTCAGGTGTAGTTTATGGTATATTTTAGTATTGAAAAAAAATAATTAATAATTTAATTCACTCTAACAATGAATTTATAAAAATAACTTAAGACATCTCACTTACAGCCGTCTGATCTTAAACTATATGAAAATCAGACTACTCATACAAAACACCATAGACCAGAATACTTTTTATATTTTTAAATACATTACATTATATAAAAATACCCAAAACAAATGATCATATCCCCAATAACACGATTATTTGTCCTGGGTGGAAATACAATCCACGGCCTTCGGCTTAGCAGTCATGGACACTAACCATTAGACCAACAGGCAAGTCCAAATCAATAATAAATGAAGTAATACTTTGGTAGGTACTCACTCGATTGGAAAACTCATGGCTGAACAAAGAATGATCAGAAGCTTCTGAAAATGATGCAGAAACTATGGAACTAGATCCACAGATTGCTGCAAAGCAAATAGCAAAGACCGTTAAATAAAACAAGCTGTTCATCTTCACTAGTCACTACTATATCGACAAGTTGTTTGTATGTACATTTTATAGTAATTCCTAGCATTATGCTACAGGCATAAAACGATACCTTTGACAAACAATGCAACAACTTCCTGTGATATACGTGAGAGATAAAAATTAAAAATGTTGATTGTTATTGCAGCGATAAAATTAATTGCCTATGCCACTCTTACATGCAGTGCAGATGTCAATCCGAGAATAGGTAATATAGTTAATTGCCCTGTATTACTATTAGTTACAAAAGAAAATTGCGTGCGTGTTACAATTCACGTGCATCGTGATTTTATATAAATAATGAAATAATTACGGTATTTATTCTTTAACTAACTGTGCCCGCGACTTCGTTCCTTTGAATAGCGGAAAAAAATCCCTAGTAAAAAAGAAAGTTGGAGATTAATAATGAAGATTTCTGGATTAGCAAGGACTTCGCGGGATCTGGCAATCTTTTAACATACAACCAGTGCCGTTGCAAAGTTCAGGAGGACTTTCCTTCCGATTATTGGATTTCTGACGGAACAGCGTGTGGTTTCATTCGATTAGATTCTGTAACCGCTGCTTTGATGAACCCGTAACCATCGGCGACTTCACCGAGATATAAAAACCCCGAATGGAACGACATCTATTGGTCGAAAGCGAAACTGTTATAGAAGATAGCAAAATAGATAAATGAGATAACACTACAGTAGTAACTAAACTAATACAATCATATGGCATTGTATTCAGTATTATTACTTTACGATTACGCGACAATAATTAAAGTATCTACCTTGTCTAACAAATAGAAGAATGAATGAAATCGGAATACCATTATAATTTGTGACCCACAACACAAGGAGGCTGCTGCCACATCCGTCTGAGATTTTTATATTAGTTTTACAGAAAGCTTTCAGTATACACAACAGGTGTAGATGACAACTATTGCCGACTACAAGCTTCCACATTTAAAGATATATTTTTGCACAGCTATCGAGCATTTAATTTGAAACTAAACATAAAATATCATTATAGGAGTGTACTTTCAAATGACTTCAAACCTTGTCAATTTGGTTGTATTTTTTTTTCGTCTTTTTATGTTTTTTACCTTAGACTTCCGTCATTTATGAACCGATTTGAAACATTTGCGAGGATATCCTTCCCGTTTGGTCCCATATAAATCTTGTTACCCATGACGTTGACCATGAACTTCAGAGATATGAACCTGAACTCCTCAACGGATCGATGCAAAATTCTCAAATAACTAATATTGATTTGTTTATATGTGTTGTTGGTAACTGACTAATGGAAAGAGGAGTGCACCTCCCCCCCTCCTCCTCCTCCTCCAAAACGCATATATATTCATACAATCATGTCTATTTTAATTGAATTACTATATTAACATAAAAGTAAGAAGTAGTGAGATTTTTGCGGCTGCATTTGACTTGCAAGTTTTTTAACGTCTGCTTTCATTTTAGTAGTAGACACGCGCAGTATCGCGTCTAAATGTTCATCCGTTAACCGCGAACAATTCTTATTTTTGCGGTAGTTGAGAATTGAAAAAGTCTGCTCACACAAATATGTATTACCAAACATAGTTATTATCTGCTGAGCAAACTTTTTCAATTCTTTGAAGTTTTCAGAACTCAAACCTCCGTAGAACTGTATCAAGTCAGTGCTTTCCTTAAATGCCGTTTAAAGTGTGCTATTACTTTGCAAACCTACTATGTTCATTTGCAAATTGCTTGGTACCTTACTAAATTTCCATGTTAAGGGAGCTCTTTTTAAAGTCGGTGAATCGATTTACAAACTCAGTTTGTAGTTGTGTTAATACGTTTCTCATTGTAATATTTTGCCACACAAAATTATCTCCAGCTTCTTCCACGGCTTTCTTGCAATTAGGAAAATAGTCAAGCTTTTTTTCATCAATATGCTTGATAAACAGTTTCAGTTTCATCTCAAATGACTTTACAACTGAATACATATCGCAAATCAATTTATTTTTCCCTGCAAGCGTTTGTTGAGCTGATTCAGTTCCTTAGTCAAATCAGTCAAAAACCAAGATCGATAATCCACTGTTTGTTAGTAAGCTCTTCCACTGGCTTTCCTTTCATCTCCATTAAATTGCCAATTTCTTTCCTCAAATCAAAAAACCGTTCCTAAACGGCACCTCGACTGAGCCACCTCACTTCACAGTAGTAAACCACGTCACCATGATCAGCTTCCACATCTTCCAAAGCTTTTGGAACTGACGGTGTGTGAGCCCATTCCTTCTTATAAATTAACAGTGGATGTTACAGTATCCATTATTTCTTTCCAGGATATAACCTTACAAATGAAAATACAGTGAAAAATCAATGGCACAGTAGATCCAGAATTTTTTACTTTGCTGATGATTCTCCCAACAACACCTATGTTTTGACCGCTCATGTTCTTGCCTCCATCGGTAGTGACACTTGTTAACTTTTCCCAGCTTAATTGCAATGAATCCAGAGCTTGTTCCATACAGTGAAATAAATCTTCTCCCGTAGTTGTACCTTTCAAACTGCACATTTTCACAAGCTCTTCGTAAAGAGTAAAGTTTTTGTCAATGCCGCGTACAAATATGAGTAGCTGTGCTATATCCGACACGTCCGTACTTTCATCCATCGCTAAAGAGAAGCAGTCAAAAGACTGCGCCTTATCCCTGAGTTGTTCACACAAATTAGCACCCAAGTATTTAGTACGTCGTGTGCAAGTTCTCGTAGACAGACTAAGACTTTCAAACATTTTTTTCTGCTCTGGGCATATTTCTTCTGCGATAGCCAGTACACACTCTTTTACTAATTCACTATCGGTAAACGTACGTCCACTGTAACTGGCACGAAAATTCGATTCGCTGTTGTCTGCCACAACCTTAAATATGTTTTGTTGATTTTGTAATGACAAAGTTGAATTTTCCTTTTTCGTATTTCTCCTTCAAGACAGTCAAATTTAGCTTTGTGCTCAGTGTCGTAATGTCGCTTCAGGTTATATTCCTTTACTACAGAAATACTCTTTTGACAAATCAAGCATAACGGTTTTCTGTCCATAATTCGTTAAAAACTCTTTTTTCTTCTTCTATCTTCCTTTTTCTTGAAGCCATGTTTATATATTTATTCTGTAACAATAATGAAAAAAAATAAATTTGTTGTAAAATTATATGATCCAGTTAGCACCTACAAATTCAACTCCATATTCAAAAAATAATTAATACATGACATACTCGTAACTAACTTCATGTCATGTAACTACTATCCCCGTCCTTATAACATTTACCCATCAATCTGAAGGTTCACATAAACAAGCAGTAAATAAAATAAAAAAAATTGCTCGCTAGTACATACAACGTATTTACCTCATACGTCGTGCGTGAGAAGCTATCAGCGAAGGGAAGAAAGGTGAAACGAAACGCGTAGCTAGCAACCAGATGAGACGTGAGTTTCCGGCGAATTTCCACAACCGAATGAGGCGAGAGCTGCGCGCGGCTATGATTTTAACTAAAGCCGGTCGCTTTGAATTTTTTCGCCGCCGCACACCTGCGTCTAATCAAAGGAGGAGCCGCCCGCCGCCGACGGCCAAGTGCGGCGGATAAACGCAAAAGAAATTGCCAAGAATTGAATAAGTACAGTAAATATTTATTTTCGGTAGAAACAATACATAACATCACAGTCTTGATAAACAGTTCTTAAGAAATGAAATAGGTACATTTTTATCACCCCGCGTGGGAGCGAGCAAGAATACTCTCATGGCCCAACAGCATAGCCATATAAATTCTAGTGAATTTATATGGCCTTTTGCTTTGGTATTTTTTTCTTATGGACCGCGCGGACGTCTTGCGGGCCGCACCGAGATAGTCCACGGGCCGCATGCAGCCCGCGGGCCGCCCGTTGCCGACCCCTGGTGTAAGGTATCGTATGAATCATTATACCATCATTTACCATTTACACACACACACACACATATATATATATATATTATATATACATATATATATACTGACAACATGTTACAAATAGGTATAACAATAGGCGGTGTTATCACACACGGCGATCTCTTCCAGACAACCTTGATACAGACATTGTTGTAAAGTATTGGGTTAGCCTGTGGTGTACTAATAAGAGGTTTACTATAAACAAATTAATATACTTATAATAAATACACATAGGTATACATACATATGTACATGTACACACCATGTAAGGAAAAAAAATACTTAAAATTGTTGTTATATAACCTAATTAAACTAGATAACGTACACTATACTTTTTTTATAGTGTACGTTATCTAGTTCAAACTTATAATTGAAAAGGAAGGCACTGAATTCCTTTTGTTTTTTTTTTATTATTGAACATAATCGATATACAACTGGGATGTACCCTACTTTGACCAGCAGGCCTCAATTGTACCATAGGTACAATTTGGGCCTGCTGGTCAAACTACATGTAAACAACGTGAAATAAAAAATACATTCCAAAATAATACATGTTTTTTTTATAATCACCTTTATTTAGGTATTCTTACCTAAACCATATAAAATTAACAAATAATAACTTCACTTAATCTATAAACCTTTTAAGCAACCTGTTTTTGATGTAACCATTATTAATATTAAATATCAAACATAAATAAAATTTCTAACAATGCCACGAAAAAAAGTAAAAATCGGAAAGGAAAGGAATCAGATCAAAAAAAAGGTCATTTCTGGCACTTTATATGAACCTCTATTATTAATTGACACAGAACCATTTTTTTTTACTATGCTGTCAGTAGCATACCAAATTTTATCTGTACTGTATTTGATCTATACTATTACAATCCTTTTTAACTAAACTTGTATACTTAATAACTTTGTCGGTAAAGTAAGTTAACGGCCGAATTAATGCAGAGTTTGGAACGATGCTAATTTCTGAAGAGCCTGGAGTTAGAATATTATCATTTCCTATTTCCTTTAGGGGCTCTATATAAACGGAGCTTGGTGACTTTCAACAGGTTAATACTGTTGAGTGAGTTGAAGTTTCTAGTCCCTCCGATACTCCGTGCTCGGGCGATAATATTTCTTCGTCATTCTTTTCAAATACCTCTAGTAAAGATGAACTTATCAACGCGTTAGGTTGGGCATTCTTTCCCAGTATTGGGGACCCGTTGGTTATGTATATTTGCTATTGATTCCGGTGTGTTGGGTGAGTTGCAAGCATTAATAACCTAATTATAAATTTTGCGCCAGATATAAAAACAAGCACGCCAGATGCAGTGAAAAACTTATATTTTCTTTATCTTTAATTTCGTATAGATTTTGCATGCCTCTTGGTCTCAATATAATGTCAGATGTAGGACATACCTGAAAACCAGATTCGTCAGCGATTAAAATCTTGTCAAGATCGTCTAAAATATCTTGTGCGTTTTCAGCCTTTAGATACTCTTCTAATTCCAAATGCAATTTTCTAATCCCTTCCTCGGTCACTGTGCTTCTTGCAGCGTATATAGCTTCTACACTTCGCTTAGCAGTATTTGGATTTCTCTTCATGAAATTGTCGAGCAATTTCCGTCCTGGAATTCTTTCCTTGAATTGAGTTGATCGATTGTCGGCTTTGATTATTTTAGTGACTGTCTCTATTAACTGCTTTTCTTAATAGGAATTTCCTTTTTAGCCATTGCATTTATTACCCGACTTAAAATCGTTCCTCTTCAGGTGTAAAAATTGTTGGCGGGTCCTTTTTTCGTTGAATGAGACATCTCTATTTTATTTTAAAGTTCATTCACTATTACCTAATACAGGTTGTTTGGAAGAGATCTCAGATTGTGATAAGACCGCCATTTGTACTCACCTATTATTATGTTCTTTGTTTGATACCTAACGTGTACAATAAGGAGTATCTATCTATCTATCATTGTGGAGTCTGATTTCGTTGCCCGACTTTATTTCGTTAAGCTTTCATAAATATCGTACTTACTGTACCTTAATAATTTCTATTTTGGTGGCATATTGAATCTAAAATAAGCAAAAATACTCATATTTAGAGAGCTTTGTCAATTATAGGAGCTTATATTTTGTATGCAGTACCAATTTCAAACCACTGGTCAACCAATGGAAGCAACGCAATTTACTTTATTGTAATCGATTTTCAGTTATAAATCATATCATAAAATAGAAACAAATAAAAAAAAACGAAAAAAGTAGTACTAAAGTGAGTTACTCGTTGACCTAATGTTCAACCTCAGGATCTCCTAATCAAATCATGTACCTTTTGTTAACCATTTAAATATCTCACGAAATATATTGTTTGCACCTCAAACCCCTTAAAATGCCTAAAATAAACATATAATCTTAATATATAATATTCATCAGAACAAAGTCTATTCAAAACCAATTCAAAATAAATATAAAATATTCTTACCTTTCAAAACTCGTTCCTTACTGCGATGGCGGCCAAACGAAAACTGCCAACAGTGCCAGCGACAGTATCACCAACTGTTTGAAAACTTTCTTTTAAAGCAATTTCAAAACCCACTAAATTTAAACTAAAACTAACTCCCATACTGTGACACTTTTCAATATATAATAAAAAAAATACCCTAAACTCCCTACATAGATTATTCCCCCTAAATTTTGGGAGAAAACCCCAAGTTGGCATGACTGGCCTGCGACAAGTAAAAATAAAACGTAATTGTAGACTTCACTAGTTATCTTTTTCATGCTGTAATATGATGGCTTGATTAGTATTAGAACCGTCAGCTGAAATAAAACACATAGTGGCGGTAAATCTTAACTTATTAACACTCAATGCAGCAAGTGGACTCAATGCTGACGTTTAGACCAGGTTGCACCGGCCGAGGTCACAGGCTGAGTACCTCCGGGGTGCACGCCTTACGTCGCCAAAATTGTGAGGTAATAAGTTCTTCTTCCATTCGCACATTTATTTATTGTTTCGCCATGTACCGTAACAAACTACACTAATAGTTCATAATTCTGTAAGTAAATCAATTCAGAAGTCCGAAGTCAGTATACGGAGGCCCACTCCCCTTTTCTTGTTCCCCTGACCTCTTCCCCCTCCACTCTTTCCCCTACCTGCATCCCTAACCCAGCCCATCGTCTCTTACCATCAGTTGATCCGTATGTTCGTCTGTCCCACTAAATATATATTTAAAAAAAGTCGAATGAACTTAGGACTCCTGTTTTCTTGTGTTTCATTTAATCAAGCCTTTGATTGTATTGTTTGGTCGGGGTGCATTGATGCTTTCGAGACGTGGTACTAGAGGAAGATGTTTCAAAATCCGTGAACAGCATTTCGCACAAATGGATCCAACTTTCCTGAGTTCATTGTAACAACCATAATTTCTACCAACTGCGTACTCAGGATACTAGGGCTTTTGGCATAGTAGCACGAAAGGAGTCCCTCCAACAAATGATCACAAGCAACGTCGATGGCAAAAGACCAAGAGGTCGTCCCTCAATCAGATGGCCAGACCAAATTTGGATAACTGTGAACTCCAAAGCGCACGATGCAATTTACGATGCCAAGGATAGACACAGATAGAGGGGCATAGTTAGAAAGAGCTTAACTTCCTGCCAGGGAAATCACGATCCTCAGTAATGAGGACCACGACGCAAGAAAGAGGATCTATGGCTAACCAATGAATGATCAGAAGCAGCCGAAAATAGTGCTGCAGACTGCAAAACAATAAAAACAATCTAATAATGTAAAGACTGTAGTGCAAACTCAGGATCCGCATTAAGCCTTTCGCAGTCAGCTACTGCATATAAACCTCTTTAATCGTTTTTATTCAAAGAAAATAATTTATTTGTATGTAAAGTAAAGAGAATGATAATAATATGGTAACACTGTTTATCATAGCCAAACCATGAAAACTATCGCCTTAAAAAAATCCTGATTTGATTCCAGCCATCCAGTTCCATTTTTGATGTTGGCTACACGGCGATAAAAAATCTGGGGATTACATTGTTGAATGCTAATTGTGTCTGTAAATTATCTAATATACTGATGAGTTAAGTATAACAAATGTACACCTAATTGCCTCTGCGAAGCGAACGACTGTAAAATCGAAGAGTGACAGACAACGGCAACTGACGTGAGAAAACAGATTACAGATACCCGCCAAAGAAATTTAAAAAGATTTTATGTTTCAGTTACATTTAACAAGAAACAGTTTCGAAGAGGTAAATAGTATTAGACGTACAGTTGCACAAACTATTAACTACTTTGGAAAATATGGAGGATACTAAATCCACTCCAGTAGTGGCTTCTGCCACAGGCCAAGTTTACAAAGTTCCAAATCGCCTTGGACGCGGTGTTCCAGAAGTTAAAGATGTCTATATGAAAAAGTGTTCCTGCAGCCGGGACAAGACAATAGTCTTCTGCCGAGCTTGCGGCTACTATTGCAATGGGCGTATTCGTCTAAAATGTGCAGTACATCCTCATGTAAGTAAACCTTAATTCATATCAGCAGGTGTTATAGAATCTGGATACGTAGCGTTTTTAACTTAAGTTGTACAATATAAACAATAGAAATTATGGTTGCTTCTCATACCTCACAGTGTAGTTTCTAACAGAGTACTTTTAATGGTTCTTAAGCACAAACAGAATAGCTCATTTAATTAGCCTGTAATCAATGTATTTTGTATAGGCTTTTAATGTAGGTTTTCCTCTTTCTCTAAAACTATTTGTCTCTGCAAAAAGTAAGTTTAAAAATACTCTCTCTGTTGTTAGATTTGTGAAAGAGTTAGAAAAACATAGAATTACTTATAGAGAAAATCATAATTTTATATATAATTAACAATAATTTTCAAATACTAGGTAGAAAGTAGTAGGTTAAAGTTCAACTATTTATCATGGTCTTTCTTTTAAGTGCATTGACTACAATTAAATGACTTATTTGCTCACAGGTCACATTCCTTTTAGACATTGCCGAGTGTCCTCGATGCCACTCTTCATTGTTTTTAGATGAGTATTTTGGGTAATTTTTCCTTATCTGGTTTCTTTACCTTAAAAATTTTTATTCAAGCTACTATCTTTAAGAAATTACTATGTTATAATATTAAACAATTTTGATAATGGTTAAGTATGGCTGTGATTTGTAAAAGCAGTAGGTAATAGTTCTAGCCATTTGGTGATTTATAATAAATTGTTTTGTTTTTGTTTCTGGCATTGATTGCTTGTTTATTAAAGTAGATAAATTTCAAAAATATTAATATTTTTGACAAAAAATGTCTATTGTTTCTTTTAGAGTTTATTGTTTAAGTTAATTGTTTCAAATTTAAATATACTTTATAAAACTCTAAATTTGACTTTTAATAACTCCAATGTTGTTTTATTATAAGCTTATTTATCTTCTTTTTTCCTTTTACCTTTATTTTATTACACATATAATAATTAGTAGGATTATTTATGGTTTGACCATATTGGTTGCTAATACCTTAATAATGCAGTGCTCATTGGTATTAATTATTCAGTATGGTGAAACCACATTTCCAATCGTGTCATGTAAAATATGAACTCTTCTATGGAATCTTTAATTAACTTTCATGCGGATATCTATAATGCAAGAATAGGCGAAATAAGTGAGATACAAGGTACTAATTAAAAAAAACAAGTGTCTTGCATAGAAATCTAATTACATTACATTATAGTACATTTACCATAAAACTGTAGCCAGTCTCCTTTGCAAAGAGGTAAGAGATAATGAATGTACTCTATAAATCCAAATCTGTTTAGGAATCTGTTTAGTTATGGTGAAACTTACATTTATACATCAACCATAACATTACAGTCCTTTTTTTTTCTTTCTTAGCCCCGGTAAGGTGATGACCCATGGGGGGTTTCCACACAAAAAAAAAAGGACTACTAAAGAAAGGGTTTTTTATTAGTCCTTTTTTTTTGTCTCTAACCTGTTGTTAAATTATCAAGAAAGATTAGATAAAATGTCCTAAGATATTTAGAAAGATTAATTATTAAATTTACTTAAGACTATCATTTTAATGTCTATATCTAAAAATCTTGATATTTTATTCTACAAAATGTAATTGGGTTAAAATGTGATATACTGAAGAAAAGTTAAAAGCTGGCTCTGAAGACATAGTTTTTCATAAGTATTACTATTTGTTTGCTTGCGTGGGGCAAGCAAACAAATAGTTGATCAACATATTCAGCTATTTGAGCATTCTTTATATAACTTGATATAGAACTTGACTTCTGTATGGTTTTGTCTCTTAGCCCATGTGGCATGATTTTATGTGTAAGCTGAATTCCTCATTTTCTGTTTAGGAAGATTGTTAGGTTTTTCAATCTGTCTTAAAGATTGGCTAATAGTTAAATAGATATTTAGATATGCAGGCATGGATATAAAACATATAATTGTTCCAATTTTTGTACTGTAAATAAAATTGAGCCATTCAAATATATTGCTGGAACACCCATTAAAGCAGAATTATTGGAGATCAACAAGATATTAGGGAAAAAAGGATTACAATTGAGAGAAACATTATTTCAAGCAAATAAAACTATATTATATTTTAGAAGCATACTAAATCTATTTCTGTACTACAAGTGACACTGCTATACTGAAAAGTCTGTATTAAAGTCTGTATTAAGTCTGTATTATTATTATCTTTTCACAGAGACTTAAAACAATAATTTGGCAGTGGCCATGCCTATGTTTTTTCAATTACCATAGCTATAAAATATATAACATTATGTTTTCAATATTTTACACATAAACATTTAACCTTATATTGTGAACCAGCTTGGCACATCTGATCTATTTTTGTTACGATCTATGTAATTTTGGAAGGATTTCTTTGCTTCTGCTAAAGCTTTTTCTTGTTCCTCAACATCATCCTTGGCTTTTTCAAATATGTTTGGATATTCGAATGTCATGTCTTTGGGCTAAAATCATTTTAAATAATGTATAAAAAATATATATTGCAATTTGGGAAACAGCTTTAAGAGCAGAGCATGTATGTGATCTAATATCCACTTACCAAATTGCAATGTACAATAAATACCTATCAATAAATAGCAGAACAAGTCATGTTACAATTTACTTTACAGTGTGAAACTGGTAGCAGGACATATTAGTAGGATAAATATGTGTTAGATCAATTATTAAAAGATTTATAGATGATACATACCAGTGTTACAATAGCGCTTTTTTTATCGTCATCTTTAACTACATAACCCTTTCCAATATCCCTTTTGAACTTTCCTAAAAATATTGTTGTTCTTACATCAACCACAGGGATATTATATATTTTATTAAGGTAATTTTTGATGTCGTGTTTGGTCATTTCCATAGAGCACTCAAAGTGCACAATATTAGGTTGTTGGGTGCCTCTAGGTCTCACTAATTTCATCCAAAAATTAGGCAAAAATACCCTTAATTGTGGATTACCCCTTTGATATATGGGATACCTAAAACAATTGATTACAGTTAAAATATCAGTACTACTTTGAACAGGCACATCTAATATTTATCTTTGATTTACCATCGAGTTGACATTTTGTCTAAAAGATTTTTTTACAATTCAATAAACAAACACTAATATTATCACTGGCTTTACAATATAACCTGAATTCTTGTCAATCAGTCAGTATTAGAAGTGGACGGACAATATACATCGATGTATCGATCAATGGAATCTATTCGATTCATCGCAGAGGCAAAACCGGTTACAAAATACTTTGTAATAAATTATTATCAAAACCGTAAAATAATAATACAAGCAATTTTTTGTTAAAGTTATAAAATCTGTGGGATCCCTTTTACATTTCTTCAAGTATTCACTATCTTCTTTTATATTTTTATAAAACATAACATCTCTTAACCAATAAACTTTTGGCTCAACTGCCTCCCAGATCTTATACCCGTTGTTTCTAAATCCCTTTTTTTTTACCACTTCATCAATAAAACTCGATGAAGTGGCTATGTCGGAATCGAACCGACTAAAACCACACCGTGTTCCGACACGAATGTCTGTAGCCAGGGTTAAGGTATAGCCTAGGAAGGATGTTCCTCGACCCCTGACAGACGTAACCACTTGTTTATAAAACAGGTGGTCTCGAAACTAGTTGGGAATTTGCTTCCCAATCCGAGCTCGAAGGGAGTGCGCAGATCGCGTCACGCCACCGTCTTCTACAGGCCAGCAATCATGGAGGTCCTAGATCGTCTCTACGGCGCCTGGAGCCTTCTCTGAGGGACGGGAGAGTGCTAGCCCTCTCCCGTTCCCTTTCCTCCGCCCCGTTGGCGTACATCACCTCGCAATATGAGGCGGTGGAATCCCACGTGCTCTCGCTTCCCACACATATAACTGTCTCGAGGACGTGGCGTTGTTGACTCCACGCTGGACAGGCCGCCAGTGTGTGTAGTGTTTGTAAATCCTACTAATAGCCCTTTATTACATCTTGGATCGATTTTATTAATTTTAGAATTATTTTTACAATAAGCCAAAAACTGAATATTTGTAAATGTTTCAGATTAGGAATTCTATCGAACCACAATTCAGCTGGAGTTTTATCATTGAGCGAATTTGAACACACTTAGTACAGCTTCTCCCTATAATTCTTTGGGTAATTTCATATCAAAGAGTAAAGCTCTTGCTCGTTCCATAATGGTTCTGTTCAACCGCTCAGCTTTACCATTGTGTTGAGGTGTGTATGGTATAGTATAATTTAAATTAATCCCTTTAATCTGACATAATGTTTTCAACCATTTGCTAATGTATTCCCTACCATTGTCACAACGTATTGTTTTTACTTTGGACTCATGGTGATTCTCTGATAAATTTACATATTTGCCTTTGATTTCAAAAGAAAAAAATTGTCAAAATTTGTATAATCATCTAGAAGGGTAATAAAATATTTATATCCATCCCAAGTATCTACCCGTATTGGTTCACAGATGTAACTTTTAATAATGATGATAATTTTGAAGTTAGTATTGATATTTTGATAAATTATAGGAATACTGTAGAAGTTTTAGATAGCAAAGAAGAAAGAAATGTAGGAGATGATAGTGACGTGAGAGAGGTTAATAATTCGGATGGTCTGGATGATGAGGGCAATAATGAAACTGAATCATTTGAAGATGTGTTAGAAGAAGAGGTTGTTAGGAGGGTTCTCCCTGTAAGAAATAAAAGGCCAGCTGTAAGATTATAAGATTTTGAAAGAGATTTATTACAATAAGCGATAAATGAAGAAAAGAAGTCATTAGAAAAAAATAAAGTTTGGGAAATTGTTGCCAAAACATTAGCAATAATAGGAAAATTATTAGTAGTCAATGGATTTTTACTATTAACTCTGGAGGTAGACATAAAGCGAGATTGGTTATAAGAGGGTTTTGCAAAGATATAATATTGATTATAAAGAAACATATAGTCCAGTAGTTGATACAACTACACTATTGTTATTGTCAATAGCAGGACAAAACGGTTTAAAAATTAAACAATTTGATGTGAAGACTGCGTTTTTGTACGGAGATTTAGAGGAAGAAATTTTTACGAATATACACTTAGGCTATAACATTGATAAGGAAAAGGTGTGTAAACTTAAGAACAGTTTATATGGTTTAAAACAGGCACCTCTTATGTGGAATAAAAGATTAACAGCTCATTTAAAGAATTTAAGTTTAGAACAAATGAAATTAGATCTATGCAATATATGTTGATAATGGATTGTTAATTGGAAATAATGAATTGGAATTAGAGAATATAATTGGAGGTCTAGAAAAGTATTTTCGAAGTTTTGTTAAGGTAGATAAATTTGTTGGGATTGACATATTATTAGATGACAAATTTATAAAAATCTCTCAAAAATCGTATATCGAAAAGATATTAGAGAAATTTAATTATTAGAATTTGAAGGGAAGTGTATATCCAAATATTCTAATTGATGTACATCAAGAGAGAAAGGGTAATATTGATGATCAGCATCAATATATACAGTTAAATCGCTCACTAATGTTTCTGGTTAACAAGACAAGATTAAATGCGACTTTTTATGTAGGATATTGTAGCAGGAATCAAGAAAATCCAAATCTAAATGATCTTGATGAGGAAACATTAAAAACATTTTTAGATATTTATAGAGCTCGGTATCCTGTGGCATTCAGTATTTGAATGGAAGTGACCCTCTCTTGAGGGCCTAATGTAATGCGGACTTTGCAGGTGATCCAGATACCAGGAAAAGTACGTCAGGTTTTGTAATACTGTATGGGGTGGACCTATTTACTGGTGTTCACGTAAGCAGTCAGTTACTGCGTTCTCCAGTACGGAAGGAGAGTACATTGCCTCAGCTGACTGTATTAAAGATCTAGTATATGTTCAAAGCTTGGTTTATGAGCTTACAGGAATTATGCCAAAAACTCAACTCTATCAGACAATCAGTCAGCAATCGTTTTAATTAAAAATGGTACACTTAATAGAAGAAGTAAACACATAGATCTGAAATACCATGTTATTAAAGAAAAGATACAACAATAATTGATTGAGATTATCTACTGTCCAACCAGTAGGAATATTGCTGATATTTTAACAAAAGGATTAGACAGAACACAGTTCCTGAGTTTAAGGGAGTGTATTATGTATTAGTGATCAGTGATAACATTGTTGTGAACTCTTTCAACTTAGATGTAACTAGAAGTTAAGTTAGCTGTAACGTTTTTGGACGAAAATTCAGAATTTTTAGTTTTAGTTTTAGGATAAGGTTTTTAGGTCAGAAATTAGAAATTATTTTGTGGCAGAAATATAAAGATAAGATGTGGGATGGTCTGGTTATGATTAGATTTCGATGCTTAATTTACTTGCTATTTTTCGAAGAACTTGCCAATCATTCAATTTATGTATTTGCTCTGATAGGAAAATCGAAACCGCGATTGCTCAGTTAATGTATGTATTTTTACGATTCACATAGTATCAAATGTTAAATAAAAGGAAAGAAGCTGACTGTATGCCTGTTTTCCACTGACGTGGTATAGAAAACCTGTTTCCACTTAGAATCTTAGCAAATTCTTTTAGGTACTTTTTGAATTATGTCATCCTTTAAAAACAAGTTGATAGTTTACTTGCCGAGAATATCACACTTTGGTTGTATATTGTATGCTGGTAATAATACAGAAACATTTGTCAGTTATTCGTAAAGATGGCGGTGGCCTTGTCACCCGATCAAGAGTTGGTAAGTTATTTTTGATTGTGATTGTTTATGATTAGATTACACTCACTATTGTAATAAATATGCGTGCTTTTTTAAATGATATAACTGATTTTATAATATTCTTCCACGATTTCGATATTCGTATAAGTGTAGGATGTACTTGTAAAACTTGCTTAGTTTACCATGTCATCAATTCAATGTTTATTTTGATAACTTCGTGTTTTGTTATTAAACTTCTCTAAATTACAATTATTGCAGTTACTGTCGTATCTTAGTTATTACGTTAAAACGAGAATTTGTTGTGAATTTAAAGGTGTTATGAGAATTGTTTCTCTCATAAACAAATTCCAATTCAACTGTTAAAGCAGACGTTGCCCCTCCTATTTCCGTTGAAATCTTTTCGTTTCCTTCTTGTCCATAAGTTGATTCACATTCATTTTTCTATTATTTTTTTTTAGTGTAGAGTGTAGGTGTAAATTAGTAGTTTATAGAATGCATAGGAGTTGTCAACACTTATGTTTTAAGGTTTTCTTAGCACTTGCTGGCAACCTAGCTAAATAGTATTGCCCCTTCTGCTCTTAAATTACCTGTTCTAGCAGCCGTTTGGATGTATGAGTTACAATAGACAAAATTTGTCATAACAAATGTTAAAATCCAAAAAAAATGTATTTGGTCCAAGAAACCAAATATATCAATTTAATTTCCTCATAAATTCAATTGATTTAAAATTTAACATCAATTTTTATTTCCATAAATCATATTTTACATTAAAAATTGTTGATGATTGCTTCAAGATTATGATGAGAAAGATTGAGGAGTTTGCTTTGGCTGGCACCCACTCCTAAAACAACTGATTATAAATTGTAAATGGTACATAAGTATCAATAATTTAGTTGATTGCCTTTTAAGGTTAAGAAGAGCATTTTGAAAGTAATTTAAATTATTTTTTTCTTTGTTTTAGTTAAAGTCTGTACATATATGTAGGTATAGTCTTGAAGTTGTTTTTTTTGTTTTTTCAAAAATAAAAAGTATCTGTATAATTTATTGCTTGTTTATTGTAAACTTTTCTGCTAAATAAAAATTGTTTTAATTACTAGCTTTTATAACTTAAATGATTTGCAATCACTGACCTAGCAAGATGCACACATTTTTCTGTATATATGCATGTCAACCTGTTAAATAAATATTATAACAGTAGCTCTTTTCTTAATTTGAAGTCCTTTTTCTAAAAGGTGCGATCCTTCAACATCAAATGTATAATATATACAGGTTTTATAGTATAAACAGGTGTGATAAGGCTGGAATTAGCAAAAGTTTTAAGCTACAAAATACTCTACGAAATTAAAAAAATATGAACTGCTTAATTTGGTCCGTATGAAATACATGGAATAAGATATTGATTGCACGGTCAACGACATATGACATTTTGTTTGGAAATTGCAAAACTTTTACTGTTTACTTCAGTGGTTGAAGATTAACACCGAAGCAACGTGAAGTCTACTGTAATTCAGATCGTGGCTCCTTTTATTCCGTGCGGTAATACGTAGGTACTTCCGACGTTATCAACTTCGAAGTCGAGCCGAGGTGTATTAATAGATTCATCGTTTCATACTTTACCTAGCGGGTTTAACAAATAAATAGAATTTCATAGCCATGCAGTTTTTGATAAATTTATCTATCTATCTATTTATCTAAAAGTGCAAAATTAGATTGCACTTTTAGATAAATAGATAGATAGATAAACTCTATTGTCCAAATAAAATACATTACAATCTTGTAATTACATATTCATAAAATAAAACTATGCTAATAATAAAGCATACACCTCGTCACATTTTAGGCGGTTGACAACGATGGGTTGCAATAGCCTTTGCGCGTTTTTCAGATTAACCAGATTGCACTAAGTTTCGATTTAAACTGTAGTTGAAATTCTGAACTAACAAAAGAATGGAAAACATTATTTTGTTTATCATTTTACTTCTCCATATTTTAAGATTAGTCACGATACGGATCAAATACTAACTTAATATTATTATTTTTAATTTATTTCATTGATATTCCATGAAAGAACATCCTGAGCTTCTGTTGCAAAAGTAAGCCCAGTCTTAGAGGCTATGCCAGCACCGGAGTTAGATTAGAGTAGATTATTCTTTGTTGTACACCATATATACATATATATATATATATATCGATATCGATTGTAATTTTATATATATATATATATATATATATATATATATATATATATATATATATATATATATATATATATACACTACCGTCCAAAAGTTTGGAAGCAAACTTTTGGACGGTAGTGTAATTAAAGAAGTGTCCACCCCTCTCTTTAATTACCTTCTCGCATATTCTAGGCATCCTACTAATTAATTTCATAAAATACTGTTCATCTAACTTCTTCCATTCGCTCTGTAATAGTTGCCACAAATGTTCTGAGCTCGTAGGAGATTGATTTTTCACCCTTCTATCTAGTTCATCCCAAACAAGTTCAATGGGAGAAAGGTCAGGTGATTGAGACGGCCACTGCATGATTTTCACATCTTTTTTCTTCCTTAAAAAGTTCTGGCACAGTTTGGACGAATGTTTCGGGTCGTTATCTTGCTGAAAAACGAACCCAGGACCAATAAGATTCAGTCCACTGGGTATGGCGAAATCCTTAAGAATTTTCAAATAGCGTTCCTTGTTTAGTTTTTCGGTTATCCTCACAAGACTTCCGAGTTTATTGTTGCCGAAACACCCCCAAACCATGACATTACCACCACCATGTTTGATAGTAGGCACTGTACAAGCTTCTGAAGCTCTCTCTCCTTTAGATCGGCGCACAAAAACACGTCTATTGGACCCGAAAATCTGAAACTTCGATTCGTCACTCCAAAGAACTTTTTTCCATTGGTTTATTGTCCAGTTTTTATGTTCCTTTGCCCATTCTAGTCTGTTTTTCTTATGCCGAATTGTTAGTTTTGGTTTTTTAACTGCAACACAACCTCTTAGCCCCGCAGACAGTAGTCGTCTTTTAACTGTTGTTATTGACACGGGTGTTCCTCGCGTTTCATTCAGAGATGCGGTAATTTGTGGTGCAGTTAAGCGACGATTCCGTTTAGAAAGAACTCTGATGAAGTTATCCTCTTGACTTGTAGTGGATTTGGGCCTACCAGACCTTTTTCTATCTTCATTTTTGCCAGTTTCTTTTTTTCTAGCGAGGGTGTAGTGGACACCTTTACAAGAAATTCCGAGTTTTTTTGCGATTTGGCGTTCACTGTAGCCTTCCTCACGCAGAGTACAAATAGCGCTTCGCTGTTCAAGTGTGATTTGCTTGCGTTTTGCCATTTTCAATAAAAAAAGACGGTCAAGGAAGTAGTCGAAATCTTTTGAATACAGACGATGTTAATATCACAACCTTCGCGTTCTAATGCTCAAGTGTGACTAAATAAGGTCCAAAAAAGATAAAACTACAAAATATTTTCAATAAAACCGCATCAATGCATGAAAGAAAGTCCCCGGCGGATGAAGTAATAAAACACGTGTTTCGTCAAAATCCAGGAATTTGTTAAAACTCAAGGAATATGCACTAGTAATCCTTTTGTTTTGTGTTAAAAAATCACAAAAGGTCATAAAACTTTATTTTATTGCTATTATTTACCGCAGGGAGTCGGCAATCTTTTGTTTTGTTTGAAATCAGGTGTGCTTCCAAACTTTTGGACGGTAGTGTATATATCGATATCGATTGTAATTTTATATATATATATATAAAATTACAATCGATCTTAGTAAATGTATTGTACAATGTGCGGTCTATCACTAAAATTGATTTTTACCAGACAACCTTAGGATGGATTTAGTGACATTGGTAAGTGGTTAGCGGTCGGTGTACCGGGTCACACTGAAAGTTTTTAGAAATAAAAAAACTGAATGATATATAAGCCATAAGATATATAAGCATGTTAATATTTTTATTGCTTTCGAAGTAGTCTCCGTTCCTTTCCAAGCACCGTCGCATGCTATGTAACTATTGACTGAATCAGTGAGCCCACTTTTTAAGGATCCATTCCTCTAAGTTTATCTTGTATTATTTGGAAATAAGTAAAAGTCACAAAGGGCCAGGTCTTGACTGTAAGGAGGATAACTTACTAACTCCACACCAGACAAATATTGCATAGTCCGTCTGGAGTAAGCTGGAGCGTTGTCGTTTTGGAGAAGAAGCCTGCTTCTTGGGCGCTCCAAGACAACTGGTAAAAAATTACGCACATACTAGTCTGCACTGACCATCCTTTTATATTCTAGACTGATTATTGTGAAATGACCCGTCCTTCCAAAGAATGAACCAATCATCTTGTTCCTTTGACTTCTGCCCTTCTTTACTTTTGTCGGTGAATCTTCTAATAAAATCATCCATTGCGTAGATTGTCTTTTGGTTTCCGGTTTGTAACAATATGTCTATCTAGCTTTTATCACCAGCATCTCGTATGTGCACCAGTGTAATATCCAAAGTGTTCCTCTAAGTAGGTCGGTTTGGAAGGTTTAAATAATAATTGAGTCACTCGAGTTTGTCTAATTGGTGCTCGGTGAGATCTGGATAGCTTACATCTGCGGAATAGAGGATAGGAAGTGATTACAAAGTGCAATTTTCGTGACAGTAATGAGGAAACTGCGTAGCCGTCTCAAAGATCCCGCAGAGGCAAACAATTAATGGCCTACTTCCTGGCCCCCAGGTCATTAGGGATCCCCAAGTTTTTGATTAATTGGAACCGGGATGCCATTAAAGTAGCCTGTGGAAGGTTTTTTCAGTTAACCCTTGAAATCTTTCTACAGCTGCCAACGATAATGACTTGTGTCTAGGTCGGATTTACTGTAAAGCACTCCAGTCGTGAAATCGAACCAAACCATTATGAACTTGTCAACTGCTTTAGGCAGTTTTTCTAGGGGTGATATCTGTAGTTGTTGTCTTGAGACTATATCGGAGTTGTTAACTAGTAAGACTGTTAATAACATGGTCGGAATATATGTAGACAGGAATTAGTTAGTGGGCATAACCATCAAGATACAAGGTGTTATTCTAAACAGAAAGAAACCGTATTTCACTGATGAGAAAATTTGGCATTACTTTTTTTTAATCCATGTACAAGTCGCGCCATCGTCTCAGGACCGCTGCCCCGTTACCTCTAGGCGGCTGATGGAGGCCGGAGATACTCTCTCTCGTCCCGCAGAAAAAGCACCGGCGGCACCGGCGCCTGGTGATTTTTCTGACGGACGGGGAGTACTCGTTCTCTCCTGTACCCTTTCTGCCGCTTCTTTAGCCAACATCACCTCCTAGCAACATGAAGTGGCGGAATCCCACGCGCTCTTAATCACTGTGTTATATCAAATGTACATAACTTTAGTAAGTAGCATTATAGGTGTATACCTCTAATGCTACCTATAAATGTATTGTTATGCAATATACACAGACACACTAAGCATTGTGTGTGTGCCCTGTGTATTCACAAATAAATGTAATTTTATGAAATAGCATTAAAATCATTCTTCCAAAACCCAGATAATGTAAATTAGATTTGAAACAACTTTCTTTGCACCATCCGTTCCTTCAAACTTGCTTTTTTGTCATTGAGACCATTAAAACAACACTTGTTAAAGACTATCACCAAGCATGGCTCTACCACAAAAAAAAATTAAATTAAATTAAAGTGGTAGAGCCATGCTTAGGCACGAATGGGCACTCGACCGCTGCGATACCACGGCCTCACAGAAAACCGGTAATTAGTGAGTTTTCCGGAGGCCCAACTCCCCCTCGTCTCGTCCTCTCATCTTTCCTCTCCCCGTATCACCCTATCCTTCATCACACTCAAAGCGGGCAGCACACTTACGACTCTTGAGTTGCAGGTGTCCATGGATGGCGGTTGTCACTTACCATCTGTTCGTCTGTCCTATAACATAAAAAGTTATCTATATCAACTCAGTACTATTTAAATTTATTAGCAACTAACTCCTGACAGTTGTACCTTTACATCGAAGTTAGAACTACTAACAAACATGAATGAAGAAGTTTGATAGAAGTTTATTTGGCCAATTTTCCTGTGGTTTCAGGAGTTTCTAAGTTGAAAAGAAAAATACATGAAAAAAATGCAGGTAAATGCATGAAAATTAACTAAACGTTGGTAAGCTGAAGCTTTGTTTAGACTACGACAGAAATTGCGACACACACATGATATTTATTTACAGGTTACACTTTAACAGTTGTTTTGTGTCTAGATAGTGTCGGTATATAAATATAAATGTAGGTACGACACGTGTGTCGAGCTTTTCACACCCTAAAGATTTAGTACGATGAACGAAATAGTAATCGGTTAGATAATAATCTAATAGCGTCTTGTTGGACTTTATACTATAATTTAAGCAACGATTACGCATAACAAGTATTTCCACTATCACCACTATATTAAAAAGAGACTACAATTAGGAGTGTACTTTAGGTTATTAATGAGTAGATTCACCATCCAAATCTCATGAAAATTTACATCATATGAGGAATATTAATTAAAAAAAAAAGCTTATAATTAAAAACTCATACGCGAATGAGATCTTCACTCCACTGTTAGCCTTTGATAGTCCCAGCTGTTCATGTATAACTCATTGTTTAGGTCTATCACTTAATTCTCTTAGGAGTGTACCTATATAAAAAATTGTAACATGTTCAAAAACTTGTCAACCACGAGAGACTTTAGTGTGCGGTGTATCGTGTCGTAATCTAAACTTTTTTTTTTTTCGTGTGGATACCCCCTCGGGCCGTCATTCCACCCGGGTTTTCAGTGGAACGGTGAGTCGGAATCGAACCGACTAAAACCACACGGTGTGCCATACTGCGCTTAAAATAGGAGGAATCCGGGAACAGCTTTATTAAGACATCCGGACCCCTCCTAGCGCCTGCCCGCACTATGCGGGCACCACCTGCGGGTAACCTATCAATTAGGCGGCGTCCAGACACACGCGGTCGTCACCCCCTCGCGGCTAGCTATATGGCGGATGGAGGGGAAAACCCGTCCCGACCACCCGCAGCCACACTCAGGGCGGCATGAGGCGCTGGTAAGCGCGCCTCCGCCGCCCGGTTCGCCGGCGGCGAATTGGGTCCGAGTGGAGATTATCCTCCCGGGCCCGCTCCGCCACCTCCTTCTGTGAGATGACATCCTCACAGAAGGCTGCGACCGCGGTAAAATTCCTGTCACTGCCGACCACGGAGCGTATGATGGCCGGTAGTGACAGATCCTCTCCAATGACTGAAGTGAGGGCCCGACGCTGCGTCGCCCAAGCGGGGCAATCCGCGAGCGTATGCTGGGCCGAGTCCTCACTACAGTCGCAGTGGTGACAGACGGGCTCAATTCTCTCCTAGCGACCGAGTGCAGGTACTTTCCGAAGCAACCGTGCCCGGAAAGAACCTGCGTTAGTCGGAAAGAAAGGGTCCCGTGCTGCCGCCCTGCCCACTCGACGATGACCGGCTGGAGCGCCTCCACGGTGGCTAAGCCAGCACGTGGAGCCTCCAGCCGGGACGACCAACGAGCCATAGTGACTCGGCGAGCGGCCACGCGCCACTCGCGTACCTCTTCGGGCGGGGGTCGATTGCCACTACCCGCCCGGAAATCAGTCGTCCGCCGATATACTTCGGCGAGCACTTCTGCCTCCAAGTCCCACGGGGGAGTTCATGACCCTCTGAGGGCGCCAGAGGCGTGCCCTATTCTGGGCGGTCAGAGCTTCCGCCCACGTCGTAATCTAAACTTAGTTTAACCTTCTATCTATCTAGCTTTAAAACATATAGTGCTAATACTCTTGAAAGGGTTCCATATAATACGAGTGTACCTATGTATTATTCAAAGTTGTATTTTGAGAATTTAATAATAAGGGAAATCAAACTTATGAATCAACTTTAAGTAAGAGCGACAGAGAGGTACCGGACGCCGACGTTCTGACTAACCCTTTATCTTATTTACTGAACTCACATGATAGTATATCAGTTGTTGAGTTAGTTTGCTTAAATATAGTATGTTTATTGAGTAAACAGATCATGATCTACCTACTTAATACCGTCGCCTTGTGGTCTCTATAACTTGTTAGACATGTTGGTAGTGTCCAGACATCTTAGTTAGGCTGATTTAATGACCAACTTTTTATTTGATACGTCTAATTCATTTTTATTAGGCAAATGCCAATTTGATGGTCAGAACGTGTATGTAGAAAAATGTTTTGATAGAAATAGCTAACTTGGAATTAATGGGTTTTATTGATCCATTTTATGGAATTCGAAGTTACTTGAATACCTAGTTATATATAACCACGTTGTTCTATGATTATACAATGTAATGTGATTGTACATTCATAATTACAAATTATAATATTAGGAAAACGTCATATGAACATCGATTAGGCAACGCAATTACCAAATAAGTTTACCTAATTTTATCATTAGCGTCTTCTTATAATCCTATCGCTTTTATCGTTTGCATAATACTGAATAATCTACGCCGACCTGCTCTGGACGAAACCACGCTTTGGGGAAGTTTCATCCATATTTATCCGTTAGCAATGGACGTCACTTGACTGAGATGATAATGAATTTGTGTACTCTTAAAAGATCAATCCTAATTTAGGAATATAGTTACTGTAAACCCAAATTTATATTAAACTATTAAACTTGTGTCTGAAATCGAAACTTCTTTATCAAAAGAGATTGGGGTCGACTTAACCTAGTCCCGTTTAACCCCACGGTTTGCCCGTTCACCGCTAAAAAGATGCAATTGGTCGTATCACCTCAATTTGAGAGCACTTCCCTAACTGCATCAGCCAGTATCGGAATCCTTGGCGTCGATATATCAAGCGAAGTCCAGTTTCGCGGTCACTTAGAGAGTAAGGCCATATTAGCCTCGAAGAAGCTTGGTGTGCTAAACAGATCGAGACAGTATTTTACTCCGGCCCAACGCCTTCAACTTTATAAGGCACAGGTTCGGCCGCACATGGAATACTGTTCTCATCTCTATGAGGTGCACCCCAGTACCTTCTCGAGTGCGACTCGCATCATCGACTGCCAAGATATTTCTAATTGGCTTGACACCTTGGCGTTGCGTAGAGATGTAGCTTCGCTTTGCATCCTCTATCGCTTGTATCATGGGGAGTGTTCAGAGGAATTGTTCGGACTTATACCGGCTGCAGGTTCCCGCCATCGTCCTACGCGACAAAATATCCATCCCCACCACCTGGACGATTGGCACTCCACCACTGTGCGCTTCTCCAGAAGCTTTTTGCCTCGCACAACCAGCATATGGAACAAATTGTCGCCTGCCGTATTTCCGAACCGATACGACCTTCAAACCTTCTAGAAAAGAGCGTACTCCTACCTAAAAGGCTGGCAACGCACTTGTGACTCTTGAGTTGCGGGTGTCCATGGGCGGCGGTAGTCACTTACCATCAGGTGATCGTCTGCTCGTTTGCCCCCCTTTCGCATAAAAAAAAAACGTAAGTACTAATATGAAAAAAGGACGAAAGAAAGTACTGCCTATATTTAGTTTCGCTGTAAACGAAATCGCGGCTTGAAACTTGGAAGTGAGATATCACAATGTGTTCAAGGAACCATGTATGTTGTCGGTTACACCGATACGGTTCAGGGAACGACTCTTGTCGCTACCTGGACGTCAAGCCTTTTATTCTAGAATGTCATTGACATGAACTTATATAAAAATCTACCTACCATTAGAACGAGGTCCTTGCTTTCTGTCAGTACTGTATTGTTTGTATATAGTGACAGCAATGCTAGTTTTGTTCAATTCTTTATTACCAGACCGCCAAGG
The DNA here is from genome assembly GCA_947561695.1 of Tyria jacobaeae. Classification (NCBI taxonomy): domain Eukaryota; kingdom Metazoa; phylum Arthropoda; class Insecta; order Lepidoptera; family Erebidae; genus Tyria; species Tyria jacobaeae. The sequence continues at coordinate 9,226,261 of OX387221.1, forward strand.
ATAGGTTTCTGTCTTTTATATTTCTATATTTGTAAATTTCTATAATAAAATTTGCTTATTGTCATGCGTATATAACATTATATGTTTGTATTAGTTTTTCTTTAAATAGTGTAAGTACAACAAAGAGATATATGTATAATTATAAATAAATAAGAAATGTCGTGGATATCTAAGTAAAAAGGTACTATTAAAATTACTAGGTAGTAGTACTTTTTAACCGACTTCAAAAAAGGAGGAAGTTCTATTTTCAATCCTTTTTTTAATAGTAGTAATAGTATTCCTTTTTTGGATAGATGTGGATATGTAGGTACATAATACACATGTTATAGTTTTCATTATTTAGTTTAGCTATGTCCCGCCCATTGGGCATACAATAGTTACAACCATTAGAATATTAATAATAGAATAGGTGCATGCATTAAAGAATGAAATGATGTATCAATATTTTGATAGCAATGTCTCAGAAATTGTAAACAGGTAATAATATTGTTAACGTAGCGCATACTGCACACATCGTCATTGAGGCATAGAGTAATGAAACAGACGGTCGGCTATGTAATCTTTTACTGTATACTAGCATTTATTTATAAACAAGTCATGTAGTGTCTTTTTTAGTATACTCATTCGGAGGTCCCATTGTCACCCAGTCAGGATACTCTAAAGCTATTAAAATAGGTGGAAGGTACAACTGTACGGATGGCGCAGTGGTTTAAGTGGTTACGCCATTGCGCTGCAGCGCCGAGTGCTGTGGGGTACACGGGACGGTTTTTACGTTTTTCATCATTGGCGAATTGAAGGCAGTTATATACTTTTTAAATTCACCGATTTAATACCTGATACCCAATTTTTTTTTTGGTAGTAAATACTTATCTCCACTGATATTATGTTTGCATTGTTGTGGTCATAATATGAAACTGAAAAAAGGGCTTAAGTTAAAAATAAGTTAAATTCATAGAAATAAATCACAATATTACAATTTACTAACTTAATTACACTTTCAATAATACAGTTCAACCAATAACATTTCAATTTTACTGCACTTGTTTACCAAATTTCTCGACGTAATAGGTGCTGGATTTAGAATTTACTTCAATAGCCGTACGCCAGGGGTGCTCAAACGGTCGATCGCGATCGACCAGTCGATCGCGAGTGCTTTTTGAGTAGATCTTGAGAAGAAAAATTTTTTTAATAAGTAGGTAACTAAACTACAAAAATTTATTATGTAATAACACTGCTTGCGGCAAAAGGCGGCTTTATCAAAGGAACGCGCGGTACTTGTCAAAGAAAAGCCGCGTTGTTTCTAGACTAGACTGTACTAGACCATTTCGGGCGGCGCGTTTGACGGGAACATTCGAGACTTTCGTTCACGCCGATATAAATGTTGCGCCTGCAGGAATTGGAGTCATTCTGAATTGTAACTTGAAGGCGATACTACGTCGATACAAAGTTTATTATTAAATAGTGCGAAATGAGTGCAGTGAAGAAATCTAAAACGTATTATTTTAATAACGATTGGGAGGAAGAATTTTTCTTTTGTATGGTGAAGGATAAGTGCATTTGTGTTATTTGTCGTGCGTCAGTTGCAATAACTAAGCGTGGTAACTTAGAGAGGCATCATAAAACGGTTCATAAAAACTATGAAAAGGATTTTCCGCCACAGAGTGAATTAAGAAAACGAAAAGTAAGTAATTTGATATCTTGTTTGAAAAAAGAACAAACCATGTTCACAAGACCAGCCAAACAATCAAAAGCTGCTACGATCGCGTCATTTAAAATATCTCATATATTGGCGAAACACAAGAAGCCATTCGAAGATGGATCGGTTGTGAAGGAAGCATTTATTGAAGCGGGTGAGACTTTATTTGGAGATTTTAAAAATAAAACAGAAATCATGTCTGCTATTAGAGAACTTCAGTTATCTCGTCCGACTGTCACAAGGCGTATTGAAGTCATGAGTCAGGACATCGCAGATAAACTAAAACATGATATCATGGAATGTACATACTTTTCTTTACAGTTCGACGAATCCACCGATATGACAGACACTGCCCAGCTGTGTATTTTTATTCGGATGGTATTCAATGACATGTTGGCTAAGGAAGAATTTTTGACAAGCATTCCTCTGAAGGGGAAGACCCGTGGCGAAGATATATATGACGTTTTCATCAATTTTGTAAAAAACTACAAGCTACCAATATATAAATTAGTGTGCATTACAACCGATGGAGCACTAGCAATGACTGGAAACAAGAACGGTTTTGTGGCATTGTGTCGAGCTAATGAAGAATTCCCTTCATTTTTTTCATTCCATTGCATTATACATCAACAAGTTTTGTGTTCAAAAGTTTTAAACACGGAGGAAATTATGGGCATTGCAACAAAAATTGTGAATTCCATCCGTGCACGTAGCTTGCAACGGCGGCTCTTTAAGTTGCAGTTGGAAGATAGGGAGTCAGCTGAACACACTGATTTAGTTCTTCACACGGACGTCAGGTGGTTGAGTCGCGGAAAATTCCTAGAAAGGTTTCAAGAATTATTGCCCGAAATAACAGCTTTTCTAGACGAAAGAGGTGATGACACTGAGATGTTGAAAAACGAAAAATGGCTGACTGATTTGGCATTTTTGACTGACATCACAATGCACTTAAACACCATTAACTTGGAGCTTCAAGGTAAAGGAAAAACTATTATTGAGATGATTAGCGCAGTAAACGCATTCAAAAGTAAATTGCAACTTATGATAGATCAACTGAAAAGAAAGGATCTGAAACATTTTCCGTCTTTGAAAGCAAGGATTCCTCAGTTGAATTATGATACGTATGAGGCTGAATTATCAAATATTTTGGGACAATTCGAAATGCGTTTTTATGATTGCAGTAAATTGGCAAATATAGCATCATTTATGAGTTATCCTTTTTCATGTAAAAACATTGAGGAATTAACCACTGAAGTAGCAAGTCAGTTTAATATGAACTCATGTTCTGTTGAAAATGAGTTGGTGCAGATTATATCAGATATACTATACATCTCAAAGCTACAGCATTTGATACAAATTTCTGGTGTTTTATATCTGAAGATAAATATCCGAATCTAAGGCAAATCGCCCTTCAACTGACGGCAATGTTTGGGTCAACTTACTTGTGCGAGTCTGCATTTTCTGAAATGAAGATAATTAAGTCAAAATATCGCAATCGACTAACTGACGATCATATGTCATCATGCTTGCGATTGGCACTCAGTGGTTACGCACCATCTTATGAAAAGTATGCTGAGGACATGCAGTGCCACGCTTCAAGATCCAAAGTCACTCCTTTGTTGAGTTTAACACCATATGTAACTCTTTTGTTTTGTAACAACGAATAAACTCGCAATTTTGAATAACTAGGAGTTTTTTCATTGATATTGTAGAGAAGAACTTAAGTAAACCTAACCCAAACCTTGACTAAGATAATGTAAATTGTGCGGAAAGCTAATATCTATATATGCTACGGTACACCCTACCTAGGTAGGTAGGGTGTATCGTGTATGTACGACAACCCTGCATCACACATACTTGCAAGTCGATCGTAAGTAGTCTAAAAATATTGAGGTAGATCGCCAGCAGTTCAAGTTTGAGGACCCCTGCCGTACGCAATCATTACGCTGTTTAGGTAAAACTATTGGTGTGGAATGTAACAACAGATTCATTAGTCAGGTATAAGAGGTTTTCTAGGAAATATCAACTCGCGGAATATCAGCACGTGTATCATTGCGACTATATGATTTCACAGGAAAACGATTCACACGACCAGTATGCCTTAGTATGTCATCATTTAAAAGCGGCGGTAATGTGATGGCTGAGGCGTCGTACTTGCGATCAAGTGGTTGCGGGTTCAAACCCCACCCAGTACACTACCGTCGTAAAACCACCCCTAACACAAGCATGTAAGTTAGCTGGGGGTTTAACACAGGGTTTAACAATAGCTAGTAATGTGTGGCGCACGTTACTAGTATTCTTTAAAAAAAAAGTTACTAGAACGGAGCGGAACCTAGAAACAGAGTTTAACGCATTTACCAAATGTTTTGTTTTGATGATATTGGATATAGAGAAAATAATTTAAATGTTACTAGACCGAAATGTCAGGAAATGGTATTTTTAAACTAGACATTAAAAAATCTCCATGTGTAAATTTTCTATGTGTCTACCTAATTCCAAAATATAATTATACTAATGTTATTATTACATATAAGTTTTTATGTTTGTGAAGTAAACAACCAATCAATCAAACATTTTGTACGCTTTATGTAGAATTTTTCTCATTATTGTCCCGCTCGCAGATCAATATGCGTGGTTCTATATGCCCATGTATTATTTTTGCAAAATTTTAGCACCTCTCGTGCTTGATAATTGTACTGATATTAATAATATTTTATTTTTATTTCTCGGTGCAGTAGAATAGGGGGTGCCGAGAAAGGCAACTTGGTGTGCCCGGTTGACGGCAATAGACTAGGATTTAAATGAGGGTGGCAAAATTTTCTGCCTATTTCTGCCCCCTTTGGGATAAAGGAGTGTATGTATTGGTTAACTATGAGTGAGTGTATGTATTGTTAATTGGTACATGGGTTAACTACATTTACTTCCCTTGAGATGGACCAATTACAAAACCGATTTCAGACATTTAGTTTCTCGAATTGTTTAGTATAATATTTTATTTGCATGTCGTGGTCTCCATTAACAGAGGGATTCAATCAATTCGCCTACTGCAGTCCACAGCTGGAAATAGGCTTCCCCTAATGTGTGCCATAGCGCCCGGTCCTCCGCATTCGGTATCCAGTTTCTCACAGCTACCTTAAGTCGTTGGTCTATCTCTGGATCGCTGGGGGCTGTCCTACCTTTCGTTTACGAATGTGGACAGCCCATTGCTACTTGAGCGTACTAAAAGTGAGGTATTACACTTAATATTTTATGGATTACTGATGTTGCCATCATTTTGTATACTTATCCTTTGATTGCAAATAGATAAAAAAAAAATAGTTATAAAGTTATTCTATTTAAATCAATACGGAGTAAAATATACATTTAAATTACATTAACAAAAATAAAGAACGGGGAAGGAAAAGAAGAAGGGGGGAAAAATGATAAGTATGTGAAATACTTAGTTCGTTGTACATATTTCCAGTTGTTCAGTTTTAAAATTAGTATCACCTATAAGTGGCTAATTACCTCATTCAGAGCATTCCTTCCCTATTTTGTGGTGACAAGCTATAATACAAGGTTTAGACACGCTATAATACAAGTTATAATCACCAAAATGTGGATATTTAAATGTTAAGTTCAGGTTTGATGACATTTGAAATTTATTTTATGAAAAGCAAATCTTTTTCTGCCTGCACGATTGGCTTCAAACTGGGGAACTTTTCTAAACAGCTAACCGTATACGAAATAGGAAACGCATTGAGTTTTGATAGTTTGTTCTGAAGTTTAAAATCCTAACTGATATTATGAAAGTGAAAGTGAACGTTACGTTACATTTGTAATGTTCAATCGATCATCATAAAAATTTTCAAACACGTTTCATATCGTCATAGATCTTCTTCTAGAGCAAAGAAACGGTTCTAGAGGTACATAAATTTAACGCAAGTTAAATAAAATAATAAATAAAAGCGCGATAAAAGCTAGTGATGTAGAAATGCTTCTCAAAAATGTTTTTTACCATTTAACTTAGGTTTCAGGTTTGTGGGAGAACTGAAATTAACGTCTATTGTCAATGTCATTAATTTAATCCGATCGAGATATGCGTGGCTTTTTGTTAACACTTTTATTATCTTCAGCTGTAACTAACTCTGTAAACAAATCTTTAAAACTGATCTTTATCAACTTCTAACTGTCGTAACATATGATGATGGAATCAGTAGTGGTTCATCGGGAATAACAATAGTAATCCCCCTCGAGTTTTGGCTCATTTGGTTTCATTTAACGAGTCCAACGCACTATATTTAGATCATAAGTGCTTTTAGTTAAAGTTTAATATAACTATTGTATTGATTTATTTATTATATAGAAGAGAGATTCAAAACATATTTCTTTTTAGTTTTTGTATGTTATCAAGCATATAAAAATAAATTTATATTAAATGTTTAAGTAGAAATACACACACACACACACACACATCCACAGATATCGGTTTTTCCAGTAACCGCACAGGAAATTAGTATATTTATCCTATTAATTCGTTTAGTTTTAATTTAATTTCGACTTCGACTTCATTCTGTTATAACAGTTGTTACTCGGTGTTGGTATCGTGCGATCGTGCGTGCGATTCCTTCTTTAACTTTACCGTTTGTCTCAATACAACGTGTTTATTTACCAATGTTTTTGTTATTCCTCTGTGTTCAAAACGTGCCTTATACTTACTGTGGTATTATTCCTTTTGGAATTATAAAATATCATATAGGATAGCAAAACGATCTGTAGACTGAATAACTTGACTAAGATTCAATTGTGATTCCTACTGCCCTGAGTAAATTGTAGTTTCATATTAGTAGTATTTTTTTTTAAAGAAAACCCTGGCTTTAGGAATCTTTCCTGTGTTACCGGGGCTCACAACTATTAAAATAACGGACACAAAAAAAATTGGCTGTATAAGTACTAGTAGGGAGTGTGTACATTCATACATAAGTAATAAATGTTGCAAGTTCATAAACCAACAAGCCGTAACGCAACGAATTTCAATAGCGTTATTACTCATCAAGCATGCTAAAAATGTTACAGTTATAGTAAACATTTGCATATAGTAACAGGTTGTATAAAGTGACGTAATTAAATGAAAAGGAGTAGTGTAGTCTTTGTAGTGTCAGCGCGTGTTTGCTCATACTAATATTCGAGGACGGGTTCCTCCGCGCTTGCACAGGAAACACATCCCGGAAGAATTAACCCGCCTCGCCCCTCCCGTCTTATTTGCATCGATATACATATGCAACGGTTACGTCGCGTGTCGTATCCATCCGCTCGCAGCCCTACTGTTCCTCTTTGCTACTTAACGAGTTGTTTCACATAGCCCCGCAATGTATTAATTAGTAAGTTAGTCGATAAACAAAAACCGCGAACGAAAATGGTTACAATGCATAAGTTTAATAGTAACGTTGCAGGGAAATAATTAATTCGTACCTCAGTTTAATAATATAGTAATTCTAACCAATGTCATATTTAAATTCTCATAACGTTTATATTTGTATCGGTGAGCTTTAGTTCAGTGATTATCATCTCAACGTTTTAAGAACGCTTCTTTTTTATGTTAATATTCGTGATAATTAAATTTTGTATGCATATTTGATTTTTACCCAGTTTTAAGTCTAGAACTGAGGACATAATGACTGAAGTGAAAGTGTAAAGAAGTGAAGGAAAGCCTTACAACTAAGTGATAAAATTTATAAGTGCATGGGAATAAGCAGTGAGAATGAATTTTCTTAAAATTGATGAGGAACTAAGAGCTAGATTGCAGGCAACCTTCCTGGAAAAACTGTCTAAGCTACTATGGGTACCTACAATTTTATGAATTTTATTTTACCAGATCACATTCATCTTTATTTATATGTATTATAAAGATTTATACGTACTTGGCATATGTAGTTCGTATTATGGGGTTAAGAATGGACTGAAAGAGGCCACAAGGACCCTGTTCTTTATATAAGACGCAAGAGTATGTTAAATAAAGAATTGTCGTATGAAAAATAATCTTGACAGGCAACGCAGCCTATTCAGCTTTACAGGCTGAGTTGAAACCCGATTTACCCTACAGTAAAGTGATGAACTGTAGTTTAATGTTAAGTCGACCCCATCAAAAACATAAATGTGAAATGAGAGCCAAGTTTAATATTCAGAAAATTTGCTGTTGTCTACTTCGCCAACAAAAGAATTAAGATCTATGTATATGGGTGGCAAGATTTGTATAGGAAATCCTAAAGTTTTATGTTACAAGAACATACGACAATCTTAAATAAATGTTATGAAACAATTTCTTCATCTTGGTTAATGGCGAATCAACCTCGTTCTTTTTAGTACATTTTTTTTCAAAACGAGTAGGTACGTAACAAATGCTGTAATATGCAAGAACTTTTATATTTATTTATACATTTATGAATTCAGTTGTAACTCAAATCTATTGAAACATAAATCATAACTTTTTAACTAGATTGACAACCGTACACCATTCCCTATTGAAAAAATGTATTTAATACTTTATTATTTATCCAAACTTTGTGAATATAGCTTAGGCCCTGAATATAATATATAGAACTAAAAATAAATCTATTATAAAACACACAAACACACACTCATACACAACTTTCAATACACCTTAAAACATATACAATAGTTAAGCAAGTAATGGAGACTTAAAACCGACAATTACGTCATTTGCACAACGCCATCTATTGAGTGGTGAAACACACTCATACTACTGCTTAGTTTCGTGAACATACATCTTCTCAAGTAGGTTCCTAATTACCTAGAAAGATGCAAATCGATTGCTATATTGAAAAAAATATATAATCAAAAATTTATTTCTTTCTAAATATTTACAAAGCTACTGATATGAAATTAAAAGATATATCGAAGAAAGGGAGTGCTTTTTGCAAGTTGCTACATTGAAGAAAGAGTCAGTTACGGTGGCGGTTCATGGACGGTTTGGGGAGGCATAAGCGTCGATGGAAAAACCGAACTTGCTTTCGTCTCTGGAGCAAGGTCCAGATACCGTCATTAAATGAGCCTCGTTACATCGAAGAGTGTCTGTAGCCACATGTTATTGGCGAAGAGTTTATTTTTATGCAGGACAATGCCAGGGCTCACACCGCAGGCATTGTAAATGAATAACTGAGCGAAGTCGGTATTACGGTTATGGGCTGGCCAGCAAGAAGCCCGGATATGAATCTCATAGAACACCTATGCGATGAACAAGAGACGAGTCAGAGTGAGAGATCCTGCTCCTGAGACGCTTGGCAAGCTTAAAACAGATATACAAGAAGATTGGGATTCCCATATCCCACAACACAAGATTGTGACTTTCATCCGTTTCATGAGGAACACATGTAAGCAGTCATAAGGCCCCGGGAAGGAAATACGCGATACTTATATACTTATATATTATATTACTATATATATATATATTATATTACTATATATATATATATTATATTTACGCGATATATATATATTTTTTTGTTTTTAACATTTTACAAATTCTTAATGGGTAAAAAGGTACCTGTTGAACGATACATTATAATTTAAGCAATTAACTGGCATTATTATTATTTTTTGTTTAATGTAACAAATACATATTTTTTTGATGGGAAGTGTGTAACAAAATATCGTAATAAACACAGGCCAATTGTTAAACAATATATTCGTATCTTGATGATAATATATTTGAATTGAATTCAAACATATTATCATCATATTGAATATCATATTGAATCTTATAAAAGAATTGAAATGTAAATAAAAATAAATTCAAACTAAAATTGAATTCAAAATAGCCTCCCTGGACATAACAACAGGTATATTAATAAAACAAAAAACCAAAACGGGCATTTAGGACTGCTCTGCTTCTCACTTGTTTTTCATGCTTCGTTAAATATGTATACTTATCTACATAGTTGTGGTCGGGCTAATCCTGAAACGCAGGATAAATAAATACATATATAAATAAAAAACTAATAACAAAACACGTCAGTATCATAGATTGCTACCCACACAATATTTGCATATTATTATATTATAATCTCTTAATGTTGAGCTAGATAATGTTATTGTAATCTTAACTCAAACTATCAAACTATTATGGATTGTATGGATTTTATAACCACCACGGAGAGTAATAAATATAACGGTCCATCTATCAGGAGAAGGTAACATGTAGGTGTATGATCACAGTATTAAGCATAAGATCGTGATGACTATTAAAAATTGACTATAAAATGTGTTGTGTACACGGAAATCGACGTGATCGCGTGATATTGGTATTACATATCATTGAATTGTCCGACGTTTTGACCAAGTTGCATTGGTCGTTGTTGCAGGGTAAAAAAACTGCAAATGTAAAACTTACATACATGAAGCATGTATGTAATATGTTAAGATTATTCAATGAATTACAGGCAACAAAGGCGTTTTTGGACGCGCTAAGTGAATCTGGAGCGGCGTGCGTATCACGGGCTACTGCGATCAAATTTCTGCTCGCACGCAAGTTTGACGTAGCGCGTGCGCATGCGTTATGGCGGCAACATGAAGCTACGCGTCGCAGGGAAGGATTAAATAAGTTCGAGCCTTTTGAAGACCCTCTAAAGTCTGAACTAGAGACTGGAAAATTTACTATATTAGTAAGTATCAACATTAATACAAAAAACAGGCATAGTACTAGTTGAGTAGAAGACTGGTTCGTTAGTTAAATGTATTTTTTTTTTGCATTTTTCTTTGTTCTTGCTTCAGGGCATAGCATGACTTTCATATTTAATAGTCAATTTTATTTAAATATTTTATGCACTTAGCCGTTTTTTAAAATGCAGATTATTACAAAAAACAGTAAACTAAACAAGGTTACCAGGACACTCAAATATCTCAGTTAAGCAATTCGTTTTAGTCCTTAACTGCCAGATTTCTATTACAAAAAACGTTACTCTAAAATGGAGTATTACAATACTATATTTTTATTTGCAGACGACACGAGATGCAACAGGTGCTGCTATTGCGGTGTTCACTGCAAACAAACATTTTCCATCTCAAACTACTCACCAAACCACGTTACAGGTAGTGTAGTTACAAAATGTAAAGCACAAAAATCGTTAAACTGAGAAACTGAATACTTGCAAGACTTTCTACTGCTTTATTTACATGTTTAGACAGTCTTGAATATAGGCAGGTTTTTTATTCTTGATAATAAAGCAACATATGCATAATATCGGACAATATAATTATTTAGTTACTGAACCTTGTGACATTGAATAGTGTATGAAATATAACACCGGCATCACTGCCTTCCGCACATATAACATGTAATATATACACTGTTGTATTTACCCTACGTTTCAGGATTAGCACGTACCTAGTAGCTAATTAATCCTGATCAATATAACGATAATAACTTTTTGTATTTAACACAAGAGCCTTTTTTTTTTATACAAAGGGGGACAGACGAACAGACGGGTCACCTGATGGTAAGTGACAGCGCCGTCCATGGACACTTGCAACTCAAGAGTCGCAAGTGCGCTGCCCGCCTTTGAGGGTGATGAGGGATGGGGGATGCAGGGAGCGAAAAGAAGAGAGCAGGGATGAGGAGATGGAAAAAAGGAGAAAGGAGATGAGGGGAGAGAAAAGGGGGGAGGGGGAATTGGGCCTCCGGAAACCTCACTCAATTCGGGGAAATGCAACGCAAGCGTTACTTCACAACCGGTTTTCTGTGAGGCCGTGGTATCGCACCGGTCGAAATCTGTAGATACACCACCAGTCTTAAAAATCCTGTCTCGTCTAAAAAAGTATCATTAAAATTCAAATTTCGAATATTAAATCAATTTCTAATTTAAAATCATTTACTTTAATTTATCCAATAGGCTATTTGACAACATTGAAAATATACTAAAAATTGTGGTCATTCTATCAGATAATAGCATAAATAACATATTAAACTATAATTTAAACTAAAAGTCGTATATTTTTAGAATATTTCACCGATAAATATGTGATAATTTTTGAACTTTTATCTGTAACGAGAACGCCTTGTGATTGGTTACAACGCTGGTGACGTTACACTTCGATCACTGAGTATAGTAGTTTCGTTAAAGTATGTTTTAATCATTCTTAATTATTTATAAGAAGGGCTATTTTTGATTTTTTTGATAAATTTTGATTAATGGTGTAACTATTTTCATAATATTCGTTTCTAATCTGTTTCAAATTATGTACGAGCTGATAACAGCAACCTGCCTCAAATATTATAGATGTTATTTCGTTTCATAAAAACCGATATTTTAGCTACTACTTGGAGTATAGTCTATTAATTGTAGATTTTATTTGATTCATCAACAATGAATCGTACAACATCATAAGTACAATATTTTGTAAGTTACAGACCAGATGGGTCAGCTGTTTATCTCAGGATAACATGATTCTCACTAAAATAAAGTTAAATATTACTTGCATCAAAGTGATCTTTACGCAGAAACACATTTAATTTAAATGAAATGTTCTCGGGGGCTCTTCGAGCTAACTTTAATGACATTTTTCGTTTTTGGGATTTGTTGGAACAGAAACAAACAATTTTTGTAGGTTACTTATAGACAAATTTATACACTGTGGCACTACACACCATTTAAACACCACTTTAACACAATTTTAACCACTAAAACTGAAGAAAAATTAAGAAATTTACTTAGCTTCACTGCTCTACAAATTGTTTACTAGCGTGAGACGTCACACGCATCACGTGAACAACGCCCTAAGACCAACAGCGTTTACTTTATCATTGTTTTTTTAAGAAATACATATATTATTTTTTAATCATTTTGAAGTGCTTATTAAGTAATAAGGAATTATTTAAAAACGTTTTCCAAAATAAGTCAAATAGCCTATTACATATATTTTTAATTGTTGGAGTCAGTCAGATTAAGTCAATCGTGAAACGAGTTGCTGATCACATACGTAGATTATATCTAGGGGAACAGGCTACAAACTCCATAGACTCTCTTTATCAGTATGTTTTATTTACGAATTTCTTCACATGCATTTTGAGTGATTGAACCCTCATGGTACTTTGGTGAACTTCGTACATGACAACTAAACATATGTAAATGTTTTCAAATAATTACAATATAAAACATTTACACTTTTTTATTTTATTGCTTGCTAGAAAACATTACGACACTAAAGGAAATAAGTTCACAAATCTAGGAGAAAATGGTTCTGAACTGTCTTGCCTTACTATATCTATGAATACATGTAAATATGTATTGTAGCCTAAATTTACGATATTTTTGAATTAGGTTTACAGATAATAATTCGGCGAGTAAGATTTTAGGAAATTGGAAATAAGCAGAACAATAATTGGGTAGTTCGTAGCTCCTTGACAATGGGACGACGTTACGCTGTCTGTATTCGTGCAGCGGTGAGAACTTTACACTTTGCAAAAAAAATTAAACAATATTATAATAATATTTATTATGATGAATATGAATATGTAATATATTTATCTTTTAGATCTGAAGAAGGCTTTTGACAGAGTAAAGAGGAATGAAGGAGGGCTAGCTAAGTATGGGTTGGACTGATATGACGTTTTGATACGGGCATTGAAGTCACTCTACGTGGATTCCAAAGTCTGTCAGAATAAATGGTGCACACAGAGATTGGTTTGGTATCTCTAGGGGTGTCAGGCAAGATTGTGTTACGTCTCATTGGTTGTTCAACTTATTTATGTATAGCTGTCTATATACATTGAAAGAACATGAGAGCGGTTAGTAGGTTTACAAGAGATGCCAGGCATGATAGAGATATCGAGAGAAGTGTCCAAAATGGAAAGTCAGTGAACGGTGCCATTCACTCCTTTGTGAAAAGTCAGAACTTGTCATTGAAAGCACGTGTGGCTATTCATGAGGGATTGCTTTGAACTTTGATGTATGGCAGCGAGTGTTGGGTAGAAGAAATGCGTTCACTGAGATTATGTGGAATTTTAAATTGATAGACAGAGTGAAAAATGGTGATGTTCGAAAACGGTGCTGGTTTAAAGAGTATATAGTGACACGATTAGAGAAAGGAATGCTACGTTGGTTTGGACACGTTGAAAGGATGAGTGAAGCAACTATGGAAATAAATTTATAGCGCTTCTGGGAGTGGGCGAGTTGGTGCGGGTAGGTCTAGAAAGACGTATACTGACATGATCAGCAGTATACTTAACAGCGGCCAAATTGAAAGCACCCGTAGCCGACGAGCGTGTATAAAAGGCCTAATGAATGTCGAAGAAGCGAAAGTTGTGTGTCATCCTGGCATATAGCATTCTACCGACTCTGCGTATCCTTGGCGGGAATGAGGCGTGAGCATATCTGTGTATGTTTATATAAATAATTTATGACGATTTGTAGCGTTTATGCGATTTTGAACGTTACTTTAAGTGCAATAGTACGGTACTAAAGTCAATATAGAAAACTGATATTAATATTACGATATATTTAGTCTCCAACGCTTTTGATTTATGACTTTAGCTTTCACCTTCGATGAAATCAACCTTGAAATAATCACGGAAACGAATTTTATGCCAATTGCTATTTCGTTTCGCTGTTGACAGTTTAACAAGAGAAAGTGTTATTTTTTAAACAAGTAGTAAATCTGAATGTAATGGCTATTAATCATTAATTTATAGGTAGTTTTACTTCTAAAAGATCGACAAAAGCGATAATTTATTAGCAAAAAACATTGTTTTGTCATTTTGCAAGATGATCTTATGCATGAGATTGACGCTGGAGTCACTTACCAATCACATTTTCTGTTCAATGTAATATTACTAAATATATAATAATAAATATATGATATAATATATGAAGGATGCGGATTGCCCAAGACCGGGATAGTTGGTAATACTATGAATTAATATTATAGAACGCTTCCCATCCCACCCCAACCCATCCCGACTAACATTCTTGTATAATCCTATTTGGATATAGTAGTCAGCCTTAAAACACGTATTTGGTAATCACAAAAATATTGTTTCTCAGTTGTAAAGTAGCAATATTTCATTTTCACAAATCGCGATAGCATCCATATCCATCCGGATCCATACAAAGTGTTATACGACTTTAGTTTCAATCTAGCGGTCCATTAGGTTTGTTAACCACTTTAGGGGCCATATATTATGAAATATTTAAAAATAAAAAATAAAGTGATAATACATTCTGTTCACAGGGCGTCGTGTACCAGTTGGATGTAGCGCTACAGTCGGTAGACACCCAGCGTGCAGGCTTGGTCTTCATCTACGATATGACCGATTCAAAGTATACCAACTTCGACTATGAACTCTCACAAAAGATTCTCACTATGCTCAAGGTATGTTGTTTTATATATAAACTATATTTAAAAAAAACTTCTCAATGTTCTATCTGTAAAATATCTCTCTTGACACCTTACAAGAGACTGAGAGAGAGATAATTGTTTGGACTTAAACCGACTGCAGGTTTCCGCCATTGTCCTATGCGACAAATAAATTTCATCCCCACCAATTGGATGGTCTGATGGTCCCCTGCCATATTTGCGAACCGATACAAAGTTCAAACCTTCAAGAAAGAGCGTACTCAGGTAGGAAAGGCCGGCAACGCACTTGTGACTTTTCTGCTCGAGTTTAAATTCTTATTATATATATATACATGAGTTTGTCTTTAAATCGTAATAACCTACACTTTAGAAAGTGAGAGTTTGTTCCTAATCGCAGTGGCAGTTGAAAATAATGTCACGTCCGCTCACGGTGTGCTAAATAAGTAGAAAGAGTTACGCCATTCATTAATTTGCCATGCCCTGAATGTACTAACAAATATATCTTTCGCTTTATTAGAATTGGGATTTCATTGAAAATGGACAAGGAATGAAAAATAATAGAAAACATAACGATGTAACTATACTTAGTTATAAAGTTATTTGTTATTTCGATTTACAGTGTTCGTCGGTATTCCTTCTTCCTGACTGTATCCTGTTCCCGACTGTCCGAAATCACACCATCAAATCCCTGTCACATGATTTGAACCCCGATCTCGAACTACTCAGTATATCATTTATGTCATTCAAATATGTTTTTATATCTGTTTCCTTAATTCTATATTAAATGTTCACGCTTATGAATTGTTTCAAATGTACAAGCATCTTAATTAATGGAGCTCGTTAATATTTGAATGTTACGAGTATAAGAATCAACAGTAGCTGTATAACAAACTATATACAGGCCTACGGTGAAATTTACTTCCAAAGGTTGTTGTGTACTTAAAGATGTACCTGTTTAATATATTCAACATAATATACATATGTGATGTGATGAATTCGTGAATATATCTTTCAAATTGCTTTTTGTAAATAAGTTTGCTGTTCGCTTGATGACAAGCAGTTGCCAGTATTCGGTACCAGATAAAGTATGACTAAAACTATGCCTTTCTTCATATTATTAAGTAAAAGTTCTCTTAAAAATCACAATGGTTAGAAATTAAATGATTAATTAATTATGTGTGGTATCAGAAAAATCTGATCAACGGTATTTATCGGTACATGTACATTGGTATTTATTTCTGATAAATAATTACCCTGAACATTTATCTCATTTATAAAGGCCGGCAACGCAGTTGTGACTCTTAGTTGCGGGTGTCCATGGGCAGCGGCAGTCACTTACCATCAGGTGAGGTCGTCTGCTCGTTGTCCTCTATCCCATATTAAAAAAGATGTCTTTATAGTCATGCAAGAAAAAAGTTTTCATCAATGCAAAAAAAACGTACAAAAGGTATCACGTTTTCGTCAATAGCTTTCTCAATAAACCTACAGCCGAGAGGATTCTTTTGCTTGATAACGAAATCACAGTGTGTAATATAACACTAAGTAACTAAGTGTTGCAAATATGGTGTATATTTGCAACACTGAGTTACTTAATGTACCTATTAATATTACACAGCGAAAATAAATAACGCTATTCATCTATCTGTCAATTACCTATTCACCCGTCTGCTCGTTTGCCCCCTCTCCCCCCGTTTGAATATAACCTTGTAAGAGTTTATAGTTAGATCAAAGAAATAGTTCTTTGGACTATAAGTGTATGCCCACATGTTATAAATTAGACATAATGTGTGTAGGTCTAGGCACTATTAACCTAACGCGTGTATATGTATGTACGAGTATAAAGTTTTGTTTTATTTTTTCCTTTCAAAAAAAGTACATATCTTTTATTTAGATGTAATATGTGACGATGTGACGGAACACCTTTAGTCTGTTTGAGTCCGACATATCACTATACTGTTGGCCTTGTTGAGGTGATAACCGAAGTTCGAAGCATAAAATGCATACATAAGTGGCATCATGAGCGTATCATAGCTACATTCGACGTCGAATCGGAATTCCAGGTTAATCATTCAAACTACTGCTTCACTGTAGCTTAAAAGTAAAATATCAAAGTTGAATATTAAATAGTAACATACAACGCAAGCTAGTTTTGTGTAAGTTGGAGAGAATACTGCTCATAATTTAATAAAATATACAAATCTTACTCTAGAAGATGTTGCATTTATGAGTCGTGGAACTCTGTCGCTAGTAAGATGACTTAAACTATACATTTTAATAATAAGTATTATAATGTAGGTATATACTGGTATTATAATATAGGTAATTTCTTTTCTCTTTTTAGGTATAGTGAAGATATACCTTACTAATAGAATGCTACACTTTGGAGGGGTGTGTGTAATTAACACTCCAATTTTATAATTTATAGGCCCGATTGGAAAGATACATATACATATTTAAATTTATATATGTAAATGGACAGCGTATGTTTGAACGTTACAGGCGGTTGTTATTATGTGTTGCATAAACGACTGCAAGTCGTTACCGAAGTGGTAGGTACAATAAGGGTAATCAGTTCAGCATGAGTTCCGTATCGTGTCTAGTCACGTTAGATTCATGACTTTTTCAAGCACGTTGCTTTTAATTTGGAACTCTCCTTTGAAGCTGAGTAATCAAGGCCAAAGCTCTCTAAATAGCTCAAGCAAGTCAGCTCGAACTGCCTGGTGTCGGGAAGTCGACTACAACAATTGAAAATATAAACTGTCTTTTACTCACTAGTCATCTGTCTCAAATAGACCCATTAATGTGCAGTTATTTAATATACTATGTCTAAAATCTTAACACAATTTCATTGTTGGCTCTAAGTACCTACAGGTTTTATCAATTAAACTAAATTTCACCCACAGAAAAATAGTTAGTTACCAAACTTACTAATAAGTTGAACGAATGCCTCGTATCGCAAGTTTGCTTGAGTCGAATTCTCGACGCGTCTTGTGATAGTCTAAGAAAGAACCTTCAAAGTTTCCAGTGATTCTTAATAATGCCAATGCTTTATTTAATGGAAATAGTTTTTATACCAGATAAACAATAAATATCTTATGAGTACATAATAAGTTTTTACTTACACGAGTGTCTGGCTTCTTTGTAATTGGGTTGGGGCTGAAGTGGCAGTAATTAGCTTTGGTTTTACTAATGTTCTTGTGTTTCACTTACTTATTGTTTTATTGTGTAGAGCGATCTCCAAAACAGTTAATAGTGTATATTCATTCCTACAATGCAATATAATGTACACTGTCTGTCTATTATATACACTAATATTATAAAGAGGTAAAATAGTGTTTGTTTATAGGGGGTAATCTCTGGATACACGGATCCGATTCTAAATATTCTTTTACTGATAAAAAGCTAGACTCTTTCTGGCTGACATACGTTATATTTTATTATGATATTTATTTTATTAAGGTTTAAAATTTCACCATCTGTGAACCATCGAAACAAAATAACCAGTTATACGCTTGATGATGAACAATGATTTTTTGTTATAAAAAAATAAACATTCTTAAGAAATGCCTAGGTGAATTTATAACATACGAAATACGCATTCGTATACAATAAAGAGTCATCACCACGGAAATTCTATGAACATTACTGCATTATATGTGTTTCATCACCCATTACTGCATTAAATTTGGCCGGATAGTTGAGATGACAACTCTCTGCATTTAAGTTTCCCCGCCCGACTTTTATAACTATTTCGTTACAATACTCACTTTAATATGTGTGTGTTTGATGTTCTATGTTCCTATGTATACCTATGTTCCATATGGACTCCGAAACGGCTGGACCGATTTCGATGAAATTTTTAGGAAATTTTTAGATTACTTTCGGATATTTTAATTATTATGTATTATATTTATATATATATTATCTTTTGACTGACTAGTTTGATGACTAGCCTGAAGACTATATATAAGCTTGACTGAAGAATCCATAAGACCTCTTTTTAAATATTGTTGTAATCCCTCGATGCCAATCTTACGAATCAAAGTGAGTGGAAGCATAAAGTGGGCTAATATAAAAAAAAATAACTACCTAAAGATATATTTAAAAGCAACAAACTCTTTTAAAACCAATGAAATATACGTAATCCTTGGAAAAAATTTTGAAGTTGTTTGCTTAAGGTAAAAATAAATTAACATTTATTTCAAGTGTAGGCACTATTGTGTAAAACTACAGCCTCAGCCAAAAGTATTGAATAGCCCTGACATCTTTCAGTTTTTTGAGGAGTATCAAATTTTGAATAGGTTTATATTGGTATTTATTCATAAAAACATAATATTTTGTTGTTCCACCCTTTGCTATAATTACGGCAGACATTCTTTTTGGCATTGACTTTACGAGCTTATTACAAGTCTTCGGTAGTAAACGCGTTCCATTTCAGGCGCAGGCTGTTTCAGCTCTTCCTTGTTATTAATTGTGTGGCGCCTGACTCTGCGCTTTAATAAATCCAATAAATGTTCTATGGGGTTCAGGTCTGGCGACTAGGCAGTCTAGTCTTGAGGCTCAGTATGGTTTTCCCGAAACCATGCCATAGTGTGGACAGATTTATAATATGGCGCGTTATCCTGCTGAAATTTAACGCTATCCATTTTCGTATCACTAAAAAGTGGGGGCAGCAATGCAGTTTCTAGTACGTTTATGTATTTAGCAGTTCATGGGGCCCTCGCATATGAATAATTCGCCAACTCCAGGATCAGTCATGCACCCCAGACAATTATGCCCCCGCCACCATGTTTTACCGTTGGTACTACACACTCCGGCTTAAATTCTTCTCCTATCCATCGACACACAAAGGTCACACCAGGCGTACCAAAAATCTGCAATAAAGAGAGAAATATTGAGTCCCGGAAACTAAAATAACTTTATAATTAAGACATTTTGTTCAAACGACTCGATTAAATATTATCAGACATTGAAATAGACAAAATCACCATAAAGTTTGATTCGTCTAACCACACAACATTCGAACAATCTGCGGTGAAACTTCGGTGTTTTAATGCCCATTCAAACATAGCTTTTTTGCTGTAGACAGAGAGCTATGGCTTCTTTCTGACTTTTTTAATGTCTTATTGGCGTATCGTAACGATATCACTTGTATGTTACTTATCAAAACATCAAAAGCGCACTAAAGCACTGAATGTGACCACTACAAGCGTTAGTATCGAACTGATAAATAAATACTAAAATTGTGTAATTGCAAGTTTTTTTGTTTACCCAAATTTTATTGTACCCAGGTGTTTTACTACTAGTTGCGGCATGGGTCATTATTTTAAAATCTTTTTAGTCGTCATCAAAATAATCTTTAAAGAAAAGATTTTGTTTTTTTTTTGTCAACATTCCATTGTTAGGCGACTGAAATACTTTAGTTAGTTCCCTTCCCACTTTCTCTTCCACCCTGTATTCACTGTACAACCCTCAAAGGCGGGCAGTGGACCTGCGACGTGTACCTTTAAAACCTTGAAGTGGTTATAAAGGATTAATGTTAAACATAAAACAAGAAGAATAAAAATTATTGAAATAAAGAATGGTGTGAATTAGGGAATGGCAGCGATTAACCCAAAAAATGTAAATGACATATAAACAACAACAATAACATCGTGTATAACGTACCGAGATGAAATGTCTGATACACTACTGTTATACACTGGATAGTTTGTGCGGTACATATTTGTTAATAAATTATCCATGTTTATAATATTAATAGATAAATAAAAAAATACCTTTTTATTAGTAATGTATTGAAATCGTAACAAATTGTAAATTCTAAAATGTATGTACGGAAACTAAGAAGAAATGTCGGTGGTTCAATAAATATTGAGTATTTGAAATATGGAGTAAGCAATCTCCAACAAACCAATTAATACCTATGCGTTTAGTTTTTTCAAATGAAGCCTTCTGGGCTCCAAGATCATTTGAACAAAACACATTCTGATAAATAGGACAGACATGTAACCTATTTTCAGGGCGGGCAGCGCACTTGCGAGTTGCAGGTGTGCATGGCGGCGGTTGTCACTTACCATCAGGTGACCCGTCTTGTAACAAAGAATACATACAGAAGCCAGAAAATTGCCAAGAGTTGTTATTTGCAAAAAAATCAGAAACCGGTACAAACTGAGAATTTATATTTAATACAATGCAAGTTTTTTAAAAAGAAAGAAATTTCTATGTGAAATATTTTATCAGTTGCTACGATTGGTGCTCCAGCAATGACGGGACGTACATTATCAGCACTTGTAGCGAAAAAATCTTAACGCCTACATACGTCGCTCCATTACATGTCTGAATAAATGTGTGAATTACTTAAATGACAAATTATTTGGGTGACTTGCTCAATGCTTGAAAAGTATGACGGAGGCGACTCGAATGCTGTATATATGACATCGTAACAAGTGATGAAAGCCGGATATATTGTCACAAATCCGAAACCAAAAGACAATCTGCGCAATGTTTTGTTTTAAATTCAACCGCCGGGTGATCTCTAACTTCCAATAATGTTTAATGATATTTGTATATCCATATCTCTTTAAAACTGCAGTCTCTTCCCCAACTTTAATGACAGATTTAAAAATACTAATCTACGTCCGTCGATAAGCGGACAGCTCACTCAGTACCTATGTATTATAAAATTAGATATTATACGTTCCTACATAAGTAGATAGATAAGAGTTACTTAGACCGACCTCATTATTCGAAGACCACCAGCGGCCAAGGTGCTTTTCCATTATACATGGGTGGCAATCAAAATGTCACCTGTCTGCCTATGTACAAGGAAAAGTACTTCAATATCATATGTTATTTAGTTATAATATAGCTCATAATATAATCTCTTATGTATATAGAGTAATATTTTCCCGTTTTAGGATTAGTATTTCCTGCTTTTCAGCGATTCATCTTGTACATTGAAATCGTAGCTTAATTTTCCCGTAGCGTGGTGGGCGGATGCGTAGTCCCCGTAGCCGCCGCCCGCCCCTACGCCACGGCCTCCTGTCGCGTCACCCGTCCGAGCGAGAAGTTGACGTCAGTCGAGCTCGCTCGTTCGGTGAGAACATACGTTTACGTACCGTTGCACTGCGTGTCTATTTATGCGATACCTATTACAGATCTCGTATTTTCTTGCTATATAAATAAATAGCAACCATTTAACCAGTCTTTATTGCGTGTTGTTTTTATTTGGATGTGACATTACGGCAGTTAATGAGCATTTCGCAAACAGGTGGCGATTGCATATCAGTGCTATTATTGGTTATTGTGGCCTAAGAGTGGTGTTCGTTGCCAGTATCTGATGATACCAGCAGAAGACGGAGGTGTATTGGTTTGCAGAGCTCGTTTGTCCGGTCATAACGTCCGTTTACGTTGAAGTAACTGTGGATCGATAGAACAGCTGAGACTATTGTATTTGCTGCCCGCATTGCTTATCTAAGGTAGGCTGATAATATTGTCTCATTGACCTCATTTCATTTTTACAATTGTCTAATACCACATCACAAATCGCTATCTATTTAGTAAGGCGAGGTTTTTCATTGACTTATTAGATTTAATTGGAAACATCATAAGAATAAACTGAATAAATGTATGCTATACGGATACTAACCCTCTATATTAATAACAAGAGATCATACAAGTCAGCCATCAATCATACATATTTTTAGAGATAGATAGAATCTAGAACCGGTGTCAATATTTTTTTCTTATTTTCTTTTCCCATGTGGTATTTTCAATAGTCTCTATCCTTTTTGTCTATCGGATTGGGCACATTTTTCTTTTAAATTGAATATGTTAATTTACTTATTAGTTAGTGTTTCAGTATCTTACTTGTTTGGTTTAGCTCAATATTCAATTAATAGATGAACTTGAATCAATTTGTTTACAAAACTTTCATGCTGATAAAACAATTGATAATATATCTCTGACTGTTATATATGAAGTTCATTTAAAAGATACATTATGATTAATCTTACATATTAAATCTTTTAGAAAATCCATCGAAATCTTGATTCTCAATGCTTAAAATATTGCATCTATAATTACTAACTCATTAATGAGATAAGAACAAAGCTAGAAAACCCTTTGAAAATGAGGCAACTGACGATAATTTCTGTTTACGTTTGTATAATATATTAATATTATATTTTATCTCTTTAGATCAGATGTAAATAAATTATTTAAGATTCAGTGCAGGTCTATCCTTGAATTTTGTTAATCTACTTCTTCCTCAACGTTGTCCTAGGGTACTGCGAGAACTTATATTTTAATAGCAGTCAGTGTATCGAATCTATACAGTAGATGTGTATATAACATGTACTTACGCTAAATCCCCGAAGACGTAGGCAGAGGCGTATCAAACACCCAATTTTTGGGAACCGTAATTGAATAAAATTATTACACTTTATGACTATATATATACTGTCTGACAGATAAAAATTCGATCGCCTTATACGAAACCCACAGAAAGAGACAGGGTGTCCCCTTTTTTTTTCGTGTGGAACGGTGTGTCGGAATCAAACCGACTAAAACCACACGGTGTGCCAAACTGCGCTTAAAATAGGAGGAATCCGGGAACAGCTTTATTAAGAAATCCGGACCCCTCTATCGCCAGCCCGCACTATCCGGGCACCACCTGCGGGAGAAAGGGTGTCCCTATTCTAACCCAACTAGAACCACAGAGCTGTATTAGGCTTATAAAACAGTTTTCGGTATTTCTAAAGACGATGAAATTTCTTAATTATAACAAAAAAGGTTTGTTGAAGAAAACAACTCTACAATGATTATGACTACACTTAAAAATTAACGTTCATTTAACATTTCTGTTTCTTATTCTCTACCTCTGTAGCTAAACAAAAGGTATTATTTAGTATCACAAGGTGCTTTTTTAACCTTACAAATAAAGAAAGGTATTTTGTTTTCGATATTGGTGTTTTTATTTATAGCCATCTTTTAAATAGAATAACAATTATTTCGAGGATGCCCGACTAGTTTCGGTCTTGACAATAGACCTTTTTCAAGGGGTAAGCCGTCCAGCCGTGACGGTACCAGTCGATACACTCATGTACCGGACGATACTGATCATATAGATCATATAAAAAAAGTAAAGATCCTAGGAAAGTGCATGTGGAACTATTGATTCAGCCTGTTGTAGAATGTTAACGCTCAAATATTCAGACAAATACTCTAAAAAAAGATTGTCTTTATATTGCCGTAGCTTGCTGACCACAGAATATTGAAAAGTCGATCGTAAACTGCCAATTGTTCTGGGTGAGAGCAAAATATTTTAACTGCAAATAAACATGAATTATGAAATTAGGAAATTTTTATAAATTACTTTATAGCAAAAAAAAATCTAACATTTCGTAAAATACCATAAACCTACGGCATTAGCTGTAATTAATGAAAGCATTAAGAGTTTACAAAAGCTGACGTGGTCGTTTACGGTGATTTTCTCCTTTCTGTAATGGAGCTGCTAAAGAATACACAATATTTTCCTGTTTAACGTCTACTTGCTCTTGATGTTACGTTTATATAAATACTGGTGATCCTAAATAGTATTTTTTATATTAATATTTCTGCACTTTCAGTGTAACTATTTTTATTCAATTACTTGTACTTTAACTGTACACCCAAAACATTAGAACAGAGTAGAGGTACAGCAATTCAGGGTGATATAATTATATATACCGTATTTTGTTATATGTAAAAATAAATATTAAATCATCTGTGAATATATAAAAGGACTGGCAAGGATTTCCACGTGTTTTTGATGCTCCTAGGAGTGCTATGTCCCTTTAAAATATGGTTTGATTTACGTGTACTGTGCCACCTGGCTCTAGTATTTTGAGGAGTTTTGCTTCCACGTGAAAGAATTATATATGTTATATGATTTACAATTACAATCATTTAAACTAAATGTAGCTGTTCCCCTGAGTCCGTCAATTGTTATTCTCCGGGTCACTAAACGAGCGAACAAATTGTAGTTTATTATTCATAGAATTTATCTTATACTTACATATCATCTTGCGTCATCTTTGCTATTTAGACAAAATCCTTTTTTCTTATGTTTAATTAACAGGATATACTTATTTCAGAGCATGTTCGTTACTGTTTGTTACCCTTCTTGGTTTTCAATTAAAAATCAATGTATAAAGAATGATTAACATGAAAAACCTATGAAAGGCTTACTAGGCAAACAGGTAATGTTTGCAATCAATGTTGTTGATATGAGACAGTATCGCAGAGGCCGTTGTGGGCTCGCCGACCAGTCCTCAAGAGCAAGGTCATACCGGCGCGATACGCCAGTCGTCGCGTCTCTACATAGCCCCTTTATCGTCTTTGTAACATTCCTCACAAGCTTACACCTTTTATGGCTTCACCGACCTTTAAGCTTTTATTTCGGCCCGATAACTCGATAAAATATTTGGTTATAGAAATCTAAAGTGGTATGCAATGAGCTTAGTTTATGTACTTATTATGAAATATTATTACGAAATTGATTATTTAACCTCGACATAATACAGTTTAAGCTTTATGCATATCTTGCGGTTTACTCAAAGCTAAATTGATTAATTATGTGATACTCATTTATCCGATTATATTTGTAGTCGGTAATGACCGTTATCAATTCTCATTGTGTTCAAAGAAAACAATAAATTCTATCCACCCTTATCCGTAAGTATATATTTATACTAACATAATACACATTCATTACTAATAAACCACGCAATTAAGGTTGTAAATTAGAATAGAAGCTCTCGTGGGTTACATTCCATGTCCCGATAGTTCATAGTCTGGAATAGATATCCCCTATTCCAGACTATGAACTATCTCGGAATTTTATCGAGAGCCATTCAGCGTGATGAGTAACAAATATATGTACATTAAAAACTTTCGCTGTTATAATAGTAAGATTGCAAAGATTATTCAAAATGTCGTCTTTCGGGTTTAATTATCTGATGCACAAAGGTCACTTGTTCATTCAGAAATTGTACTTGTCAATGACTCGAAATTACTTCTTAAAAAACGAAAAACGTTCTATATTATGGAAACCGGTGGGATGTTGTTGTTTTACGTCGATATCATTCGATCTTCACCTTGAAGTCATGTGTGAATAGCGCGCTGACTCACGGCCTTAGAACTGCGATGTTTGCTAGTATACAACTCGTTTATTGCGTAGTTTCTTTAACTCGTACAAACATCTCGATTTTATACGGATGTCGCATGTTATTTTAAATATTTATCACATATTCAATCTCTGTTGTATTTATTCCCAATTGTTCTGCGGTGATATTAACAAAAAAGTTTTACGTTTTAATGTAAGTAAAAACACTTAATAAGGTGACTTGCTAGTGTTTTAGTTTTAGAGTTAGATACCTTGTAATGTTGTTAAATTCTTAATTTTTCCAATTTTTTTTTCTAATAGAATCATCATATACCAAGAAATACAGATTTTCAGTTATGATATTGTTATACTTATATATTACTCACCTTGAATCGAACAGCCTAACAGTTAATTAGGACGGTAGTTAGATTAGTTTTCAATTATCGGTGTGCTCGACGATGTACTTCGAATTGGGCATCGGCTCCGGGATGATTAATATCCGCTAGGAGAAGGTCGCTGGCGGAGCGGTGACGTCACTACCGGTAGCGTTTCACTTCCGTTAGTGGCACAGTGTGGACTTCAATATGAGGTTTAAATAATATATTTAGGGAAGGATCTTATTTCATATATATTATAACATAATAAAATGAAATAATACAATCTAAATATATTATTGTCATCCAAAACTACATATACATATAGCTACCTACATAAAAATATTAATATTGATACGACAGTTAGAAGTAGGTTAATTTTAACTTTCAGCGTATCTATTTAAACTTGATGTTTATTGAATTGCCTTTAAAAATACCTTTCGCATCTGTGTAATTTTACTCGGAAATACATTCCCGCCAAAGAAAATCTATGTTAAGAAATGTTGCAAGTCTTGCATTAATTCGCCTTCAAAAGTTGTGAGATCTTATGTAGAGCATTGTCGAGTATTTTAGATACATTTTATTAGTCAAAGATATTTTGTAACTAAATACGAGCACATATTCTTTTATGATATTGATATTTTAAAATGTTATGATTAAACATTGCCAGCCTGTGTGTCTTCTAGAAGTCCCTTAGAGTTTTGATGATCGGTGAGTGAGTGATAACACTCAGGATTGTACTTTGAATAGTTCCTAAACTACAGGTCCCCATTATATTGGAGAATATATCTAGTTATCTCCTCTGGATCACTGAAAATTCAGGCCTCTAGGTTTACGTACAACGAAGTTACATTGGGTCGAAAATGTCTCGAATGGCTTCGAGAAGAGAATTGTACGGCTGTGTACTTCTGCTCGAGTTGGGATTTTATAAATCTGGTCTTGTTTAAAGATAAGTACTGCGCAGATTGAAGCCAATACACTGATACGATAACCATCTTTGTACATACAGTAGAGGTGCATAGAAATATAATACTACTACTGATGAATGTCAGAATGCTTTATGAGAGAGGGCAAAGTAGATTTCATTTTGAATTTGTGCATTTGACTGGGGCTAGTACATCTGTACTAAAATGCCTGATCCTGTTCAAGCCTAAAACCACTTCATTAATCAGTGTTTATTGACAATTGTCACCAGTACGTACGTAGAGTTGTGTAGTCTCTCTTGGTCGTCGTTAAGCCCTAGCTTAAGTGAAGTTCGGCCGTCCCTATAATTACATATTTTATCAGACGCCTTGGGTTGTGCGGTGTACCGTTCCCTTATAGTCTATAGTTATGATTCTATCTTATATAGGACCGGAAAGAGTATGTAGGGTTGCACCTATCTACATTATAATGATAATATATATCTCAAGGACATCTGAAGTGAAAGACAAAGGCCGTCTTTCACTTCAGATGTCCTTGAGATTCAACTTGAGATGTGACTCCCGTTATTGCTGTTGTAATAGTTGTATTGACTTCATAAGAGATGTTTGGAAACATACCTTAGGCCGGATCCATATAAAGATTACCTTAAGCAGATATGCTACAGACTACATTATTTAATTCAAAAGCTTATTTGACCAGCCTAATATTATGTGACATCAAAATCACAAACGTCAAGTGTGAAAAGTTTTCTCACCTCTTTACGTTTTAGAAACAAAAATTGAAAACTTCTATTACAGTCCGCTATTAAAGAATTATAAATAATAGGAATTTAAGGACACTCGATATTAATAAAAATAAAGCTTTTCTTTTATTAAGAGATTTATTTGACTGGCCCGTCGGTCTAGTGGTTAGTGACATTGACTGCTAAGCCTGACGAGGACTCGATTCCCACCCACGACAAATATTTGTGTGATAAGCACGGGTATTTGTTCTGTGTCTGGGTGTGATTTATCTATAATATGTATGTATTTAGAAGTATATAAGTATGTTGTTCAGCAGTCTGGTTACCATAATTATTTAACTTGTTATTATTATTATTTTCACAGTGCAAAGATTTAATAAAACATTTTTGTTAGGAAAGTATTTCATTATTGCTATATAGTCATCGGTAGTTCCCACAACAAAAATATGACATTCAGTCGTACATGATTAAGAATTAGAATTGCTTTAAAGTACAATACAAATATACAAGGAGTACTGACCACTGTACTACCGAGGTTACAAAAAAAAAATACAAAGAACTAAAGTTACCGACATAGCTGTAGAATAAGCAGACAGCGCCGATGGCCGTTGGAGTAACCGGGTCTTAGAGTGGAGTCAGCGAATGGGTAAAAGGAAGCCGACCTTAAGAAAGTAGCTTGGATATACTGGATGTGAAATGCGGTGACCCAGGTGCTAAGGCTAATCCACTAAGCTGAATGATGAAGAAATATAAGCTTTATGTTGTCGTAAACAATAAGTTAGCTACACTTTTTCAAGATTTCTGTAATATTTAAGTAAATGTACTAAATATTAAAATAAACATAGCGTACATATGTACGTCTCTAGGATCTGCAATGTGCTACAACTGACGCAAACTAAATGCTGTGTTATGCAGTACTGACATAGTAACCTTTATTTGTAGCCTTTTAGGTAACATTTGAAAATAAAGGAAAGGCGGCCTACTTTATATCACGTAGGGGTGGAAATTAACTTTCTACTTCCCTGCTAATATATTATGTAACTAACAAGTGAATACTGCTTGTAATCATCAAAAAGTTCACAGTTACACCTTCCTTGCAAGCCCAATTATCGATAAATAACCTTGTGACTAAGAATATGCTTTCGATTAAAGATTTTGCCGCATTGACTACGTACTACGATTAGTACTATGGCACAGGTACACCATTAGTCATAAATATAATATGTACACAAATGTAATTAAAATAGGACGTTATTATGTAATGATGAATCATATCAGTTTTCGATTTCCTTATCCAGGCTACTCCTATTCCTTCTGTACGTATAGCGGTTTCAACGTTCGTTGCATAAAAAATACAAAATGTATTAACAGACTCATTATAGAGAATAAAGAGATCATAAGATTAGAGAGCAAAGTCAAATGTTATATTTGTATAACTTCCCATTTTTAAACAACACTTTAAGCCTATAAGCTTCAATAGAATTGCTCCCACTAAAACAATGGCAACTATTCATCAAGTGCATTTTATTCGCGGTCGACTTGGGTATTATATCGCTCGACTGACATAATGAGATCGGCGTATATTCATTCATCTCTGCGTATACAAGCGCGATGGTTCATTGTAACAGAATCATGCCAACGAGCTCGCAAAGCCATCATCACATATTTACTTGTTATTGTGCTTATATAAACACGCTCTAGTAAAAGAGAGCGACTTCTTGTAAGCATAGAATATAAAATGCTAATACGTAATATAAGTACAGTATTTTAAATAATATGAAAGACTTCTAACCAATGATGCTGCATGACTATTATCTGAAAAGAAAGTAGAAAGCTTTCCTCAGAACGAAACGGTTCATCCTAATTACAGCTGTAATATATTGGCCGCTACATTTCTCCGTTTACCAAACATTTGTGTTGGTAAATCTCATAAGAAAGCGTGCAATTTTAGTTCTTCTGTTTACGGATACATTTTTTCGTTCAAACTTTACTATTTTTTAAATCTTCTATAGCAGTAGTATCTTGAATACATTCGGGCTCGTTACAAATTATAATTTCATTGTTACAAAAACATACTGTCTTTTTAAACAATTTTATTTGACTGGAGGTTAAAATATTGTATGCATTTGCAATACGAAGTCCAAATCAAATGTTTGCGGATGTTGAACTGGCGCTTTGCCGGCATCCGCATGACAATGGCACACGTTCGATCGTATTTTGATCATAAGGAATGCCGTATTGATTTTTTTTGAGGTGGAAGCATTTTTATTCAATGGTCGCCTTACTTATAGATACGACGAAAAAAAAGTTATTCATCGGACGGATATCACCGTATCTAATAAAGGCACCTGGCCCATTGAGAATAGGAAGTAACAGCTGTTAGTCTGCTTCCCCTACTAACCATACGTTGTTTTGCTATTTATTACGTCATAGACACAAACTTTATAATTTTTATTATGTTCATAAAGTCATCAGTTTGCGGCTGATGAAGCAAGGATGCGGCTCTCTGTCGATGCTATGTGAGTCGTGTCAAATTGGTTTATAACCGACGGTTCCTGTCGCGAAGCTCGTCGTTTTGTGTTATACTCGAGTGAACTTTACCGTGTTTGTTGGCGGCGTCCCCGGTCTCGATTCGGCCGTCATCGTCGCAGCGCGAAACGGGGACACCATTCATGACCTACATCACAACGGGGTTGTCTGGTACATCGCCAACTCCCATCCCCACAGTTTTTTTTTTTTTATTAATATGACATTAAATATTATTTGATTTTCCCATTAAGTTCTATACCGTGTTAAAATTATGGAGCTGGCGTTTAATATATTTATAATAGTAGATATTAGCACACAAGTTATTAGAAGCAATTCAAGATGACATCTACTATTCTTCAGAAGGATTTTCAAACACAAGCTACTTAATATAAGCATAGGTAATGAAACCATACCATACACACACAATATAACGGATTTCTTAATAATAACTTTACACATCTGTTGCCTGAATAACACCAATGAATTAAAAAGTTTCCAGAACATTTATCTGCGAGTCCGTGTCTTCTACTAGTCGGTTCTCGCAGTTTAACCTAACAGTAGTAGTATACTACCTACTACTACTAGTAGGATATAAACTGTTAGGTTAAACTGTTAGGCTTTATATCCTATATTATTCCTCAATAAATAGTCTATCCAATATATATATATTTTTTAATCCGATTTTTATAAAGATGAGCCCTTCTAAACAAACGAGGACAAAACTCTTCAGCTTAATTTTTAGGTTGGCAACTAATAAACCCGCCGCTTTTTTCGATCAGTTTCTAAAACGGTATAGAACTATCTCGAATTTCTTGGAGTAGTATACAAATAAAGCAAGAGTTATGGAGCCATTGTAGGGGAAAAAAGCAAGAGTTATCGTTGAGTTGTATGTCAGTTGACAACTGGATCTCGAATAGTAAAACTATAGTAAATTATGGATATTTCTCGTAGAGAACTTCGGCTGCTTTTACATCACGAATTTCGCTTAGGTCGAAAAGCGACTGAAGCAGTGCAATATATGTGCAACGATGGGCGAAGGCGTGCTCTCTTATGATACCACCGAACATTGGTTTAGAAGATTTAAGGATGGAAATTATGACCTGTCTGATGAACCCCATCCAGGACGGCCTCCTACAATAGATGTAGATGATTTAAAGACTCATAGAAATGGATCCCAGGTTCACTTCACGTTGTCTATCAGAGTAGCTTCAATGTTCTTATACTGCAGTAGAAAAACAACTCCACGCTTGAGAAAAGACATGGAAATATTCAGTTTGGTTGCCACATGAGGTCGACGCCATTTCAACTTCAGAAGAGAGCTAACGTGTGCATGGAAATACTTAGTTATCATCGTACCAATGAGTAGCTGAGGGATGTAATTATGGGGGATGAAAAGGGGATTATGTATATAATTTTTTCTCATAAGCGCCAGTGGCTTGGACCTGGAGAAGCACGAGCACCGACGCCAAAATCCGACACGAATAAAAAAGTTCTTTTAAGTGTGTCGTGGGGAATAAACGGAATTATATACTGGGAGCAACTGGATAAAGTAGCAGCGAGATTACCGAAAAATCAAAATAAAGTATACTTTTTGCACGACGATGCTTGACCAGATGTAGCAAAAGCGACTCGTGAAAAATTACTTTCCTTGGCTGGGCTGTCCTTCCTCACCCACCGTACTCTAGACATTATGCTCTCAGATTATCATCTATTTCGTTCTCTAGCCCACTACTTAGCAGAAAAAACATTTTAAAATGAAGACCAGCTTGAAAGTGACCTTACCACCTTTTTTGATCAAAAGCCTAAAACTTCTACGAGGAAGGCATTATGTCTGTTAGCGCGTTGGCGACAGGTGATAGAAAACGACGGTGCTTATATAGTTGAGAAATAATTTGATTTTGTATACTTAAAAAATTAAATAAATTTGTGTATAAAGATGGCGGTTTTATTAGTTGCCAACCTAATATATTAGTATATAGATAGTTTTTTTTTTTTCAATTAAACCATTCCATTGTTTGTTTGTTTGTCCTTTGTTCAGAAATTAAATTATTGGTATTTGTACTAAAACGAATTGCTCCACTTATAGTTAGGTACTATAAAGCCTCCTTACTACCTGACTTGCTAATATATATCCATTCCCATTCAGTGTAATAATTTTATATGCTTACGTAAGTGTGTGAATTGTGTGAATAATTTGAACATCGCTGTGGTCTGACATAGAGACGCTTCGTCATTTTAATTTGTAACGATGTCTGAGCATCCCCGCGCATTGCATTGTTATTTTCTTTAATTCTATCTACTAAACCTTTCTGTTTTCGTGTAGAAAGTCCCACCGGAGCTAACGGTGATTTGGTATGTCTGTATCGAATGGACTTAAACCACACTGTGTTCCGCCACAAACGGAAGAAAGCAGCTTCCGCAAAAAACACCTAACAGTGAAATTACACAAATGTATACGTATTTATTCTATGTAGTCAGATTTTTACTGAAAGTTATTATTATAAAATTTTATAATAGTAGATTTTACGGGGAAATTACTTTTAAATTCATAATATACAATTTTGTAAATCTCAATCATTGTTGAACCTTTGATGACTTCAGTGTGGGTAATTGTTTCATTCATCCTTGTTATGCATAAAAGCGTGGTTGACGGCGATTTTCTGCATTTCAAATTAATTGCAATGATGTGATTTCTTTTAATAAACTAACATTTAGCGTATGCGTATACGATGTTTTTATTTACACTGGAGCTAATATAACTTACGTTCTTATTCATTCATTTACTGTACAAGACCGAAAATAAACCGTTGTATATATTGTTCGTAAAAATTAAGTATATACATACACGGCTGAATTTATTAACAAAGCCGTATAATGGCGTATGTTTGTACTTAGTATTACTGTGCGACATCCGATCTTCACGCACATCGTGGTCTTGTGATAAGAGAATATTTATGCATTGAGGACAGCCTCGTTGTAGCGCGGGCTCTGTCTCCGGTGCATCAATGCCGTAACACCGATTCGCTTCGCCGATATCACGAGTTATCATCGTTCACTCTTATGTCACTTTACGGTGTCCTCAACATGGGAGCGCCTAGACACTCTTCTATTGTATGCAAATCGACTAGAAACTATACACGCAATTCTACGTTGTGTGTAGTAAATAAAACGAGTAAATGTTACTTTTGTATAAATAAAGCTATGTATTACGTGTTATTCTGCTTCAATGAAGGTGATATAAGCCGACCGGGTATACTCAGGTATAAGTAACAATATCAAGTTTATTTCCAGTACGTGAGTCGCACATATCTTTAAATAGCAGTTTATCGAAACAGAAGGTAATTATTAGTATTAATAAAAGGTAGTAATTGACTGCACAGATGGCGTAGCGGTTTCGTTGGTCACCTTGCCACCACGCTGCGCGGCGAGTGTTGTGAGTTCGGTCCTGCACGGGACATCACTTTGTGTAATCCTCAAATTGTTATTCTGAGTCTGGGTGTTCTTTGTGTCCTTTGTTTAAATGTTTGTAAAGTTAATTAGTTTTGACTCAAACATAAATTAAATCTGAAACTCTTTGTATAGTTGAGCAAATACTACCAATGACTTATCACCTGTATGCTATCAAGTAATTAATTAAAGAAAATGTTTTCGATTTTGTAACAAATTCAAATGAATTAATAATATAATACTTGTATTAAACAAATAAGTATTAAGAGCTAAGAGGATATCAAACTGACACAGATCGAGAACTGAGGTTTTGGAATATTAGGTGTGACGCTCATAAATATATTTTTATATTATTATTAATTAAATAACCTACATAATTCTATAATAAACTTCTTAGTCCATCCGTAAGCAATATCCGGTTACCACCATTGACTTCCCGTCTTATTGAATATATTCCTAATTTTCCCATAAATTTCCCCGAGTTCAATTTAAGGCAAAAGGCTTGCCCCCACTATTAAGTGGGACTAAATCATGATTGGTAAAATTTGGGCCGTGAAAACGCCTCTGCCAACATGCTCGTATATTGTATGTATTTCTATAAAGTCAAATCCAATGAAAAATACTTGATTCATATATACATACATATACAGGTTACAATGTAAGAATCGTGAAGGTCAGGAGCTAAATTTACATTCAGGGTCAAGTTCATAGTGCATTACGAAGGGCAGCGAAAAACAATGTGTCATAGTTACAAGAAGCGTTATCGAAAAACAAACTAATTACTTATGAGTCAGTTTAACTAAAGTTATCATGAAATATATAGAAACTTGCGCAAGCTCCGAGTTAAAACTACACTTAGTGTTGGACAACATATTCATGATTCGCAGAAACCATTTAATGGTGAGATAAAATACACCGGTGGCATTAATGGACATAGGTCAAACGCGCATGGTAGCTGTACTGTTAACGTCGTGTATGTAACTGTTGGAAATTGAGCATGTTCGCTTCGGTACATGAGCTACGCTCGTAACAATATCTTAACGGT
The DNA here is from genome assembly GCA_947561695.1 of Tyria jacobaeae. NCBI lineage: Eukaryota > Metazoa > Arthropoda > Insecta > Lepidoptera > Erebidae > Tyria > Tyria jacobaeae. Next base: position 9,261,514 of record OX387221.1, read on the forward strand.
CTACGAGCAATGTCACCATGGTATGTTGTAATAAAATATGTCAAAGGATTTCTTATTGCCTCGTAGCATGGTCAATGTCAGGCTCATTTTACTGTAGTATTTTTTGAATAATACAATACCTATGTACATAAATGTTAATGACTTGAACAGTACTTAGTAAAAAAGAAGTAACAGAATCTCATATCAAAAGCATTCAACGCTAACACCTAATTCAGCTTTGTAATTAAGGATCAAGATCCTATTTCAACATCGAAATATTTATGGTAAATTATTAATTTACATCACATACAGCTTTCAAAAGTATCCCTCTCCAAGCCCCTGTCCATGGCTTATCTTGTCATATCAAGATTTGAAAGGTAACAATCAATCTAAAAAACGTCGCTAAGCCGATTACACTCTAATTATGAGCTATAACTTATATTAGGATTTGAAGTACGCGTATTGAAGTACTTAAAAAGTATTGTAAATATGATCAGTTTTATTTAGGTCTGGCAAGGTGCCAGCCTGTGACGACAGACGCTTGTTTGGAATATCATTCCACTAGTTCTGGTGAAACCGTTGACACAATACCTCTGTCAACGCTCAAAGTTTTGTATATGTGGGTATGTACGTAGTCGTTTAAATTTCCCATACATAAAATTATATTTAGCCATCCGGTTTTAGACCGTATTAGTTGCATAACAATACGTACCGTATAACGTAGGACGTAGAAATTTTTTAATATATATATATGTATATGTTTTGCCTCATGCATCCCTATTACCTTAAATATTGAGAGATCGGTGGTGATTACTGCAGGTTTTATTTTTATTTTTGCCGGTTGGTTTACTAGGGCTTCCCTTAGCCTTAGAATCACTTATAATTACATCCTTTGTTGGGTTTAATTTTTTTTTGTATTTAAGATAAGAATTTCAGTTATTGTCATTACAAAATTTGTACCTTATCTCAATAGTTTTATTATACATAACACTATTGAGATATACAACTTTAAACACTGTTACTATCCTTACAGAGAAGAATTCATCGCGGAAGTAGTTCTTAGTCGCAATATTTGGTAAAGTAGCGAGTCGGTATAAACATTTCACTATCAAGTTTGAATTAAAAGTTGAATGGACTTTTCAAGATGTCATTACAAATTAACTATTAGTCGCTAGTTCTGTCTAAGGTATTCTGTGAGACGCTAGTTGCCTTCAAGGCGTTCCTCATTTACAGCTTGAATACAGTCGCTTTCTTCGCTAAAATGGAAAGCCTCGTTGGAAGCTTTGATGCTTTTGAAATGCTTCAGCATCATGTACTCTGGAGTAAAAGCACTTACAGTCAAACAGTAACATATAAGCTTGGTAAAGTTTATTCTGCCAAAATAGTTTTAAGATGCTGTCTGCCTGGTTCTCATTCTATAGTTCTAAATACGTAAGCAGTCTTCCATTCTCATTGGGTGTTTGGAAATCGGGCGGTCCCGAAACCAGAAGACCCCGTTTCGAGGCTAGATGATTATTTTTTATCATCCAGGTACTATTAATTATATTCGTTACATTTTTACCTATTAATGGCGCTCCCAAGGGTCACTAATATTTTACAGGCCATATTATCCCTTAAAAGAAAATCAATCTGTGACTGACGGTTATTAGCGCGTTTAAACAATCAAACAAACACACCTATTCAACCTTTTTAAATATCAATATGGATATGGAAATCGGTAGATATCTACTTTATGGTGGTTTGATGTATCGAAAATCACAAAATTATGATCAATGATGAGACTTTTCAGAATGGCACGTGCATTTTTTGCAGTTTATTCAATGGGCTGCCTTATTACAAATACCATGAGCCCAATTAAAATTTTATATCTTTGCAAGGTCGAAGTAAAAAAATATATTGAAACCCATTGAAATCTCATAAGACACTGCATAGGTCTTATCATAGAAAATTCGTCTACGTTATAAGTAAAGATTGAATATTAATAATATATTATGTTTTGAGGTTACTGACATCAATGTCCTTAACAATTGCGCTTGTATGAGGCGACAGCTGAAGCGGCTCTATGACGTAGACATTTAAAGTGCAACCCTTTTTGTGATAGCTAGAGCTCTCCTTTTCGCTCTCGTATTCTGTTTACACACCTCACACCTGGTAGCTTGTTACTCATGACGCTCTTTTACAAAGTTGAAACCCCTGCACGTCACTGCTTTTTTGTGGCTATTAATAAAACGGGTCACAAGGGTTGATTAAAGCCCCTTGTACTCTTATATAGCTTTTAAATAAAATTTTATCAAGTAAAATTAAATGTCATGAACAGGATCAGTCTAACCGTTTATTAATACCACTTCAAGATTTTGTATTTAGATTTGGAAGTGGTGATCTGATTGCTGGTGAGACGATTAGAGCGCTTTAGACGTACGATTGTAGTATAATTGACATTTAAAAGTAATTATGGGCTAAAGCCCATAATTAGTTTAAGTGTCAATGAATTTAGGCAATGAAACATAAGAACTTAAAACACATTTTATGCAGTTCCAGTGCAACGGATTGCATTTTCGTTTTCTACACAGTGAAAAAGGGTCCTTATTTCCTTATCTATCCTCTGAAATGTCGGGAGTGAAGCCTTGGGCAGTAGATATTGTATTTGTTAGCTTGTCTTTACTTTACGCAACTTTTTTACGCACAGGAATAGTTTGTAGGTTGGAACATGTCATAGTCGAGTTATTTTACTCCAAGAATGCTCAATGGCGGTAAAGCTAGTTAAAGGTAATATGTATATACATACATACATAGATCAATAATTTCTTTCAATAGTTGTCACTGGACAGACTAAGTATTCTACGTATTTTCTATGTTTTATATTTTAATAGAAACTGTAAACATATTTGACCTTTCACAAACTAAAACAAAACTAAAAGCTTGTAGTTGACAGTGACTTAAAGTCCGTTAGAACATTGTTCCCACGTAAATAGGGCACAGGTCGCATGGTCTGGCTTAGTTACCACCCTCTACTTTGCAGAACCACTCATATCAGCCCATTGTTATAGTGTGAGTGTTTTCTTGCTTTTGTAAATATAAATAATCTAGATACGGAATCTTTTCTAACAAACTAAACGTTTTTTTTATAGAAAAGATATTACATATGAGAACCGCACATGGTGCCAACCATTGCTATTGACAATATTTCTATGTGGGACCATTAACAGCGTTACTTTACCTAGCAAATTAGCTGGCAGGGAATATAAATTGTATTAGTAGTCTAATCAGTTTTTGCTACGACTACCGGTCTAGCAGCGTGCAGTCATCGTGTTATTCTTATGACTGCAAACAAACTAGATTTTATGTTAATTAGTAATGCAGTCTTATTATTAATTAGTCAAAATATATTTTTTGCACTAAGATAATTTCCAAACCAAATTTCATTCAGTGCTTATCTATTGAGAAATACAAGAAAAACGATTAATATATCTTACGAATGTTTAAGTTAGTATTATTTAAAAATAACTTTTTGATTGCTTTGTTCTGCTTCATACCAAAAGTGATTATTTTGATATTTACGAATAAAAGTAGTTTTGAACACCTGTACTTTGAACATCTATCAAAAGTTAAACATTTGTTAGACTGTTAACGATTATATTCCGGTGAAATGATTGGGGTACACCTACACATTTAAAAGGAAAATGTCAGTTTTCTATTACGAACAAATGGAAAATACTGTTTCTGTGACTGCCTTTAAAGGATTTCATTTTATTAAGACTAAGAACTAACATTTCAGAAATTAAAGTACTTATAAATCGTATATTCTGTGATGATGGGTGTTCTTTGTGTTTATATGTTTCTATGGGACAGTTCACACATCAAAATTACAGATGGAAAACACTCAATATAATGTCAAGTATCGATAAATGTCAAATGTTTTTTTGTAATCATAGACACAGAAAGGAGTGATTATATAAAAATTAATAGAAAGGAAAAACAATTAATTTCATTTTTATGAAACATTCTGTAATGGAATAAAACATTTTTATATGAATGTAAAAGAGATATGGATATAGCTGATGTTATTGAAAACCGACCTAAATCTAATAATACTTAGCTCTTACAATGAGTATGAGTATTGAGTGTATTTCTTTGTTATTCTAAACAAGATTCAATACCTACATGTTTTCTTAAGTTTTCTTAAGTTTTGTTTTAGTAGGTATAATTGGTACATTTACGGTGAAATATGTTGTCTAATATATTCGTCTTGAACTTTAAACTCTAAACAATAAAACTAGCTACGTATATACTTTGACGTCACGGGGGCTGTCTAGACTGCAGACGCTCTAAGGAAGACTTAGTACAATGTATTTTAAGTTAGGTTTATGAAACGTACATATTATGCTTATTTGGTGGTAGGAAATTTAACTATTTGTCAGATGCAAGTACCTACGTACTTGTATCTGACAAATAGTCAAATTTACGTTGTGTAGGTATTCGATTTTAAAATGATGATTATATTGTAATATCTTGAATTCACTCCACCTAACAGAACATACTCCTTTGAATTAATTTAGTTAATAAGTATATTACAAATGCATATATTGTAGTCGAGTCGTAAAAGTTAAAAATAAATATCAGTGTTTTACCTGAAAATAAAAAGCTTATTAATTTTTATTTGAAGCTTTTTAATAAATAAGCTTCAAATAAGAACCATACCTCAATAAGGAAGGCACTACTTATTCCGCAGCATATTGTTGTCTCTTTCTATCCTATACGACTGTTTGTTTCTCACTGCAATCAGGCAGTGCGGACGTTCGTTTATAAGCTAGTCCGCAAACTATGTTAAACAATTGAGTCTAAAATATACCAGCCTGAGATGAATTATAAGTTTCGAGTAAGGTAAGTAGTAATAATAAAAATATACATTGTCCGAACCTTCCAAGACAAGATATAATACATTATTGTATCTAATCACAGTCTTTGCATATTGTTAAAACTGCGTAAGCTCTGTCATCTTAAAATAAAATAAATGCTGAGAGGTTTTATATATATTGCCATCAACGCCAATGTTTCAATTATTTAAAATTAGGATATATATATTAATATCATACATATTAAGTGAGGAATATCTATCCGATATAGAATATTTCAATGAACAAATAGGCGATAAGAAAAGGCGTATCAAACGCCCACATTTTACCAACTATTATTTAATTTCACTTACGTAATAGACGGCAAGCCTATGGTCATCAACCAGACACTGTATAATTAAATACTTTCTGATAGATAGTAAGTTAAATCCCTGTTTTTTTTATGCGATAGGGGGCAAACGAGCAGACGGGTCACCTGATGGTAAGTGACTACCGCCGCCCATGGACACCCGCAACTCAAGAGTCACAAGTGCGTTTCCGGTCTTTAGATGCCTATGCCAAATACTAGAAAAAGGCAAAAATACTAGAAAAATATTGCAAATATAATGTGGGTAGAAAAATAGAAGGAAAACAAACGAACTTTTATTAGTTACATCATTGTAAACTATTTATGATTTACACCGTTTTTTAAAAATATATAATTCCAGAATCAAGACGCCAATGGTTCAACTTAGAGACCTCCTTATAAACGAACGTCCGCACTGCCAGGTGGCGTTGAAACAGTCTTATAGTGTAGAAAGAGACAGCAATATGCTGCGATAATAGTAGTGCTCAATAAATAAACTTCGAAGAACATTCAAATTTATTATTATAAAAAAACCCGTAAAAGCTCATTAGTGTAACGCAGACATATTTAGATATTTTTTGTTTACGTAAGTACACTTTGATTTACCCACAGAACAACGTGTACGTATCTAGAGATTTAGATTAATCAAAGTTTTAACGATGAACTTGCCACTCAATTAGCGCCAGTGTAATCACGCCTAATTTTAAATAAATGATATTTCTACATATACTAAGGGAGGGTAGTCAGTCCCAGGTAAGATTTCATGACTCGAGGGAGACACAAACCCGGGGGCATTGACCTTTCACCCCTAGTTTTCTTAGAGCTCATAAACATGAATGACTATAGCGCTCCCTAAAATTACCTTTCATGTTTTTACTACTATTCACTAAACTGGTAGGAAATATTTGACTTGAAATCTTCTAAGTTTTCATGAAAATCTGAGCAGTGTTGTTTTTATATTTCTATTAAGTATTTATCCAAAACTGTGTTCATCAACTGCTCATCATCAGTGAATTCCACACAGAAACAATATAGAGCATCTGCGGCACTATGTTTACGCCCGTCATTTCTCCATTTGTAAAATCTCTTGAGTCGTAATTGGTTGTAATAAATCATGTACTTGATTTCCTACAGATTATATGATTATATAACTAAGCCCTCTATAAAGTCAAATAAATGATTAGCACTTAGCGGTGTTTTAACAACTGCTTACTAAATAGTAATACTGATGCCAAGCATAATGAGCTGTCCACAGTCAGAAGAAGCCAAATATGTACAAAAATATATCTTACTGAAATATGATCGACTGTGATACGACATGTCCTTGTTGGATTTGAACCCCGAAATAAACCTTTTCTAACTTTAAATCGAGACTAGATTTTCTAACATTATTATGAATCTTATTAAGTAGCCGTTCCCGCTGCTCTGCTCCTTACCCGGCTTCCCGATAGTTCTAGAGATTAGCACGTTTAAGAAACTACCAAAAAGCTTCTCATTTTTATTGTTTTAATATATGTTCATATTGATTATGGTTACAAGTTACATGTTGGATTCGGTCATCCTTTTTGTGGTGTTTGTTTAGAGGTAGTTTCAAAGAATGAAAGTAAAACACTCAAGTGAAATCCCCGTGGATTGTCAAACTTACATTTTTTTTTCAAAATGCCCTAAGGATATATAGACCGCATGACCAGAGGCCGCTCACTATAAGACGAAACTAATGCTTGATAACCACCACAGCAGTATACTTCATTATGAGGTCTAAAACGAATACCCGCATACTGTGCCGATCGGAATTTATATTTATTGGGTAGAATATTGTTATCAGCTTCCACGACGCTGGAAGAGAGTTTTCTTTTCCCAGCGCACCTCGTAAAATATATTGTGGCCGCGTGGGCCGATTCGCTCGTCAGCTCCACGATATATTTACGAAATTGTTTGCGAAACGTGCTACACACGTAAAGCATCTGATATCCTACCTGAACATTTGTATCCACAAATAGCTAAATTGTATGCGGTATTGTACAGATCATATTAAATTACAAAAATTCCCAGTGTAGGTATTTAGCCAAATTGTTAATCATTTATTTCTGAATTCATCAGAAAGACTCACGATGACACATTTTAACGACCGATAGAGCATATTCGATTGTAATGGCGCTTATAGTTTGTTTCAGTTGGATGATTAAAAGGTGAACTAGAAGAATATACGGCATAAAGGAATAGTATGTGCTTCATCGATTAGAACATCCCTGCGTTCATGTTTTTTTTTAGTTGAACTCCAAATATCTTTAATAATGTAAGGAGTTTGTCAGACACCTATATTACTTATCTAACTTTATAAAGGCTTACTCTTTAAGCTTTTATAAAGTACCAACCTACACAGTTTTAACAATTTTATTGAATATATTCCAGTAAAAACAGTAAGCTCTAAAAACAGCAGCTTGAAAATCTCTGCTGAATTTTTGTACTTATAAATCATAGGTCACAGTGAAAAGCGTGGGCTGTTATTGATATCTATATGATATTCCTATCGCACGCTTGGTTAATTTGTAGTGACATTGCATGGGACTGTACAAAGTTAATTTATTTATTATATATTGAATTAAAGTAACTAAATATTATTATATAAATTAAAGTAACACTTAAGTGATTTGAATGTATTTTCATTTAGGAGAGAGCATTACAATATTGATCTTGTTTAAAGGTCACGTAGACAAAGAGAACTGTAGTGAATACCTACAGACGTACAGATATTGTTCACTACGATTTTCCTGTCATGTCCTCTTTTGAAAACCTCGTTTTAGCTCCAGGCTCTTAGTCGTTTCGGCCTTGAATATTTATAAGGTTAAGTCCCATTTGGGTTGGATTTATCCAGTATTGTCAATGTTCCGATGGGATTCGTTAAGAGAAATGTAATTAAAATCGACTCCAACTGTTATTGTATTTGGATTCACAATTAAATTGGTTACTCTATCTATGGAGCAATGGACTTCTTAAGCTATTTTACTTACAACCTTTTATTTAGTTTCACCTGTCCCGACGTTTGTCATCAAATCTTGCAAATTAAATTTGATTCACCTCCCGGTTACCGATTGAACTGAAATTTTGCGTACATGTGTAAATCGCGTATAATGCAATATTATGATGAAATGGTGCTGATTTGATGATGGATTTGAAAGGTGGCCATACGAACTTCGCAATGAAACGACACAACCTCATCGAGTTTGGGCTAGTTTAAATCGTCTTGACGAGTAGTTTGACCAGGGTCTTATGATGGAGCTAGAAGATGGCCATAGGAACTCAGAATTAAACGACATCACACCACACCATCGAGTATGGGCTCCTTTGATTAGCCTTGACGAGTACTTATGTGTTAGATGATAACCAGGGTCTGATGATGGAGCTGGAGGGTGGCCATAGGAACTCAGTAATTTAACGATATATACAACCACTTCGAGTTTCATAATTAAATAACTAATTTATATGTAAAGTTATTAAAATATAAAATAATACTAAATATTTAAAAATAAAATTATTAGAAAAAAAAAAACTGTTTTTATAATAAGCTTTTATTATGTTCTTGTTAGTAAAACAACTAAAAATTTAAAACTAATAATTTAAACCTGATAACAAAAATATCATTATATAGCAGTACCTACATTGCAAACTTTAACGATAACTAACCATATTCGTCTACGTCACAATAATCCCATAAACGTAAGTAGGTACATACCTATTAGACATTTTTATTAAACCCTAAAACTTTATACCTTGAATCTTTGCGTTTTTATCACATACCCAATTTTATATAAATAAAAGCTTGTTACATTGTGATTACAAAAGAAAAATAATGAAGGTGTTGTTATGCTAAATGTTCTTTAATGATTCATTACAATGTAACACGCTTACTTAATTTCAAAAGTTTGACTGTGTTTATAAAGCCGACTTGGTCTCTTTCATCAAATTCACAATTTACGATGCTTTAACATTTAAAGACATAAAGTAACAAACACGCCTGTCGTTCTAAATCAATTGCCGAAATTACACGTGGCTCGTGTTTATATATTGTTATATAATACGTTTGACCTACATAAACCACAATTGAATTGTTAAATATCGATTTTTCCTTTGAAACGGCTTCTAAGTTGACGAATCTTTAAATCGTCTATTTTATATGTATACACATGATAGATATTCTTATTAACACCTACAAATTAATACAAACAAGGCATATCATTTAGATAGAAGACCTATCTAAATGATATGCCTTGTTTGTATAAATTTGTAGGTGTTAATAAGAATATCTAGCACAGTGTAAGATTATTTACAGACCACCTTAAAATGGCCTATCCTTGATAATCATAGTGCAAAAACATACACTTTTATATATGATCTATATCTGCTACAATTTTACTACAATACTTGTAATATACATATATCTTTAAGGTCTACGGGGCTTAATAAACGTGACATTTTTCAAGCCCTATTAGATGTTGACGACGTGAGTCTTGTGTGTGCCTCATGTGAAACAACTGAAAATGATATATACTTACATACGCTCAGGCCTGTATCTTTTAAGGAGTAGGCAACACAACACTCACATTTTACCAATAATAATTTTGTTAAACTAACGAACAACGTAATTGTTGATTGTGTGATAGGTCATTATTAACAAACGTGCTACTACTGAAAACATTTTGTTTTCGAAGTGTGAGTGTCCGTTTCTTGAGCCAAATCAGCATCATATGTCCTTCATTGCTATATTGCTTTCGCAATATAAGAGGTCCATGACGCAAAAGTTTATTTTTGTTCCTTATCGAAGTTCTTGCACGAAATTGCAAACGTTCCTTCATACTTGGTCCTAACATTCCAAACATTTCATTCGAATCAGGTTTTATAAACATATATCTGAAAAATCTGATTTCAGAGACCGCTACATATATTATTAATTTAGAGTACTTATGATACTAGTTTTGTATTAAGCGGATTATGCATTTCTGTACAGATACATCATATCTACATATACCTAGTACGTAAAACAAATGTCACTGTATGTATTGTAGGTCAATAGAGTAGTTTGGTCGTTGCACATTGCGTCACTATGCATCTTAGCGCGTCATCTTGGCGACCGAGTTCCCGGTGCCGCGATGCCGTGCCCCTAATAGCCAGTGCACCTTTCAACTAGAAAATTGTTTCACAAATTGCGTCATAGTAATTAACAATTTTATTTTTTATTTCGTTTTTAGTATATAGATATATCTTCTATACATATATACATTCCCTTTATTTCACACTAACAATACATACTAAATCGGTACTACACAATAAGCAAAGCAGCCTGTAATAAGGGCGATCCACCGCCGCTATTACAGGCTGCGATCTCTAGCAGAGAACCTTTTAAATGGACTACACTTAACAAATAAGTAATCTATTCATTAGTGCCTATATAGTTAATAATTAAGAACAGTTTTTCATGGTCCGCATGTACTTCAAGTAATAAGTCAGTCTGTCAGTCGATATTGACAGTCGACAGCAATAGTTTAATCTATAAATCATGAATCTCTTTAAATCTAAGTCTAATTTTATGTTCACGTTTCATGAGGACCACTAGGCACTTTCGTACTTAGTAAATATAAAAGTGCCTAATGGCCGTAATCAGAGGCAGAAACCACTAAACCCCTTTAAAATAAATGTGTACATAAGTTAATTCTAATTCTTTAACTTCACGTTTGCCGTTATAACACTAGTACAATAGTCATGCCATGTTATTTCATGTTATCTTGCTATCTAAGAGTTGCAGGGTAAGGGTTAGTCGAAGGGTATTTCGACCTTTATTTGAAATAAAGTCTGCGAAAGAGGTTATTATATAAAAACCTTTTAGGCTATATACGTAATGTGGCTTTGACTCGCACGTGTTGTAACATGAGCGACGTATTGCTCAGGGCTCGGAGTAAGTGGATGGCAAGTTTTCGCTAACATCTTACATGGCTTGTAGTATGGGTTTTATAATTGTTTTTTATTTAACGAAGACGTTGTTTGACGTTGACGTTTTGTTGAAGTATGGCTTTGAAGTTCGAAGGAAGAAGGGATATAATTGAACTCAAGGCTTCGTATAAGTTTGCGCTACCATAAAAAAAAATGGTTTACATTATTATCTAACGCCCAGACATTAACAATATACAAATGCACTTCTAAAGTAATATCCCTTAAACTTAATGAGGAATTAACGAATTAACAAATGCTTTCCTTTGTTACAGGGCGGTTATCCAGCTAAATTGAAGAAGGTGCTTATAGTGACCGCGCCTCTGTGGTTCAAAGCACCCTTTCGCATATTACGGTTATTCGTGCGGGAAAAACTTCGGGAACGTGTGCACACAGTTAACGCGCCTCAGTTGGGCCTACACGTGCCTCGAGCTAGCCTACCGAAACAATTAGGAGGGCAGCACCAACCTGATCACGCCGCTTGGTAGGTCTTTTTTTTACTAAAGTTTTCTGCAGTGTCGCGATAACATACGTATGTATGTACTTATGCAAAGTCAAGTCTTTTTACCTTACTTTTTATTAAGAGACAACAGCCGTCAAGACAAAGCATTTATTTCAAATAGGCCCAATATGCACTTTCGAACGCCTAGGTTTACATTTAAATAGAATTGATACTAGTCGCCCATTCCAAAATGTAGTTTCGTATGGAGAAGAATGGGCAAGAAACTCTACCGTTACTCTTTTAAAATGTTTTGTTTACATACAATCATATAAATAAAATTATGTCTGAAAACTATGCACCCAGAACAATATTACTATAACGAAACAGGTAAAAAAATTAAATCGAAGCAACGACCGATAAAATAATTTTATGATAGATACATGGTGCTCACACATTAACAAACATAGTAAAAGTAGAACACGGTTTACATAGATATAGATAGTGTCTGGGTTAAACTAATCGTGTAAAACAATGTTACAAAATATCCTATATTCCTATCCTTCTTCCCTCACCAGCTTCCTCTACAGCAATTCCACCTTTCATACTAGCCCGCTGATTTCGGTACTTCTGAATTGCCCTTTCATTGATTAGAACATCATCATCATTTATCGCGATAACATACATACATACACTCACATTTATCCCCGAAGGTATAGGTAGAGGCGTAATTAACGCCCACATTTTGACGATTATCATTTTTTTTTAGTCCCGCTTATGTAATATAGGTCAGGCCTTTTGCTGTCATCCGGGCACTTTTGGTAATTCGATGGCAAAATTTAGAAAATGTTGACAGGAAAGGGAAGCAAGGGATATTTCTTAATATGCTTATGTATATTGCTTATATGGATTGGGGAGTTAAGCAATAGCTCTAGCAAGTCTGCGTCGCATTTAACCAATTCTTTAAAGTATCATGTCTAACATGATTTTCTTTTGCGCTTGGAACCTACTGTGTAAGTAGCCATAGAACACTACTATACCAGTGCAGCTCTTTCTCGCTTGATCTGTAGATCTAGATATTCGCAAATGTGGAAAAGAGTTGCTAATGTGCAATTAACGACCCAATTGTTAGCTGTGTTTAAGTGTGTTTTAAGTGCTTTAAGTTTTAATTGCACAGATGCCGCTTATCGAAACTATCATCATCACGGAGGGTTCACTAGACTTTTTTTTAATATAATATGTTGTAATGAGCTTTTTTAAAATATTTTTCGTACACTAATTTTACCGACATTTTGACTATAACATAAATATTGAAAATTGAAATATTAAAATATCCATATTGTTTAATAACATCGAATATTCTATTTACTTTGCTTTGCCGCCTGTTCGTTTCCGTGTACTATAATTTGTAAGTATATATTAATAATCTTCATTGTAATATAAAGAATACATAGGTACCTTTTAATGAGTGAGAAAATATTAAATACGCATCGCATGCCAGCGTAAGCTAATTAGGCACCTCGCCAATAGACTTCGGTCAATCATTTAATCGTTTGATGACACATTTGCCTAATGTCATGTGATCACCTACGCAATATAGCTCAGAGAAATGTGATTTTGTTAATTTAAACTATCAGTAGCTATTATATCTTTCTTCTTACTTGTCTTACTAATATTATAAACGTGAAAGTTTGTGAGAAATGGGCTGATGGTTTTTTATTGTTTGTTCGTAAGTGACTGACCTAAAATTCGTTAAACAAATTCGTATAAAATTGGGCAACACATGTAGAATATGATATGGATAACCTATAAGATACTTTCTATCGTGGTCAACGAGGCTCACGTGGGCAAGTCCGTGGTCTAGTATTTTATCACGCTATTATTTAGTTTCGGTATCTCTACGCCGCTGTGCCGGTAATCAAATCTTTCAAGTTAAATTTGTTCCTCTTCTCGGTTTCCGATTGAGATAGTTTTGCATTCATTTGCATATATAATCAAATGACTAAGCTGTATGAAAATATATTTTCATTTTATAATATCTTGCACTTATTGTTTTATATTACCTAAGTATAAATGTGAAAGTGACTTCGCTATGACATCTTAACTACTTAATCGATCATCATGAATCTTGTCGGGAGTATAGAAAGGGGAATATGCATCATGATTTCGAAAAACACTGCTTCTGATGGTTATTTGAATTGATTATCAAAATCTACTTAGCCAAAAGCCAGGTGCTAATATAATTAAAGGGTGTATAAAAAAAATATATTTCCAATAATCTTATACGAGACGGAACGGCATTTTGCTATAGTATTCGTTTACACTGCTCCTTTTTCATGATTCCTTCGACTCCTAAATCTTCGGTTGCATGGCCAGAGGAGCACCCTCGGACCTGACCTCTCCGGATCTGGCATCATCTTTTCATTAGAGCTACGTTGAACAAAAATTTGTCTTTTAGATCCAAATATTTTAAATTTAGTTTCACCTGCCCAATGAACTTTTTTAAAGTCGTCTTCAGACCAGTAGCGATAGGTAAATTCCTTTTTGTTTTGTGAATTTTGTAGTGATATTCGAATGGCGACGCGACCAAATAACTTAGCATCTCGTCTTTTTACTGCAGCCAATGAATGTATCAATATACATTCATTGGCTGCAAATATAATTATTATCTCGAAGAAAACTCAAGTAGTGGAATTTCGGTTCACGGTTACAATGACTATATCACCTGGTCCTTGCGCGGCACACTTCGATATTTTGAAACAATAGATCTTTAAAGGACAATAACATAAAAATATACAATTATACTATTAAAAATTTCAATAACAGTAGAATAAGCAGGTGTTCAAGTTAGCTATTTATCTATAGTACTTCTGAAATATTTTGTTGATGACAGATTTTTACAAGTGGTTTCAAACTTTTGGCCCGCTGTGTATATTTTTATTTTTATATGTCAAAATTATTTCCTGTTAATAAGTTCTTTTATCAAAAAAATGATTACATCAAAAATTACTTACTGCTTTATGATAATGTACTTATTTTATCGATTCGTATAAATACAAGATTAGTCTAATACAAAGTTTGCTACATTTTATCCTATTGTCATTATTTTAATACTTCCGAACGGCAATTATTAATAAAATAGGTATGTTCGCTAGTAGTAAATATATGTTAGAGTATAATATTAACCTTATTGTCTCTGCTTTTTTTGTGTGGAAACCCCCACGGTTCGTCACCTTACTGGGGCTGGTAAGGTGACACAGTGTTCCGTCATCACGTGCAGACTGCAGACTTGGCCACCTCTTAACAAGGCGACCCCACTATGGTGTGATCCAAGCTCTGATCGGTCGGGTCGGGTGACTCTTAGAATCACGTATTCATTTTTATAGAAGATTATGCTCAAATTCTAATAGACATTTATATGTAGTAATTTAAGTTAAATTTCAGTTACTTATTAGTCTAACAAGCCTGTTATTGTAATATAATTGGGATGCTTTCATGCGAAGCACCAACATAAAAAGTATAATAAAGCCTCCTAAAATACATACGTATATAGTACAAAAGGGAGGGACAGGACAGAGGTGGACAGATTGTGTTACAAAATTTTGAAAATTTTAAACACAGTTGGGGTCAAAAGTAAATAAAAATCTGATATAATGCTGAGTTTATTACAACAAAATAGGGCATTGCGAAGGACAGCACAATCAAATCGCTATTTACTCTCATTTGAATATGTATTTAGTTCATAATAAAATTATGCACCCACACGAAAGCTTATACTTATGTATACTGCATTAAATGCGCAGCCCACACATGATTAGTTGCGTATGACGTAGGTATTTTGTGTACAATACTTATAAAGATTCTCCCAATAAAAATAAATTGAATTATATTAGGACATCATACAGATTTGAGTCGTATGATACAGTTATTCTGACAACACGTCGTGTAGCAGGGTAGTACCTGAAACATCTAATATCTCGCTTTGGAAAGTACCTCCTCATTACTGTGTTCATTAGGGTTTGCGGTACGAGTTGGCTGATTACTCAAACAATCGTTATTTTTAGGAGCTTGGGTAATCAAAACGCTCATTTAATGTAACTGGCTAAATAAAAAGGAGATTTTTATGAATAAAAAGCATTGGTTCATTTGGGTGGTGAGGATTAGAGGAATATCCTTTTTGTTTGAGGGCACATCCCGTTCCTCTACAACTACTATTTAACAAATTTGACACTCTTTTTCCAGTAGGTAAATAGTAACCACTCAGTAAATATTAAAGTTACGGTCGTGTGTAAGGTGTCACAAGGTGTTATTATTACTTAAAAAACAAATTTATAAGTATCGTATTTTTTTACAATATACTGTGTAAATGGGTACAAGATAACTAACGATATTGAGGCTCATGGATTTGTCAACATAACTAAGCTGTATTTCGTAATGTTATCCAATGGAATTTAATTATTTCTGATTTCAGTGAGATACATATGCATATAATTAAAGGGTTTTAGAAGAAGTAAACTGAATTCTTCTGTGTTTTTGATATTTTATCAGACATTTCTCTTTGTTGGTTACAGGTTGGAGCACTGCAAAAACTGTTACATAAATAACCTCCAGAACGCTAAATTAGACGGCGTCATTAATGAATATGTAATCAGTAATCACATACCACCGATCAAAACCCAAAATGGTAAGTGTTGACTAATCTTGAGAGCCAATGAACGAATTTTTCATATGGTGTCTTTTCTTATGAACTGCATTTACATCTATGATGTTATGACTGGGCCTTTCCCATTGGTCTTGCAGTTAGTGACCCTGACTGCTAAGACAAATATTTCTGTGATGAGCACGATCATTTGTTCTGTGTCTGGGTGGAATTTATCTATTATTTCTATGTATTTAGAAGTATATAAGTATGTTTATCAGCTGCCTGGTTACCATAGTACAAGCTCTGCTTAGTTTGAGATCAGACGGCCGTGTGTGAGATGTGTCATTATTATTATTATTATCTAAATACATTTATAAAAAGTGGGTTAAAACGCTAGAGTATTTATATACATCAGCTGTATCAAATCAGTACCAAAAAAAGTGACCAAAATCAAAAACACAACAAATGGAAAAATAAAATATGTATTTTTTTTTTACTTATAATACTGGTAACGTCGGTCACACATTACTAGTATTCTCGTTAACGCCCCGGCTAAGCTAAATGCTTGTATTAGGGGTGGGTTCACGACGGTAGTGTACTGGGTAGGGTTAATAATAATTTCTCTGAATACATACTTAATTTTGTAATATAACGTATTTAATTATTTTATATGTATTAATATTATACAATGTGTCCCAAAATTCAACGATAAGCGGGCGCCAAAAGGTAGACCTGCTCATGAGTACATAAGGAAAAAAAATAAAAAAATATACCTAGTTTTTTTTTAGTTACAAGAAAAATTTAGAATTTCTTTGAAAATTTACACCCTTCATGATATTTTGAACGACCACCATGACAATTTCTCAAATATGCTTAAGATTTTTTTTTATCTTATACCTAAATAGTGCTACTATTCACCACAACTCTTAAAAACACTAAATTGCCCGCAGTTTTTACACAAAAAACGTTCAAAATCATTTTTTCCCCTAAAATTATGAAATATTTTTACTCTTAGTGTACTTTGACTCATGGTCTTGTAAAAAAAAGTATGGACACTACTACGGCAAGTTGTTTTTAAAATTGGCGCAACTAATCAAGATTCTAAAATGGTATAGTACTCCAAAATAGCTAACCACAAAAAAAAAAATGTCTACCATTTGTAAACAAGACCCAAATTTCTTAATTGTTCTTGTTCGTAGAAATCACTTTTACTTTATGCACAAAATTAGCCAGATGTTGCAAATTCCTAGAATTTTAATGGAACGCACGATAACATTTAAAATTTAGAGAGAGAGAGAGATAGCGAGATGTGTAAGGTAGAGAGGGATAGATAGGTGTTTTGTTGAATGACAATAATTCAGGTAGAGATCATGTTCTCAGCAAGTCAGTATGATCTTCTCCTTCATATTGCTTGCGCATATCCGTATTCAATTGACGTGGCTCTCGTACTAACGACTTTTGGCTTTGCATTTTGGACTGAATTTAAGTGATCTGTGAACTGAACTGACCTGGCATTATTTTGGACTGTGACATTGTTTTGTGAATTGGACTTTTGCCGTATTTTGGGCTGTTACGCGTTATCATGCCGCTACCATACACGCCGGTAGAATACGCTAACATGGACCTCATTTATGGCGAATGTCGGTGCAATGCTAACGCTGCTAGCAGACTGTATCGAGAAAGGTACCCAAACGCTCTAAGATATCCAGATTATCGAGTATTTATTAATGTGCATCAAGCGTTTTCGGAGGGTCGTTTGCCTTCAGCTAGAAGAAACGCTGGCAGACCTAGATCGGAATGTGATGAAGAAGTTCTCAATGAAATAAACATTGATTCAACTACCTCAGTACGTGCCATAGAAGCAACTACGGGAATCCCAAAAAGTACAGCACATCGAATTTTAAAACGTCACCGATTGCACCCATATCATTACAGACGTGTGCAAACATTACTACCTCGGGACTATCCACTGCGAATCGCATTTTGCCGTGTGATGCTTCAAAAGCACCGGGAAGACCCTCAGTTCCTGGACAAAATATTATGATCGGATGAATCAACCTGCAAGAAAGATGGCTATTTAAATCTTCACAACCTACACAGCTGGAGCAATGAGAATCCACATCTGATGAGACAAGAGAAATGCCAATATCAATTTAAGGTTAATTTATGGACGGGAATATTAAATGGAAAATTGATTGGGCCTTTTGAATTACAAGGAAACTTGGATGGGGACAGTTATTTGAACTTCTTACAAAATAATTTGCCAGAATTACTAGAAGACGTCCCCTTAAGTGACCTTCAAAATATGTGGTATCAAAATGATGGTTGCCCATTGCCCAGCTCATTACGCTCGTCCTGTGAGACAATACCTAGACCAAGAGTACCCGGGGCGTTGGATCGGGCGACTTGGTCCTATCTTATGGCCACCCCGATCACCCGACCTAAACCCCCTGGACTTCTTTTATTGGGGTTGTCTCAAAGACAGGGCCTACGCAAAACTGATTGCGACATTAGATGAGCTCCGGCATGAAATAACTCAGGCTGCGGCACATATCAATGCAAGAAGATATGCAAGAAAAATAAAACGGTCCTTTTTAAGGCGATGTCGTGCCTGTATTAATGCCGGTGGAAAACAGTTTGAACATTTACTGTAATGTTAATTATTTAATAAATTAATTACACAAATAGATTCCATTGTTTTATTCATTTTTGGAACATTATAATATTTATTACTAACAACAAGAACAATTAATGTTGGGTCTTGTTTACAAATGGTAGACATATTTTTTTTTGTGGCTAGTTATTTTAGAGTATTATACCATTTTAGAATCTTGATTAGTTGCGCCAATTTTAAAAACAACTTGCCGTAGTGGTGTCCATACTTTTTTTTTACAAGACCATGAGTCAAAGTACACTAAGAGTAAAAATATTTCAAAATTGTAGGGAAAAAAATGATTTTGAACGTTTTTTGTGTAAAAACTGCGGGCAATTTTGTGTTTTTAAGAGTTGTGGTGAATAGTAGCACTACTTAGGTACAAGATAAAAAAAAATCTTAAGCATATTTGAGAAATTGTCATCGTGGTAGTTCAAAATATCATGAAAGGTATAAATTTTCAATGAAATTCTAAATTTTTCTTGTAACTAAAAAAAAACTAGTTATATTTTTTTTTATTATTTTTCCTTATGTACTCATTAGCAGGTCTACCTTTAGGCGCCCGCTTATCGTTGAATTTTGGGACACCCTGTATATTTATTATAATTAAAATATTTCTTGTCTGAGGTCACGTATTTCCCGGCAATGGCCAGTTTGAAATACAGGTATGAGACCCTGGCCTACTATTGCTATTTTTTCCATATTCCTCTTACGTTATTGTCAAGAACCACTTACTAGAATGCCTACTTGTTCGATGTTAAACTGACTTATTATATGTATAGTGCTAAGACACGTCTGCCTTCTTGTTCCTACATGATAGTACCTACATGATAAACTGAATTATTTTAGTCTGAAACTACATTTTTAAAGCTACTTAATGATATAGTTTCACTTCGAAACTAAAATTATTTGTGACTTTTGACGCAGGTATAATAGAGCACGAAGGTGCATGTGACATGACCAGTGATCGCGCGGCGCGACTCGGCGACAACAACACAGACATGCACATCAGTGGCGATCCCCCGTATACTTGCGATCCCAGTCCACTTAGGTTTGTGCTCTGTCCACAATACTATAATGTACTAATACTAAAAGCTTTAGTGCCAGAGATTGTTGTTTTCACGGGCGAAGCTGCGGGCGGAAGCTAGAAAAATGATAATTAATCATAGTTTAAGTAAGCGCAACGATAGGAGCTTATGAGACTTTATACATATTCGTGGCAATATTCACACTATTTCTGTATACCTTTTCTATTTTTCAGTATATCATATAGTCATGTAGATTTAATGCTAATCTTTGAATTGAAGGTAAAAATGAACTTCTTAAAATTGGTTAAAACAGTAGTAGTAATGAATCACAAGAACGGATGATGTATTGACTGAATGAGTAAAGGAGTGTTTTTCCTAGACGTACACGAGTAGATATCGTTTGACTCACACAATGTAACCACAAGTTGAAGCCATAATAGTAAAGTTGCAACTTAGCAGGGTCAGTTCACTGCTCAAACACCTAGAAGCAAGAATAAAACTAAAGTACTGGAATTGTAATTGGAAATAGTTTTATTTTTCAGGCATACACATGGTTACAATGGTGATATGAAAAGCAGGCATATAAACTCAGGAGATGAAGATGACATAGATATAAGCAGTGAGTACCTATTTTTTTTCTAATATACATACATACCAAAAAAAAAAAAGAAAAAAAAAGTGTTTTGTCATTTTGACAGATTTTTTGTATTAGATATTATTTATTATTTTACACACGATTACGATATAAATCCAATAGTCTTATGTATTCGAAATGAATTCATCTAATAAAAGAAGCGGTATGTCTTTTAAATTTTATAATCTCGGTCATAATTTCATTGAAACTATTTGACGTAACTTAAACTTAACTAATGGGCCAAAGAAATTGCTGTGATAGATGCAGTATATGTAATTGTTACGCCAATTCTGTCGAAACAGTAATAAAATTACCTATAACAATAACCTTGTCGTACTCAAACATTTAAATCTAACAAGTGACCGAAACTATAGTACCTAACCATACTTACCTATATTATAAAAGCGAACGTAACTCAGTTCCAACTCCCTTTTACTCTTTCACCGTAGGCGCTTAACCAATCGGGGTAAAATTAAATAAGGAAGACCTTGGGAAAGAACATACCTACTTTTTGTTTTGAAAATAAACCTTGGAGGTGTCAAAATAGGAGATCAAACGGGAGACCAATCATTTGTTAAGTTCGGCTAGATGCTATGATTACAATGTGAAATTACTATCCAAAGTAGAAGTCGGAGGCACCCTAGTTACCTGTAAGCTATGTCTTAAAACTAGTAATTTTTGCTTTATATATGTATTAACACTTTTATCAATTAACTCAATCTGATATTATTTCAGCACAAGTACTTTTTTTATACTATAGGGGGACAGACAAACAGACGGGTCACCTGATGGTAAACGACAACTGCAACTCGAGAGTCGTAAGGGATAGATAGATTTAGTGAGGGGAAAGAAGAGGGGGGATGAGGGGAGAGGAACTATACTGTACTACCAGATACTAAATCTCCTACGCATTCAGAAAAGTTCAAATCAATTTATGATTTTTTATTAATATAAACCCTGTATTAGTAGAGCATAATAATATGTTCATCATATAATACACAAAACACATACATACACTCATTTACCACTTATGTACTTAGTGATTAGATTTATAGGGAACAGAGCAGTGACTATAAGCGTAGGTGAAACTGCGGGAAGCGCTGTTTATAATAATATAAAGTAAAAGATCTTAGACTATCTACATAGTAGGAGTTTAAAAATGATTATTATTTAGTATGAACATTAACATTGAGTTAAGGCTTCACCTGAGGTTTCCACACACCACAAAAACTATATAGGTATTGTATGATACGAATCGTAGCATTGAATGGTTTACGATTATTTCAATCGGTCAGTTTCTACGAACACGTTCAAGTGATGGTCGTTAAAAGAAATTGCAATACGAAAATAAATAGTTAACATGGAGTATAAATTTTCACTATATCTGCATTATATGTGGATTTTATGTTGTAAGTTACAATAGATTTATTTATATCTTATAGCGTTGCCTGAAGAAAGAAGCTGTTTGTTGTAATTTGATTAGACAATAAATACTCGCTTGGTTAGGTGCGTCTTAAATATTAGCATAATCAAACTTTATGACGTCGAACATGACAAGGTGAAACGACGAGTCATAGACGTACGTACATATTACATAGAAAATATTATTTTAAATAATATGAAACTAAACCTAGCAGTAGCTCGTTAATTGATTTGACATTTGATTGTCAATAAAACGGTTTAAATATAAGGTGGTCGTGATTAAACGCAAATGAGAATATCAGCATCACAAGGAAAAAATATCATAAAGGAATAATATCAGCATTCAAGATCAGTCTAATAAATATGACGTTTTAATGTTAAAATAAAAGAAATGAAAATTTCATGTCAGGTAAGTTGTCATCGCTACATATCGTTCAGTAACCGTTTTTTTTTAATATAACGTGATTGTCACAAAATTATAATGGCAGTAGAGATAAGATAAAGATAAGATTGTTTAGTTCGAAGCTTGTCAGCATGTGTTGCCTGTCGAATATATTTACTTTATATTTTAAATATTTTGGTTTTAATATGTTTTGCCTTGACAGGCATGCAACAAGAAGTATGTATACAATTTACTATAAGTATAGAGTAAAGTAGTTATACTTGATAGCAGTCAATCAACATCAATAACCTATTTTATTATCAACTTTACAGGTATAAGTGAATTCATAATAATAATAGTTAAAAAATAAAAAAGTTAAGTGTGTAAGAATGGGTAGCAAATATTTGTAATATTGTTTATTGAAAACCATCGTAGTGATATCAGTGAAGTTACTGATATCTGTAATTACTGATTGTGCAATAAAGCAAGTTATTTTAATTGGTATATTCCTTTACGGCATACTTGTCGCATAATGTAGTCTAGCAGCAGTTGCTTTCTATAAAATAACAATGTTTCTAATATGTTCATATTTATCAGAGTTGGATATTCATTATGATTTTTAAATGTTATACTTGTTGTATGCGTACGTATTTTGTTATTTATATATCTTCTATATAAATGAAAAGCATTTCGTTGGTAAGTGTATCACTTCTGAACAAAGTTACATATTTGTCAACTTTTTGGTTGTTTGTAATAGTTTGGGGTTTTAAAGCGGAAAACTAAATTGGATAAGTAAATTGCAAATGTAAAATAAAAAAATGGGAATTTGTGGTAAAACATTATGTTAAAATAAATGATTGAAATTTGACAAGACAACGTCCGTCGAGGCAACTAGTATTAACTAAATACGTACATTTTTCTTTAGTACACGTGTTTATACATTTATATACATAAATAGAAAATATATACAAATATTTGTTTACACCAATTTCTATTTCAAGTTAAATACTTACTCATCCTTTTAAGTTGAATCTCAAATTAAAAGCACATCAAACCAGCCATGTGGTTCTTCGTTCGTTAGTGTCGTTAAAGGCAACTAAGGGATCGGACTGTTATTTATCAGACAGAAACTTATACAGTGCCTGGATGACCGCAATAGGCTTGCCCCTTATTTCGTAAATGGGACTACATTCCATAGTTCTAAAAAGTTGGCGTTTATGATACCTACCTACCCCTTCGGGTATATAGGCGTGTATTTATGTATAAAAATATTATTTTCAGTTAGTGTTCCTTTAAAAGCGATTTACAATGTCGCACAGGTTGGTATGCTGGGATTGTAGTCGATTCAACCTTTCAAACAATTAACACAATGTAATTGATCGTAAAAGAAATAAACGACACGTCCGTTCATTGTATATTATGATGTCGTTCATCATGTTTGTGGAAAGAGTGCACTGTAGATCGACTTCCAAACTAGCCGCCGCTTTTTGCTTCATTTTTTATATTGTACTCAGTAGTAAGTAATGTATGCACGATCATTCCAAGTATTGTGAATTTGTATGTGTGCTACGCTCTCTCGCCGTAACTACTCGAAAGAACTTAAGGAAATATTTGTATACACCTTGCCCAGGGCTTAAAAACTGAAAGATGAGTTTTACTCCTTTACTCCAAAAACAAGCGACTTTAGGCCACCTAACCTTTAAAGCTATAAGTCCTGAGAGATGATTTTTTTTACTGTTTGGTATAGCTCGCGGCACGTGGTCGTCAGGGGAAGTGTCACCAGGACTGTCGGACGAGGAGTGTGGTGGTGGTGGTGCGGGCGGCGGTGAGACGGCAGCGGCGCTACTGGCTCGAGTACGCTCGCTCGGCAGGCGCGGGCTCGTTGCTGAGTACGAGGAGATCCGTTCCCGTCCACCGCACGGGACCTTCCACCATGCCAAGTGAGTACCAAAACTGTTGATTTATTATCACTATCAAATGCCTTATCCAAATATTCAATCGAAACGTGTAAGGTACATAGCCAGAAAAATGTGAAAAAAAACTCTATTTTCACATTTTTCTGGCTATGTACCTAAGAACTACTTCTGACTTTCGGGTAATTTGTGTGATCTTAAGATATATTATAAATATGATAAATAATGAGTTTTGCTCCTTCTTGACCTTCTTGATGTTTATTACCTTACAATTAGTCTATGTAAACATCCCACAAATAAGTTCTTAACGTATTCCAAAGCTCCACTTATTGGTAATTGGTTACGGTGTTTTGTTTTGTGTTTTTATCTGTTACCCTTTTTTAAACTTTACTGCTGTATTGTTGTCTAGTTGCATTAACAAGAATTTTAGTCCGACAACGCTTTACATAATTTTAATTGTATTTTAACTTCTAGATTGTTGTGTTTCCAGACTGCCGAGTAATCTAGCCAAAAACCGTTACACGGACGTGCTGTGTTACGACCACTCCCGTGTACTGCTATCGCAGACGGACCCCGACGATCCGACTACAGACTATATTAACGCAAATTACGTTGATGGGTACAAACAGAAAAATGCTTATATTTGCACACAAGGTACGTGTTTTTATCTCTATATCTGTAATACTCGTAGTGGAAGTCCATAATTATGTAGTTTTTATTAATTGCGTCAGTTTGTTACGGCACACTCAGTGTTGTTTACGAAGTGTATTTTAATCTCATGGCAATCATTTCATGTTCGTTTATGAAGCAGTGGCATTAGTGTCTTGACGTCATTCAAACCCTAAGAGCGATTACGCCAAATTTATTGGTTTCATGACCTTATCATCGCATTTGACATTTGGCGCGGTTCCTAAGCTTACCTGGAATTGCACAGTTTACATTTATGACGCAAATGCTCTTTCTCTGTACTGTTAATAATACAACTGTGTGGCTTATATTGATTCTGGAAATAGCTGTTGCGAAGGACGGCAGTGGAAAGTATTTTTAGTACTCTGACGAATACACCGTTAATAACATACACATATGTATATTTTTTTTTATACTATAGGGAGACAGACGAACAGACGGGTAACCTGATGGTAAGTGACAACCGCCGTCCATGGACACCTGCAACTCAAGAGTCGCAAGTGCGCTGCCCGCCTTTCGTATCGGGGAGGTTGCGGTGAGGGGAAAAAGAGGGAAGGGATGAGGAGATGGGAAAGAGGAGAGGGAGATGAGGGGAGAGAAAAGAGTAGAGGAAAGAGGAGATAATCCTACGGAAACCTCACTCATTTCGGGGAAGTGCAACGCAAGCATTGCTTCAAAACCGTGGTATCGCACCGTTCGAGCGTGCCCATTCGTGTCCAAGCATGGCTCTGCCACTGTTAAATATACACTCACGCCTTTGTCTAATGGGGTAGGCAGAGGCGTCATTAACGCGCACATTTTGCTGATTGTAATTTAGTCCCATATACGTAATAGTAGGCAAGAGAATGCCGTCATACTTTTTGATATTAGATAGAAAAAAATGTAGGATACAGAGGCAGTGGGGAGTAAAAGCAATAGCTCTAGCAAGTCCGGGTCTCATACCTATAGCTCAAACAAGCGGACCGGCCTCTAACTGACCGAGATAATATTAATTATAATAATAATGAAATCCCGTCAATAACGGCATGACCGAATTGACGGGATTTCATTATTATATTTAAGAAGAAGATAAATTGTTATTAATTCATATTATCTCGGTCAGTTAGAGGCCGGGCCGCTTGTTTGAATAACCTGTTTTTGTCGTAACCGCTCTAATACTGGGCTAGTTGATAGAAAAAAAAAAAGATATAAAAGCGAGCGAAACTACAGGCAAATTTGTTACATTAAAGTCGTATAAGTATACTCTTTACTTTCAGGACCTTTACCGAAGACGTTCGGTGATTTCTGGCGTATGGTATGGGAGCAAGGGACGTTAGTGGTTGTCATGACGACGCGGGCGGTGGAGCGCGGGCGTGTCAAGTGCGGCCAGTACTGGCCCGTCACGCAGGGCTCCCGCGCCGTGCACGGGGACTTCGCCGTCACCACTGAAGCCGTCGAACATGAAGATGATTACACTATTACACATTTATTGTTGACTGATTTGAGGGTTAGTTAAATTTGTATGTACATTATAACCCCGATTAACCGGGGTTGGGTTATCCGGGGAGCGGATTAAGCGTGCGTCTTGATGATCCCGCGTAAGATGAAAACGCGGTACCCGTTAGACCGCTAACTCACGTTGAAGCTGGAGCCGCGATTGGAATCTTACTCGACTATTTTGAACAGCAAGCAGGCAGCAGTTCTATCGACTACTTACATCTAAGAAAAATGAGTCATGTGATAGAAGAGAACCAAAGGGGAAGCCATAAACAAACTAAATTAACCATTCATTTTAAAAACAAAACTAAAGTAATAACGCAATATTGACAGAAACCAGAGAGCTTTATATATTAGTATGTAGGATTCATTATCTTCATGTGATTAAATTGGAATTTTATTATTAAATTGGTCGGATTTTGAGAGTATAAATAAAATGCTTATTGAAATATTCACTAAAATAAATATGATGACCATAACGTTCATGCTGATCTCTTGTAGTCTCTAAATAACTAAACTTACAAGTAAGATCTTGACCTAAATCGGGGAAACGTATATTGATGTAAATAAACTTCTGATAAGAATATCTAATATAATCTGATAATATGTAATCTGATAGGAACTATATTGAGTTCCTATCAGAATCTTAAATCTTGTTTGTGTTTTTTTTAGTTTTGTAAATATGTCAGTTGTTATAAAAATACCATACGAATCATTAATGTAAATCCCAAATAGGGTTTCGTAATCTGTTTAAGTGAAGTACTCGTAATGTACATAATCTATAATATGATGATTCAATTCGTTTAGTTTCACGATTTTAATTTGAACGTACGGCTCGTTGTCACATAAAATTTATTTAAATTTATAACTCAAATAAATACAATTAGCGTTCTGCACTTCTTTTATCTTTGAGTATTCCAATTATCGTATTCCTAGCCAAAAATTTGTTTAAACAAAAGACCTAAATAATGCGTCTCCTATACTACAGAGGAGGCATTCGTCCAGCAGTAGTAATGAATATTATTGTGATGAATATAGATGTGTATGTTGTTGTGCAGCGGGAGCAGTCCCGGCGCGTGTGGCACGGTCAGTACACGCGGTGGCCGGACTACGGCGTGCCGGGCGGCGGCTCCGCACAGCCCGTGTTGCGCTTCCTGCACCTCGTGCGACGAGCGCAGCACCTGGCGCTCACCGAGTCAGTACTCACTAACCTTCGAATAATTCAAACTTTTACACACCACGTTTTAAGATTAGCACGTCCTCTTCGCGTTTTCAACGCGCATCAGCAGATTTTACGTTTTGCAAAGGAAACGCGATTCAAATTTGCATTTGCATCGATTTTATATCAATGCATATCGATGTGTTATATTTACGTTGGACTTTTTACTGCCTTTTCTTGGTCGTCGTAAAAAAACAGCACGAAGGCTATAACAAGCAGAGTTGTCTTAAGCGTTTGCATCGCTACAAACGCAAATATCTCGTGCAAAAGATATAAAATGCCGGTGGCCTGGTGTTTGCTGAGCGTCCTGGTTACATTCAATGCGCGTCGTCAACGTGTTCAAAAAACGTGGTGTGCAAAGGCTCTAACACAAAATTTTCACTTCAAAACCACAATTGTATTTCAATGGACAAGTTAGAAATGAATTCTTACTGACACAAGTCTCTTGAATACATATATGTATATAAATAGCATAACAAGAAAATGTACCTGTAAAGAAATGTATATTATAAATCTTAAAGTGAGTTTACGATTTCACGTTTTATTTATTAAATGAATTATTATTAATTGTTTAGAAACTAATGTTTCCGAGTGACAGCAAAGTCAACATTATTAAGCGAGTGTAGTCTGAGCTAGAGTTTATTACAGATTGGCTATACATATTTTTTTTTAAATATTAAAATATTTGTTTAAAGATTTCAATAATAGTAATAAGTTTGAACAAACGTTTCCAGGTTAGGAGATGCGTGGGCGGGTCACAGTAGGGGACCGCCGATTGTTGTTCACTGCTCCGCCGGCATTGGAAGAACGGGTGAGGCTACATTTTGATTTTCAAGTTTTATTTAGGTTACGTTATTAAACAACAAACATTATCCGGTTTTCTATAAAATGACATAATTATTTTGTATCAAAACATTACCATTTTTATTTTAGTTGCTCATTTTCGTTTTTCTATTACGTCGTTAATAGAAGAACGTGGTCGCATTATAAATTAATCCGGTATTTTATAAGTAAACCAAACCACTGTTACGCTTTTGCTATAAACTATTAATGTATTTCGAAGGGCACTCGTGACGCCTTCTGTCACTATACCAATGTCTTCCATTATATATATATATATACATAACAATGGCGCGGTAACAATTATACATAAAATAATATAACTATTAATAAAAATGTATATGAACTAAATAGTCTAACTATAAAGGCCGGCAACGCATTTGAGACTCCTTAAGTTGAAATGTCCATGAGCGGGGGTAGTTACTTACCATCAGGTCATCCAAGGTGGCTCGTTTGCCTTCATATATATGCACGTTAAAAGTAAATTGGTTTGGCGTCTAATGCAGTTGATTATATTTATTATATTAATTAAGTTAAGTTTTTAATATGCCGTCTACGAAAGAAGTTTTATATTATGAGTGAGTTGGCGTTGTGTTAGATGACTCATCTAGACACAATGTCTAATTGTGGAAATAGCCTATTCTAGCTTCTTATATGCGACCGTGATCCTGCTCGAGCTCGATTTACACTCCTTATTTCATCCGCATAACCTATATCTCTTTCCTTACATTGCCATTCCCCGTCAATCCAATTCCAAATAGGCTATTCTACATTTTTTTAAATTATTGCATAGATTCAATATTCAACTGGTATTTTTATCTCTTCAAAATAATATCACATTATGCAGTATGAAATGTTTAAAATTTAAACTAAAATCGCGTCAAAAAGTAGCCCCGGCATTATCGTGACCTCATAATAGCAGAAACAAAGGAGAAACTAAAAATAAAATTACGAATACCTATAATTTAAAAAAAGGTTACAAGTTCATCAGTGGCAGACTTACAGATAATTGTCAAAATCATGAATGAGACTAAGAGATAAAGGTATATGCCAGTAAGACGAAAGTTATGGTTTTTGAGAAGAATGAAGAAATGACCGAATGTTATGTTATGATTGCAAATGAACTTGTAGAAACTGTAACACAGTGCGTATACCTGGGGAATTTGTATAAGTATGGGAGATGCAAAGGAAATATTGAAACGAGAGTAAATACGAATAATCGGGTAAATGGAAGCATTACATGCCTTTATAAGTGGTCCATCGGTCGGCGTCCTGCGCACTTTAATGTATGGTAGTGAGTTGGGTATGGCAGAAAATTATTAACGGAGAATAAATGTTGTTGAGATGAGATAACTGCGAAGTATGTGTGGGGTAAGACTGTTTGACAGAAACGGAATAGATAATTGAAAGAGAATTGAAAAGGGCATGCTGTGCTGTGGTGGTTTAGACACGTTGAGAGAATGAACGGAATGCATCACAAATACATACACCGCGGACCACGCAGAATATACACCGATAAAATTGGTGATGTTTTGAAAAAAGGATAGGTCGAAGATACCCGAAACCGACGGGCTTGTATGAAGGGTTTTAATGTCAGTAGAGGAAGCTCGTGTTGTATGTAAGGATAGAAGCAGGTGGCGGTCTGTTGCCCCTGCCTACCCCGGTTGGAGTAAAACGTGAGTTTTTGTATGTATCTATCTATAATTTACACAATTTTTAGGATGAAACTACGATTTTAATTTTAAAAATATACAAAGTCTCGTATTTTAATAACAAAATAGTATTAAATTCTTTTTTGTTATGGTAAAAACTATATAAATAACACACTTAAATAATTTAATTTTAATAGATGAAACTCCCCTATTCTCTCAAATGTAGTATTTAAAGTAGTTGTTTGACTTCAATAGCCTTGTCTTCCTCGCATTACGTGAGTGGGACCTCTGGCTACGTCTGATTATATGTCGGACATCTCACAAACGGCTCACTGATCCCAAACTAATCAGAGCTTGTACTGTTGTAGTAGTTGCTAAATAGATACGTATTATGGATAAATTACATCCAGACACAAATGGTAACGCTCATCACACAACTATTTGTCTTGTATGGAAATCGAACCATGGCGTCTTTCTAAGTTAATTAACGTATACTTGTGCAGGCACGTTCCTGACGCTCGACATCTGCGCGGCTCGGCTGGGCGCGGAGGGCGTCGCGGACGTGCGCGGCACGGTGGAGCGCATCCGTGCTCAGCGCGCGCACTCCATACAGATGCCCGACCAGTACGTCTTCTGCCACCTCGCGCTGCTCGAGTACGCGGTCAGTACATACACTCACCTATCTATATATCTAATGCCGATTCGAACGACCGATTCAAATTTAAAGTTGGAAAAAAATCCAAATATGGTTGTCTTCGGGGTTATTGGCTGTAGTTATATGTACGTATGTAGCAAATAACAAACTAATTTTATATTAGTATATACATAACGTAGAATGTATGAGATGATTGTTATATATTCCAGGTGATGCATGGCTACCTTGATTCTGCTGACTTGTCAGGATTTGACGAGGATAATGAAGATGAGTCCGAATGAAGACTGTCTCGTCCGTCCTGCACCTTGCTGTGAGCCGATCCGGCCTCGAGTGCTACAGTGTACAGGGACCCTTAGCGGAGTGACTGCTCTAACAAACAGTGTTTATATAGCTAACATCATTACTTATCCCCGTGTCATATGCGATATCAGTCCGACTGACCAAAGATCGGAACAGATTCAGTGAAATAGTAAATAGTCCTTCAGCCGCCGTCTTACCACTGCACAAAAGAGAGATGTGTTCATTAGAATAGTTGCAGTTGGCCATATTGACGAGTGACTCGTTCCACCGCCCGATGGAATGCTAATGACATAGTAACATGTACAGTGAAGAATGTTTCTGATGCAAATTGTAAGTAGCGCCTTCTTTGACTAGAAGATAGATGATATTTACATAATAGATAGTTACGCAATGCGTTCTACTCAATAGTGACAGTGCAATGGTGTTTACTAAAAATAATGTGCAATTGGCCCAATTTCATTATACCACTTTCAGAGCATGTATAATCAAAATATCAACCTGTGATTGTTGATTTTTATTAGGAGTACGACGGATACAAGGCAAGGATAGCAGGTCATTAGAAGTATTAGTTTTAAAATTTAACAGAATTTAATTGTAATTTCTTTAACATATTCAAGGAAGCAAACTTCGCTTTTATCAATAATGTTAAATATCTGCTATTCCTAAATGCTTTTTATCTATAGACGATCGACGGGTAGGTCTTATTGTTCTTATGCATTTAAGTAGACTGTGTTTATATTCATATACTGCACTTTACCTTGCCGTTTAACATTCATGTTATGGAGGTGCATGCGATGATTACAATATATTTCTAAAACATCTGTGGAAATATAAGTGATGTATGCTATCTATTATGTAACATATCGTCTGTATTGACAACATGCAGTTGGCTCATAGTTAAAGTAAAAGTATACATAAGAAAAGGTTCCTGTAGCAAGAATAAGAACTGACTAGTGAAACAGGTTTGGGAAAGGAAACCTCCTAACTCCAGTATTTATTTCCATTTTATAAATCTTTGTAACCAAAAAATATTTCCATCATTATTTAGGTTTTTATTATTTATTTATATTATATAAGAAGTTATGGCTGTGTGAAGATTTTGTCTGTAACTTGTGTAGTTGTGTTTACATCTTTTTATTTCACTAAATTACTGCAGCAAAACTGTTTACGATCATGCAACCACTGTATTTTTAGGTTTCATAGATTTTTGGTCAAATGTTTTTATTACAAGTAAAAATTATATAATAAAACAACCCCGACTTAACGTTACAATCGAGAGGATCTTTGAACGGTTGAGCAGATTTTCTTGAATGATATAGCTACAAATACTCGATCAAGTCACCTTTAAAAAATACAATCCAAATCGGTCCATCCGTTCACAAGTTGCCAGAAATTTGTAATACCCCTCCCTTTTTGAGTTGTGGGTTAAAAAGCCATTGTATGAATTTGTAATAATATTCTGAGGCATCTAGACGTTGTTACGAATTATTATAAATTATTATATTATAGATTTTATATAGACTGAGTAATATTAATATATTCTGAAAAACAATTATCCATTGCATCAACATAAAAGAATTATCGTGATGCTAAAATCATTAAACAATATATTTCTTTTTGATGTATTCTAAATATAAGAGGAATAAATGAATTATAATTATAAATATATTTTGAGGTGTGACAGTATATTAAATTATTATTTTACAAATATAATAGCAACATATCTATCTAAATCACAAAAGGTATATTTCGAATCGCGCCGTCCTGTTACGTAATTTACATATCGCAGTAGAAGTTCTTTTCATTCTGGCATCTGAATCTCTTGCACATCTCTTGCCAAGTAACTATTGTAAATGTATCACAAAAGTGGAATAATACTTTGACCTGATAGATAATTCAACCATTGATTAAAATTTGCTAAAGAAACTCTTTATACCTTGCAAAAAAGCTAAGCTACAATATATTTGATCACATGTTTAAACTTAACAATTTGGTATGTTATATTCGTTTAGAATTCGGTAGAATAGTTCGTATATTATACATGCCTGTGGGTATTATTTCACATTTCTGATACTAAAACATCAGAGTCCCTCCATGACAAATTTTCATGGATGGTAGTTTTAAAGACGCACGGACACACCCCTTTTTAGTTAACACAATCAACGGTTTGCTTCATTGTTGTTATTTTAAAATTTTATAAAATTTACTATCGATCAAAAATGTCATGTTAAATTTTGCTTGATACAGCCGCGTCTAATAAATAAATGTAAATGAAACGTTACATTTGCCGCACTTAGTGTAAATATTGTGCAGTTTGTACTAACTGTACGTCACTCAGGGACTAAATCATAATATTGTCCAAACATATTATTAAGTAAATGGTTAATCTGAAACAACTGTTAATTCTTGTATATGTAAATATTTTAATTATATTTTGTTCTGAATATTCATTAAAACCATTGAAATATGTGTGAAATAAATAACTTGTAATATATTTATAGTAACCATTTTATTACAGCTTAGTATACCCACACTGTCTAATAATGAACTTGAAGCTCTATTGCATTATCGCATTAAATGTAAATGAACCCTCGTGTAGTAAATAGTTGAATCTTTATACTAAAGCATGCAAAGTAGAACAACAACGAAGGAACTACTACACAGTTCCCAAGCGTCTGGGATATCGTGCTTAGTTATATTTATAAAATTTCGTGTCAACTAGACATTTTCTTAGTCACATAACGAGTATACTTACCCGCGTGCTCGTCTTGCAAATGCACCTACTTGAAATCCTAACTAATAACGGCGTATGTGAGATTGTATTACTCTTTGAGGGGTATGTTTTTTTTATGTATTAGCCTACCATAGTGACTCCACTTTGCCTGATGGAAAGCAATAGGTGGAGTCAAAGAGTGGTGTAATATAAAATTTAGTATGTACAGATTTTTTTAAGGAATGACATAGGCTTAAAACATTTAAATCAGTTGTAGTGAACTACTCTGCTTATGGATACCTAAATGTTTCAAATAATATATAATGAGAGTTATCTGTTAATAATAATTGTCTTTTCAAACAGTGGGTAACCGCCTTTAATGCATTTTTTCAAAATAGTTTGCGTAATACTTACAATTGTAGAAGCGTAATACGTTCAATCTTAAAAACGCGCTACTTATTCTTAATTTAAACAATTGGTAGAAATCG
Source organism: Tyria jacobaeae (assembly GCA_947561695.1). Classification (NCBI taxonomy): domain Eukaryota; kingdom Metazoa; phylum Arthropoda; class Insecta; order Lepidoptera; family Erebidae; genus Tyria; species Tyria jacobaeae. The sequence continues at coordinate 9,295,817 of OX387221.1, forward strand.
GTCGACAATCGTTGAATATACATAATAAAAGACATACAGTCGAATATAAAACCTCCCCCTTATTTGAAGTCGGTTAAAAAATGTTCCCGAGGAAGATATACAAATTAAAACAATGTTCATTACATCCTTTTCATCCGTTTAATCAGTTATCATTATATATTAAGTCTTCCGGCTAGTTTTGAGGGAACGTGTCATGTAGCTGTCGCGATACGTCGGTACAAGTTTATATTCGATGCGACGCGTTTTAGCTTGCACTTTTATTATTTGAAGTAACTCGCTAACAGTAAACGTGATAAAATATGGAACGCAATAAATATCATTTATGTCATTTACAATACTATACTTTTTCGATTCAAGAAAAACACACACACATCGCATAAGTTGTAGTTCTATGATGGAATCCATTTGTTGCCCGAAAAATGGCAAAAGGTTGTAGCTACTAATGGAGCATATTTTTATTAAAATATAAATTCTTTTTTTAGAATACAAGAGTATTTAATTTTTAATAAATCCCTCAAAACTAATCGGAAGACCTAATAACTCCGTTAACGCCTAGGCTTGAAGTACTGTGGTTTGAGGATTGCCCCGAACGAACATCATTGGCGGCAGATCGAGACTAATTATGTCTAGCCACGCCATATACAAAGCCGCAGGCACGGTATCCTGCGTAAAAATACATACAGAAAATGATTATTGTAATATAAGGAAACAGTAGAAAAAAACTGATAAGTAGAAAATTATATATTATTAATATTAAATATCAAACATAAACAACAATTTCGAGGTATGAGATGTTGTTTGTATAAATAGGGTTTCGTAATTACTTATTAGTATTATTTTTGACAAGTCTTAAATGAAATACGAAGTTTGTATGTTGTGATAAATGCTTGTGTAAGATCTCTACATGAAACGTGAATGTGATGCACAACAGTCCAGTTATCTGGTAGTTTTAACAGGTGGGCTGAAAAGTTCGTAGGCTAGCTTAGAATTTTTTTTATAGAATTTGATTTTAATATTTAATATAGTTCCCTTCGATACAACGATGAAAGCGGTCATACAAAAAGTCGCTGCGGGACAGATCTGGAGTCGGTTTATCACGTGCAGTCCACTCGGCTGACTGTCGATTGGACTCCGGTGTGAAATGACGGTGCCATGTTTCATCCATCGCCACATCGACGCAAAATTTTCGGATTTATTACGATTGAACAGCTCCAAACACTACTTAGATTCATCGGTTCGTTGTTGTTTTTAGTCGATTGTGAGCTCGCGCGGCACCCACTTTGAACAGAGCTTTCGCATATCCAAATATTCATGCACGATATGACCAACACGTTCCTTTCATATGTTTAGGGTCTCAGCTATCTCAATCAACTTCACTTTACGGTTATCAAAAATTATTTTGTGGACTTTTTTGATGTTTTCGTCGGTAACAGCCTCTTTGGGGCGTCCACTGCGTGCATCGTTCTCGGTGCTCATTCGCCTCGTTTAAATTTAGCAAACCACTTCTCTACGGTTGATTTTCCTGGTGCAGAGTCCGAATAAGGTTTATCAAGTCAAGCCTTGGTTTCAACAGTATTTTTTATTCGCCAAAAAGCAATGCTTTATTAACACACGAAATTCCTTTTTATCCATTTTTTCAAAGTAACACAAGTTCTTTCACTTAAAATGCTATAACTCAGATACTAAAAGTGCAACAGTTGTCAAATTTATACACGCGTCTTTTGAAGGTTATTGCTAACTAAAAATCATATGGATTTGATACTAGTAGCGCCATTTATGTGTCAGCCTACGAACTTTTCAGCCCACCTTTTACCTGGAAAGTTTTCCAGGACTTGTCACAGAAATTTATTTAGAAAAAATACTTTTACTTTGCAAACTCGGCTGCCTGTCAGCTTCGTGCATCCCCATATTTAACAAATGGCGTCTAAAACAGATTTTTCCATATCCTATTTTATACTCATTTACGACAACAGAAGTTTATAACAAATTAAATTAGAGGAAAATATACATACAATACATGGATTACAAGGTATGCCTGTTTTATGCCCTTTCTACTTTTTTCTTTTCATTCTTGTACTTTTTCTTAAATATTGATTAAATAATGAATAAGTATAATACCTAAGTAAGTAAACCCATGGATATACTTAGTTTTGCTTTAAATAAGAATGATTAAATACCTGTCTCGGATATGGTAAAGTAATTACAATAAGATCTGCGGCAAACGAATGGTCCAGCAGCAGTTCTCTTATTCGTAGATGTTTCGTAGTTTTCATTAATAGCATATTGAATACATCGTCTGATATGAGACTGGAATCTATAAATCAAGAGCAAAATGAGTAGATTTGTATCTAATGCTTTTCATTTTGTTCCATTTTTTAGTACGAGGTGCGAAATTTGTTTTGAATTAGAATAAGTAAAGTGGAAATCGAATACATTCTGGACTATTCAAATGTTTTTCTGTAGGTGCCTCTCTGACTGTAATGTATATGCATATTGGTGCGTTCTGTCTCGTTACACATGTTAGTCCTCGAACGAGGAACTAGGTCAGAGGAAGTCTATGAGAAACGATGTGTATGTGCTCCCAAGATATTCAAAACTTTTTAATTTGAAAACTTATTTTTTGGGAGCCTGTGATCTTCTGAATGAACAGGAAAAAATGTTATCTGGCACAGTAGAATTTAACGTTTATTTTTGCCTCCATAGGCCGTAGGTATAGATCGGGAGGCAGCGTTACATTTTGAATGGTGATTTCAGGTCACTAAATTTTAAGTGTATTCTATAGTCTAGAGATAGCTAGCAAAAAAAATGAGATTCAGCTTTAGATTCGTGTCATAATGTGGTCCACCCACGTCCATGGGTATATGCAGTGTAGTTTGTAGGGCAAACAGCCGAAAATTATCCTTCTTTATAGGTAGTTAAAAAAATAAAAGTAAATTAGACTATGCATTTTCATTTTATTTAAATTGTGTAATTCGAGTTGTTCTTTAAAAGTAACTTTCGAGGATTTTCAGCAAAACGGTTTATGACGTCTTCCGTGAAAGAATCGCCCATACTGTTTACAAGTTTTTTTTATGTTCACTAAGCATACAAGGTCCATTTAACCTGTCTTCGATCATTGTTGATCTCAGCCACGTTTTCCGTCTGAGTGTACTGAATGACCTTTCAATTGTAACCGTGGAATTAGGCATGGCCAGTAAAATTTCTAGGGCTGTTTTCACATTCGGATAAAAAGATTCTGCTTGTTGGATTAATTCTGTTACGTCCAAATCTTCAAAGCCATCATGCTTGTTTACCTAAAAAGTTCGTCATAGTTCAGCTTAAGATGGGATCCCTTCTCATAAAATTTGGATACTGCATCGATACATTTTCATAATTTTAGAGCTGTAATTTTTATTATTTGAGCAGGGTGTAACAATGAAAGAGCAAACGCTGGTGAATGGTCTTTAGCCAATCTGGCCTCTAATGAGGATGACAATGAATCCAAATAGGGTACGTACAAAAATATTCTCTTAACGACCCAGCTTGATGATTAGAAGAATCAGCCTAAGATTTAATAACCTTAGCAATTTCATAAGCTGATTTCAATAATTCTTCAGCACCTTCTTCAGCGGAAAGCCTGTGTTCCGTGATTACTGTTGCTATGGTTTGAATGTGCTCTGCACACTTATTTACGTCTAGGGCTATAGACTGCAATGTGTTGCAGCAGGAAATTGTATTTGTCTATAATACATAAACTAATATGAATGTGGTTTGTTCAACTGCAGATAGTAATTGGTAAGCTACTTTTCTTGTCCCAGAATTCCCTTCCTGAGGAAGATTTCCAATCTTCCACAAACTGTTTTTGAACATCGAAACACTTTTGTATTTATGCAACCACCTTGTTTCACACAGCAATGGTATTTTTGGTGCATATTTTTGACGCAAAACTGATTACCTGAAAAAATTTAGCGTATCTTTTACAGTTCCGATGCCGTTTCGGATCTCAGGAACATTATTTAAGGTTTAATTTCTGGCAGGCGCAGTGAAAATACAAACCCTTTATATACATTTCTCTTAATATTTTTTAGACACCGCCATCTTTTCCCACCATCGTAGCACATCCGTGGTAGCGCTGTCCCACGCATTTGTTAACATCAATGTTTAAGACATTGATGAACTTATTAATTTCAGTAGCTATTGTTTGAGCATCCATTTCCATCATCTATCAACTCGACAAAACCGATAAATTCTTCCTTAACATTTTTTTCCCTTTGATCGTTATATCTAAGACCCATTGATACTTGTTCCTTTCCTGAAATATCAGCTGTTTCATCAGCCAAAATGCTGTAGGCACTTACAGCCTTAACATTATTGACCAGTTTTTGTCTAATTAGAACTCCACATATATTTAAAATCTCATTTTGTAATTTTGGGGAGGTATATTGAGCATTTTTATGGCCTTTTTCTAAGTGTTTTCGCAAAATTTCATCACCAGAATCATTTTTTTGTTTCAGCAACTTTTGATAAACGCCTTCATCTTTTTCTTTTCCTCTCAATGGCAAATCGTGAGTACCGCAAAAAATTATTATATTGACTATAGGTTGTAACGTATATCTGTTCTCTTCGATAAGTTTTGCGTGACCTGTTTGCAAAGCAACCTGTACATTTGTTTTTGCGTTGCCAAAACAATTGGCAGCCGCACTCGATTCTCTATGCCATTAACTATCTACGTGTTCTTTACAATAATTGTGTATATCTTTATATTTTGTGAACGGTCGCACAATTAGAGATTCCTGTACACCACGTACAAGTTTCGGCGGAAATAAAAAGCAAAACAAAAAGCACCTTTCGATTTCTTTGAGTAAACAAGCCAAGGTTTGTACATTTCTAGCCAAGAGTGATTATATATTATTTCGGTAATCGTATCTTCAAGACGAGAACTCTCTCCCTCTAAATAGACCTTAATAATCACTAAACTCGAATGCCAATCTCGCACTCACAACGGTTCATTTCAAACCGATTAGTACGATACTCGTATGAACCTGAGAAAATGTCATAGGATACGTGTTTATAAAAGTAGAGATTCTCGTTAGCTCGCTAGTTAGTATAAAGAGACGCAGTAAATTATCGCCTATATTATGCATATTATAGCAGTAAGTAACTTACGAATCTCGTATCACATAATCGTAGGTGAGAATTTAGTTCATGCCTCTATGTAATCATTTTAATAGGACAATGTTATGGGCTTATTGCTTGTGATAGTAGCATACAATTTGTTTTAACTTTTTTATTTTCTTTTGATAATCGTATCTTCAAGACGAGGTACTCTCTCTGTCTAAATGGGTCTTAACAATAGCTTTATAGAATATTTGGCGGTACTTGAGTCGATCGTGGATTTTTTTTTAAAAGTTAAGAGTATTAAAATTGCTTATGAACAAAAAATTATCACCGGGCTGATCGTGTAACATTATTTTTTGACAATTAGAGTACACGCTGCACTCATCTGAAATTAACGTAGATATTCTCCATGCCAGTGTCGCATACGCCTACTTGTATAAACTGTTATAGCTAGCCCTAGAATTGCATCAAATCATGTCATGTCCGCGCTCAATGCTATCAACATTGAAATGATAAGCCAACTCGCGGCGCGCCACGATTTATACTTGGCATATTTTAAAGTCACGCACACAGATGGGATAGATTAAGGTAAAACCAAGCTTTGCAGTGATTGGTTCTCCACGAAATTAGTGCTAGCTTTACTTTTACAACTTCCTAAAAATAAAGTGGAATAAATGTAGCGTTTTTTATTGCAATAAACAAGGTCAGTTCTAGTCGTCTTCAGTAATTCTTACTATATACTAGATATGGTTCAAGGGCTACCCCACGTGGCCGTCTAGTAAATAGTAGGTACCTCTCCCTGCTCCTAAAAGTACCTTTCTACTCTAGCTACGGTTCGACGGCTTACGTCCTGGCCGGTATAGAGTAGGTATACTAGTACCATTGTCAGCCAGCTGGCGCAGTAGTAGGGCAGTATTCACACATTAACATCGTACCAGCGGTCCCAAACAGCTGACATCAAATTGGTGATCCTAAACGAAGAATAGACAGTACATACGATCACAGAGGCATTGTCGTACCTATCCCACCGCACAGCTGACCGCTGTTACCTACCTCCTGCTCGACGATCTACGTGAACCATTATGTCAAATGAAGATATATAGCAGTTCAGCGATGCCCAGGGAATTACACATTTCATCAAATATTGACAGTACGGGCAACTTAAAGAAATCACCTCTTAGTAGTTAAGGTTTGCGTCTTCGGGCTATTAAATTTAAGCATTCGTAACAGTTATTATATTTAAAAAAAATAGAGCCGCTTATATCATTTGTGCACCCCCTTTTATCAACGCACCTTGAAGTAAGAAGAATATTTATTTCATTAAATTTTCAAAAAAATTAAATGCAATACGTAGAATTATTGATCAATTTAGTATATGTCTACCCTGGCTGTAAAGTACAAATCGAGACCTGGAATCGAACTCGAGCCGGCTGGTTGGCGGATGCCGTCCATGTATCTTGTAAAATAAGGTAATTTATTAAGTAGATTGAGTGTATGGATAACTGAAATGTATTTAACACAAACATATGTATTATATACGTTGGCTAATTGAAAACGAAACACCGAAGTTCTTTATTTAATCTTTTATTATAAAATATTAAATTTCTAACTCATTTAGTCCTCGATTATCTAGATTATGTATAATCATTTTTGTTATTTATTTATTAGAGGAAAATAATTTAACTAACTTGTAAGTTATACTTCGATATACTGAGGCTTAAATTCGTCTCGGATAGAATCAAGTTATATGTAGAGATTTTTTTTATTTCTGTACTATCCGTACTAGTACGGAAGTAAGTAGTTGGAAATTTTATTTCTCTTGAACTAAAGTTATTCTCTTTTTGACAATAATCTTTTAAAACGTAAATCTACATTAATAGTATATGTATTGGTTTCTTATTTCATGTCAAATAATTAGTAGGCAACTAGAGTTGACATCGCTTAACGTACTTATGAATTAAGTTTATTCAAATCCAAAACTCAGTTGCCTATATTATAATATAAACGAATACCTTGTGAACTTCCTTCGTTTCCAGCTTTATGATCTGCTATGAGGGAATTAAACATGTTCCAAGTAGCGACCTGTGGTGCTAAGTCGAAATTTTCTATAACTGTGAGGTGCGTATACTCTATACGAAACTTTTGAAAAATATTCTTAACGCTGTTGGACAAAAATTAAAAAATGACAATATAAAATATGTGGGTCCCACTGAAAGTTTTTAGAATAGGTTAGTAAGAAAAGCAGCCGAAAAATGTTTTTAAATTTCGAATTAAGAACTTTTTGGGAATCTGTAGATCTGTAATGAATTCACATGTCATTTGTTTTTACAAATTGGTTATTTAAAAAGTGTCTGTCGTGCATCAAAATGGATTTGACTAGAGAAAATTTTCGCTCAAAGATTTATTACGACTTTTGTTGCGGTCTTGCTCAACAATAATGCTACAATAGACTTCGATTTGTATTTCATCTGAAACAAAAATTTAAACGTGGTCGAAGTAAACTCATTAATGTTCTCCAGAATGACGTCCTTCTACGGCGACTTCTGAAGACTTATGAAGAAAGGGTGAAATATCACAGAGCTTTAGGCATAGGTATGAGGTTTTACATGAATGTTTAGGCCTCAGAAAGGTTTGTAATAAACAATACAATAAATACATAGATCAATTTGACGGAGATCAAGAAAGCCCTCGTTGGGATTGGTAGTGGCAATGCTTGAAAAGTATGACGAACAAAAGGTCACTCTGCGCAGTGGATGTTTCAACTCGATGAATTGCCGACAAAAGTAAAGAAGGGCAGAATACAAGGGAAAAATATGATTGCCTCATTCTTTGGGCGGACGGGTCACTTCGCAATAATCATTCTAGAAGATAAAATGATTCATTGTTCACTCATTGTTTTCCTGTTGTTGTTGTTTGTTGTGATTTTTTGTCTATCACGGTGTGGAGTTGTGGAGTCATCCTCCTTACAGTCGTAACCTGGCACCTTGTAACTTTTATTTACTTCCAAAAATAAAAGATAAAATCCCCCCAGTGACCCCTGGAAGTAGGTAGTCCAAAAGTCGTCTAGTGTCCACATCGGCATTGTCGAGTATTTTCGTATTGTATTGTATGTAAGTAATATGATGTTTTTATACTGAATATTTTTGATAAAAACATATTTTTGTGAATATAAGTTTATACCTCATTCATATTAAGACGCAAACTATAATTAGTAAACTTACCTATTATACGAGTCGCTTTTTTTCAGACGAGGGTTGGGAAGTACAAATATTCGGAGCATCATTTTATGTTTTGAGCCTCGGTTCGCGATAATATACGGAAGTAAAATGTTTATGCCTCCATCATTGTACAACCACCAAACATCCAAAGTACTTCCCTGTAAACAAATCAGGTTATTTATAGTCGTACTGCTTAATACACAAGAACTTAGGGAATATGTACATGGCTCCCACTGAAAGTTTTTAGAATATGCCAATAAGAAAAGCAGATGATGAAAAAATTATTTAAATTCAGAATTAGAAACTCTTTGGGAACTTGCAGATGTGTAATGAATTCATATGTCATTTGTTTTGCGGAATTTTAAAAAGTGTTTGTCTCTCATCGAAATGGATTTGACTAGAGAAAATTTTTACTCAACGATTTATTAAGACTTTCGTTGCGGTCTTACTCAACAACAATGTTTCGATAAACTTCGATTAGGTAGCATTTTATTATGAAGACCCGTCGCGTGCCACTGTTTACAAACTGATTTAATGAGTTTAAACATGGTCGAGGCAAGCTCACTGATGATTCTCGGGAAGGACATCCTTCTACGGCAACTACTGAAGATAACGTGACTGCTGTGTGACTAATTATAGAAGCTGATAGAAAAGTGAGATGTCAACAGATTCGGGCAGCTTTAGACATTAGTGTGTCAAGTACAAAAAGTCTTACATGAACATTAAGGCGTCAGAAAGAGGAAAAAACGCCGTCCGCCGCCGTTGGATTGCTGCCGTTCAATGCTTAAAAAGTATGATGGAAATGACTCACATACTTCTTTTTTTTTATACAAGACAACTCTCGCACTAGGATTAATAAAGGATACTGTATGACATACATCATCACAGGTGATGAAAGCTGGATGTAAGTTTAAGAACCTGAAACCAAAAGACAATCTGCGCAGTGGATTTTTCCATTAGATTTGGCGACAAAAATGAATAAGGGCGGGCTCACTGCTTAAGTCAAAGGTTCCATCGCATGCGACGGTGCTTAGAAAGGAACGGAGACTACTACAAAAAGCAATAAAAATATTAACAGGCTTCTATATCATTCCGGTTTTTATTTTCTAAAAACTTTCAGTGTGACCCTTACAGACTGAGATGCTAACGATTACGAATAAAAAAATGCAGCTATATTTATGGGCATGTCTACATGTGCTACAGTAATTTTAAATCTGTATTATACATTACATTAAATTAATTATACATTTTACATATGTATTGGTTAAAATCCACTTCAATATAAAGTATGTATGTATTAGACGTACTGTATCCTACATTGAATTGGATTTTTACTTGTAAATTATTCACACAACTATTTTGATTACTTTCACAATCAACTGCCGGAAACGTGACAATTCGATTATTAGTGAGCAAATAACAAACAATCATGAGTATACGAATAAATATTAAAACTCCCGAATGCAGGTCAGGCTCCTCAGTAATCTGCGTTCTTTGACATATTTTTTTATTTAACAACTCCCCCGCACTAGGAATAGTTTCTGTGACTTTACAAACATACAAAAGATAGACCAAAGAACACTCCGAGTTAGGACAACAAGTTGTAGATCACACAAATTATTGTCTCGTGTGGGCCAGTGGCTGGAGTTACTTGAGGAGCATGACTTTTATTTCGACATGTACTTTTGTCACCGGTTCTCGATTACATGGATCTAAAGATCTCCAAAACAACAACCTGCCACGTCTCATTCAGTTTATGACGATATATCTAAATGACATTCTCTATTTATTGGAAACTGATTTTGATGGTTATGGCGTCCAATACTATGAGTGTAAAGTTTTACCGGGGGAAAAGTTAATGGCTTATAGGCGCCATATATATTATAAGTTCCGGGAATATTTCCAGAATCTGAGGCTGTAGGAGGTAGTAAGAGCATGTCGGGGTCCAATGGTGACATATCTGGTTCCTGTTTTTTCCCATCTGTCAGACATTACTATTACTAATAATTATTTAATACTATTCATTTGGCAATCTTTAGATATACATCATTAAGCCATTTTTATCAAGAACACCAGCAAAATAGTTACCTGGTTGTTAAATGCGCGAAAACATTAAAAGCATTTGTTACTTTTCCACCTTTTTGACAAGAACAGCGCATACGTTTGGATGGGCTTGGGTTTCAGGTTTATAGGACTTTTCCATCAACGGGTGGAGCACTTATCCCCGTCGATGGCCTCCTTGGCCGGAGATGACAGGGAGTTAGAGGAGGTGGATGTTCCACCCGACACGGAGGCGGAGATAGGGGCGGATGTACTACGGATCCGCTCCAAAAACACTGCCCAAGGGCCAGACGGAATTCCTTCCCGAATGTTAGCCCTGGCCTTTGACCACATAGCAGACCGCCTCGGGGAGGTCTTCAACGCTAGTCTGGCGTCCGGAAGCTTCCTTGACTGCTGGAAAAGCGGGAAACTGGTCCTTCTAAGGAAGCCGGGACGGCCTACCGACTCGGTCGTTGCCTACAGACCCATTGTGCTGCTGGACGAGGGGGGTAAACTGTTTGAGAGGGTTCTCTCTGCCCGCGTCGTCCGGGCACCTGGACGCGGTCGGCCCCGATTTGTCGGACGCCCAATTCGGTTTCCGAGCGGGTCGTTCGACGATCGGTACTGTGCTGCTTCTGAGGGCCGTGACCGAAGAGGCAGTGAGCTGTTGGCGGTGTCGTTGGACATTCTATATGACGCATTAAATAGTCTGCCATTCAGTTGCATCAGGGAAGCACTCCGCTATCACGGGGTGCCACAGTACCTGAGGCGGCTAGTGGCAGACTATTTAGAAGAGCGTACCATCATGTACGAGGACCGAGAGGGACATCTGAGTCATCGGCCCATGTCGTGCGGTATTCCACAGGGGTTCCGCTGTCCTTGGACCGCTCCTGTAGAACATGGGGTACGACTGGGCCCTTTGTGGCGACTTCCCCCCCGGGCTCGGCGTAATCTATTACGCTGATGACACGTTGGTCACGGCCCGGGGTGTAAATTTTCAAGAAGCGGCGTGGTTTGGTGAATCTAGGGGTATTAGGCAAGATTATTTAGCGTCTTCGTGGTTGTTTACTTATGTATGGATAACTGTCTTTCTAAACTATAAGAACACGAGTCGAGTGTACGTATGGATCGGCCACTTGTCAAGTGCCTGACATACACTGATGATCAAGTTTTATTTCATCTGAATGAGTTGTATAAACTGATAACAATCATGAATCATCAATCAGCTTGTGACGAAAAGCGTGAGCGTAAGAAAACAAAGCAAAGGTTAAAGGGGGTCAAGAGTTAACTGCTTGTGTTGTTAATGTTAGGAGTGCAAGTGGAGCAAGTGAATGATTTTGTTTATTTTGGAACTATGTTCATGGGACGCGATGAAAAGCACAAGAGACATCAAAAGAAAAGTCAAAAATATAAACTCAGTGAACGGTGTCCTGCACTATTTTGTGAAAAGTCAAAACGTGTCATGAAAAGAACGTCTGGTAGTTCATGATGGAGTGCTAGCACTAACCTTTATGAATGTCAGCGAGGGTTGGGTATATCATAAGAAACATGAGTTTATAATGAATGCCAATTATAAGTGTGTGTAAGAGACACTGTGAGACAGAGTGTAAGAGGAATTCCGCTTTGGTTTAGGCACTTTGAAAAAAAGTGCTGAGCGACTACTAAGTTGTAAATTCATTTACACAAAGAAATTTATGAAGCTACGGCGAGTCGGTGTGGGTAGACCCCGAATGACATATGTATGTATATACCTACTGACCAGCTCACCAGTATCCTTAACCGAGATAACGATTTATATGGAAATGTAGAAGAGACGCAAGCTGTGTCTCAGGATCGTAGCAAGTGGCGTTGTACTGTCTCTTTCTACCCTAGTTGGGAATACGACATGAGCTTAAAGCGTATGTGTGTATGACCATACAAACATGTTGTAGCAGTTGTAAAGTTCGCTCGTTACGCGGTTAACGATCGCATGTATTGACAGTTGTTGACGCTTTGTGAAATTTATACATAAGTTTACAATCTCAAGATGAGTCGAAATATCTTCGGACATTAAATTAATAATTAGTGCAAGCAAATGTAATATAAAATGTTAACGTATTCAAATTTTAAAAAAAAAGCTAGATCATGTTCTACTGAATATCAACAAGATATACTTATTAAACAATACGGTTTTGTTTTTAAAGGAATATCTTGATTGATTTATAATTATGATAAATCTTGCATGTTATAATAAGTACATAAGTGATAAGTATATAACCTAATATTTTATTTTGTTACCTACGCATAGTTGTTTCATTAAAACTGTGTAGTCATTAATTTCAAAACAATCACCACCTGTTTACCATTAACCACTTTGACGCTCATGTCTTAAAAACTATCCAGTGCATATTTCCCCACTTGTGTACCACGCTACGTGCGACTGCTGCCCACACCTCTCTCGGTCCCCTTTCTCGACCTTCCCCTGCACCCTTGTACTCCTCAAGCCAGGGCTCAATTAGTCTACCAATGACTAACAATGAATGTGTGCTTTTATTTCAAGGTGTTTATAACTTTATAAAATATACAGAAATGAATTTGAGTATTACCTACGGTTTTAGTTGAAATATCAACGTCAGAGTTATCAGCTAGGATATTTAGTTTTTGAGGCCATTGATCGACGTCGATTGTCTTCGAATCGAAACTGGCAACTTCAGGAGCTAGCTTCTGACGTTTTGGTGGACGAAATGTATTTGTGGCCCGTAGGACTGTTACCGCTAGACCGAACTCGAACGCCATACTAGAAATAGAATAGACAGGTTTTTTACGCTCATTTTGATGTATGTATAAGGTAAGCTGCGTATCTATCTACAAAATAATATGTACAGTCAACGGTCATAAATAGAGTTCCACCGTAATGTTCATATTCGCACTATCTGCGTGAGTGATGTTTTAATGTACACACTCATTATAACTACATAGATAATACAAACGTATACGAAATAATGATGTTTGTTGGTCACACGCATGTGTGCACAACAGATAGATAAAATACACCTACCTTGTATATGTTTTCTTCGTATTGGAATCGATGCTAAATTTCATAACAGTAGTCATGAGACCCAGTGGCAGAATTGTACGAGGAGCTGGTTTAAAATGACTAGTTTAAGGAAGAAAGAAGGTATAATATGTTATTTATTAAAACAATTTATTATTTTATTATAATTTATTTATATTAGTATAAACCTTTAAAATACCATATATACATACATACCAAACGTTTGAAGTTACGTATTTTATTTTGGTTACTTATACAATTCTTTTTTGCTGTTTTTAGAGGTTATAGCTTTTTTTTGTTAATTATCTCAAGAAAAAGGAGATTGAAACGTAACCTACATACTGCAATCATAAACTAACTTATCTATTACAGCTAGCGCTTCCCATAAGTTGAGCTGAGAAATAGTTATTTCTATTTCAATATAATGTTTATTTTTATTACTATTTAGTGTGACCTCAATTGTTATTAATACAACTAAGAAGACGTTGACTCATGAAGAGCACAATATTTGCAAAAATATCTGTGATACGCAAATTGTCCCACAACTCGCTGCAGTGGGATTAGAGCTGCTCGGGGTACCTCTCATCTCGTGCTTCCCATCCATACACCGTTACACTCCATACTTTATCTATAATGGAATAATCTTAATATCCGAATGTTGACGAAACCATTCACTAACATTACTATCACGGTGAATCGGACAGTTATCTTGAAACATTAATCGCGGCGGTATAAACACTAATCCAACCCAATGTGTGATTTACACTTACTTTCCTTCCATATTAGGAATAATATTGTTCACAGATCAACATGTGTTGTCTCGACGCCATTAATGAAATCTTCCTTTTTGACAAGATTTAAAAGTCTTTTCATCAGTGAATATAGTATTCTCCCAGTCAGTCTTTATGTCTTGCCGTTAGTAACGGTTTTTTATTTTCACTAACCGTTACACGAATGAGTCTTCAGACTCTTCCCCATATCTTTTCGCCCAACGTCACTTGGACAACACTTAAGAGATTATAAAATAAAATCATGCACCACAATTATTATCACATAATCAACCAAAATAACTTACACTTGAGCGGGTTTCATTAAATATTTCTGATATATTATATAATGTTGCGCCTGGCTGCAATACTAATATTTGCTTGCATTTTGCATACAGATGTTCAAACTAAACACCAGTAGTAGCAATAACACAAACGCTAGTGACTAAGTTCACTAAGTTAACCAAGCAGCAACGTCATACCATTTTATTACAGGCAGTAAATTCATATTGTTTCAAATCCACCCTCAACTTTTACTGGCTACTAATTTAAAATGCTGAATCAACGACTTGTATTCTTCACCGTTCGTTACAGTATTGCACTCCATTAATATCCATATTCAATATTATTTTTATGCGATATACCTGATGGTAAGTGACTACCGCCGCCCGTGGACACCCGCAACTCAAGTGTGTTGCCGGCCTTTTAGGTAGGAGTACGCTCTTTTCTTGAAGGTTTCAAGGTCGTATCGGTCCGGAAATACGGCAGGTTACAATTTGTTCCATAGGCTGGTTGTGCGAGGCAAAAAGCTTCTGGAGAAGCGCACAGTTGTGGAGTGCCAATC
This sequence comes from Tyria jacobaeae, assembly GCA_947561695.1. NCBI lineage: Eukaryota > Metazoa > Arthropoda > Insecta > Lepidoptera > Erebidae > Tyria > Tyria jacobaeae. Next base: position 9,310,817 of record OX387221.1, read on the forward strand.
ATACAGGTGATGGGGATGGATATTTTGTCGCGTAGGACGATGGCGGAAACCTGCGGCCGATATAAGACCGAACAATTCTCCGGTATAATTCTCAAAAAGCAATTTCTGAGGTGGCATGAGTTTTGAACCGGTGGCGTTTGGAGCGTCCACCGCATCGTCAGACGGACAGTTATGAGCTGTGTCGAAATTAGTTACTATAGTCATACGTATGCAGCTTGTGTATGTGTTTCTTATACGTCAATAGAAGAAGGTCATAAGACAGAATGGTTATAATGCTATAACGGCGTAAAAATAGGACTGGACTTATGACCGCAACCGTACATATAATTACATTTCCAATATTGACAGACCCTTTTATTAGGCCCTGGAACAAATGTCCGGCCTTCGTAAGTATATTTCTATGACTAGCAACCGGAACATGTCTCTTGTTTCCAGTTTTAAGACTAGGTATCGCACTCGCATACAGTGTACGTCTTTTCTGAGATTATAGACAAAAAATAATTGAGAACGCAAAATTTTTATCGGGAAAATTTTAAATTCAACACAAAAATAGTCACTAAAATCCTTTCACTACAGCACATTGACTAATAGTCAAAAAGTTTTATATTTACATAACCGTCTGCCAAGTTTTCTTTTAAGTACGAATCTTACCGAATACAACGAAAATAAGTTATCAGCTGTGCGCGTGGACAAGTGCGCCATCCATACATAAAACCTATGAGAAGGACATTTGGCGCGAGACTGCCAATGCCTGAGCACATAAGAAGGGCACGGAGTCCATCTTCGAAGCTAAATCCGTCCAGAAGGACAAAAACTCCTCTCGAGTCACGGTGCAGCAACCATTCCTCGCCAAAACTAATCTTCGCACTTCGTTCGGCTGCATTAATTTTTTCCTAAAAGTAGGCATTTTATAAGGATTGTAAACATCTTACAAGTAAAACATTTCATTATACATTAGTGAGTAGCTACATACATGTGTTGTCTTGTCCATCGTGATCTGCACAGAGAAGCAATTGCCCAAAAACTGATTTTCGCTAACTCTGATGTTGAATATCTAATAACGATCGCACGTGACCATATGACACTTTTGAGACAAATATTAATTGTGGTGAATCAATGAAGAAATGAATTGAGACAAATATTGAGAAATATATATATATATATATACAGTCGTGGTCAACTAATTAAGGACATTCAAGATAGTGGACAGCAATAACCGGCTATGTACATATAAATATAAAACCCTGATTTCTCAGTAACTATTATTTGCATAATTTGATACGATTATTATACTATAAATGGCTGTAAATAAAAGATTAAATAAATATAAAAAGTGTTTAATATCAAAGGTTAACCATGTATTCAATTTAAGGTACAATTCTGTAGCTGGACATTTAATTAAGAACAGTAAAGTAAAATGAAAAATAGAGTTAAACAGAACTAATAATCTGCAGTATTTTAATTTCTTTAACAACTTCATTTTATTACGGGTAAAATCAGTACCCATTAGCAAAACCTTTGTTAGTAATTACCGCTTGACACCGATGTGGCATAGACATTATCAGTTTCTGACATATTTCAACAGGAATGTTTGCCCATGCCTCACAAAAAGCTTAATTAAGTTCATCTAAAGTTGTGGTACGATAAATGGCAACTTTTTTCTTAATTTCGTGCCAAAGGTGCTCGATTGGGTTGAGGTCGGGGCTATTTGCTGGCCAATCTAGCACTGATACCGACTGTCTGTTAAGAAACGACTTGACTGAACGGGCTGTATGCTTTGGGTCGTTATCATGCTGAAAAGTCCATATAATAGGAAGATGTTCCTCAGCATAGGGAAGCATAGTTTCTTCTAATATTGCCTTGTATTGATGTTGGTCTAAGTTACCCTGAACTTTCCTCACAGGTCCCACTCCACGTCCAGAAAATGATCCCCACATTTTAATGTTTCCTCCGCCATGTTTCACCTGCTTTTTTGTGAATCTTGGATTCATTTCCGCTTTTACAGGACGCCGTACGTATTGCCTTCCATCTGAAGAAATCAAATTAACCTTGGTCTCGTCAGAGAATAATACATGTTGCCATTGGTCGTAGGTCCAATGTCCATATTTACGTGCAAACGCCAAACGTGCATTTCTATGCTCTTTCTTTAACAACGGTACTTTGCGAGCCACTCTTCCGAACAACCCTGCTTCTACCAGACGTCGTCGAACTGTCCTCGCTGATACACTGACTCTTTCGTCTGCCCCAAACACTTCATGTTTAATTAAAATAGAGCCTAGAAACGGATCTTTCTTAGCTAACCTGGTTATCATTCTATCTTCTTGCGGAGTTGTTTTTCTCGATCTTTTTTTTCTGGGCACATTTAAAGTTGTGTTATTGCGCCTGAAATGTTGCACTGCATTGCATACCATAGTTATTGAACAATTTAAATATCCTGCTATCCTTCGGTATGACCAACCACGCTCGACAAACTTCATGATAATTTTTCGTAGTGTTGCATCGCAACTTTTATTTTTGCCCATTGTTCTTCTAAATAAGTCTCAAAACTTGAAATTACAAATCTAGATTGCCGCCAAAACTACCACAAAGAATAGGAGAAGAAAGAAAATAATAATTGAGATTCAGATTTTGAAACTAGAACGCAATATCTCAGTGTCCCTAATTAAATGGCTAGCCAGCATTCTTTGAACAAATAGCACTGTGATCATCTATCAGCTATACTGTAAAGAGGTTTAATGTTTAAGAAGTTGTTATTGTTTGTATAATTAGGCACATAAATGACTAATTATACTTACATGTAAAAGATGTGGAATATTGTTTAGACTCGTTGGAAAATAAAAAATAAATTCACAATTTGGATTAACTAGAGAGTGTCCCTAATTAGTTGACCACGACTGTATATAGGTATACATTTCACACATTTGTTAGCATTTTATTTTGAGTATAACCTATATTATTATATACTTGTGTAGTTAGCATGTATTTCAAAAATAGGCTTTTCTACAATAACATTTTTCAGTTTTTTTTTATTTTCAAAGTTGATTAGGGGCAACTTATAAGCTAAGAAACATTTAAATATAAACCTGATGTATTTCTGCAACGATACTAAAGGATCCTACTGCAGTGATAATCTTCCCCATGTCAAGTAACCATTCCCTCTTGTAAGGCGGTCCTGTCAATATTAAAAGTTGTGGGTTGTAAGCCTTGGTGTGTGCCCTTCTCTTGTACATTTGCAATATGTTGGTTAAAGTCATTTGATAATTTTGTGCATCAGTACTACCTGCCCAGTTCGTTTCTGAAATTATAACAATAGCCGTCTATTACATTAACCGTATGTTAATATGTAACTCTTGAGTTGATAGATAAAATGATTACCTGGTCTTCTATATAATACTATTAGATATAGAGCCAAGAAGATAAATGTTGTCACCAGCGCCATCACCCAGCTGATTATCATCATAATTACGAGACACATAATGAAACCCGATAGGGATAACCACATATTATAGTACTGAAAAAGATACGTGATAGTTAGAAAAATATATATCCATTGTATACTTATAGTGTAAGTAGAACGATGGAGAGTTACTAATAAAATGTATATCAGGTTTTTAGTAAATAGCGATCTTTTATTAAAAATAAAATTACACTGCTGCTGCTGTTGAGCTGCTAAAATTTGCATACACATATTTTACCCTTAAAATAGTACTGCAAGCGTGGGTCACACATAACTAGTATTCCTGTAAACTCCTCCCTCTTACTTCAATGCTTGTGTTAGTGTTGGTATTGAGTGTCAGGGTATAGAAAAAGTCACAGATAATAAATAGTACATTATGGTACAAGTGTGTAATGTTGGTGATTACCACTGAGGCGCCATTGAGACCCGAGACGTTAGGTGAGGGTCTTAAGATAGCCGAGGACAGTAATCATCAATACACACGTGTATCGTACGTTTTTCAACATACTTGTGTGGAAACATTCACGGGTCGTCACCTTCCCGGGGCCGGTAAGGAGGTTTGTCGGACTCGAACCGACTAAAACCACACAGTGTTCCCCGTCATGTGGCCGAGGTCAAAGGAATACCCTAGAAAGGAAGTCCCTGTGACCCCGGCAGACTTGGTCGCAAGGCGACCCCGCCATGGTATTACCCATACTTAAAGAGTCGCGCGCGGAGCACTTTGCGCCACCGTCTCAGGCCTGCTTCTCCTAGGGCGACAGATATCGTGAGAAATCAGAGATCACCTCTTCGCAAAACGAGGACGCAGAATCCCACGCGCCCTAGAGACCATGGACATAACCATGGTCTCCAGCGAGAGGCCACCCCCTCCGATAGCCGCCACGAGGTCGGCACGCTGCTGTGCCCACGCAGAGCACTCAACCAAAGTGTGGAGTGCGGCAGCCCTGTGATGGCACACAGGCATTTGCTCCCGGCCTATGCGACACAGGTACTTCCCGAAGCAACCATGTCCGGTAAGCACCTGCGTCATCCGGTAGGAGAGGAAACCATGTCTCGTCTTCAGACAATTCTCTATGACGGGTCTTACCGCCTCAATCGTGGCTTGCAATAAGAAAATAATACTAAAAAAATATTTTATTTAGTAGATAAGTTTATTTAGATAAAAAAAAGTAAACGTGCAGTTAGTAAAATTATTCATTAACTGTTTTTGATGGCATAGCGATCTCATCAGATAGATTATTTACTGAAATACTTTCATGTTCTATTGTTATTTGAGATGGTTCATTATTTGTGTAGGTAGGTGTACTGAAGCCAACGATAGTCTAGCATTACTTGGTCTTTTCCGTAACTGGTCAATGTGTCTGTGACACACTTCCCCACTTTCGCCTAAAACTTTAAAATTGCTTCTTTCAATACTATCTACCACGCGGCCCGGAACCCATTTCTCACCTTTTAAATATTGTCTATACCACACTAGCTCTCCCTCCTCCAAATTCTTATCTATTCCTAAAGCTGCTTCCCTTTGTTTTTGTTGTGCTTTTTGTACTCGAAATTCCCTATCCAGTTTAATAATATCTAACCGCGTTCGTAACCGCCTACCTAGTAAGAGAATGGCCGGACTTTCCCCGGTCATTGAATGTTCAACGTTTCTATAATGCAATAAAAATGCTCATACAGCTCTGTCAATATTTTGTTTTTCTTGTAGCGCTTCTTTTATAACTCGCTTGATGGTTCTCACCGCATTTTCCGCTAACCCATTAGATGCTGGGTGGTATGGGGCCGTAAATTTGTGTTCGATACCGTAATAAGTGAAAAGTCTCGTAACTCTTTTGAAATGAACTGCGGGCCATTATCGCTGACGACCTGCCTAGGTACACCCCACCTACTAAAAAGTTCACTTAAGCGATCAATAAGACCGTGAGCCGTAGTGGACACATTAAAAACTTATAACCACTTCGACATCGCGTCTACAACTACCAGGTATTTTTTTCCTGCTATGGGTGGCTCCACGTGCTGGCTTATCCACCGTGGAGGCGCTCCAGCCGGTCATCGTCGAGTGGGCAGGGCGGCAGCACAGGACCCTTTCTTTCAGACTGACGCAGGTTCTCTCCGGGCACGGCTGCTTCGGAAAGTACCTGCATTCGGTCGCAAGGAGGGAATTGAGTCCCGTCTGCCACCACTGCGACTGCAGTGAGGACTGGGCCTAGCATACGCTCGCGTATTGCCCGTCTTGGGCGGCGCAGCGTCGGGCCCTCACTGCAGTAATTGGAGAGGATCTGTCACTACCGGCCGTCATACGCTCCATGGCCGATAGTGACAGGAATTTTACCGCGGTCGCAACCTTCTGTGAGGAGGTCATCTCGCAGAAGGAGGTGGCGAAGCGGGCCCGGGAGGGTGACCTCTACTCGGACCCAATTCGCCGCCGGCGAACCGGGCGGAGGAGGCGCGCCTACCAGCGCCTCATGTCGCCCTGAGGGTTTTCCCCTCCACTCGCTTTAGTGGCCAGCTGCGAGGGGGTGACGTCCGCGAGTGTCTGGACGCCACCTTTTCACAGGTTTCCAGCAGGTGGTGCCCGCATAGTGCGGGCAGGTGCTAGGAGGGGTCTGGATGTCCTAATAAAGCTTTTTCCGGATTCCTCCTATTTTAAGCGCAGAATGGCACATCGAGTGGTTTTAGTTGAAACGATTCCGGCACACCGTTCCACCGAAAGCCCCGGTGGGGTGACGGCCCGAGGAGGTTTCCACACGAAAAAAAAAAAGACCAAATATTGACACTAGAGACTTATGATCCGTTCTTAAAAGAAAATGTCGCCCGTACAAATATTGGTGAAACTTATTTAAAGTAAATATGATTGCCAATGCTTCGCGGTGAATCTGCAAGTAATTTTTTCTGCTTCACTAAGTGTACGAGATGTATAAGCTACCGGCCGCTCGCGGCCGTCCGTGCTCAGTTGTGAGAGCACCCCCCAACCCCGCGCGGGCTCGCGTCGCACGTTACAATAATCGGTTTCTTAGGATCGTAAGGAGCCAACACTTCCGCACTAGATAATATATTTTTAATGTGTGTGAACGACAATTAATGTTCCGGAGACCACTCCCACATTTTACCCTTCTTAAGTAATTCATACAAATCTACTACTCATATTTTTTACAAACTTAGCGTAAAAGTTAATAAGACCGAAGAAAGATCTCAATTTCGTGGTATTTTTCGGTCTCGGAATATCCATTATAGCAGCAATTTTCGAAGGATCTGCCTTAACTCCCTCTTTACTGATAATGTTCCCTAAATAACTTACCTCACTAACTAAAAATATACACTTTTTATTTTTTAATTTTAAACCAAATTTACAGAGTCTAAAATGGTCCTGCTTACTTTTGCCCCCAATTATTACGTCATCAAGGAATACCTCGACGTTAGGGATACCTTTCAATAAATTGCACATAATGCGCTGGAAAATACGCTTGCGCCCGTCCCGTGCGCTTGCACAAGCTGCACACGTAACCCCGGAAACGACACGTGTCACAACTGTGGTCCACTCCCCCGCACCCTTGGCAATAGGAACTACTGTCTGATCCTCCCCTGAAGGCCCCGGCTCCCCCGCCGTCGGTTCTAGCGCCCCCTTGCTGTATGAACCGGCCTATCCCGCGCCCCGTGGTGGTTGACCGCCCCCCACCACCGCGCATGCTGGTCCGCAGAAAATAAAAGTTATATTTGAGTGAAAGTTTTATTTATAAAACTCTATAACTCACTTGTAAATAATAGCAATGAAAAACTCACAATTTGATTATAGGTGTCATTATGTGCTTAATCGCGGTGAAATTAGAGCCACTTTATGAGAAAGTGTGTTGAAAAGGAAATGTATGCCCTCTTCTATATACAGAATAATACTTATATCAAAATAAGAGTTATTTGAGCTAGAAGTTGTTTTACGCTTGCCAAGCAACGAGCAATATCTCGCAGGTAAATAATAAATGAAGTGTACGGTCGTTGCACTCATCTAGAAACCAATCAATCATCTTTCTAAAACAACACTTAATATACTTATACATAATGATATCCATATATATTTTAACTTCACACAAATAGGACACACAGGACTAATAAAATTTAGTCTTACGTAACGAATAAAACTTAGAGCAATCAAAACATATTAAAAAAAACTTACTCGAAAGCCGGGGCGCCAGCTGATGGGTTTGATAAAAGCCGCGTGAAAAGTGCAGAAGTTAATGAGAGCATACGACGCCAGGTAGAAGTTAGTAATCAGTGGAGCTATTGTATTCAGGTCCGCTGTGAAGTTTAAGTTAAATCTTGCTTAAGATTATTAATATTATTATTATAACAATAAATTAGTTTGTTGGTGGGGTAGTAAGTACACTTTTTAGATTCAACTACTTTTTTAAGACAAAATTATGACCTCCAGTGAGTCTTCAGTTATTTCTAGAGATCATTTGCACAACTAAGAGAACATTATACAACCGTTTCTTTAATATTTCCTACTCGACTTAAACTACTGGTAGAAACTATAGACCCTAGGTTTTATAACAGAAGAGCGGCATCTGATGTACAGAAAAGCAATTATATCTCATGACAGTTTCAGTAACCAAATTTTTTACTTTATTAGAGGTAAGTAACCAAATGTGGGCTAGCGCATTAATATGGGCTAGTAACAGTGGCAGGCAAGTTACTTTACTTTGTATAGTTAATACTTAGTTAGTAACATAGCGCTACTTCTTTTTTATTTTTAAGTTATACAGGCTCGCAGTACAAATTTATAACGAGGCGGCTTTGCATCGTAATAGTTGTAACTTGTTCTATAAAATGGCGTCGTCAAGTCTGCGGCAATGTGTGCTTAGGTGATTTTATCGACAATTGCGCACGATAGCATTAAGATCCTTATGCTTTAGCCACTTTCATCACAATACATAATTCCGCAGCGGTTCTTTACCGTGCGCAAAAAATTCGTAAGGCCCGTGGCCCATGGGCTTAGATTTTTAAATACGTGATATTAAGGGATAATAATATTGTATTACAATTAACAATACCAATAAGTAAGAACAGAAGTGAGATGATGAACACCAATACATATCCTCGATAAGGTTCGCCGTGCTTGCCGTACTGTTTGGAGAAGAATATGAGCCCGGGATAGATGCGGTCCGTGCCCAGCGCCTGGACCAGTCTTGGAACTGACAAGAGATTAGTCAGAGCCGTTGATAGTGTCGCTGCCCAACACCCCGCGTAGATGAGTGGACCCCATAACGCCATCAGATGCATTATCTAGGGTCATAAATATTTCACTTTTAGTGAGGATATGAAATCGCTTTTAGTGAGGATTTATATTCACTTAAATTCCTTACATAATAATATGTAAAAATACAAAAGTGTGGCCATATAATTTTTTTACAAGTAAAAAATAGAGAACGTAAATGCTGAACTTCCAAATTGAAAAGTTATAAACTACAACAATAACCTAATTATATAAGTATAGTGAACAGATCAGCAGTATAATAAAGAGCGGCCAAATTAAAAGCACCCGTTACCGACGAGCGTGTATGAAAGGACTGATGAATGTCGAAGAGGCGAATTATCTGTGTCAGGATCGTTGCAAACGATGTTCTATCGTCTCTGCCTATACTGACAAAAACACACTGCTAAAACCTTTGTAAAGTACTCGACCTACTTCATAGCTGTTATGTAGTCCGTAAGTACAGTTGGGCTTGCAACTAGCTAATAGCGAGCTGTTGCCGACGTGTGCAACGTTACCAGAAGCATCACGAAGAGCGCCCGTTCCCGACAGGATCGCCATTATTAAATAGCTGGTTATTGATATAGCGAGGGCAAGCAGGGTCCCTTTCGGAATAGCTACAGCAGGGTTCTGAAAAATGAATTGATAGCGTAAATATTGAAAAACTGAGTAAAGTTTAAACTCATAAACATGTTATCCTGCATACAAACTACAGTACTGGGCAAGAAATAATGCACATCGACCTCTAGAAAAAGACAATCGTCTAATTTCGGCTTTGTAGAGCGTTGTCCCTTTCGCACAATCCATGTGTTACGTTTTGTCAGTCGTTCACAAATTCGACAAATGCGGTGGAGTACAGTCGCGTCCAGTCCAGGTATGGCTGGTCCACAAGCTCAAAGTGTCTCAGCGTGCTATGGAAAGGTTCGTGTTTCTTTCCGTTCCGTGTTTCTTTAAGGGATCACATCAGGAATGAGGTGATCCTGCAGAAAACCAGAATAATCGACATAGCCCACCGGATCAGCAGGCTGAAGAGGCAGTGAGCTGGCCCTGTTAGCCGCAGTACCGACGACCGTTGGGAAAAACGAGTTCTTGAGTGGAGACCGCGTCTCGGCAAACGTAACGTAGGACGCCCACAGGCCAGGTGGAGTGATGATTTGCGCAAGATGGCTGGCAGGAGCTGGATGCCAGAAGCCGAAAATAGATCGAAGTGGCGTGCAATGGGAGAAATCTATGTCCAGCAGTGGACTGTAATAGGCTGATGATGATGAGACGGGTCACATGATGGTAAGTGACTACCACCGTCCATGGACACAAGGACCGCAACTCAAGAGTTGCAATCCCGTTTCCGGCCATTTAGGAGTATATACTGTTCTCTAAAAGTGAATTTAGTACTGAATGCTGTTCTACGAATGAGAATATAAATTTACCTTGAGATCGCCACAAATATTTGCACCAGATTGTACACCAGTCATTGATGGAAAGTATATCGCGAATATGCTAATAAAGTGGTGATGTTGTCCTTCACTGTATCGGAAATCGGGTCCCCAGTTTTCCTTCGCTGTTTGCTCTGCAAAGAAAACTATTAATGACCACCAAACTGACCTAGTAAATATCACCCACGTTATGATGATATGATTTTGATATCATTTATTGTTTCGGAACAGCACTTTTTCAGATACCTCGGACAACGCGTACGTAAAAATATGATCATTGTTTGAGCATTTAAAGCGTAAAAATTAATTTTATCAGTATCATACATCATTGTAGTGTGCTGTGAACTACGAGTACCGTTTTTCAGTACAGTCACATGCGTTTAAAAGTTGCTGTGAAACGTGCTTTAGTTTGTACATTTAGACTTACTGCCGCTGATTGCTGATTGATTTATTTACTTCACTCACCGCTTATACCCACGAAGCCCTGTGCTTTTTCAATATCGTTTCCAGGCCCCATTATTGCACCAACGATGTAATTTAATATAGCTGCAACTATGGTTACAATTAAGAAATTCTGGAAAAAAGGTGCGTAAGGAGATAATTCGAATTTAATCAAACTATTCATTCATTTAAACATCAACTACTGGTATTCATGTTAAGTCTTTCAGATAAGATTAACGGTGGCATTACAAGTAACTCGCCAACTGTCCCTTACCACAAGCAATTTGTACGTAATAACTTACTGTTTACTGTTTGTAATACTTTTCCTGCTTATAAATCCTATAATATCACTACATCTGTCCACGCTATCGGGGATATAGGAGGTAGAATATGTATGAATCTAAATGTTATAAAAAAAATCTTCTCTATTTAAACACTTACCTGTGTTTTAGTTTCCCAATCCATACCAATAGCACAAATGACGCACATCAAGAAAAGAGCTATGGAACCAATAATCCTTGTATCGTTCTCAGCATTGTCAATGATTTTAATGCCTTTGGATTTGAGCAAATCATTAAGAGATTCACAGAAACCGATGGTGTTCATACTGGCCGCGACGGAGTTGGCAAATGCAAATATTAAACCTACTGATGCTCCTAGTTCTGCACCTAGTGATCTTGATACGAGGAAATATATCCCTCCTGGAAATATAACTTGATTAAATAACTATTACCTTTCGAGCGACTTTTGTTTAAAAGATTTAAGTAAGGCGTTTGATTGTGTTGCTCAAACTATTTAATTAGACCAATTATATGCTTATAGAGTAGAGAGGTAATGTTCTCCTCGATTTAATAAAATCTAACTTGTGATTGCAAAAAAAAAATGCATGGGTGCAGAGACACTTACACTCTCTAAATAAGATAATACAGAAATCCTACTGTGAAACTGAAAATTGATCCTTAAACTTTATTAATAAAACTTATAACTTCAAAGAGAGAGGGCTGACATGAATGAAACTATAGGTTTGATACCAAGAAAGTTGGTGGCATACACAGATTTCCGAAAATGTGCTAGTAACTACAAAATAAATATTAATTTTTTTGGTAATGACAATAAAATTCATAATATATTGTTAAGAAAGGTACCCACACCAATTTTTTTTTTTAAATAATATATATTTTTTTTGCAAATATAATTTTTTGCAAAATAAGTAAATAAAAATTAGTTTATTAACATAATTAATCCTTGGTCAGAGTTATTTTTAAAATTGAATCCTTATTGAACAGTAGCCATCGATCGAACTAAGGACTGTAATATAAGACTGCGTAATTAAAGCTAGGATTACAAAAATAATAATTTCTAATTACTTATAATACTTTGCCACAACTTTTGTTTTTCACGATTGATTATGCATAGACATTGGTAGATAGATATAAAAAAATAACAAATTAAAGGTTATAAATAAGACATGTGTTAGGTAATTACCTCCTTGCAGTTGGCCGTTAGTACAAATAGCGCTGAGCGACAGTGTAGTTATAATGCACACTACTCCTGAGAGAAAAATTATGAGTATAGTGAATCCGATTCCTGCCTGTGCCACGATCCATGCTATCCGCAGGAATAACATAACACCCCAGATGTTTAGTAGGCATGGTACGAGTACTCCCTGAATAATAAAGTAATAAGTAATTTTAGAATTTACTGTAAACTTATTGTCGGATGTTATAGTTTATCTCTACGATAACCATCACCGACTTCTACATACATTTGCTAATTAGTTATAAATGTATGTAAGTACGTACGTACTATGTGTATAAATTTATGTAAGTACGTACGTACTATGTGTATAAATTCGACATGATTCATCAATAAATAACTGAGTTTTACAACATATTAAGAGTAATAATATTTTATTTTCTTTTACTGCAAAACTACTTTCGCCGTTCCCCACTTTGCTAAAAAATACAGGCGGGCAGGCAGGCAGGAAAACAAGCATTAAGCAAGATAAGAGACGATACTTTTCAACATTGGAACGTTTTTAAATAGTCCTTACTGCGGGAAATATCCTCTAAATATATAAAAAAAAATATTTACTTACTTGCACCCATCCTAATTTAATACCTCCGTATCTGAACAGATCAGGAGTAGGATCCATAAATGTATTAGGTAGCGGTATCAGGGCCACATTTGGACTCACACCTATCTGTAGCCGAAGTTACATATTTAGCGTTAATTATGATGAATAGTGTAATTTAATTGCTAAGTAGTCGAATTTCAAATTGCATTTTGTATGATCAATGAATTTGTAAGGCGCGAAAAGTTTTTAGTATCTAGATTTGGAGCGCTAAAGAGTATGTAGGTATTCTGCTACCACTATAAATAACGATGACTGAAATATTGCCAAAATCCATCACGTAAAAAATACGGTGATATATATTATACATGTGTCGAAATTGATACTGCGTTCAAGCTTTTAAGTTTACATTACAACATGGTATGGCGAGTTACGAACAACATATGTAATTATTAAAATAAAACTTAAAAACTTTGAAGGATAGAGCCGGTGGTAGAGCCTTACTTATGCACGCCTGGGCCGGCTCGACCCATGCGTAACCAATCATGCATGATCGTTTGTCCTCTATATTATAAAAAAACTAATTTTTAGTAAAGACTTAGGACAGCAAAATTCCACGTACTTCACTAAGATGGGTTTACTTGTATTATTATAATTAATGTTTTAGATTAGATTCTTACCCTGTTACTTTCATCGTGCCTCTCATTATTTATCCCTGTAAATTTAAAATATGATATAACTATCGTTAACTATATAACCTTTCTTTCTTACAGACCAAATAGTAGTAAGTATATGTCTATATACAGATCTACAGTGAATAAATACTGCTTTATAGTATCCAAGTTAGGGTGACAGTTTTTTTTATTATGTCTAAGTATACGTTTTTTAGTATAAACAAAATACACTTGGCAAATAAGTGGATTCACATACAAACTTTGAGCAACTTCATATTTCAACATCTTCAAGGTTTATTTTCAGATATTCACTTCTTTACTAAATGATTGAAAAATATACTTAGTCTAGCCATAAATACTGTTACAATTAAAAAAAAACAATGTTACATTTCATTTTGGAATCTGTCATTCTTATATGAATACACATTGTCTCATGTCGCGCCAATCCTTGTTAAATATTTTTGTAAATTAGTATATTAAAATGGAGTGGGACCAAGAAAACCGAATTGCTGTGATAGCATTACACTAAGTAGGTATGAAGCCAAATGCAATTTTTGAACCTCTCCATCTGCTTAATATTAGTTGAGTGTTTGTGTACCGCATCGCTAGGTACAATGAAATGGCCTCTGTTTGTATCAGAAAGATCTGGCAGTCCAAGTGGAATTCGAAAAAAAATAGGCGATCAATGCAGCGAAGGAAAGAATTCGAAGAAACCCTGTTCGAAAGCAAAGGATTTTATCTAGGAATTGAATATAGCACCTGGAACCAAGTTGCATATTTTAAAAGATGACTTAAGACTTGCAGCCTGTGAGAGACGCACTTGTTATTGTTTAACTGATAATTTAAAATTAATAGGGTGGTAAAATCAAAACAACTTACTACTTGCGGTACGCAAAGTATACAAGGATCACGGAAAAGTTTGCTTTACTGACGAGTTTTTTTTTACTATCGAGCAATATTTAACATCAGAATGGTCGAATTTATGCTCAAAGCTCTATAGAAGTGTGTGTCACTTAGTCAGAACACCGGATCATAAAGCCATCCAACCGTGGTTGGAAAAGAAAGTTTCTGACTTCATCAGAGTTGAAGATTGGCCGTCATTTAGATCCGATCTCAATCCGCTGGATAATGATTTATTGTCAGTACTAGAGGTATGGGATGCTGTCAACACCGTGATAATTTGGAGACCCTAAAACAATCCATAAGATTGGCAGTGAAGAATGGGTGGAGAAAAGGGGTGGAGGGTTGACAACCTGAGATACAGGAACCTTCCTAGTTCAGGTGTCAACCCACCATAATCTCTTTTTGAACTATAATTTGTACAATGTTCTTATTACTGTTTTATGGTGAATAAATAAATAAAAAAAAAAAAAGAAATCTCACGGAGAGATTGCGTGTTTCTATTCATAATGGGCCTCAACGTTTAAAAGTCTGTATTAAAGCCAATGGAGATCATTTTGAATGAACTTAATATATTTTTAATGCTACTGCATTGATGTATAAACTAAAACATGTTATAGTAATAAATGTTTAAAGCAATAGAAAAAAAAATCTTTGTAACATTGTTTATGACAAGACTAGAGGGGGGGGGGGGGACAATATGGGTTGTAAGTTTCCGATTAAGTCATCTAAAGGAGTTATCATTCGCAGTTCGTCTGATTAACTAAGTGTAGTGAGCATTGATATTCAATGTTAATATAACATATACATTTATATGTACTTGCATAGCATGCAATGAATGTCTACTTTCAAATTAATCTATTTTGTTTCCCTTACACTGAACATATTCAAAAATTTTATGACATTCTTTAATAAAACGATACAATTACCTGGTTGATTAGCACTTGTACGTGAGATTTGTTGCTGTAACTGCATGTTTACTTTTTTAAAATAGTGAAATCCGTTTCCCATTCTGCAAATATAATTTTAAGTTAACATTATTTTCGATTTTCTCATCAGCAAAAGCTAACTAGCATCACCAATACAGTAATATATATCTTAAAGTAAATAATCCTGAATTGGTATTTAAATGTCTAATTTTAATTCTTAATTTTGCGTTATTTAAGCAATAAACTGTCAAAAACATCGTCTTCTTAAAGATTTGTGAAGTACTCTTCACATCTATCAAGGCATAAAGAAGATTGCTCTACGTTCAATGTCAAATTCATAGGCATTAAACATAGAGTTCCTTCAGCAAAAAATAAGAAAGTCCATGGCACATCTAATTACTGTTGTCTTTGTCCATTCAAAGGTCGGCTGTAATAAATCGCTTTTAGCGATAACGCCGCCGTTTGTAAATACATGTTCACGTGATGTATCCTTTTGTAAACAATTACTGTTGGTATACAGTCGAGTTTTTTTTTATCTATGGTATAGTAGTATTTTTTGTATTTTTATTCTATTCTAAGTAGGCAACTTTTTTGAAGGCACTGAGCGATATATTTATACCCTTACTTTGCACTACCACAGTGCTTTAAACTGACTTACCTGTTGGTCTAGTGATTAGTGCCTGACCCTGACTGTTAAGTCAGAGGTCGTGGGTTCGATTCCTACCCAAGACATAAATATTTGTGTGATGAACATGATCATTTGTTCTGTGTCTGGGTGTAATTTATCTATTATATGTATGTATTTAGAAATATATAAGTATGTTTATCAGCTTGTGTCTGGTTACCATAGTACAAGCTCTGCTTAGTTTGGGATCAAGCGGCCGTGTGTAAGATGTGTCAAGTAAAAAAAAACTTCATCATGACTATCTGCTGTAAAGTTTACTGGAACGAACTTTAGTGTTACTTAGTAAAATATCAATCGTTGGAAAATTAAGGTGGGTATAATAAGAATAAACACCATTGAATTTACAAAGATTAGAAAATTGACTTTATTTTATACAAAAGTGCATCGTCTTATGTTTATTGTAAGTTGGAAATATAGCCTTATTTCAGTCAGTTATTTAATTTGTACTTTTTAAACGTGTACATGAAATATGACTTAAATCCAACTTATAATCATATAATGAATTTACAACTATATTCTTACAATATAGGTTTAAGTTAATTTTATATATAAATACATGAAATAAAATATATATATGTACACATGTAGGTACATACAAAAATAGCAGTTTATCTTTAATATTCGTATATAAAACATTTAAGTTTTGAATTAAAATTAGGTTATATTATGTATTCTGAGAGGTATTTTTTTTTTTGTTCGATCATTATATTACCCTCAGCAACGATCGCAAAATCTGTTTCTTAAATACTTACTATATTCTCTAAAAGGCTAATAATACCATTTTTGCTTTGGTAAGTGTACTTATTACCTACGAATTATTTTCATTACAATTTATTTATAAATACGGTTAACAAAAACATACATATTTCTCCCTTCTAGGTAGGCAGAGACATCGACTGATGCTTGCTTTTATTCTTACATGCTCCACGAGCTGCCGCTATACTCATCAAACTTTTTTATTTATTTAAATATACGATTTTACTCACGTGTGTATTTACGCAAGTAAAACCGTATATACAAATAAATATGAATCTAGTTCACGTAAGTTTTTATTCTACCAATAACATTACCTACTATTAAGTTATTACGTTAACAACATAAAATCAAAACAAAAAAAACACGTTGGAATACTATTATAATTAGATTACATTAACTATCCAATAACTCTGATTAATTAAAATTGTAAGTCAAAAACTCTATTTTTTGTACTGTGCTATATTAGTGAAATAGGCCTACAAAGTGCTTGTATACACGCAGTGTGTGCATGCAGTGCTGGCATACAGTCCATTATGTAGCCAGTATCAATAACATGTACAAAGTCAATCTATAACAATTTTATACATATACAAGATTCTCGCTATGACGGTTAGGTAAGTTTTTTTCCTTGTCTGGCATTATGTAAGGAATGACTGTCTTCTGACAGTGAGCAGGCGCTGATCTCCTTTACGAGCATCGAGATAATATTTATCTAGTATAGAGTTCTATTACTCATTTAGATTACTTCATTATGTTTTAAGAAGTATTCGCTATTATTCACAAAAACAGCTGCAATCCAGGTGGAAATTTAGTTGTAAGGTATATCTAAATTGCTTTACTAATAAATTTATGACATTAATTAATGAAAATGTTATTTTAATTGGTAACTTTAGTATTATATAGGGTATCTTAGATAAACTTTCACAAATATATACTACACTTTTGTTTAAATAATTACAATTAGGTATGTAACATTCTTACACCGAATTATAAGCCTAGTGAATATACAATAAAGCAACGGACTATTATTTACAATTGGTATAATAAAAGTAGAGTTAAAAAGGTATCTGAAACTGGATGGTATTTCATTTTCACCGGGATATTCAAAGAAATATTTTACTATAAATATTGTAATATATAGTCATGGGAGTAAAAAGTGAAACATTGAAACACCTTCCGTTTGTTGTACTAAGACTTAAGGGAATTTCCTTCGCACTTTTTAATAATTAGTTTTATAGACTAACGAGATAATTACACTTATATTTTTTTATGAAAGTACCACATGGATTATTTATGTTCCTTAATTACCGAGTAACACACTCGGTAATTGTGTGCATGCATTACATTGACGTATTTTGATTTTAATAATTATATAATTAAATGCTTGGGTTATTAACACAGTATACACCAAATAGTAGGGATAACTTTTAAATACTCTAGCAATTTCTATGAATAAAAGGTAAGTACGGAGGTATGGTTGCCTCTCACGAACAACATGGGGGGCAGATCGCGAGACAATACCTCCAGCCACGCCATGTACAGAGGAGCTGACACCGAACCCTGGAAACAAAGTATTCTAAGTTAATACATATCAGTTACAGTGCCCGATGCCTCGTTCCATAAAAGTACTTCTTGGCACCGACTTCATCTTTCTCGATAGCTGTCAAGTAGTTTTTAATTGAAAGAGAAGTAAAAAAGTATCGACCAATCGTGTGTATAGCAAAAATAATATAATATTATTATGAAAATATATTAAAATAAATTACATGACACCGACCTTCCTTGGCATGGGCAGTGACATCACCACCAGTCTGGATTCTTTTGAGTTAGCGAGTAAGAGCTCGCGAAGGCGCAACTGACGCTTGGTCTTCTCTGACAAAGTGAGTAGCTCTGTCTCACTGATGCGGCAATCTATACAACACAATGAATATAATGATACATTTTATACTTTAAATAAAAACTCATTTTCAATACACGTATCTTTAAAAACCAATCGAGTTGGAGTTTATTTGAATTTTGTTTACTCAATTTTAAGTCATTTAATACGTTTTTTTTTTAAGTGAAAACTGTAAAAGTACGCATATTTTTAGATGAGATAAAATATATGGACTAGCGACAAAATTGTTTATTTCCTATTTTAGTTACCATGAACCTATAGTTTTAGATTGTATTAATTTTAATGATAATGATGATGATACAAGAGTTGTCGAAATTGTTAACGATGATTCATAAAAGAATATTAAATGTATTTTAAAGTTTCTAATAATTAATAAAATACAATTCATAAATAAAATGCAATTCATTCCCCAATAACCCAATAACTCTAGTACCCATCTAAAAAATGTCTAACGCGCCAAAATAAGGTTTCACTTCTGTCGGCAGTCCCGGAGTGCATTTTTTTTTTCTAGTCTTTACGTATATATCTAGTCTTATCATATGTATGTAACTAACCTTCATCACTATTTTCACTAGTGAACTTTTTGATGATGTCTTCAAACAGCTGTGTGGTTTCAGGTTGCGGAGTCTCGGTGATATCTTGCACCATTGTCAATGATGAATAGTCTATCCTAAACTTCGCTAGTAAGTTCGCCATACTACAAACAAATCAAACAGTAATCTTAACGATGTGCATTACGTATTTAATATCCGCAGAGATCAGGGAATGGGAAACAGTCTCCCCTTAAAAACTCTATCTGTTTAAGTAATAAATCCGAAGTTAGAAGCCGTTTTTATTGGTATTTTCTGTGTGATGTATGGCTGTTGGCCGCAGATGACCTCGTGTTCCTCATGTTGCGCAAAGTGTGATCAAGACTCACATTTAAGTGATTACCACGCCCCGTATTACGGCTGTGCCGAAGAGGAGGGATTCGCGGACGATTTGTGGAGCTTTGCTAGGTGAAGAGGAGGATATTAGGAGGAGGTTAACATCGGCGTACGCCTTCAGCCTATTCTAAAATTATATTTTTCTATCGTTATAATCTATCCGTGTAATCATCCAACCATGGAATCAATCGGTGGGTATAAGTACTATTTTTGTGTGCTTTAATGGTCTGAAGTATAATAATGAAACAGTGACTAACGATAGTTTTGTTAAAGTCAGTTATTTTAAAATGCGTAGCTTGCGTACCTGTCCTTTTCGCTTTCGCAAACTTGCGTGGGTTTGAGTATTAAGAGTACGCTACGTTGTAGTAATTAAAACAAACGCTATACATTGAAGTTTATGTGTCAAATGAAGATGAGAATCAAGAACAAGAAATGAATTGCTTATCGGGTTTATCATTAAGATGGATATCAAATGTTGTGATTAGAGTTTAAGCAAACAATATATAATATTTTGTAGTTCCATTGCAGTATAAAAAACATGACGATTAGGTATTTTCAATTCGGCTTAAGCTACGTCTATTATAAGCAGACATATTGTTGTGTTTTGACAAAAACGCGAACGAACTCGCAGGCACAGGTAGTATATGTAATAAAAATTGTAACAGGCCCATGTCTGTAAATTATAGATATAGAAGAAAACCTAAAATGGGACTCTTCATTAGAGAAGCAGAAGAAAAAACAGCTTTTATAATTTTTGTCTGTATGTATGTTCACGAATTTTATTTATCACATTAATGAAATTATGTCCGTACTAAGGTGTGTTGTTATACGTATGTATATATGTATTATGTATGTCTGTATATGTTCAAGTAAGACGGATAGCGTCACGATCAACATGTGTTCCTTTTCAGGTTTACATATTAAAAAAGGGTTCATACTTTCTCTCTTCTAGTTCCATCTCGTGTCGTCGATTGGCGAGTGCAAAAATCCGAAGCTTGCAATTAGACCAGGCGGAGCGCTGTGAGATAATGTACGGCAGCAAGATTGTGAGTCCACCATCATCATATAACCACCAGACGTCCAAGGTTCCTGCCTCCTGCACACCAATAATTTATAAAGAAATTTAGATCTTATTAAGTGTTGTAATGTACCCACATATGTAGTTAACAGAACTTTAGACAAGGATTTCAGGTCCTGCTGCTATACAGTAAGAAAGCAGAGCAGCATAAAATCAGTATTACTCATTGCGGAACTTTGCGAATTACCTGTTTCTTTTGGAATATGCTCATCTGTGTCAATTGTTCTTTAGATAATTCTAAGCCGGTAGAGGTTTTATACACAATTTGACGATGCATATCATTAGATTTCTTGTCTTTCTTCTTCCTCTCTTTTGTATTGCATTCTGAGATCGTAAATGAACGCGATGACGTCAATAGACCTGGAAAATAGGTGACTTAAAATTATGGACTTTCTGAACCCAGAATCTAGATAATTAAAAAAAAACCTTAAAAAACAACTACCCTGCAAGAAAAATAAATTATAATATTGATTTTTTTATAACGATGATTCATATATCCAAATCCGTTCAGTAATTATAAATAGTTATGGTGTAATAAAAGGACATCACATACACTCACATACATTCCCACAAGAGCCTTGAAAAAATTACGTCGTTAGTATATATTGTCATGTAAAGAAACTGGGATGTGTATTTTTCTTACTGAGTTAATAGTCTCCCTCACAATATTATTAAAGCGTTAAGATGTCTGATAGTTTATTTATTTCACAACAACGTAAACTGACCTGTGCCTAATTTAAATAAATAAGACAAGAAAAACAAACCCTGAATATGCTGTGAGTGTTTGAAAGTAAAATAAAAAAAATCTTAAACAGTGGCAGAGCCATGCTTAGGCACGAATGGATCGGCTCCGCCGGTGCGATACCACGGCCTCCCAGAAAACCGGTTGGGAAGCAACACTTACGTTGCATTTCCCCGAAATTTATAATAAAATTTTCCGGAGACCCAACCCAACCCCTATTCTTTTTCATCTCCCTTGACCCCGCACCCCTTTTCCCATCTCCTTATCCTCCTCTCTTACCCCTCCCCGCATACCCTCCTATCCCACATCGCCCTCAAAGGCGGGCAGCGCAGTTACGACTCTCGAGTTGCTGCTGTCCATGGACGGCTGTTGTCACTTACCATCAGGTGACACGTTTGTTCGTCTGTCCCCTTATTATATATATATCAAAAAATGGTACAAATACACTTAAAACTTACTTGAGAGATTGTTCCGAGAGCCCGGTCCCCTGCTAATATCCAGGTCAGAATCCGCATGCATGATAAGTGGATCTCGTCTGATTCTTAACTCATCGGCACTGCCACTAGATGTTCCCGTTAATGAGCTGACCGGCGCCGTCTCTGAACTGAGCAAGCCATAGTCTAATCCACCCTGGACCCGGATTATAGCGACTGCTAGACGACTTTCGAAAGCAGAGCTAAAAGAAACATTGTTTTAATAAAAAATATAATAAACATTGTTGCATTGGTTCTAAAATGGAGACAGTTCTTTATATATAAACTGAGCCAGGAGGTGCATAGTGTAAGGCCGTAGGTGGTTACTAGTAAGCCCCTCACATTTGGGCCCATTTGGTTTATATTTATAAATCATACCTTGTAGACAAAGGGTGTTATTTAGTTTTTAAACTGTTATAATTATTGTATGTCTAAAACACTAGCTGTAAATCAAGCCGGAGCACATATCTTTTTTGACTACTAGCATAGATAACTTTATTAATTACTCATCACAAGCTTAATAAAGAAAACACGCAGATGACATCAATTATACATACAATCTTTGAACATTAATAATTCAATTTTATATAAAAATTAAATTTACTCACTGCAGGATATTGAAGTATGCTACAAGATCCTGGGCAGGAGCATCTGGCCAGTCCTGCTTGTAGCCCATAAGTAAAACATTGGGCGCCAGTTTGCCTACGCCCACGGCCTGCATAAGCGCACGTGCGCCTTCCTCGCGCCCAAAGCCGTGTACGCGCGCGCAGAAGGCGCGTGTCTTGCGTCCGCGCAACCACTCGTCATCTGCACGAGCTCGGCTAGAGCGTTCTTTGTAGGATAGTTTTTCCTGCAAGGTAATAACCGTTTAAAAACTTGAGACTAGACTCAGATCTTCACTTTCGGGAAACCTCTCTCTCTCAGGAAAACTGTAGGTCTTCGGACATTACACTTTGACGCGTCTGATGTGTGAATTTTTCTCAAGTTGTACCATATTTTAATAAAACAAAACTTCAATGACTTGATTTAGTATTTAATAATTTATTTACAAAGCATACATTCCAGCTGCCTAAAATTAGCTTAATATTTTTTTAATGCCTATCATTAAAAAAATATTAAACTGAATTTTCATCCCTTAATTTTCCATGTTAGAGGTTAAATACTTTCTTCTAATTGAAATGGGATAAAACTTTCCACATAAAAAACACTAAATCGGTTAATCAATGACGGAATTATGAGATAGCAAACAAATCATACAAAAAATTGAGAATCCTCTGTTTTAAGTCATTTAAAAACGGCTCTATGTCATTAAAGTTCCAAAAATTTGATAAAATCAAAATAATGCTGCTGCAGCTACAGATTACACATTTTGGGTAATATAAGTTCAACTTATAACTTCTTGTGGACAAGTAAGAAGGAAACAATGTCACTATTTTTACTAACCGGTGATATATCTCCAACAATCATAAGCGCACCAGACTTGGTGATGAGACTGCCAAGGTCAACGAGCGCAGGTCTGGTCTGAGGTCGGCCAGCCAAAACCAACATTTGAGGCCAATAATTTTTTACGTGTTCTCCTGTACGAGCTAGATTATATGCACTGGACAACGCATTCTTATAGATTTGAGCTTGAGTGCTGCTACCCCAGTTTACATCTGCGAAAATTATCACATACTATTTCTGTGTAGCATAAATAGGTACATCTTCTAAAATGTGGGAGTTATATCTAGATATTGAATTCATATAAAGTTAAAATACAACAGATCCATTAACTAGAACAGAATAGATCAATTAAGCTACCTTTAGGTTTGGAATTACAAGCGGGTTTTGATTTAAGTTCCAATTGTCATTATACTACTAATTACTAACATTAAGTATAGATTGAAAACTGATTAAGCAATAAGACAAATAAAACCAAGTCGAAATCATTTTATTAAAAATAAACATATTGTAGTTTGAACTGAAACTTTTATAAAATAACTGAGAATTATTCATAGAAGTGATTCGTGCCAATATCTAAAGTATTCGACTTATAATAACTTTAGGAAGTGGGATTATACACAACTGAACGTTATGAATGTTGCGATATGAATCAAATGTGTACTATGAACAGGATTAGGAGAAAATGATGCAATCGCTCTGAGTTCAATACCGATTTAGATTCAAATCAACATTGGCTATTATGGCTTTTCATACTGCCAAGTCAGTTTAAATTTCAAACTACTTTTTCTCGCATCCATGGAATATAAACGATGATACGTTTCCTCATTCGTGGGCATACAACCAGCCTTCACGAATTTCGACATAACATATCAAATACATTTTAGAAAAGTTATGAAGTTGTGAAGCAAGTTGCTCTTCTCCGAAATTAGTGAGGTTTCCGGAGGCCCAACTCCCCCTCTCTTTCCTCTCCCCTCGTTCCATCTCCTCATTACTCTCAAAGACGGGCAGCGAACTTGCGACACTTGAGTTGCAGGTGTCCTCTAACGGCGGTTGTTACTTACCATCAAGTTACCCGCCTGTTCGTCTGTCCCCATATATTATAAAATAATAGCAAGGTATAACAAATTTTAGGAAACAATAATGGTTTTGTTTCTGGTTGGCAGGTAAGCATTAAGAGCATAAGAATGTACGAGAATCTATAAACGGATTAATACCTAAATATGTAATTTCATGTATAATAATAACTATGAATGTAAAAAGCAATAAACACGCTTCAAGCAATTGACGGTAAGTAGGTCGAGTCCTCTGTTTGTCACATACCCTAAAAACTTCATATTAACGATTTTTTTAAGCATCAATAGATGGGCTGAAATGGGTTCCAGATCTCTAAATATGTAGTTCAATTAGCAGATTTTTATGATTAATTGTAACAACATACGTACCAGGTTCTCTATAGTGCACGATGAGGTAGAGAGTAAAGAATATAGCAAAAGTGACGAGTGACATCACCCAGCTGATGAGCAGCATGATCGCTACGCAGCTCAGGAAACCGATCAGCGAAAGCCATAAATTGTAATACTGCAGAATAAAATAAGTCTCTATGTAGAATGCGGCATAGCATATGAGTGGAGTGTATGGAGAAACTTCATGATAGCTTAGGCAGCACAGCAAACGCCCATGCATCTCACCGAAGTTTAAACATGACAATAAAATTATGAATCAGTTATTAACAAGACTAATACTAATAATACACAGACAATAACAAATTAACCGTCAAATCACTAATAATAGATAAAAATAGACACACCAATTTATTAATATGGAACCGACAGATAATAGAGAGGCAGGAGGTCGTTTCTATATTCTTAAATTGGTCAATATTATATTATATATTCACAATTGATTATATTAATAATGAATTTCTAGTGCATATCGTTGTATTCAAACTAAGCACACCTTTTCCTATCCGTAGTTTCATTGCAAGCAGTACAAGGTCTCTTATTTATATTTCTTATTTTTATTATTAAATTTTCCGAATAAAATGTAGCGTTCATCAACACTCTGAACGAACGCAAAAAACATTAAAAGGTTCGCCAATGGTGCACGAGTTTTATTATGGTTACCAGAACGCCTACAAACAGATACAAATTTAAGTATAATAACAAACACTCAGTCGAATGAAAAAATACGTATATACACGCTAAAAAATATTTGCACTAAGCGGGACTGCAACCCGTAACCCTCGGCGAAAAATCAGGAAGTAAGTTGTTGAATACTAGGCAGAGTATGTAGATATTCCAAGGTATTGAGAGAAGCTGTGAGTCTTAAAATATAGGCTTACCTTGAATGTGGGTCGCCAACCAAGTGGACGAACCAACGCAGCGTGGAATGTACAGAAGTTGATCAGAGCATACGATGCCAAGTAGAAGTTTGATATCAGAGGCGCTATTGTGTTCAGATCAGCTGTGAACGAATTATGATATTAGTACTAATGCGCTTTTTGAAACATACAATATGTGTTTCAAATATGGTAACAAAAATTACTAACGGGCGTAGTATGTGTAAGTATTATATATTACGTAAAATTCATTACAAATTAAATCGGTATTATATACCGAACAGACAAACAGAAGAACAAACAAAATATTTAAAACTCACCAATAAGTAAGAACAGCAAAGAAACGAAGAAAGTAAGGACATATCCTCGGTAGGGTTCGCCGTGCTTGCCGTATGGCTTGGAGAAGAAGATGAGTCCAGGATAGATGCGGTCCGTGCCCAGCGCCTGGATCAACCGTGGGACGGATAGAAGATTCGTCAAAGCCGTCGACAGTGTTGCCGCCCAGCAACCACCATAAATAAATGGGCCCCATGCAGACATCAGCTGCATTACCTGAAGCACAGGTACGTCTTATTTCGGGATAGTAAATCAACATATATAACATATATAATGAAACCTTCAAACCTTCAAGAAAAGAGCGTACTCCTACCTAAAAGGCCGGCAACGCACTTGTGACTCTTGAGTTGCGGGTATCATTGGGCGGCGATAGTCACTTACCATCAGGTAACCCATCTGCTCGTTTGCTATCGCATATAAAAAAAAATGGAATGCTATTCGTTGCCAAGCGCATTACTTGAGAAAGGCTCTACCGGTTTTATTTATTATTTTTTTAATATATTAATGACAATCTGAATAAAGGATTCTTACAAAGAACCACAAAGGTTTTTAACATTTTGCAGAAAATTAATTATTGCGTGATTGCACTTTTAAGTTTTAAATGTGTGCAATAAAGTGCAAGCCTGGACATATTACAGAATAAGAGTTTGAGATTGATGAGATAGTAATACATTGTTGAATCAACAAACAAATGGCCACTCTTCCCCGTTGCCTAATTTATTTTTTGTAGGCAACACAGTTCGTTAGATTCGTTGTGCAATGGTTGGGAGGGTGTCTAACAGTCGCTTATATGTTGAGGACTTTCCTGAGGATGCCTCTTGTATAAACGAAAAGCGTTTCGTATCATTAAAACAAAAAAAACAGCAGATCCAAATTAGAGAGAATCCAAATTAAGCCAAAAGTTTTAATTTGGATTCTTCCCCTGTTTTTCGCTGCTATGTCGATGTTTATTATCGGCTGTTGCTATTGTTGGGATTTGCAAACCAAGGGTGAATGGTAAGTTAGCCCCTTCCATTACTATTTAACAACGATTTTTCACCACATTATCCTAATTCAATTGATCATTGTATTACATTTGTCACATTATTCGAATTCGAGAATATTTTTAGTACACCTGATCTATTACATCGCCTCTCACTGTAATTATGGTTTCATATATACAGACACAAAGTAGTAGTCTTACTGAATAGCTGTTATGTAGTCCATATTTGCAGGTATCGTTCACTACACAACTCCCAAGTCCACTGTAATCAATGACGGTGCCGTTTACGACGACCAAATCTGTAAGGTTTCCGGATGCATCCCTGAGAGCACCGCTGCCGGCGAACAACACCATCATGGCGTAGCTCACCATTGATATGAGGAGAGACAGGAGAGTTCCTTTAGGAATGGCTGACGCCGGATCCTATAAAAAAAGTACTTTTCAAAAAAACAAAACAAACGAAGAGATTTTTCTTTAACTTTTCTCGTTAATTATCAAGTTCTATTATCTAGTAGTAGTGTGTGTGTAGTTCAAGGGGTTACTGATCCTGACGGCTGGGGCAGAAATCAAGTGTGCGATTCCCACTCAGTCCAATAATTTTGTGATGAACACTATATTTTTTTATATGGTATCACCTTCACCCATTTTATATGGGTCACCTATTGGTAAGTGACTTTCGCCGCCCATGACACTTGCAACTCAAGAGTCACAAGAGTGCCGTCCGCCTTTTAGTGTAGGGGAAATGGAGGAGGGAAAAGAAGAGAAGGGAAAGGGGTTGGGACTGGTAACCTCACTCACTCGGTCACACAATACAAGCAATGTTTAACAGGGGGTTTTCTGTGAGGCCGTGGTAATACACCGGTCATGCCGGCCCATACGTGGCAAAGCAGAGCTCTCCCACGATAGAATTTATTTTGTGACTGTGTATTTGTCGATAATATGTGTGTATTCAGTAAAGTGAAGAATGTTTGTCAGCATTCTGGTTATAATACTGTACTGGTACGGCTCTGCCTAATTTGGGATCAGATTTTGGGTATGCTAAGAAATATGTCAATTACAAATTATAACCACACAACAACATTTGAACAGCAGTCGTTATCAATTAATTCTCTCCCACGACACAATATATATTTTATTACATCTTCAGATCGTTTAGTGATTACAGAAACAGTGGTGACTCAGAGTAAATACTACTTCAATTGATTTTAATGAATGAACAACTGGCGGTTATTGCCAGTACCAAAATACCGAAAACATACAGGGGTTAAACAATTTGACACCCCGTTGTGCACATTTCATTTGATTTAAGGCACGATACGTTTAAATAAGTTACTTAGTTATATACATCGTTACATCTTGATGAATCTTTATTTATTTTGACACTAAATACACAGTCTTCTTTTGCTACATTTACATACAGAATAAGGACGGCCTAAAATAGATATGAAAAGTTAACTAACATTGTAAATATAGAATGTGTGATCATCATGCAAATAGTAAACAAAGAGCTTTTGAACTATAAATCAATATTAGTATGCACACATAACGCATTGGAAAAGTACGTCAATACGTAGCTTTAAATCAACGGGAAATGTAGTAGAAGCGATTTCAAAGTCAACATCAAAAAGCAACTAGTTTCTCTCTTTGAATAATGAATTTGGCGAACTTATAAGAGAGCCCTTATATTTTCCTCACATCATGACGTCAGAACAATCGTGACGTAGACTGTCATGTTGTCAAGGACTGAGTAATGAGGCATGTCCTTCTATTTTCACAAGCTGATTGATTGCCCCATGATGCAGATGTAGAAAACAAACTGCTTATGGAATCTTTATAAAGTACCTACAGCATTAATGGCAATGAATATTATAAAATTATATATGCATCAAGGCTATAAGAATAAAAACCAATACATTTTGATGCCAAATCACATTTACTGTGTAATAAATATTCGAAAATATGGCAAAAAAAAAATAGGTATTGCACTTTTAAGTAAATGTTTCTAGTTTTCCACTACCTATTACAGTACTTCCTATCTATATTTATAAGTATATTGCCGCGTCGAAGGGAAGAAAATATAGTAGTTCAAGGATACCGCCACTCCCATCAATTAATTAGAGTATTTTACGTCAAATGCGAGCAATCCATTCGAACAACTCAATTTGTTAGACTAGAGTCTACTACGTAGAAAAAGTATATTTTTTAGGGAAGAAATATTGTACTTCAATTTAAGTTTTTTTCAAATGGTTTGACTAGTATTACATAGAAGTACGGACTTTATAAAGGAAAGTCAATATTAAAGAGAATATCATATCAATCAAGAATATCATATCATCAATATCAAGGAAAGGCGTTGTAAAATAAATTTAATTAATTAAGTTTTGGGGAGGAAATTGTTCATCAATGTTGGTAGTGATCTATTTCCCCTTGAAACATCATATTTAATTTTATTTATTTCTTTATTTCAGCGACGTAATTGCTATACGAGTACAATAGCTTGCTATTTGTTTCCAATCGTGCCCAATGATGTTTAGACTACAGTTTTGTCGGCGTTTAGTGTTGATAAGTCTTGCACTTTCTATTTTTCAGCTTAAAGGTTATCCTTCGTTGCCGTATTTAGGACCAAAATGTAATTAATTTGTGGTTAAAAGGAAGAATCTGATTTGTGTCTCGCTATTTCTTCTAATGATTATTTATTAATTAGAATATAAATATAAAAAAAAACACTTACTTTCAGATCCCCTGAAATGTTAGCCCCTGCCTGAATGCCAGTTACAGATGGAAAGAATATTGCAAACACACTGAAGAAGTCTTGATTTAAACCTTCACTGAAACGGTAATCTGGTTTGAAATTCGCAGAAAATGTTGAAGCTGAAATAAAAACACTCTCTTTATTCTGTTGTTACTGTAGCAACACAGATAAACGGAGCCTTCTCGGAGATACTAGGTCACCCCAAATGTGTACTATATATTACAAACAATTCAGATAATTGACTTCCTCTTCAGACGTGTAATAATTTATATTTTTTCGTGAAAGGATTCCTCTATAATATCGATATACTCACTACTGAAACCAACGAAGCCCTCCGCTATTTCTTGATGACTTCGTGGCCCCATGATTGTACCCACAACAAAATCAACCATAGCGCCAACGATAATTGCGATTAAGAAATTCTGCGAACAAAGTAATCAATGTTAGAAAAGTAGAGTTTACATAGTTTTATACAAAGAAAACATATAAATTTATTATATTTAAATATCCTATTTTCAACTCCTAGTGACAATCTAACATAGAATTTCATGTATGTGTGTTTATTTAACATTGCTAAATAAAATGACACATACAGAGATGATAGTTTACTTTTCAATCTTTTTGGTTTTCAGTTGCCAGCTATTTACGTATTGCACACCAATTTTGATATACATATATTATAAATGTTTTTCAATTGCCGAGGAAAGCAGGCGCATGACCACTATACCCTGTAAAATGTTATTTACAGGCTATTGGCACCGTAACTTTCCAAGTAAAGAACTGTCATGAGCGGCTTGACACCCAGTCAAACCCAGTAAAGACGGTTTTTTGTGTCAACCTCATTTTTAGGTGTTTTTCTCACCAGCTTGAACACTGTTTTATTACTATTATATGCTGTTTCTCTTATGTATTCGGTTTTAAGCATTCAAATTGAACTCAACATAATAAACTTATTTATAATCTAATAACCTAAGCGAACTCTATAAAAGAATATAGTGGGGATATCTACTGCACATCAGTAAACAGCCGTGTTCATTCTACGGGAAAAAAACTGTGGATCTTCTATATACAAATATTACGAATTATAAACATACAGTACAATGTTTACGTTAACCGCATTTTAAATATAATATTCTTATGATCACATCTATTTCCTACCGCTACTTACTGCCGTTTCAATTTTGTTCACAGTATTCAGTATATAACTCTTCACTAAAATATAAAATCTTAGGAGGATATGTAGACATGATAAATCGTATAG
Organism: Tyria jacobaeae; assembly: GCA_947561695.1. Taxonomy (NCBI): domain Eukaryota; kingdom Metazoa; phylum Arthropoda; class Insecta; order Lepidoptera; family Erebidae; genus Tyria; species Tyria jacobaeae. The sequence goes on from OX387221.1 coordinate 9,341,636, forward strand.
TTGATGCTTAAAAAAAAAGGAATAATCAACCTATAGATTGATGACTGCACATACATATTAAACTCAAAAATATGTTAATAACCAAACAGGCTTTTACTGCACAAACCTAAGAACGAGTTAATAAAAACTAAACTTAGTACTGCGTCATTACCTAGATTTTACTTAAATCTACAGAGGAATAAATAGCAGGTATAACGACTTTATACAAAATTGTATGGATAATTAATGTTTTATGACAATACTTCATAAAAATCCTGTTTTATTATCGTGTAACTCTTCAGTAGACACAATGTTCAATGAGCTTAACAACTACTGTACAAAACTTAAATAATTTAAATAAGTCTATAATTACCTTCTAGAGACTCTAACAAATTATTGATGCAAGCATGACTTATGATCTCTTTATGATCTTATGATCTTTTACTAAACAACCATTACATAAATATCAACTGAAAAACTGTAAATGACTAGTCTCCCATCAAAAATATTCTGTACTGTTTAAGCAATCCTTGCCAATGATATTCTGAATTAGATTGTCAGGGTTTGCGTTATGCTCTTAAGCTGTTACCGGGTGACAGACGTAGACATGCAAAATGCTTTGCCAGTGTAATTTGCTAAATAAAAATCACCCCTCCAAAAGTGGCGAGAAGACAATACATAGAAACATACATACATGTACAAAGCACAGGTAACTTTAAGACGAGCGTCTGAGTGTGCTCGTGTGCTACATTTTGTCAATATTAAATACAAGAAAGAAAATTGAAAGAACAGAATGTATATTTTTGTACAAAGTTGTCTAAACTGTGCTCTTGCAAGTCGTTTAAAGCCCACGCCAGTATACGGCTATTTCTGACCCGGTCTTTGGATTCGAATCGAATTACTCAATGTATCAATGTTGTAGTTTCCGTGAACCATCAGTTTGGATTTCAAAGAATATTTGTACCCACGTATGTCATTCGACTACTTTATTGTATCACGAAGATAATAATTTTCAAAAGGTATTGATGTATTTTCATCAATCAGCATCTTCGTTAGTTACATCAACTAAAAACTGATGATAAAAATGATATATAAAATAACTGATAATATTTCAATGGGAAGCAGTTACAGTCAGGGCCAGCAAACTGTCCGCAAATAGGTCAAACGTGCTAAGTGTTGACCTACATTTTCAACAAACACGCTTCGTACTACATATGTACATACCTTCTGTCACTATTTGTGACTGTACCTTGTGATTGCCTATTAGGGAAAATTATTTATGTTATTCTAATAAATGTATCCAAACATTATAATACTTTGTTACATATATGAATATGAAGAACAGAAAGATGACAATGTCAGAATATGATTATATACAGAGATGACGACTAGAATGTGTGGCGGCATGAAATACTTATAATTGAATTGAATTAAGAAAGATGGTCACGATTACAATATAAAATTAACTGTGTAGTAACTGTACTATCACGTTTTCTTTTAAACAGTTTTTAACAAAATAAAACGACCTTTTTAAGTTTACTTGTATTTCTTAAATAAAAAATCATGACAGTGAAGTCCACAAAACCACAACCAACATCGTTACTAAACGATCGATTACTAAAAGATCGATTGAGGTTAGGGATTTTACAATGCTTGATATTAACTGTGACATCTCTGATGGAGTAACAGGCATATGCAAAATTAACTAGCAATCCAACAATAAGTAAAACTCACGCCCTGCAGGATGTAATTAACTAGATTCAACTATAATTTTCTATAACAGCTATTATTGTGGCAGCTTTTACAATGACCATTATACTACTTATTATTAAATGTTATCTCTATATATCATCGCGTACCGCCATTACTCTATGCCGTTTAATGTCAACTATAATATGATGGTAATGAGAATGCTGCGAAAATGATGTGTTGCGTCTCGTAACGAGACAAGTGACGAGAAAAACCAAGCTCATTACCAAGATAATGAATTACAATTGTACTTTTAAAAAAAATTATTTACTAGTAGTAGTAGTCTACCTCCATTTTTTTATTTTTTATGGAATCCGTAAGATATGTTCGCGGTTCCATTCGTAATCCGATCCGATAGAGACGAAAAATAATATGGGATAATATGGGATATATGTATATGTAGGTACATCAAAAACTATACCTTACTACTACTTCCACCTACTTCTAAATTAGAAGTCATGAAAAAAATGAAGTGGGATACAAACATCACAGCGATTTGTGTAAAGAAAATGTATTAGCTTCATTTAATAGTTCGTAAAATATTTTTAAGTTAATTGAGCCACTTATTTAAATAAGTTTCTTTAGCACTACATTTTAAGTGCTTAAATTTTAACGTTTAAATAAACTAGCCGGAAATTGTTCTTATAACCTACGAACCCAAGAAAAACAGATATTAGAAAATATTTTTAAAGTAGTGGTAAACTCATTAAACATTGAATAACAATAAGTTTGGACATGTGTAATAAAGTACTGTAATGGTGCCTTTGTATTTTTATAAAGACCATTCAAGCAACGCCAAATTAAACTAATAGGGCTATTAGTCCTGCTCATACAAACGTATGTTAGCTTCTTCAACTATCTTACATATATGTATCTATTTTAAATTTCTACGCTAGGTATATCCGATATTAATAATTAAAGTGCAGACATTTGTTTTTTAAGTTTTTAACCGAACTAAAAAACGGTTGTTCATTCGATTGGAGTTTTTTTATTATTATAGTTACCGCCTAACTCCGTCATTTAGAATTATTATTTTTTATTCGGAACAGTATTCTGGACGTTTGGTTCCAATTAAATTTGAAGAAAATATTTAATATCTAATGATATAGAATACATGCTAAGGGAAGTCTTCGTTAATTGTAGACCGATTTCAATAAACAAAAAAATGTATTCAAATATGTAGTTGTTATTGAGGTTAGGCCTGTTGAAATTTATAACTCCAGCCGGTCATGCAGGACGGCAGCAAGGGACTCTTTCCATCCGACTGACGCAGGTTCTGTCCGGGCACGGCTGCTTTGGGAAGTACCTACACTCGGTCGCTAGGAGGGAAATGAGCCCCGTCTGACAATACTGCAACTTCGTCATCATCGAAGACGATCTATCAGCTGTTATACGCTTCATGGCCGGTAGCGACAGGAATTTTACCGCGTTGGCGATCTTCGGCGATGACTTCATCTCGCAGAAGGAGGCGGTGGAGCGAGCAAGGATGACCTCTGCTCGGACCTGATTCAGCGCCTCATGAGGCTCTGAGTGTGGCCGGGTGGCCGGGATGGGTTTCCCCTCCGCCCGCTTTAGTGGCCAGCCGCAAGGAGATGACGTCCGCGTGTGTCTGGACGCCGCCTTACTGATGGGTTATACGTAGGTGGTGCCCGAATAGTGCGGGGTCCGAATGTCTTAATAAAACTGTTCCCGGCTTCCTCCTATTTTAAACGAATCATGGCACACCGTACGGTTTTAGTCGGTTTTAGTGTTCGATTCCGACACACCATTGAAATTAAAATTTAAATAAAGAAAATATGCCTCTAGAGTGGAAAATTAAGGAGTTAAGAATCCTGATTGTTACAATTCATGATGATTTATTCAATTGAAGTCGGTTTTCCACTTTTCTTTACCTTATGTCGATATCGTTGGCTGACCTAAAATTCAATTCTCGGATTAAATTTGCTTTATGTAATACTTTGATTTTCACAAGCGACGAATTCTTGGAACCCGTCGAAAAACTCTTTCCAAAAAAACATACTTGGGTTAGGGTAACGTTTTTGAATAAACTTAAACGTTTTGAAACTTTAAACCGTTTTCGTGTATTGGAAGACCAATGAGCAAATGTGTTATGCCACAATTTGATCGGTTCGCAAAGAACAACCAGCTGTTACAACATTATAATTTTAACTGGATCCGGTCCGATCGTTTGTCGACTGGCGAAAAAAGTCGACGCTCCGTTGATAAGGTTATGGATGCGAAAGACAATATTAAAAAAGTGATTTTTTTTTTTGTTACTTGTATGTTTACCTAATAAAACAAAGAATATTGAATCAGTTACTTAAAAATGAACACAACCAAAATGCAATGAAGCACAAAAACTCCAACACTGTTATTCAATTTATAAGTACTTCGTGTTTGTCATTCTCTAATATCTAAATATAGTATAGCTAAATGAAGTGAAGAGATCTTAAACACTGCTACTGATTTTGGTGGCAGTATATGTATAATATGAATTATTAATCCACTTACTTGTGCTTTACTCTCCCAATCCATACCAACAGCGCAAATGATGCACATAACAAGCAATGCAATCGCTCCAATTATTCTGACGTCATTCACTCCATTGTCAAGAATCTTCAAATTATGAGACTTCAACAAATCGTTCATTGAGTCGCAGAAGCCAATGGTGTTCATACTAGCGGCCACTGCGTTCGCAAATGCGAAAATTATCCCAACGGATGCTCCGAATTCAGGACCTAAGGACCTTGATATAATGTAGTAGATGCCACCTAGAACAATAATCCTTCGATAAACAATAGTCATTATTCCATATTATAACAAATTAAAAGAATCGTGTAATGCGTTTATTTGTTTCTAATAATTGAATATTCGTTCGCAAGTTGTTTCAAAGTTAGTTCAGGAGTACTTTCAAACATTTTTGTTTGAACATTAAAAGTAGAACGTTATTCAATGTCGAGATACAATGATGTGCATTTTTATCTAGACAACTAGCAAACAGTGGTGTTGGTTGTATGTTTAGAAAATTCAGCACATGTAATGTTCTTCCAAATAATAAAATTTAGATTGACTAGGAAGGTTACCTTAAATCTTATAATCATAAGTTACTAAAAAAATATACGGGCAGTCTTTGGGGAATGCCGATAGAAGTGAAAACTATTAGATTATACACAGTATACTTATAGCTCATGGAAAGCTTTAGGTGACGGTGACGCAAGTTCCATGATTTTGGCTCACCCAAAAAGTACTCAACGCGCCTAAAGAAGTTTTCGCTTCAAATATGCTCATCTCTCACAACCGACCAATACAGAGTTATCGTAATAATATAAATATACTGAATAATAACAGCAACTGGCCATTTTTGATGCCACTCTTCAGATTTAATCTTGAAAAATTTAAGATTGAAGAGCCTTCACCTCAGTTTAAGTAATTTAAAAATCCGTGAAAATCATTCGGCATTTTTAATGCTTAAATGTACAGATGTTCGAAAGTAATAGTAAAAGAAATATGTAGATACAATTATAAAGAACATCAGGAATCATCCTGAGTAGTGGCAGCTACAATAGGATCACATAAACAGTTTCTTTTCTATGAATAAATGAGGGGGTTGAATATGAAAGTGGATTGAATACTAACATCTGTAAATAATTAGTTGCCTGAGTAAGGTCACGTCTTCGTTCGAAGTATCAACCCCACTCGCAACTTGTTTACCAAGAAGGCGGTGACATAATGGGTATCCCGTTATGGCGGATGTCGGATGCCAGCCAATATATGCAAAGCTACCATTTTTTGTCTCGCTTTTATTTGTTTTTGTAATAAAAGTGTATTAATGTATAATATGTATGTTGTGAGCAGTGGATATTTTCTTATGATAGTGTCGACAAATTGGGCATTGCTTCCGTAATTTAGACGGAAAAAAGAAGTTGAGTACTAAGCACCGGAAGGTTCTATTGTAAGAGTGACAATGGACTTATGTTTTTATTAGTATTAGCGTTAAGCTCCCGAATAATGTTCTGATGTTATACATTTTGTTCTTTTATTTTGCGTAACCTTCCACTTACGGGAGTGTTCTTCAATAGAACTAAACAAAGTAACTAGGCGCCCTAATATGTTATTGGCAGAAATATTGACCTTAACGTGTCATTGACTTGATATTGGGTGGCTGCACACTAACAACCACTCTAACTACACTATCTGTGCCAAAAAAAGTATATATCTTATTACAAAAGCACCGTGTGATCTTTTCAAGTCAAAAGCAGATATGTCTAGGAGGAAAAACCAAACGGGTTTTTCTAGAGAGAAAAAATGTAGTCATTGACATTATTATTATTATATTCATTTATTATGGCAAAATAAAGAATCAATAAAAATTACGAGATTTAAAAAAATAACATAACTCGATCTATTAGCTATTGCGTTATACCCAGTAATTATATTGCATTGATTCCTTATATTTAGAATTGGAAAAATATGTAGGTAAAATTGCTACTGGATAGTATTGATCTCATATTACATTTGCCGTGTTGAAGCAAATGATAATGTGTAGATCGAGTTAAAACATAATATAAATTCATAGGAGGTATAATATAAACAAGAATAACATGTCATACCACTCAGAAATAGCGAGAACAATCAATCAATAGCAATTAGATGAGCCAGTCAAAACTAGTATAAGCCAGTACACTCTGGTCAACGACACATTTAATTTCACATCGAATACTACAACGTTGTACAACTACAAACTTGATCATAACTTAAAAAAGATGATGTATGATGTAATACGGGACAATTGAGCCGGATCAACATTGATTAATAATATAAGAGATTTCCACCGATAGATTGACTCATCACGATATCTCTGGAACCATAAGGCGTAGAGACTTGAAATTTGGTACGAATATTCCTATAGCAAAGTAGAGGTCAGCTAAGAAGGGATTTTACGAAATCCACCCAGAAGGGGTGTTGCGGGGGTGTCAACAGGTGTGCTAGTATCCAATATGTACCGATTTTACATAGGTTATCTCCTATGTGGCAGCAATGGCGTGTTAAACGGCAACATTGTGTCGACTATAATATAGTCCCACTGTAGCAATAGGTGGGCAAGCCTATTGCCGTCAAACGGGCGCTTTGAGAATTAAATGTTGAGAACTGGCGAGGAACAGATCTATGAGTATATGTGTGGTGGCAGGTCCAGCTACACTGCTACCATTACTCTTCAACCAATTTTGCTAATTGTTAAATCTAATAAGTTTGTTTCTGATACGTTCCATCGTTAGCTTATATTTGGCTGCGTGGGGTGACCATATGACAGCATTGCACTTTAAATGACTTCTCACCAGCGACGCGTATAACAATTTCCAAGCACTGATGGTGGTAGATTTTTTCGCTAACTGAAATTTAATTATTATTAAAATTCCACTCCTCGATACTACTTATGTCTCGTTTCAAGATTTCATCTTATGAGTTTAGCTTTATTTGAAAGACTAATTTAGGGTCCTCCGCAAATAACAAAGGTGTGTCTTCGTGGACTGGTAAGTCGTTGATTATTATAGTCAACGTACTGACACTGGTCACATAAATAGTTAATAAATAATGACAATGTATGACAATTATTTTAAAAAGACGTCATAATCTATATTGTCGAATGCCTTTTTTAAGTCGAAGTAGGCAACGTACACTTATGTACTTCCCATTCCCTGCAATGGAATTCCCAAAGGGCCCATTTTCAAATAGGCTTGCCGGTAATTACGCGATTTTGATTAAATTATATAGAGTAACAGTAGGCATCCTGTGGGTGTTGAAAAGGTCTCTGCCCATCCCTTATGTATATATCCCTTATATATATTGTGCCATAACATAACGTTATGTGATATAATAAAGTTCACTAATTGAAACTAACCCGACCATATAATATAATAAATAATAATAAAATTACTTTTATTGAAACTGACGACAGATTATCATGGTTCATGTGTTTGATGATGTATACATATCTCTACATACATAATCAAGCGCCGTATTAATAAAGACCAAAGTGAGCCAAAATATAATTCTTTCAATTTAAAAAAATAATAATAAAACCATACTTCTGAACTATTACGTGAAAACTCGAGTTCCCAATCCTTAAGTATAAACGGTATAAGCAATATCCATTTTCTTCCATTGCCCTCTTTTGGTCTTCTTACTTTTCCTTTTTTTTTTTTTTTTTTTATACTATAGGGGGACAGACGAACAGACAGGTCACCTGATGGTAAGTGACACCGCCGTCCATGGACACTTGCAACTCAAGAGTCGCAAGTGCGCTGCCCGCCTTTGAGAGTGATGAGGGATGGGGGATGCAGGGAGCGGAAAGAAGAGAAGAGGGATGAGGAGACGGAAAAAAGGAGAAAGGAGATGAGGTAGAGAAAAGGGGGGAGCGGGAATTGGGCCTCCGGAAACCTCACTCAATTCGGGGAAATGCAACGCAAGCGTTACTTCACAACCGGTTTTCTGTGAGGCCGTGGTATCGCACCGGTCGAGCCGGCCCATTCGTGCCTAAGCATGGCTCTACCACTCTTAATATAATATAAGGCGTCAGAAGAAACAGATGGGTCACCTGATGGTAAATGACAACCGCCGTGCATGTGTAAACATACATTTTTTTTTTTTTTTTTTTTTTTTTTTATACTATAGGGGGACAGACGAACAGACGGGTCACCTGATGGTAAGTGACACCGCCGTCCATGGACACTTGCAACTCATGAGTCGCAAGTGCGCTGCCCGCCTTTGAGGGTGATGTGGGATGGGGGATACAGGGAGCGGAAAGAAGAGAGGAGGGATGAGGAGATGGAAAAAAGGATAAAGGAGATGAGGGGAGAGAAAAGGGGGGAGGGGGAATTGGGCCTCCGGAAACCTCACTCAATTCGGGGAAATGCAACGCAAGCGTTACTTCACAACCGGTTTTCTGTGAGGCCGTGGTATCGCACCGGTCGAGCCGGCCCATTCGTGCCTAAGCATGGCTCTACCACTGAATAAAAAAGTCTTACAAAGTTTTTAGGCTTTTGATCAAAAAGGTGGGAAGGTCTCCTTTAAGCTGGTCTCATTTTTATATGTTTTGTCAGCTAAGGAGTGGGCTAGAGAACGAAATAGATGATAATCTGAGGGAATAATGTCTGGAGAGTACAGTGGGTAGGAAGGACAGCCAAGTCAAGGGAAAGTAATTTTTCACGAGTCGCTTTTGCTACATGTGGTCCAGCTTTATCGTGCAAAAAGTATACTTTATTTTGATTTTTCGGTAATCTCGCTGCTACGTTATCCAGTTGGTCAGAATAAATATTGGCCGTGATTGTAGTGTTAGATGGCAATAGCTGCCAATATATAATTCCGTTTATTCACCACCACACACTTAAAAGAACTTTTTCACTAGTGTCAGATTTTGGCGTCGGTACGCCTGCTTCTCCAGGTCCAAGCCACTGGTGCTTACGCTAAAAAAATATGTACATAACCAACTTTTCATCCCCCGTAATTACATCCCTCAGCCACTCATTTGTACGGTGATAACCAAATAGTTCCATGCACACGTTAGCTCTCTTCTGAAGTTGATACGGCGTCAACTCATGTGGCAACCATACTTTATATTTCCAGGTCTTTTCTAAAGCGTGGATTTGTTTTTCTACTGCAGTTAAGAACACTGAAGCTGCTCTGCCAGACAACGTGAAGTGAACCTGGGATCCACCAAACCAATGTTTGATGGTATCGTAAGAGAGCACGCCTTCGCCCATCTTTGCACATATATTGCGCACTGCTTAAGTTGTTGTTCGACCTAAGCGAAATTCGTGAAGTAAAAGCAGCCGAAGTTCTCTACGAGAAATATTCATAATTTACTGTAGTTTTACCATTCGAGATCCAGTTGTCAACTGATCTGACATACAACTCTTGCTTTATTTATATACTACTCCAAGAAATTTGAGATAGTTCTATAACGTTTTAGAAACTGATCGAAGGATGTGGCGGGTTTATTAGTTGCGAACCTAATATAATTGCGAAAGTAATTCCATCTAGCTATCTCCACGATATGGGCTGAACGGGTAAACCGATTTTGATAAAATTTGGTATGTGGATAGTTTTAAATACTGGGTAAGTCATATGCCACTTTTATCGACATACTACGCGGTCAGTTGCGAGCGGAAGCAAGTATTTGTATGTTAATCTTACCTCCTTTTACTTCTCCATTCGTGCATATAGCGCTCATGGAGAGCGTTGTGACGACGCAAACTACGGCTGATATCAAAATGATAATGAGTGACATGCCAATACCAGCTTGAGACACCACCCACGATAGCCGCAGGAACAGCATCACCCCCCAAATATTTAGTAGACATGGTATCAGTACACCCTGGAAAGATTAAAAGTTACACATAATGCAATGGACAATGCGGTACCTAACAGTAAACTGAGGGTGTTAACTGTCTATTGTTTGGAAATCAATTAAGAATCAAGTTAATTTTACAAATAGCTTTTACATTTATAGCCATCTTCGTGCAAAATATTTATTATTTCCTGTTATGCGAGCGACAGTCTGTCATTCAGTACACAGTCAAGGAAATTGTGTTTTCCACAATAATTCTGACTAAAATCGAAATACCTACATGCAGACTATACTTCTCATGTTAATTTTAAGTGCCGCTTCATTTATTTTGGTACCTTGGAAGTACCTACTTAACTAACAACTTTTGCTTTGTAAAATCTTTAGCATTCGACTCTTGATTCAGCAACATAATTCGTAGAAGCCATTCTCCTGAAAATCTACTCCGTATTTTTTGCCAATACTTCAGAACTTCATCTACCACATTCCGTAACTGCAAATCACAGGCATACTCAAACCTACTACTGCGTACCTATATTATGTTACAAAGTCTCATAAGCATCCGTTGTTTACTCTACAATTGAGTTGGCTCTTGTTAGGAAATTCATAACAGCACGTGGCTCTAATTTGATGGTTTTCCTGTTTTAATTCGACATTTAGAAAGAAATAAAGAATGTGGCCGATATTTTCTTCACAAATTCTTTAAAGTAACTTAAATACCTTTTTTGTGTCCCCTCGTCAAGTATCTACTACTGGAGAAATATTAACAAAAATGACTCCATTTTTACTTAAGCTTACACCAACAGTCCTATTATATACATTCTTTCAGGATATCCCAGCAAACCAAATAAAAATATATTGTTGTATGTGTTTATATGTATGTTGCGTAAAAATTTAAGACTTAATCAATGGTATTCGATAAAAAAACAGTGAAACAGGTTTCATAATTCAAACGAAAATAATGAAAATATACAATTGAAGTATAATATATAATACCTGAATCCAACCTAATTTGATGCCATGCGCAGGTGGAGTCGGTGACTTAGTTTCTCTGGACGCGTGCTGTTCTTTCTCGTCCTAAATATATAAAGAAAAACATGAGTAATCAATCTTTTTACTAAGGTTATTTTATATTTAATTAAGTTGTGAAGTTCTGTTTACCCTATCAACCAGCAAAAGTAATAGTATTACGATAGTAGCGCTGTTACAAGGTAGAGATAGTATATGTATGTATAATATAATATGCCATGTCCTTGTTCATTTGCTATTTCAAACATCGCTAAACACCTAAAATAATAAAAAAAGTTAATTGATTTAGAACGACAGCGAACAAAGGCAAACATTTGTGTCTCATGATTTCAGTATTCAGACATAAGTTTATAATCTGGTATTTAATGCTCGTAATTGACTCACTGTCATAATAATTCGATGGATGACGTGCGACACTGATGGAAATCAGCTGTATGCTGTATTCAGTTATCTGTACTTGTTGATTTACAATATAAATAAACTGCATGCGCTGCTTGTTGCCAATTGCAGAGTAACGAATTATTACAGCATGCAATTACTTACCTTTGGCCGTGTCAGTGGGTATGAACACATAATAATAATCTTTTTTTTTTTTTTTTTTTTTTTTTCGTGTGGAAACCCCCACGGGTCATCACCTCACTGGAGCCAACAGTGAAGTGGTATGTCGGACTCGAACCGACTAAAACCACACGGTGTTCCGTCACGAGGTCTATCGCAGAGGACCCGGACTAAGAAGGATGCTTCCGAGAACCCCTGCAGACCTTGGTCGCCTGATGCTCAGGCGACCACACCGTGGAAAGCGGGGAGCCTAGCCCCCCTCCAACTTAGAGAGGCGCGCGCAGAACACGACGCGCTCCCGTCTCAGGCCTGCTTCTGCTAGGGTAGCGGGCAGCCCGATCCGCTACCCCCAGGCCAGCGCTCATGGAGGTCGGAGGTCATTCTGCGCCCTCCGGCGCCTGGTGCGTCCTCTGCGGGACGAGAGAGTATTAGTCCTCTCCCGTTCCCGTTCCGCCGCCTCTTTGATCAGCATCACCTCTTCGCAGAAGGAGGCGGCGGATTCCCATGCACTCTCACTTTGTACCATGGACTGAACCATGGTATCTAGCGAGAGGCTTCCCACACCAATAGCCGTCACGAGGTCATGGCGCTGTTGCGTCCATGCTGAGCACTCCGCTAGAGTATGGAGTGCAGTGTCCTCGCGACAGCCTCCGCAGTGGTGGCACGCAGACGTTGGCTCCCGGCCTATGCGACACAGGAACTTACCGAAGCAGCCGTGTCCGGTGAGCACCTGCGTCAGTCGGTAGGAGAGGCTGCCATGTCGCCTCTCCAGCCAATCCTCCATGATGGGTCTTACCGCCAAAATAGTGGCGTGCCCTGCGCTTGGTCGCTCCAGTCGTTGTTTCCACTCTGCCATTAGGACCTGACGGAGCCGGGACCGTTGCGCCTCAATTTCACGAGGCGCGGGTCTCAGATCCCGCTCAAGTGCCTCCTTGCGCCATAGATATAATGACGCAAGGGTTTTCGCCTCCAGGTCCCATGGAGCAGAGCCGGCTAGGAGACTTGCCGCTTCGAAGAATATCGTGCGGTATCCTCTTATGACTCTAACGGCCATCGCCCTTTGCGGTCGCCGCAGTATTGCAGTATTGCGGGCCGTCAGAGTCTCCGCCCATATTGGTGACCCATATAAGGCCATGGACCGCACGATTCCTACATAAAGTCTCCTGCAGGAGGCGTCGGGCCCTCCTAAGTTTGGCAGCAAACGCGATAGTGCAGCTGCCGTCCTCATGAGCTTAGGGGCCAGATTCCGGAAGTGATAACCGAAATCCCATCGGCCGTCGAGTGTGAGACCAAGGTATCTCATCGAAGACTCGATGCCGATGCGAACACCTCCCACGACAAGACTGGATCCGGCTGGTGGCCTCTTTCGAGGCCCGTGGAAGAAAAGGGCCTCCGATTTATGCAGGGCCACCTCAAGACCCAGCTGCCGAATCCTTCCAACGACTTGAGCAACCCCGGCCGTGGCTTTTATGGTTGACTCACGGTATGTTTGACCTCGCGCCGTTACGAGGGTGTCATCGGCATAGCAGGTGACAGCAACACCTCCCAGAAACACACCGCGAAGCACCCAGTCATATCCGATGTTCCACAAGAGTGGTCCTAGCACCGATCCCTGTGGAACACCGCACGACATTTCTCGCCGACCATATCCTGCCCGACTCGGGTAGGTTACGGCTCTCTCCGATAGATATGCCCCGACAATACAACGAAGGTAAAGAGGCACTCTGTGAAACACTAGCGCCTCTCTGATGCAACTCCAGGGTAAGGTGTTAAAAGCGTTAGCAATGTCCAGAGACACTGCCAACATCACCTCACCCCGGGACACTGCTCTCTCCGCCAGGGCTCTTACGCGCATGATTGCATCGACGGTAGAGCGCCCCCGGCGGAAACCAAATTGATTGTCCGCCAGGTCCGGTCCCACCCCTGAAAGGTGCCCGACGAGGCGGTCTACAATAATGCGCTCAAAGAGCTTACATACCTCGTCGAGCAACACGATGGGCCGATAGGCAGACGGTGAGTCTGCCGGGCGCCCCTCTTTCCTGATGAGCACCAGTTTCCCCGTCTTCCATAGTTTCGGAAACTGGCCCCGCTCTAGACATGCGCTAAAGAGCCCTGTAAGTCGGGGCCCAAGAGCCTTAAGGGCAAGGACCCACGCTCGGCCAGGAATGCCGTCGGGTCCTGGGGCGGTGTTCTTGGCTTGAAGCCGTTGCACCGCTGCCCTTAGTTCTACCCGGTTGACTTCAGGGGCGTCGTCGTCTTCGGTATTGGGCACTTGAGACGGAGCTATTGGTGGAGCAGGTGTATGCTCCGTTCGCGATGGGAATAGGGTGGCGACGATTCCTCCAAGTAGCTCTGGCTGGAGACTTTGAGTCAGCGGGGGGGCCCATGGGCGTAACTTTCCCCTCACCAAAAGGTAGGGGCGCCCCCAAGGATCTCGTGCCAGTGTCTCCAGTAACTCTTCTCGGGCCAACAATTTGGCTCGCTTTATTGCCGCTTGAAGAATCCTCTTGGCATCCCTATATCCCAGAAGAAGCTCTGCCTCTCGGGCTGTCGCATCATCAGGGCGGCGACGCCTCCTATTGAACCTTGTGTACCGGCGGCGCGCAGTCACACAATCTTCGCGTAACCTTGCTATTTCTGATGTCCACCAGTACACCTGGCGCCTTGCTGTCCTGGGATTTGCCCTAGGCATCGCCGCGTCACATATTTGTGACATAGCCTCCTGGAACCAACTTGCTTCGTCCTCGACATCCTCAAGCCTGTCCGGTGCTGTGACCCAGGCCTGTACGATAGAAGCTTCCAGGAGGAGCTCCCGATCTAGTCGCTTAAGTGCCCAACGAGGACCAGTTGGAACCGCCCTGACTGGGGTCACAGAGGTGTGGGCGGAAACGTTGAACCGTATATATCGGTGATCGGACAACGTCTCCACCTCCTCGACTACTCGCCAGCCTTGGACACGTCGGGCTAGGGCAGGGCTCCCAAACGAGATGTCCACGATTGAAGTACCCTGCTGACGCACGCACGTGGCCACGGAACCCCGGTTCAAGAGGACTAAGCCAGTTAACACGGCCCAATCCTCTAGTGCCGCACCCCTCGCATTAGTGGCTGGGGAACCCCAGGCCGTTGACTTGGCATTGAAGTCCCCCAGAACAAGTACTGGTCGAGGGCGGCAACCTTCGACAACGACGGCTAGCTGAGTGAGCCAGTCCTCAAACTCAGCCAGTGTACGGTTCGGCGAGAAATAAATAGCCACGACCGCAACCTCATCTATAGCGGCCGCCACCCATCCTCTACCTCTAGCAATAGCAACAAGAGGTGAAACTCCGGTAGCAGTACCGCGAATGACAGCCGCCAAGCCGTCAAGATCCCCCATCCAGACTTCTCCGGGAGGAACGAAATACGGCTCGGCGACGACGGCGATGTCAATCGACCACTGTGCCATACTCTGGAGCAGAAGATCCTGAGCATTGGCACAGTGGTTTATGTTCCCCTGCAGGATGGGGAAAAGTGAAACTATTGTGCTGTTTCCATCTCCGCACCCCGCCGTGAGCTTTGTTGCTGCCTATTTCCATTGACTCCATCGCTCTGCCTCTTCTGAGAACCTGACGCGGAGCAGGTTTTGGAGCCTACACGGTGCTCGTCTGGTTTTCCCTCAGCTGCGCACCTGAAGCATCGTGGCGGGGCATCACAAGAGCTAGCCTTGTGACCGGATTGGCTACAGCGAAAGCACCTGTCCCCAATGGTCACTGCTGCAGTGCACTTGATTCCTACGTGCCCCACCAATAGGCAGCGAAAGCACCTAGAGAGCCTTGGCTGTAGGAGACGCACTTGTGCCTTTGAGAAACCGCCCAAGAGAAGGCTCCGGCCATCCGCCACTTTCTGAGCCGACACCACAGGGCAGCTGATGACAACTGTTCCCAGGCCATCAGCCCCCGAGCGGATCGGACCGGCCTTGATTTGGTCTTTGGAACAGCCTCCAATCTCTGCCACAGCATTAATAATTTCTGTGACTGTGGCCGCATCGTCTAAGCCCAGTACCCGTATATCAGCGGTCTTCGTGGGCCTTGATACACGGACATCGGCCGCATCTAGTGACTCCCTAAGCTTTATCGCTAGTGCATCTGCTTTAGGGCCACTGGTGGCGCCGGAGATTTCCAGAAGGCGCGCTCCCGTCCTGGTAGATTTACAGCGGACTCCCGGGATGTTAAGAGCCTGGAGGTCCACGGCTTCCTTCGCCTTTTGCAATACCTCCGCGTACCTTACGCCCCTGTCCGCGGCTTCCGCCGTCAACGTTAATACGACGGCTGTAGAGCGGGGGGCACGTAGCCTCAGCGTTTTTATATTGTCGTCTTTGGTGAACTCCTTTTCCGATTTTTTAGCCTTCTTGGATGTCTTCTTTTTCTTTCCTTTTGGTCCAGCTACCTGCCATCTTTCCTGATTTAGAGGCTCTCCAGGTGTCGCTGAGGCAGGAGAAGTATGCTCAGACACCTTCTTTTCCGCAGTTGCTCGTTTTTTTCCTTTTTTTTTTGAGTTTCCTCTAGAAATTGCAGCATTATTTGCTGTCGCTTGCAGAGTAGCTGTCTTACTACTTGAAGGGGTAGAGAGACCCACCTTGATTGCATCCGCATAAGACGAGAGTCTAGATGAAGACAGAGGTGGTCGAAGTCGGGCTCCTTCCATTGCTGAGATGCGCTTCATTATGCGCTCCTCTAGTTCCGACATCAGCCTGGCTATGTTAGGCTCTAATGCCTGCGCCGGTGCACCCTCAGGCCGGTTTAGACTACTCTGTTTTACAAAGTCTACTCGCAAGGCTCGTAGTTCTTGGTGCAACTCTTCATTTTTCTTTTCAGAGTCAGCCAATCGATCTTCGAGGCGTCTTATCGTCTCCTCAGAGGACGGATATTTCAGAAGCGCCTCAGTTGCCTCTTTAATTAAAGAAGCTGCATTTTTAAGGGCCTTTTGGCTGGAGCCTTTTAGACCCTTAGAAATTCTGGCCACTTCCCCAATGCTTGTTAGTGCCTCCTTAATTTTGCTCTCCCAGTTTGGGGCTGAATCCATATTTTTGTGCGGGCTCCTTCTCGCTTCCGCTCGCTCTGCTCTTTTAGCAGCTATATTAAGGAACAGCTCTTTTAATCGCTGTTCCTCCTCTTTTTCTTCTGCGGCTTTATCAGCGGCTCGGAGAGCTGCCGCCTCTTTTCGAGCCTTTCCAACGCCGATATAGTTGCCTGTCGTAGGTGGTCGACCCCTTCCACGTCGCGCCGTCGCTATCTTTGCGACGGGCAATGCTTCGTCGCTTGAAGATTTTTCTGAGCCGATACCGGAGCGGCTTCTACTCCTCCCAGACCCGGCCCTGCTGGAATGTGGGCGCTTTTCCGCTCGTCAAAATTTTGCACTGCCCTCTTCTTCCATTTCCATCATCGCGACCTCCGCGTTTATGTTGGTAGCCGATTTAGAGCTGGCTACAGGGCTCTTAAGGCATTGGTTGCCCCCCCCAGAATACGATTGGGGACTGTCGGCACCGACTGGTGCCGAATGGGATTCCCCAGACGCGGAGCGTCCGGGACCCACCTGGGTAGAAATATCTCTATTTACCTTTGCCATTTTTCTGATAGATTTACGTCCTTCGACGATGACGCCCTTGGAACTGAGTTCCCCTCAGCTATTCATCCTCTTGCCGGGCGTCAGAGCGTAGGATTGGGGTAATTTTTATAGAGGTTTTCTTCCTCGCAGCTCCGAAGAGCCACCGGTCCTGTCCATTCAGGGTTACGGCTTGGCCAGACGGCGGTCTGTACCAGACCATGCTCAACTGACAAGGACAGTGAGCCCGTCTGCCCGATGCTGTAATTTTTTAAAGAGGTTGTCTTCCTCGCAGGCCTAGAGAGCCACCGCGCCGGTCCGTTGCCGGACAGGGGCACGGCTGGAACGAACGATACTACAATCGAGTAAATCCAGTGAAAGACAGCTCTTCGCCCCTTGTAGTTTCTGCCCGCCATATCCTCTGCTTAGATCAGAGGACAGTGGGAGAATCACAGGGTGACCCTAAAAGCAGGGTCCCCCTTGCCAGAATATTAGCCGTGGGCGACGACGCCCACTTCACAATAAAAGGAGCGTCGTCGTTAACGTTGCCCGGGATGCACCACGTGGAGGTTTTCTAGCCCAGCACCCCACATAATAATAATCTAGAATATAATTTAAAGTTGTAAAACCGTACTGTGAAATCATCCAGAATCGGTTTAATATTTTTTGAGCGTGTTTTAGGAAGTGTTGCTGTGTATAAAATGTAAGTCGTGTAAAATATATATTTCTTTACGTAATACCAACGAGCATGCTTATGGCTCGCTTGTATTTATATTATCCACAGTTCAGTAACACCGTGGAATAATGGAAAGAGGTAAACACTTTATGTGCCTTAGTAAACTGGCGAGCAAATATTGTATGCGCAACTAATAACGATAAAATAATATGATCTTGAAGCTGCGTACCTACATGTATAACCCCTGTTTGTATGTAATGACACTTAAAGTCACTGTACATACATATGTATGTATATATTTAAATGTAAAATACAAACTCCATTGTACTCGCCGATATTCGCAAAATAAGTAGGCAAACAAGCGTCCCAAAAACGATCACGCTCTCTATACGCTATGCCCAGGATTTTTCTATGTAATAGAAGAACCGATGTCTTTATTTTATGTATCAGCTTGATCGTTTAAAAAAAAAATCAACCTAATCTTAAATAATTTGAAGACTTTAGCTTTCAATGTCGGGGCATTAACGAAACCAGAAATACAGATCCCACTTCTTAAGGCTGCTTATATACATTCAGGAATAGAGAGAGTCTCTCTGGTTTCATTCGTTCAGAAAATATACATATAAGAAGGAATGTACGCTTTTATTTGTCACAGGCATAGTTCTATTTTAATCTAAATAAATCAAATTTGAAATATAAACCTTAAGTTTTCTTCTAACATAGTCACAGCCATTAAGATCAAAATTAATTATAAATTTGTCACAATGAACTTTAAAAAAAAGTAGTTTTGACTTCTACTGCCAGTCACGGTAGGCCTGCCAAGCAGGTTGACAATACCGGTCAAGCATTTTAGCGCCACAAATCACAAGTGCCATAGTCTTTGGATGACTATAACCCGTTTACTCAACATGAGCCTAACCTCCACACTGAACGCACTTGTACCAAAACTTTTTATTCCGGCCTTGTAATCATCATACAAAATACACCTATTTTTCTTAATCTTCGACGTCAATGACGTGTTCATTGATCTCAGAGTATGACGAAGACTGATGGCTATCTTTTACATTCACGGTAGCCAATTAATTTGTCATTTTCATTTGTTTTATGCTGTCCTACAGTTTCTTTAGGATAAATTTCTTTTTTTTATATATTTTCTCTAGTTGCTCTTCCTACTTGTTCTTCTATCGAAGCTTTCTATCGAGTGCTTATGAGAACTGTTTCGTGTTGTTTTTGAAAGTTTCTTAGCTCTTTCTTTGTATTTTGGAGCTTTTTCATTCTTTTATTTTAAACTGACGAGGGGTCCTCAAAAACGCATGACTGCAGAGGCGCAGGGACTGCTACTCTGCGGGTGTGCACGTGTAAACGTTGTTTTTGAAATGATAGTATAGTGGCCGGCATTGTCACCTGACAGGCATTATCCAACTTCACCCAATAGGTATATTTTTAACATATCGCGACATGCGACATTTAGCTTCAAGGAATTGATTAATTCTACTAGAATGATATCATACTATTGGTTACTGTGTCATAATTTATACTAATGTCTACTAATGAGATAAGTATTTGATTTCGAAATAAGTATGACTGGCTGTACAATTAAATGTAACTAACGACACTTTAATTTCCGGAAATCAATAATGATGAGGGCGATCAGTGTGATGACATTAAGATGACTTTAATTTGTATTCGTACATGTGACTAATATCCACTTCTGTCAAATAATGTAACGTGTCATATCAACTTTGGAACTACATCAAGACCAAAATATTTTATACGAAATTGTGTCTATAGCTGCGCTCGCGTGAAAAGGGAAAATAATAATTTTGGCGTCGTCACTTGTAGACAACTCACATATTGTTTAAATAAACTTAAATAAACAAATAAATAAACAAAAAAAAAATAAATAAACTTTAATAAACAATAAAAATTTAAATAAACATACATACATACATATACTCACGCTTACATCCCCGAAGGGGAAGGCAGGCCCCTATTGCCATCATCCGAACACTGTATGACTGCGTATATAGTGTCGGATAGATAACAATTCGATCCCTTAGACGCGTTTAAGACACCCACGGGAAGAGATGCGGTGCCACAACACTACACTTTTACTCCACCGAGAACACGTTACACACACGTACACACCGTTACAAAAAGAACGATATAAAAAGATTCTTATGTAAATAGAGATCATGGTATATTTATGCAAATTATGTATTTAACTGCCTCGTTGGTCAAGCGGTTAGTGCATGCAACTGCCGATCAAGAGGTCTCGGGTTCGATTCTGGGCATCGGGCCAAAAAAGTGTTATTTTAAATGTGAAATACTCAATAACAGCCTGGAGTTTGGAAATTGGAAGATTCAATAACAGGATCACATTTACAATAATATATAATAATTCAGAATTAGATCCACTTACCTCTTCCGTGATCAAGTGATCGCCGTGCAGCTCCCCAAGACTTGGCCTTTTTAGCGCTCTTTTAGAGTTCCGGTAATTTTCCAATCTGGGTAGGGCTTCCCTCGTCAGCTGGGCGAGCGATCGTTTTCTTCTCCATCCGGCATCGTGGAGCCATGTGTCTGACTGCGCATTGGGTGTGGTCCCGCCTCCTCCTCTTTCGACGGTTTCAGCTGATGACCGCAAAGGACGGGAGATGATACTAGCACCCATATGAATACCATTTTTCTTTGACTCGACAACAGCTGATGAAATTGTGAACCTAGTAATAGTAGAATAACTTTAGATAAGTAATGATTTTTGTTAAATACGATTTCTTGATTGCGACCAGGATATATAATTTATATGAGAGAACATTTAAATTCTTACAAGTTATGGCAATTTTTTTGATGCTGCACTTAAGTGATGGCTGAGCAAGATGGTCTCTTTCAATATTTCAGTGAGGTTGCTTTCTGAAAGCTCTATAGACCCATAGTTTCGGTTCAAATTGTTGCTTACCTGTTTTCAGCCATTTCAGAATACCGTCGTCTGACTACCGGAAAGTAAGTAAGTAAGACCGTTCACGTAGTTTTATAGTTGGAAAAAATTTCTTTGTTGTTCTCCTCAAGCACATAATTTTCTTCACGGGATATCTAAAATGAAATACATTTAATTATAAATACTCGTAGAACACGAAGGATTCTAAGAAGACCGTTAACAATTGAACCCTGCAACGCTGATATAGGTATGAGTTTTAAATGAAATTTTAATGTAAGCATAAAATAGTCGTTCTATAAAATTACTATTTTAGTTTCATAATCATGCGGATTTTAACATTAAAATAGTAAAACCATCTGAGAGATGTTGTTCAGGATTAAGAGCCATCTGCTATAGGCGTTTTTAAAATTATTTTTTTCTAAATAATTACATTTCTTTATATAGAATAGGGGGACAAACGAACAGATGGGTAACCTTATGGTAAATGACTTCCGCCGTCCATGAACAATTGCAAAGCCACAAGAGTGCTGTCCGTCTTTTAGGGTAGGGGAAACGGAGGTGGGGAAAGAGGGGAACTGAAACGGGAAAGGGTGTTGGGCCTCCGGTAACCGGATAGATGTATATATTTTTTTGTTGTTCAAAGGGTGAATTGATCGAGAGTGTTCTTAGCCATATTTAAGAAAATCTGAAGAAATTTTTGCGATTATTTAAAATTGTTTACAAATATGTTGTTGAGTGAATTATACGCATGTATAATATCTAGCAGCATAAGTAAGGTTATGATAGTACTTACATTGTTGCAGCCCATTGATTATGAGACATCTAACAATATTAATAACACCTAGTTACAAGTATTTCTATCGACAGACAGAAGCAGTAGATTTACCCTAGTGCATTAATAATGAAATTATTTCACCGTAATACCAGTTACCATAAGTGTAACCATGATTGTGACAAGTGCCTCTTGTTATCTACTTAGAGGTACAACTAAGTATTAACACGTGTCTTGTTTTATAGTTTTACAATCATGCCATAAATCTAAGCTAGGATAATAATAACTTAAAAAAAGAATAAAAATAACTTAAGTACTTATTCATATATTTTTTAAGACAGCTCCCGCATTAAGAATGACACAAAAACCGGGCACAAGCACCCAGAAATGGGACAGTTACGACCTTTGGCTCAGTACATGTCCGTCAAATACGAGTACTAGCCATTTGATAAATTATTAATTTTGAACAAATATTCCGTGATGTGTTAATCAATAAAATAATACTGGCATTGTCCTTTTAAAAAAACATACATATTCCAAAGCCTGTCTACATTGATAGCATGTATAGCATAAACAAAGGTTAGCGTATATATAGCTGCCGAAGGCTTTTACGGTCAGTTTTGGCCAGTATGAGCCGGTATCGGTGGGTTTGTGGGGAAATACACACAGAGCCTAAATCGTATAGCATCTGTGTAAAGCGAGTCGAGCGACGTTCTCATTTTATCATTCGCTTGAGCTGAACACTCATTATAATGAAAAATTAAATTTATGAACATAAATAAAATTTCAAAATTGCAGTTTAACTTTCTATTTTAAAATGTGCATGGAATTATTATTACCAATGAAATGATTTTCTTATCTAAGTTTTTAACAAGGTACTTGAGATAAATGAACAAGCTTGTACTTCATAGAATATCTTTGGATGTTACAGTTATAAGAAAATTATAACGTGTCTTTTACTTGTAGAAAGTTAACAGTTCTAGTCTAGTCAATGTTGATTAAAGCCCTTGTGTAGTAACTATTAGATTTCATTGGTATCTTGGACGACAGACGATTGTGAGACGCACGTTTCTTGCAGTAATTCTATTTTAACATTGAACATTTTTCTTTTCTTAATTTTGGTTTTTGGTTTGATTGTTCGTTCAGGTAAGCTTTTAAAAAAATCTTTGAATGCAGTTTTGTTTCTATGCGTCATCAGGGACGCATACCTGTAACACATGTTCATGATGTAGCCAACTACTTCATGAAATAGTCTGACAAAGCATGATATTGTTAGACCAGATCATTGTATTATCGGCGTTTAAGGGAATAACAGCTAAACGAATGGCCACTTTATGATATGATCAAAGTTTAGTGGTCATATTATTTAATAGTTACATTAAAAATTTGAAATATCGTTAGGACACCTTAGATACGCAACTTAGTCATTTAAAAACAGTTTATATTATTGAGATCGTAATCAATGCCATGGCCAAACGCAGACTGCCATATGGTCAAACGTTGACATTTTAATGATATGGTCAGTTTTAGCTGATCATTATAATATTTAAAATCGTTATCTACATCTTGAACTGGCCAATTGCCGTGTGTGATCTGTCACGACACATATATACATATAAAGAAGCGATTACACGACAATAATATATACAAAAGTTGAAACGTTTTTAATTCGTCTCTTGAAATGCTAATTTGCTAATTTGAAATTTGTTCTACCTTAAGTCCTTTTAGCGCTATTGAAATGAAATTATATGAAATAACTTAATATTCAGTTGCGTCTGCTTCATATTTCATGAGCCATATTTTTGAGTGTTTTAGTTTTGATAATGTCATAATGAGTGTATTCAGGGGCATGTAGAAGATAAGAATGACATGATATACTTATATGTATTATTTACAAACAAAAAAAAACTGTTTCGATTTCTTTTAACGTTTTTGTTTTTTTTTTTAAAGATATTATTCAGTTATTACATATTATCATTAATTAGTAATGATTCAGATGTAGAAATCACGTGAAAGTTGTACGACGGTTATTATAATGTACACGTTGTACATTATAATAACCGTCATTATACCTAAGTTAAGTTTATGAATGCCTGTTAAAGTGGAAATCAAAAACCAACACCGAGGGAGTTTACCTGCTAGGATGACTCAAACAACCACAGCAAACAAACCGGTTACAACAGTTTCAACAAATTGTAAACGTCAGCTTTGAATATATAAATAAATCCTTGGAGACGTAGGAAGTTGCCATTTACAAAACTATATCCTCAAAGTAGCGTTCCGAGAAGTTTTAGCTGTTTTGATGTTCATTCCTCCGTTCCTAAGGCTCGCTACATTACGGTTTATCCTATGTATGTATGTATGTGTAATACTTCTCAATAAATACACTAACAAACCAAAATATAATTAATGAAATCCAAAGAGAGTGCCACAGATTAGTTCATTTAAACAAGCAAGAAAATCTATTATGCCTTATTAATATCGACGGCAATAAGCTATCCCCTTATTACGTAAATGGGACTAAATTGCTGTTCCAAAATGTGGGCGCTAATTACAAGTTATACGTACGTATATTATACGCAGTCATTATACTTTTGATTTCCAAAAGAGGCACAAGTCTAAAACGGTGTTTACTCACACCTCCTAAATTGCCGGATAGTTTAAATGGATTTCTACACACATTGTAAAACAGAAATCATATAGATAACAGCTCATGCAAATAGATATTATTTTTACGTGGTAGAGCCATGCTTATGGACGAATGTGTGGGATAAAACGGCCTCACGGAAATCCGGTTGTGGAGCAACGCTTGCGTTGCATTTCTCAACTCCCCCCTCCCTTTTCTCATCTCCTTATCCCCCTCTCTTTCCCCTCCCCGCATACCCTCATCCCTCATCGCTGCCCTCAAAGGCGAGCAGCGCACTTAAGACTCTCGAGTTACTTACCATCATGTGACCCGTCTGTTCGTCTGTCCCCTTATAATATAAACAAAAATATATCAAGGGTAGACACTATCCGATTATCGCTGACAATTAAAACTACTAAACTAGAAGAGAATAATAAAATGGATAAAATTACAGCTAAATAGGTTACATATTATAAAAACTCCACACATCTCACACACGGTCGTCTGATCCATAACTAAGCAGAGCTTGTATTATGACTCACCAGCCTGCTGATTAATTTAATTTCAGAGCTGCTCCTCGTTCTCTTCCCCTGGTATTGACCTCCCAACCCCTCCCTAATGTGAGCAGCGCACATGCGACTCTTCAGTTGCAACGCTATGGGCGGTGGAACTCACTTAACATCAGGGGACCACTGCTGCCTGTACCATAAAAACTGTTCGAACTGGTTACTAGCTACACTAGGTGTTACATAACTTTACTTGTGTATCTGCGTGTCCTAAACGAATATAATGTTTTATTTTTTGTTTAAAGTTGATTTTCAAGGACCAGAAAAAAAAATTGAAACAGACAACTATAATAAAAAAAAAAAACATTATTAATCGCAAAAGCGGAAAAAACACACACAATTGGAAAGGAAATAATTATGCCTGTTCATCAACAAAGGACGCCATCAGATCTTATAAAAAAATCCTTTGAGTATAGTACAGTGCAAAGAAGAGTAAATAAAATTGCTTAAGATGTTGAACTATAATCATGTGATTACTTAAAAACTTCCAAATTTTCCATTCAATTCGATGGCTTCCGTACAATTCATAAATGAAAAAAAATAGGTATTATTTGCAACAAAATTGGAAACCAATGCACAGAAAGAATCCATATTTAATGCACTTTTTTTGTAAGAGAAAGAAATTCTTATTCGAAAAATTTATTCACTTGCTACGGATGGTGCTCCATTGCAACGGGGTGTCATAAGCGTTTAACCACCCATTCAAAACATGCAGCACCAAATGCACTCGCTGTACATTGTGTTATACATGGTCAGCACTTGGTTGCAAAAAACGCCTACATGCGGCGCTCCATTACGTTATTAGAGCAGTCAACAAGATAAGAAGCAATTCATTAAATAACAGATTGTTTGGGCAGCTTTGCAGTGAAAATGATAAGACTAAAATCTCTTGCTGCTGCATATACAAGTGCGATGGCTCTCGCAATATATTTGACTCAGTACACAGACTGACGCTTCCTTGAAAAAGAGACGATGAACAATGCACTGAATTGCGTCCAAAAATCACATAGTTTTGACCGACCTTTTTAAAATATTTAATGACGTTCATTTACAATTGCAAGGTAATGAGGGGAATTTCATGAAAACTAAAATGTGATGTGATGTTGGTGGAATTAAAAGGCTTTCAATTAAACCACCTGTACAAAAGTTTGGTGCGACCAATGAATGCAGGGGTTCCCGGAGACTTCCTTTTTAGGGTATTACCTTGCAAGAGACCCATTTGTGATGGAAAGTTAGTCGGTTCGATTCCGACAGACCACCTCACTCTTATCTCCGGTGAGGTGATGACTAGTGGGGCTTAAAAGTAACGAAAAACTTCCGTAAACTTTAACATTCTATTTTGGTGGTCAATTTTTTTATATAAGCATTTTTTTTTAAATAACTATTGTTAAAAATTTTCACTTTAGGAACATACGAGTAACAAAGTCTACTTAACAAACACGGTCATAATAAAAACAATATTCTCGCGTTCTCTTAAGTCGGAACCCAAAACAATATACCAGAGTTTTTGGGTTCCACCATCATTATCCTCATTATCGTCTTAGCCCTGTCTTAAATTTATTGATGGTCACTAAAATGTGTATATTGCAAGAGAGTTTTATCTGGGTTATTTTATCGATGACCGGCTGCCTGTGCCAAACCCCTTCTTGGAAATGTAATCGTTTTAAGACAGTAAAGAAGTAGGAATGGGAGATTTGCCGAAGAAAATTGAGTAGGGACAGGAACCGTGCAGCAGCTGACAGAAGCCAGGTTCGCCTACTTCCGGCCGACTGATATTTAGAATAGGATAATTTTATAAGCACCTGCAGGTGATCTGTGTGAACATATCACTTTAGAAATACAATGTAACGGAAGTGTTTGTCGACAGAAATAATTCTCATAATGGGTAATAACCTTTTCACGTCATGGTCAAGTTACATTAACTCATCATTATTAACCTAAGCCACTGTTGATGACTGTTTTGCGCCATCTATTATGGTCTGGGATCAGAACAGCCTAAAACAATAGCAATATCAGTAAAACCTCCCATTCACACATACATTCGCATTCAGCCTGTATTCGTGCCGAAGGCAAACAACTTTAACATCTAATTTCGTTTTAAGAAAAAGTTCATATATTACTGTTTGATATGCTACTGTTTGATTGTGATTAACTTTTGCCAAAACACGACAAAAAAAGATTTCATGCTACGATATTTTTTGTTCGAGTTTTTAATGCTCTATATGGTGGATAATCTTAATAATATTTTTTTATGGAAAGATAAGTAGTAATTCTATATATTACCATTCTAACATTTTAAAATCTAATTAAATGGGGCATTGATTTAAATACTTTGCCTAGGGTGGTATAGTACACTTTATTTTTAAATAAGGTGTCAATGTTTACTTATAAAACGTTTTTAACTATGACTTTATAAAACAGTATGTGTTTTTTAAATCGCCTAGGCTGACGCTGAGGCATTTAATCGTGTATCGCTATAAAAAGATAACGGTTTTAATCATCTAAGTTCTTACTCACTCGGTCGACTCTACTCTTCCTCTGTAGCTCAGGCAAAGATAGTCACCGATAGGGCTTATTGGGCTTAAAGCAAACTAACACCCCTTAGGGCACTATACACCCCAAAGCTGATGCTATATTACTTAAATAAAAAAGTATTGATATAGTAAGACATATAAGTATTCGAGATAACTTGTATGTAATTATTCTTTCTTAAACACTTTCCAACATAACGATACATACTAGTAATGGTGATGAGCTTAAAATGTGTACAAGCTAACGTCACGTTTCCATTACGTAGATGTCGTTAACACCCACTTTATTACCACAGTCTATGCATCATGAAAATTGTTGCAGCGACTATAAAGAACCCTCAAACCTTTTAATATACTTATAATTTTTATTTTCTTTATGAACACATTGTCAATATATACATAATCCAAACTCCTAAGCATCCATCATTGACCCACATAAACAAATGACACGAGACAATATATCTAAAGACAATATATCAAATGATGGTGACACTGAACTGGTTTTTTTTTTATGTTTAGTTTAATATTTTAGGAAGTCCTACAATAGCTCACACTTGTCAGTTCATGGCCTCATAAAAACTGCATCCTTAACTTTAACTGTCTATTTATGTAAAGCAACCCGTGTACTCGTATTGTAAAAGAAAATACTGTTACATACTTAGCAATCGGAAAAGAGTGTAAAGTTACTATGATACTTTTCTAGCCGACTACAAACAACGCATTGCGACTTAAGCATTACAATTTAAATCTATAAGCATTACAATGTGGAGTTCTTGATTTGTTTCTGTTTATATTGTGTGTGATGTAGATTATGTAGTAACAAGTTGGTATAACATCTATCGACTCACTGGTGTACGGGTTAAATTCGAATGAATTTGTAAAGCACCAGCTATGAATATTGTAAAATATACTTCTTTTTGATAAATAAATGAAAAAAAAAATGTAATTAGGCGATTGCATTTAATTTGCATTCATATCTAAGATACGAGAATACAAGTACAATACAAGAAAATAGAAAAAAAAGAATACAGGGTAGCCCTATGGTTCTCGGTAGAGTAGAAAAAAGCCACCCCCCTTTCCATGGGGTTCCTTTTACCATAGTGCCCGGTTGATGGCAAAAGACTTGCCCCCACTTACGTTAATGGGACCATAATCTAACTGGCACATTTTTGGTCTACAATACCCGTTTGGAGAATACAAAGAGACTAAATGTCACCTCATCATGCTCAGAATACAATCTTCAATTCTGATGATTTAAAATAATTACTGCTTTTTTTAAGTAAATATTGTTGTATTTTACTTTAACACAAGGTGCATTTCCTTGGATTGAAGTATGTTACTGTACCTGCATAAATAAATACGATAACTAAGCATTAAATAGTTACAATATCAAGTCAATACGCAAATTACCGTTGCTATTTAAGGTAGTCTATTCAATTTATTATTAAGTCTTAACCAATGCCATTGGCGTTTTATACATAATAAATAACACTCTTTTATTATGTAATAGTATATTACATAATAAAAGTGCTTAATGTTATTATATTTTATTATGTACATATATAGTGACTTCTGGTTTCATCTTTTATGATATTTTGAATTCTTATTGCTATTTCCCCGTCATATGTTATCTAGATGGTGCAAACAATAAGACGGAGTTGTATATATAAAAGTGTTACTACAAATATTTCACACGTCACAAGAATACACAGTGCAATAAGTCTTATATAGATGGCACTCGTCTAAACCGTAAAGATGCTGTTCTAGACTTGAACATTACTTGGGTCGCACAATAAAGATTAGACAGCCACATTTTAAAAACGGTCTCAATAGGTTTTAAGACATTGGGTTTTGTATTGCGGAACGTCAAAGAGTTCAAAAGTCAAGCACAAAGATTCTGTCCCATAGCGTTTACCACGTAATAGAAATTATTTTCAATACCCGCCGCTATCAATACAGCGTACCTGTCCATCTGTATTTGCAATTTTGCACAGTAGACCCCGTGCAGTGGCTTTTAGTTAGAACGCAAAAAGTTGTATTGTATGTAATTAAGCGGCACAGTTGAAAATTAAAATGCTCCTGTAAGCTTGTCGTGCAAAATATGTTAATAATATGATTACTTCAGTATCTTTTTTTGATAAATATAAGCTAGTAGAGAACGGATTCAACGAACTTCAAAAAGGATGCGGTTCGGTGCGATTCAGTTCAACTGAATGTTTTGTTTTTTGTGAAGCAATTACAGTTTTTTTAATTAAAAGAATGATACTCAAACCATGAATTTTACATACATATACTAACGCCTAAACAGTCTGTTGCCGTTATCCGGGCACTTTTCGAAATTAGATGTGAACATTTAGAGAATATTTACAGGAAAGGGAGGACAGAAAGGGAAGGACAGGATATTGCTCATACAGGTGGGTTGAGGAGATAAGCAATAGCTCAAGCAAGTCGGGGTCGCATAGAGTGCCGGGAAGTCCGACTCCTCTAACGAAACCATGAATATTCAAATGAAAAAAATCCACCTATATAAAACCTACATAAATTATCCTACTCTATGGTAAAAAAAGCATTATTTAATCTCAGTAAAGACGCTTAATTCTTTTTAACAGAATGCGCCCGAAGGAAGTCAATGTTTTTTGAGTGTGGTTATCTATGTACATATGTATGATGTTTGTTTGTCACGCCTTAGAGCTTAGACGGCTTGATGGAGTTTGACATGTGGGATACCCCATTTGAATCGTTTTAACAGTGGGAATGACAAATTATATAAGATTCATGAAAAAAATAAAGAGAAAGTTACACTAACAATGCCGTCGGTTTAATATTTTATACAATTTGACTTGTTTTTAAGGGTCATTACGCCTGCCTTACTTAAAAAAAGTAGCATGGCTCATTTCACAACCACAAAGTAGGTCAGTGTTACTTGATAGTTGTATTCATAAAGTGTATACATAACGCATACACACTAGCATTCTTTTACATCCTTCAGTATATCTCCCGCAATCTTTTAATAGCGCTTTGTAAAAATAAAACAAATACAATAATCTGATAAAGAGCACTACACAAACAGTAGCGAATATGTCTGGGTAGTTTAATGGTTTTTATTATCTCGACTAAAAGATATATACCATAAAACTCTTTATACATGTGCCAAATCAGAAACTTGGCCAACCATTTCAAGAAATGAAAATGATAATCAGCTAAAACTGACCATATCGTTAAAACGTCTTGTCGTGTCTTGACATATATAACACGTGAAATTTTAAAACGTCATATTTTAAGTAGTATATGATTAGTATATCTTCGTAAGTAAGTAGATAAACCGTAAACTATCTCTGAAACTATAATACCATATTTGCCATTCACCTGAATATCTTTTTTTGTCTCATGGCTACAGACTACATTGTGGCGTATACCGTGTGGATCCTATGTCTAGACCGGCAATATTTAGAAAGTACCACTAAACATCTTAAAATATCCTATCACCTACCAAGAAGTAAATAGATCCATTTACTAAATATAAATAAGTATCTGGTGGTTTAAACGAGTGGTCATAAGTTTATTTGCCCGATTTCTTATATAGATCAGCTCAGTTATAAATCCCCATACCAACTGCATGCCAGATATATATTTTGTGAGGTTAAAACAAGTATTCCAATTCTGTATATTACTAGAGATAATCAACGCTGCTCTAATATATGTATATACACATATATTAGAGCAGCGTTGATTGTCTCTGCAAATATACGTTCGGCTTGTCTTTTATTTATAAGAAATATTTAATGATGATGTATACATGATCAAGCAAACTACCATTCACTTTCATTCAGTTTAGATCAAAAGAATATCGTTATCGAATATCTTTAGAATAAAACGTTTAAATCTAACATTTGATCTAAGCGATCACAGATCTGCAGTTTGCGAGATAATCAACGCTGCTCTAATATATGTATATACACATATATTAGAGCAGCGTTGATTGTCTCTGCAAATATACGTTCGGCTTGTCTTTTATTTATAAGAAATATTTAATGATGATGTATACATGATCAAGCAAACTACCATTCACTTTCATTCAGTTTAGATCAAAAGAATATCGTTATCGAATATCTTTAGAATAAAACGTTTAAATCTAACATTTGATCTAAGCGATCACAGATCTGCAGTTTGCATAAATCGGTATTATCCCTAAGGTTACAAAGTTATCTCATCAATTCTACTTGCTTCAGATATTAAATTGTGGATACAATGGTTCTACATACACGTAATGCTTATACACAGAAACGAACATACATGAAAACATGGTAATGTTGACTATTAAGGAAAATTTTGAAGAACTTTCTAGCCAATGTTGTAATCAATATGCTTAGAGGTCAAGCTCAATTTTTTCAATTATTTATTTATATAATATAGCTATTGGAAGTAGCTAGTACTAAAACTCAATATGTACTAGATAAATGAAAATGCATTAAAATAAATTTCTTTTATTTAAGACCTGATTGTTTTTTTTAATAGTGTTTAACGGTAGAGTATATCGTATTGTTTTCTAGTTAGACTTATACAATATTGTTATATATTTATTTACCTTCGTCTAAATTTTCGTATTTTTTATTATTTACAACTTTACTTACCTAGGAAAGGTAGTGATTTAGGTGCCAGCTTGTTCTATACAATAATATGTAGGCACATAAGGTTATAAATAAACCATAGATATAAACATAAAAATTGATTAATATTTGCATTTATAATTACAAATTAAATTTTATATTAGAAATAGATTTTTAAGAGTGGTAGAGCCATGCTTAGGCACGAATGGGCCGGCTCGACCGGTGCGATACCACGGCCTCACAGAAAACCGGTTGTGAAGTAACGCTTGCGTTGCATTTCCCCAAATTGAGTGAGGTTTCCGGAGGCCCAATTCCCGCTCCCCCCTTTTCTCTACCTCATCTCCTTTCTCCTTTTTCCGTCTCCTCATCCCTCTTCTCTTCTTTCCGCTCCCTGCATCCCTCATCACCCTCAAAGGCTGGCAGCGCACTTGCGACTCTTGAGTTGCAAGTGTCCATGGACGGCGGTGTCACTTACCATCAGGTGACCTGTCTGTTCGTCTGTCCCCCTATAGTATAAAAAAAAAAAAAAAAAAAAAAAAAAAAGAATTTTATATTTTCTGTTTAAAAATAACCGTTACGCGTATGTGTTTAACTCTAAGTTAGAAAATGTCACCTGTTGCACGTTAAAATGTGAAAATGAACCTGTTGAACATTAACGGAGGAGGTTCGCGTGGGGATCGAACGTACTCGTACCACAGCCTATATATACGAGTATACATTCTGTCCAAGAAGTTTCCTATAAATAAAACAAATATGAAATTCCATATTCATTAAAGTTTTGGTTTTGTTCTATGATAAGCATCGATGTTACAACGTCTAAGTAAATTAAGCTTCATGTAGAATGACCTCACAGGGTGTGGCCACTCTTCGCTGTTTAATCAAGTAATAGAACAGTCACGAATGAAACCTCATACATACGTATCGTACATAACACATTTGGCACATACCTACATACTCGTAGTTGTAACTAAAGCTTTAACGTACGCCATGGCACGGCAGAGTACTACATACTAGACTACCGCGTTGAGCCCTTTTTGAATTGTTTTTTGTTTCATAAGCTTATGGTGAATATTCTGTACTGACATTTCATCTAACCGCCACTCCTTTTATGGTACTCCGCTTCTAGGAAATGTGGCGTGTCTTAGCATGTCTCCAGATATTAAATTATAAGTACAACTGGATACAATGGTTCTACATACACACGTGATTACATATTTGACATCAAAATTTGAGACGAGTCAAGTAGATTTTCGAACCATAGCAGTATTGGTATAGTTTTATAGCTATATTATTCCTCAATAAATACCGAATACAATATGATAAGAAACGACTTAAAGTTCCAGAGCTAGCTTGCTCAAATAAACAAAAAAGTCATCAGGGTTATAATATTACTATAGATTGTTGATATGATAACCTAGAGTGAGCTATGTACGCCGATGCTTTTTGTCCTTGTTTTACAGCGTTATCTTGCTCATAGAGTGATCAATCTCAACAATGAACCAAAATCTTCAAATTGTATTTACATTTTTACCTGACTGCAGCCTAAGAATCCATTATAGTACTAGTACAGTAGGACAACGACTTTAGTTCTGATACGACAAAGTACAAACTCAAATCACATACACTTAAACAGTAAGTTGCGGTCATATTATTTAAGGGTCATATTGTTTTCTAAGCTTTTTCTGATATAGTTTTCCCCAGGAAAAGCTTAGAAAATTAGCTTAGCTTAAAAAATAGGGTTGTATTTCTTAACAAATCGATGTCAGCCAGTATTGTGTGAGCTCGGTCACGAGTATGATGAATTTAACCTATCGTGATACATATAAGTGACGAGTGACGTCATAACGACTAATGACATTGAATAAAGACGATGTCATTTACATATGCCGATCCAACAGCAGTGCAATCTGCGGTAAATAATGTGGGAAGCGAAGCGATCAATTTTCCCTTATAGATATCGGATCTTTTTGCCAAGCCATATCTTATTTGCCACTAAAATTACTATAGTATATCTTTATACAAACAACAACTAATGAAAATTCTCGAAAAATAGTTCTTTATATATTTTTTTATTTATTTCAAAATATGAACGAATGATATGCAGTCAAGCAGTTATTTCTATATTATAGACATATAAAAAATGGATATAATTATCTATAATGTTGTTTTGATAACTTTATTGTTATAAAACACTTGAAAATATCTGTACTTCTTCATCAAATTGTAATATAAGTATTATAACTTTTAAGTTCAATTGCACCGTTACTTCTATATCTATTGTTACAGTGTAAAGGGCAACAAATATCGTATGCAAATATACGAGTATGACCCCATAATGTAATGCATGTGTAATTTCTAAGATCTTAATCTTGATACTAATTCTGACCTCTATAAGTAGTGAGCGTTCACGAGTATGATGCATCGAAGCTCTCTTCATGATGATGAGTTAAGAGTGATGTCACGACAGCTAATGACGTTGAACAAACACTGTGACTCCTTGCACATGTCTATCTGACTAACGCGCAATCTGTAGTAAATAATGTGAGATACGATTTTCCTTAACAGATAGATCATATCAATTTATGGAACAGATGTCCATACTGCCTTTTACTACTATACAATTTTATAAAAAACATAATACTGGTTGCCACGCACTTTTTGCCAATAATATTTAATTAATTTAAATCCCGTAATGGGGCCCCCCATTACGAGGCTATTCGTAACCCACAAAATGAAGATAGGAAATTACTGTATCGTACTAGACGTGTAAATGTATATATAATATATGTATATATGTAAGTAGGTTTGAGGTGAGATCTTCTGATTTTTCTGATTTAGATTGCTGCTAAATATTATATTTTGAACTCAAACTAAATTTCAGAAGAGGCGCATTCCATAATAAAATAGTCTGATAAATGTAGATTATGATTCAGTTGACAGTTGAGATTCAGTTGATCAGCTGTGATAGTGCAACGGACAGACATATAAAGTTACTTTCTTATTTATAATATTAGTTTGGAATTATAAAGGTAAATTAAGTTAAACAGCTTTTTTTAGAACAAACATACTGGAATTCACATAAATTTTTCAAAGTTGAATAAATATAACAATATCATTGAAAAACAAGTTAATAAGCTTGATTCCAAAGTAAAATATATTTTATACTATTGTTTCATTACTGAGACTGACGAACGGGAGTCGCTTCTATTATCTTCTATCCCCAAGTGCACTTACGAGTTTTGAGTTACTGATGTACATAAACGGCGGTTGTCGCTTACCCGTCTGTTCGTCTGTCCTCTTATGTAAAAAAAAAAAACAAAATAGCATTTGACATAAAGCTAATCACATTTTATGCTACAATATACCTGCCAACTCACAATCCACTTTAAATATTCCACTGGTCAGCTTTGTTACTTTCTGTTCAGTTTCCATTAGAGAACTATTACTTAAACTATTAAAGAGAATGGAGGGTTTTGAGCTATTTCCTTAATTGATTACAAGGCGGAGACAACTTTGTAAATGTTTTACTCAGTAAAGTATTGTTTTTTAATTTAACACGTAGTGTCACTGTTTGGGGTCCTTTTTTTATTTTAATACTTTCTTTCTAAAATGTGTGTTAGTACAGTGCATTTTAGAACACATGTTGTGTTGTAGAAACAAATTTAACTGGTTTGTATAAAAGTATTTTATAGCTATCTAATGTACTTTGTTATGTTATGTTGACAATTACGTATAAAACAATAATTATTGTGATTTTACCAAGCATTTAAGTTATTCTATATACTTGTAAGTAAGTGTACATTTAAATTATCTTTGGAATTAAAATTTTCAAGTACGCTATTTTGATACCTTTGTTTTTAATTAGACAAAATGTACAAAAAAAAACACACACTTTTTTCAAATAATGGCAAAATCACAATTGTATCAAAAGTACTCCTCGGTCAATGTGTACAATCAATAAGATCAAAGAAAAATAGACGTGTGTTGTCATAAAAGGCGACTAAGGGATCGGACTGTTTCTATCAGACAATATGTACACACTCGTTGGCTTTATTCGGGTCTAAAGGCCGTCGTCCGTTGGAAATGCTTCCTAACGTTTCGCTAGCACGAGTGGCGAGCTTCTTCAGAGGTCCTTCCATCTCCGATAATGGATGCAGACCAGACGTCCGAAACGTTAGGAAGCATTTCCAGCGGATGAGGGCCTTTAGACCCGAATAAAGCCAAAACGAGTCATCAATCGGCCGCGAAAGCCTCAACCAATTTGTCAATATCTACACAGTCATAAAATGCCCGGTTTAACGAATCTAATTCGCAAAACGTGGGTGTTTAATACACCTCTGCCTTCCTCTTAAGGGATACAGGCGTGAGCGTATGTATGTATCAAATGAATATATATACATATCTGAAAATTGAGGTTAAACCAACGAGTTATAATATGAACCACTACGAAAAGCTTTGAATTTGGAATATGCCAGCCTTTATGTATGATTTATAGACCTAAAACCGATTCTATGATTCCATCGAAATGTTTGATCAAATTACGACTCATATACGTAATAGTTCTAAGATTTTTTTGTTGCATTCACTAAATTTCGATTAATATTTTTTATATTTTTCTGTCGTAAGTATCTAGTATACACAATATGCTATTCAATATAAAAAAAAAACTATTCGATATTTTGGCCATATCTGTATGGCCAGCAGGGGTGATAGAGTAATTCATATTTTTTTTGCATTTCAAAATGTCAAAATTTTACATGCCATGATTAAACTTACTGTTGTAAGTATGAAAATGGTGACCACCACGACGAAAATACTTTACAATATTTTAGTCAATACTAGTATAGTTAATAAGGTTAAGTAGTAATAACGAATAATAGTAAATTTATTCATAACTTATAATTTGATGATAACATACTTCAAATCATTAATTTATCATTTTGTGATTATAAAACATACATACACTCACGTCTGAATATAATGAAATTATGCCAATTATAATCTAGTCCTATTTACTTAAAAGGGGGCATGTCTACTATCGTCATCTGGGAACTTTTGGGAATCAGGTGGGAACATTTGAAGTATAGTCACTGGAAAGGGAGGGTAGAAAGGTAAGGAAAGGGATCTTGCTTATACAGATGAACTGGAGAGTATAAGCAATAGCTCGAACAAGTCAAGGGCGCATACCTACAGCTCGAACTGGCTGGTGCCGAGAAGTCTGAGCCCTCTAATTATTTGAAAACAAAAATTGTATAAAGTCATACGGTTACAAATAGTTTCTTAAATAGTTTCCTAATCCGATATCAAGAAACTTTTTTTATCACTATATTTATGATCAATAGTCACTTCAAACTATATTCATAAATCTCACAAAGGAAATCTAAATAAGAAACAATTTTCTCTCTCTCAATTTTCTGTGCTCAAAAAGAATTAAATTCTTCTGTTCATTGAAAGTAAAGAAAATAGATTATTATATTACATAATTCACTTTGAAAAAGAAGACAACCGACTTCAATGCGCCTATCATAAAATTTAAGACTTATATGGTTTTCTTATTGTTGCCATTTTCAGAACCTAACCAAACTCTCATCTAACTGAAGCCATTGAAGTACATCCTTCGAAATCGGTTGGCGTGATATTGAGTTATTCGTCCATTTGTCGCATGGTTTTCTCATGGATGCAATTATCAGAACTAGACCAAATTAAAATGAGACCACACGGAAAGCATCAACTTTCAAAAAAATAAAATTGGAAAGGATGTACTGTAGATGAGAGTTTGGTTCAGTTGTTACTACGGCATCCATGAGAAAACCATTTTTGTCTGTCAATTTTATGACAGAGGCATTGAAGTCGGTTGTCTACTTTTTTAAAGTCCGATTATTTATTTAAATTCAGTTGAAAATTAAATAAACTTAAGAAACAAAAACAAACACAAAACCAACAAGATTTCTTTCCTTACCTCAGAATATTAGCGCTGCAGGAAACGTCCTTTCAAAATCACAAGATAAAAGTATGAACAGATTTAAACACAACACAGAAAAGTCACTAATATTAAAATTATAATTTACAGTCTATTTATATTTACAGTATATATATGTATTGTTTACATATTAGGTTTATTTATCATTTTTAAAACTGCACACAAATAAAAATATTATAAATTAATTTCATACAGAGCGACGAGTTCGCGAGGCGGAAAATTGCGAGTTTAATAAAGGCGCGTGCGACGAGACACAGCTCAGCCGACCAAAGCCCACGAAGCCTCTGCCTCGACTCTTTATAAACACAGTGCGCACCACGCGCCCTTACAGACGCCAATTTTTAATTACAACAATTATTCGTACTAGTTAGGACGAGATTGCCACCAGTTTTAACGACCGTATTCTCCACGTTATCCAAAATTTACTTAATTTGTTTATATACGTGTAACTTGTAATCAATATCAAATATATTTACACTAAACTGCCTCGTTGATTTAGCGTTTAGAGCCTACGACTGCCGATCAAGTGGTCCCGGGTCCGCTTCCCAGGTCGGTTAGGAAGTTGGCGGTTACGGCGTACGGCGTAGGAACACCTACGTACCTCGGAGATTCGGACGTTACCCCGTCGGTCCCGGTTGTCACGAACACCTATGACAGTCGTTTTTGTGAAGTCAGTGCCCTCAAATATCCTCAGTTTATTACAATTAGTCCAACTCTAGTCTACAAAGGGCGGGCAGCGCACTTACGACTCAAAGGCGGGCAGCACACTTACTCCATGGACGGCGGTTGTCACTTCCCACCAGGTCACCCGTCTGTTAATCTGTCTACATTTATTATAAAAAAACAACCAATCGAATTCAGTTAGCCCTTAAGCTTGCAAAGAGCAGACGCCAGTCCGCTCCGTTGAAAAACTGATATTCACCGAATAACTGGTTAGACTAGAAAGCATCTCATATAGACATGGACATAATAAGGCTAGGAAGAAGATTTGCAGTAAAACTAAATGAAATAAACTCAACATGAATATTTTTATCTTTCATTTCTAGTCTTGGAAAATCTAACTGCAAGATACATATGTATGCATATGCGTACGTGTAAGCCGTACATAAATCACTCACCCACCCACAGCCACGGTCAGCAAAATACAAATAACATAGTTTACTATGTTTACTGAGGTACACTAGTAATAGTAACACGAGTTTGGCAGTACCAGAAATTTGTTTAATTTCTAACCCTAAATACGAACTACTCTGATTTTTAAATGAAAATGAATCGCATATAGTCTATCTTAAGAGACTCTGGCACCAATCAAGAAAGAATAAAGAGTTAGAAGTTGCCGTTTAAATTAGCTGGCCACTTAGAATTAAAATTAAACCCGCATGTGTGAAATTCCAGAGAACTTTCATTCGAAATTCTAAATTTGAAAAATGCTCAACATTAGATTGTTTGACATTTTTAATTCTTCATTCAGTATTTAAAGATACATTGAAAATGTTTAATACTATTTCTTAGAACTAATGCACCAGGAACAGCTCACAGTATAATGCTAATAGAGAGAATACGGCTATTGAACGCACCCTGCGTCTTTGGTTTAATCGTCCTAGTATTTAAAAATGATGGGCCTGTTGGTCTAGTGGTTAGTGACCTTGACCTGAGGTCGTAGGTTCGATTCCCACAAGGGGCAAATAATTGTGTGATCCAGAAATAGATGTTCCGAGTCTGGGTGTTCTTTGTGTCCGTTGATTGAATGTTTGTAAAGCCCCCCACGACACAGGAATTATTTCTTATGCGGGAGTTGTTTTTTAAAAGAAAAAAAGAAAGAAACTTAACCCCGAGAGACCAGCCACTAACATAAATAACGATGAATTGAGTGCTATAGTGATAGCCGATCCGTCAATAGGAATATATTTTTAATTCCAACCAGTTCTACAACGACTCTAACAGTTGACGCTCGTTTCCATTATCGTCCCTCGACTGCCAATCACCTTTGAAATCCATTGAAATCACCATCCGAAATCAACGTTGCCTCTCATACTCGTAATATGTTCTATCCAAGTAGGATTAAATGCCTACAACTAAACTGTTCAATATCCTAAACTCCTAATCCTAACTTATGTGTATGTAAATTATCCTTACTTAACTACTAACTACTTATACTAATACTGTCTAATATCATACATTGTACCTAAATGTACACTCTCTCTTTAAGTACTACCAGCAGATGTTTAGAATTTCTTAGCACCCGAAATGAAGCTTAAAAGGAAAAAGGAACCCTCACAGGATCACTCGGTGGTCCTATTCGACACTAAACAAAGACAAAATTAATAAATTAAGCTTCTGATATTAATAAACAAATAATTTTAATTTAAAAGGGCGTTAATAATGGGAGGAGCTTTCGACGATGTAAAAGAACTTTGTAAAAAAGTTCTTTTTACAAAGTTCTTTTAAACGTTGACTGACCGATTAAAGCTGGTTCATTCGCAAGTTAAGTTTTGTAAGAAACCAGTTAATCTGTAAAGGTACGCCTGTACGAGCATTAAAACGTTATAAAGCTAGCATAAAGGAGACGGTAAAACGCTCACTAACAGCTTCTTAGTGAATGCACTTTTGCCGAAAACAAATAAATATGCACAAATAACATTTTGTTACGCTGCACTCTCTGCTCTTCCTGCCACATCTCCACCCACAGTTAGAAAATAAGAAACTACCCTTCCACCTTTTTCTGAGTAAGGTTAGAGAATTATTAAAGTCTAGGTCTATTATACTTGTGTATGAAGTTAAAATATAGTGCCTTCAATATCGGTTGCATTTTGAAATAAGATTCTATGCCAAAAATAGTTTCTAAGCTAAATTAAAATACTAAAAAAACGTTCTCTCTGTCCTTGCAATGTGGAAGTCGGATGCTTAATAGACCGTCACTCATGTGACAATGGTTTCTTTAAATGCTGCTCAACAACAACGACTTCTCTTTTCTAAGTGGATCTCTCTCAGATACGCTCTCTAGCTCTCAAAATTTGGCCATATCTTGCAAAAAATCACCGTCTTTATTGTGTCACATGTTACAATAAGTAGTACATATATGTAGTTAATAAATACACTCAAACAATGAACGGATGATGGCAATAGGATTTCCTCCTGTTATGTAAGTGGGACTATAAATTATTTTTGGCAAAATGTGTGTTCCTAATACGCCTCTGCCTAACACCTCGGGGAAATGGGCGTAAGTATATGTACATATGTACATATGTAATTATAAGTATCTACGAGATTGAGATGAGATGAGATTTACTGAGATTTACTCTTCAACAGATCGGCCCCCAGAAAAGCCAACCAACTCTGAAATCATGCAATATAGGAGTGCCTATTCCTAAATGATGTTGCTTCGACCCAACGATAGACCAAAATAGGTCAGCACTGTAGGCAGTTCCAGATTAAGCCAGCGTGGCGCCTGTAGCAAATTCGGTCAAGGGGCCCTTGGTTTGCTTTAAGTTCTCAAGTTTATGGTATTAAACTCAGATTAGAGAATAAAATCGAAAATGTGTGTGTGTGTGTGTGTGTGTGGCTATGTAGGAACACGTATATCTGTGTGCGTGTAATGATACCAGTTGAATGATACTTGTTTATTTTATTATAAAGAAATCGACTTCACAAACAGAAAAATCTCGTAATGAAGAAAAGAAAACAGGTCATTTAGTCATTTGATAGACTTGTGTGACTTGTGTACTTATTTTGTTCGAGCAAGCATATACCGTTATACTGTACAAAATCGCAATAAACCACTTCTTATACAGTTTACTCGTCATCATTCATACAATTCGACACCAGTAAGGATTACGACCCTACAGTCAGTGCCGGATTAGCCACGTATCAAGAGTAGCATAAGCTACGGGCCCCGCAAATTGGGGGGCAACGCGCTCCAATGCCTGTGTAACCGTGGTCACGCCTAATAGTCCATACGAATACAAAAAGTAACATTGTGATACATACTTTTATACGATGACAAATTTATTTTTTTGCAGTTCGTATAAATCTAGAAAACGATATTAAAACTGCAGGATGTTTTAATTTTTCCTACTTTTTAAGGCTAAGCACTAATTGTGTTCAAAATTTTAAGCTTGTATGTCTTCTAGAAGCATCTTAGAGTTTGGATAATCGGTAAGTGTCAATGACAACATTTACGAACTTTGACTTAGAATAGTTCTCAAACTACAGGTCCAAATTTAATGCGATTCGGGAATGTATCTAGTTATATTATGCCCTCTTGAGCACAAAAAAATCAAGATTCTAGGTTTATCCCCAACGAAGTTAGAGGGTGGTCGAAAATGTCCTGAATGGCTTCCAGAAAAGGGTGGTACGGTTGTTAGTTTGTGCTCGAATTGGCCGGAAGATAACTAATATAGTAATGATGATACATATATAATTATATGTATACAACAATAACAGTTCTTCCAGGATCTTGCGTTTTTTTTGAGGATCACTCCAATGGATTCTTTTAACATATATTCCGGCTCAAATTTGGCATCAGTTATATCAGTATGTCATGCATATAAAAGTATATACAATATATATATTATATACAAATATACAAATACAACACCAAACTTAAATACTCCGTCACGCGAATTTGTGGGTAATAAACTTACTGATATACATATTTAGAAAAGAAATCGTGATGGTGTGCGCCAGCACCCCATGTAGGGTTCTAGGGTTAATTACACAATTGCACATAATCATGTCTTTACTAATTTAGAGTGTTTAAAGTAAGAATCATTGTAATCGTCGTACCTTAGCGTAGGTAATACCTTTAGCTGGGGTGCTGGCTAGAAAACCTCCACGTGGTGCATCCTGGGCAACGTCGGCGATGACGCCGCCACCTCTGTTTTTGAGGAGGGCGTTATCGCCAACGGCTAATCTTCTGGCTAGAAGAGTGCCACATTTCTTCTGCCCCTCGGTCGAGGTCTGGCCCAACAGAGCGGGCTTGTATGTCGATCACTCTGTTGGCTCTTCGCTCCTCGGAGCTATGAGGAAGGAAACCTCAATAAAAAATTACCAAAGTGGGACCCTTTCATGGGTCGGTGTTTCTCCATTGTTTACAGTGGAGAAAGAGGACGGACTCGGCGTGCACTTGCACTGCCACCGAGCAGGCATTTCGAGATTTGTCTCAATGCCACCGTCGGCATATCGTAATCCCGAAAGGAGCGTCGTGGTTAAGTCTCGTGGCTCTGATCGGGGGCGAGGGTCTTGGCTTAGCCGCCCGGACTGCGAGGAAGAATACCTCTATAAAAAATTACCCCGAATCTCGTGTTCTGGTGCGTGACCATGGGATGCATGGCTGATGGGTGGTTCAGTCACAAGCGCACTCCCAGCCGGGGCAACTGCGGACCCCTCGGTTGGGCATAAATCTACGCTTGCCCGGGTATTGGGGGATCTCTGCTCGGGTGGACCTTTAGTTCTCCCCCACTCGTGGGTCTTATTATGGATTGCTATAAATTTAAAAAACAAAACAGTGAAGTAGAAAAGAAGGAGAAGATTAATGAGGAGTCGAACAAGGTAGACGTCGCCGCATGTAACTACCAACAAACTTCACATGGAACGCCTATCTCGCAGGAGCTCCCAGAAGTCAATTTGTCTTCTGGGAGCAGAAGAATCTCGGAGCGAGTGCGCTCCAGGGCTGCGAGCATAACGGCTAGTTTAACGGCTGACTCAGGTGAAGAAATGGAGGTGGAGCTCCACGACACCGAGAGTCGCAAGCGCGGGCGATCAAAAGACTCGGATGGTGACACGTCCCAGGATATGTTGCCACCCAAGGTTCCCAGCAGCCAGCGAGGGAGGTCGCGAACACCGATCTCAGTCCAGACAAGCTCCCCCTTCTCTCGGAGGGGAGCTCAAGCCCGTTCTAGAGAGGAGGGCGAAAACGTAGCGGAGGAGGAGATTGCGGATCTCCTGCAAAAAATCCATGAGCCTGTGGTGGGGGGTTCTGTTCCCCAAACACCATCAATTATGCAGGAGAGAGCGAACGCAGCGGTGGCCATCATCCACAAAGTGGCCACCAAGTCCAAAAATCTTAAGGGTTCTTTTGTAAAGGCCCTTAAGGACTCCTCCTCCGCCGTCTCTGGGGTCGTTGGGACTTTAATAACAGACGTCGC
This sequence comes from Tyria jacobaeae, assembly GCA_947561695.1. Taxonomy (NCBI): domain Eukaryota; kingdom Metazoa; phylum Arthropoda; class Insecta; order Lepidoptera; family Erebidae; genus Tyria; species Tyria jacobaeae. The sequence continues at coordinate 9,385,711 of OX387221.1, forward strand.
GCGACTACAAGCGGCAAACGACCGTCTGACCAAGCAGGTGGCCAAACTCGGCACACAATTCGCCCAATTTCGGGTGAGGACGGACTGTTCGAAGCGTCAAAGCCCAGTTGGGCTGCCAGCTCCCACCCCATCAAACCCCGGGGTGCCTGATGTCACGGATTCCCACCTGCGTGAAGTCATTTCCGCAGTGTGGAAGATGATGGACGGGCGCCTCGCGGGCCTGGAGGCTAGGCTGCCTCCGGCACCCATCGTTCGGCCGCCTCTTGCTGCGGATAAGTTAAGGAATGCGCCTCCGATGCCGCTCCCGGTCTCGGGCCGCCGCGTTGCTCTTTCGTACGCTGCAGCGGCGTCTGCGCCGTCCCCTGCGACCACAACGAGAACCAAGCGGCCGGCTAAAGCCGGGAAGGGGGCAGTAATGGAGTTCCCTCCACTCCCCTCTCAAGCACTACAAGGTAGGAGTGCCCCTTGCGCTGCTGGTGATCTATCCATCCAGGGGCAGGCACCGAAAATGGCAGCTGTGGTGGTTACCTTGTCGGCGGAGGCGGCGAGCGGCGGGCTATCCTACGCGGCCGTATTCAAAAAGGTCCGGGATAGCCTGGGCCCTCAATTCGGGGCCTCAGGTGTGAGGCTGCGCCTAGCCCAGACAGGAGCTCGAGTGCTGGAGTTCCCCGGGGCTGAAGGTGCAAAGACGGCGGACAACCTTGCGGAGAAACTGCGGGGAGTATTTGCAGCGACGGATGGTGTGAAAGTCGCCAGGCCCACCAAGTGCGCGGAGCTACGTATATCGGGCCTGGACGACTCCGTTACGGTCGATGATGTCCGGGTTGCAATTCGGGAGAACACCGAGTGCAACGCGGACAACATAAGGGTCGGCACCATCCGTCCCGGTCCAGGCGGTCTTGGCGCGGTGTGGGCGAGTTGTCCCGTAGCGTCGGCCAAAATTTTGGGCGACGCCGGCAAGATCCTCATCGGTTTTGTGAACGCCAGAGTCACGGTCCTGGCGGCGAGACCGATGAGGTGTTTTAAATGCCTAGGGTCGGGACACACCCGCGTCAAGTGCGGAAGCTGCTTTGACTGTAGCGGACTTTGCTTCCGCTGCGGTCGACCGGGCCACAGGGCAGCTGAATGCTCCGCTGCCCCTCACTGCCCAGCGTGTGCGGCTGGCAATTTGCCAGCCAATCACCAGATGGGGCAGAGTGGGTGCAAGCCTCCCCGCAATATTACGCAAACATCGGTGGCTAGCCAATCGGCCCAGGCTGCCTTCGTTGCTAATCGTTCGTCGTCTCCGTCGCCCATGGAGGAGGCTGTAGAAACGATCCAATAATGGACCAAGTCTCCAGCCTCCTTGTTCAGACGAACCTGAACCACTGCGCCAGTGCACAGGACCGTTTCCTGCAAACTATGGCGGAGTGGTCTATCGGTGTGGCCGTAGCCGCGGAGCCTTATTTCATTCCTCCCAGTCCAAACTGGCTGCGTGACCGGGACGACTCCGTGGCAGTCGTAAGCTCCACGGCGGCTCATTCTCCGCCCTTGTCACTCAGAGACAAGGGTACTGGATATGTTGCTGACGAATGGGGGGGTATCACCATATACGGTGTTTACTTCTCCCCAACCGGAGTCTGAGCGACTTCGAGGTCTTCCTCAACAACTTGGAGGCCTCGATACGGCGACTAGCGTCTGGGCACGTCTTAGTGCTGGGGGACTTCAACGCCAAGTCCATTGCTTGGGGTTCCCCTAGGACGGACGCACGGGGCGATGCGGTAGAGGAGTGGGCGACGTCGGTGGGCCTCTGTCTTCTTAACAGAGGTTCCACCAACACGTGCGTGCGGCAGCAGGGGGGGTCGATAGTGGACCTTTCGTTCGCTACCCCTGCTCTCGCTGCACGAGTAAGGAACTGGCGTGTCCTGGAAGAGGTTGAGACGCTCTCGAATCAGCTCTATATCCGATTTGAGCTCTCCCGGACCCAGAACCCCAGTAGGGGTCACACGTCGCGGCTTATTTCCCGCTTTCCGCGGTGGGCTGTATCGAAATTTGATAGGGATCTGCTAGAGGAGGCAGCCATTGTTTCCTCTTGGCTGTCTCCGCAGCCTCCGACCGAGGAGGTAGACATGGGGGCGGGTCGCTTTCGCGATGCGATTACGCAGACATGCGATGCGGCCATGCCCCGCATTAAAGGTTCGCGACCTCCGAGGAAGGAGGTCTACTGGTGGACCCAGGAGTTGGCGGACCTCCGCGTGGCTTGCATTCGTGCCCGGAGGTCCTACACCCGCAGTCGTCGGCGCCACCGCGAAGAGCGGGAAGAGGACCAGCTTCATGAAGAGTACCGGGAGGCACGGAGAACTCTGAAGCTGGCCATTAGCCGCGCCAAAGAAGTGAAGAGAAAGGAGATGCTGGAGGGTCTCGATCGTGACCCCTGGGGTCGCCCTTATCGTGCGATGCAACAAAAGCTCCGCGCGTTGGGCCCCCCCCTTACTGAGACTCTCCAGCCCAGCTTCCTGCAGGAAGTGGTTGAGGGCCTTTTCCCGCAGCAGGTGGAGTACTCACCCCCGTCGATGGCCACCCTGGTGACTTCTTCCTTGGCCGGAGACGACGGGGAGTTCCCGGAGGAGGATATTCCACCCGTCACGGAGGCGGAGATAGGGGCGGCTGTTCTACGGATCCGCTCCAAAAACACCGCCCCTGGGCCAGACGGGATCCCTGCCCGAGTCTTGGCCCTGGCCCTTGATCACATGGCAGACCACCTCAGGGAGGTGTTCGACGCTAGCTTGGTGTCCGGACGCTTTCCTGATTGCTGGAAAAGTGGGAAGCTGGTGCTTTTAAGAAAGCCGGGACGGCCTGCCGATTCAGTCGCGGCCTACAGACCCATTGTGCTAATGGACGAGGCGGGTAAACTATTTGAGAGGGTACTCTCTGCCCGCATCGTCCGGCACCTGGAAGAGGTCAGCCCCGATTTGTCGGACGCCCAATTCGGTTTCCGAGCGGGTCGTTCGACTGTCGGGGCTGTGTTGCGCCTGCGGGCCGTGACTGAAGAGGCGGTAAGCTGTGGCGGCGTGCTGTTGGCGGTGTCGTTGGACATCGCCAACGCATTTAATAGTCTATCATTCAGCTGCATCAGGGAAGCGCTCCGCTATCACGGGGTGCCGCA